>BSBN01000082.1:10000000-11453854 GCA_027924645.1 Cunninghamia lanceolata | reverse complement strand
CCCATACTCTTATGCCTAAAATCATAGGTTTTTTAATAAAAAGGAATGCAATATGCATAAATATCTATTATTCCTCATTATTTCATGAGTCAAAACTTATTTTAAGTTTACCCAATATGTTTTGAGGTAGAATCATGTGAACTTTATTCAATTATATTCCTACTCATGCTTATAATTGAGGGCAATTTCCATGTTTATAAGCACCCCTTCATCACAGGTAGTAATGGTCCCCAAACCCTTCATAGACTTAATACCCATGACCATTAAAGCATCTAATTATTTCACATCATCTATGTCATCTAGAACAATAAGAAAGCTCATGTTGCTACTCCTTAGACAATTCTAAAGATTGCTAGTTTCTTACTCTACAATATGTAAATTGGGATGAACTTCACTGAAGAGCTCTTTGAGGAGAATATTTTGCAGAGAAGCTAATTTTCTTCTAGCACAAGCTTCTCTCACATCAAACAAAAAGCATGCTTTAGTGTATTTTGAGTGATTTTGGTTGAACAACTCTTTAGACATAGTTGTTTTTCCTAATCCACCATTCCATAAATGCTAATGATCTTAGCCTTCTCTTTCCCTTCTTTTCTCAACTCACACCTCATTTCAAAATCTTTTACAATCTCCTCAAGTCCTACTAGATGTTTGGTTGAACATAGCGGTTATGTCCTCTGAACTCGGGTTTTCACTACTATCACTATCTATTTGTCGAATTTGATGAAAAAGAAAAATTGCTCCCTAAAATAGGTACCCAAATAAACTTTAATTGAATAAAAAATAAAATAAAGTAGATCTAATATTTAGACTTAAAACATAAAGACATCTTACTTTGAAATGAGTTTGCAGCTAGTGATAAATGAAACATAATGAAGATCTTGTTTCCAATTATCAAGATGTTGCAAATGCCTATTGTTCTATTGGTATTGAGAGAATGCATCAACATACTATTTTTTTTCTATATGTCGAAGTTTTAAAGGATCCACATCATAAAAATAGGAATAATCATAGATTTACTCTCTAACATGAGAGCCAACTTAGTCAGACACCAAGATGACTTTGCATATTCTTTGGAAAATATGGTGATCTGAACTGCTACAAAGTGGATCACTATCTCAATGGTAGAGGGAAATGCTTCTCCAAGTTATTTCTCTTTTGAATCAAGAAATACTTGCAATCCTTCCTCCTAAAGACAGTTATAAAGTTAGAGAGTGAGATTTTATTTTACATTAGGGCCTCTATGGTTGATGAATATATCATACAACCATAAAGATTTAGATGTCTACCTCCTCTCACCCTAAGGTTCAATCCTAGAGAAAAAATTAACTTTCACCTTTTTCGGCTAAATAAGGATGAAGCAGCAAGGTGAGTTGAAATTGAGTAAAGTAAACATATAATTAAATAAATGGAAGACAACTCAATCATAGATAGTGATAAAAATGCTAGATGACAAAGAATGAAATAGAACTTAGGTTGTTAGGGTATGTAAAGCTAATTGTAATCATTTCAACAACACACACTAGAGATGAGTAGGGTCCATACTTGAACAAGTTAAAGAAAGAAAATAACACATCGTAGGCTCAAAATAAAATATATATATATATAAAATCTTGGAAAAAATAGGATAAATATAACCATAAAATCATATTTTTGTCCATTGAACTATATTGTTTCCCTCAAAACACATTTAAAACAACTTGACTTTCTGAAGGCACTGTTAGGGGAGAGGTCTCGATGGTGGTGTGGGCTATGTTTAGCCACCCCTCCATGTCAGTCAAAGACATGTCATCACCCATAAACATAAGTTGTCAACATCTTGATGTGTCACCTACTTAGAAATCTTCTTTCCAATTATATCTAACACATCTTCCAAGACCAAAGGCACAATTTTTGTAGAACACTCATTCGGAGGACTTTTCGTGGCATCAACCAACATTGGATGCATGTGCACCCAATCCCTATTTAGTACCATGCCACCACGGAGACACTAATACATGTTAGCTAAATAATAACTCCACTTAACTCCTTATAGTGGGAATTAATGGGTGTTAGGTGATGTGTTTAAGTCAAGTGGTATGGGACCTACATGCTCCTCTCCATCACCGATCATTATTTCCAAGATCACCATTCTTAATGGACCTCCACAACCCAATGGTGTGCACATTGGGACCTATCATGGAGCACTTCTGCCATCTTGCAAAGAGCTTGGGAGCCATGGATTGTTTGTCATTTCCATTACATCTTGTATTTTTTCAACACATTCATTTTCAAAGGAAATTACCAATTCTTACTTTCTTATCCATGCGTATAGGTTGAGGTATTTGCTCTAGCTTTCGACAGCCAAGGCAGATTTTGTGGAGACAACAAAAGGTGAGGTTGTCTTCCAATCTCACTAGGGAAGTGATCCTATCAATTTCATTTCACTTTGTTAGGCATTATGTAAGTTAATCAGTTTCAAACTAGTTTTAAATATCTTTGTTCCAGTGGGTTTTTAAGGGTTTTGTTTTTTTAATCAATTTTGGGTTTTTAGGGGTCTCTCTATATATATAATAGTGTGTGTGTGTGTGTGTGTCTATATATATATATATATATATATATATATATATATATATATATATATATATATATATATATATATATATATATATATAGATATGTTCTATTTATCTATTTAAATACCCTTTTACAAACTGATTTACATAAACCCTTAACATATAGAGGTAACTGTGTGTGTGTGTGTGTATGCCCTCAAACCCTATTATAATAATGATCAAGATTTAACTTAAACATTTATCATAATCAAGCCATTAATTAACAATTGATAGAGTTAATCAAAATTTGAACCAAAAGAATCATAATCTTTTCCATCAATTAAGCATGTTAATCAAATCAAGATATGTCAAGGCTTACAATCCAGTAAATATTTAGTCTTTAGTGAGTAAGCATAACTAATCAATTACAATATATTCTCTAGGCATCATAATTAAGTTTTACATTACAATAGACCAACTGGTCATAAAATGTAAACATTGTATCTGGAACCAATGACATCTGTCTTCATAAGCCTTAGCTTGTCTCATGCTTGGAAAGGAGAGCATCATCCTGGTGCTTTTTCTCCAACCACAGACCTATGGTCCCCTGCTCAACTTCCTAACTGAAAGCGGCCCTACCCTTCACAGAAAGGTTAGACATTAGAAACCATCTAGATAGCCATCTGAGTATCTGGTGTTGTGTCCTTCGTAATGTCTCACAGTCACACACTATAGATCCACTCTAACTTGTATGACACTACTGGAGACACTAGGCCATCTGGAACACTATGGACCGATAATGCATGCAGAGATGGATGCATTACTTTGGCCAAATTTTTACATATATACACATTGCGCAATGAACGTCATCGTATGTCCACCACCCTAAGTTCTTAACGACCTTTTTCTTTAGGTCTAGTATGAGTGGGATATTTGACTCCCATCATAGGTTGGTTATGATTAAATAGTTTATCCTCGTAACGAGGAACTAGTGACTCCTCATCACCTTGATTGTTTTCATTTTATATCAATTCGACCATTTTGACCACCTTGGTCTCCCATGGTTTACATTTTCGATAGTAAATCATCACCTATGATGAAGTCAATTTCATCGTACTCAAGGCATACCATGCCATAGTAAAGAAGATTAGTTTCATTAGGTTTAATAACTCTTACCATCCTTAAGAGCTTAAGGTGTTATACACCAGTCTTATTAGATTACACTTAAGTAAGTAATATATTTATATTTCATAACAACGACCATTGAATCTCAACTCATACACTTGTAGAACAAATCTGTATACTTTTATAAGCACATTCTAACTATTTTGAAATGAGACTATGTTCTCCATTGGTCTCACCACCTCCATAATCGAAGGTTTATAAGTAATTTCTTTGACAGTTTAAATAATCCTATAAAGGATTCATAGTCAGCTTTCCATACAAGCCCGACTTGGTATTAGTTTGGGTGTTGAATACACATTGACATTTAATTGCCTTCCTATCTATTATCATAGTCGAATGATTGTATTATAGATGTTATTGCCCTCTCAACTATTATCATAGTTGAAGGACTGTATTATTCCTTTATAACAATCATCATTCTGGTCTTATTCTCTACTCCATTTGAGAGATCTTTAAGCTCTAACTACGTCATTAAATGATGTGTGTATAGCATGCACTGATATCGAGCTCATCCATAACAACTTTGAGCACTATAAAAGGTAGAATGTATTATATCTGGGTCATAAGACCTTAGCTCAGATATAGAAAAGAATTCATCTCTAAAGGCTCAGCCATGTGGCCTCGAGAAAGTGTCACAAATTAATCACGATACATTCATTTCTTAGCTTCTAAGCCTCGAGCTTAGACACCAGACAGAAAACAAAACTTTACTGCCTCAGCCTCAAGGCCTAGAGCACAGTCTTAGAAAAGATTACAGTGTTTCAACAGTTGGCCATATGGCCCTAAGTGTAGTCTTAAATGACTACTATGGGTTTCAATCTCTCTTGATAGTCGTGAGTTCATTCATATGGAAGTTTACTTATATTGATAGCTCAGTAATTAATTCTTCGAGCCTATCTCATCATAGAAATAACATGGTAAGCTCAGCCTTAAAGCCTTAAGCCATAATATGAAATACAACTTTGAAACATTGATAGCTCGGCTGTAACAACCTTAAGCTGCAACTATGAAAAAGTTTTTTAATATCATGGCATGGCCTCACAAGCCTCGTGCCTCAAAGTTAAACAATGACATAACAAATAACATTACTCTATCTCTGATAGTGAATAAACATAATCCATGTTTAATATATCATAGGTAAATAGGACATTGTCACCATAATACCTAGACAATACTTTTGATATGAACGTTGTTCCAGTCCAGTCCTAGTCTCCTATGAGATGTACATAGCTTCAAATCTGCCTGTGCTATCTCTGTAGTTTTCGCCACCCTGCTCATAGACTCCAACACCTGAACTACCCAATAATAATCTCCTACCAAAAAAAGAGTAATCAAAGATTTTGCATTACCGGCTGACTCTTGGCATGTTGTCTTGGAAGGTAACTACCTTTCCACTCGATCTATTCCACAAAAAGTGGCTCAATCTAGGCATCGTGCTAGATGGGATGAGCTCAAAGCTCTTCATCATTTCTCAAGGCTGACCAAAACAATTAATAACATTTGATAGTAATCAAATCTTATGATAAGTAAAATAATAATAATATATATTATTGTAATACAAACTTTAAAAAGGTTTTCATCCTTGCTAAGGGATTATCATTATATAATGGAAAACACAAATTGGGTCATGTGCAACAAGATCATCGATTATCGGGGTCGAGTAATACTCCCCCAAAATTGACTATCCCCATTAGTTGAATGATTAGGGAAATAATAATCCCAGAGAACAAAAGGATAACGAGAGACCTCCTTGTCTCTAAACACTATTGTAGCTCAACTAGGGATGATGCTACAAGAACATTGTTTGGTCGTCACAACTTGTCTTGATAACTCCAACGACATAAAAACTTAAAAAGAACACAGAAGCTAAAGAAAAGAGACAAGACATGTGTCAACTTATGAGAGAAGTTTAGAAGGACATAAAAGTTGATACTCAGATGGCTATTCAACCCTTTGCTTTCACAATGTCTAACGCTTCCTCCACGATGATACTCTCCTTCCTTCTTCGAAGGACATTCATTTTCCTATTCATACTCAGGACCACAAGATCATGATCAGTGTATCATTATTATGTCTCATAATATAAATCAATCAATTTACAAAACTAATTAACATCAATAACTACTTCATAATCAAGAGTTAAATAAGATATTTCCACAATATCAAATCAATTAACTATGACTAATCCTCTTGATTATCATACCAATTTATTGATTAAGTCTAATTGTAAGTTGGGGATGTAATATATTCCCCCTATAAGAATCATTGTCCTCGATGATTAATTGTCTTTAAGATAAACCAACATAATATGAAAATGTTTTCAAAAGCATAATATCAAATGTCTTACAAAAGATGAGGAAATCTACCATGGAAATCATCATAATTTTCCTAGGTGGCGTTTTCCACCAAATATTGGTCCCACTGGACCTTGCACTGTGTTATTTCTTTGTTACGTAAGTGTAGCTTATGCATTTCAAGCACCTTGATGGGCTCGATCACCACCACTGCTGGCTCTTTCACCTATAGAATATTCCAATCAAGCTTAGGAATTTGATTATCAACAAAATTAAACTTTTTCAAATAAGAAACATGAAACACCTTATGCATCATGGAAAGTGTTGGTGGTAGAGTAATTATGTATGCCACTAGGTTGACTTCTTCTAGAACTTTAGATGGGCCCACATATCTTACTGCCAATTTGGATATTTTTCTAAATTTGATGGAGCTTTTTTGAGGTTTTACCCTTAGGAGAACTTTATCTCCCACAATGAAATGCCTTTCAATATGCTTTTCATCTGCATAACTCTTTTGCCTATTATTGGCCTCTGCTAGCCTCCTTTTAATCAGATGGACTTGTTCTTCCATCTCAAACAACATTTCTAGACCAAGGCTAACCCTATCTTCTAGCTTATCCCAGCTTATATGGGTTTGGCACTTCCATCCATATAATGCCTCAAATGGCGCCATCTTAATAGTTGAGTGATAAGAGTTATTCTAGGCAAATTCCACTAGAGGAAGGTAATCCTCCCACTTGTATTGTTGATCTATGCAATACATCCTTAATAAGTCCTCCAACTCTTGGTTAACCCTTTCAGTTTGTCCATCTATTTCAGGATGATAAGAAGAGCTTATGTTCAACTGTGTTCCAAGTGAAGAGAACAAGGTTTGCCAAAACCTCGATGTCATTCATGCATCCCTATCTGAGATAATCTTCTCAGGAATGCCATGTAGTCTGAAAATCTCTTGAACAAATTTTTGAGCAATGGCGGATGCCCCATCCGTCCAGTTTCTAGGTATAAAATGGGTTGCTTTGGTGATTCTATCCACCACAACCAAAATAGCATTGTGCCTGTTCCTTGACATAGGAAGCCCTTGCACAAAGTCCATGCTTATAATCTATCATTTCCATTCAGGAATTTCATGAGGGTATAATAATCTTGCTGGGTGTTGGTGTTCTTCCTTCACCCTTTAGCACTTAATACAAGTAGCTACAAAATTTGCAGCATCCCTCTTCATTCCTTTCCAAAAATATAAAGGTTTCACATCAGTAAGTAACTTGGTTACTCCAAGATGCCCAGAATATGGTACAGAATGAACCTCTTTCCAAACCTTATTCCTTAACTCTACTGAGTTAGGTACATACATCCTTCCTTTAATCCTTAATAACCCATTTGGTTTAAGGTTGAATCCTTCATATTTTGAATTATGTAGATCTCTCTCAAGGGCATGTTTTACCTACTTGTAAAACTCATCTCCCTTAGATTTTTGTAACATCTAATTTCTAAAATTAGAATGTATAGAGATCATAGAGGAGATATGCCTTCTCCTACTTAAAGCATCTGCCACTTGATTTTCTTTTCCCTGAATATACTTAATCTAAAAATCATAATCTGAGATAAACTCTAGCCATCTTCTTTGTCAAGCATTAAGATGGGGTTGAGTAAACAGATATTTAAGTCCCTGGTGATCTGTTTTCAACTCAAATGGTTTTCCAAGTAGGTAGTGTCTCCACATTTGAAGTGCGTGAATGACTGCTGCCAGTTCTAAATCATGTGGGGCATAGTTTTGTTCCTAGTTTTTCAGTTTATGTGATTCATATGCAATGATATGTCCATCCTGGACTAGTACACCATCCAAGCCTTCCCCTGAGGCTTCGGTAATGACTACAAATTGACTTTCTAGGTCAGGTATTTTCAATATCAGAGTTGAAGTCAATTTTTCCTTTAGTATGTCAAAGGCTTCCTGGCACTTTTCTAACCATTCAAACTTCTTGCCCTTTCTTTGCAAGGAAGTTATAGGATGTGTAGTTTTAGAGAAGTTTTTCACAAACTTCCTATAATAACCAGCAAGGCCCATAAAAATTTGGACCTCATGAATATTTCTTGGTTCTGGCCATTCAGAAATAGCCTTAATCTTAGTTGGGTTCACAACTATTCCTTTAGCTGAAATTATATGACCCAAATACTGTACTTCTTTTTGAAAGAATGTACACTTAAAGAGCTTGCCATATAGTTTATGCTTTCTTAATCTCTAAAGTACAATTCTCAAATGCTACATGTGTTCTCCTTCATTCTTAGAGTAGATCAAAATGTCATCAAGAAATACTAAGACAAACTTGTCTAGACAATCTCTGAATACACTGTTCATAAGATTCATAGACGCTGCTGATGCATTTGTCAACCCAAAAGGTAGGATAGTGAATTTATAATGTCCATATCTGGTTCTAAAGGCTATCTTATGGATGTCTTCATCCTTCAACCTCAATTGGTGATATCTAGATCGAAGATCAATCTTAGAAAATACTATTGCATCCCTCATTTGGTCAAAAAGATCATCGATGCGAGGTAAAGGATATTTATTCTTAATGGTTGCTTTGTTTAACATGCGGCAATCTATGCACAACCACAAAGTGCCATGTTTCTTTTTCAAAAAAATGATAAGTGTTCTGCATGGTGACACACTAGGTCTAATCAACCCTTTATCTAGCAGCTCTTCCAATTGAGCCTTTAATTCCATTAGTTCTGTTGTGGTCATTCTGTAGGGGGATTTAGAAATAGGTTCTGACCCAGGAATAATATCAATGGCAAAATCAAAAGCTCTTTTAGGGGGTAACCCTGGTAGTTCATCTGGAAAAACATCCTCAAAATCTTTGAGAAAGGGATACTTGTCCATATATGATCCTTTCTAACCTATGGACTCCTTCATCCCTACTTCATTAAGTTTTTGGGATTCATAAAACATCAAGTCATCTTGCAAGTAGGTTTTCTTTGTTTCATCTATTTTGTCCATCTTGACAGTAAAAAGTTGGCATCCTTTTCTCTGTGCCCTTTTGATTTGTAGCAGAAATTTGCCTTAGTTTGATTTCCCTAAGTTTCCCTTGGACAAAGACTTTGTTTCCTAAATCATCCAAACATTCTACTGTCTTGAAATAACAATCAACTTTGGCTCGATGTCTCCATAGCCAATTTATCCCTAGGATAACATTGTACAAGCCAAGTGGGGCTACATATAGATTTACTTCCATTGAAAAGCTTGGAAGTTCAACCTGAGCCTCAAACAGGCATTGCTCTACCTGAGCCTTGGTGTGATTGACATATTCTACAGACCAAGTGTTTTCCATGAATCCTACTTTTCTAGGTATCTTATTTACAATTTTGGGAGAAATAAAACATTATGTGGCACCTGTATCAATTAAAATTGAAATTGAAACTCCAAATAAAATACATGTCTCTACTGGAGTTATTTGGTACTCAGCTTGTCGATTGTCCACAGCCGCATGGATACGTTACTGGAACGCCACTTGCTAGGAAGGTAGAGGATTCCCTCTTGGTTGTACTCCTTGTGATTTGTTGGGACATTAATTGGTGTAGTGATCTCTGCCACAAGTGTATCATCCACCAACTGGTCCTCACCTCTCTTGAGGTTTGCCAGAATTGTTCCCATTCTTCCTGGAGTGGTTGTTCCCCTTTTTCTCTCCCTTGGACATAGTTTGTTTATTTTTGGCCCCTTTATCATTCTTTTCAGTATATTCCTATTTCTTCCCCTTTTTCCTTGAGGGTTGAGAAGATTGAGACCAGTTATATCTCTTGCAATTTCTTTCCCTATAGGCAGATATAGCCTTCAGGTTCTATTCTTGTCTGATGACCTTCTCATAGACTTGTTCCATAGTTGTAGGACCGTGAACATTAACCTCTCCCCCAATTTGGGAATTCAACTCCATTATAAACTTCCAGACACAGAATTTCTCATCTTGCTAATACTGTGGCACATAATTCAACTATCGGGTGAATTTTTCTGAATATTCATTTATAGTCATATCAGCCTGTTTCAAGTTTTGAAAGTCTATAAGTTTTTTGTCATAAAATAGTTGAAGCAACCATCTTTGCCTAAACAGTTCTACGAACTTTTCCCAAGTAAGGCTTGTTGACCTCAAGCCTAATTCTATATTTTTGTTCATCCACCATGTGGATGCCTCACCAGCTAGTTGAAATGCTCCCTAGACAGCTTTGGTAACCTCATTATAATTTCTAATTTCAAAATACTTCTCCATCTCTATAATCCATGCCTTCGTGGCATCTCTGCTTATGGATCCATCAAATTTAGCTAGCATGACCTTTTTCATGTCATGAGACAATTCCATAGCCATAAGGCTCCTCTTGTCCCCTTCCTGTCTAGCTGCAGAGATATTTTGTCCATGCTAGATTTGGGTGGTTTCATTATGGCGTTCCTCACCATCACCCTCATCATAATCATCTCACCTATCTTTTGACTGGCCTCCCACTTTATGTTCGAGATTTTCTACCCTCGCTCTTGTTTCTCTCAACAAAGTCAAGATTTGGTCTAATTTAGAACCGGATTGCCCTGAAGGTGCTCCTTCATCTTAGCTATCCTTCATTGTGGTTCTAACTCAAACCTTTACTGCAATCTACTTCTTCCTGAAGTTTGCAAATTAATCACAGATTAGTTTTTCCATGCTATGCAATTTATTCATTTTACAAATCTATTCACATTCATGTAATCTTTAGCAAGAAAGGAAAGATTGTCAGAATTTGTGATTGCATCACAGTTTCCATTGGATTACATATAATCCACAAAATTACAAAATTGTGTTTACACCTTGCCTCTGCAAGTCATTTATGATTTGGGATAACTTCCCATAATCATGTTTTCTTTACATTCTCAGGAGGTGAGGATGCACTCTGGTATTCCTTCACATCCTCCTTAGGTGCATTACAATCCTTAGGGTTATTTCCCTCATCTGGTGCTTTAGGGGCACAGGGTGTTTCTGATGCATTAGTAGAGTTAGGGGCAGCCATCCTTTCATCTTTCCTTAATTCCTGCTTGATGCATTTCACTGCATCAGTGAAAGTTTCCTCATCAGATAACCATGCTTCTAACAAGCACCCAGTCTGTTCAAGTTTCTCCTTCATGGAGGCTCGTGCCTTCAAGATCTTTTGTTGGCATAGGTAACGTCCATGTTCCGTTACTTTCTTTCTAGTTGTAGTTCTAATTCTTACCATTCTAGCATAAAACATCCAATCATTAGCAGACTTAACGTTGGATACAATAATCATCAAGTAGTGAGTTCATTAGGTCCATGTATTGAACCTAGTAGCTCTGATGCCATATGCAACATCGCTATCCATAATGCTCAAGATTTAACTTAAACATTTATCTTAATCAAGCCATTAATTAACAATTGATAGAGATAATCAAAATTTGAACCAAAAGAATCATAATATTTTCCATCAATTAAGCATGTTAATCAAATCAAGATATACCAAGGCTTACAATCCAGTAAATATTTACAATCTTTAGTGAGTAACCATCACTAATCAAATACAATATATGCTCTAGGCATCATAATCAAGTTTTACATTATAATAGACCAATGGTCATAAAATTCAAACATTGTATCTGGAACCAATGACATCTGTCTTCATAAGCCTCAACTTGTCTCATGCTTGAAAAGGAGAGCATCATCCTGGTGCTTTTCCTCCAACCACAGACCTTCATTCCCCCACTCAACTTCCTAACTAGAAGCGACCCTACCCTTCACAGAAAGGTTAGACATTAGAAACCATCTGGATAGACATCTAAGTATCTAGTGTTGTGTCCTTCCTAATGTCTCACGGTCACACACTATAGATCCACTCTAACTTGTATGACACTACTGGAGACACTAGGCCATTTGGAACACTATGGACCGATAATGCGTGCAAAGGCAGATGCATTACTTTGGCCAAAGTTTTACATACATACATGTTGCGCAATGAATGTCGTCGTATGTCCACCACCCTAACTCAACTTATAAGTTGTCATGTCTTACAATAAGTTCTTAACGACCTTGTTCTTTAGGTCTAGTATGAGTGGGATCCATTTGATTCATTGTCCATACTTGGACATTCGACTCCCATCATAGGTTGGTTATGATTAAATAGTTTATCCTCGTAATGAGAAAATAGTGACTCCTTGTCACCTTGATTGTTTTTGTTTTATATCAATTCAACCATTTTGACTAGCTTGGTCTCCCATGGTTTACATTTTTGATAGTAAATCATCACCTATGATGAAGTCAATTTCATGGTACTCAAGGTATACCATGCCTTAGTAAAGAAGATTAGTTTCATTAGGTTTAATAGCTCTTACCATCCTTAAGAGATTAAGGTGTTATACACTAGTCCTATTAGATTACACTTAAGTAAGTAATATAATTATATTTTATAACATCAACTATTGAATCTCAATTCATACACATGTAGAATAAGTATGTATACTTTTATAAGCACATTCTAACTGTTTTGTAATGAGACTATGTTCTCCATTGGTCTCACCACCTCCATAATCAAAGGTTTATAAGTAATTTCTTTGATAGTTTAAATAATCCTATAAAGGATTCATAGTCGTCTTTCCATACAATCCCGACTTGGTATTAGTTTGGGTGTTGAATACACATTGACATTTAATTATCTTCCTGGCTTTTATCACAGTCGTGTTACATCCCCAGTTTTTGTCTTGCTATACTTTTACTTTTTACTTGGACATAAGTAAATTTATTATGATGTTTAGATTAATGACAAGGAAAAATATGGATTATATTGAATGTCATTTATTGAAATTATAGGAATGATTATGTTATTATCGATTTAATATTTGTATTATGAGATTTGATTTATTATTTGAATTAATTGAATAATGATGCACTGATCACATATTGTTTGGTAACAAGATGAAATAGGATTACAAGTTACCAGATGACTCTTGGAGAAAAGAGAGAGAGAGAGAGAGAATCTTTCCAAGAGAGAGATATAGACCTCAGGTTACGAGTGGTTTATTTACCAAACTGAGTTATAAGTGTTTAACGAAAATGTGAACCAATGTGTCATAAGAGGTAAGCCTTGTCTTGTTAGTTCACTTTTGAATCTAATCGACAAGTAGTTGATATTGTTTTACAATCTTTCTAAGTCGTATTAAGTCATCTTAGTCGTTAATAACATTAACGATGTCATTTGAGTTTTATTTATGACTATTTACGTTTAACATAAATATTACGATGTTATTATCGTAAAATGGTTGTCATATTATTACTATGTCACTTGAGGTGTTTTAACCAATTCTTAACATTAAGACTTTATTGTCAAGTTAAGATGACGTGTTTTGTCGACGGATCGTGATGATGAGACTAGCTCAACCCAATCACGTTATCTGTAATTCTTGTTTTAATATTATCCTTT
Organism: Cunninghamia lanceolata; assembly: GCA_027924645.1. Classification (NCBI taxonomy): domain Eukaryota; kingdom Viridiplantae; phylum Streptophyta; class Pinopsida; order Cupressales; family Cupressaceae; genus Cunninghamia; species Cunninghamia lanceolata. The sequence goes on along the minus strand of BSBN01000082.1, from coordinate 11,440,404 downwards.
TATTGATTAAATCATAAAATCAGATAGAGATAATGATATGTAAATAATATTTGATTTAATCAAATATAATATATATATGAGTCGATTTAGGTAATACCTCATGATATATTATTATGGTTTTTAAGTTGAGAAGCCTTAGGTATCTATTGAGGAATGCCTTAAATGTTAAAAAATGATGGATCGAATTTACTCACTAAGAGTAACCGATTGCTCAAGTCAGTTTAATGAGTTGGCGGCCTCTTATAAGAGGAGTGGCGGATAACTCAGCTACCATCACTGATCTCCTAAAATGATGTATTCATCATCGACATTTGTCAATGTTTACATATTTATAGTTGTGTTTGGAGTCGAACCGTAAAGCATATATTGTTGGAATTAGATGAGTTTTGAACTACTTTGAGTGGGAGTGAATAGAGAGGACGACTCATTATGAGTTTGTTTTGAGCTCTTAAAGCCATGACTTGGATAGTCGTTGGCATATCGTTTTGGTGCATATGTTTTGTTTGTTGAGTCTAGATAATCAGTGAGAGAGAACTCACGGTGGGCAGTAAGGAAGCAGGTTAAAGTAAAGAGAAGAACGTGGTTGTTTGGGATGAAAACAAAAGTTTACTACCTGCCTTATACTTTTGTAAACCATCGTTGTCAGGTAGATACTCCTACAAGTTATGTTTTATAAGACAAAGATAATTATAATGAATGTTTGTTATGGACAATCGTTTAACTAAGTTTGGTTATCCTGTCAGTATTTTGTATAAATTATGCAATGTGATAAGCCAACTATGTCGACTTGAATACTATTGATTTGACTTGTTTGTCTGAGTCGATGGTGTATGTGTGTGTTTTAGTATAACCAAAGAAGTGTCGTTTAGCCTAAAAAGGCCGATGCAAGCTTTTGCAAATGAAACCAGTTTTGAATTATCATAGTGAGTCGATATTGCATCTGTCTTAAATCGAGAGGTAGACCCTTCTATTGTTCAGGAAATACATGAACTTTTTTAATGGAAACTGTTATAGTCTTCTAATGTTTAGAAAACCAATTGCTCAGTTGAAATGAGCAATCATTTTGAAATAAGTCAATTACTTTATCATAGGATAAATATGTATTAACTCTCAATGAGATTAGTGTAAAGGTATTCACTTAGTAAACTTACCAACCAAGAGTAATATGGGATAGAGTATTTAGTGGTGTCAATATTATTTTGAAACCAATCTTGTTTTCATTCCCATACATTGTCTAAACAATATCTTATCCAAAGAACCTAGATTCTTGGTGGTCTATGGTGACTATGATGTAACCTTTTGGAATGATAGAAGAACTAAGAATAGTTAGATGAATGGGATAAAATGTCAAAGATCTTCTCATGTCTATACTAGAATCATAATGAGTTCAGCCTATAGTAAACCATTATGTAGTAATAGACTATGTCTATATAGTAATAACTTTGCATAAAATCATATATGAGTATATATATGTAGTGATGATCAATGGCATCACGTAAAGTTTAATTGAATAGGTATTCATATTCTTTTTGAATAGAAGTTAATACCTTAACAAGATTTATTGTATACCTAACTATGGTTGAGTTAAACCAAAGGTCTATTATGAACCTTAGCTTGCAAGAAATGAGATATGATAAATATAGTAATATTGTATTATTCAAGGGTTGTTTTAAAACCCTAGAGTCGAACATGAACCAAATGAAGGTTTATGTCATTTAGACTTATCTGAGTCTAAGAAAACTATTATCATGACAAGATGATTAAACCAATTATGTAAAGATAGTTAGGGTGAATAACTGCAAGAATATGACAGTATCCAAGTCGAGTAGGGATGGGTGAACACAACGACTACGTTCATTATGAATGATATTGATATTAAAAACTTTGGTCAAAGTAATGCATTTGTTTTCTGCATGCATTGTCTATTCACTGTATTCGAATTGTTCATCTTATCAGAAATCATACTTAGCTAGAGGGTATCTAGGGTTGTATGGTTGATAGAGTTGAGTAGAATACAACACTTTGTACTCAGGAAAGGCAAATTACCACTGGTCACCTAAGGTCTATATTCCTCGTGAAGGGTAGGGCCACTTCCTATGTGGAAGATGAGTGGGAGACCATCAGTCTATGGATGGAGGTAAATCACTGGAAAGATGCTCTCTCCCCAAGCAAGAAACATGCCAGGACTTGTGATAAAGATGTCAGATATTTGGAAGCAATACTTATTCCAAATTTGTATATGTAATGGAATTACATTTGTAAACATTGTAAATGAGAAAGACAATATGGTTTATTGTATTTTGTAAAAGAAATCTTGTAATTGTAGTTACTTGATTATTTGTTGAATAAAAGAAAAAATTTCTCTATCTCATATTTTTTAACCTTGTTGAATTACTCTATGGTAAATTTTTGGTTTTACTATGTTTTTAGAATGTGGATGTTACAAGTCGAATGACTGTATTATAGATGTTATTGCCCTCTCAGCTATTATCATAGTCAAATGATTATATTATCCTTTATTACAATCATCATTCTAGATTTATTCTTTACTCCATTTGAGAGCTCTTTAAGCTCTAACTACGTCATTAAATGGCATGTGTATAACATGCATTGATATCGAGCTCAACCATAATGGCTTCAAACACTGTAAAAGGTAGAATGTATTATATCCAGGTCGTAAGACCTTAGCACAAATATAGAAAAGAATTCATCTCTAAAGGCTCATCCATGTGGCTTTGAGAAAATGTCACAAATTAATCATGATACAGTCATTGCTTGTGTCATGCCCACATTTCCCATGTGGTCACAACACGCAACACATGTATCATGTCCACATTTGTCATGTGGTCATGACACAAAATATCAAAAACTTTTCTACGCTTCCCTAAAAAACCCCTCGCATGCATCAGCGTGCTTGGTGGCATACATACAAAGGCGCAAACATGTCATTTGAACATCAGGGTAATGCAAATACCTTTCACAACCCCTACAAGATGAAATCCTACTAAGGGGGTTGTACGACGCAGAAAGCATCGCTTAGAGGGTTAAGTTCCCAACCAGGAACTAACCCTAGTTTTAACCTAGATGAGGTGATGGGATTTCGACATGTAACAAAATCCAACCCTAAGAACTATAGCATAAGGATATTAATTAAATTCAATTGAAACATAATCAAATGCATAAAGCAATTAAAGTGATCTATTAACGCATGAATAAATCACTTATATAACCTTTCTAAAACCTAGAAAAACCTGGCAGCATAACACCACTTCGTTATGAATAGGAAAAATAATTTAAAAATGATTCCCTAGCTAAAACCATTTTAAAATAAATTAATTTAAATTTAAATACACTCCTAAGCTTAATTTACTTCAACGTTCCTTTTTAGCCAAAATGATAAAATTAAATAATTATTAAATCTAGCACAATCTCTAAGGTTAACAATTAATTAGAATGTGCCTTAAGTTAAATACTTGGCCAACATAATTTTAAAAGGCCTTATTTTAATTAGTTTCTCTAATATTATTTCCCACTCAAAAATCCCTTATGAAAAGGCCCAATAATTAATTAAAAGTCCTAGGTTAAAATTTTAATCCACTAACTTAAATAATTCCAAAAAGAATGAAAAGGGCAAAAGAAGCGCTTTATGAGAAAAGTAAAATTAAAGGGGAGAGATTTTCCACGTGCACCAATATTCCCCAATTTTCCCTCTCTTTATTTCCCAACCCTATTTTGCTTTTCTTAATTATATTCATTTTCCCAACCCTAACTTATTATTCTATTGGTTTTCTATTCTCCTCACAACCTAACCCTAATCTCCTCTCTTCTCTTCTCATCTAAGATTTCTATTGTCTTGTTGAAAGTTTTCTAATGCAGGTTGAATAGATTTGGCCATGGAAGCCTCTGCCAATGGAGGTATACACAGGGGTTCAATAAAATTATTTTCTTGATGTCACAGGTATATATATTCATGCATGCTGATAGGGTTTTACCCATGCAAATATACTAGTATGAATTTATTTTTTTGTTTCTGAGTATTTTTTTGTGTATATCTACCAGGCGTATTTATTTTGTAAATATATAATATATGTATATATATATATATATATATATATATATATATAGTTCCATGACTCTTACAAGTAATCCTTAACTGCAAAAATTCTCTTTTTCTTTCCTGTATAATCTTTAAATGAAGAATAGTAAACTAAATACATATTTAATTTGTTTTCTTTACAAAAAAAAAATAGTGTACTCTTTCTTTCCTTTTTATTTACAAGAACAACACTATGATCACATATTTTTCTTTCTAACAAGGAGGTAAAATCCATTTCTCTCCATACAGGGGTTTCATTTTCATTTTCTAAACAAAGAGAAGCAATAAACAACTAATTTTTCTTTCAAAAGAAAATCTATATTCACATATGCACATATTTATTTCTGAGGTTACCATAAGATGTATTATAGAACATCTATATTTTGTTTGAAAACTAATACAAATTCCATACAACATTTGTTTTTTTCGACAACAACAAGAAGTAATGCATTCCCTTTTTTTCTTTCTTTTCCAAAATATTACAATAATTAAAACAGTAACATAACATGACAAAGACTTGAGTATAAATACATATTTTTCCTATTTACAACATAACAAAAGAGATATCACTCTCTCATAAAATTACAACAAGGCCACTTGGGCCATGGCTTCCAAACAGCCATACAAAACAAAAATCACATAAATGCAAACTCCCACTAAAGCTCCAAAAGCTCAAGCCATCAAACCTGTAATTACACTAAAGGAGCTTTCTCATGCCCACGAGATGCTCACCACCCTGCCATAGACTCGAGAAGAGTCACCGCTGAGCTAGGAGATCACCCTCACATGGTTTCACACCATAACAACTTTGCACAAAAACACTCACATAAGCAAAGAAAACACCCTCCCAAGGTTTACACACAACGAATCCATTTTCATGGATTTAGGGGGTAGGAGAGTGGACAACTCTCAACTTTAGAAGTACACCCAAAACTCAAATACCTCATAAATCTCAACACAAGGCCTCTAGCCTTTCATATCTCAAATATCGCATTTCCAAGGCACTCATGCCTTCACAAAAATACTATACTTCCCAAATACTCCCATGGCCATCAATATGTCAATAAATCATGCTTATGACCTCGAGGAGGTTCACTTCTCTCCCTCCCCATACAAGATGAGCTCTCCAAAATGGAGAGCTTCATCCAAACACCCACAAAAATAAACCCACATAACAACGAGATTCAAACACACAAAGCAAATATCCACACATGCAATGTAAAAATAAGGAGAAAGGCATCAAGCCTTGAAGCTTACCTTTAAAGCCCAAAAATAGAAGAGTTGGTGGAGAGCTTCCCCAAGTCCTTCTCTAAACTCTTTCCTCCAAAATGTCTCCATTGAATCTAGCTAACTCTCCCCAAAACCATCATCAAAGAAAAACAAGCAAAAAGAAGAACCCTCTCCCTCTCTCAAAGAGGGAGCATTATAGGCTACACACAAGAGCCTTGAGGAATGAAAAGGTGACACATGTCACCTTCTCCTTCCTCCTCACAATCCCACTCACCATCTCCAAGGGATGAGGAGGTGACACATGTCACTCTCCTATCCCTCAAAGCATCACACTCTCCCACAAGTGCTCTCACACATGTGTGAGAGCATTGTGGAGAGATGAGTCCCACTTGGAGGCTCCTTGAGGATAAGGATGAGCCACATGTCCTCATCCTATCCTACAAGGCAATCCCATTCCCTCCAAGATACTCTCACACATGTGTGAGAGCATTGGAAATGGGCCTCACACTCTTGAAGGCCTCGGGATCTTCCCAAGCCTTCAAGATAAGGTAGACCAAACCAAGAGTAGTGGGAATGACCAAGGTGGACCCTTGACTTGTCTACCCCATAACCAAATTCAAAAATTCGTCACTTAACTTTGGGGTAAAGTTAGAGTGACTCAACAAAGGTTAAACCATGGTTTAACATGTCCAAATTGGCCCTAGACCCTAGGGGTATGACCTAGGGTCATTAATTGGCCAAAATAAAAATCATAGGGTGCATAAAATCACTAGAAAAGGTCTAAATAAAATAAATGACACCAAGTGGTGCAATTTAAACCATACGCATTTACAACACATAATAAAATAAAGAGAAAGGGTGAAACCTAATCCAAATCAAACATAAATGCAAACATCACGAAAATCATCATGCACCAACACATGTGACCTTGGTCCCTCTTGGGACTGGGTTAATTTACACACGGATTTCACATAAGGTATGGAATGATCTTTGATTTTCCATGTGCATGGAAAATCAACTACACACTTACGCAAATAGATTAATAGCACATGTTCATCATAGCCGAAGTGAAGGAAATGCATACACACACAATGTCACATAATCATCTAAATCCTCATTAGAATCACATTGAAAGGAAGCTAGGTGTGCAAAAATGCTTCCTACACTAATCTATTGAGGAGAGGGATATGCAAATTCAAATTTATCCTAACTATTACAGCGATGTTAAACCATTAACATGACATATAGCAGAAAAACACAAGAGCCATAAAGAAGACAGAAGAAGAGAGACAAAGATTTACGGTGGGGAAAACCCTTATCGGGTGAAAAACCCCACACTCATAAACCTGCACAATGTATTAACAAATCTAAAAGAATGTTTACAACACACTTGCAATGCAAGCTTCAATGGTCTTCGACACTCATGTCTGGAGTCAATCCGGTAGCATAACAGTACTTGTAAACCTATGATACAAACTACATCTTCAAGCACCTGTTTAAATAGAACATACAAGGCAATTTTGGGCCTTTCTTGGAATGGACGTCCAATATGGCATCTTGGACCAAAACCTGTGCCTAGGGACACTTGGTCAACATTGTAGAATGTGTCTAACACTTGTCCATGGCTCCCATCCCAAAGAGGTCACCAATTTCCAAAATGGGCTATGACAGATGCTCTTACGACACTTACGATCGTCATAGAATCTGTCATAGCAGTTACAACTTACAGCTGTAAGAGAATCTATCATACACATGCTATAAATAGCATATTCTCTTACAACACATCATATTCCACCTTGGGGTTCCCAAATATGCCTCATTCAAAGATGCTTCATGATACATGTCATTACCTGTCTTACAACCTTCTATTCTCGACTCTTACATGTCATAGATTCATCATAGGAATCTGTCATAACCGTTTCGGTCAAACATTCCTTACACAACATAGAAGATGCTAACACATGGTAGAATATTCCTACCACTTAGTGGGATGCCTATCTCCTCATGTGAGGACAAAATAACAAGTTGTCATAATCCATGTAGGATTGACACATCACCGTGCCACATCCCACAATATGACAAAGTGGAATTCCCAATTATTTACAACATAGGCAATTGAATAATAAATACAAACATTACAAATGTAGAGAATTACCAAGGTTGAGACACCTTAATTCCCAACATTCTCCCACTTGTCTAACACCTTGTAAGAGCCAATAGAAAAACAGGATTTAACTGCCATAGGCCGAGAGGCCCATAGACTCCGAACACCATCTAAACTTCTTTGTGCCTACTAGCTTCGTCAATGCATCTGCAACATTCTTCAAAGTATCTACCTTCTCCAAATTTACCTTTCCATCCTCAACCATGTCCCTCACGAAGTGAAACTGAACATCAATGTGCTTGGTTCTAGCATGGAAAGCTAGATTCTTTGCAAGGCAAATTGTACTGACTATCACAACTGATCGTGATCTGACCCGCATCAACACCAATATCAGAACACAATCTCTTAAGCCAAATGGCTTCCTTACAAGCATGAGTTGCTACCATATACTCATCTTCTATCATGGACAAAGCAACAACAGGTTGTCGCTTACTCATCCAACTAATAGCACCACCAAATAGTGTAAAAACATAAGCATTGGTGGATCTCCTGCTGTCAATGTCACCTGCCCAATCTGAATCCACAAATCCATGAATATCAACAGAATGTGGAGGTCCTGAAACATTACCATGATAGCACATGGAATACTTAGAAGTACCCCTCAAATATCTGAACACCCGCTTACTGCATCTCAATGAACCCGTCCAGGATTAGCCATAACTTGACTAAGGACTCCCACTGCTTGGGCAAAGTCTAGTCTTGTGCAAACCATAGCATACATCAAATTGCCAACAACACTAGCATAAGGTACTCTGCTCATGTCCTCCACCTCACTAGGAGATTTTGGACAATCCTCAATAGACAACTTTGTCCCCAAGGAAACGGGAACCCACAATGGTCTATAATCTCCCATGCTAAATCTGTCCAACATGGTCTTAACATACTTACTTTGACTTAACCAAAGTTTTTTGTTGGTTCTGTCTCTTCTGATTTCCATTCCTAGAATGTACCTAGCTGCCCCTAAATCTTTCATTTCAAACTGAGCTGACAACTAAGATTTAAAATCAGAAATCATATTCTTACCCTTCCCAATGAGTAACATATCATCAACATACAGTGCAACAATGAGAATATAATCACCATCAAACTTATAATAAACACAGTGATCCGATTTCAATCTCACAAATCCAATTGACAACACAAAGGCATCAAACTTTAAGTACCATCTCCTAGGGGATTGCTTCAAACCATAGAAAGACTTCTTAAGTTTGCAAACCAAAATTTCTTTACCTTTTACCATGTAATGCTCTGGCTGTGACATGTAGATTTCCTCCTCCAAGTCACCGTGAAGGAAAGTTGTCTTCACTTCCATCTATTATACCTCCAAGTCATAAGCTGCTGTGAGAGACAATAAGAATCGAATGGATGTCAACTTTTCAATGGGAGAGAAGATCTCACACCATAATCTATACTGGCCTTATACTTCTCAATACTACCATCTGCACCAATCTTCTTCTTGAACACCCATTTGCATCCAATAGGTTTCCGTCCAGGAGGCAAAGGCACCAAGTCCCGAGTTTGATTCTTTTCCAAAGAAGTTGTTTCTTCCTCCATGGCCTCCTTCCAGGAACCTGCATCCTTCATATCCAAAGCCTCTGATATAGTTCTAGGTTCATCACTGTTAGTGAGCAAAGCATAAGCACAACTAGAATCAAGCAATGTAAAACCAAACCTTTCATGTTGCTTCCTTATCCGTGTAGACCTCCTCAAGACCTAAGGTTGAGGTTTAGCTTCTTCATCTAAGCTTTCAAAGCTGCTAGAGCTCTCCTCATCATCAAGTCCAACATTGTCTTTCTGTTCAGTCTTCTCAGGGGTGAGAGGAAACTAAACAACATCCTCTTTCTTTTCTCTTTCTTCTAGCTACAAAATAGTGGAAGAAGGTGTAAGCTCTCTGAAGATGACACTTCTGCTATACACACTTTTTCAGCCACGGGGTCCCAAAGCTTGTATCCTTTAACACCAACACCATAGTTGATGAAGATACACTTAACAGCTTTGTTCTCCAACTATGACCGCTTCTCCCTAGGCACATGTTCATATGCCTCACAACCAAAAACACGAAGATGCCTTACTGAAGGCTTTCTACCAACCCACACCTCCATGGGTGTCTTTCCAAAAAGAGTTGATGTAGGAGATGTGTTTACCAGATAGCAAGTAGTGGAAACAGCTTCAGCCCAAAACTTTTGTTCTAGACCAACTCCACTAGGTATACTCCTAGCCTTCTCCATCAGTGTCCTGTTCATCCTCTCTGCAACTCCATTTTTCTGCGGTGTGTATGGAGTTGTCTTATGTCTTTCAATCCCAATTTCCTTGCAATACTTATCAAATTCTATAGAATAGAACGCACCACCGTTGTTAGTTCTCAAACATTTAATCTTTTTACCAGTCTAATTTTCAGCAAAGGCTTTAAACTCCTTAAACTTGCTATAGACTTCAGATTTGCTTCTGAGAAAATAAATCCATGTCCTTCTACTATAATCATCTATAAAAGATACAAAGTATATAGATTTTGATAATGAAGGAACATTAACATGACCAAACACATCAGAATGAATGAGATCCAACACACCAGAAGACTTATGAGAACTCAAGTAAAACTAAACATGGTTTTGTTTTCCATAAATGCAATGTTCGCAAAAGTCAAACTCAAGATTACAATCATCTAACCCCTCAATGATGTTCTTATTTTTTAGGGTACGCAGACCCTTCTCACCAATGTGGCCAAATCTCTTATGTCATAACATTGTCTTTTCTGCAGGAAGTTTAACTTCCAATGCACGATTACAACCATCAAGACTAGAAACAACAGATTTCTTCACTGCTCATTCAGATGGTGGGGATGAAGTGACTGTTGCCCTCTTCCTTGAGTTAGAAGAACTATTGCATTGTGTAATACATGCCTCTAGCTGAAACAGAGTAAACCTCTCCGAGTACCCTTAGCAAGCACCATAGATCCTCTAGTCATCTTGCATCCTTCTTTCGAAAAGATAACCTGCACACCTGCATCATTCAAACTACTGACAGAAAGCAGGCTCCGTACTAAGCTTGGGATGTGCATAACCCTAGAGATCCCCTTCACTCAACCATCAGGGAATCGGATAGAGACTCTTCCATGACCAATGATCTTCAGATGAGAGTTGTCACCCAGATACACCTTTCCACCATTGAACTCCTCATACTTAGTGAACCAGTCTCGATGCAAGGTCATGTGGAATGATGCATCAGAGTCAATTAGCCACACATCATCAGATGCATGGGTTGCCAGAGCTGCGATGAAAGCATCACCGTCATCTTGTGATTTGTCAGAATCTAAATCAGGAGCTTTCTTCTTTTTCTTCTTCTCCTCTTTGCATTCCTTTTGGAAATACTTGGTCTTGCCATAGTTCCAACAAAGATCCTTGGACTTTCCAGGAGATTTAGATCTCCCACGGGATTTGGATCTACCCTTCTCGACTTTCTTGTCCTTCTTCTTCCCTTTCTCCTTGGGTCTTCCACGAATTGCAAGGGCTTCTTTGGCTGCCTTAGAAGACTTTTTCCGTGTCTCTTCAAATAACAGTGAAGAAACCACCTCTTCCATTTTGAATGTGGATGTGGTGCTTCCGATTGCCATGACAAGATGATCCCATGAGTCCAGTAGAGAACAAAGTAGGGTCATACACCGATCCTTCTCCTCCATCTTTACACCAATAGATGTCAATTGTGCAACCATCATGTTAAAGGCATTCATATGCTCAGCCACGAATCCTCCATCCTCCATTTGAAGAGAATACAACTTCTTTCTCAAAAAAAGTTTATTGACTAGGGATTTGGCTTGATACACATCCCCTAACTTCTTCCAAAGGAGTTTTGCAGTAGCCTCCTCATGGACATTTAACAACATAGAATCGGCAAGACTAAGTCTTATGAGACCCTTAGCCTTCTAATCCTTGAGATCCCACTCATCTTGAGTCATTGTAGTTGGTTTAGTTCTATTCACACTTTCCCAAAGGTCTCGGTCAACTAACATGTCTTCCATCTTGAGCTTCCACAGCTCGAAATTACTACCGTTGAACTTCTCTACTTCAAACCTTCCTGATGTGCTTCCCATCTCCTAGCTGCAATAAGATATAAAATGGTCTACACAGACTCCCACTCAACCTAAGATTAGCTCAAAAAACCCCTACCCAACAACTAGGACCAAAGGTGATCAAGCTCTGATACCAACTGAAAGGAAGCTAGGTGTGCGGAAACGCTTCCTACACTAATATGTTGAGGAGAGGGCTATGCAAATTCAAATTTATCCTAACTATTACAGCAATGTTAAACCATTAACATGAGATATAGTAGCAAAACACAAGAGCCATAAAGAAGACAGAAGAAGAGAGACAAAGATTTACGATGGGGAAAACCCTTATCAGGTGAAAAACCCCACACTCAGAAACCTGCACAATGTATTAACAAATCTAAAAGAATGTTTACAACACACATGTAATGCAAGCTTCAATGGTCTTTGACACTTGTGTCTAGAGTCAATCCAGAAGCATAATAGTACCTGTAAACCTATGATACAAACTCCATCTCTAAGCACCTATTTAAATAGAACATACAAGGCAATTTTGGGCCTTTCTTGGAATGGGCGTCCAATATGGCATCTTTGACCAAAACCTGCACCTAGGGACACTTGGTAAACATTGTAGAATGTGTCTGACACTTGTCCATAGCTCCCATCCCAAAGAGGTCACCTATTTCCAAAATGGGCTATGACAGATGCTCTTACGACACTTACGATCGTCATAGAATCTGTCATAGCAGTTACAACTTACGACTGTAAGAGAATCTGTTATACACATGCTATAAATAGCATACTCTCTTACAACACATCATATTCCACCTTGGGGCACCCAAATATGCCTCATTCAAAGATGCTTCATGACACATGTCATTACTTGTCTTACAACCTTCTATTCTTGACTCTTACATGTTATAGATCCATCATAGGAATCCATCATAACCGTTTTGGTCAAACATTCCTTACACAACATAGAAGATGCCAACACATGGAAGAATATTGCTACCACTAAGTGGGATGCCTATCTCCTCATGTGAGGACAAAATAACAAGTTGTCATAATCCATGTAGGATTGACACATCACCGTGCCACATCCCACAATATGACAAAGTGGAATTTCCAATTATTTACAACATAGGCAATTGAATAATAAATACAAACATTACAAATGCAGAGAATTACCAAGGTTGAGACACCTTAATTCCCAACACACATAGCATCATTAACAAGATTCATAGTTTATTGCATTTCTAAACATAAATTCAAGATCAAAATCACATAATAATTCCATTCATTAACTTAATAACTAATATCTCAAATGGCATCAAAATGAATGTCACATATCATATAATCATCAGTGAAATCTAACAAGTAAGATATAGCCACATCACAACATACTAAATCTAACCAATCAAAACATAGGGATAGAGTCAAGAAAGTCTGCATAATGGGATCAGTAGTTCCAATGTCCATATGTCATCAAAATGTAAATGCGATGTAAGAGAAAATAGGAGATGAAATAAGTAGGCCTCACAGCTCAGCTTCTAAGCCTCAAGCTTAGACATTAGAAATAAAACAAAACTTTACTACCTCAGCCTCACGGCCTGGAGTGCAGTCTCAGAAAAGATTATAGTGTTTCAACAGTCGGCCATATGGCCTTAAGTTTAGTATTAAATGACTACTGTGGGTTTTAAGCTCAGCTCAATAGCTGTGAGTTCATTCATATGGAAGTTTACTTGTATTGATAGCTCAGTAATTAATGCTTTGAGCCTATCTCATCATAGAAATAACATGGTAATCTCGGCCTTAAATCCTTGAGCCATAATATGAAATAAAACTTTGAAACATTGATAGCTCAGCTGTAACAGCCTTGAGCCACAACTATGAAAAGGTTTGTATATATCATGGCACGGCCTCACAAGCCTCGTGCCTCAGAGTTAAACATATGATATAACAAATAACATCACTCTATCTCTGATAGAGAATAAACACAGTCCATGTCTAATATATCGTAGGTAAATAGGACGTTGTCACCATAACACATGGACAATACTTTTGATAGGAACGTCGTTCCAGTCTAGTCCTAGTCTCCTACTAGATGTACATAGCTTCAAATCTTCATGTGCTATCTCTATAGCTTTTGCCACCCTGCTCATAGACTCTAACACCTAAACTACCCAATAATAATCTCCTACCAAAAAAAAGAGTAATCAAAGCTTTTGCATTCTTGGCCGACTCTTGGCATGCCATCTTTGAAGGTAACTACCTTTCCACTTGATATGTTCCACAAAAAGTGGCTCAATCCAGGCATCATGCAAGATGGGATGAGCTCAAATCTCTCCATCATTGCTTAAGGCTAACCAAAACAATTAATAAAATTTGATAGTAATCAAATGTTATGATAAAGAAAAATAATAATAATATATTATTGTAATACAACCTTTAAAAAGGTTTTCATCCTTACTAAGGGATTATCACTATATAATGGAAAACACAAATTGAGTCACAACAAGATCGTCGATTATGGGGGTTGAGCAATTCTCCCTCAAAATCAACTATCCCCATTAGTTGAATGATTAGGGAAATAATAATCCCTGAGAACACAAGGATAATGAGAGTCCTCCTCATCTCTAAACACAATTATCTCTCGACTAGGGATGATGCTCCAAGAACATCATTTATTTGTCACAACTTGTCGTGATAACTCCAATGACATAATGACTTACAAAGAACACATAAGCTAAATAAAAGAGACAAGACATGTGTCAACTTACGAGACGAATTTAGAAGGACATAAAATTTGATACTCAAATGGCTATTCAACCCTTTGCTTTCACAATGTCTAACGCTTCCTCCAGGATGATACTCTCATTCCTTCTTCGAATGACATTCATTTTCCTGTTCACACTCAGGACCACAAGATCATGTTCAGTGTATCATTATCATGTCTCATAATATAAATTAATCAATTTACAAAACTAATTAACATCAATAACTACTTCATAATCAAGAGTTTAATAAGCCTTATTTCCACAATATCAAAAAAAATAACTACGACTAGTCCTCCTGATTATCATACCAAGTTAATGATTAAGTCTAATTGTAAGCTGGGGATGTAACACTCTGTGTGTGTATATACCCTCAAACCCCATTATAATAAAAACAATTAAAATCTTGGAATAAAAATATTTAAAACCTAGTTTGAAACTGATTAAACTAAACAAAATTGATACACACACACACCAATTAACCCTATATGTTAAGGGTTTATGTTAATCAATTTGAAAAGGGTTTTAAATATTTTTCTTATAATAGGGTTTCAAGGTATATATATATATATATATGCATCCAAAATCGATAGATACCATGAAAAGACCTCCATGTGAGCCCTCTATGAAAATTGTCTCCAGTCTACAAAAACATATCAAGTAGAAATGGAAAAGAGGTTGTTGAGTAGGAAAAATGTCAACAAGTTAAAATTCATACATTGGAGACCTTAAAAACTCATTGCAAATGAAATGTTTAAATTACATCCCCAAACCTCATGTTTAAAAGATTGGAGCTCACCATTTTCAACATTGATTTTATCCTTGTCAAAAAACATTCAAAACTTGAATTAAACTTTCAAAACTTGAATTTAGTTGTATATTTAATTGTGTTGATACTATTTGTTGGGTCCCAAAACCACAGCTCAACTTCCTAGAATGGATTCACACTCACAAGGCCAAGGTTGTCGTCATGCAAGCATAATCAATCCATTAACATAATATGGAGGGTTAAAGGTCAAATTTATGGGAGTGGATTTCATCCCCTGCATTTTGATCTTAGCTAAAATCTAGAGGGATATTCCAAGGGGTATACTTTAATAGGTATTAATTTCAAACAAAATGAACAACCAAACCCAACCTATTATCTTGATCCCAAAACTATCACTAAACTAAGCACAACTGGTTGTCACAAAACCCATTTATAGCTAATACAAACTATGCAAGTATACATGCACAAAAATGATGGTCCTTCCCCTAAACCATTGGTAAATGTTTATTTCTTTTAAATAGTGTGAGATTTGTTTGATGGAGCCAAGACCAATGCCAATCCAACTGGGCTACAGAGTCTCAGGTAACAGATAAGAAAACAATGGAAAGGAAACAAAAAAATGATCTAAGCATATGATGTATTAGATTGCAAGTTTTGTGCTTCAAACATACTCGGTTATCCAAACTCAACTACATGTATTTAAATGGAGAGAACAAATGACAATTAGAAAGTTTGTAATATATTTAAAATGTTGTCACAGTTTCAAATGTCCAATACAAACTTATCAGCAAGTGCGATAAGAGGAAAACCCTAAATGCATGCAAAAAAAATGGAGACATTATCTGCACACCCCCTGCAACACACTATCTTTCATATGTGTCACTACTCCATTACTTCTCTACAACTAGACATGGCATGATTTGGAGCCCTAGAAACATTATTGAACTTGCACAACCTCCAGCTACCACCAAAGAACCAAAAAAAACTTTGAATGAGTTTCAATCTTCTATTTATAGCCTTCAAAACTTGGATCTGATGATGAAATGGGTATTAAAACCCTAACAACCCCACAAACTTTAGTAAATACATCATTTTCAACCACCCATTTCACATTACTGGAAGTCGTATGGAATTATCAATTTTTGTTTTTACACCTTTTTTGCAAATTACAGGAATCTGAGGGGGTATTGGATGCTGGACTTTTAGGGGGTTCAAGACATTACAGGTTGGAAAGGGTTGTTCTGAACATATCCAGATCTACATGAAATCTCCACTAGCAACAACATGAAGAGAAAGGCAGAACATTAGAGGGGTTTAGGACTTGGCAGGGATTCAAGGAGGATCAAGATGTGCGCTGGAAAAAGGAAATGGAGGCAAAGGAAAGAGGGACTTTAAGATGAGCAAACCTGAAGGGTAGAACTAGATACACCTTGCTCTAGGGATAAATTATGCTTGGTCTTGAAGGGGCTAAAAGTTCCGCTAGGAAGTGCATGAGGAAGAAAGCAGAAGTTTTTTGGGGGATAGGAAATGTCTTGATATGCCAAGAAACTCTGCTAGGGGAAACAAAAGAAGAAAGTGGAAGTTCAGGGGATTAGGGAGGTAGCCTAACATAGGCTAAATCTCTACTAGATAAGGTTGAAGGATGAAAGTGGGACTTCTAGGGGGAATGTGATATATCCAGAACCATAGGAAAGTTTTGCAATGTCCAAGAGGGGGTGAAATCTCTGCAAAAGAAAAAAACACTTAAGAGGCATACATGAAATATAACATTTAAGTATAAGTGACATTTACATATAGACATTTAATTTCTTATACTTTAAGTTATATTTCATGTATATAGTTTCAGGATGTTTGAGAGTGGTTTTAGATCTCTAGGAATTAAAATGCAACTTCTAAGATTTGGAGGATTTTAGAAATTTTAGACAGTCAAATTTTATGGGAGACTGTACACACAAAAACATGACTCAGTTGCATGGGGCGGTCAAGTCAACTTTGAAATAGTACACGAGACCCTCTCCTTGCCATGGACAAACCTCTATGTCACTCTCACTCTTGTGGTAGAAGCCAGTCGAGAGGAGGTGAGACATGGGGGTAGTCCTACTCACTTGAGAGCTAGACTTCACGAAGAGCGGTCGGCTGGTCCTAGGGCCTTTCCTGGGTATTTTATTATGTAGTGTTTAGTGATCATTGTAGTTAAGATAATTATATGACCTGAAGGGTCACTAGTTATTGTTCTCCTATTTGGGTTAGCTAGATTCCAACACCTATTTGATCGTCTGTTATAGTCATTGATGAGTCTTCTATGTTGGAACCTTTCCTCTCCCGCTCGAAGGAGTTGTCAAATTTGATGTCTTTGTTCGAACAACCTAAGCCTAATTTCTTGTTCTTGAGTGGTCAATTGTGTGTGTTGAGGCCTAGGGTGTAACTCTTCGATCTCCTCTAGGATCGTCCTCACCCACTCACCTCTAAGTCCAAGGCACATTCATGAGCTTGAACTGAGAGAGTTGGTTTGTTTTTACCATGAGTTGATTTACGTTTGACTTAGGGTGATGACCTAAGGTTTTCTTTTCTTTCTTTGAGTTGATTGATTTGTGTTGACCTCATGATGAAATTGAGGGTTTGTGAACTTGTTTTAATTTATGGTATTTTCTAATGTTTTTGTATCTTGTGGGTTCTTGGTATGAAATGTAAGCTATGATGATGCAAGAAACTCTTTGTTATTTTTATGGATTTTTGAAAGGAAAGTGCTTTAATTAATCTAGAATTCAAATATGAATGTAATTCTATAATGAGTTCACCTAATGCAATCTTAATCTATGTTTTTGTGTTTTCTTGTGTTTTGATTTCAACTATTCTAGGAAATGAAAGTACTTGGAAATAAAATAATATAAAAATGCAATTTATTTCTTGAAATAAACTAATCTAACAATACAAGTTTATCTAACCTATCAAGGAAATTGCAATATGAAATTACTATCTCCAAGAGCAAATTTGAGATTATTTGATTACTACCAAAAATCATGAAAGAACCTAGAATGTATCAACACACAAGCCTCCACTACCCTCAGGGATCCTTGTATCGGAAACCTCTTCATCCTCTTGCAGTAGCGAGGATCTCCTCTTGGCCACAATAGGGAAGGGATGCAAAAAAATGGAAATTTTTGAAATATGAGCTCAATGTGAGCTAAGAGCACTATGGCTTACAAAAAAATCAGTGTAATGACACAATAAGAAGCTTTTGGCAAAGCTTGGGCATAAAAACACTAAAAGAAAGGCTCATAAGTCCTTCACAAGCATTAGAATGCTTGTGAAGATTAAAAACTAAGCAAAGCTTGGTTAAGCATGAATGAATTTGTAGAACACATAAATATACTGAGAAGGGAGGTGAATCAGTCTATTACCATTTTTAACTTTAAACCAATAATTATTTACCATCAAAGTATTAACAAGTCAACACAATTATCAATTCAAGAAATGAACACATTCACACATGAGACAAACACCAGATTTAGGTGGAAAACCCTAGAAGGGAAAAAAACCATGGTGAGAAATTTTCTTGTATCTACTACCCAAATCCAGCCTCACAAAAGGAAATGATCATACAATGAGTTTTGTAGGCACCAACCCACAAGAGACACAAATCCCCTAATAAGAAACAAGATTTATAAGCACCAACCTAAAGTAGACTCCAATCCCCCAAACTGAGCACCAATCCAGATAAAGAAAGGCACCAACCTCGTAAGGGTCAAGAGGCACCAACCTCTGAAACCACTGAAATGATTATACAAGGAATGATAGACATACACTGTCAGTAATAATCTTTGCACAATATCAGAATGAACGTGCTTAATTCTACCTTGGCATTTTGACTGATTTAGATGGACAATCTACTCTATATTATAAACATCATCTCTTCCCTAAATAATAACCCATGAAGTGCTCAAATAGAGTCATGGTCCATATACAATCACTCACTGTCACAGTTAACTTCTATACTCCCTACCTCAAAAAAATGAAATGATCTACTTTAAATATCAATCTGTATATTTAGATACAATCCTCATGTCAGCCTAGATACCTCAAAAAAATCATTAACTCGATCCAAAATCGGTAAACAAAAATACAGACTTATCGCTACCTTGTCGGCCTCTGTAATTCAAATTTTAAACCAGGGGCTAGCCATTAAAAAAATGAGTGCACAAGTCATCGATCTTATCTTTCATGGAAAAAAATGAACAGACTGGATGTGAGATAGGGTTACCTTGCACGAAATATTGATGTTGAAAATTCATCAACAAATGATATTACACCATGAAAGCAAAGAGTGAAGCATGTCAAATTGGTCAAAAAAAAATCTTCTTGCTTAGTTAGTGTCCGAGGTTGGACATGTGGTGCATTTCCATGACTTCACAAACTTTCTCTTTCCTCCTTCGTGCACTTGTGCTAGCTCGACAAGTGGAGCCATTGTACTCCACCACTCTGACAAGTCATACTCAGAGTGCTAGGAGTCCACATTGATATAGGGCTATATAGCGACATTTCGCGGCCTCGCATCCAATATGTTAGGTCCCACTCAATCTCCTATGAGCTTGCACTTTCTTGACACTAGGCATAATATCACAGCCTCGTAACCTAGACTAAAACCAAGTCATCATATCCTGCACTCGTGTGGTACCAATGAATGCATGCCAACTAGAGCTGAGTTGGAATACTGGTGGGGCCAACATCCACATCACCTGAACCACGAAGACTTAAGGTGACCGAGCCAGTTGGTGTAGCTAGGAAGGTAGGGCTAGTAAGTGCTTGATATAAGACGCTTAAGTTATAACTTAATCTATTGGGTACAAGCCATAACTAATCAACATCAAATTAGAACTAAAGTACATGGCACCTGATAAGGAATTATGGTTTAGGGTTTAGGACATGAAAGAAACCCTAATTTGATTGGAGAGATTAAAAAATGATTTATAGGTCCATGAAAAAATAATCCAACTAATCAGATCACACCAAGATGTCTGCAACAATATGCCCATGCAAGATATACCACTTTTCTACAACTGTGATGCCAAGAACAACTTCTACAAAGAACAGAATGAAAATGACAACTTTTTCAACACTGGCACTACAACTTAAAATTCTTTGCAACATTGACATCCATAACAACTAATGAGTGATAGGTAGCAGCCAGATTAACACACCTTTTTACTCCCCTTTTTCCCATCCTTTCATTTTGTTGTCCTGGTAATTGCACCATAGAAACTGAAAAGACTTGTTTTAATTACACTAATGAGAGATGAATTACTAAAGATCATTATTTTTTATGAAAGGACTAATGTTGCAGTAAACTAATGAAAATTTGTAGAAAAGTCTCTCTTTGCATCCATAGGTGCAATTATATGGTCGAAGGCAATTTTGAAGATCTCCGGAGATGGTCCTAATAATCTCAGAAGCCAATATGGAGGATATTACACCAGACTCCAACATTTTCCCAAAGTGTTGGAGGTGTTCTGAAGAAGGAGCAAGAAAGCAAGGGGTGGATGATCTTCGAAGCCATATAGGAATCATGGATGTATCTCTAGAGCTGCTGGAAATAGCACATTGTCTCCGGAGTTGCTGGCGACAGTGCAGAGTCCCTAACGCCACTATCAATCTACATCTCCAGAGGCAACTGTAGTGCTCCGGAGTCTACTCATCCAACACCAAAATGATTCTATGAAGAGTCTAGTTAATTGCCAGGGATTTGATTCCCTTTTTATTTGATTTTGCATGAGTTCTAAAAGACTTGTTAAGACCTATATTTCAAGGCCTCACTACCCATTGTCATTTAAGTTAAGACTTCGGATTTAGTGGGACTTCTATTCCACTAAAGCCTTTTTCAGTTTGCATGATTATACTCTTCAACAAAATAGTTGTATGTTTTAGTTAGAATAAGAGATTGGTTGTATCTCATAGATAAACAAATGGATAGAATAATTAGTTCCAAAATATATCTTATCACTTTGACTAATATATGTTTAGATAGGAGCAATAGAAACGTATACAAATTTTGGCTATTAGATTATTGTAATTTCCATTTTTAGACAGATATACTTTTTGAATACAAGTGTACCTTGATGAGATTAGATTGAAGGAAATATTGTGTTATTATATTTTTGTACTGAGTTCTTGCTTTAGTCTTTAGTTCTGAAGGCATGGAGCAAGGGCCAACTCCTGCCATCAAGACAGGTGGCTAGTATCTATTGCTTCATTGTTCATTTACAGATTTTATTAGGAGTACAATTTTATTGCTTTCATAAGATAGATTTATTTATGTTTAATAGTTATTTCCGATAAATGCATGTTTCCAGCTTTGTATTAGAATAGGTCATTTTCAACAATCTACTGCTTTAGCATTATTTTGGTGTTTTTGAGATTTCATTTCATAGTAGATAAATTAGTAGCATTAATTCCTTAAATAGTAGAATCAATAGGATTAGTTGGAGGATTGTTGATTATCAAGTTCCTTATTGCAAACAGCCTAGGACACAACCCTAGATTTGACACATGAAAAACATGATTAAATGCCGAGGTACAACAACCCTTGTCATTTTTGGCACAGTTGCCAAGGATGTATGTGTTAATAAGAAAAACTTAATTAGCAGTCCTTTTTAGGTTAAATTGAATCTGCATGGTTAGACCTAGGGATTCAAAAGGTAGATACATAAAACAAACACCCCAGCAACAAACTATAGGAGAAAGCAGTAGGGTGGTACAAGATCTTGTTGGAGAGGAACACTTAGAACCTACCTTGGAAACTACACCCCAACTTGACATTCCCTCAAACCCTCAAAATCCTTCACTCTCTGAGTATATTCAAGAATTGCAAGAAAGATACCAGGCAGATATGTTATAAGAATCCACTTCCTCAGAACCCAACACTAAATCTCAAAGAGAGGAAACATCAGACATGGACGAGAATCATGATGAGGAAGATAATCAAAATGTCAGGACCTTCTCATACCCTATTGTCCTTTCTCATGGAGATAATGCCCCTATGAAGAACATTTCACCTTCAAACCTACCAAAATTTAGGGGTCTTGCTTCTGAGGATCCAAATCAGTTTCGGTTTGAGTTTAAAGTTGTATGCCAGAGCTATGACTACGGATCAGATAATTAAAAACTCAAACTTTTCCCATCAACCCTAAAAGATTCTACTATGAGATGATTCATGGGATCAAGTGGAAACTAAATTCTTGGACAAGTACCAGGATTACTATAGGGTCAGTGATAAAAAGGAGTTGTTCAAAATTAAACAAAGAGAGGATGAAAGTTTAGAAGACTATCTAGATAGGTTCAACTTTGCCTTGAGGAGATATGGCAATCCTATGGCTCACCCCTTGGTTAGAACTCTATTTGTAAAAGGATTGGATAGAGAATCAAAACAGACACTAGATCTAATGGAGAGAGGAAACATTAACAAAATGGATATGCTTGCTATAGAAGAACTCTGCAAGAACTACTCTAGAACCTAGGATGGAGTGAGAACACACAAGCCCTTTAAAGGAAACAATTAAATAAGGCAATTAATGGAGGAGATTGCAAACCTTAAGACAGATATTCTAGTCCAGCTGAATACCACAAAGAAGGATTATTTTGCCTTACCATTCATTGACCAAGTGCTAGACAGCCTAGCAGGGAAACATTACTTCTCATTCTTAGATGGATTTAGTGGGTATAACTAGATTTAAGTGGCACTGGAGGACCAAGACAAGACCACCTTTACTTGTTCATGGGGAACTTTTTCATATAGAGTTCTTCCATTTGGACTATGTAATGCTCCATCTACCTTTCAAATGGTTGTTTTAGCCATTTTTGCTGAATTGGCTAATGAGTGTATAGAATTCTATATGGATGACTTTACTGTGTATGGAGACACACTTGAAGAAGCTCTCACAAACCTAGATAAGGTTCTACAATGTTGTGAAAAAAATCAGCTATCCTTAAGCCATGAAAAATACTTTATGACGGTAGAGGAGGGAATTGTACCTTGACACCACATATCAGCCAAACGAATCAAAGTAGACTAGAACAAAATAGAAGTGATAAAGTAGTTACCCTCACCTAAGAACCAGATAGATGTTAGAAGCTTTCTAGGTCATGCAGGATACTATAAGAGATTTATAGAAAATTTCAGCAAAATAGTTGCCCCTATGTTTTCTTTGCTCACCAAGGATGTTGACTTCTTATGGACGGAGGATTGTCAATCAACATTTGAAACAATTAAAGAGAAACTTATTGTCACACCTATTTTGAGGGGAACCAATTGGATTTTACCCTTTCACATACAAACTGATGCTTCAAATGAGTCAATTGGGCAGTCTTAGGATAGAAAGAGGAAGGGGAAGGTATGCATGCCATCTACTGCATTAGTAAGAACCTTACCCCAAGAGAAAAAAACTATACAACAACCAAAAAGGAATTATTGGCATTCATATATGCTATTAACAAATTTAGGCATTATATCAAAGGATACAAAATATTTGTGCATACTGATCATGCAGACATTAAGTACTTAATGAACAAAACCTATAGTGGGTGCAAGGATAATTAGATGGATGTTACTATTGTAGGAATTTGACATTACCGTCATAGAAAACCCAAGAAAATTCAATTTGGTTGTTGACTTTTTGTCAAGGTTGCATACAGGTGGAGAAAACCAACCAGTGGAAGATAAATTTCTAGATGAACATATTTTTGTTGTTTCTTCTACTACACCCTAGTTTGTTGACATAGCTAATTTCCAGGCTGTAGGCTTGTTTCCATCTCATTTCTCTGAGTCAAAATACAAGAAGAGATTGGTAAAAGAAAGTTTGTCTTACAAATGGTTAAATGGTTTGTTGTTTAAATGTGGTCCTGACTTTATCTTACGCAGGTGCTTGAGAGATGATGAAATTTTTGATGTCTTAAGGGCATGTCATGATGAACCCTCTGGTGGACATTATTCCTCACAAAGAATGATCCACAAAATTCTGGGAGTTGGTTACTACTAACCCTCTCTCCATAAGGACACCAAGAGGTATGTGTAGTAGTGTGATCAGTTCCAAAGGATGGGTCAGCCAACCATTACCCAGGAAATGTCACTGCACCCTCAAGTAGTGTTGGAACCATTTGAGCAATGGGGTCTAGATTTTGTGGGGCCAATTTCTCCACCTTCTTCAGGAAAAGAATATATTTTGGTCTGCACAAACTCTGTAACCAAATGGGTAGAAGTTTAGGCATTATAGTTTGCAAGGGAAGAAAAAGTTGTTGATTTTCTTTATAACAGAATCTTCTTGAGGTTTGGAGATCTGAGATTCATAGTTTCAAACAGAGGGCCATAGTTCACTTCTCAAGTAATTCAACCTTTCACATATCTATACCAAGTTAAGCACATGAAGTCTTCACCTTACCACCCCCAAGCTAATGGGCAGGTTGAGGTGACTAATAGAAAGCTGGAAAACATCCTGACAAGAACAGTGGTCATGAATAGGAGAGATTGGGCCAGTTATAGGTTACCTAAAGCAGTTTGGGCTTACAATACCACATGGAAGTCAATAACCAAGTTTTCACCTTATGAATTAGTTTATCGAAAGAAACCCATACTGTCCATAGAATTTGAACTGCAAACACTAAAGACCTCATTGGACATTGGGTTGCCATTATCCATAGCATAGCAAGATAGGATTCTCCAACTCAATGAGTTGGACAAAATCAGGATAGAGGCCATACAGTAGATAGAACTTATTCAGTACCAGAGGAAACAATGGCATGATCAACACATCGAAAAGAGGACATTTCAACAAGGGGATTGGGTTCTCCTATATGATTCTAAATTCAAGGAGTTCAAAGAGAAATTACAAACTCATTGATGGGTCCTTACCAAATCAGGGAAGTCTATGAGAATGGAATAGTTTTGCTGACACCCATTGATGGAGGTGAATACACGTTCTTAGTAAATAGCCACACAATTTAGCTCTATACAAGACCATCTACTAAGGAGATGTTTACCCAAGACTTGTGCTTGGTGATAGGGGTCACAGCCTCTACCACAAGTTGAAGGAATTCAAGGGACAATATAAAAAAGGGTTGAAAACCAACAAATGGCGGCCTTTCTAAAAAAAAGGGTTAAAAACTAGCAAATGGTGGCCCTTCTCTGAAAAAAAGGAAGATTGAAAACCAATAAATGGCTATCTTTCTCACATGGGGGACTAAAAACTAGTAAATGGTGGTTCCCTTCTTCATGCATGATTCCAGCAGAAGGTCTCTGGAGTGAACCAGGAGCACCTTCAATGCTTCATCAAGTTGGAGCATTTTAAGGCATAGGGACCCACCTCTCCAAGCGTCAAGTGGGGATGGAAAATTGATGAGGTCAGCATGACTCATTTTCCACTCTCAAAAAGGAAACCCATGTGGGACAATTAATTTGCAGTTGCCAACGCACATCATCCAAGCTCGACCTCATGACGTCATATGTCAATGCATCACTTTCAAGTCTATTATGGAAAAGATTACAGACCACGTGATGCTAACGATGTTGCCATCACTACAAGTGATGAGGAGGCTACACACATGTAAATTCACCATCACACCTCATCAAAGCAGCAGCGCAACAGCCAAGTACATCGGGTAATCATCACAAAAAGTGATCTAGGTAATTCACTCAAGTTAGTTAATTATTACCTATCTTCTCATTTGTATTTTTGGTGCAACTACTTAGACATGTACCCCTTCCATCATTTCCTTTTTCGACCTATGCATGCCACCTTAATTTCCACACTAACACCTTCACTCCGGAGTGTCAAATCATCCCCTGTGATTATGATTGAACCATCAATTCAAATTAATTGAAGTGATTTTACCCTCCCGTAATCAAAGCAATTGCCATTAAAGGATATCAAGTTCCAAACTTTATAAATTGCAGAGCTTTCCAACCCCCAGAGATAATCTACAAGTCATTACAACAGAGTTTCCCGAGGGAACAAAGAAAGAGGTCTATCATCATAGGGAAAGAGAACTATAGAGGAGACCCAATGGAAGAATTAATAAGAGAAGGTTCATCCATACACAGAAGAGGAAGAAGAATACAGGTAGTATGGGAGTGAAAAAGAAGTTAGAGCCTAAAACTCCAATAGGACTGCTTCAAGATCATGTTGTAGTAGATATATTAAGAAATGTTGGGTGGTTAGGATTCCTAGATAAATTTGAAGGGTTTCAAGAGGACATAGTAGATGATTTCCTACACCATCTGAAGAATACCCAAACCAAAGTACAAGGAGTCTCAATCAACGCTTCAACCACCATCATCAGCCACATTTCAGGGCTACCAGAACAAGGTGAGAGATTCTATCATCTCAAAATCTTATACTCTAATTTGATTAAAAACTTTTCAGTAGAAGGTGATCTTGAAGTCTAGCTACATTTGAGTAAAAATGAAGTCAAAGGAATTATCAGAACCTCACTCCCCCGACCATGGTAGTCTTTAGCCATGTGTCTCATGAAATATTTTACATGTGATGAGCAATTCTCCCTAGTTTGAGGACCCATAATGAAAATGCTAATTTTATTGATACATGGGCATGCCCATCCAGAATATAGCATCAATCTCCCAAATTTTTTGTATTCTGCTATTGTGTCTTCAGTAGATAAGTACCAACAGGGGAAGGGTCCCATGAAACACCACTGCCTCATTTTCTTAATTGTAAAACATCATTTCCTATATCAAGTTGAAGTAGAGGCTTTGTGGCAATCATTTTTAGTCCACTTAGCGGGATGAGGAAGAAACACCTTCCACTTCCTCCCCAACCACTGGGAAAAGCAAGGGCAAGAAGAGAACACTGGAGGAAACACCAACTTTTATCCCACAAACATCACTAGGAAGCCCAGTACTTGCCACCACTACTAAGAAGAAAAGAAAGGAAAAGCAGCTATGGGAGAAGCCTTAGTTGCAGCTAAGCAACTGGTAGAAATAATTACAAAACAACCCTTCCATTTGACTTGCTCAAAAAATGTAAGTTAGCCCTAGCTAAGGAATCTATCCCAACTGAGTAGATGAGGGGGACTGTGATTATGGAAGAAGATATAACACCAGAATCTACCCAAACATCTGGCCCCAAAAAGCATAGAAAAGAAACAGGGCAAATGGAGAAAACAAAAAGGCCTCCAAAAACACCTAATCCCAACAAGCATATAAGGGTAGAAGAAGAGTCTGATGATTTAGATGAAATTCCCCTGATTAGAAGAAAAATAAAA
Organism: Cunninghamia lanceolata; assembly: GCA_027924645.1. Lineage (NCBI taxonomy): Eukaryota > Viridiplantae > Streptophyta > Pinopsida > Cupressales > Cupressaceae > Cunninghamia > Cunninghamia lanceolata. The sequence continues at coordinate 11,413,062 of BSBN01000082.1, read as the reverse complement.
AGAAGAGTAGTTGAGGGGAGTACTCTGGAATCTACTACCCCTCCAGGGACTCAGACTCCAAAACCACAATGCACTCAAGCTCCAAAGATATCAGAGGGAGAAACCTTGACCATCTCTTTAGACTCTAAGGAAAATGATCCGGCTCTGGAGGCACAGTCCCCACTAGTGCTTTGGAGAAGTAAATGGAAGAGATAACCTACTCAGGAAGAATAGGACATTGCTCTCTTGGTTGAGGTCCTCATGGGGTTCATAACTTCCATGGAGGAGGTTGGACCCTCATCAGCCCCAACATTTGCAGATGTGAGGTGGGGAGAGGCTCAGGAGGAAGATGAGGATTAGCATGTGAAGGCAAATGAACAAGGGGAGCAAATTGACAATGTGGGATAGGAAGAAATAGAAACCCCTGATGAAGAAAGGATAGAAGGAGGAGAAACAGGGAGTTACACCCTTTTGATCAAGAAGATGTAGAGGTTCCAAGAGAACAACAATTGATGGAAGAGATTGATGATCTGAAGAGGTTGTTGTGGGGAAAGAACCTAATTATCACTGACCTCAAGAAGGTCATGAAGGAAAAAGACATAGAGCAAAAGTAGGAAATAGAGGAGCTGAGAAATGAGCTCAAAGAAAAATAGGGGATCATTCAAAGGAAAGAGGCTGAAATCAAGGAAAATGATGAAGAAGCAACAAAGAATACCTCTAGTATTATCAAAGCTAGAGACAATTGCATCACATTGATTTCAGCAATGATAGAGAAAATGCAGAATCAGGCTAAGCAACTGACATGGGCCAACAAAAATATAGATGATCAGAAAGAGCTACTTCATGAGCTGACCAATCCAACTGCTACTATTGAACAAGGGATTCAAATAGACCCATATCTGGGGGTGCTCCCAATAGACATTCCTAAGGCCCTATTCCATTGGGAAAGGAGATGTCAGGAGTTAGAGGGATCCAAGGTATTTCTACAACTGCAAAGGGTAGTAACCACCATGTTAGAGAAGGTACAAGCTCTGGAAGAGAAGGTCATCAAGGTGGCCACTCTCTCTGCTAGGATCCTATCATGTAGACCTCCCAGTGGAAGTTATGCTCTATTTTTACAAGAGCAGATCCTCCAAAGGAAAATATCATTGGTTCTCTCCAATTTAACTAAAAATATACAAAATGAGAAAGATTTCATGGAGGTGTACATGAAGAGTTCTGATGAAGACAAGAATTTTCTATGTGAACTATATTTACATGATTTCTTCATTAAAGACCACACTTTATTCATCAACTACTTTGTGGGTGAATGTCAGCTCAGAGCATTTATGTCACTGATGAGAAATCGTCAGATCTGGAATGAACAGATGGAGGCTTACACCAAAAAGGATGCAGAGATGGGCATATCCCTCATGAGAGAGTGTCCAAATCCCAAGGGATTTGAAATTCATTTCAGAGTAAAAATTTATTCCCTAGAAGACAGAACAAAAATCTTGCCCCTGTATCAAAAATACCTACAAGAGTGTGCTATTGAGTTTGGTCTCTTCATGAAAAACTCATCCAGTCAAATGATCACAATAGGGAAGAAAAGGTGGACCACTCTAACTCCGGAGCAAAAGATGAAGGAAGTAGTGTCCCCATCCAACCTCCAGTTATTTATGAGGAAAGCAAGAGAAGTGTCTAGATTGATGCACAAACATAAATAAGATTGGATAGGTGGTCGTTTCAAGCCACCCCTCATTATTGAGCCACTGCCCATATGGGCTAAATAGATCGAGGATGCCAAATTTTAGGAATGGCTAAAACAAGTTGAACGGCTCAAAGGAAATGGCAATACAAACCTCAATACTTGGTCAACTCATGAGAAGAAATACAATCTTACTGATAGAATATACCACCTCAATAAGTCTAGACTATGAAGTGTAGGAGGACCTTCCAACCTTTAAGTTCAGGGGGAATGATGAGTGCCAGCTAGAACCCAGATTAACACACCTTTTTACTCCCCTTTTCCCCATCCTTTTATTTTGTTGTCTTGGTAATTACACCATAGAAACTAAAAAGACTTGTTTTAATTACACTAATGAGAGATGAATTACTGAAGATCATTATGTTTTATGAAAGGACTAATGTTGCAAAAAACTAATGAAAATGTGCAGAAAAGTCTCTCTTTTTGTGTCCATAGGTGTAATATACAGGTGAAGGCAATTTTGAAGATCTCTGGAGATGGTCCTAATAATCTCTGGAGCCAATATGGAGGATATTACACTAAACTCCAATATTTTCCCAAAGTGTTGGAGGTGTTCTAAAGAAGGAGCAGGAAAGCAAGGGGTGGATGATCTTCAGAGCCATGTAGGAATCATGGATGCATCTCCAGAGCTGCTGGCAATAGCACATGCAGTCTCCAGAGATACTAGCGATAGTGTAGAGTCTTCAGTACTACTGTCAATCTACATCTCCAGAGGTAACTGTAGTGCTCCAGAGTCTACTCAGCCAACACCAAAATGATCTGATGAAGACTCCAGTTAACTTCCAGGGATCTGATTCCCTTTTTCTTTGATTTTTCATGAGTTCTAAAAGACTTTTTAAGACCTATATTACAGAACCTTGTTGCCCATTGTTATTTAAGTTAAGACTCTAGATTTAGTGGGACTTCTGTTCCACTAAAGCCTTTTTCAATTTGCATGATTATACTCTTCAGTAAAACAGTTGTATGTTTTAGTTAGAATAAGAGATTGGTTGTATCTCATAGATAAACTAATGGCTAGAACAGTTAGTTCCAAAAAATATCTTATTGCTTGGACTAATATATGTTTAGATAGGAGCAGCAGAAACAAATATAGATTTTGGCTATTAGATTATTGTAATTTCCATTTTCAGACAGATATACTTTTTGAATACAAGCATACTTTGATGAGAATAGATTGAAGGAAAGATTGTAGTATTATATTTCTGTATTAAGTTCTTGCTTTAGTCTTCAGTCCTGAAGGCGTGGAGCAATGGCCCACTCCCACCATCAAGACAGGAGTCTAGTATTTATTGCTTCATTGTTCATTTACAGATTTTATTAGGAGTACAGTTTTATTGCTTTCACAAGATAGATTTATTTGTGTTTAATAGTTATTTCTAGTAAATGCATGTTTCGAGCTTTGTATTAGAATATGTCATTTTCAACAATATACTGCTTTAGCATTATTTTGGTGTTTTAATGATATCATTTCATAGTAGATAAATTAGTAGCATCAATTCCTTAAATAGTAAAATTAGTAGGATTACTTGGAGGACTGTTGATTATGAAGTTCCTTATTGCAAACAGCCTAGGACACAACCCTGGATTTGACACATGAAAAACATGACTAATGCCAAGTTAAAACGACCCTTGTCAACAACAACAATTGCCTGAGACCTTGACATCAATGACAACGACATGCAACAATCTCCCCCTTTATCATTGATGGCAACACAACTGACCAACATAAGGGTAAGTGCAAGAAGTTGGGTCCACTTTTAGTGGAAGCCTCAGCACAAAATATTTTTAGAAATGATGGATTTTGGCAATATGGTTGACAAACATTTTTTTAAAATTTTTGGATGAAATTAAAACCCATTTAAGATGACAATGTCTAGTTTTAAAATATATAAATTTTTTTAGTTTTGGATATATTTTTGTATTTATTATTTATTTTTAAACAAAAAGATTCAATTTTTTCGAAGAAATGGACTTTGGCAATATGGATGGTGGCTTTTTTAAAAGAAAATTTTAACAAAATTAAAACCCATAATAGATGAGATAGTGTAGATTCCAAATATATAATTTTTTTTACAATTGGATTATCTTTTCTATTTTTCAGTTAATTTCTAATAAAACAATTCCATAAACTTGAATTATCAGGGTTTTTTAGTATTTTAATAACATTTTATTAAAATAATTTTTTGAAAAATAAATTGTACAAAAACGTACCTCAGACAATTCTTTTCAATTTGCAAAAAATAAAATTCAAAAAATGATAAGTTTAGGTCATCTTATGCGTGACATACACGATGATTTTTCAAAACATCAAATATGGCCAATAAAAAATTAATCAAAAAATATCTATTCAATAGAAAATTACAAAAAAATATGGAAAACATGCTTAAATGAGTTACAAATATTTTCCTAAAAGGATTTAGAAAAATATGATTATTTAGGTCAAAATATGGATGACGTACATGTGCATGGTATAGTTAAAAAAAGTGACTTTTAAATAGTGGTTTTTAGAAACGCCTATTGATATCTAGGTATTCAAGTAAATTACATATTTGGAAACTAGACTTCAAGTACTACATTTTATGATTAGTGACTTTTTTCAAGATTCCATCTCTAAGTGCTTCAAATTTTGAGGTCAAATGTGACAAATTCTAAAAATCAGGGAAAACACTTCCACTTTTTGGCCAAAAAGTGGACTCAACTTCTTGCCAGCACCCATAATTGATCTGACACTCAACTGATTTCATTTCTCTTAGTTCTCTCTTGTTCCTTTGATATAAAAATAGATCTTTGATATTCTCCCAAAAACTTCTAACTCTTTGTCTCTCCCAAGTCTGATGAAATCTATCTAACATTCTCTCTCCCCCTTTGACATCAATGATAAAGGGTTGACTGATATGCATTAGCTCTGTATGATCCCCTTGCACAAAATTTTTTCCATGTTCATCTTGAGTGCCTTGAATCTCTCTCCCTAACTATCTACACATATTAGACCTTATGCATCTGTATTTGCATGATTGCTCCCCCTAAGGGTTATCTCCCCCACTGAACAATGATATTCCAGGGGTGAAGAATAATGCTTTGAAATGCTCCCCTTGGACCAATGCTTTATCTATTCAACTAGAGATAGGAATAAGGAGTTATTACTCCTAGCTTATGCTTGAGATACTCAAATGTCTCCTTAGGAAGGGGTTTTATAAAGATGTTTGCAATCTAATCCTTTATAGCTACATATTCCAATCTGACTTCTTGATCTATAACCTTTTCTCTCAAAAAATGATATTTGATTGAGATATGCTTTGTCCTTGAATGTATCATTGGATTCTTTGAAATATTGATTGCACTTGTGTGATCACAAAGAATTGCAATAGGTTCATCATACTCAACCTTTATATCCTTCAAAATCTGCTTCATCCAAATCACTTGAGTGCAACATGATATTGCAACAATGTTTTTTTCTTCTATTGTTGATAAAGATACTAAATCTTGCTTCTTTCTTAGCCATTACACAAGTTTGTCTCCAAGAAAGAATGCACCACCACTAGTGTTCTTTCTATCATCAAAACTTCCTGCCCAATCAACATATGTATATGTAGTCAAAGTGAAATCATCACTTCTAGGATAACACAAACCATAGTCCATGGTATTTTTTAAATATCTAAAAATCCTCTTCACTTCCTTCACATGTGTTTCCTTAGGTACTAGTTGAAATCTTGCCACCATACACATTGCTTGCATAATATCAAACCTAGATGCAGTTAGATACAACAAGTGACCAATCATGGATCTGTACAAAGTTTGATCTGCTTGAGGTGATTCATCATCCTTGCTCAACTTACATCTTGTCACCATAGGTGTACTAACTAGCTTATAGTCTTCCATTATGAACTTCTTCAACATCTCCTTGACATATTTGGACTATGATATGAAAATTCCCTTTTATGACTGAGCAATTTGCAAGCCAAGGAAAAATGACAACTTACCAAGCATGGACATCTCAAATTATTTTTGCATCTCTTTTGCAAATTCCTTGCACATCTTGTTATTGCTTCCACCAAAAATAATGTCATCAACATAGACAACAACAATCAACATATGATCACCTTTAGTCCTGATGTAGAGATTATTGTCTACAATACCTTTTTTGAATCCTTGTTGTTGCAGATACTTGTCCAATCTAGAATACCATGCCCTAGGGGCCTGCTTGAGTCCATAAAGTGCCTTCTTCAACTTGCAGACAAAATCTTGATTCTCTGTCAATTGAAATCCTTCAGGTTACTCATTGTACACTTCTTTAAGATTACCATTTAAGAATGCAGACTTGACATCCATCTGATATACTTTGAAATCCTTATAGACTGAGAATGCCAAGAATATCCTAATTGCCTCTACTCTAGCAATAGGAGTAAAGGTTTCTTCAAAAGTGATGCCTCCTACCTAAGCATATCCCTTGCAGACTAATCTTGCTTTAGTTTTTACCACTTTTCCATCTTCATTCTTTATTTTTTTTAATACCCACTTAGTTCTAATCACATTCTTATATTTAGGTCTTGGAACAAGTTCCCAAGTATCATTATTTTCAATTTGATTCAACTCTTCTTCCATAGCTTCAATCCAATTATCACACCCCAAATTTTGATTATACTTTACTTTTTACTTACTCGTAATTAGTAGTTAATTATGCATGATTTATGATTTCACGTTTAGTGAAAATGTTAGGAAAGATCAATGATTTCATGAGATTATGTTTAGGTGATTAGAATTGACATGTGATTATATGTTGTCAAGATGTTATGATTTCATAAGGATTATGAATTGATTATTGATACACTAATCATAGTTGGTGATTGCAAGTTGTATTTAGGAAATAGGTTTTCGCCCCTCTAAGAAAGGGAGGGAGAGAATCATGAAAGAGAAGGGAATAGATATATAGAAAAGAATAGTTTGTCGCCATCTTAGTCTTGTGCTTGAACAATTAGTGAATTGTTGTCAAGTTGGTAAGTTGTGTTCAACCCCAACCAGTTTAAGTTTGGTGTTGATTCAATAGTCATCGATTTCTCAAAAAACCCAATAAGTTTATGTTTTGTCGTAAACCAAGTCAGGTAGTTCAACCATCGACACGAAAATGGTTGATAGTCATTATTCCTTGACTGATATGAATATAGGTATATTCAAGGGAAAATATTATTAGTGGTTAAACTATTTCTTTATTGGTAATTCTAGTATGAATTCCATTAAGATAACCTATTTATTTTAAGTGTTTACGCAAGGTCAAGAGGGGGAGAATACCTCGACCCCATTCTCATATTCTTGCCAAGTTTTTGGAACATCGTAAGAGTATGTTGTTCATATCTACACTATGTCATTTTATATCTATTTAGATACTATCTATAAGTTTGTATTTATAACATGATGTTGAAAAGCTTCCATACATCGTGGTATGATAGTATTTATTGCAAACCTCTTTATGTATTTAAGAGAGTACTCAACTCCCATCCCCATGAACAATAAGGAGTTAAGTGGGAGTATGAGTATGGTCATTAAGACCAACTACTCCACTACTCTTGCATGCTAGTGAAGCATGATTTTAGGAAAACAAATTTCCAAGGCCTCGCAGGATGGTGTAGTGGTCAAAACTTTAATAAGACCATCACCTCCTTTAATATAGAGGCCTTTGTGGGAATTAAAAGAGGAAAATGGTTTTTGAAAGAGAGTGGAATGTGATCTATGTAGAAGTTTCTCTTGATAGTGACATAGAGGGATACCTTTGAGGGAATAGTTTTTAAACTCGTCAGTTGTTCCTTCAGCAAATTCCCTAAACCTCTTATGGTGCAAGTCTGCAATATAGGTGAAGCCTTAAAAGGCTATATCGTTGAAGGTAGAGAGACTAGACTATGATATCATATGGCTTAATAGAGAAGGAGAATAAGAAAATAAAGCATCAAACAATAGCTAGGATTGTGAAACATTCTCATGCAGGTTGTGATATTATTTGTGGAAGCACACTTATCAAGTAATGTTAAAGAGAAAACTAAGAGCTAATTTATCAGCTAGTGGTAGGAAAGCTAATGTAAGAGGTAGGTGTTTATTCTTCTAAAGCTTTATCTCTTTATTTATTTGCAAATAGCTCTATTTTTTATATACTTGCATGGAAGACTTTTACTTAGGTTAATCAGGTAATGTGGAACATAGAGAGTAAGATCATAGCAACTAATAAAGTATAGATAGGATAGAGAATATCTATGTTTTATAGCTGATGAAACTTAACTTAGCTCTGAGTTTTATAGCCATTAAAACTTATTTAGTTCTGTAAGTTTCTATGGCCAAAAGAAGTATAATATATATATCAGTGTTTATTTGACCATAAGAAATAGAATATCACTGTATGTTATATGACCTTTATAACTTTGAGAGTATCTGTGTAATCCAGTAGATAGTTTTAGACTATCTCAGTGTGCAAATAACCAGTGTATCATGTATTTCTCTATTAGGGTATAAGGCAACTAATCCTAGTAAAACCATGTGCTTAAGACCAATAAACAATCCTACTAAGGGAGCACTTGATTGATAAGCTTTGAAGAATACTGAGTAACCTAAGGCCAAATGACCTTTACAATATGTGTTCTATGGTAAAGACTAATTCCTTTAATGGTAATTCTATAGTACATAGAATGTTTAACCTATGCAGGTCATATGGAAGTAAGTCGAAGGACTATAATCCCAGCTTATAGCTATTGAGTATTATTTCATAAACCTTGGTAGATTGAAAGGTTGAGTAGATATAAACCTAGAATATTTAAGTTTAAGCAAGAGATGCTAAGGAAAGTTTAAGTCTTTATGTGGTCTTTATAAAATCCTCTTTAGACTTAGCAGTCAAAGACCTGTAAGTCTAGAAAGAGATGGTACTTATCTCAAGTGTTGTTTATATACAAGTTTTAATGATGGTGGTCATAAGGTTTTGTGATAGATAACCTCTTGCCAAGAGAAAATAGAAAGATCTTGATATCTTTATTAAAATACAAGTTTGATGATATATTACCACTTTCATATTTTACAACTATGATACTCGATGGGTATCATGCATGAGTTCATACCCTATTCTATAATGAAAGATAGTGAACATAGGAAATCCAATAAGATTGTAAGTTTTGTATTGTGTTCAAAACTAAATGGAATATAAGATTGAACTTAGTCAAGGGCGTTTATATTATCAATAGTATACTTGTATTCTATGTATTATGAACAACGAGGATACGTATAGTGCCTAAGTGGTCTAGAGAAGACTAGAAGGTACTGTACTCTCATTGTATTATATTATTATACTTAAAGTCTAAGTAAGAAAAGGGAATCCATGAAAATGAAAAATTCATGCTTAAAGTATGATGAAGACTATGATTAATCCCTGATATGATTTATTCCAAGTTTGGGGCATGTTGGGAGAATCAAAACTTAACCCCACATGATTGTTGTACTTAAAATTATTGATAAAGATTTGTGTGTCATAATTACAAAGGAAGAAATACATATGAATTCATAATCTGTCTTTAATGGAAAGTTGATAGAATTAAGTAAACCAAGAGGCTGAAAGTATTTTATTATCTTTTATGAATCAAACCTATTAGGGTTGATAGATTGAACTTAGTCAAAATACTAGTTATGAAAATTGATAGTATTTATCAAGAAAATATATGAATGAGGATATATCTCGTATACTAGAATTATTCATGTTTGTGAATGTGGGTTCAAACAAACCCAAGAGGTCTAGGGAAGACTAGTGGTATTTGTTTCCACATTATATTAAATATGTTATTATATTTGGAAAACAAGGGTATTGATATTTCCATGCACTGGGCTAGAAAAGTTAAACCCTAGAATCATAACTTGAAAGGTTTAGAAAACTTATAACCCTTATGTTAGATATGGCATTGTTTTTGTACTTATTGGTCTACAGTGAAGAGTCAAGTAAGACAAAAAGAGTCTAAGTAGTACTTTGACAAATTTAAGTGACTCTATGATAGAGTCGAAACTTGTTATAATTGCACAAGGATGTTTGATATTTGAGTCAAAGACTAGAATGACAGGAGGTCATAGACCCTATAAATTTCAAGTATGCAAAGAGGGAATCTCTGAAAGGTTGGAATTACCTAAACCTATATATTGCAGTATATCCTAGATTAAGGATTAAGTTAGAATGACTAGAATGGATTATCGTACAGAGAAACTTATGTCTAGAGTTACTAAGTGAAGGAAGTCAAACTGTAGGATGAGATAGTATCTGAGTCAAGTTAGAGGTGTGTGAAGTCACAACTATGTTCATTGTGAAAATCTATTTATATTAAATCTTTGGCCAAAGTAGTGCATCTTTCTTTGGATTCATTAGTCAGTTCACTGTGCTCCAGATTTGCATAACCATCAAGTAGTGTCAAGCTTAGTTAGAAGGAATCTATAGTTGTATGACTGTGTTGGTTATATAGGACACAACACTGGAGACTCATATGCCAAAAACCTATTGGTTCCATATATCTATACTCTTCGTGAAGGGTAGGGCCACTTCCAGGAAGGAAGGTGTGTGGGGGACCGTTGATATATGGTTGGAGGTAAAGCACTCAGATGATGCTCTCCCTCTCAAGTAGAAGACAAGCTGAGACTTGTGAAGATGGATATAAATATTCTAGATGCAATGTATTCCATGTTATGATTTATGATAGTCAAATTTATTATGTAAAACTATTCTTCATGCCAAGTGCAATTTATGTATTGTAAATATAAAATGAATGATTCTATCTTTAACTATGTTGTAACTTCAGGATTGAAAATATTCAGAAAGATATACTTTATTTCTTGGTGATTATGAAAATAGTATTTATTTTTAAAAAAAATCTCACTCATGTTTACCATGTTTATTTACATTCTTGTAAATTCTTGAGTTTCTTCGAGTAATATGAGAAGGCATGTTACACCAATTCTTATCTTTGCTAACCTCTACAAAATCTTTAGGCTCTATCTTAGACAATAAAGAAAAATTTACCTATTCTTTCATTCTTTCCAACCTTCTTCTTGTCATAACTCCATCATCCTTGTCTCCAAGAATCTAATTTTTAGAATGATTTCTCTGAACATGTCTAGTTGGTGCTTTTGCATTTTCTCTTTCTGATTCTTCTTCTGCAACTTCAACTTCTTCTTCTGTACTAATAGTTCTTCTGAATAGTTATCTTCTTTATCATGTGGTAGATGGTGTAGATCCTTTTCAACTCTCACATTTACGCTTTCAACTATCTTCTGCAGTCTCTTGTTATAGCACTTGTATGCCTTAATTCTAGTTGGGTAACCAAGAATGATACCTTCATTAGACCTTGACTCAAACGTGCTCAAATTATCTTCATCTCTTATGACATAGCATCTACTTTCAAATATTCTGAAATACTTAACAGATGTAGGTCTACCTTTCCATAACTCATAAGGAGTCTTGTCATTGTTCACTCTTAACTGTCCTCAGTTAAGAATATAGATAGTAGTATGAACTGCTTCTTTCCAATATTTGTCAAACAATTTAGCTTCATTCAGCATTGTCCTAGCAATCTCTTGAACAATTCTATTTTTTCTTTCAACCACTTCATTTTGTCAAGGAGCCCTTGCAGCTGAGTATTGTCTCTTTATGCCATGTTTCTCACAAAATTCTTCAAACTCATTAGAGGTAAACTCACCACCTCTATTAGACCTTAAACATTTGATCCTTGATCCAATTTTATTCTCAACCATAGCCTTAAAAATTTTGAACCTTTCAAAAGCTTCATATTTTTCTTTTAAGAATTTAACCCAAGTCATCCTAGAAAAATCATCAATAAGTAACATGCAATACCTTTCACCTTGCAGGCTTTTTGTCTTTGTTGGTCCACATAGTTCTATATGATCAACTCCAAGGGCTTTGTAGTAGAATACTCCTTTGTTTTGAATTTTTCTCTTGTTTTCTTTTCTTGTTGACATTCCTTGCAAAAAGTGCTTGAGGGCTTTGCAATTTTAGGCATATTTCTTATAGCATGCTTGGAAATAATATTCACAAGATTATCAAAGTTGATGTGACCCATTCTTTTATATCATAACCAACTCTATTTGTCTATCCCAAAAGACAATTTCCACCCTTGATCTCACTAAGATGGTACAAGTTACTTGTAGTCCTACTTGCTTCTGCAACAACTTTTCCAGTGCTTGCCTTTCTGATTTCACATCCTTGAGCATGGAATATGAGATTGTAACCTATATCACACATCTGACTGACACTCATGAGATTATATTGTAGGCCTTAAACATATAGAACATCTTATTATTGGCAAGAGACACTACTCTGTTGATTAATTGAGTATTGCCATTGATGGAAACAAGGCAAAGAGACTTTACTCCGGTAGACCAAATGGATTTGGCAACAAGGCATGCAAGGTTTCTGGTCCAAAAGGCTAAAATGACTAAGTATGGATAGTATAGAGGAAACAACAGAAATGGGTCAGTATGTCTCCGCAATAGAAGATCATCAAATGTGGTTCAAGTATGTTGTTTGTAGTTGCTTGAAGGTGGGATATCCAAGTTTGCAAGTTATGAAGATCTCTGAAAGACATAACATGATTCTGCTAAGTCCGGTAAGTAAACCTAAGTTAGGGACTATGTATAGTTCCAAAGAGTTAGGGTCCGCATTCCTCCGCAGATGCATACTTTGTCTTGTGGTTCTAGATTAAGAAAGATACATATCATGGCTTCCTAAATCCAAAGTTGTAGCTTCTAAAGTTCTTTTAGTCTCATCCTACAAGATGTTCTTTACCAGCTTGTAGTTTGACAGTGTTCCCAATGACAGGACAACAATTTTGAGCTCCAGATTTCTCAGTAGTTAATTATTATGTTCATTGGTTTTGAAGGTATGCTACGAGATTAATGATAAATATTGAATATGATTTTTAGAGTCTCATTTGATCCAAGTGGAAGTTATGTTCTGACAATTGAACTGATCAAGTATGTTCATGAGGAACAAGTCGACATGCATGGAAGATCTATATGCGGAGAAGCTATATTGTATGAACAATCAATCTAAGTGATTGAATGATTAATGTCAACCCATATGAAGACTACTATATGATTGTTTAGTTCTGCTATGAATTTTGGTGAATGAATTTGGCCGACAAGCTACTTAAGGTATGACTACATGCTACACCTTATTAGGCCAACCAAATATGAAGATTTTAAGTGTTGCAGATATATGTGGGATCAAACTTGGTGTTTGAGTGATATGATGTGAATGAGGATATATATGTATGACATGTGAAGTAAGGTGATTTTATGGAAGCGATAAGAGTGGAAGAAGAGAGATCTTGTTTCTATGTAGAAGCAGAGCAGACAGAGATGAAGAGTTTTGAGACAGTATTTTTGTGCTTCATTGGAGCTGTAACCATGCATGTGTAGATGCAATATGAGCAGTTCAACTTGGCAGTGAGTCATTCTTCCTTCTTCTTTCTTTCTGTAGGCAGTGAACTAATTTTGGTAGTGAGACTTTCTTGTAGTGAGCATTTCTTTGGGTAGTGAGCCTTCTTGTAATCTAGTATTGTGCTATCATAATATATTGTGAGCTAACACTCACCATGGTTTTTCCCTTTTTGGGTTTTCCACGTAAAAGTCCTAGTGTCCATGTGTTATGTCTTTATGGTTGTTGTTCATATGCTTATTCTTCTTTCATATTATTAATTTTAGAAATTGGATTAATAAACTTGTTAAGAAGTGGTTTTGTGGAATACTTATTCACCCCCCCCCCCCTCTCAGTATTTCTTACTATCAACAATTGGTATCAGAGCAAGGTTCCTTAGAAGAAGCCTAATAGCTTGAGGAAGAACTAGGAGAGTTCACTCATGGCAGCCAAGATATTTAGAAATTTCTCAAACAATGTTGAACTAGAAGCAGCTCTTATTGATCTTGAAAAGTTTGAAGTGGAAGTCAGGGATCTGAAGGATAACATACAAGAAGCTGATGAATGTATTTTAAAGTTAAAAGAACAAGTCAAGAAATTCAAATAAAAATACAAAGAGGTTAGTGATCAATTGATATTAGCAAATGAAACCCTAGATGATTTGGAAGTTGAAGTTATAGAAAGAGCAAAAGCAAAAGAAGATCTAAATCTAATGGTAAAAAGTAAGTGAGAAGATTATGTCAAAATTGAAAAAGAAATTGTGAGTTTGAAAGAAGACTTGGAAAAAGCCAAGAGCTGTGAAGACAAGTTTAAGATGAGTTCTGCAAAGCTTGATGAGATGATTACTATTCAAAAGATTTCTGATGATAAGCAAGGCTTGGGATTTGAGAAAGGAGAAAGCTCAAAATATGGTCAAGCAAACACTGAGTTAAAGCAAAACAAAGGGAACTAGTCCAGAAATCAAACAAGAAGACCTAGAAGACCTCCGGTCAGGCAGCCAAATGCTCAAAGGTATCCATCTTTCAATGGCCACTATTTTAATTGCAATAAGTTTGGTCATAAAGCTACTCAATGCCGAAGTAGAATAAATCAAAATGTTCCATCATTCTCTAGTCAATGTTTCAATTGCAAGAAAATTGGTCATAAATCAAATGAATACAAAAATCTGGTAAGGAATGGTTCTTACAATGCAAGGAATAGTCAATCATTCAATGGAAAGTGTTTTGTATGCAATAGATTTGGACATATGGCTAATCAATGTAGATCAAATCCAATCAATAGAAGGAATCAAGGACAAATGAATATGGTATGCTACAATTGCAACAAGTTTGGACATATTGCAAGAGTTTGCAGAAGCAAGAATGTGAAAAGAAACTACCATGCTGAAAATAGGAAACTAGAGGAAAGGAATAATAAAGGAAAAGAAAAAGTTGATCCGGTTGAAACTAAGAAAGAAATTGGCAAGATTTGGATCAAGAAAGATGTGATTGAAGTCAAAGATGAATCCGCACCAGCATCTAGTGTAGCTACTTCCTCAGGGAAGTAAATTGGGAGCTCTGGATCAAGGGGAGCTGTGTTGAAAATCCAAAACCCCCCAGCCAAAAAGTTAGTGTTGAGATCCAACAATAAGGTATGAGTTAAAGAGGTATTGGATGAATTATTTGAAGAAGAAACTGGCAGAAAAAGATCTAATGTGACACATTGTGGAGCAATCTTGATCGATTGTGCTTAACAGTGAAGTGTTTGATAGCTTTTTAGAAAACAACATTTATGATGATTAGGTTTTGATAAGAAAAGGTTAAAAAGGGTTGCGTCTGAAGGACTAATCACTTTATATTTGAGTTTTCAAGTGTCTAAGGAGAGCAGAAGCAAAATCCCAAGTGATAATAGCAATTTCTAGCAATTCTAAGTAGAGAAAACCCTAATTTGGCATACAGAGGTATTTACAGTTTGAAACCCTACTGCAAACTTATTTGAATTATTGTGGAAATGGATACACCACACGTAATCGATATTACTAAGAGAGCTTGACCAAAATTTAAGAGACATCCATTCAAATCTATGGAAGTCAATCCTGACGGTGCATTTTTGGAAGTGCCCTATGGTGTGATGCATGAGGAAGATATTAGGGCTTACATCCATGTTGCCCTAGATGAACAAAATGATAGAAAACTTGGGGAATTATATCTAAATCATCTGTGTGGCAAGGGATATGAATTGAAGGAGGAATACAAAGCCTTGGAGGAGAAGAAATTCATACAATACGTTGACTTTCCATCATTTGCAGAGGATGCATGGGTCTGATATGTACTAAGAAGAATTCATGACGAGTTTATGTGGATAAGTACATCTTTCATGATTACAAAAGATGCTATATGGGTTGTTATAGGATTGAACTCTACCAGAAAAGTACATGTGCTAAAGGTTGTAAAGAATAGCACTGTGACAGAGGCCACCAGAGCCCAATTCGACAAAAGGGCATTGATAGTTAATGACATTAAATACCATGCAGTAAGGTTCGCATCGATGGTGGTTGGTTACAAGATATACTTCTTAAACTAGGAGAACTATGTCTCTGAGATGATCAAGAAGAATGTTGATTATGATCTTTGTGAGTTGCTCTAGCAACAACTAATGGAAAATTTGAAGAAGAATAAGGAGCACAAGTATCCATTCAAATTTGGTACATTAATTATTTGCTTATTTTTCTATTTCATGCAAGAATTATCAGGAATGAAGTTAATTTGGTCTAATAGCCAACCAGTTGCTATACAAATTAGAAATCATTTAAATAGCATAGGAAATCATGATGCATAAAATGCAGCCCTATGGGGCTATTTCAAGAACTTTCAAAGACCATGCAATCTAGGCAAAGGATACTAGAAGCAATGATTGAAAAATACAAATATGATATATGTTTCATTGTCAACAAAGATCAATGCATGATGGTGGATGTGGAGCCAAGAAAAGTTTGGGTCCTTCCATTGGGTTATGAAGTAGATACAAATGTGTTGAATGGTTATGATGAGCTCTATAAGTTAGCTTTTCTGATATATGGCCACATCCATATTTTAGAGAGTGCAAGGAATAGGTGGAATGGAGAGATAGCTCTGATAAAGACTATCTATAATGATATTCTATCTTCAACCACAAATTGAGATGGAAATGTGTACCTGTATATATGCAGCAAAATATGACAATTTTGAAGAATTTTTAACACAATTTTGCTTGTACACACACCTTTGCCATTGATGTCAAAAGAGGAGAGGAAAACTAGTGAAAAATAAGAATACATCTAAAGGAGAATAGAAAAATAGAGTGTACAGGGTAAGGGGGAGCAACACAAGCATTTTTCACTGAAGTTTTTCCATCAATGCCAAAGGGGGAGATTGTTGGCAAGAGACACTGCTCTATTTATTAATTGGTTATTGTCATTGATGGTAACAAGGTAAAGAGACTTTACTCTGGTACACCAAATGGATCTGGAAACAAGGCATGCAAGGTTTCTAGTCTGGAAGGCTAAAATGACTAAGTATGGGTAGTACAGAGCAAATGACAGAAATCGGGTCAGTATGTCTCCGCAATAGAAGATCATCAAATGTGGTTCAAGTATGTTGTTTTTAGTTGCTTGAATGTGGGATATCCAAGTTTGAAAGTTATGAAGATCTCCAGAAGACATACCATGATTCTACTAAGTCCTGTAAGTAAACCTAAGTCAGGGACTATGTATAGTACCAAAGAATTAGGGTCCGCATTCCTCCACAAATGCATACTTTGTCTCACAGTTCTAGATTAAGAAAGATACATATCATGGCTACCTAAATCTAGAGTTGTATCTTCTAAAGTTCTTTTGGTCTCTCTCTACAAGATGTTCTTTACTAGCTTGCAGTTTAAAAGTGTTTCCCAGTGACAGGACAACAATTTTGAGCTCCGCATTTCTCAGCAATTGATTATTATGTTCTATGGTTTTGAAGGTATGGTAAGAGATCAATGATGAATATTGAATATGATTTTTAGAGTCTCATTTGATCCGCAGTGGAAGTTATGTTGTGACAGTTGAACTGATCAAGTATCTTCATGAGGAACAAGTCGACATGCATGGAAGATCTATATGCGGAGAAGCAATATTGTTTGAGCAATCAATCTAAGTGATTGAATAATTAATGTCGACCCATATGAAGACTACTATATGATTGTTTGGGTTATGAATTTTGGTGAATGAATTTGACCGACAAACTACTTAAGGTATGACTACATGCTACACCTTATTAGGCCAACCAACTATGAAGATTTTAAGTGTTGCGGATATATATGGGATCAAACTTGGTGTTTGAGTGATATGATGCAAATGAGGATATATATGTGTGTGTGTGTGTGTGTGCGCGCGCGCGACATGCGAAGTAAGGTGATTTTGTGGAAGCGATAAGAGCAGAAGAAGAGAGATCTTGTTTCTACGTAGAAGCAAAGCAGTGAAACAGAGTAGTCAGAGATGAAGAGTTTTGAGACAATATTTATGTGTTTCATTGGATCTATAACCATGCATGTGTAGATGCAATCTGAGCAGTTCAACTTAGCAGTGAGCCATTCTTCCTTCTTCATTCTTTCTCTAGGTAGTGAGCCTGTTTTGGCAGTGAGCCTTTCTTGTAGTGAGCATTTCTTTGGGCTGTGAGCCCTAAGGCAATGATCCTTCTTGTAATTTGGTATTGTGTTGTCATAATATATTGTGAGCTAACACTCACCATGTTTTTCCCTTTTTGGGTTTTCCACATAAAAATCTTGGTGTCCATTTGTTATGCCTTTATGGTTGTTGTTCCTATGCTTATTCTGCTTTCATATTATTAATTTTGGAAATTGGATTATTAAACTTGTTAAGAAGTGGTTTTGTGGAATATTGATTCACCCCCCCCTCTCAGTATTCCTTACTATCAACACTTCTATATTTGTCTTCCCATCAATGCTTAGAGTGTATTTTCTTGATATCTTTGCAGTAGTATTATCACCAAACTTCACTGAGCCACCATTCAACTTCTCCAAGTTGATGAATTTGCTTTTATCTCTAGTCATGTGACTAGAACATCCACTGTCAATAACCCATGGATTTCCTTGACCTCGAGTATGAAATACAGTTTGAATAATCATTGATTTCTTATATTTCTAGTCTTCGTTCTTCACTTTCTATTCCTTCTTAGGTTCTTTCTTTTGATTTGTAGGAATATCTACTATTTTATCTTGCTTAGGAGGAATGTCCTCTTTTCTTTTCTATCTAGGAGGCTTCACAAAGCCACTTCTACAAAATATTGCTATGTGCCTAAAAATTTTGTACTTATAACATACGATATTGAAATCAACCAAAGGTGCAAATGAATTCTTGCTCACAAAATCATTTCTTCTTGTACTAATTCTACAATCAATAGCCTTATGACCATATTAATTACAAAAGAAATAGCAACCAAAGAAAGAGTAATTGAACCAAGTTATGTATGATTGCTTTGCAGGAGCTAGACCTCTGAATCTCTTTTTCTGATTGTTGACTTAGTAAACCCATCTTCCTTCTTAAATTTGTCTTCAATTTTCTTAGATGCTTTTGCACTTGATTCATCTTTCTCTACATTTGTCTTCTTAGGAGGTGCAGTAACCTTTGAATTAATTTCATCATTATATCTCAAACCAAACTTGATAAAGGATGCCCTTTGATTATTTATCATCTCATCAAGCATCTCTATACTTTTCCCAAACTTCAGACTTCTATTCAACTGAGCGTTGGCCTATAATTCCCTTTTCAGGGACACAGTTTCAAATTCAAGCTTCTGGCATTCTTCTAATTTTGCCTTCAATCCAGATCTCACAACTTCTATTCTCTTCCCTTCTATTTGAACTTTCATACCAACAATTAGCTTCTTAGATTCTTCAAGATTCATTTTATGCTTCTTATTTTCTTTCCTTTCAATTTTAGGTCATTTAATGCAGAGATGAGTTCTCCTTCTAGATCTATTTCACATTCTTCTTCATCAAAATCTTGCATATCTTCACCATCTTCTACAGGGTTCTCTTCATCTTCCAAGACCTACACTGCCATGAATAGAGTGTCTTCTTTTTCACTTTCAAATGTGCATTGATTACATTCCTCAAATGAACTATTGTCCTCTTTTAAATAGAGGCTCTTCTTATGCTTGTGAAAGTTCTTTTTGTTCTTGTATTCTTTATGACTTTTAGATTGATCACTATTTTCATTTTCTCCAAAGGGACATTTTGAAGCATAATGATCTACTTTACCACAATTAAAGCATTTGAAAGGTAACTTACCTTTATACTTGCCAAAACCTTTCTTCAAATTCCTCACAAAGTTTGCCTCCTCATCATGGGAATCATTGCTAGGCTCATATTCTTCATTTTTATCTTTCTTAGATGCCTTAAAAGCAGCTTCCTTCTTTGATGTTTCCTTACTTACATTCCTCATTTCATATGCAATGAGAGATCCATATAATTCATCCATTCTAAATAAGTTCAAATATCTGACTTCTTCAATAGAAAAAACTTTTGGATCATATTTTTGGGGAAGGGATCTGAGAACCTTCTTCACAATCACTAAGTCTTTCATTTCTTCACCAAGTCCTCTGATAGCATTGACATGTTCATCCACCTGGAGCAAATAGTTAGCAATATTTTCTTCTTCCCTCATCTTTAGACTTTCAAACTTGCCTCTGTAGGTCTATATCTTATCTTGTTTCACCTTATCGTCATCTTGATAAATGCTATGAAGATTTTGCCAAATATCCTTAGCAGACTTGTAGTGCATCACTTTAACAAACTAAAATTTGTTAAACCACACAAAATAACATTCTTAGCTTTAGCATTGTTCTCACATGCCTTCCTACCATCATGATCTATTGGAGGAGTTATAGGAGCATTATAACCATCCACAACAGATTGCCAAACATCAAACCCTAATGAAGTCAAATAGGCTTCCATCCTTACACTCTAGAGAGCATAGTTTGATCCATCAAATAGAGGTTACTTGTTTGAATAGGATCCTTCTTGACCTACATGTGTTCTAATCCAAAATCTACCTTCAGCTGTTAGGTTG
Organism: Cunninghamia lanceolata; assembly: GCA_027924645.1. NCBI lineage: Eukaryota > Viridiplantae > Streptophyta > Pinopsida > Cupressales > Cupressaceae > Cunninghamia > Cunninghamia lanceolata. Next base: position 11,392,812 of record BSBN01000082.1, on the reverse strand, counting down.
CACCAAGGAACTAAGCTCTGATACCAATTGTCAAACACACAAATATACTGAAAGGGGGGGTGAATCAGTCTATTACCATTTTTAACTTTAAACTAATAATCAGTTACCATCAAAGTATTAGAAAGATCAACGCAATTATCAATGCAAGCAATGAACACATTCACGCATGAGACAAACACCAAATTTACATGGAAAACCCTAGAAGGGAAAAAACCATGATGAGAAAGCTACTTGGATCTACTACCCAAATCCAGCCTCACAAAAGGAAATGGTCATACAATGAGTTTTGTAGGCCCCAACCCATAGGAGACACCAATCCCCTAATCAAAAGAAAGATTTATAGGCACCAGCCTAACAGAGACTCCAATCCCCAAATTGAGCACCAAACCTAATAAAGAGACGCACCAACCTCACAAGGGTCAAGAGGCACCAAACTCTGAAACCACTGAAATGATTATACAAGGAATGACATACATACACTATCAGTAATAATATCTACACAATATCAGAATGAACATTCTTAATTTTTCTTTGGCATTTTGACTGATTCGGATGGACAATCTGCTCTATATTACAAACATCAACTCTGCCCTAAATAATAAGCCATGAAGTGCTCAAACAGTCACACTCCATTCACAATGACTCACTGTCATAGTTAACTTCTATGCTCACTACCTCACAAAAATGAAATGATCTACTTTAAATATCAATCTATACATTTAGATACAATCCTCATGTTGGCCTAGATACCTCAAAATAATCATTAACTCAATCCAAAGTCAACAAACAAAATATAGACTTATCAATATGATGTCAGCAATCTTATCTTTCACGGCAAAGAATGAATGGACCGGATGCGAGATAGGACTACCTTGCGAGAAAGATTGAAGCTGAAATTTTTTTGAGAAATTATATCGCACCACGAAAGAAAAGAGTGAAGCACGTCATTGCTCAAAAAAAAATCTTCCTGCTTAGTCAATGTCCAGAGTTGGACACATGGCACATTTATGTGGCTTTGCAAACCTTCTCTTTCCTCCTTCACACACTTGCACTAGCTCGACACATGGAGCCATCACACTCCACCACTCTGATAAGTCATACTCGAAGCACTAGGGGTCCACACTGACACATGACCAGGTGGCGGCATTCCAAGGCCTCGCATCCAATATGTCGAGCCTCGCTCAATCTCCTATGAGCTTGCACTTTCTTGACACTTGGCATAATATCACAACCTCGCAACCTGGACTAAAACTAAGTCATCATAGCCTGCACCTATGTGGTACCTATTGTCATATTTTGTCTGGCCCCAAAATATTCTTGTTCCCCTCCTATCAAAGAAATTTGATCAAAGAAAGCCTAAATATAAGGAGGGAGGTGTCATCATGCATTTCCCCATGTTGTGCCTTGCAAAATTTCCCAAAAACTCATCTGGATATTCCTTGCAGAAAACCTAGAAAAACCCAGAAACCCTTTGTCTTCAAGTGCCTCCCATTGCAAAGATTTCTCAGTCTTCATACTTAGTCATTTTATGCATATGAGGGTGACATCATCCTCTGTTTGGGGTTTTTTTATCATTTGGTCAAATTTGTATCTCATAAACATTTTCATTTGTATCAGGTCTCTTTGTATGCATTTTTGTATGTATATTCGTAGATACAAAGTCATATACAAGTGCATATACAAGGCGGGATACAAAGGTGCAGATACAATCTGAACCTTATCACTTTTTCGTGATATATTTGATAGCAGTTCAGATCCTCTTTTGTATTTGCATGTCAAGGGTACAAAGTCACATGCAAAAGTCAGATGTAAACAGTGTAGATACAAGCCTGGATGGGACTGGAAAATTAATCCTGGTGAACAAAAAAATGAGGTCCGTAATTGGATATTGGTTTTGTATATGTACGAGACGCAGGCGGATATACAAAAGGTGATGCAAAAGTGCAGATACAAGGTGGAATACAAAATCACATACAAAGTCAGATGCAAAGCCATATATGAGGGAATATACAAAATGGATCTGAACTTGTTTCAAATCTATTTCATAAACATAATGGGGTCCATATTTGTATATTGAGATGCATGTATATGCGATATGCAAAAGAAAGGTGAGATACAAAAGCTAGATTTGTTTCCAATTCCAATCCGCTTCATAAAATGTTGAAGTCTGCTTTTGTATATTTGTATGTTTTGTATATGCAATCGCATATGCAAAGGCATATACAAAGCCCGATTGGGGTTTTTCGCTGGTCTATTGTGCAGTGGTGGGTCCCAGTTCCTTCATCAGTCTACTTTGCATCGATGGACTCCAGGCACATCTCAACGGCCAATTGAATGATGACACGTGTCAGGAGATTCAAGGCCAATGCAAAGGAAGATACAGGGGGTTTTCACCGAGACTTTATATATCAGTATGACTCAGTTGAGGTCACCTCAACAGCCCAATATATACAAAATTTGCATATGTAAAAAAGTGAATGAAGAAATTGCATAAGCGCAAAATTGAACAGTTTGAGGACCCGATATGCAAGTGACATCATCCAAATCCCCTCCTAGACTAGGTTCTCCAGGATGGTGACGTCATTAAGTTTTTTCAAAGTGCATCCAATTTTTGTATGTTCGTATGCATACAAATGACGGTTCTCCTTGCAACGAAGATAAAATTGACGGTCGGTCTGCATTCTGTCAAGAATGGTCACCGACTCAAAAGATGCATATGCAGTTTTGGTGACAGGACATCTCAGCGGCCGAATTAAGTTTTGTAGAGGTCCTTCAATGCAGATATTTGTTGCATTTATGGGTGATTCGGTAGCTCACATTGAAGATTCAAAATATCTTCCATCTGCCCCTGTTCTAGATATTTTATGCCATGAATTCTTGTAGGTTGGCACTCCCTTTAGATGCAGATATTTTCTGACAGAGCCCATGGGGTGAATTTGTTGTAACCTAATCAGGTCAAGTGCAAAATGCTATATATGCATAAAAATGAGATGTAAAAAAGGTTAGAAAATTTAGTTAGTTTTATGCTTCTGATTCCAAATAGAGCATTCCTCTACTGTAACCTTGCCTTCTAATTAAATACTTGCTGGTTATTTTACTTCTTCATGTTATTTTAAGTCTGTGTGGTTTAAGAATGATGTGTTTATGAATGTTTAATTCCTTCTAATCATTTCTTGCTCCTTGCCTCTGTTAAAATTAGTTTGATCTGTGTATGTTTATTAGTTGTATCTAATTATTTTGTGCATCTTTTCAATTCTGTGAGGGCTCTTTTATTCAAATTTGGTGTATCACCCTTTCCATTTCATGTTCCTTCTACTCCTTTTTCCTTGAAAACATTAGTACTAGGTTTAGGTATATTTCTCTAAGCATTAGGCTTAGAAAGAGGAACCGGCCTTCTCTGGAGGTCTGATCTTAATTTGCAAAGTCCCACACTTTTAAGATCATTCCCATTGTGTGATTAGAATGCTCAGAATCTCTCTGAGTAGGGTGCAATTCTATGTGACAAGAGTATCTGGCATGCCCGGTGGGACTACTCTGCTCTGAGTGAGAGCTAGACTAAGGATTTGGTGTCACTCTTAGTCTATATGTTGTTGTGAAAGTACCAATAAATACCTGGCAACTCTACTAATCCAATTCCTTCATCAACTTTCAATATTTTATGCCTGGAGGGCAGACAAGGTCTTCTTCTAGAGGTAATTTCTAGTTTATTGAACTCTCCTTTGTTGATAGAAGAAGAAGAACAAGACTCTCAAGGTCCCCTATGAGAGAAAGTACAAATAATCATTCAATTCATACAAGGGCGTAGTCCACTCCTCCTCCATTAGATTTTTAGGTTAGGTCTCAACATTCAACCAGAACTTTTCATATCCCCTTTGTTATAAACCTGAATATATTTAACATGGCAAGGAATTTTCCATTTGTTGCATTTCAAGGAGACAGCCCTCTGGCCCTAACCCAATATGATGACATCCCTACATCAGCCCTGAAGGCTATACCATTTTTTAGTGGTGAGAACTCTATCACCCCTATTGAGCATATACAAGATGTTGCCAATGTTTGTTCAGTCCACCATGTCACTGCCAACAATGTGGCTGTGAGGTTGTTGGCCTCTTCTTTCAAAGGCAAGGCTTTACAAATGGTATAGAGGCCTCCAACCTAATTCAATACACAACTGGGATGATTTGGGCACTAAATTGTGCCAACACTTTGAAGATAGAAGTGACCATTTGTCATTTATGGAATAGTTGGCTTCAATCAAAAGGGCTCCACATGAGTACATGGTAGATTTCAACCACCATTTTCAGAAGACATGGGACAGGATCCCTCAGTTGGTGAAGCCCTCTCTAAACACTGTATTTATATATTATTTGAGGTCTTTAAATCCAGATATTGCAGGTATGATTCAATCTATGGGCGGAGTTGTATTTCCTGATGCCTCTGATATAGCTATTAGGGCAGAAAATTACCTAATCCAGGTAGGTAAGAATTCTCCAAGGCCACCTATGCCTCTATTTTCAGAAGCCCCTATCATGCAACCTACTATCGTTGCCCCAATTCCTACTACAGTCAACCATAGCCCCTCTCTAGATTCACCTACATTTGAACAAATAGAGGGGAGAGATGCTCAGATTAGAAAGTTAACTAATGAATTAACATTGACAAGGAGATGGAATGCACAACCAAGCCGGCCATATCAGCAGCCTAATTAACCCTATCAACCCTTCAATCAGGGGTATCAATAGAACAGGCCATCATATCATAATAATATGTAAAGACAATGATAGCCTAGCTACATTAGATCACTCAATGATGTTAATCCTAATGTAGCTACCACTTCAGGGCCTCTTGTGCCAATCTAGAACAATCTAGCTCAGGATAGTGACTGGTGTCACCCTTATGATCAGCCACATAACCAAAATTTGTGCCAAGGACATTTCAGTCATGCTTTGATAGTGCAAGATCAACCATCAAGCTTAGAGCATCAGGTTAACATTAACCAAGAAATGGTAGATAGACAAGAACAGATGCAAAATGATGCAACTCTAATGAATTGGACTTATGATGATCACTATGGTGTTAATCAAAGTTCTGGTCCGATTGCATTCAATACAATATCAAAGAGAAGGGTTGTTGAAGATACTTTAGTACGTATAATCAGCCATGCACCTATCCCTAATATGAATCCAACCCAATCTGCAAAGGAAAAGATGCCTACCGTTCCATCAAAGAAAGCAGATCAAATAGTGGAAGGGGCAAAAACAGTGCCAACTGTGCAGCCTCAGTCTAATGAACAACAAAAGAAAAGTGACTCTACAGTCACTAAAACATCTCAACAGAGCGGCCAAAAACCTTTCAACATAGTGGATCAAATGAAGAAAATGAATATAGGTGTCAGCATGTGGGATGCATTGTTGATTCCATGTCAAAGGAATCTTCTTCAAGAAGCTCTAACAGATTTCAGTCATTCTGGTGCAGAGTTGGCAAATAAAAGGATGACTACCCCAATTAGTCTATGTCAGCCCAAGGAGGAGGTAAGTACAAGAAAAAACAACAAACCTCCTCCATTTTATGTTTCCCTCGTCATAGGTGATAAATTGTTGCATAACTGTATGATAGATTCATGGGCGGGTACCTCTGTCATGCCAAAGGTTATTGCTGAAAGATTAGGTATAAAATATGAGCCTATAGACAAAGGTGTAGTGCAATTAGATGCTACTGCTATCAAAACAATAGGTTTTTTAAAGGTCTAGAACTCACCCTACATGCATGCCCTGGTTGCTCTGTTTCACAAGACATATATGTTATTGACCTCCCTGCGTACTTTGGTATCTGTTTGTCTAGAGATTTCACTGCAAAAATAGGTGGGTATTTGTCTTCTGACTGGTCTCACATGTTTTTTAGGACCAGATATGGTACCAAAGTAACCATTAGGGCTAAACCAATTGCCAACGATCATATAGAACCCTACTCTCCAAACCCTGACAACATGAATTGTACAATACATGAGTTGGAGGAGAAAGGTAACAATAGACATGAAGCTACCACACCTGTGGATGAAGTACCAGATATCCTACTTGATGAGTGGGCTGATTTTTTTCAATTTGACACTCCTGAGTATATAGAGGATACAGGGTTAGGTACTTATTGTATCCATGAAGAAGATGCTATTATCCCCAATCTTGAAAAGGAAAAATCAGATCTAGGTGGGATATGGTAGATGTATTTTGATGGCTCCAGAAGCAAAAATGGAGTAGGTGTTGGGGTTGTACTGATTTCACCCCAAAAAGAAAGTTATTTCTCTTCATTTAGACTACAGTTCAGCTGTACTAACAATGTGACTAAATATGAAGCCTTGATTCAGGGTATACAGCTAGCTAAAAAAGAGGGATAAAAACTATGCAAGTATTTGGTGATAGCGAACTTGTTGTTCAACAAATCAAAAAGTTAAGTGCTTCAAAGAATGACTTTGACTCTTTCAACAAAGTCTGGAACCTAATTGAGGACTTTGACTCTTTCAACATTCAGGCCGTCCCCAAGAAGAAAAATAAGGATGCTAATAGGTTAGCTACAGTTGGAGCCTAGTTTGATATCCCTTAAAATGTCAAACAAATTTCAGATCAGCATGTAAAGATTGTGGTTAGGCTTGTTGTGCCTGACAATGTGATAAGCTGGCAAGTGTTTGAAAGCGACCAATAAATTGTGAACTTTTTGCAAGATGAAACAAAGTTTGCTGGCAAAAATTAGTCAGTATTACAAGAACAATATGGTGACCAGGTGATCTAGCTAAAGACCAATAAGTTGCCTAGAGGACTGATCACCTTGGAAAGCATATTTGGTGCTAATGATCAGTCAAAGAAATAAAAAAATGAATGATAGTAAAGAAGCAAGATTATCAAGAGGTAGAGGTTACACATGGCAAATTCTTAAAGCATGGCAAGGTAAATAGTCAAGCTGAAAGGCAAGGTTTCATTGAACTTTGTGATGAATTTAATGATCTAATTGCTTGGGATTATAGGGATTTAAAATGCTTTAATCCTGGTTTAATCCAGCATACTATTGACCTAGACCCTAATGCCAAACCTGTCCACCAAAAGCAAAGGCCTGTCAATCCTAAAATAGAACCATTAATGAGAAAGGAGCTATCCAAACTCATAGAAGCTAAGATCATTTATCCTATTAAACATTCCTCTTGGGTAGCCAACTTAGTTCCAGTTAGGAAGAAGAATGGAGAGATTAGACTATGTGTGGACTTTAGATATTTGAACAAGGCCTCACTTAAAGACCACTATCCACTCCCTTCCATGCAGCAGATCCTACAAATAGTAGCAGGCGTTGAGAGGTTCTCACTCCTAGATGACTACTCATGCTACAATCAGATCCTAGTGAAGGAATCAGATCAGTACAAAATGGCCTTTACCACCAAATGGGGTACTTTGGCCTATCAAAAGATGCCTTTTGGATTAACAAATGTTGGAGCCACCTTTCAAAGAGCAATGGATTTGGCTTTCAAAGGGCTAATCAATGATATTATCTTAGTATATCTTGATGATTTAACATTATATTCCAAGCATGCAGTTGACCATTTGGGTCATTTGAGAAAAGTCTTTGAAAGATGTAGAAGGTTTGGGATATCATTAAATCCCAAGAAGCGTATATTTGGTGTCCCTAAAGGTAAATTGCTAGGACATGTGGTCTCCAAGGAAGGATTGGCCATTGATCCAGGAAGAACAAGTGCCATTCTTGCTCTTCCTCTTCCCAGCCATAAGAAAGGTCTGCAGAGTTTTCTAGGAAAGATTAACTTTGTGAGAAGTTTCATACCTAATTTTGCCTTAATAGCAAAACCCCTCACAGCTATGCTAAAGAAGAATGTTGCCTTCATGTGGTCTAAAGAAGGTAGGGACAATTTTGAGGCTATCAAACAAGCTATTGCACAAGCTCCTACATTGATTAACCCTAATTATGAGAAAGATTTCATTCTTTATGCCTTTGGAGGCAAAGAGGGTATATCAACTATCTTGACGCAACAAAATGAGAAGTTGGAGCAACCAATTGCTTTCTTTAGCCAACCCCTCAAGGGATATGAATTGAATTATGACTTCATATAAAGACAAGTTTTTGATGTGGTCAAAGCCTTGAAGAAGTTCAGGCATATCGTCTCCAACAGGAAAATTCAATTGATGGTGAATCACCCTGGTGTCAAGAAATTTCTCCTGAGCAAGGATATTAATGAGAAAAGTGTTGGGTGGATCACCAAGGTGATGGAATACGACATCAACATCAGCATTACTAGGCTGGTCTGTGGCAAAGGCCTATGTGAATAGATGGCAGCAGATGTCAAAAATAGAAGCAATGTTATATGTGTTCAAGGACAGGTGCAACCAGTTGAACCACACACTCCGACTGACTGGCATCATGACATGATCACATTCCTACAATCAGGTAGATGTCCAGATGGATTGAATCAATCAAAAAGAAGGTATTTCAGACTTCAATCCATCCCTTATGTTATTATTGATGGTGTCTTATTTAGAAGAGACATCAATGGAGTTCTTCTTAGGTGTATAACGCAAAATCAGACTTCAAGAGTACTAGAAGAATTTCATAATGGCCCTGCTAGTGGCCATTATTCTCCCAGAACAATTGCAATGAAAATCATGAGGGCCAGTTATTACTGGCCTAATTTATTCAGTGATGTGCACAAGTGGATCAGAAATTGTAAAGAATGTGCATTATTTGCTGGAAGGCAGAGACTAGCAGCTCTTCCCCTTCATCCAATCTAAACAAATCAGCCTTTTTCTCAATGGGGTTTAGACTTCATTGGAGTAATCAATCCTCCTTCTAGTGCAAGCCATAAGTGGATTCTTATAGCCACTTATTATTTCACTAGATGGACAGAGGTGGTTGTATTGAGGGATGCTACAAAGGCATCTATTGTGTACTTTCTTGAAGATATAGCTTCAAGGTTTGGTGTGCCATCCACTATCATTTCTGATAATGCTAAGGCCTTTACAGGCACAAAGGTGAGTGAATGGGCATCAAATTATGGAGTGTACATGAAGACTTCTTCCAGTTACTATTCTTAGGGCAACGATTTGGCTGAATCCACTAACAAGAACTTGATCAAAATCATCAAGAAAACAATAGAAGATAATCAAAGGACTTGGTATTCTAAGTTAAAGACTGCTCTTTGGGCTGACAGAATCACTCCCAAGAGAGCCATAGGCAATTCCCCTTTCATGCTAGTATATGGAAGGGAAGCAAGAGTTCCATTAGTTCCATTATCATTGGAGTTGCCTTCTCTTGAGTTAGCACAGTAGCTTGAATTAATGGAAAATGATGCCATGACGATCAGACTTGCAGAGTTGATGGAACTTGCAGAGAAGAGAGATGCTACTATGAGGACTCTTGAAGCTCATCAAGATCAGGTTAAGAGGACTTTTAATAGGTCAAGAGCTGATAGAACATTCAGTGAAGGAGATATAGTGTTGAAGTGGGATGCAGATAGGGCCAAAGTTGGAAGACGTTCAAAGTTTGATGATCTGTGGAGTGGCCCTTACATCATCATTGGTTGCAAGCAAGCTAATGCATTTCAACTTTCCAAGCTGAATGGAGAAGTTCTGCACATCCCAGTCAATGGGATCCATCTCAAACCTTACCATTAAGGCTGGTATGAGAGTTTGTATATATTGTTTTAAGTTTTAGTTTTAGTTTTAGGTTTTAGGAGAATGCGGGCCCTTTCCCCTTTTTGTGTTTTGGAAGCAGGTTCCAGTTTTTCAGCATGTTTTAGACTTGACTCTTCACCCAATGGATGCATAAGGCCACTAGTCTAATGTTTAGTAGGCAAACATCCCTGAGAGGTCACCAAAAATGTTGTCATATTTTGCCTGTCCTCAAAATATTCTCATTCCCCTCCTCCTATCAAAGAAATTCGATCAGAGAAAGCCTAAATATAAGGAGGGAGGTCTCATCTTGCATTTCCCCATGTTGTGCCTTGCAAAATTTTCCAAAAACTCATCTAGATAATCCTTGCAGAAAACCCAGAAAAACCCAAAAACCCTTTGTCTTCAAGTGCCTCCCATTGCAGAGATTTCTCAGTCTTCATACTTAGTCATTTTATGCATATGAGGGTGACGTCATCCTCTGTTTGGGGTTTTTTTATCATTTGGTCAAATTTGTATCTCATATACATTTTTGTTTGTATCGGGTCTCTTTGTATGCATTTTTGTATGTATATTTGCATATACATTTGCAGATACAAAGTCGGATACAAGTGCATATACAAGGTGGGATACAAAGGTGCAGATACAATCCGAACCTGATCAAATTTTCGTGATATATTTGATAGCGGTTCAGATCCGCTTTTCTATTTGTATGTCAAGGATGCAAAGTCACATGCAAAAGTCAAATGTAAGCAGTGCAGATACAAGCCCGGACACGACTGGAAAATTAATCCTAGTGAACAAAAAAATGAGGTCTGCAATTGTATATTGGTTTTGTATATGTACGAGTTGCAGGCTGATGTACAAAAGGTGATGCAAAAGTGTAGATACAAGGCGGAATACAAAATCACATACAAAGTCAGATTCAAAGCCATAATGAAGGGATATACAAAATGGATCTGAACTTGTTTCAAATCTATTTCATAAACATAATGGGGTCCACATTTGTATATTGAGATGCATGTTTATGGGATATGCAAAAGAAAGGTGAGATACAAAAGCCGGATCCATTTCCAAGTCTAATCCACTTCATAAAATGTTGAAGTCCGCTTTTGTATATTTGTATGTTTTGTATATGCAATCACATATGCAAAGGCATATACAAAGCCCGATTGGGGTTTTTTGCTGGTCTATTGTGCAGTGGTGGGTCCCAGTTCCTTCATCAGTCTATTTTGTAGCGATGGACTCCAGGCACATCTAAGTGGCCAATTGAATGATGACACGTGTCAAGAGATTCAAGGCCAATGTAAAGGAAGATATAGGGGGTTTTCGACAAGACTTTGTATATCAGTATGACTCAGTTGAGGTCACCCTGACAGCCCAATATATACAAAATTTGCATATGCAAAAAAGCGAATGAAGAAAGCGCATAAGTGCAAAATTGAATAGTTTGAGGACCCGATATGCAGGTGACATCATCCAGATCCCCTCCTCGACCAGGTTCTCTAGGATGGTGACGTCATCATGTTTTTTCAAAGTGCATCCAATTTTTGTATGTCTATATGCATACAAATGACGGTTCTCCTTGCAGCAAAGATAAAATTGACAGCTAGTCTGCATTTAGTCAAGAATGGTTGCCAACTTAGAAGATGCATATGCAGTTTTGGTGATAGGACATCTCAGCATCCGAATTAAGTTTTGTAGAGGTCCTTCAATACAGATATTTGTTACATTTATGGGTACAGGTCGATGATTCAGTAACTCACATTGAAGATTCAAAATATCTTCCATCTGCCCCTGTTCCAGATATTTTATGCCATGAATTCTTGTAGATCAATACTCCCTTCAGACGCAAATATTTTCTGACAGAGCCCATGGGGTGAATTTATTGTAACCTAATCAAGTCAAGTGCAAAATGCTATATATGCATAAAAATAAGATGTAAAAAAGGTTGGAAATTTTAGTTAGTTTTATGCTTCTGATTCCAAACAGAGAATTCCTCTACTATAACCTTGCCTTCTAATTAAATACATGCTGGTTATTTTACCTCTTCATGCTATTTTGACTCTGTGTGATTTAAGAATGATGTGTTTGTGAATGTTTAATTCCTTCTAATCATTTCTTGCTCCTTGCCTCTGTTAAAATCAATTTGATCTGTGTATGTTTATTAGTTGTATCTAATTATTTTGTGCATCTTCTCAGTTCTATGAGGTCTCTTTTATTCAAACCTAGTGTATCACCCTTTCCATTTCATGTTCCTTCTGCCCCTTTTTCCTTGCAAACATTAGCACTGGGTTTAGATATATTTCTCTAAGCATTAGGCTTAGAAAGAGGAACCAGCCTTCTCTGGAGGTCTAATCTTAATTTGCAAAGTCCCACACTTTCGAGATCATTCCCATTGTGTCATTAGAATGCTCATAATCTCTTTGAGCAGGGTGCAATTCTATGTGACAAAAGTACCAATGAATGCATGCCAACTAGAGCTGAGTTGGAAGACCGGTGGGGCCAACATCCACATCACCTGAACCATGAAGACTTAAGGTGATCGAGCAAGTCAGTGTGGCTAGGAAGGCAAGGTTGGCAAGTGCATGACATAGGAGGCTTAATTTAAAACTTAAGCTATTGAGTACGAGCCATAGCCAGTCAACATTAAATTAGAACTAAAGTTCATGTCACCTGATAAGGGATTAGGCTTTAGGATTTAGGACATGAAGAAAACCCTAATTTGATTGCAGAGATTAAAAAATGATTTCCAGGTCCATGAAAAAATAATCCAATTGATCAGATCACACCAAGATGTCTACAACATTATGCCCATGAATACTATACCACTTTTCCACAACTTTAATACCAAGAACAACTTCTACAAAGAATAGAATGAAAATGACAACTTTTGCAACACTGGCACTCCAACTTAAAAAGCTTTGCAACCTTGACATCCATGACAACAACAACTTCCTGAGACCTTGACATCAATGACAACCACATGCAACAAAATTTGCCTCCCAAAAGGGGGAGCTTTGAAGCTATGCAATAATAAAAACTAATGAAAGATTTGAAGCTTTGGAAAACTAATGACATGAAATCTTTGAAGATTTGAAAAACTAAAGAAAGAAATGAAGAAAGAGGCTCAAAGGCATGTGAAGATGCTTGAAAAATCTTGTGAAGATGAGAAGAGCATTCTCCAACTTGAGAAATAATGGAGAGGTGAGGAGTATCTATAGGTCTGAATGGCACATGAATGGTGGGAATGATTGAGGATTTAACTCCCTTGATTAGAGAGTTAACTCATTAGATTGGACAGTAAACTAGGCTAATTAGAGAGTGATGAAGCAAAGATATCTTATCCCAGAAGTGACAATGGAGTTAGCATGAGTCAGAGAGGTGACAAGTGTAGATCAATAAGAGATAATTATGCATATTTGGAAGAAATGAATGAGCTAAGAATAATTCACTCCATGTTTGGACCAAAATTACATGCAAACGAAAACAAAAATAGAGCAAAATGGAGCCTTTTCGCATCCAAACTTCAAGTTAATCTACGGTTGGAAAGATGACAGGTTCACCCATGGGTTGCCCATTTTGCTAGTCCAAATCACCTGGGGGTGACCCATGGGCGACCCTCAGAGGAGAGAGTCTAGGTTTACCAAAAGGGGTGGAAACTGTTAGTTAGGTGATGAAGAACATACCTGTCTCTAGAACCAGGTCAAAAAGTGAACAAAAACTAAATCTCCACTTACAAATGTCAAATCTCCTAGGGGAGATCTTGAAATAATAGGGGGAGATTTGTCCTGGTAAATCACAACTGAAAACTAAAATTTGGTGATGGCTTGGGAGGCCACTTGGAGGGGTATTCCTATGGGTGGAGTGAGATGAAAAACACAAGGGAAATGTCAATTTACAATAAATAGACAAACAAGAGGCTTAGGGACAAAGTCGCAAGCATAGAAAACAAAAATTGACAAATGTCGACAAATAATGAAAGTGAGGGAAAAGTTAGTATGACAAAGGGGAAACAAATGAAGAAGGAAAGACCCACGTGTTGCCGATAGAAGCATTGTTGAGAGGGCATTATTTTCATTCTTACATGTATGTGACAAGGATTACACATCATCATAGGGTCCTCGTGGAGGTTGTGCATGTTTTTAGTGCTTACATATTTGCCCCTCAGGGACGGTAGTCTACATGAAGGGTAGGTACCATTCCCAAACTAGGCCTTACCTATTGTTATTTCCCATAATTGTACTTGCAATAACTAGCATTAGTTTGACATTTTAAATGTATCAAGATAAATAATGAAAACTGAAATGCTCGAGCATACCATAGATCACACCGTGAGTTCGCCTAGTTGTTTGCTTTGTCAAGGAGACCTGTATGGATGAAAGCATGCAAAATGAGGGTGAAAATGCACTATGGAAATAAAATACATGCTAAGATAGAGAGGAGAAGAATAGATTCTCTTTTATTGCAAATTTTGAAGAACATATTTGATTTTTAGGGATTTTTGAGGTTTTACATTTTTTAGGTTTTTTTTATTTTCCTAATTTTTATGGTTTTTTTGGAGATTTTTCAAAGGTATAATTTGACACTCCTTGAGATATTTGGAAGACATATATTTATCAAAGAGATTTACACCCTTTCTCCCTTGCATGGGAAGACTTGTGCATTTCATTACATAGTTTTTCTCTTTTGACTTGTTGGAGTGACTTGCACTCAAACATTGTTTTACTCTTATTGTTAGAAGACCTGATTGGATGAGATCTATGCATAGCTTTAGTCGACATCTTGTACTTCACTTTCCCTCTTGTGCATATGGTTGGCTATATATTTTATTTTTCTTATGAGAATGCATACTTAAGATGATCACATATGGATGATGCAATTTTGTTTTTGTCTTTTTATGATATGAATGAGATGCAATGTGTTTGGATGTGATTCACAAATATGAAATGAAAAGTACTATGTTCGAAGTGCTATGAATTCCATGATGTTATGACATGTTTTATTTCTTTTATTTTTCTTCATGGCATGTATGTAGGTGGAACAAACAATGTGACTGCTCTTAAGTAAGATTTTTGACCTAGGGGATCTCAAGTTAATGTTGGGAAAAGTTGCCATTAACTTGCAATCCTAACCAATTCATGTGTCTCCAAAGTTCTTGGAATGTGTTCCCCAACACATAAAGACTTTGAGAGATTAATTATTTATTAATTATATCACTTTGACTTTTGCAATCAATTCCTAATTGATAAGTTCAAACTTGGGCATCCATTTTTAGAGTGGGGGCCATGAAGACTTTGTTGACTTCTCCTAAGTCTTAAAATAGAGTTTGATAACTCCTAGTGAGTGGGAGTTAGACTTGAGACTTATTTTTAGACTTGGATTTGTGTTTTTATGTGTATGAGTGGATAATGTTGAGACACCTTGCATGGATATAATGTTGGAGTTAACTACAGTGTTAGAGATGCATGAATTGGATATTGCTTGCATGTGGTTAGAATAGATTGTATGGACTTGCATATTTTTTGCATGTAGCTTGCATGTACTTGCATGTACTTGCATATTACTTGAATGTACTTGCATGTTGTTGCATGTTGCTCATATGGACTTGCATGTTGTTGCATGTCACTTGCATGTGCTTGCATGTTATTGCATATCATTCCTATGGACTTGTATGACCTTGCATGTTCTTGCATGTTAGTTATATAACTTTGTATGTAGTTGCATGTCAGTTTTATGAGATTATTTGCAGAACACTCCAACTCCAAAAACTTGCAGGATGGTACATCTCAGTGATTTAGGAAATGGGTATCAGTTGCATGTCAGTTTTAAGATATTCCTTGAAGGACACTCCAACTCCCAAAAGTTGCAATATGGGAGATCTCAATGTTTTAGGTAATGGGTATCAGTTGCATGTTGAATCCGGTGTTTACATGTCACTTGCATGTACAGAACAAGATAATTTAGAATAACTTTAGGGACATCAATCTTGCATGTTGTTTCCATGAGATTGGTGTGTGTTGATCACTTTAGTTAACAGAAAGAGATTGGGCAAACTTGGACACCCAATTTGAGGACTTTCTGTTGTTTCTTTTATTTGGAAATATGTTTGATGTTGGCAAAGATAATTTTAGCATACTTATGTGCACACATCATGAAGGGATAGTTAACTCAAAGCTTGGACTTTGTTTGAGTTCAGTCTTCTCAATTTAAGTGAGCTTGATTTTTGCATGAGCTTTGGAAACTATGTTATCAATTACAATTTATTGTAATTTGAGTTTCAAGCTTTTGAATTAAGAAGCTTTTGAATTAAAAGAGGGTTTTTTATTTAATTGTAAACCCCATACTTTTTCCAGAGAGTTGAAAGAGGAAAAAGACTTAAAAGGAAAAAGCAATAAGTTTTTTGAAAAGACGTAGAAAAAAAAATAAGAAGCTTTTTTGTGAAGTGCATCAAGGACTTAGAGGAATTTCAGTATTGAATGTAATCTTTTCCAAAGAGATTTAATACAAGCAGGAAACATCTTTGAGTGTGGAGTTTTTTCCCGAAAGAGTTTCTCCATGTAAATACTATGCAAGATTTTTTTCTTCTCTTCTCTTCTCTTCTCTTCTACATTGGATTGAATGTGCAAATCAATTGTTCATTAATTGTTACAAATTAATCTTTATTTCAGCTTTCCATACACAAAATTTTAAAGTTTATAGCAACGGTTCTACCTTCATTTTCAATATTTAACTTGGTATAAAGAGACTGATTGATCTTTGGGATAGGATTAGGGACTCAAGTGGGAGTGGGGAGGAGATGGAACGCTTCTAATCTTAGGCTTTGCAAAAGGCTAAACATTGATCCTTATCTAGACAAAACAACTTGACAAGCTTTCAACTTAGATAAGTAACAAATTTTATCAGTGTTTGCTAGACTTAGATCATAGATGGAAAACAAGACAGACCCAAGGTAAAGGAAATAGGGGAAAATAAGGGTCCCAAGATAGACGATGGTCCTAAAGACTATTAGATTATTGGCTTTGCTTAGCTAGTGCATGTGTGTGCTTTATACCTTTCTCTTTTATTTTCTTTGATAGAATGTCACCCTTGAAGCTTCAAGCTTAGATGTATCTCCACCCAAGGGTATGAACATTCGACAATCTTCTTTATATCACTCTTTTTTTGTAACTCTCTTTTTTTTGTATTTTTCTCTTTTGTTTGTATTTTTGCAATGCCTCACTTGATTTTCTCATTTTTTTGATATTTTGACTTTTATGGAAATGAATGCTTTTAAACTTTCTAAGTACTTTGGATATTCAACAACTTTGGTCTCTCTATCCTCACTTATCTCATCCCTCCTTTTTATTAACTCGTATTTTAGATTGCTTCCTGTAAAGTCATGATCCTCCTAGCATTTTTTGTTAGGAAAGATAAGGGGTTGAGTGCCATAAAAAGTTTTCACAGTCCAGTCAGACTTCCTTTCTACTAGGGAAGAATGGGGAAGATCTACTTTCAATTTTCCTTTGAACAATGTAGGTTTGAATACTGACTTTGGTTAGACTTAACAACATGAATCATGAAGACCAAGATCAGTGTAGAGCTAAAAGCTAGGCTTTGATTAGAATCACTGGGAATGTAAAAGGGTAAAAGTGATAAGTGGTAAAGATGAATTGTTATGGAATCTCAAAGGCTCAAAGAGTCAACCTATACCTAAGCAACCTTAGGCTCCTTACCAGGACAAAAAATGAACAAGAGCATGACACTCACAAAATGTATGATGGAACAAAATGAAGAATGCAAAATTTTGATCTTTCATGATTTTATGCTTTTTATGGATTTTTGAAAAAAAAATTGGATTTTATAGGATTTTACATCGTTTTGAGATGTCGAACTCTTCTCCTTCCATAATGCATAAGAGGTAGCGTCGTTTCTGACGTCTTCCTTAACTATGTCTAGACCTATCCAATTTGGTCTGAACTTCGCTTGAAAGTCTTTCGAAGACTTGGTGTAAAATGTCTTTGTATTTATTGAAGAGTTTTGTGTACTCACATGTTTCATTATTTAATGATTTTCCCCTAGCTTTATCATTTTTTGTTCTTGTATAGTTTTGTTGCTTGTTTCAAACTTTTGAGGGGCAAATGAGGTTGGTGTTGACTCTCCTAGTTTCTATGTGGGTTTTGGTTCTT
The DNA here is from genome assembly GCA_027924645.1 of Cunninghamia lanceolata. Lineage (NCBI taxonomy): Eukaryota > Viridiplantae > Streptophyta > Pinopsida > Cupressales > Cupressaceae > Cunninghamia > Cunninghamia lanceolata. The sequence goes on along the minus strand of BSBN01000082.1, from coordinate 11,374,985 downwards.
CTTCTTTAGTCATGATTTTAATCATATGAATGTTTATGTCTGGTTGGATTGGAATGGTCACTAAGTTGAATGGAGAATAAGAGTTTGTTGAGTGGGGATCGAAGGGAAATTCCATTGTTTCCCCCTTTCCTATACATTTGAAGGTCTTGGCTACGTCTACAATTTGTTTTGGTGTCTCTTTTTCAAAAGTGTTGATTTTGAGGTCAATGGTGGTTTCCATGGTCTTTCCCTTCCTTTTGATTTTTTCAACTCTAAAAATACTAAAAGGATCAGGGTCTCCTTTGATGACGTGGGTTTGTCCCATATGTGAGAAGTGTATTTCTTGAAATAATGTGGAGGGAACAACCCTCATCCTATGGATCCAAGGCCTTCCTAGGATCATGTTGTAAGTGGTTTGTTCATTGATGACATAAAATTCAGATGGGAGAGTTTTGGGACCCAATGTGATTTGAATATTGACCTTACCCATGGTTTGAATACTTGGATTATCATGAATTCTAAGAATGGAATTTTATTTTGTGATTTGAGTTTCATCATAACCCATTCTTTGTGATTTGAGTTTCATCATCGATCATTACATGTTTAATGGAATAGTCCTAAACCTGGCCTATCAGATGGAGGGGGAGATCACCCTATTTAGCTATGTCATTGTATGAGGGTAAGTTTTCAAAATCAAATGTTGAAGAACAACACTTTTCACTTGGAGTGTTTTGAACTAGATGGCCTAGATCTAAAGCTTTAAGGAGAGTGTTCTTGTGTGTAGGAGAACTTTTGAGAAGTTCTAACATGAGAAAAAATTAAATTGTTGGAGGTTTCATCTAGTCATTCTGGTCCTTGGGTGACACAAATTTCTCAATCTTTATCTAATTCCACAAGGTCTAAGGCATTTTTATCAAAGGCATTTTGATGGATTTTGGGACTATATCTTTCATCTTGTGATAATATGTCCATGAATACTTTTTGTTGATGTTTTGGGAGGTTTTATATGAAGCAATGGTACCCTCAACATGACTTGATCTCATGCCCCCCTTCTCTTGTCAAAGGAGCAATATATATCATGATTGTGATCTTGAGGTTTATGATTATTGTTGTATGACTTCTTGTTGATTCTCAAGGGATAGTTGTTGACATTTTAGTTCCCCAAATTTGCATGACTGTTGTTCTTAGATGGTGAAGTGTTTGTTGACCCATCTATGTTCTAATTGTTCATCGAGGATTTGTTATTTATATCATGGTTTATCTGTTAGATTTAGGGCACACAACTGAGAGGGGTGGTGAATCAGTTGTACAAAACTTGCTTGTAATTCAAACACTTAAATCCTCTTTGTTATTTAGTAGCATATCAATTAATCACTCATGAAAGCATAAAGCATAAACACCAGAGCAGATACACATCAACACATGAGACACCAAGATTTTGACGTGGAAAACCTGGTCAAGGGAAAAACCACGGGGTGATTAACCCAAGGATTATTCTCTGTTAGAAGAATAAGAAAAATAGATGGCACATGCCAATTAGGGCTCACTGCCTGAGCACACTGCTCACAAGAGGCACACTGCCTACAAGAGACACACTGTCTACAAAGTAACAAGTATCACAAACTTGAACTGGAGATTGACATCTTTACCATGCCTGGATCAGTTCCATTTAAGCCCAAAAACTCTTGCTCTACCTTTCACTCTTCTTCTTCACTATATCACACTCATCCACTTCAAGACACACTACAAAATGAATTCACAATCCCTTATTTATACAAGGCATCGACTTAGGAACAATCATCTAAGTCGGCAAACACCTACAAGATCATTCGAAAGACGTGTAATACATCCAGTCGGCCAGTCTCAAGAAGAACACCAATATCTGTGGCTATTCTTCAAATGCAAACTCTAACTTTAATGCGGACCGCCAATAAGAATTGTACACGATCCAAAGATCACCAAAACCTTTGCTGAGTCATCAAGAATATCCGCACTTTATCATCTTACTGGAATTCTTCTCTTCTTCATCTGGAACTTCAAGAACACAGTTTGTCATCACTGTCATAATGAAAAAGGTGCTTCCGAACCTCCAAACCATGAACAAATCTGGTTGTCACCCCACACGGACTTCTTCAACACTCTCTCCAATCCGCAGAATGAGATAATGCAATTCCGGAGCTCACCGGACCAATCTGTGACACTCTGTCACCACTGAACACCTGTCAGAACTGGTTCTTCTTGAGCGACCATAACTTCTTTAGATCTTCATGCAGACCTCTGAAATCTTGATTGGAGCATCTCAAGACTCATATCTACAAACCCTTTAAACTGCATCCTCTGATCTTCATCTTATCTTGGACTTTTACCTTAATGTCATCACTGTTCTTCACTGTTCTTGATTGAGACTAATTTCCTCAATATCCTTAGCACACAACTCATCCAATCCTTCTCATTAATGCAATATGAGTATGTTGACATCAATGACAACACTGGTTATCCTCATACTTGCAACAATCTCCCCCTTTGTCATTGATGGCAACATATGATGTGAAAAACCATCAAGACAAGAACTTCTCCTCTCTGTCATAGCTCCCCCTATCAGCAACAACTCTTCACATGTCTTTTATTTCTTTACTGCTCCCCTTTGATCATCAACCACTTGTTTTTCACATGTCTTTTCTCCCCCTTTGATATCAATGGCAAAGGACTCATGCTTGTAACTTTAACACATTAGAATCATACCATCTGCTCCCCCTGAGTAGCAGCTCCCCATCATCAATCCGGATCACAAGATATGGCTGTGATATCCACTAGACTGATGCACATTAGTGCATCCTAGTTTGTCATCAGAGGGGCAATGACCCCTAACTTCTCCCTGAGATACTCAAAAGAGTCTTTGGGAAGAGGTTTAGTAAAAATATCTGCAAGCTGATCCTTGGAGGGCACATACTCCAATCTGACTTCACCCTTGTTCACTTGCTCTCTCAAAAAGTGAAATTTGATAGATATATGCTTGGTCTTAGAATGCAAGACCGGATTCTTAGAAATATTTATTGCACTTGAATTATCATAGAAAATTGTGATAGGCTCCTCATATTCTACTTGAATATCTCTTAGCATCTACTTCATCCACAAAAGTTGGGTGCAACTTCCTGCTGCTGCAATGTATTCTGCTTCAGTTGTAGATAGGGATATTGCCTCTTGTTTCTTGCTTAGCCAAGAAACCAACCTTTTTCCCAAAAAGAATGCTCCTCCACTTGTACTCTTCCTATCATCCACATCTCCTGCCCAATCTGCATCTGTATATGCATGAAGAGAAAAGTCATGATCTCTAGGATACCATAGGCCATACTCAATTGTTCCTTTTAAGTACCTAAAAATTCTTTTGATTGCCATGACATGAGATTCTCTGGGATCAGCCTGGAATCTCACCACAAGACCAACAGCCTGCATTATATCTGGTCTAGTCTGAGTGAGATACAATAATCCTCCAATCATTGATCTGTACTTGGTCTGATCTGTCTTAGGAGAGTCATCATCTTTGCTCAACTTACATCCGGTTGCCATGGGAGTGTTCATTGGCTTTGAATCTTCCATTCCAAATTTCCTCAACAATTCTTTCACATATTTGGTCTGAGAGATAAAGATTCCTTTCTTTGTCTGAGTAATTTGCAGACCCAAGAAGAAATTCATTTCACCGAGCATTGACATTTCAAACTCACTTTTCATTTGATTTGCAAAGGTTTTACACATACTGTTTCTTCCTCCAAAGATGATATCATCAACAAATACTTCAACAATCAAGATATTTTCATGATCAATTTTGAAATATAGGTTGCTATCAGTAGTACCTTTGTTGAAACCAATCTTCAAAAGATGTTTGTCCAGCCTCTCATACCATGCTCTTGCGGCTTGCTTTAGACCATACAGTGCCTTCTTTAATTTGCAGACCATATCACCATGCTCAGATAACTGAAATCCATTCGGTTGTTCAATGTACACTTCTTCTTCTAAGTCACCATTCAGGAAGGCAGATTTGACATCTATCTGATACACTTTGAAATCTTTGAAGGTAGCAAATGCAATAAATAGTCTGACTGCTTCAATTCTTGCCACCAGAGAAAAGGTTTCTTCAAAATCAATCCCTTCTATTTGAGAGTAGCCTTTGCAGACTAATCTGGCTTTATTTCTGATTACTTACACAACTTCATTTAGTTTGTTCCGGAAGACCCATTTGGTTCCAATCACATTCTTGTTTCTAGGTCTAGAAACAAGATCCCAAGTGTGATTTTTTTTCAATTTGCATCAACTCTTCCTCCATTGCTTTGGTCCAATTTTCATCATTGTAGGCTTCATTTATTGTCTTAGGTTCAATTTTTGAAATCAAACAACATTCATCTAAATTTTGAGCAATTTTCCTTCTAGTTTGCACACCTTTGCTTTTGTCACCTATGATCTGATCTTCAGAGTGGTTCAGTCTTACATACCTTGGAACTTTGGAAATTTCTTGTACTTCTGCTTCTTGATCAGGCTCATTCAGGCCTATCTCTTCTTCCTGATTTACCAGATCAATCTGATTCAGACTTTCAGAAGAGGATTGGGCTCCTTGAACCAGAGAACCATTCTGATCATCTTCATCATATTCATACAACCTTGAGGGCTTCTCAATTCCTTCATCAACCTTCACATTTGTACTTTCTATAATCTTTCTTAGTCTCTTATTGTAACACCGGTATGCTTTGCTTTGAGTGGAGTAACCCAAGAGAATTCCTTCATCACTTCTAGCATCAAACTTTCCTAGATCTTCATCTGTTTTAATGTAACATTTGCTACCAAATACTCTGAAATATCTCATAGTAGGAGTGATACCAAACCAAAGTTCATAAGGAGTCTTATCAGTATTGCTTCTGATTTGAACTCGATTGAGAGTATAGACTGCAGTACTAACAGCTTCTCTCCAAAACATCTGGGGAACATTTGCTTCCATCATCATTGTCTTGGATACTTCCTGGATAGTCCAGTTCTTTCTCTCTACTACTCCATTCTGCTGTGGAGTCCTAGGAGCAGATAACTGTCTCTTTATACTATGCTTCTCACAAAAATCTATGAATTCAGCGGATGTGAATTCACCACCTCTATCAGACCTCAGACATTTCAGTTTTAATCCGGTTTGATTCTCTACCATAGCCTTAAAGATTTTAAACTTCTCAAAAGCTTCTGATTTCTCTTTCAGAAAGGTAACCCACATCATCCGAGAATGGTTCAGTAACATGAAATATCTATCACCTTGCATACTTTTGATTCTTGTCAGACCACATAGATCAGTATGAATTAATTCCAATAATCTGGTAGAGGACTGATCCTTGCTTTTGAATGAGACTCTGCTTTGTTTACCCAGCTGACATTCTTTGCAAAAACTATTTGTAGGTTTTACCAACTTTGGAAGATCTCTTATAGCCTGAGTATTTCTTATCTTGATGATGTTATCAAAATTTACATGACACATCCTTCTATGCCATAACCAACTCTGATCAACTTGAACAAACAGACAACTTTTATTAGTACCAACTAGATGGAAGATATTACCTTTTGTTTGAGTACCGGATGCAATCTCAATTCTGGAGCTTTCAAAGATCCTGCATCTTCCATTCTTGAACCGGATATCATAGCCTTTGTCCACCAACTGTCCAACACTGAGAAGATTGTGCTTCAATCCTTCAACATACAGTACATTACCGGTTTTGTTCTTTCCATCAAAAGAAACAATTCCCCTACCTCTGATTCTACCAGCAGAATTATCACCAAACTTTACCATTCCTCCTTCATACCTTTCCAAATCTAAGAACTTGTTTTTGTCACCTGTCATATGGTGAGAGCATCCACTGTCAATAACCCAATCATCCTTTTCTTCAACTTGGGCAGCCAAAGCTCTTTCTACAACCTTATGATTGATAGATTCAGAGGATATTGGATCTTCTTCCTTGATGGCAATAAACACCCATTCATTTCCGGATTTGTCTTCTATCTTTGATTCATCATCTGTTACTCCTTCATTATCATCTTCTTCATGAACATAATAACAATTCTTTTGGAACCTTTATCTGTTAGAATTTGACCTTGTAGATCTTTCCGGACATCTTGAGGCAAAATGACCAATCTTATTGCAGTTGAAGCACTTAAAGGGTAATTTTCCTTCATACTTACCAGATCCTCTTGGCAGTCTCTTTGCAATGAGGGCTTCAAGTTGAGTTGTTTCTGCTTCTTCCTCTTCCATGTCTCTTCTTGCATGATCATACCATGATAGCTTCCTTGAAGAGTTTTCTCCCGAATCAAATCTTTGTTTACCTTTCACAGAGGCACTGGCTTTGAATGCAGATTCAGTCTTGGGGGGATCATCTCCAAACTCGGTCATTTCAAATGTAGCCAGTTTGCCAGCCAATTGGTCTCTTGTGACAATTGTATGGGCTCTAAATTCATCAATGGCAGCAACCTTGATTTTGTAGACAGCAGGAAGGGATCTGAGAATTTTTCCAACAATCTCATTTTCATCCAAAACTCCACCAGCATTCCTAATTCCACACACCAGCTCATTTACTCTTGGCATTAAGGTAGTAATATTTTCATCATCTCTCATCTTCAGTCTTTCAAATTTCCCTTTGAGACTCTGCAACCTTGCACTCTTAACATACTCATCTCCTTCATGCAGAAGTTCCAGTTTAATCCAGATCTCATAGGTAGTTGGTAGGTCAATAACATTTGAGAGCTCTGAGTCAGTTAATGTGCTTAGAAGAGCCTCTTTGGTCCGCAGATTGTTTTCAGCATCTGTGATTTCATTTAGAGTTGTCAGACCACCCTGTGGGGGTGTATAAGCTTTTGTGACCATGGACCAGTACGTCTTTCCCATACACTGCAGGTGACATTTCATGCGACCTTTCCAAAGAGATAAGTTGGTTCCATCAAACTTCAGACTATCCTTCTTGTATGACGACATCCTGGATCTCCTCAAACGGTTAAGCTCCTTTTAGAGGAACTTGGCTCTGATACCAATTGTTAGATTTAGGGCACACAACTGAGAGGGGGGTGAATCAGTTGTACAAAACTTGCTTGTAATTCAAACACTTAAATCCTCTTTGTTATTTAGTAGCATATTAATTAATCACTCATGAAAGCATAAAGCATAAACACCAGAGCAAATACACATCAACACATGAGACACCAAGATTTTGATGTGGAAAACTCGGTCAAGGGAAAAACCACGGGGTGATTAACCCAAGGATTATTCTTTGTTAGAAGAATAAGAAAAATAGATGGCACATGCCAATTAGGGCTCACTGCCTGAGCACACTGCTCACAAGAGGCACACTGCCTACAAGAGACACACTATCTAAAAAGTAACAAGTATCACAAACTTGAACTGGAGATTGACATCTTTACCATGCCTGGATCAGTTCCATTTAAGCCCAAAAACTCCTGCTCTGCCTTTCGCTCTTCTTCTTCGCTATATCACACTCATCCGCTTCAAGACACACTACAAAATGAATTCACAATCCCTTATTTATACAAGGCATCGACTTAGGAACAATCATCTAAGTCGGCAAACACCTACAAGATCATTCGCAAGACGTGTAATACATCCGGTTGGCCAGTCTCAAGAAGAACACCAATATCCATGGTTATTCTTCAAATGCAAACTCTAACTTCAATGCAGACCGCCAATAAGAATTGTACACAATCCAAAGATCACCAAAACCTTTCCTGAGTCATCAAGAACATCCGCACTTTATCATCTTACTGGAATTCTTCTCTTCTTCATCCAGAACTTCAAGAACACAGTCTATCATCACTGTCATAATGAAAAAGGTGCTTCCGGACCTCCAAACCATGAACAAATCTGGTTGTCACGCCACACAGACTTCTTCAAAACTCTCTCCAATCCACATAATGAGATAATGCAATTCCAGAGCTCACCGGACCAATCTGTGACACTCTATCACCACTGAACACCTGTCAGAACCGGTTCTTCTTGAGCGACCCTAACTTCTTCAGATCTTCATGCGAACCTTTGAAATCTTGACTAGAGCATCTCAAGACTCATATCTACAAACCCTTTAAACCACATCCTCTGATCTTTATCTTATCTTGGACTTTTACCTTAATGTCATCATTGTTCTTCACTATTCCTGATTGAGACTAATTTCCTCAATATCCTTAGCATACAGCTCATCCAATCCTTCTCATTAATGCAATATGAGTATGTTGACATCAATGACAACATTGGTTATCCTCATACTTGCAACATTATCAACCTTCTATTAGCATCATACTCCCTTATTCCGCTATCAATAGATGCTTAGTCAATTCTAAGGGCACTTTCAAGTGCTTCTTTGTATGATTTGTAAGGGAGTTTTTGGACTTATTATTGTATGTCATTGTTGAGAGCAAGTAAGAAAAGATCACAAAGTTCTCTATGATCCATGTTTGGTGCGCTTGTTGAAGAATAGAGAACTTTCTTCCATCGTGCGATAAAATGTGTGACTGGCTCATTTTCCTACTTGATCATTAAAAAATATTGTATTCTTGTCTTTACCAGTTTATTTATGCAAAAGGCAACCACAAATTGATCGATGAGTTACCTAAAAGAGTGGATTGATCCTTCTAGAAGTTGATAGTACCAATCCAAACTGATACCCTCCAAAGACTTTAGAAAAATCTTTTCTAGCACCTATCCCAAGGAAGGAGTTCTTATACTACTATGATGTAAGCCTTGATATGAGAGTTGGGATCACCCTCTCCTTTTAATTTTGGAAGCGCAAGGAGAGGATGTGGTAGTATTACCTAACAAATGTTGTAGTCAAGAGGCTCATTTAAATACTCGATGTATGTTCCTAGGAGAGGGTTATGTGTAGAGGGTCTTATTCCTCCAAACATTAGTCCTTCAGGTGGAGCTTATTGTGCTTGTTGAAAGGATGTGCTAGATTGTCAATATCCTAAAAAAATTGGATGACTAGATGGTGTCATGTTTATGTTTTGAAAATTAAGTGGGATCGCTTGTGGTTGATTTTGTGTTATAGGAATCCCACCTATTTGATCGAGACTTGTCATGTTGGATGATGAGGGTAAGGGAGGCATGAATGTTTCATGGAAGTTTTGATGAGGGGGATTTTATGTTGTTCCCTGGTTTGATTAAATCTTATCAATGAATGGATTTCCATGTGCCATATGTTTTTCTTGATTTTTTCTTTGACAAACATTTATAGCTTCAAGGGTCCTAATTCATTGGACCAAGGTTTCTATAAGGTCTGTGAGTGAGGCTTCCTCTGTTCTTTGAGTTTTACAACCTTGAGATGGACTGATTTGTGTTGGGTTTTGACTGACCCCGATTGTTCCTTTTGATGATACTTGACATGTCACGGGTCTTTTACCTTGATGTGCCACATGGAGGGTTTTTTGTACCCCCCAAGCTTCTTGTAAGATTTTCTTTTGATGGCTCATCTCATTTTCCATTTGGGTGCCCATTTTCATATGGCTCATTATGGGTTGGTCTTGTTGATGGATCTCAAACTGAACACTCACCTGGTATGTTTTGATTTGGTCAATGTTCTGGTGATCTTGTTGGATCCCCTTTAAGTCTTTTGAGTTTGATTGATTCAAGATTGAAGCTTTTGGATCTAAACATGTGCTAGTTTTATTGGAGGGGCAATTTCCTTTAACCTTGTGTGATTTTGTCCTTGTTTTGGGGTGTAGAAAACACCATGAAATGATTGAAATGAAGATAGACATGAAAGATGAACATGGAATGAAAGAAGCGCATGGAAACACAAAAGATCCCGTCAGAATTTTTTGTTTTTCACGTCAGGTTCACCAAAATATGTGGTGAATCCAGCATCGGATGTGGAAGTGATGATGAATGAATTTTTTAAGTTGAAATGCAAGCAACTCGTCCTAGAATAATTTGTAGTTCACATCAAGCTCACCAAAATATGTACACTTAAAAATAGGACTCAATTGCACAGGGCGGTCAAGTCAGCTTTGACAAAGTACACAGGACCCACTTCTTGCCACGGGCTGTTACGAATTGCATACAGAAGATATCAATTAAATGCAAATAAATATTAAATAGAGGAATGAAAATACACAGAAATAATAATAGCGAGAGACAATTTTTAACGTGGTTCACCCAAACTCGGGCTACATCCACCAAGAGAGAGTCTAATATTATTATCCAGTAAATCAAACCAATTACAACTAGCAATCCTTGCAACTCAATACTGTTGCAAATGCTACAATACAATATCCACAGAAACCCTAACCCTTAGCCATTTTTATCAAGACTTATGTCGGTTACAAAATAGGGGTTTTTTTTTGTCAGCTAATAGAAAAATAACTCCCGACACCTTTATAAAATAATAAAATTTGTTTGAGGTTTCGAGGGCGCTGCCCCTTGACCTCGTCTTGAGGGTGCTGCCCCCAAACCTCTGTTAAATAATTTGGGGGGAAATCGTGCCGATAAAAGTGGGGAAAATTTGACCTCCGAGTCTGATTAGGCTCCATACAACAACACGGGCGAACCTCCACATCAGTCTCTCTCTCTCTCTCATGGTAGAATCTAATCGAGAGGAGGTGAGGCATGGAGGTAGTCCGCTTGAGAGATGGACTTTGTGGAGAGCATTCGATCGTTCCTGGGGCCTTTCCTGGGTATTGTTTCTTATGTGGTGTTTAGTGACCATTGTAGTTGAGATAATTATATGACCCGAAGGGTCACTGGTTACTGTTCTCCTATTTGGGTTAGCTAGATTCATTAGAAATTAATCTTTACTTAGTGAAGATTACAATTTTGTATTTTATTATTTTTGGTGTTTTATCCCCACATGTCGGGTAACACCTCTTAATCTATTTTGATAGATTCCTCCTTAAGAGGAAACATGTGTCATACACCTTATGCAAGGTGGCATATTGGAGTTACATATAACTTCATTCTTCACCTCTATTTAAGAGGTGTTATTTCTCTCTTTCTTGACATATCCTCTTAACGGATATCTTCTTCTTCTTCATTTTTCTCTCCTTGAGAAGCTTCTCAAATATCTCAAATATCTCTGTAATCTTTATTTTTGGCTTCTTGCCACTTGCATATTCACAGGGGTTTTTCTTTGCTTTTCCCCCTTCAAAAACTTGTCTTGGTCTCTGGTGCATCTTACAAATCTAGTAATATCTTTATTGTGTTGTTTATCTGCTTTGCATGTTTTGGTTAGTACTTAGATCCTGCAATTTTCCTTTCATGGTATCAGAGCTTACTACTAATCATTATGTGCAAGCTTTTTGAAAGATCTTCTGTAGGTGACATTGGAAACCTGCACACATCAAAACAGAGCGTTATCTGGTTCATTTTTCTTTCAACATCAATATGGCTTGTTAAAAAATATATATTCTATTCTACCTTACTTAATTTAAGTCATATCTGCTTCTGTGTGAAATTTTTAAAAAAATCAATATCTATTCTTTTATCAATATTTTTAGATCTCTGTGAAGAAAAAAATATTTTCTCCTTATTCTATACCATTCTTTTTAAATCAAATTCTAAATTTTTTTTGCAGCCAATTTTTTTTAAGATCTGAGATCTTTAAATTTTTCAAGATCTCTTTTCTTTCAACATATCTCTATTCAAAAAAATATATCTTGCTTTTATTTTCCTAACTCTTTAACATGCATTTTTTTTTCAGATGGGTTTACTAGAAGAAACTCTTTTTCTTAGACCTAATGCAAATTAATTTTTTTTTGGGCCCAAGCCCTCTTTTTGTTAAAAAAAAAATTCAAATCTAACTCTATTGCAGGTCTCTGGTTTTATTTGAAACCTGCAAATTAACAATTTTAAAAATTAATACTCTAGGGCTTATAAAAAATGTATAGGTCTTTGTAAAAAAATTTAACCCTATTTTTTTAAGGTTTTTTTTTTTGTAAAATCCTAAAACATAAAAAAATCAAAAAAAATTCTAAAACCTAAATAATAAAATTTAACCCTACATTTCTTAAAGTTTTTAAAAAAACCTTTAGTCTTTTTTAAAATCCCGCTCCACCCACGAGTTCTCCCTACCGCCACCGGGCGCCTCCTGCCCTGCCGCCGCTCTGCAACAAAACCTCTGTACTCTGCCGACACCGGACCTTCAAAAACTCCACCGAAAAAATCAAAACCTTTTTTTTTATTAAATGTTAAGTCTTTTCTACTATTTCAGTTTCCTTCTTTAACAATGGAACATTCTTTTTAAAAGTGTAGTTCTTTTTAAAAGTCTATCTCACGAAATTTTTAAAAGGATTTCTCTTTTATTAAAAGAATTTCATTCTTTGTGAAAGTTATTAGCCTTTTTTATTATAATTTTTTTCTCTCAATAAGTTTTTTAACATGAATATATGTTTTTAAAATTTTGTATTTAATTCATTTAATTTAGGCCTTCTAATTTTTTTTTGTCTTTTCTTTTAATTTTTCCTTTCAAAAAAATTGCCTTTAGGGCATTTTTAAATTTTTTTTTCTAATAAAGGTAATTTTTTCAAAAAAAAATTGCCTTTTGTTTAAGTAATTGGACTTTCTTTTTCTAAGAAGGTATATTTTGGTCGATTTTAATTTTTTGCCAAATTTCGACCCTCATTCGCGAAATTAAACTCAATTCGACTAATTATCATTCCTGGAAACAATCATACTTTTGATAATCGCAAGCTCACTACTTCTAATAATCGACACAATTTTACAAAGTCACATTGTAATTATTGTAACAAAGATAGTCATTGGACTAGTGATTGTTTCAAAAAGCCTAATGATAATTATAAGCACTATTCTCAAAGTTTTTGAATTTTTTTTCCTTTAGTTTTAACATGTACTTTGTTATTGGACTTGATCAACCCAATAACCTTGAACATGTCTTCTATAATAGAGGATATTCATGTAGTTGCGAATGCATGAATATTGTCTTATTTTGAGTATTTTATACTCGTCATTTCTCACCTAATGCTAGATTCTTGCTTATAACATTTCTCTCAAACCTAAGTCTTGATTTATCTCTATATTTAAAACAAGTCTAGTGTTTCTTCTCAACTATGATTATGTTGTCTTGATAAAGAGAATCTAATTTTTTGTGCCTCATTTATCTGAGATATTAAAAGCTCAATGAAGCTTCTGCCTTCTTGATGGTTTTATCCCATCTATACAATCTTTTTTGTGAAGTCCAATGCTTCATCTAGTCTCAATGGAGTTCTTTTTATGCGCAAGATGCATTTATAGTAATGTTGCATAGGGAGCTCTATTAAGTCTCATTGGACTATTGTTTGGGCCCCATGGAAAATATTTCCATCCACTTTGATGGTATGCACTTACATTTTTATGATGAACTGATCATTGGAGATCATGTTCCTATACTTCTATTGAAGTCAATATGGTTGTTATACCATCTCTAGGACTATTTTCAAAAGTCCTCTGATATTTTATAAAGGCATTATGGTTTTTATAACCATCTAGAGGACTATTTTTCACAGTCCGTATTTTTGAATTTTCAAATGATGGCACTATGATCTTAGGACTAAGTCCATTATAATTACAATTGATATAAGTTCCCTTTACAATTCAACAAATGATGTAGTGAGAAGCAACCTAGAACTTTTATTGCTATGCCTATATGTTGGCATTTTATAATTTGGGCTATAAGCCATGATTTGTGCTACAATTTTTTACTAGCACTCTTATTCAAGACTTAAGGTTCTCTTCATTGAATCAATCTTATGTTAGCTAAGCTAACCTTTTGCCTTCTTGGCTTGATGACTCTAATTTGGATTCATTCTATCCACAACCTTTTGTTATGCTATATGCAATTTATATCTCTTTATATGATTATACTAGTTCAATTTAGGAGATGATCCCAATGATGGGAAATCTATTTGTGGTTATGGTTTCTTTGATGAAATAGGTTCAATATCTTGGCAGTTCATGAACCTTCAATCCACTTCTCTTGGCTCTAAAGGAGCTCAATGTTTAGATTGTTCAACGGCATCTATACAAGCACCTTGGTTCATTCAATTCCTTGAAGACTTGAAGACTTGGCTCTACATCAAGCTTCTTTCTTAAATTATATATTCTTATTCATTGTAAAGGCTTTAATGCCATTCATGTAACATGTAATCATCCTTTGATGGATTTATTGTAAATCTCCCCAAGCAAAGCTTAAGGGGGGGTATTAGAAATTAATCTTTACTTAGTGAAGATTACAATTTTGTATTTTATTCTTTTTGGTGTTTTATCCCCACATATCAGGTAACACCTCTTTTATTCCTCCTGCAGGAATAAATCTTTTTTGATAGATTCCTCCTTAAGAGGAAACATGTGTCATACACCTTATGCAAGGTGGCATATTGGAGTTACATATAACTCCATTCTTCACCTCTATTTAAGAGGTGTTATTTCTCTCTTTCTTGAAATATCCTCTTCATGGATATCTTCTTCTTCTTCATTTTTCTCTCCTTGAGAAGCTTCTCAAATATCTCAAATATCTCTGTAATCTTTCTTTTTGGCTTCTTGCCACTTGCATATTCATGGGGGTTTTTCTTTGCTTTTCCCCCTTCAAAAACTTGTGTTGGTCTCTAGTGCATCTGACAAATCTGGTAATATCTTTATTGTGTTGTTTATCTGCTTTGCATGTTTTGGTTAGTAGTTAGATCCTGCAATTTTCCTTTCAAGATTCCAAGGCCTATTTGACTATTTATTATAGTCATTGATGAGTCTTCTACGTTGGAACCTTTCCTATCCTACTCGAAGGAGTTTTCAGATTTGATGTCTTTATTCAAACAACCTAAGCCTAAGTTGTTGCTCTTGAATGGTCAATTGTGCATGTTGAGGCCTAGGGTGTAACTCTTCAATCTCCGCTACGATCTCCCTCACCCACTCACCTCTAAGTCCAAGGCACATTCGTGAGCTTGAATGAAGAGAGTTGGTTTGAGTTAACCACTAGTTGATTTACGTTTGAATTAGGGTGATGACCTAAGGTTTGTTTTTTTTTGTTTGATTTGATTGATTTGTGTTGACCTCATGATGAAATCAAGGGTTTGTGAACTTGTTTTGATTTTTGGTATTTTCTAATGTTTTTGTATTTTGTGGTTTTTTGGTATAAAATGCAAACTACGATGTATGCAAGAAAATTTTTGTTCTTTTATGGATTTTTGAAAGGAAAGTGATTTGATTAATATAGAATTCAAATATGAATGCAATTCTATAATGAATTCACTTAATGCAATCTTAATCTATGTGTTTGTGTTTTCTTATGTTTTGATTTCAACTATTCTAGAAAATGAAAGTACTTGGAAATAAACTAATCTAACAATGCAAATTGGATGAAATAAACCAATCTAACAATACAAGTTTATCTCCAAGAGCAAATTTGGGATTATCTAATTACTACCAAAAATCATGAAAGAACCTGGAATGTATCGACACACAAGCCTCCACTACCCTCAGGGATCCTTGTATTGGAAACCTCTTCATCCTCTTGGCAACATTTGGGAAGGGATGCAAAAAATGGCTTGAGAAAGATTTGAAATATGAGCTAAGAGAACTATGGCTTGCAAAGAAAACAGCATAATGATGCAATAAGAAGGTTTTGGTAAAGCTTGGGCATAACAACACTAAAATAAAAGGCTCATAAGTCCTATGCAAGCATAGGAATGATTGTGGAGAGAAAAAAAATAGTCAAAGCTTGGTTGCACAAATGAATTTTCCTCCCAAAAGGGGGAGCTTTGAATCTATGCAATAATGAAAACTAATGAAATCTTTGAATGTTTGGAAAACTAATGACATGAAATCTTTGAAGCTTTGAGAAACTAAAGAAAGAAATGAAGAAAGAGGCTCAAAGGCCTATATAGAAGCTTGAAAAATCTTGTGAAGATGTGAAGAGCATTCTCCAACTTGAGAAATAATGGAGAGGTGAGGGGTATTTATAGTTTTGAATGGCACATGAAGGGTGGGAATGATTGAGGAGTTAACTCCCTTGATTGGAGAGTTAACTCATTAGATTGGATAGTGAACTAAGCTAATTAGAGAGCGATGAAGCAAAAATAGCTTATCACAGAAGTGACAATGGAGTTAGCATGAGTCAGAGAGGTGACACGTATAGATCAACAAGAGCTAACTATGCCAATTTGGAAGAGGTGAAAGAGATAAGAATAGTTCACTCCATGTTTGGACCAAAATTACATGCAAACTGGAAAAAAAAAATAGATCCTTTTTTTATCCAAACTTCAAGTTAATCTGTTGCTAGAAAGATGGCAGGGTCTCCTATAGGTCGCCCTTTTTTCCAGTCCAAATCATGGGTGACCCTCAGAGGAGAGGGTATGGGTTGACCAAAAGGGGTGAAAATTGTCAGTTAAGGGATGAAGAATAGACCTACCTTTGGAACAAGTCAAAAAGTGACCATAAACCAAATCTCCACTTACAAATGTCAAATCTCCCAGGGAAGATCCCAAAATAATAGTCCAGATTTGTCTTGGTAAATCACAACTAAAAATTAGAAGTTGGAGATGGCTTGGGAGGCCACTTGGAGGGATCCTATGGGTGGATTGAGATGCAAAACATAAGTGAAAGGTCAATTTATGAAAAATAGACAAAAAATAGGCTTAAGGTCAAAGTTGCAAGCACAAAAAATGAAAATCAAGAAATGTCGAATGTGATGGAAAAGTTAGTACGACAAAGGGGAAACGAAGGAAGAAGCAAATGCCCACATGTTGCTGAGAGAAGTGTTGCTGAGAGGAAATTATTTTCACATTTACATGTACGTGACAAGGATTACACATCATCATAGGGCCCTCATGGAGGATGTGCATGCTTTTAGTGCTTATAGAGACCACCAAACACACAAAATGAGGCGAAAACATAGGAACTCCTTAAGAAAATTTTGATGAATTTAGCATGATTTTGTAATTATGAGGCTTGAAAATAGGACTCCCGACAATGGCTCTAGTTGAGGATATGTACCGAGCATTGGCATAGCAAGAATTTAGAACATATTGGGGTAGACTAAAAGGCAAAAATGAATAGGGGAACAATGCAAGACATATTTACAAGGCATACGATCATAGGCATGAGGGCACAAAAAAGACAAATGGTTGTAATCAAAATTTGCAGGCACTTAAAGCTTAAACCTACACAAACCTGATGGAACTATTTGCCTCTATCAAAGACAAGATGGATGAAGGAATTGATCTCCCTAAAACCAAAACAGTTTTCATCATCCAACTGCAACAACTGAAGTCTTTCATCTGCATGCACCAACTTGCACAAGATTTCCCTAAATTGAAGACAATCCTCATCATTAAAATTAATGTTGTTGCATGGCAACCACAAATAATATTTGCTTGACCTATTCCATTCCATATCACAAATGTTCTCAACAGTGACAGCTGGGAAAACAAAACTTAGGTCAACACCAAAAGAATTAGATGGAATAAACATCCATCATCAACTATAACTTCATTACTCCAGCTAACATATTCATGTAAACTAAGGGAAAATAAAATTGTACCGAAATGCATTATTGATTCACAATAGAAGACAAATCCTCTTGAAAATCAAAATGGAAAAATCCATCTCTGGTATACCTTCAAGCTGAGCTGCAACATGTTGATCTTCAACTTGGTGAACTTGATATTGCTCAACATCAATGCAAACTATATGTTGGACCTAAGTGTAACACTCAAACTCAGGTGTTCCATCATCACCAACATATGAGGTAGCATCTTCATCATGAAGGAAGACTTCATATTCAATGTTGTTCACCTCTAGGACAACAAGCAACCATCATAACTCACTGTCACTCATGCTAATGCAATCTTCATTAGCACAAATATCAAAACCATGAGACACTTCAAATGAAAATTTAAATTCTTCTAATTGCCCCTCAATTTCCATTTCTTCTTCACAACTTCTTGTATCATATGTGATTTTCAAATCAAACTTATGACACAATTCTTCTACCAACTTCACTAATGTAACAACATCATTACATGACCCTCTTGAAGCACATTATGTATGAGGAAGATTACAAGTTTCACACCAAAGAAATATGTTCTCAAATGGATCCATCTGATCACCAAACTCATACTCTTCAAGTGTAAACTCCTCATACTAAGCATCATCAGCTATAATAACATTTGTTTTTGCATTCTTACCTTTATACACAATTGTGTCTACATTGTCCTCATGCATACAATCACCATCAACTTCAAAATCAGAAAAGGGATAAAAGAGGGTAAGAGATCAAACAAGAAAATGTTTTCTTGTTCATTATTTACATCAACCTGTGCATGCAGTGTATAATCAACTATGACAATTGATTCATCTAATAAATATCTTACATACACACCTTCCTCATTATCCACAATACTACAACAAATAGTAGGGTCATACATCTCTTCACTAAACCAGGAATCATCATTGATTTCCTCATTTTCATCATCCATTGATGATTGATCCAGTTTAAGGTAGGTGCAGACACTACTATTTTCATCTGTGTCACTATCATACATTGCACCAACACCTTCTTCTACCCTCCTACACACACAATCATCACTTGACATTGTACTTGAACTTGATGAAGCACCCATTCCATTGTTGTTCACATCAACTCATTCATTACCAGCCACATTCGCATCTAAGGATGATGATTTTTTAATCATGTCTTGTTTCAAACCATCAATGAAGTCAAGGCATCTATATTCATGTTGCATGATCATTAAATTGAACTCCTCTCGTATTGAACCTAAACTATCATCGTAGGCTATGAGTAACATGTCAATATAGGCAGGTAAGTCAGGTCTGAATTTTTTTGGTATATTGGACAAGGCAACTGCAAACCTGTGACTAAACTCCATGCTAGAATTTCCATCTTGCCATCTGATATCTTCTAAATCTTGGTCAAGAACAACAAGGTCTAAACCATTTCCAAACTCCTTAAATGTAACCACCAAGTCATTCCAAGAGGCAAAGTGGTGTTCAAAGAAGCCAACCAACCACTTATGTGCCAATCCACATAATGACCTAACAAATAACCTCATCCACATATTTTCATCTTCAAATAGAAATTTGTCCATAAAGTCTGAAAATGCATCAATATGTGCCTTCCCATTATAAACCTCACAACCATCAAATAGAGGCATATGATAATATATTTTCTTGGGCATGGATTGCTTTTCATAATCAACCCACGAGAGATTCAATTGTTTGTATGTGGTTTCATTTGGATTGGGATGAGGCCAAAAATATGAGAAATTGGTAGTAGCAGGCTAAGGACGGGGATGCAATTTGGACTGAAGCAACCTAATACATTTTTCTGCTTCTTCTTATTATTGCCAATGGGACTCAATCAGTTGGTTATTTGATCCATTTCATATTGCAACCTTGTTGATTCATCTTAGTTTTACATGGGCATTTGGGGCAGGGGAATGCAAGATGTAGGGAAATCTAAGTAACTCAATCATGAAATAGAGAAAAGATTTGTAAATATGAACTCACGATGACAATTATAGCTAAGTATATATATACTTTTCCTGTATACAGTCATGGTAGTACAACACACATTACTAAATTTCTATATGAGTAAGTATATACATAATCCAAAAGATCAAAACTTTAACCAAAACCAATTGAGACAATCAATCAAATAATAATCAAAAACATATAGCTTTTAGATCAAGACTCATTATAGAAATCATGCATCATGCCAATAGTGACACTTATAATATATCAAGTTTCTCATTTCCATGAATTGCTCTTGTATACCCTAACCGATCCTCAACCAATCCCTCCTCCCATACCTAAAAACATCAAATGACATTATCAGTACTATCTCACAAAAATAAAATAATAATCAAGTACAAAATATGAGTTACATATACATAATATAATGCCATTGAATCCATATAAAATTTTTGCATTTCACATTTTAAAAAAATGATTGAAAATACTATATAACCATCATAGTTTTTGTCACATCCAAACCAAGAGAATAAAATAAATTATTACATAATCTCAATTGTTCAAATACATTAAAAATAAAATTGTATCACAACAATTACTAAAACACCCTTGGATGTTGTTCTTTCTATTCTTGAATTTGATAATGCATGACAATGGTTAGAGAACTTTACCTTGTTAGGGAATATTGTGGGAATTTGGTCCCTCCTAAAAGCATGTTCACAGACTAGGTCAACATGGCTTGGGTCCCACATGGGATTTGCCTTGAATTCATGCAAAACCTTACTAAAGTTTCCTTTTTGTTTTATTTTGTTGAATCCAACCATGTCGAGGCTATTCTCAGTTGTGGCCCCTAGCTTGTTCATTCTTCTTTGTTGGTTTTCAAACACTAGACTCAAGACTTCGTCATTTCTAATGAGAAGGCTCTTCAAGTCCCTATGGGTTGAGTTCCCTAGGTTGCCCTTACCATGCTAGAATTTCTTGAGTCAAATAACCTCCTCTTTGGGCTCTATGGTCCATGTCAAATGAGAATGGTTCTATTTAGGTCATCCTCAAAGGAGAGTCTATGTTAAAATTGATATTTTCAAATATTTAAAGGAAACTATCAATATCTATATTTGGGAAAATGAGATATGCTCAACATGTTCTTTATCTAAATTTGTTGAATACATGTTATCATTGTCAATATTTTCAACATAAAATATGGGATTATCATTTGGCATCTCCTCATCTTAAACCGCCCATACATCCCACCTCAAGGTCATCACCCTTGAAAAAAAAGGAGGAAGGTTGGTCAATAGTAGCTAGTTGCAAAGCCAAAATATTTGGTAATAATAATTCACCTTCTAAGCCCTCTTCAGGTTTTAGAGGCCAAGCTTTGAAAAACATTTTAAAAACTCTAGATTTAGAGAAATATATTCTCTCCTCTCTAGTGGAGATATCTAGTGAGGCAAAATTTGTATGGGCCCTACTAGCAGCATAATTATTGTCTTAGACACTAACCATCATTGCTTGGCATGGTTCCCCTCCTCTAGCTATACAGTAGAGGCCTTGTATCCCATGAGGGCAGTTTGAAGAGGGAGAATATGTGCTAGAGAAATTATGGCCTATCTAGCTTCCTTTTCAGATAGGTAGTTTTGATTGAGATGAAACTCTTTTGTAGAATAGTTATTCTACTCTTGATGAGATGGATAATAAGGAGATGACTCTTGACAATCATTTATGAATTGTGTCTATTAGAATGTTTGAGGTTTGATGGACCTTCCATGGAAGTACTCCATTAGAGATGCTCAAGATTAATTTCTAGGTCTGGACATTCTTTGTTTGCAAGAAGTTAAAATTTCTAGTTTTTTGCTTTTTGCAGCTTGTCATGTCATTTGGACTTCTAGTCATTTTTTATGTAGCAACCATGAAGTAGGTCAGGGTAGTGTTGTCATCATTCTCTCTCCTATGTGGCACCAACACTTAGTTGACTATGGATGTGACCCCACCAACTCTGTATTGTGGGCTCTTTTCAACATGAATAATTATTCCTTTGGAGTTATTAATGTTTGTGCTTTGAATGATGTTGTTGAGAGATCTACCCTTTATATATGGATTGAAAATTTAATTCCTACTACCACTTGGGGTTCTATGCAAGGACTTTAACATGATTGAAATGGCCTATGATTAATGTGGGGCTTTGCCTATGCACTAGATAGTTAGCAAAAGAGAGGATTGGTTTTTTATGTGCAATAAATTAGGGATTTATAATCCCACTATTATCCACTACCAAGATCATACGACATGGTACACATGGAGTAATCTTAGAGTAGGCCTTGACATGGTACTCAAGCATTGGATCATGCCATTTTGTTAGCTCAATTATTTTTTACTTTTCTATCTGTTAATCCTTGTCAATGGAGCCTTTGTCATACATTGTCCTTTTAGACCACTTTCTAATACAATTTTATATTGAGTGGCAACTTGCCAAACCCAAGGCCATGAGGACACAGTTTTTTTAAACACATCATTACTCAATCACAAGGCCATGGCAGCCCATATTTAATGTATCTAGAATATAGATCCATGTCATATGCATGTGATAAGATGGATAGCCTATTTGAATGGTGCCATCACCCATACTTCTTGTTTCATTCACATCTTTGGTCACTAGCGAGCCCATTTCTACCACTATGCATATGAGGCCACCACCTTAGAGCTCTACCAAGCCACCCTCGCTCTAGATGCATAGCCTTTCATTTTGGTTGCTCAGCTTCATGTGGCTCAGCTCTGCCACCAAAATCAAGGTCTCAAAACAATTCTTTTAGGCTCTGCATGCTCATCATACATCTCAAACCATCAAGAAAATCAAGGAAGGCCAATAGCTATTTTATGAGCTTCCTAACATTTTACAGGTTTTTTTTTTACACTATGAACAAGTCTTTGCTACTCAAGAGTATACTCTAGCTCAATCAGTTACTTTGTAGCAATGCCTTAATGTGGTCCCTTGTCAAGTTTCCAATTCCCTGCATATTCTTTGTGATCAGCTTCTCACCAAATAAGATTTGTGGGAGGCTATTTTTTCAATGCCTAATGATAAATCCCTTAGTTTAGATGGATTTCCAAGGGAATTTTATAGTCTTTTGGGACACAGTTGGTGGAGATCTTCACAAGTTCTATTTGGAATCTTTCATAAAAAACCTTTAGGTAGTTTAATTAATAAAAGAAATATCAAATTCATACCTAAAGCTAGAGACCCTGAAGAAATTCATAATTGGCAGTCAATCACATTATTGAATGTCGTGTATAAGATTATTGTCAAGGCTCTAGCTCTTAATCTCATGCCTCCTCTCCCCCAACTAGTCTACCCTAAACAAATTGGCTTCATCAAATCTAGATACATTCTTGACAACATTATTTCCATCTAGGAAGGGATGGATGGGATCAACATTCTCAGTAGCTTACAATTTTCATTAAAATTGATTTTCCCAAGGCTTATGACTGCATTGAGTGGCCTTTTGTTATTGCCATGCTTCAAGCATTTTTTGGGCCTCATTTTATTCAGTCTGTGCAAATGTTTTTCATTGATGTCTTAGCTTGTGTTACCATAAATGGCTAGAAGTCCAAGTTATTTAGTATTTTTAGGTCCATTTGTTACAGATCTCCTTTAGCCCCAATGTGTTATGTGATTGTAGCTAAAGGATTTAGTTATTGATTGGCCAATATGGTTTCTCAAACCCTAGTTAAGGGGATTTCTCTTTACAACTCATCCAACCAACTAGTTAATGATAATTTTATTAATGACTCCTTCCTTGCCCTCATTGAGGATGAAATAATGTCGAACAAACTCTTCATTGTCTTCATGTTTTTTTCCAGGCCTCTAGTTCAAGTATTCAATGGAAAAAGACCCAATGTTACAGGCAATCTTTCCTTCCCAAACCTGGTTGGCTAGATACTTTTCACTGGAAATGGATTGAACATAGGGAATTCTTTCATATTTTGGGAATTCCCTTTTATTTTCAAGCTTCTCCTATAGCACTATGGCAAGCAGGCATTGATAGGATTGAGAAAACATTAAGCTATTGGACCACCAAGCCTCTTTATTTGGTTAGTAAATTTCAAATCTACTCTAAAATCTTGGATACCACTCATGTTTATTATTCCTTTTGTTGGGTGGCTTCAAAGGCTTCCTATTTAGAATTTGAGAAGCTTCTTAGATATTTTCTCTAGGCTTCTAGTGACGGGCATCATGGATTTCATCGTGTTGCTTGGAAATTTTGTTTTCTTCCCCATGATGCAAGTGGATTAGGATTGATTTCAATTCATTGGAAAGGTAGTACCCTACGTGCTAAATGGATTCTAAAGGCTCTAGAGGGAAATGAAGCCTAGAAAATTCTCATCAAGCTTTGCATTCTTTCTAATGTCCCTTCTGGGTGACCAACTTGGAAAGGCCTAGATCTTTGTACTCTCCTCACTATGAGGGATCCGATTAAGATTCAAGGCACTTTTGTTATCAAGAGAATTTGGAAATCCTAGGAGGTTGTTAATCCATGGCTTTTTTGGGCAAGAAATGATTTTTGCAATGGCCTTTCAATCAATCAACCATCTATTTGGTGGTCTCCTATTCTCTCTAGTTAAGATCGTGTTAGTAAATAGATTTGTCACTATAGATTTTAATGTGACTTGCCTAAAAAGTAGTGGCAAATGTACCAACATTTGGAGAAGATATTATGATTTAATAACTTTCCTTTGCGTTTGAGAGGGGCATCTCCCTTGTATGATAGGGGTTTAAATTTTGTGGTATTTTAACCCAAAAGAATCTCTTTAGAATTTGTATTAATTTCTTCCTTTACCACCTAGATTTTAGGATAATGTTGTCCTACCACATTGGAAATATGGATGTAATCTTTTGTGTAAACTCACATTGTTTTCATCCACACTTTGTGATATGTTCTTTTGTCTTGTATTGGGTAGAGAGTTGAGACTGGAAAAATTGGTGTTGATGGATTGAAGAAAAGAGAGGAGATTGATAGTGTTGTAATGTAAACTCTATTATAGTTAATATAGATTGGTGCATCTCTTCTTGCGTGGAGTTCTTCCTGAAAGGATTTCTCCACGTAAACATTGTGTTATGTGTTTGATCTTTTGTTCCATTATTTATTTGTGTTGATTTCATATCATCTCCATTTTGGCTCTGCATAGTTAAATATCTATATTACATTTGTAATCAATTTTCCATTCATAGTTATTTACTTTCATTTCTAACATTTGGTATCACAGTCTAGCCAGTTATGTGTCTTGGGTGGAAGTGTGAGGGTTTGAGCTATAGTGAGAGTTATGGTTGCTTGATTTTATAGATTTGTGTAGAAGCCATGGATGCATCCTCATCCTGATTGGACATCAAAAAAATCAATGGAATAGGTTATGAGCTGTGGAAGCTAAAAATGGAGGGATCTCCTTAAAGAAAGAGATCAATGGTTGGCTGTGACAAAAGAGAAGAAACTTGATACTATCAGTCGAGATGAGTGGGAC
Source organism: Cunninghamia lanceolata (assembly GCA_027924645.1). NCBI lineage: Eukaryota > Viridiplantae > Streptophyta > Pinopsida > Cupressales > Cupressaceae > Cunninghamia > Cunninghamia lanceolata. Next base: position 11,349,997 of record BSBN01000082.1, on the reverse strand, counting down.
AAAATGGACAAAAAGGCATAGGGTACAATCTGGTTATGCCTTGTAGACTTTGTCTTGTTGAATGTCTCTGCTGAGAAGGCTACACATGCTTTATGGAAGCAGTTGGGTGAAATATATCAAGCCAAGAGCCTGATAAATAAAGTGTATCTCAAAAAAAGGTTATTTTCCCTTAAAATGAAGGAGGGTGATTCGATAGCTAAGCACTTCAATACATTCAATTTGATTATGAGTCAGTTAGATTATATGGATATTAAGATAGATGAGGAAGATAAGTGTATTATGCTTCTTTATAAGTGTATTATGCTTCTTTATTATTTTCCTGAATCGAGACAATACCATTCTTGATATCACTGCTAATCTCAAAAATCCAAAGATGGATGCCCTTGTTGCAGCTCTTCTATCACAGGAAATGACGAAGAAGGATATGGATAGCTCAATGGATTCTCTTAATGTCAAGGGGAGGTCTAAGGAAAGAGGACCAAAATGAGATCAGAAGGAGCCTAAGGAATAAAAAAGCCAGTTGAAAACTCCTGGGAAGAAGAATAAAGTTAAGTGTTAGAACTGCGGTAAGAGGGGGCATGTGAAGAAAAAATGTAGATCCCCAAAGAAATAGTGGGATTCCTCTACTGAAAAGTCCTAAAATGCAAGAGATGAAGTTTTACTTTCTACATGTAATGTTATGTCTAATGAACAGTGGTTGATTGACTCGAGTTGATCATATCATATGACTTCTCATGAAGAATGGTTCTCCACATATAAGAAATATGATGGAGGTAATGTTTACCTTAGGGAAAACTCTACATATCTAATTGTTAGTCAGGGAAAGGTACATTTGTGTTTTAGTGATGGGAGGATTAAAACCCTCCCTGGTGTTTTACATATTCCTAGATTGGCTAGAAATCTTATCTCTGTTTCAAAGTTGAATGATTCTAGAATGCATGTAACATTTAATAAGCATGGTTGCAGATTGGTGAGAGGAAGCTTGGTGGTAGCTAGGGAAACAAGGATGGGAACTTTGTTTAGGATTAAGGCCACTAAAATTTGTAGATCCACTAATGTAACTAAAACTGTTGAAAATACATGTATGTTGTGGTGCCACAAATTGGACCACATGAGTGAAAATGTTTTAAAAACAATTATGAATAAAAAATTGTTGGATGGTTTCCCCTATTATGACAAGCACTTTGATTTATGTGAGCATTGTGTGTTTCATAAACAAAACAGAAATTATTTTCCGTTAGGAAGCAATAGAGCGAAAGAGAAATTAAAAATTATTCATTCAGATGTGTTTGGACCTGTGGATAATGATTCTATTGGAAAATCTTGTTATTCTGTTACCTTCATTGATGATGTATCCAAATTCACCTGGATTTATTTTATGAAGCATAAATATGAAGTTTTCACTAAGTTTAAGGAGTTTAAAATCTTAGTAGAGAACCAATCAAGACTTAACATAAAAATATTAAGATCTGACAATGGAGGGGAATATTGCTATAATGACTTTAATGAGTTCTATAATCACATAAATATAAAAATACAAAAGACAACTCCATATACACCACAACAAACTGGTGTTGTAAAAAGGATGAACCAAACAATAATGGAAAGAGCCAGAAGTATGTTAAGTGATGCACAATTCTAGATAAATGCTTTTGGGAATAAATTGTGAGTATCACTTGTTACTTGTTAAATAGATCTCCTTGTAAGGCTCTTGATTTGACAACTTATGAAGTGTGGACAGGTAAGAAACCTTTTGTTTCACATTTAAGGGTTTTTGGTTTTAAGGCTTTTGTTCATGTGCCTAAGGAAAAATTATCTAAGTTGGATCCAAAAGCATAGAAATGCATCTTCATTGTGTGAGGCCTACCTTTTCCACCTCTGTTCATAAGACTATTTGTGGTACTATTGCTACTACTTTTATGTTGAAGGACAGTTGATCCTGGAATCTTGTTATTTAAACCAAATTAATGTTTAAGAAAACAATTGTACAATGATAGTTAGATGTTTTTTTTTAAGAGAACGAGGAATGGATAATATTAGAAAAGGAACTTGAATTTGAGTTCAGTATGTTTATATGGTAGAATGTTTAGGTATGCATGCATTTATACTGCTTCGACTATGATATCTGTTTGTGTTATTAACTTCAAGTTTGAGTGTGCAGGTATTACTAATGAAACCACATATACAGGAGACCATCCCATACCCAATGTTGTATCCCTTGTGAACCGATCTAGTCCCATGAGGAACTAAGATCAACCTCGTGTTTGGAGAAATGTTGTAATGTTGTAATGTGTTAATGTTGCATGAGGTCAAGGGAATAAGGGCTACCTTCTGATTTACTTTTATTATGTTGTAAGAAATGTTGTTTTGAATCTTGTATTAAACTTTATTTCTTTTAGACCCTTTTCTTGTGTTTTTATTTGACTATGGGAGTTCTAACTAGGTAAAAATCAACCCTGGGTTATACCCCATGGGTCTAGGGACCTTTTTGACTAGGATAACCTTGGGTTAACCCCCATATGGTCACTTAAACTTCACAGTGAAGTTAAGTGACGAATTTGGAAGCATGGGGGACAATGGGATGAGTGGAATCCACACTCAAGGCCACTTCCAAGTCATGGGACAACTCCATGATCCCCTAATAATGGAGTGCTTGTCTCTTTGTGCCACTCTTTTGGTGGGGTTCCCCTTATTAAGGGTGGTGTGTCTACCACTCCCCTTTTATTTATATTTTACTTATTGTATTTTATTTCTACATGTGGGCTATAAGGGGGAACCTCTTGAGTGGGGTTGATTGTTTTAGGTCCACTAGGATAATGGATGAGTTGTGGATTAGTTGTTTAATGCCACTTGGGAAATTAAGAAAATGGAGGGAATTAGTTTTAAAAGGGAGAGGAGGAGGAGAGTAAGTGGGGGTTGGATTATGGTGGAAAGAAGAAGATTTTGGAGGAGGCTAGAGAGGAGCTCTTCATCAAATTTCATTCCATAATTGGGCTTTGAAAGGTTGGTGAACAAGACTACTCTATTGTGTGATCTGTTGCTTGATATGTATGTTTGTTTCTTGCTTGATGAATGAGTTTGCAAATGTCTTCTATGAGTTTTCTATTATTTTTGGGGTTTGTTTTGGGTGTTGAAAGAGCTCCTTCCAATTGGAAGGCAATGCTCATCTTGTATAGGGAAGGGAAGGTGTGAACCTACTCGGGTGTCTTTCTTGTGTTCTTGATTTATGAAATGCTTAGAGGGCATGTTGGTACTTTTGAGCCTAGAGGGCTTTATGGCTTTGAGAGCCTATTTGGGATATCCCAGGGAGTTTGATTAATTGGATGGCTAGAGGCCATGGAGGAAGAGTAAATTGTTGGCTTGAGGCCTTGTGATAAAATGTGATAAAATGTGAAAGAATGACACCCTGAGTAAGAGATGTCTACTTCCCTACCCTCCTTGAACTCACCTAAGCTGAGTCTTTGTATTGAGAGTAAACCATGGGGGTGTGTGTGATAATTGCTTTGTTTGTTGTTGTTCAATGCTGTGATGTGTTATGGTCAAATTTACCCTGGGTATGTGGATGGTCTCCCTAGCTCAGGGGTGACCCTCTTGCGGGTCTAAGGTAGGGAGGAGAGCTAGATGGTTATTGTTTTCTCCCTTGTTGTCAAGCAGGTTTCTGTTGGAGCATGTTGAAAGGATTGAAGGGAATTTGCCTTGTTAAAGAAAATGTCTATCTTCCTATTTGCAATGAGAGCCTGGTCCTTATAAGCTTCATTATGTAAGAGTTTTAGAAGAGAGAACTTCTCTCTTGAATTTGTTGTAAAGGTTGTTACCCTGGAAGTGGAGAGATAATCCTCCCTTACTATGTCATTGGATGTGACTTAAATTGGATTTTTACATTACCTCATTTGTATGTTTTGGGAGAAGAAAGAAATTCCTCCCTTAGAGTGTATTGAGTTGTGAAATTTTTACAGTTGTTTGTCATCTTTTGGTTTTATCAAAATGTAAAGTTGTGAGATTGTTTGTTGATTTGGATCAGTTGTTTAAATTACCTCTTGTATTATTTAGTGAGAAAGTTATATTTTACAGTACTCTGGAAGTTGCAAATTTACCTTGCAAAATGAAATTAAAATTTGTGTTAAGTTTGCCATGGGAAATAATTAAAAAAAAATCATATTTTGCTTGACCATTGTATGTTATTGAAATAAAAAAAGATTTAATAGTTCCATGTATTTACTTTTGATCTATAAATGTAAATGAAATGGAAAATGTACTTGATAAATTACAAATGGCAAATACAGATCTAAATGGTTAATGTTACTTTTTCATCTGAATAACTGCTATATTGAAAATTAAAAAGTTAAAGGTAGTGAGAAAAGAATTTACCTTGAGCTTCGTTAAAAATGTATATATATATATATTTTATTTTTTTATTTAGTTGCAAAAATTTGGCATATCTGTATTTATATTTGTATTATTAAGTGAAATTGTGAAACTGATTTATATAAATATATATATATAATAGTTTATTTCAAAAGAAATTATGAAAATGAAAATATTGTTACATTTGTGAACATATATATATATATATATAATAGATTATAATTAAATGTAATCATGAAAATGATGTAAAGATATATATATATATCATTAATTAATATTAATTAAAGATTCAAAATTGAAATGAAACACATTAGAGGGTATTCGTTGTAAAACACAGTCAAATTTTTACATGTATTATGGTGGGGGTTTAAACCCCCACTGGAATCATATGCAATGGGTGTGGGGAGGGGTAGAGTCCCACCCACACCCCCACCGTGTTTCCACCTCCCACGGCCACAAAACCCTATGGCCCCAAACTTCCCTGCCTCCTCCGCAGTCTGCTACCCACCGCCTCTGCGGCCACCTTTCTTCGGCCCCCACCTTCGGCCTTCCCCCTGCCACAGCACCTCCACCCCTTGCCACGACCTCCCCTATGACCACCTCCCATGTCGCCACCTCCATCCGGCTTGCGCCGCCGCCATTGCTCCATGCCCTGCAAAACACATTCAACAACAAAATTTTTAGGGTTATTTAACCCTCCCCTCTATGAGTTGGGGTTTATCAATAATACTTTTTAAAAATAAAGTGGGTTATCCCACTAGCATTCAAATAAACAATATCTAACCCTTTGCACTAGACCTAATATTGCTTAATCAATGGGAGTTTTGAGTAGGTTTATGTTTAACCCTTGTAGATAGCATTTGAATTATGTAAAGAGGGTGTTAAGATATTTGCATGGTACTTCTGATTACTATTTGATTTATTCTATTACTAACAATGTGGATAAGACATTGGACATATCAGGTTTTGTTGATGCAGATTGGGCAAGTGAATTGGATAGTCGAAGGTCCAGTAGTGGCTATGTGTTTACTTTTCTTGGAGGAGCTGTGAGTTGGATGAGTAAAAGATAGCCCATCATTGCTTTATACACCACTGAAGTAGAGTATATGGATGCTACTCATGTCTCTAAGGAGGTAGTTTGGTTATGGAGACTATGTACAGGTATTGGTTTTGATTACAGGATTATTCAGATTGGTTGTGATAGCTAAAGTGCAATATGGTTGGCCAAGAATCCCATGTATCATGCACAGAGTAAGCATGTGGATTTTCAATACCATTTTGTTCATGAAATAATTTCTAATGGTCAAATTGAGCTGAAGAAGGTTCACTCAAGAAAATGTTGTAGATTCACTTACTAAACCTATGAGCACAGAAAAGTTTACATGGTGCAGGAAGGCCATGGGTCTTGTTCCTAGTGCTTAGTTGTTTTATGTTTTCCTATGGATGTATTTACAATGTATGATGTCAAGTGGGAGAATGTTAGGATTAAGGTGCCATCAACCTTGTAAATGTTATGTATTTAATTACTCCTACTATTGTTTGTAAATCATTAATAAGGGATGAAGTATTCACCAAGTAGTGATCTTGTTTCAGCCACATGTTTGATCCCCGTACCTAATAGATGTAGGTTATTCAGGGGGTTGCAAGGTTGATACCCCCTAAGGGTTCCAAGGAGATGGCCCCCTGGCAGGGGGTCTAGGGGTAATGCCTCTAGAAGCCACATTTTATATATAAATTTCCATTGTAAATATAGACTGTTCATCATTAGGTCACAGGTCTAATGATAGAGGTTATGTTGGATTTTCTTACCCTAGAAGGTAACCCATTTATGAGGATATTATATTATAGTTGTGTTGTAGTAGACAGTTGAGACTAGAAAACCAGGCACTAGTGGATTGAAGACAAAAGAGGAGATTGATAGTGTTGTATTGTAAACTCTATTAAAGTTAATACAAATTGGTGCAACTCTTCTTGTGTGGAGTTTTTTCCTGAAAGGGTTTCTCCATGTAAACATAGTGTTATGTGTTTGTTCCTTTGTTATGTTATTTCTTTGTGTTGATTTCATACCATCTCCATTTTGGTTCTACATAGTTAAATATCTATATTGCAGTTGTAATCAGTTTTCCATTGATAATTGTTTACCTTCATTTCTAACAATTACCTCCTATGAAAACCATGGAGTCCTTCTTTGGTGAATTAGGATCTCTACGAACTTCAGAACTCTACTTCTTTGGTGATTTTATCCTTTCACGAACCATTTATTTCTTTATCTTAAGCATTCACACTATCAGCTCCTTCAAAGGTGATTTGGCTCAAATGTGAACCAAAGAATCTTTGTCGGCATTCTTATAAGTTTAGGAACCTAGAAGTTCCCTGACACATCATTATGAAGATCTTTTTTAGTAATAATGGGACTTCTCAAACTTAAGAGTTCACTAAAACAACCTCCATCAACAAAAACTAAGGTTTGGGAACTTTAACATACACTGAAATACTTCCTTCAAAACTCCTTTCAACGATTCAACATCTTTAAGAACTTTAGAACTCGTGAAACTTTCCTTGACTATGCCTTTTTGGCGAGTCAGCAATTTGGCAAACTATGAAACCTTTGAACTTCTTTTCAGTGAAGCTTCAAGTTCACGAACTCGAATCATTGCCAAAATACTCCATATGAAGTCTTTGGTGAACTTTTCTGTGAATCGATAAATGATAAAACTCATGAAATTAGTTTTGATAGATCTTCTAGTTCGCTAACTTGCATTATTGTCAAAAATGAAAACTTACACAATTCTTTTAGTGGATAGAAGAGTTCACAAACTTAAATAATTGTCAAAAATAAACTCTTTTGTGAAAAGTAAAGTTCACAAACCTAGTCTATTGAAAATGAAGGAGAACTAAGTCTTTCAGCAGAATGAGAGGTTTGTGAACCTCAAGTTTTACCAAAATGCTCTATCTTTCACCCAATTATTCCAAACTTCACCAAATTTGGACTACAAATACCCATTTATCTCTTCAACAGGATGATGTTCTTCACTTGGCCAAATTTAATCTAAAAATTTATCCTAAAGAAAAACTACAAAACAACTGAAACATAACCAAAACTGAACTAAAATTGAAAGTGAAAACCTGAAATATTTTTGAGCGATGCAGGATCACCTATGGATGTGGATGCTCCTACATTAGACATGTTAGATAAAAATTTTGTGAGCATATCTCACAAAATGAAGTTGGATAGTAGAACTATCCTTCCAGGTTGTAAACAACTCGCAGTAAACTCCATTATTGCATCAGGTACCATGAAATTCTTTTTCTGAGTCTTCTCTTCCAACATCTACCTGGAACTTTGCCTATTTTCTTGCACCAATTCTGCTCACCATCCTCTTTTCCACTCATAAAATTTATTCCTCCATGTACTGACCTCCTCCTCCAATTGCACTTTCCTCTCCTTTCTCTTGTGGGATCCAACCCACCATTATCTGATCACCTCAACCAAAATCCTTCTTCCCACTCTATCTTATCTATACACAAGTTGATATGATCAACTTTATGGAAATTAAATATTTTCATCTTCTCTTCTACATTTACCATATCATCAGTGCCTTGTTGTTCCACAACTCTTAGCCTCTTCATACTTTCTTCTTCTACATTTTTGTGCTCCTCAATCTCCACTTTAAGGTAATTTTAATCGTCGTCTTCATTTTTGTGCTCCTCAATCTCAATCTTCATACCTATACATACATCAACATCACAAATTTTAAGGAAATTAAAAATTTCCAAAATTACCTCTTCATCTTTTTCCACTTCTTCATCTTTAGCTACAACCTCTTTCACCACGTCCACCATGTCTTCAACAAGACATGTCATTGTAATCTCCCATTTCTCTCTTTCATCCTCATTATTTCCTCTATCCTCCTCCCTTACACTCAGTTGCATAATTTTATTCAATATTATTATGTTCTACAAAGGACCAACTACTTCTATACCTTATTCTTCCTTGTTTTTGTAACCTTTCCTTCTTCACTAACCTCCACTACAACATCTGCATACAAATTGACATTAACAAAATCATGGAAATTAAAGATTTCCATTTTCTCCTCTGCATTCACTTCTTCTTCTTCACACTCTTTTACCTTCACTACCTTTCCATCCATCTCATCTTCCATTTTCATCAGGTCTCATATACATACAACTCAACATCATCTTCTTCATCATAAAAATGAAAAATGTTAATTATTACCTTTGTTTTCTCTTGTTTCTCTATTATTGCAACATTTATCTCATCAATCTTTGTTGCAACATCCTCTCTCCTCTCATCCTTTGCTATCAACACTTCCATGCCTTCACTAAGACATGCTCCAACTACATTTTCATTCTTTTCTTCTTCATCCTCTTGCATGAGGATATCCTCTTCAATGTCATATACATGAAACTCTATTACATCTTCTCTTTTACCTATATTCAAAACAATGTTAGCATAATCATGGGACTTATCTTCTCCCGTCTACATCTTCTCCATCACCTTATCATATTCATCTGACATTTTCCTTTCAAATAAGCTATCTATCTTTTGCATCTCCTCTTTTAATAGCAGATCTTCTTCATATTCACTAAGTTCTTCATTAAAGATGGGACCTTCAAAGACCACCATTTTTACTCCTCCATCAGTTTCATTTAGTTCACTTCCTACAAACAAATCAACATATATATCATTACAAGAATCAAGAACTGTCTCAACTATTTTCTCTTCCTCTTCATCCATAGCAACTATAAGTTCAGCATTCTCCAACTCTACTCATTTGTTCTTTCCTCTTCCTATATGCTATTGTTCTTTTGCTTTGTTATTCATCTTTACTACTTTGTTCTCTTTCTTATTGTCCTCCCATGTGAGGATTTATTTCTCTCCTCCTTCAATGTCACCTGCAAATAAATCAATTTGTCAAATAAAATATGGATTTCAATTTTATCCATTTCTCTTCCCTTATCGGACATCAATACACTTTCCTTTTTCTTCACACCATCCATCTAGAATTCTCTTTCATAATTTCTCGTATCTACAACAACTTTATTCTGTGCAATCTCCAGTGCAGCCAACCTTGACAGGGTTTCATCTAATGCTCCAAAAGATCTTTCCACCTGAACTCTTTCTATCTCATCACCTTCATCCAAATCTTCTCCTTCTTCAGGATAACAATCTATCCTTCATGCCATTCAACATCTTTATCCTTTTCTTCCATGTCATTTTCATGACATTCTTCCTCATATCTTCTTTCATCAACAACATTTCCTCTACTTCTCTCATCTAATGCAATCAATCTAGCCTGGACTTTCTTCAACTCTTCATAAACATTTTCTATAAATTTTTCTACTCATTGTTCCATAAATAAAATCCTTATCATTCTTTTCATGACATTTCTTGACCTCCTTTTCGAACACATCTTCCTTCACATCTAATATCTTCTACTAATTAGATAAAGACTCACACATCCCCTTACAATCACAAGATTTTACTTGCGACAATCTCCAATCTCTAGGGTACTAACCCTCTGTAGTTACAAGGCTCTACTTGCAACAAATTTTCCACACATTCAATCAAAAATCTTTGAAAACAAACATACTTTTTCCATCTTCTCATGTCTCCTCTACTCTCTACAATTACAAGCATCTTCTCATACTTGCAACAAATCACTTAAAGCATTCATCTCTTTGCAATCACAGAACTTCCTCTTCTGCAACAAATCATCTAGGGATTTCTAAGATACCTTTCCAGCTTCCAAGGCTATACCTTCTTCTCTATGATCTCTTCAATTTTTTTTCAACCCAACTGTTACTTAAGATACTAGCACACAATTTTTACAAATTTAAATTCTTTCCAGCGAGCTTTTCCTTTTCCTACTTCTCTCTTTTTTCTGCAGTTTCTTCCTCTTTGTTCAATGAGCCTTTTCTTTGGCTTTTAAACTCTTCTCCAGGAAAATAACTTTTCCACAATCTCAACTTCAACACATCCCCTATGAGCAAACCATGCTCTGATACCCTTTAATGCAATCATAACCAGGGGGTTTTACCAAACCACCCAATAACGTAGCCAACACAATACTAAAATCACCAAACAACATAATTTCAATTGAATTGTTTCAAATCATAAATGTACACAACAAATTCAAAACATTTTATTTATATGCAGCATTCATCAGGAGTACAAGATTTTATAATTTAAACTATACAATCTTCTTCCTTCACAATTCTTCTTCATAATCTACTCTAGGCCAACCAATCTCTACATCACTCTTCCACATGTGTTCATTCCTATAATCCCTACCACTTTTCTAGTAGTCTTCATCCTCACATTATTTTTCTAATTCTTGTCATTTCCTCTAGTCGTCAAACCCCTTTGTTCCACTTTAAAAACTACCAAGATCCTCTCCTTGGTCAACAATGAACCCCTTCACAATTTCCATGAATTCCTTATATACATCTTGATCAAGAAATTGAACCATCTGCCAACATTTGAGAAGTTACTAGAACTAAATCATCACCCCAAATAACAAATATCATTCCTTTGGATAGAGAAGGCTCCAAATCCAAAAATCATGACCATTTGAAGAGTGTATGAAATAACACTAATGTTGAAACTAGCATATTCAATGTTTAAATGTTTACCTTTAATATGTTTCAATTTATCGATGTTCCCAAGAACTTTAAAACTTCTCTTATATTGTATTTCAAAAAATTAGCTCCTCTGCAAACCATGGAGTCTTTCTTAAATGAATTAGGATCTCCGCGAACTTCAGAACTTCACTTCTTCGGTGAATTTATCCTTTCATAGACAATTTATTTCTTTTTCTTAAGCATTCACACTATTAGATCCTTCATCGATGATTTGGCTCGAACGTGAACCAAAGAATCTTTGTTAGCATTGTTATAAGTTTGGGAACTTAGAAGTTCCCTAACACATCATTATGAAGATCATTTTTGGCAATAATGGGACTTCGCGAACTTAAGAGTTCACTGACACAAGCTCCATTGGTGAAAAATAAGGTTCAAGAACTTTAACATATGCCAAAATACTTCCTTCAAAACTCCTTTTGGTCATTTGGCATCTTTAAGAACTTTATAACTCATGAAACTTTCCTTGACTATGCCTCTTTGATGAGTCAACAATTCAGCAGACCATAAAACCTTTGAACTCCTTTTCAGTGAAACTTCAAGTTTGCAAACTAGAATCATCATCGAAATACTTCATATGAAGTCTTTGGCCAACTTTTTGGCAAATAAATGATCAAACTCGTGAACTTAGTTTCGGTAGATCTTCTAGTTCGCTAACTTGCATTATTACTGAAAATGAAAACTTGCTCAATTCTTTTGGTGGACAAGAGTTCACAAACTTAGATAATTGCTGAAAATAAACTCTTTCAGTGAAAGGTGAAGTTCGCAAACTTGAAGGTTTGCCAAAAATGGAGAACTAAGTCTTTCAGAGGAATGAGAGGTTTGTGAACCTCAAGTTTTACCAAAATGCTCTATCTTTCACCTAATTATTCCAAATTTCACCAAATTTGGACTGCAAGTACCCATTTAGCTCTTCTATGGGATGATGTTCTTCACTTGGCCAAATTTAACCTAAAAATTTCTCACAAAGAAAAAACTACAAAACAACTGGAACAACCAAAACTGAACTAAAACTGAAAGTGAAAACTAAAATGTTTTTGGGCGATGCAGGATTGCCTATGGACTTGGATGCTCCTACATTAATTACCCCCATAACACTCCCATGATCATACAATTTAGTTGATTATAGATAGAATGCTACCTAATATTAGGTTGTATTAATACCCCTTTGTGTAGAACACTGAAATTGAATAGATAGTACATGAACTACTCAAAAGCAAGGTTATTCAACCTAATGCCATCCCCTACAATTCTCTAATACTCCTTATTCAAAAAAAGATGGCTCCTACCATTTATGTGTGGATTTTTGGGGACTCAACAAAATCACAATCAAGGATAAGTTCCCCAATTCTATAATTAATAAATTGTGTGGGGCCCATTTATTTTCCAAAATAGATCTACACTCCAAATATCATAATATTTTCTTGTGTGGAGGATATTCCTAAGACCATCTTTGGCACTCATGAAGGCCATTATAAATTTTTGGTTGTCATGTGGTCTTACTAATTCCACCTCTACATTCCAAATCCTAATAAGCATAATTTTAGCCATTCCTCTATTGATGTAATATTTTATTCACCTTAGATACATTTCTATCCTAAGTGAGGAATTGCATGTATTTAATAAATTTACTTAGGATAATAAATATTTAATTATTCTCACCTAAGTAGCTAATAATGAAATGTGTACGCCTTAACTTGAGGTACACAAGTGCGACCCTTACCTCATCAAATCTTGATTGATGGTGTTGATGGTGGTTTTAGCATGCAACAATGCACGTAAGATATAGGATATCTCACCTCTCTTGAAAGGAATCTTACCCTAGGAAACCTAGAAAAAGACTGCCCCAAGGTTTATAGTGTCAGCTCTTGACTTGCAAGATAACTCAGTGGATATGTATTTAGTTGTTCCAACCAAGGGGACTTACATGCAATGTAGGGTTTATGAAACTATGACAGTAAAGTGTGCAAGAACCCTAGGTGATGTAGATTGTGTAGTATGAAATTTATCAGCTGATAGGATATGTAATGCTTCTTTAAAATCCTAGATCTAACTGATTTGTGTAAATAAAATGTAAAAGGGTTAAAGGGAAAATAGATAGATATGAAACCTATGGACAAATTACAACTCGATTGAATGTTGTAGATAGACAAATACCCTCAATAAACCACTTTTTGTTTAACCAAGTTAAGAATTCACAATGCTACAAAAAATGATGCAATCTTCAAAGGTAACTTATGATTTTCAAATCACATACATTTATTAAACACCCAATCGCTCATGCAGTTTAACTATTGTTATGCAATCGAATTGAATTCATTAACAAGGTTCGGACTAACCATACAAAGTAACTTACAATCAGTAAGCACAAATGGTATGAACCAGGGCATTCATCAAATATCAAAGTATCTATCCATCATTGCAATTGCACTTCATCTAATTTCAGATCGAAATGGACCATGAAATCCAAAACAAGATAACACAGTTTGACACAATTTTCAACAACACCTATAAAACCTATTTTGTATTGATCAAGATTTCGTAAAATCTCAACAATTCATCATCAAATCTTACTTACAAAGAGAGAAAATGACTACCTTTTTATAGAGGGGTGAGCATACTAATTTTTTCAATAGACAATGGAGATTTATTCGACACCAAGGGATAAGATTACATGGCATTTAATTTGAGGTAGCAATTTGTCACATTCTCGGGCACAGCCTTGCCTTGTAAGAAAAAGACAAAAGTATAGATTTACAATGCATTAGAAAAAACAAAATAGACACTCGTTGGTTCATTGATAGAGGCAAATACATTTTCCAAGGCATAGAATAACATAGAGAAACAAGTGATGATTCTTGGGAGAAGCACTAGTCTAGCTAGACATAGAGTCCTGTGTCTGCTAAGCTGTCTATTGTTTGTCACCTCCATCCAAATCGACCTTGTTCTTCTCAGCTTCCTTGTCCCTATATACCAAAAATGCCTCTAGTGTTGGATTTATGTCTGTAGGCCAAGGATCTTTCACAAAATCAATTCTGAACTTGACAGTATCCACTTCATAGGAAAACTTGTGATACATAGCTAACCAGGACCTTTTATTCTTTTTTAATTCTTTGAACTGCATCCTCAAGTCATTGATTCTATCCAAATCCTCCACTTGACATGGCGGTGAATCCCCTTGCATAAGCAATTGTAATTTATCTTTACATTCATGGGTGTCAACTGGGGTGGTGTCATCTAGGTACATCTTAGTGGAATCCCAGAGTATGTCGTTAAAGCTATAAATCACCTCTAAAAGTTGAGCTTTAGCTGGTTATGCTCCATTTCTGGCCTTGTCAAAAATTTCTCTTCTTAAATTTATCATTTTGAGCCAAAGCTTGGGCATATGCAATCTCTCCTTTGTTAAAATCTTCTCTTCTATCAGGACTTCCTCAGAATGCTTGCTCGTCGCCAAAACTCAAGGATGGATGTGAGAATAATACTCATCATAGTTGATGCAGTCATCTATGATTTCATCCCATTTTGCCTTCAAGGCACAAAAATCCCTATGAAGCTCAGCAATATCATCAATAATTTCACATCCTTCAGCGTACACATTATGATACCATTTTTCTATTGCTGAGGCAATGGCTCTAACATTATCAAAATCTTCCAATTCTTCCTTGGAGAGAACAGAGAGTGCTAAAGTTATCCCATCTTCTGAATGTGTGGGCTTTATTAAGTACCGGATACAAGCCTGAAGTTCTTCATTTTATTGTTTGAGCTGTTGCTTTGTCAACTCATCCTTATTTATCCTATCCAAATATTTGACACTGAGTATTTAAATTCCTCTACAAATTGGGCCTTTGATACTGGACCTAAGTTCAGAGTTGAGACTGTATAATCCTCAGGTCTGATATCTTCTTTATTAGCCTATGCTGGGGGGATGGCTACCTCTGCAATTCAAGAGCCAGACGCATCTTTATATATTCTCGATTGTACCTTTGCCTTATTTTGCTTCGTAGGCTTCTCAATCTTAGCCAAGAAATTATCCAAATTTAGTTCTACTATCTCCACCTTTAAAGGTTAATTATTCAATCTTTGTTGTAGCTAGTCTAGGGTTGATACAGAATGTCCTGGAGAGCCAATGTGGTTGTCTTCCTTATTCAAATAATCTGAACGAATAGTATCCTCAGTACATGTATTTTTACCCATGTTATCTTGAGGCTTTGCTATTGCATCTGCCTTAGGAGGTGACTCCAACTAATTCATCTGCTGTAAATTCTCTGTCATTTCCAACCCAACAGTGTCAAGTTTAGTGTCATCTATAGTCCCCTTTGTTGGACTATCCCCTAGGTTCACTACCTCTATTATGTTGGTATCTGTCGGAGGGTTGTTTGTTATGTCTTCAATCATAACCTCCTCTTCTGACATAATGTTTAGCTCAGCACATACCTTCTCAATTCTAGGAAGTAAGGGTACTTGGGGAGAAGTAGGCCTAGGTATTTTCTTTGAGTCTCAGAATGGAAGAGTCAAGGAACTATTGACTATAGCAAAAAAATTGGTGGAGGATATAGGCAGTTGTACTCGGGATAGGTTTGCAAATGTTGCAAAACCTAGGGAAGGAGGAATGGAAGGAAGAGAAAGCGTGGAAGAAATGACAAGAGGGGTGGTTAGGTTAATATGTGGCAAAGAGAAGGTGGTGAAAGGATGGTAGAGATGGGAGGTAAATAAGAGGTAGTAGGAGGTAGGATAAGAGGAAGAGTGGTGAGTGAATATGAAAGTGAGATGGAAGGTGAAGGTGAAGAGGAAAGGGGGAGGTTGATGGATGAAAGAGAAGAAGGAAATGATGAGGTGGAAGAGATGGATGGAATGGAAATGGTTGAAAAAGATGTTGAGGAGGAAATGAATAGGTTGATGGAAGGTGTGGAAGAAATAGGTGGAGGAAGAGGGGAAGACACAACTGCTAGTGACACAAGGGGTAAGAGCACAGTTGGAACACTAGAAGAAACAGGAGGTATAATGCTTGATGCAATAGAGGGAGTAGAGGAAACATTAACAGTTTGGATAGGAGTAGAAGAAGTGACAAAAGGTGTTGCATCAATAATGGAAGGATTTGGCATTGGTGCACTCTGTTGTCCTCTTGCCTTCTTAGTCTTGGAAGTTTCTCCTTTCCCACTAGGCATATTCTTTCTCTTTGAACTCCTTGTCCTAATTGGGGATTGGATGTCTTTCTTTTGTTGCATTGAAGGCTCCTTATCAGATTTGGACTTTCCTTTATCAAGAGGGGGAAGATCCTCTTCTGTTGCTTCATTGTCTATGTCTTGAATTGCATCTCCTGTAGCCCCTTGTACTGGTTATTCCTCTACTTCTATGGGCTCATCATGTTCATCATCAATATCCTGATCTTGCAGTTTCTATGTATATGTTAGGGCAACCCATTCTGCTGTTAATCTAGCAACTTGGTCTCTGACCCATATTCTACTATATCAGATAGGTTGTTTCATTACCTCTTCTAAAGAACTCTCCTCTGCTTCTACCCAATTTGGTAGTGGAATGGGCTACCCAGATACTGCCCTCCATACTTCTTGCAATACCACATTATCATCATTAGCCAATTGATCTGGTACCACAGTAATATTGAACATCCTTATGTAATCAAAGGACATCCTTGAGCATCTTCTCCTTATGACCTCATGCTCATTTGATCAATTTTCCCAAAAGTCTTCCAAATGCTCTTTATGGAACAATTTCTTGCTCACATGTCTTTCAATGGTGCCAAAGGGATAAAAGTGGGTTCTTTTTTTGTATAAATTTAGATTTAGCATTTGGATCTCAGTTTATGAGTGCTTAACTGACCCTATGGTCGCACAAGAAAAGAGGCTCCTTCCCAAGATTATAGGAATTTTGATGGAAGCCCTCTGTAAGTGTTTCAATTTTTTAGTACAGGTGCATAATTGCCTTGTCAATTTTAAAAGCATGACCTTACTAGTTGGATACTTGGGTAGCTTATAGGGTGCTCCAGTTAAACATTGAATTCTAAGGTAGGTAAACTTAGGGAATTGAATATACCACCTACCATATGTCTGCACTACATTGGTAGCCTCGAAAGATATCCTCCTCGACCTATCTCCTTGAAATAATCTTGTAATGTGCATGGTGAATATCATTAACTCTTTTGTAGTGTACTAGTGATTGGGAGATCTCTAGTTGAGGATAGCACTCATATATCTTCACTTGTCCATCAACATTGCCAACTTCCCCCAATTTGGATAGGCTAGCATAGGTGAAATTTCTTGTCAACATATACACCACATAGGAGGTCCATCAGAAACCCTTATCATCCTCCAAGGCTACAAAAGCCTCATGAATATTATCACTTAAGAGTTGGGCCCAATGTATCTTCATCTCTCCTCTTAAGATCTCTTCAATGTAAGCAAACATCCATCCTTCAAAAGTTGAAGCAGAAGGTAGTCCCATAATTCTACTCAAAAGAGTAACCATGTCACCTATTTCTTCCTTGAAATCACTTCTATATAGCACATGGGGGAGCTTCGATAATGCATCTCTCTTTTCTTTCATCCACTTGTCATTGATAATCCTCCTATAGGCATCAGTGCCTTGGTCATACATTCTCTTGTTATCATCTTTTCTCAGCAATGTCAAGGTTTGAGCAGGGGAATATCAAGGGCCTCAGCTAGAGCCAATACAGTAAAATTTGCTATTATTCTGCCATCTTGGGTGACCATTGTTCTTGTTTGTGGGTGGTATCTCTCTCCACAAACTATAATTAGCTCTGGGCATTGCACTGTAGTAGGCAAAGATACAGCTTGAGCAATTCCATTATCTCTGATCATCTGGGCCCACTCGGTCGGGTTAAGTCCAAAGATCCTCAATCTGAGATCATCCAGGTCAATATGGCCTAGATCAGTATCTCCTATGTTGTTTCATGCCAAGGTAATCTTGCTCACGAGAGTGATTCCTTTGAACTCGTACTTCATGTTTATGGTTCTGGAAGACATCTATCCTGCAAGACAAAACCCTAATGAATAACCTTTTCAAAATACTGACTTATTGGTCTAGACCTATGTTTTATGACACTAAACAATCTGAAAGATATTAATAGTTATTTATTAACTATTTTCCTTCATTATAAACCTAAGTGCAGGGTCCTAAACCAAAAAGTGTGATTTTTGCCCCTCACAGGATATACTAGTATGATGACCAAAATGCTTAACAAAATTCATGATTTGTTACCCATAATCTATTATTCTTACCCAAGGAGATGCAATATATCTAGTTAAAACCATTCCCTATCTACCTAATTAACCTAGATCATGAGTTAAAATGGTTGCAATAATAAGCGGGCTTTTGCCCTGTCACCAAATGTGGCAATACAATGTAATGATCAATACTTAAATTGATATTCAAAGTTTTTCCCAAGCATGATAAACAAGTGATCATAATACAATACACGAAATTTAAGTTAAATTCATTAATCAACCAAGTTTCATGCTTTTGAAACAAGTTTTTAAGCCTAAATATGAAAAAGTGGGGCTTTTTAAGATGACTAGATTAATAGGCTTTTGTGCCCTTACTAGAACAGCAGGAAAAGTTGTTGGCCCCAAATAGTGGAGAAAATTGGAGTTGTCAAATATATGCAATGAAGCCACTTTTTAGCGCTAAGGGATACAAGCCTTCTAGCAGGGAAATTAGGGGTTTCCAGATTGTGGGAAATTTATGATTCATTGGATACATCCCATCATGGCACATTTTAGTGCAAACGGTCTAAACTTGTCGAAGCGAGAGAAAAGGCTTCCAAAGGATCGATGGGGAAATTTGAGATTACCGAACATGTCCGATGATAAGGGAAATCAGTGCAAAAGTGTTCCCAAAGCCCCTAAATTAATCTAAGTCATAATCATTTTAGCAGTGAAAACCTAGGAGACTGGATCTAATCCTGAGGAAGGGAAATTTAGCACAAAAGGCCTAAAAGCCATAAATTTCTAAGTATGGAACACATAGAACAAAGTACGTCAATCAATCAAGGGTTTACAAAGTGCATAATTTTTATTTTCAAACTTAGGGTATTTTTATATGGATCTAATCTCAATGCTTATGCCCTAGTTTTGAATCACTCATTCTAGATAACAATAGATTTAAAACACCCCTAAATTGACCACCCTTTAAACCCTAATTTTTGGTATCATAAATTGCACAAAATACTTCATAATAAACAGAACTCAACATTCAATTCCCATCAAAAACAAAGTAAATGCAATCAATAAACCCTTTTTGAATATACGCAATCAATTGTGAAGGGTAAAATAGGCGACTCAAAATGAAATTCAAAGGAAAGAGATCAAACTAACTTGTAAATTTGAACCTTGACTGTAGAAACTTCACCAATTGATGACAAAATATGCTTCAAATCTACTCGAATTGATCACTAAATCACCTACAGGGAAGATTGTGAGTTCACCACAAAGATGCAGAGCTCAATTTGCTAGAGATGTGAATGCAAATGACAATTACTTGGCAAATTTGGCCCTCTAAACCCTCTCCGATACTTACCATAAATGCTCTACTAGAGGACAGTGTGTCGTGCATTAAGAGTAGGTAAAGTGGGGAAATTTGACGCGACAAGATAAACAAGGATTTCCAGCTTCACAAGATATATCCCTCGAGAACACTTTTTAGTGCTAGGTCCAGTGAAGTGCACTTTTAGCGCCAAGTTGAATGAAAAGGTCCCAGTGCTAATATTCAGTGACACTGGATACTAGTGCAAACTACAGCAAGAGTAGTTTTTAGTGCAAAACACTTAAGCAGAGCATTCCTTGGACTCAAAGGCACTCAAACCACCTCAGTTTCAAGAATCAAAAGATATTCAGTCAAACCAATTTGCCCAAGCACTAGAAAAACCATCAAATTATTTCACCCTCTTTTAAGCAAGAACATCAAAATTGAGACCAAGCCAAAGCAAAAAGAGGGTCTCAATTTGGAAAAAAGGGGTGTGTGTGCAAGGCACAACAAATGGTAGTTAGTTGCCACCTCTATTCAATCAAGGCCACCTCTGTCTTAGTTAGGTTGAGTGAACTAATCCACTAATTGGTAGTTCCACTCTTGAATTCTCAGTTAGACCAAGTTAACTCACCTCTTGATTTAGAGTGATTGAGAGTTAACCCATACCTATTGAGCATGTCATCTCCTTGATTTATGCATCCAATTGGCCTATATATATGTATGTTACATATTGTAACTTTGTCTCATAATATTGAATATAGAATAGCATTATTTTGTTCTTCTAAATTTGTGAGTAGCTATTAGGCATTTGGTCTTGGGTAGGTTTGTTGTTCATAATGAATTCAAACATCCTCTGAAATTTTATTTGGTCTTTTTTTATGATTCTTATTTATAGCAGAACATGGGAAGAGTACCTCCTCCACCTAGATCAAACCCTCCAACTCCTTTTCGAGAACAAGTTGTGTGCAAAGTGTCCCAAGTGAACTTTTGGCCAAATAAAAGTAGAGTATCTTAGGCATATTGTCTCAACTAAGGGTGTTAAGGTTGACCTTGCCAAAATTGAAAATATCACAAATACACCAAAACCCAAAACTCTCAAAATTCTTTAGGGATTCTTGAGCCTCACCAACTATTACAAGAAATTTGTGAAAGGGTACAATAAAATTATTGTCCCATTTACTCATATTGAGAAAAATAATTTCATATGGTCAAAAGTGGCTGAATAGACTTTCAATTCCCTCAAGCATGCTATTTCAACTATGCTAGTCCTTTCACTACGTAAATTTTTAAAACCTTTTATTATTGAAAGTGATGCTTCTATAAGTGGTATTAGAGTCATCTTAATGCAGGATGTATACCCACTATCTTTTACTAGTCAAGCATTAGCTAGTCATAATCTTAACAAATCCACTTATGAGAAGGAAATTCTATCCATTCTCCATGATGTCAATAAATGGAGGCTATATATAGTGGGCCATCACTTTTACATCAAAATGGATCATTATAACCTCGAGTAATTTTTTGGATCAAACATGTCTCCTCTCCCAAACAACAAAAATGGGTCACCCAACTATTGGGCTATGATTAAATTATCTATGAAATAGAAAGGAGAATGTGGTGGTCGATGCCCTATCCTACCAATTTCAAGGCCAAGAGACCTTATGTTCTCTAGTTCTTTTGACTTGGCATTGGTTCTAATTAGTCCACTAGGAATGACAATAGGATTTGACACTTCAACAACTTATTCATCAATTACAAAATGGGTCTGTTGGTTATTTTCCCAGATCAGCAGAGGGTTTACCAATTCCTATGCACAAGTAGATCCGGCCAACAGAAACGGGAGGTTGCGTGAGCTGCCTCCCCTTCACTTCTGGTTCTACCGCACCAAGGGGGGTATCCCTATAACTAAAGGTGTAACATTGACTAGCTCAATGACAGGAAGATTTAGCTTGACAGCAACAGGAAGAGTACTCTCATGTGTGGACCAAGATGTGGATGATACATCACAAGGTTGGCAATATTCTTGGACATATGTGTCTAGTTGTGGATGAGAGTATGCAGGGGTCCTAATCCTACTCCTACAACTAACAGGTGGAAGTTATGGAAAGATGGATATGATGATTTGGATGCAAGACAAGGGGTTTTGGGTCATAATTACTAACCCAGGAGCAGACCCGTGCCTATCTCAGGGCAAGGAGTCAACTAGACATATGCAACAGATGGTTTACAACTAGCATTCATGTTTCAAGGGGTTAGGACTGATGCTTGCCTTACAAACATCACCCAAGGATAAGTATTTGACTGTCCATATTTATAGATATCCCAGCTGACATACACTCTTCTCCATACCTTAACCTAAAATAGTTTAATCCACTCCTTGAATGGAAGTTAGAGATCAAGTATGCAATACATAAATCTGTATTCTAGAATTTGAGAAACCCTTAGCAACCAAATTCAGAAGAAGAGATGCATACAACAAGTGGAGACAGATAGCAAAACACATGCAAGAAGCATTTTTCATATAAAATTGACACTGAAAGTGAACATAAGTGCAAGATACATCACAAATGCAATACATAAACTCCAAAATGAGATAGAACAGCAAGGAAATGCTCTGTATTTCGTTATCTTTCCCCCAAAATTGCCCAAGTCTCCAACAACTAAAAATGAGTAACACAGTCCTCCTTATACAACAAGGAAGTGTACTCAACACATTAATTACAAGGCAAATCAAAAATTTGCTAGATACAATGCATGATCAGATTGGTGCTCAAAATAGTTAATGCAGCAGAGGGACAAGGAGAAAGGAGCAGACGGAATCAGGATCTGGGTGACCGCCTGAAGGTTCTCTTCGTAAGCTTGGTAGTTCACCTGTCGCCTCACCCATACTTCCCTGCACAATCTTCCATTAAAGCCCCATCCACTCGCGGGATGCAACAACAGGTACATCTGGAGATTTTCCCGCTCAAAAAAATGGCCGCACACGCTCAGGAAAAACCACTGCTGAAGGTCCAAAACATGGCCGTCGATCTACTTCCTGTCACTAAGATCCACGGCACTCAAAAATGTTGAAAAGTTGTCAGCCAGTGAAAACGTGCCATGTAGGCACCCTATGCATCCATCGCTGACTTTTCCAATCACCATTTTTCCACTTTCGCCCCTGTATATGCAAAAAACATATGCATATACAATCGCCATTGTTTAACATACAAGGTGGACCTGAAACTTTTATGCATCAGGATGTACCTCCTTTTGAAGTCCAGCTTGTATCTCTTTCACTGCATATCAGCTTGTATACAAGCATCCAAACATACAAGCTGCAGACGCTAGCCATTGAATTAGCTGAATTTGATCTTCACATCGGATCCGGCTTGTACATTGCTCCCTTGTATATTTGCTTGTATGTCGCATATACAATGCGAACATACAAGCCAAATATACAAACAACGGACCTCAAATTTTATACACTGGAATTGATTTCTCCGTCAGGCCCGAAGTGTATCTCAGGAATGTATATTTGGTTGTATATCAAAATATACAACCGCAAACATACAAGTGGTGGGCCCCTGCCTCGCAACTGTAGCAAATGTATATTTGCACCTCCTTGTATATTTCACTTTGTATATGACCTTTGTATGTCTGAACATACAAACTCATTTGTATATACCTGTGGGCCCACCAAATGTATCTCCCCCTTGCCACTGTAGCAAATGCATCTGCGCAAACTCTTGTATATTTTCCTTGTATCTTTCAAATGCATGTCGACTTGTATATTAGAGATACATTCACCTTTATACATTTTTCTTTGCACATTTCGCTTGCATGTTCAACATTCAAGCCCGATATACAAGCAGGGCCGATGTCCATACAGTGAATATCTTCAGGAATCTACGAAAGATTCCCCCCTTGTATATGCACATCCCAAGCCTGATATACATTCAAAAATGCATATAACTCATTTTTCACCATTTTTTGAAGGCCGATGGAGACTTTTGCAAGCCCGCCAATGTACATTTTGCCTGCAACTTAATTTCAGAATGCTAAACTTAGGTGATCACCACCAGTGGCTCCGTCTGGAGACACATGCCTCTTGCAGGCATGGCGAGAACCTCAGAATCTCTGGTTTCACAAATTAGGCCTTATCCATTGGGCATAGAGTCAAAACTGTACTAACCTGCATCACAAAACACATTTATTAAAATTATTTGGTGGCCCAGGGCCACCAAAAAGGAAAAACCAGTATTTTCCTTTGTCAAATACTTGATTCTATTTTGATTTCTTCAAATGAAGCCTGAAAATATTTAACCACTTGCAGCATCCAGCATTGCAATTGTTTGTGTTGCTGCTCCTTTCTTTTTCATTGACAAATCTACAATGAGCCTCATCAGCGTACATTATCATGAGTTGTAGAATGTCATCATCATATGAGTCATTGATGTTGCTTGGGAAAATCACAGACTCACATGAAACAAATGAATCCACATCAAAATTTTGCCCTTCTTCAAAAAATAAGAGCTCCTCTATATCAAACATGCAATATTCAGGCACAAGCAACATCTCATAATCAAATTTATCTTTATAAGTATACAGATATTCATCATTACTGTGCTCAGCAATCATATCATTTATGTCCACCTGGAATGTCTCAAAAGAAGGCATAAATAGCTCAGAATGCAAACCTACATTAAAAACTTCATAGTTACCCCTGTAATCAACACTATCCCCAATTGTATGAGCACACACATCTGCAACTTGTCCATTCACCTCTTAACAGTGAACCTATTTTTCCTCTTCATCAATGCCCTGATAATCAAAATCAGATTTTTCAACCTCTTCACTGTGAAGGTGGTCAAAATCTTCAAGGAAACACTCATATTCAGCTTCTATATATATTTCATCATCTAAAAGGCTAACATATGCATCTGAATTCTAACAATCATTATCATATTCACTGCCATCCCTTGAAACTGTATCTTTTACATTCAAAGTGAAGCTTTGCATATCCATTTTATACAAATAATCAGGCATAATTAGGATATGCATACTGTTGCAGGACACATCCTCATGTATGTCTTTCATTTGATCAATTGGAGGGCATCTTGTGTCTACAGGCTTGTCTTCTAGAGGCTGATAACAATCTTTGTTTTCATCATTATAGGGTGTGCCTACATTTTCTACAACATTTTCTTCATGTATCACATCATGGCTGCACACATTATTCTGAAATATATTTCCCTCTACACAATCATCCTTTAATGAGCATATCGGGATAGCAGAAATATATTCACTTTGATAACTATTTTTACAACTTACTGCCATGAAACCTACTGGCATTCCATATTTCTCATTGTTTTCTATATCCATAGCAAATTGGTAAGCCTGGTGAAGTGTGGTTGGTTCCTTATCTCTCAATAGATAACTCATTTCTTCATCAAATGCAGCCAAATAAATTGCTAAGCACAATGGATTATTGGGTCTCATGCATTCTGGAATTCTATTCAATGTCCTCATAAATCTGAGGTTAAAGGCTGGAATCAACTCATCCTCTTCAATATGATTATACATAAAATCACTAATAACTGCATATTCAGATATTCTTTCACCAAATTGTTCTAGAAGTGCAGATTTAAAATCATGCCAAGAGCTGACAGAGTAAGCTGGAAGATAGGAGAACTAGTCCCTTGCATCTTTATCTAGAGATTGAACAAATAATCTCATAACTACATCTTCATGGTCAATCTCAAAATCATCTACAACATTTATAAACTGCTGCAAGTGTTTCTCAGGTAATTCATCCTTTGCACCATTAAATTTGGGCAAATATTTTTTGATTTTAGATGGAAAAGCATTAGGGTAGCCACAAATGCCATCAAAATTTATGGGCTTATATCTGTGAAGGCTGAAACTTCTTTTATTATATGGTTGGGACTGATTATTATACATGGTTGCATTTGACACCTCACAAGGGTGCAGGGGCTGATATTATACATCATTATGCGTTTCTGCAACCCTCTTTTCAACTCAGATTTTCTATAAACAATGACTTTAGGCCTTTAAAATTCAGACTGTTGTTTCAACTTTCCTAAAGTCCTCCAAATGAGTCTTTTAAACAATATTCATACTTCTTTTGATATGCAAACTAGGTTCTCACGAAAGTATGCAATCAAGTCACCAATATTTCCCTTTTTAATCAGTGCTATTTCACCAAATAGGGAACTTTTAAAACTTATACAAATACCTAGATATGTTGCAACAACCACAAATTTAACACCTCTAGTGTCCTCTTATCAGGTTCTTTCTTATGCAGAGTCGCCACCTCCTTAGCAGAGGAATGAGCTTCAAATAGGCTGAAGCTGAAAATTGATTTCTTTCTTTCTGGGTTCTCCCACAACAGAGTCACACATACAACTTTTTATTTTGCTGCAACAAAGCACCTCTAGGTCTAATTTTTCAATCTTTTAGAATCAAACTTTCATGGATATGACATTGTCTCCCCAGCAGAGTCGCCAAAATCTGTTG
This sequence comes from Cunninghamia lanceolata, assembly GCA_027924645.1. NCBI lineage: Eukaryota > Viridiplantae > Streptophyta > Pinopsida > Cupressales > Cupressaceae > Cunninghamia > Cunninghamia lanceolata. The sequence goes on along the minus strand of BSBN01000082.1, from coordinate 11,323,948 downwards.
GTTATTTTCCTAGATCGGCAGAGGGCTTGCCAGTTCCTATGCACGAGCAGATCCAGCCAACAGAAACGGGAGGTTGTGTGAGCTGCCTCCCCTTCACTTTTGGTTCTGCCGCACCAAGGGGGGTATCCCTATAACTAAAGGTGTAACATTGACTAGCTCAATGACAAGAAGATTTATCTTGACAGCAATAGGTAGAATACTCTCATGTGAGGACGAAGATGTGGATGATACATCACAAGGTTGGCAATATTCTTGGACATATGTGTCTAGTTGTGGATGAGAGTATGCAGGGGTCCTAATCCTACTCCTACAACTAACAGGTGGAAGTTATGGAAAGATGGATATGATGATTTGGATGCAAGACAAGGGGTTTTGGGTCATAATTACTAACCCAGGAGCAAACCGGTGCCTATCTCAGGGCAAGGAGTCAACTAGATGTATGCAACAGATGGTTTACAACTAGCATTCAAGTTTCAAGGGGTTAGGACTGATGCTTGCCTTACAAACATCACCCAAGGATAAGTATTTGACTGTCCATACTTATAGATATCCCAGCTGACATACACTCTTCTCCATACCTTAACCTAAAATAGTTTAATCCACTCCTTGAATGGAAGTTAGAGATCAAGTATGCAATACATAAATCTGTATTCTAGAATTTGAGAAACCCTTAGCAACCAAATTCAGAAGAAGAGATGCATACAACAAGTGGAGACAGATAGAAAAACACGTGCAAGAAGCATTTTTCATATAAAATTGACATTGAAACTGAACATATGTGCAAGATACATCACAGATGCAATACATAAACTCTAAAATGAGATAGAACAGCAAGGAAATGCTCTGTATTTCGTTATCTTTCCCCCAAAATTGCTCAAGTCTCCAACAACTAAAAATGAGTAACACAGTCCTCCTTATACAACAAGGAAGTGTACTCAACACATTAATTACAAGGCAAATCAAAAATTTGCCAGATACAATGCATGATCAGATTGGTGCTCAAAATAGTTAATGCAGCAGAGGGACAAGGAGAAAGGAGTAGACAGAATCAGGATCTGGGCCACCGCCTGAAGGTTCTCTTCGTAAGCCTAGTAGTTCACCTGTCACCTCACCCATACTTCCCTGCACAATCTTCCATTAAAGCCCCATCCACTTGCGGGATGCAATAGCAGGTACATCTAGAGATTTTCCCGCTCAAAAAATGGCTGCACACGCTCAGGAAAAACCACCGCTGAAGGTCCAAAACATGGCCGTCAATCTACTTTCCGTCGTTGAGATCCACGGCACTCAAAAATGTTGAAAAGTTGTTGGCCAGTGAAAACGTGCCACGTAGGCACCCTATGCATCCATCGCTGACTTTTCCAGTCACCATTTTGCCACTTTCACCCCTGTATATGCAAAAAACATATGCATATACAATCGCCACTATTCAACATACAAGGCAGACCTGAAACTTTTATGCATCAGGATGTACCTCCTTTTGAAGTCTAGCTTGTATCTCTTTCACTGCAGATCGGCTTGTATACAAGCATCCAAACATACAAGCCACGGACGCCAGCCATTGAATTAGCTAAATTTGATCTTCACATCGGATCCGGCTTGTACATTGCTCCCTTGTATATTTGCTTGTATGTCGCATATACAATGTGAACATGCAAGCCAAATATACAAACAACGGACCTCAAATTTTATACACTGGAATTGATTTCTCCGTCGGGCCCGAAGTGTATCTCAGGAATGTATATTTGGTTGTATATCGAAATATACAACCGCAAACATACAAGTGGTGGGCCCCTGCCTCGCAACTGTAGCAAATGTATATTTGCACCTCCTTGTATATTTCACTTTGTATATGACCTTTGTATGTCTGAACATACAAACTCGTTTGTATATACCTGCGGGCCCACCAAATGTATCTCCCCCTTGCCACTGTAGCAAATGCATCTGTGCCAACTCTTGTATATTTTCCTTGTATCTTTCAAATGCATGTTGACTTGTATATCAGAGATACATTCACCTTTATACATTTTTCTTTGCACATTTTGCTTCCATGTTCAACATACAAGCCCGATATACAAGTAGGGCCGATGTACATATAGCGAATATTCTCAGGAATCTGTGAAAGATTCCCCCCTTGTATATACACATCCCAAGCCCAATATACATTCAATATAACTCATTTTTCACCATTTTTTGAAGGCCGATGGAGACTTTTGCAAGCCCGCCAATGTACATTTTGCCTGCAACTTAATTTCAGAACGCTAAACTTAGGTGATCACCACCAGTGTCCACAACTAGGTGTGGCTACACTAGGGATGGTAGTTATTTGCAATATAGAGGTAGTATTATACTATTTTTCTAATTCTACTCTCTATAACCCATGGTTCCTTGAATTACATGCCTCCCCTTCAACAAGGCACTCTAGTTCTTAAAGACATATGAACAAATCAAACACACTTTCTTTTGGGTTGGTATGAAAAATGGCATCACAATATTTATAACCAAATGTGATACATGCCAACACCATAAAGTGACACTTCCAAGACCCTACGCACTCTAAAACAATTTCTAGCTAGCATATGCACCAAATTTTCCATCGATTTCATTTAAGGATTTCCCAAGTCCAATGGTAAGATAGTCATTCTAGTGGTTGTAGATCGTCTCCAAATATGCCCACTTTTGTTCCCTAATCCATCCATATCACAGCTACTATTTTATAACTATTTCTTGACCAAATTTCCCACCTCCATGGTATGCCCACTTCTATTGTATGTTATTGTGACCCCACATTCACTAATAATTTTTGGCCAAAACTATTCAAGTTTCAAGGAACACACTTGAAGATGAGATTATAGGAACCAATGGTTAGATAGAGATCATTCGTAAATATCTAGAGATGTACTTACACTACTTTGTTTTTGCACGACAAACCCACTAGGATAAATGGCTACCCCTTGCCAAATGGTGGTACAACACTTCTTATGATTTTTTCATGAAGATGAGACCTTATGAAACTATTTATGGCCAACCTCTACCATCTCTCACATACTACTTGCCAGTTAATTCCAAGGTGAACATGGTCGACTCCACTCTCATCACTTGTCAATCTCTCATTTGCACTCTTAAGGACAACCTAACCTTGGCACAAAATCATTTGAAAAATAGGCTAATCAACATCATTCTAAGAGCACATTCAAAGTTTATGACATGGGCTTCCTATGTCTACAACCCTATAAGCAACATGTCTCAATCTTTCCAGAAGAAAAAAAAATAGCACCCAAATTGTATGGACCTTTCAAAATCCTATAGTGCATGGGTGAAATGGCTTATAAGTTGGATCTTCCTCCGTCCTATAAGCTACATCTTATTTTCCATGTTTCATGTCTAAAGAAGTTCCTTGGATAGCATATTCACATGCTAGAAACACTTCATGAATTGGATGAGGAAGGGTCTATCATCATAAATCCTAAAGCTATTTTGAATTGATGCTCTAGCTCACTCCATCACTACACCATCACCAAATTTTTGGTTCAATGGAGAGGGATACAATAGATGCCACTTGGGAATCTATTCACCAACTCCAATAATTTTCCTTGTTCAAGCCCTGAGGACAAGGCTTTCTCAAGAGAGAGGGCATGTTAGGACCTTCATGCCCTAACCTTGTAATAATTCAAGCATTGTAATAGTCAATAGTATAGTTAGTAGTTAATATTACATTATGTGGATTTATCCCACATTGATTGTAATTCGTGAGTCACTCCTTGTGAAGGCTTTATATTGATGTTGTAATAAAGAAAATATCATTTGGGAATCATATATTGTAATAGATAATTGCTCTTAAGGAGGTTGCCTGCTCAAAGAGGCCTATGATTCTTGTGACCAATATAAGCATATTACTACTATTTGGTGAGCATTATGTTATTTTTGCATGTATTATTCTATTTTGCTAATATTTTTCAGGTATATATCCTAACAATAACTTTTATCTATTTTTATAAAACCTACAAACAATAAAACAAGTCATTATAATAAATTAATCATTTTACTATAAATGGTAAAGGTTTCCCTACGTAGAGCACTCCAACCAAATATGTCTCAAGGTTCAATGTAACAAGATTTCTTCCCTTAATAATGCAGAGAAATAATACTCCAACCTAAGGACATCTTCAATACTCCAGTATTTATGACAAGATTCAATGTCTCTAGTTGAACTTTTCATCAATTGATGGTGATTATAACTCATATTAGAATCAAGAACATGGAGTCTATTATTACTCAAATTGAGTAGATTGTGTTGATATTTCAAATGTATAGTCATTGCTTTAGATTATACAAAAGTATGTACTATCTTCAACAAAAAAAAATTGGTATGAAGTATTATATATATATTTTTTTTAAATGGATTTGCTTAATCTTGTTTCAAATCTTGGAGGAAATGTTACAAGCCCAGGCTTTGAAACTATATAGAATTACCAAAATGACTCAATTGTTAAAAAGAAATTCTTCCTATTACAATCCCAAATCTCAACTATTTTTTAATGTACTATAAAGACCATAAAAAGTTCCTTAACCAATGACCACCAATTATTGTCTTTTCAACAGTGTGGCAATTGAAATCAATTCCTCAATGCCTCTTCTATGTTATTGTTACCATACAAAATTGGGGTGTATGATCCTCTTTTAGATTAATTATCATTACCTTGATTTTGATTTGATTAAAATGATGGGAAGGGCCCGAACCCATACACAGAAGCCTAGAAGGTGAGTAGAGAGAGTTTCACAAGTAGTGAAACAAAGAAAAGATAGGTTTTTGAAAGGGTTTGATCCCTTTTACTACACATCCAAAGAGGTAGATGGAATAAGAACCAAAAGAAGAAGAAGAACCATCATAGATACGGCAGCCCTGCTGCTAAACAACAAGAAAGATCATCGGGAGCTAGACGACACCAGGACCCGACCGAGCAGGATGAACACCTTTGACCTGGGGGTGCAAAGAAGAAACTAACTTAGGGAGTCCTTTCTTTTTTCTCTTAACAACAATCCAAGAACACCTAGATTGCAAGTCTTCTAAACAGGGGGAGAGAGGGGAATCCATAGCAGACTCTGCAACCAAAGACAGATCCAGTAAGGAGGGGGAAACCATAGAACAAGAAGCAGGGATCGCAACTAGAGATGGGCACACCACACTGCCCAAGATGGAAGGGGCCTCAACCGTCTGAGCCAAGTCATGAAGAGAATACATTCGAGGCAATGAGGGGCTCTCAACTATCTCAGCCACCAAAACCCCCATGGAACTGAGTAATGAAGGCAAAGAGGAACCATCATCTTGAGAAGGCACATCATCTTGCAAGGGAGCATCCTCTGGAGAGTCAGAAGCATTGATGGCCAAGTGGTTGTCTAAGGCATTCTTCCACTAAGTGGCCATACCCCTACATCAAGAGTAGGGACAAACAGAGGCTAGGTGGCCAATGGCAAAGAAACATCTACATCTAAATGGGAGGCCCTCATAATCAAGCAGTTGTGACCACAACCAATGCCCAACCTTTAGAACAACCTCCCCATGCAAGGGTTTGGAGATGTCAATGTCAACTAAAATATGGGCATACAGAGAGTGCCCCATGATAGAGGTTGAAGAGTCAACCTCCAAGAAGAGACTGATAGAATTACCAATGTCCTCGTAGCAAAAATCTTACCAGTACTGGAGCGGAAGATTTAGGAGCCTAACCTAGGTAGGTCTGATGTTGAGCGGTTTGATAAGTGGATTGAAGGACCAAGACTAAGGTTTAATGTAGTGGGAATGAACACCCCACAACCAAACCCTACCATTCAGCACAATATCATGCTCCTCTAGGGAAGCGAAGTTCACCACAAAGAAACCCCTGGCACAAGGGAAGAGCTCAATCTTTCCCTCCACCAAGGGTTTCCAAGACTCCAAGACCCAATTGTGAAGGTCTGGCAGGGACATCCATAAGTTGTTGAATCTGCAAACAACCCCATTGCTCCTATAGAACTCTTCATTTTCTAAAACATCTTTCATGCACTCCACAATAGGGGGACAATGTGAAAAGGGCAGAAGATGAAACAAAGAATTTTGTGAGGAACAAATAGGAAGACACCTGGGTGAATCTGGTCCATCAACTTCAGGGAAAAGGGCCGTAAAAGAGCCATGCCCACCCAAAGCATGGAAAATAGGAGTCACACCCACAATAGTAGTAGCTTTAGAGAAAGGACCAAACTGAATGCTTACAACGGACCCAAAAACATGCTCCACTAGGATAGCCGACCCAAGGGCCTTAGGCATTGGATGAACACCCAGTTCACGTACCTAAGTCAAATGCCCAAACCCTACAGGAACATGTTGAACACACCAGGATATTGAGGAGGGGTGAATCGGTATCTAATCAAATTTTAACTTATGTGGAGCAAATTAAAACTTAAGCATTACAGCATCAACATTAACATGAAATATTAACACAATGCACATCAACACATAACACCAGATGTATATGGAAAACCCAATTAGGGAGAAACCACGGTGAGGATTAACTCACAATATATGAAGCTCAAAATAATAACTTTGTTTTACGGCTACAACCCAAGGAAGCTACTACTCTCTGGAAACTTTGATTTAGGGTCACTCCTAAGGAAGCTACTACTCCCTAAATAATTTGTTTTAGGGTCACTCCCAAGGAGACTACTACTCCTTGAATTAAGAACAAACTCACAAAAGATTACAATATGGCAATCCTTCTACTATCTAAAAGTTGACATTGATTCACACCTTTGATGATTGCAATTATGCCTCATCATACTTCCTTCTAATGATCGGATCAGATAGACACAATACTCTACACTAGATCACTACCATAGATATGTCTTCAAAATGAATTAGGACAGCATCTACAACTTCTTCTCTTCTCCTTCAATCGCAAATCATAATGCAGTCATTCTGCTCCTTTTCTTTCTTGCGAACCTTATTAATCACTTTGCAATCACACTTTGCCTAACTCACTTTGATTTACAATTTATATTTGATATTACATTGATTACACTACTTGTCTTCCAAAGACAACATGAAAAATACATTTACAAGTCGGCCAGACAACACACAACATGAAACGTGTAGAGGACAAGTCCTAAACAAGACTATAAGCTACACCATCAAAAGATCCATGCCTTGCGGACATCAACACTTGCTTAATCATGTCCAAAACATCCTTCACAGCGTCAAACATCAAGGAATTATATCTACACACTCCACTCATTTGAAAATAGGATGCCCTTAAGAAAAGACATGAACTTTGAAGCATAACAACCATAGCAACTTGAAAACCTTGTGTGGTACTGGAAACAAGAAAGATCTTCATGAAACTCTTCTAGATAAGTCTATAGGACTCATATAACATCTCCAAACACTCCTTTACCTCCACACATCAAATATTTTGTGTCATACATCTTCAATCATGAACTCTGAGAACAAAAATTCATCTGGAACACACTGCTACATACTGTCATTGAAAAACTGAGCTTGCGAACCACCAAGAAACTTGAAACTGCAAGGAAGCATGTAATACACATCCATGAACATGTCCACAAATCCATAAAGGTAGACATTCACCTCTAGAGGAATACAAAGTATTCTAATAGGCCTTTAACACCACCTTACTCTACTAAAACACATGTTGACACTCTATCATGCATAACTTTCACAGCGGAAGGAAAAATGATCTGAAACTTTGGAATTGTCACCTTCTACACCTTGAACATAGTTCCAAAACTATATAGCCATAATTACTAGTGCGGAGGAATGCATAGCAATCTCCCATATAGTCTTCAAAGGTAGTCATCTTGTAGCAAAAATTGTCACCAACTTCCTTAGGCCAAACTCTCTCTGTATCAACACATGCATTCTCAAGAACAGTAGGAGTGATCATACAATATGCTTCATGCCACCAGTAACATTCTCAACATCAGCAACACATCCGATCATCTTAGTGCTTCTAACTCCCATATTAATCTAATTCCCATCTTAATGTAACTTCATACTCAACTCTACATTGATCAAGGCATAACATCCAACCATGAACATCAATAACCTCATTATGAATAGTATCTTCTCTATTGGATAAGACATGAGATCCAACCATGAACACCATTACACATCCAAGATAGTGTTAACATCAATGACAACCCTAGGAACCATATGTGTTACAATCTCTCCCTTTGGCATTGATGGAAACACATACCTGCACATTTCTCCCCCTTTGACATCAAGGACAAAGGACAACTTCTTCATCCTTAGGGCATAACTTCTTCTTGTAGAAAACAAACTCCCCTTATCATCAGCAACCACTACCTACTCCCCTTGAGAGGTAGCCACCATCAGTCTAGGAACAAGATATAACATAAACTCCCCCTAGACAGATGCACCACTATGCGACTAGCAAGGAGGGGCATTTACCCCTAACCTTTGCCAAAGATCCTCAAAAGTGTCCTTTGCAAAATCCTTTGTGAAGATATATGTCATCTAATCCTTTGTTGGGACATATTCCAACTTCACTACCTTATTTGCAACCTTCTCTCTCAAAAAATGATACATGATTGCTATGTACTTGGTTCTAGAATGCATCACTGGATTCTTGGAAATATTGATAGAACTTGTATTGTGACACAAAATAGGAATAGGCACATCATACAATACCTTGATATCTATTAGGGTTTGCTTCATCTACAACACTTGTGTGCAGCAAGATGTTGCTGCAATGTACTCTACCTCTGCAATTGATAAGGACATTGAATCTTGCTTCTTACTCTGTCATGAAACCAATATGCTTCCTAAGAAGAAAGCACCACCACTTCTACTTCTATCATCAATACAAACAGCCCAATCAGCATTAGTGTAGGCACTCAAATCAAAGTCATTAACTTTTGGATACTATAAACCATAATCTGGAGTTCCTTTCAAATATCTAAATATTCTTTTCATTGCTTTCTCATGTGTTTGCTTGGGATTGGCTTGATATCTGGTAACCACACATATTGCATGCATAATATCAGGTCTAGAAGTAGTTAGGTACAACAATCCTCCAATCATAGGTCTATAGGAAGTCTGACCCACCTTTGGAGACTCATCATCTTTGTTCAAGTAACTTCCAGTTACCATGGGAGTACTCACTAGTTTTGAATCCTCCATACCAAACTTTTTCAACAATTCTTTGGCATACTTAGCTTGAGAAATAAAGATACCACCATCTAGCTAAGCAATTTGAAGTCCAAGAAAGAAAGACATCTCAAGCTCTTTTTGCATCTCCTCTGTAAACCTCTTACATATATCATCATCTCCACCAAAGATGATGTCATCAACATATACGGCAACTATCAATATCATGTCTCCTTCCTTGATGTAAAGATTGCTATCTGTAGTACCTTTCTTGAAGTCTTGCTGAAGTAAGTACTTATCCAACTTAGCATACCAAGCTCTAGGTGCTTGCTTGAGACCATACAAAGCCTTCTTAAGTCTACACACCTTGTCCAAATCTTCTGATATCATAAAACTGTTGAGAATAGGTGACTCAATCTTACTGGTGTTCAAGCTTCACCTTCATCACTGTGATAGTTTGATTTCATTGGGACCAAGTTTCTAGTCCCCTCGATGTATCGATGAGCTACTGGCTTGGCGTTTAGTTTCTCATTGGGCTAACAGCCACTTATTGGTAGGACAGTGATGGAAGTCCCTTTGACATTCCGATGGACTATCTGAAGCTTCATCGGTAAGAAATTATGTGCTTGCCAAGACTTTGGATGGTATCTCCTCGACACCTAATGTAAGGTTTTTTGGTTTCATCAGTGGCACGACTGTATGTCAATGTGAATCGTCACACCATCCCCTTGATATTCTAATGGGGCGGTGTCGAGGTGACTTGATGTTATTGCCGAGACAATGAAAAATGTCCCACCAAATTTCTAATAGGGAATGTTGATAACTGTAGACATTTGTCATATAATCAGTGGGATTGTGCTACATTAGAGGGAGTCTCTAAGATGTCTCACCAATGTTCCGATTCGAAGTGTTAATAAAGAAAACTCGATGACATGGAAATTGACGGTGATGTGGATGCCACCTAGGTAGTGGGATCATGGTCAAAGCTTGGTAAACAAAGCTTGGATAAACAAGGCTCTTGTCAAGGTGACTTTAACAGTTCAGGGAGAGTTTGGATATTGTCTCTTTGATGTTCAAGAAACTGAATTGAATGTCATTTGTAACTATCCAGTCCATTGTGGAAGTTGAAGTGATTGTTCTTCCTGGTAATGTGAGTCGAATGTGAATGCACATTGTAATGTTGTAATGTTGAATACATTGTAACAGCGGGTGTAGAGATCAAAGTGAATGTGATGAGAGGAGAAGTTGCATTCAGGGGGATTATGTTGTCGGACTATCTCCAGATGGAATAGGATGTTAATCTCTGTGAAAAGGCTTAGAGCCTGCAATTGTATTGTACCTATGTTTACTTGCTTACTAAATAATACAATGGGTCTCTGGCTTTTGGAGTGTGGGGTTTTTTACCCATAAGGGTTTTCCCCATGTAAATCTATGTGTTCATATCTTCTATCCTTTCATGCTTTATGATTATGTTGTTGAGTCTTTTTTATGTTTGTTGTCAAAATTGGTTAAAACTTGTATGAACTTTTCTCAGTAGGATTAATGGTTGGAAATGAACTATGTCTGATTTCGCTTTGTGGCATAGTTGTACGTGTTTTTGAGGCAATCTAAAAAAAATTAAAGCTACCAAAGACACTATTGTTCTCAGAGGTTTGTTCTGAGATGAACTCATTTCCCTGTATAAGTGGTATCAGAGCCTTCTTCTGGGATTTGATTGTTCCTGTGTTTCTGGTTTTGGGTATTCCTTCTGTGAAGATTTCTTAGTTTGGCAAGCTTGAGGAAATTAGAAGGAATCGATTGATGATTGATCCTTTAGTGAGTGGAAGATGATTTCTCATTTGTTTCAGTTTCATGAGATAACACACAGCTTGAAGGATGGTGAAGATGGAGAAACTGGAGTTGGTCATATTGAAATGATGTGGACAGCGGAATAATCTTGATGCATGGGGTGGGATTTTTTGCTTTGTGGTTGCGTTGCAGCAAAGATTTCATATTGGATGTCTGTGTGAGAGGCTCCCCAGTGATATGAAGAAGGTTGTGTTGTTGTTTAGCCATGGAGTAATGTGCTTATGCTAGGTATTTATTCTTGGTATTGGAAGGCATTGTTTTTTGTTACCCCGATTGCATGTAGGCTATGAAGTTGATCATTTGATGATCTAAAAGCTTCTACAATAGCCAAACTCTCCTGGATGCATGTGCATGTTGGTGGTTTTAGAATTGGCTTGATATGAGCCTAAAGTTCTTGAACTATTGTTTCCTTTTAAGGATGCTTTGTACTTGCATGTCTCAGATTCATGTTCCTTGGATTTGAGGTGTTTTCTGGTTTTTCTTAAAATCTATGGTTATGCTCATCTATGATTATCCATTATTTTGGTTTAACCATTATGGGTGTATGCAGACTTTAGGGTCTACCAGATGTGAAGTGGGTGAGGATGTGCATGGGTGTTGGATGTAACATAGTGGTTTTGCGGGTTTTACACAGTCAAAAAAAACTTGTGATTTTATGGAGCTGCTGGTAAGCTATTTTCTAGACCCTGGCTTTTGGGGTGTTACTAGATGAGATAGTTGTAGTTTTACATGTATCCTTCATGCATGGTGTTGAGAAGGTGAGATTCTTTCTCTACATGGGAGTGTTGGTATGTGATTAGTCACTCAAAATTTATGTGGTAATGCTTCTGGGTTATTAGACTATGGTGCTCGGGTTGTGGACATGTTTGGAAAATTAGATTCGTGTATGATCTGGTGTTTGAGTCATGATTGTCTACAAGATGCTATTCTCTTTGAAATCTCATATTTGTAATTTCTAGTGCGATGATGGCTTTGCATGTGTTAGTGTAATTGGATCTATGAGTTATGTAGTTTGTGGATTAGTTACCCATTGGCTGCATTGGGATGACTCAAAAATGGACTATCTATATCCACGAGGTTGATTCAATGTTGATGAAAACTTGTAATCTGGCCTTGTCTATGGTCACTTGTGCATTGGTGTGGTTTCTTTGAGATGAGAGGATGGATGATGTTGAGTAAGTCGATAATCGGTGGTGGGAACCTGTAGCATGTGTATCATGATGTCATGAATAGCTTGGATACACAATTTTGCGTAAGCTTTTGACAGTGATGGTATTTACTTGGTTTGGAGATCTCGGTGTCACTTTGTATTATTGTTAGATGGACGTGTTGATGAGTGGACCTAGAGGATTTTCAAATTAGTAGAAGTTTGGTCATGGTGCTTGGAAAGCTCATTTGTCATGGTTTAGTGGGATCTTTAGCAATGACTGTGAATTCATCACTTGGTGATGGATGATCTTCTTTAGTATTACAGATGTTACTAGAAGGAGCTCTTAGATCATGTTGTTGCAAAAGGGTTCTTTTGCATTTGCAGGGGCACTATTTGAAGATATGTAACATCTTGAATGCCATGAAACTCGTGGAGTCTTTGGTTGAGGTGTTGGTGGTGCTTGATAGGTGATGTTGGTTTAGAGTTTGGTTTGTTTTATGTCATGGTATATTCTTGTTTTGGATTATAGTTTTGACATGAAGCATTGCTCTTGAGACCATGGTGTGTTCACTTGGAGCCTAGGATCTCCTAAGGGGAATGGTAAGGTCATGATGCCATGTGTGACTTGGTACCATAGTTCAATGGAAGTTGTTGGCAGTGATGTGTGTTCATCTTTTGATGGTGGATGATCTTCTGTAGTGTTTAATGGTGTCGTGAATGGACTCTTGGTTTTTTTACTTTTATGCAATGAGGGTTCATTCACATTGTTGGTTTCATTGACAGAGGATGGTTATATTCATGTGGTTTGAATATAATGACATATTTGTCTATCATGCAGGACTTCTTTAGTCTTTGATTAAGGTGTCATATTATGTTGTCTGAGATCATGATGTCATGACAAGTTCCTGATTCAGATGATTGGAGCTTTGATAGTGGTCTAGTGGTTCTCTTGGTATTGGATACATTGATCATTTGATTGATTACTTCATGATAATGCAGTGATGCATTTTGAGTTTAGGATGAGATGATTGTTAGCAGGTGCTCATGGATACATGGAGAATAAGGTGAGGTTGTCTTTCTCTTAAGATGAGAGAAGTGTGTTGAGATGGTTACTCTTGATGAGATTGTTCCTATTTTTTTTGTTCACAATTAAAATTAGTCGGACCTAAGTGTAATTGTTCAGAAGGAATAATAGAAAACTTCAAAGTTATGCATTCATTGAATGGTTGATGCCTTGATAGAGTAGAGAAGGATATCTAGTTGTCAGGATAACCCATCAATCCAATCAGGACTCATAAGTTATCATGACAAGAGAATTGATTGTCAAGAAATCAAACATTCAAAGAAATACAATTGTTCTACATAGTTTGATCTTCCAGGAGTTATAAGTTAAATTGATTATTCAGTTAATCAGTTTTGAATAAAAGAAAGAAAGATATTTTGTATTGCATTGTTATTTCATGTCATGTTTTGAACATACATTCAAGTATCTATTACTTTATCTCATGCATTGATTGAAAAAGGAAATACATATACATCATATGCATAAGAGAAATTAACTGATCATGTTTAAAAGAAGTGTTCAAATATGTCCCACACAAGACGTGGGAGTAACTAGACTGAGCAATTCTAGACATGCAAGCTATGCATCTATTTGATAAAAGACAAAGAAATAAACACATGATAAGGTTAAAGATCCATCATTGTCTGATGATGGAGATTGCTGTTGAGGTTGGCCTTCAAGTCTTTAGTCTTCAGTCTTCACTCCAAGCCATCATTAGTTGAACCTGCAAAATTTTGGGGATAGCCCTGTTAGTGCTTTGGATGTTTAAAATGATCGCATGCTTTTATCAAACAGAAACATCTACTTATCACATCATGCATTCAAATGAGAAATCAGATCAGATATATGACACAAATCAGAAGGAAATCATGAAGAAGATCAATCAATACTATCAAGTACTATTTTATGCTAACTTGTTTATTCACTGTGCAAGTACAGGAAAAGTAATGTTGCTGATTTGGAGACATATTTAGCATGTGGAGAAAATGTGGCTCCCATAAGGGTAGAGCCCAGCATGTTTCCTTCTTATACATTCAGGAAGGATTTTAGATTGCAAAGGACAGGGTTCAGACATAAAAGGTATTTTTCCATCTCTTTATTATGATTGGAATATGATTTTGCCATCCAAGTATACCTCAATTGAATAATGAGACCAAATATATGCCACATCATGTGTGGATCCATTTAGAACAGCAAAGTAAAGAGGAGCAGTCATTTGGACTGACACAACATAAAAGGCACAGATGTGAATTATGAAAAAAGCTATGATATGCACATAGTTTTACTGATAAGAATGCAGAATTCTGAGACATTTCAAGTTCAAGTTCCAAGCACCAAGGCCTTTGTTAGGTCAATAGTACTATAAACATGTCCAAACAGTTATGAACCACCTAGTGCTTGTGGGATTCAATGCATAAAGAATGAAGGGCAGTAGTCTACCTTACAAAACATTCATAGCTAGCATATATACAGGCTTTTGTTTTCAAATAAAAGAGAGCATCTGTAGCTCTAGAGCCTCTAGTCACAGTGCTATCCAAACTGACTATTATGATATGAATTCTTACTCTAAAAAGTAGAAAAGCCATCATATACAAGAATAGCAGCTTGTAGAGAACTATCATAATCAAAGCAGCCCTACGTCTGTACGTCAATAATAGGATAGCATAATAGTCACATAGGAGAGATCATGATCATGGTGCAAAAAGGCAGAGATAGTCTTCCAGGTTGATAAGACATTCAAACACTTACATTGCCAAAGCAGTTAGATAGTACAGTGGGACAGGCATCCATGACTAGAAACAATCATATAGAACAGAACATCAGCATCATTAACAATTGATAGTAAGCAGTCAAGAAGCAGACATGGCATGACCAGTAAAAGACTAATGGGGCATAAGAATGAATTTGATGATGGTCAATGTGGAAAACATATGTGAATAGAGCAATCATCCTAAATCTATGCATGATGTCATCACAATACATGCAAAGGACAATGAACACATCAACAACCATCAAATAAGCAACAACAACACACAATGTAGTACCAACCCTCAATGGTTTTCACTATTTCAAGTTGCAAAGAGGTGTCTTGATAATGCAAGATGAAACAATGCCAAGAAGAATAGATCTGCATAATAGGGCATAACAGTTATTCACATAGGGTTCATTATAGTAGCTTTTATGAAAGAGGAGGTCTAAGAACAATCATAAAGAAGAAAATGACTGGTAGCTGTGGAAATTATTAGCTTTTTCTCTATTAGGAGAAAAAAATAAAAGGGTTTGGAAAAGTTTTGCCTGAGTCTTTTAGACTTTGATATGAATGTGAAACAAGAACAAACCATTGCAGAGATGACTTATAATCCATTCAAGGAAGATGAAGATACGTTTAATATGGATGAAAATAAGAATGCAATTAATAGACCTCCTGAGGGCACACCAGAAAGTAGAGTTTTGTTAGTTAACACTGCCTATACAACTGGGATATTGGAGGCAAGCATCATCTTGTGGATTCAAACAATGGAAAAGTACATATGAAAATGCAAGGGTTTATACAATAGAGAGAGGCTCTTTCCACTACTTTCATCATCAAAAGCAAGAAACACCAAAGAGAAAATAGTGGATAGAGTCAATAAAAAAATGTCGCTATTTTTGTTCACAGGCCTATCATAAGGTAGCATACACATAAAGATATATTTTCCCTAGTTGCCACAGTTTAAAGAGTCACAGAGCCATCATCTATTTTGAATATCTTGATAAGATACAGTGATAAAAAAGAGTAAAAGAACTTCACCAAGACATTAGAAGACACAAAGCTCCATTAGTATCAGAAGAAGTCCATGACATCAGAGTAGCAATGAAAGACATCAGCCATGTCACTATCAAGGCAACAGGATCATGAAGAGGTTTAAACAGTCATGCAATCACTAATAAAATGTGAACAAAGTCTGAATTCTCCAAAGAAGGAATGGCATGCATAGGGTCCAAAAGAAGAAAACTAGAAGGAACAGTGTCAGTCCTACCTACAAGGATACTCATCTCGAGGAGGCAAACCTTTGCAAATAAAGACAAAGAGGAATAAACCTAAAGTCTACACAGGTATAACAGCAAAGGACTTTTACAAGAGTTACAGAATAGAACTCTAGATATGGATCTATGTGCTACACAATCAAATACCATCAGCTACGAAGGAAGATGCCATGGACTAATTCATTACCAAGCTATTTCTAGTTACAGAACCAAGAAATGCACAGGAGGATAATGATAGAGTACAGTTGTTACAAAAGAAATCTCTTTTTACGTAAAGAAAATTGAAACCCTTGTTTCATTTATTTCACACAGTGAGGGAAGGAAGGTGATACAGTGTGTCTTTGCCAAGGTCTTGCCAGAAAATGGCCTTTATGAGCAAACCCTTGTCACATTTTAAAAATAACCCTCTTTCCTTCTGCAAATACAGTCAAAGGAGAATGTGTCAAAGTGTCTACAGGTATGGCCATGAGACAGAATGCATTTCATGTGCAAGATTAAATCAAGACCCTCATTTCAAAGTCAAGAGACCTTCAGGTTTTTCATAATAGAAGATAGAGAACAAGCTACAAAATGCATTCTAGGCCACAGCAATGTCATAAATGAAGGTATGAAAGGATACCCAGTTAATAAAATTTGAAACCCTCGTTAACTTTTGCATATAAAATGATTAAAAAGAGCTTATAGAAAAAGTGAAGAGGCTTACCTTCAAAATTATAGAGGAGAAGAAGACAGACATGATTGCGGCCTCTTTTAAGGTTTTTATCATTTGTTGTCCCAATTACAAGTTAAAGACACAGAGAAACAAGAGAAGAAGTTGTCAATGAATTGCACAGAGGGGAGAGAAAGCATGGTCGTAGCCCTTTGAGCAAAGAAAGAGTAGAATATAATGGAAAATGCCATTCAAAGCTTCAAAATATATACTCACAATTTTGTTGAGCTTCCCAAACCGAAAATGAAAGATTTCAAGCACCAGAAGGCCAAGCATATAGAAGAAAATCAAAGAGCCAAACCCTAGCCGCCGGTCGGCTTTAGGTTGCAGAGAAAAATAATGGAGAATACCAATTGAAAATGAAATGATCTTAGGGTTTTCAACTTGCTTTTTGAGATGCTCAAAGTTTCTTTTCTTTTTGACTTTACAAAGGAGATATAATTACCTTATCTAAAATGCAGCCATGGTCAAGACTTCAAATGTTGAGATCTCTAGTGATAATTGCTTGGAGGGGCTGACAGCACTGCAAGTTCATAATGCTTTTTGATTTTATTTGAAGGATCAAAGAGGTGGTCGACATCATAAGGAGAGCATTATGAACTTTCAAAACCTCTTAATTCCTCATGGTCAACTATTTTATAGTCCAATGATGTTGTCACATGGTCAAAGATTTATCATAATAACTAATGCGTGAAAAATGACCGAATATAGACAAGTGATTATTTTTACCTTGAAGGAAGTCAAAAGGGTCGACATCGTGAAGAGACAAGGCTTGTGCCTTGTAAACCTTTTCAAACCTTTATTTTCTACATGGTCAAAGATGCCTTATAAGAGACTCATGCATGGTCGAGATATATGCCCTTGTCATTTCTTGAATGCATTGAATGCAAAGGGTGGAATGATATGAAGACAAGAGATGTATGCAAGGTGGAGAATTGTGGATAAGGTAAGTTTTGCAAGGTGGCAAAGTATGTGACAAAAGGAATTATTCACAAGTGTATAAAGACAATATAATGCAGGCAGGAGGTCATGGTAAATAAGGTCAAATTTGACATGATGGTATTTGTATGGGCAAATGAGGTCATTTTTTGCATTGTAAATGGAGTAATAAGGTAGAGTGTATTAATGTTTTCTCATTGGTGCATGGAGTGATAAGGGTAAAAAATTTTGCCTTAATATGTAAATCATGCAAAATAGGGATATTTTCTCACACAGAGGTATAAAGAGTTTTCTTTTTCTTCTAAGTCCTATTTGTGCTCACATCATGCAAATTAGGCAAGTGTAATTGGAGTAATAAGGAGTGATATTTTTTCTTCTAATCATGCATGATTTTACAAAATAATTAATTGTAAATAAATAATAAAGTAATAATTTCCAAATTACTTTATTATTTTTCACAAGTTGTAAAATCAGAAATAGAACAAATTGTAACTAATAATGAATTAATTTTTCTATTACTTTATTATTTACTCACAATCAATTTTGCTCATGCAAAATCATGCAAATTGATTAGTTGAGTTAACTAGGCCACCTAGGAGGTTTTGCATGATTTTTAGGATTATTTTTAAGGTCCTTGGTCAACTTTTTGGTCAAGCATATGGAGAGGCCCAAATTGAAGCTATTTTTGCTCAATTTGTGGCAGTTTTTGGCCTTATTTTTGAGGATTTTGGAGGTTGCTCAGGAATGATTATTTTTATAGGCAGTTATCTGCAAGTCCATTTTTTTTGCATGCCTCTTGGAGAGATAAAACCTATATATTGTAAAGCAAAAGTTTGTTTTTGCTAGTTCTTGACTCTAATTTTGATTCAGATAGATTGGAGAATTCTTGTAGCTCACTATTACAGTTTTATTGAGAGATCGGCAGGTTACAAGTTATACTTTTGTCTTCTTTGTAGAACTTTCCTTTATTTTCTTTGAGATCAGTTTAGTTACCTTTCCTTTTAGTGCTATTATTGAAGTGATTTTGATGAAATTTTGTTGTGTTTTATTATTAAACCTTTAAAATTATTGTCTCACTTCCTTGCTTGCAGCATTAAGCATATATTCATCATAGGTCTTAGATTATTTTAACCAGAAATAGTCTTTTTATGTTGTGAAAAAACTATTTCCTTCATAAAAACCTATTTTCAAACCTTCCTTAGAATCACTTTTGTGATATTTATGCCAAGTCTAGATTGTGTAAAAGTCAGATTTTTGAGAAAACATTGTGGATCAAATTGCATTATTTTTATCCAAATCAAGTGCATCACCAATTTTTACCTTTAAGCATTCATTTAGTTTGTTTCTTCCCTTTTCCAAAAATAGTAAAAACATGTCTCAATAGAACATTCGAAGGGAACCAGCCCACAATCTAGAGGTCTAATTTCGTCATAGGGTACCCACAACCTGAAATTAGTGCCATGTTACACAGAATTGCAGTGCTTCACCAGCCTTGCATACGGGTGCAATTCCCAGTGATAACAGTTTTTGGCACACCCAGTGGGACATTGAACTAATTCTCAATTCAATAAAGAACTTATTTTTCTGTTGTTTTGGTACGATCAGCAGATCTTACAGCCTTTTAGAGGTTTATTTTTTCAAGTACCTGGCGACTCTATCTTTCTGGTTTTTTATAGATCATATTTTGCAGCCTATGAGAAGAATTTTGGTCTTATAAATTAGGTTTTAGTTGTTTCCAACTTTCTAAATGAGTAAACATGTCTACCTTTCATGGGAATATGTCATATCATCCATCATATCATGAAAATACTGCTAATCCATCATCCTATCATCCATATCAGATCAGCCATGCTGTTAATTTTAACTCAAATTCTATGGTTTCTCAAGGAAACCAGCATGTTCAATATGCTTACCTCCCACCCACCCTTGCTCATCCTTCATATCAGCATTTACATGTTCAAAATCAGCCCCAAGAGATTAGGGATATGAAGTATGGCATGAGTGAAACAAAAAACACATTGCTAGAAATCACAAAGCAGATAGAGGAGTTCAAGAGATAGCAAGAATATGAGCAACAGGAGGAAGAACTAGATTATCAGGCTTATCATCATGAGCAGGAATTGGAAGCACAAAGGATGCAGTTTCAAGAAAGTCTTAGAAGGGAGATAGAAACAAAAGAGGCACAGATGAAGTTTTTGCTTGCACAAATACAAAAGTAGAACATCCGGACAGCTGCGTTCATTCTGAATCAGCATTCTCAAAATGAGGTTAGTAGGAATCAAGTTTCAAGTTTTAGGAATTCTGATTGTAATCAGGAACCTATTTGCATTCAAAATCAGTCTATTAGTTATCAGTATCTGTCATATCAAGTACCTGAATCAAAACATCAAGCTTCTGAGCAACCATGGCAGCCTTCTTGGACCGAACATCCTGATTATAAAATGCCAAATCTTATTAAGGCTACCCCTTCCATACCAATCCATTATCAGGAAGAGGAAAAAGTAGAAGTATCTAAACCAATCAAAATTCCAAGTTGGTAGAGTGAGCAAGAGGTAATAGTTTTTGAACCCATCAAAATTCCAAGTTTCAACCCAGCAACTGAAGTTTCTTGCAGTCCTTCTTGTCCCATCAAATCAGAAAAATCAGATGTGGAGCAAGAGGTTGCTATTGTTTTTTTTGTGTCCCCAGCTGAAAATGAGCATAATGAGGGAGATGCTAGTTCAGATTTGGTAGTCAATCCTTTAGATTTTGATTCATTCAAGAAGTTCTCTAATGTTGTTTACAAGATAAATGAAAGCAGGATACAAAGATTTGAAGGGCAAAATCTTCAATTGCAAAAATAGATTGCCCAAGTTGCAAGTGAGAATAAACTAGACAAAGAAGAAGATGTAGTTTCTTTGTTTGATCAACTGCCTTCTTTTGTTAATCAAGATGAAGACATCATACAAGTACCAGCTGATTTAAGACAACTAGTTGATATTGCAGAACATGAGGTACTGTTGATCTTCAATGAAGTTGATGTCTCAGTTCAGCTAGAAGAGAAAAAAGATAGTCACATTTTGGATGCCAATGATCTTGTTTTATATGAGCATGAGATTAACCAACCTGAATATGAAACTAAATCAGATGATTTTCTCTGTGAGAATAAAACATCTAATTTGTTTTCAGAACAACTAAGTGGATCAATTAAAGAAATTCAATATTTTCAAGATATTTATGTTTTTGATTGTCAAGACCCTGACTGTTCAGCCTGCAGGGAGCTTGCCAATCTGATGGATTCTTGTAGCAATCAAGAGCTTATGTTAGGAAATGATGAGCATATAGTTTCAGTGCAGGATTTTAAGTTAGAAAACATGTTTTCAAGTATTATAGAAGATTTTTGTTCTAACATAGATAATGATTTGATACCATGTGAGACAGCAGTATGTGATCAACAGGATCAAATCAAAGAGGCAAGTATTCATCCTTTTTCATTCCTATGAGCTAACCATTTCAAATCAGATTGAAAGTCCAAGTGATCATATGATAGCAGACCCAAATCTAGACATTAGAATCAACAGCCAAGAATACATTATTATGAGAGGATGCCCAATCAGGCATATGGTTGCCAGAGAAATGAAGAAGCAAGTACAAAATGTTGTTGTATCGACTAAATAGATTTCAGCCTCAGAACAATAGAATCATATCACCTTTTTACCCTGTGACAGAGGTTTGCATGATTAGATTCAGCTAGTGAGTAAAATTATCTACATTTCTTATGAAGCAGTGCAGCAATTTATTCAGTACTTTCTTGTACTACATCAAATTTCAGTTGCTCATAAGTATGTGAATCTGTGTTCCCTGTTGAGGAAGGGAAGTTATTTCAACCAAATAGTTAATAGATTAATTTGACCAGCACCTTTGGCTGGTTAGAGTAGGGTAGGTAGATTTTCAGTTCAGTATTTCATTTCCAAGAAGTGCTTTTGCACATGTTGTTGGTTTTGTTTAAGGCAAATCAGTTTTAGTTTTAGTTTTTAGTTAGTTGCTACTGTTGTTTTCAGTTAGTGTGAGTTGCAAATTTTCTCTAAATTTAGGGCAAAAATGACTCTATGCCCAATGGAAAGGCTAGGCTACTAGTCCTAAACTGTTTAGCAGGCAAACACCCCTGAGAGGTCCCCAAAAATGTTACTAATTTTTTTTGTTCACACTTAAAATTAGTTGGACCTAAGTGTAATTGTTCAGAAGGAATAATAGAAAACTTCAAAGTTATGCATTCATTGAATGGTTGATGCCTTGACAGAGTGGAGAAGGATATCCAGTTGTCAGGATAACCCATCAATCCAATCAGGACTGATAAGTTATCATGACAAGAGAATTGATTGTCAAGAAATCAAACATTCAAAGAAATACAGTTGTTCTACACAGTTTGATCTTTTAGGAGTTATAAGTTAAATTGATTATTCAACTAATTAGTTTTGAATAAAAGAAAGAAAGATATTTTGTATTGCATTGTTATTTCATGTCATGTTTTGAACATACATTCAAGTATCTATTACTTTATCTCATGCATTGATTGAAAAAGAAAATACATATACATCATATGCATAAGAGAAATTAACTGATCATGTTTAAAAGAAGTGTTCAAATATGTCCCATACAAGCCATGGGAGTAACTAGACTGAGCAATTGTAGACATGCAAGCTATGCATCTATTTGATAAAAGAGAAATAAATAAACACATGATAAGGTTAAACATCCATCATTGCCTAATGATGGAGATTATTTTTGAGGTTGGCCTTCAAGTCTTCAGTCTTCAATCTTCACTCCGAGCCATCATCAGTTGAACCTGAAAATTTTGGGGACAGCCCTGTTAGTGCTCCAGATGTTTAAAATTATCACATGCTTTTATCCAGCAGAGACATCTACTTATCACATCATGCATTCAGATGAGAAATCAAATCAAATATATGACACAAATCAGAAGGAAATCGTGAAGATCAATCAATACTATTAGGTACTATTTTATGCTAACTTGTTTGTTCACTGTGCAGGTACAGGAAAAGTAATGTTGCTGATTTGAAGACATATTAAGCATGTGGAGAAAATGTGGGTGTCCCACGAGGGTAGAGCCCAACATATTTCCTTCTTATACATTCAGGAAGGATTTCAGATTGCAAAGGATAGGGTTCAGACATAAAAGGTATTTTTCCATCTCTTTATCATGATTGGAATATGATTCTACCATCCAAGTATACCTCAGTTGAATAATGAGATAACATATATGCCACATCATGTGTGGATCCATTTAGAACAGCAAAGTAAAGAGGAGCATTCATTTGGACTAACACAACATAAAAGGCACAGATGTGAATTATGAAAAAAGCTATGATATGCACATAGTTTTACTGATAAGAACGCAGAAGTCTGACACATTTCAAGTTCAAGTTCCAAGCACCAAGGCCTTTGTTAGGTCAATAGTACTATAAACATGTCTGGACAGTTATGAACCACATAGTGCCTGTGGGATTCAATGCATAAAGAATAAATGGCAACAGTCTACCTTACAAAACATTCATAGTTGGCATATATATAGGCTTTTGTTTTCAAATAAAAGAGAGCATCTGTAGCTCTAGAGCCTCTAGTCACGGTACTATCCAAACTGACTGTTATGATATGAATTCTTACTCTAAAAAGTAGAAAAGCCATCATATACAAGAATAGCAGCTTGTAGAGAACTATCATAATCAGAGAAGCCTTGTGTCTGTAGGTCAATAACAGCCTAGCATAATAGTCACACAGAAGAGATCATGATCATGGTGCAAAAAGATAGAGACAGTCTTACAGGTTGATAAGACATTCAAACACTTACATTGCCAAAGCAATTAGATAGTATAGTGGGATAGGCAACCATGACTAGCAACAATTATATTGAAAAGAACATCATCATCATTAACAATTGACAATAAGCAGTCAAGAAGCAGACATGGCATGAACAGTAAAAGACTAAAGGGGCATAGGAATTACTTTGATGATGGTCAATGTGGAAAACATATGTGAATAGAGAAATCATCCTAAATCTATGAATGATGCAATCATAGTACATGCAAAGGACAGTGAACACATCAACAACCATCAAATAAGAAGCAACAGCACACAATGTAGTACCAACCCTCAATGGTTTTCACCATTTCAAGTTAGAAAGA
This sequence comes from Cunninghamia lanceolata, assembly GCA_027924645.1. Classification (NCBI taxonomy): domain Eukaryota; kingdom Viridiplantae; phylum Streptophyta; class Pinopsida; order Cupressales; family Cupressaceae; genus Cunninghamia; species Cunninghamia lanceolata. Next base: position 11,299,870 of record BSBN01000082.1, on the reverse strand, counting down.
GGTGTCTTGATAATGCAAGATGAAATAATGCCAAGAAGAATAGATCTGCATAATAGGGCATAACAGTCATTCATAGAGGGTTCATTATAGTAGCTTTTATGAAAGAGGAGGTCTAAGAACAATCATAAAGAAGAAGATGACCGGTAGCTATGGAAATTATTAGCTTTTTCTCTATTAGGAGAAAAAAATAAAAGGGTTTGGAAAAGTTTTGCCTATGTCTTTTAGACTTTGATATGAATGTGAAACAAGAACACACCATTGCAAATCTGACTTATAATCCATTCAAGGAAGATGAAGATACGTTTAATATGGATGAAAATAAGAATGCAATTGATAGATCTCCTGAGGGCACACCAAAAAGTAGAATTTTGTTAGTTAACACTGCCTATACAACTGGGATACTGGAGGCAAGCATCATCTTGTAGATTCAAACAATGGAAAAGTACATATTAAAATGCAAGGGATTATACAACAAAGAGAGACTCTTTCCAATACTTTCATCATCAAAAGGAAGAAACACCAAAGAGAAAATAGTGGATAGAGTCAATAAAAAAATGTCGCTATTTTTGTTCACAGGCCTATCATAAGGTAGCATACACATAAAGATATATTTTCCCTAGTTGCCACAGTTTAAAGAGTCACATAGCCATCATCTATTTTGAAGATCTTGATAAGATACAGTGATAAAAAGAGTAAAAGAACATCACCAAGTCATTAGAAGACACAAAGCTCCATTAGTATATAGAAGCAGTCCATGACATCAGAGTAGCAATGAAAGACATTAGCCATGTCATTGTCAAGGCAACAGGATCATGAAGAGGTTTAAATAGTCATCCAATCACTAATAAAATGTGAACAAAGTTTGAATTCTCCAAAGAAGGAATGGCATGCATAGGGTCCAAAAGAAGAAAACTAGAAGGAACAGTGTCAATCCTACCTACAAGGATACTCATCTCTAGGAGGAAAACCTTTGCAAATAAAGACAAAGAGGAATAAACCTAAAGTCTGCACAGATATAATAGCAAAGGACTTTTACAAAAGTTACATAATGGAACTCTAGATATGGGTCTACGTGCTACAGAATCAAATAGCATCATCTATGGACTAATTCATTACCAAGCTATTTTTAGTTATAGAACCAAGAAATGCACAGGAGGATAATGATAGAGTACAGCCGTTATAGAAGAAAGTTCTTTTATGCAAAGAAAATTGAAACCCTTGTTTCATTTATTTCACACAGTGAGGGAAGGAAGGTGATATAGTGTGTCTCTACTAAGGCCATGCCAAAAAATGGCCTTTATGTGCAAACCCTCGTCACAGTTTAAAAATAACCCTCTTTCCTTCTACAAATACAGTCAGAGGAGAATGTGCCAAAGTGTCTACAGGTATGGCCGTGAGACAGAATGCATTTCTTGTGCAAGATTAAATCAAGACCCTCATTTCAAAGTCAAGAGACCTTCAGGTTTTTCATAGTAGAAGACAGAGAACAAGCTACAGAATGCATTTTAGGCCACAGCAATGTCATAAATGAAGGTATGAAAGGATACCCAGTTAATAAAATTTGAAACCCTCGTTAACTTTTGCATATAAAATGACTAAAAAGAGCTTACAACAAAAGTGAAGAGGCTTACCTTTGAAATTATGGAGGAGAAGAAGACAGACATGGCCGCAGCCTCTTTTGAGGTTTTTATCATTTTTTGTCCCAATTACAAGTTAAAGACAGAGAAACAAGAGAAGTTGTCAATGAATTGCACAAAGGGTAGAGAAAGCATGGCCGTAGCCCTTTGATCAAAGAAAGAGTAGAATATAATGGAAAACACCATCCAAAGCTTCAAAATATATACTCACAATTTTGTTGAGCTTCCCACACTGAAAATGAAAGATTTTGAGCACTAGAAGGCCAAGCATATAGAAGAAAATCAAAGAGCCAAACCCTAGCTACAGGTCGGCTTTAGGTTGCATAGCAAAATAATGGAGAATGCCAATTGAAAATGAAACAATCTTAGGGTTTTCAACTTACTTTCTGAGATGCTCAAAGTTTATTTTCTTTTTGACTTTACAAAGGAGATATAATTACCTTATCTAAAACGCAGCCGTGGTCAAGACTTCAAATGTTGAGATCTCTAGTGATAATTGCTTGGAGGGGCCGACAGCACCACAAGTTCATAATGCTTTTTGATTTTATTTGAAGGATCAAAGGGGTGGTCGACATCATAAGGAGGAGCATTATGAACTTTCAAAACCTCTTAATTCCTCATGGTCGACTATTTTATAGTCCAATGATGCCATTGTCACATGGTAAAAGATTCCTCATAATAACGAATGCATGCAAAATGACCGAATATAGACAAGTGATTATTTTTACCTTGGAGGAAGTCAAAAGGGTTGAAATCCTAAAGAGACAAGGCTTGTGCCTTGTAAACCTTTTCAAACCTTTATTTTCTACATGGTCAAATATGCCTTATAAGAGACTCATGCATGGTCGAGATATATGCCCTTGTCATTTCTTGAATGCATTGAATGCAAAGGGTGGAATGATATGAAGACAAGAGATGCATGCAAGGTGGAGAATTGTGGATAAGGTAAGTTTTGCAAGGTGGCAAAGTATGTGACAAAAGGAATTATTCACAAGTGTATAAAGACAATATAATGCAGGCAGGAGGTCATGGTAAATAAGGTCAAATTTGACATGATGGTATTTGTATGGGAAAATGAGATCATTTTTTGCATTGTAAATGGAGTAATAAGGTAGAGTGTATTAATGTTTTCTCATTGGTGCATGGAGTGATAAGGGTAAAAAATTTTGCCTTAATGTGTAAATCATGCAAAATAGGGATATTTTCTCACATAGAGGTATAAGGAGTTTTCTTTTTCTTCTAAGTCCTATTTGTGCTCACATCATGCAAATTAGGCAAGTGTAATTAGAGTAATAAAGAGTGATATTTTTTCTGCTAATCATGCATGATTTTAAAAAAAAATTAATTGTAAATAAATAATAAAGTAATATTTTCCAAATTACTTTATTATTTTTCACAAGTTGTAAAATCAGAAATAGAACAAATTGTAACTAATAATGAATTAATTTTTCTATTACTTTATTATTTACTCACAATCAATTTTGCTCATGCAAAATCATGCAAATTGATTAGTTGAGGTAACTAGGCCACCTAGGAGGTTTTGCATGACTTTTAGGATTATTTTTAGGGTCCTTGGTCAACTTTTTGGTCAAGCATATGGAGAGGCCCAAATTGAAGCTATTTTTGTTCAATTTATGGCAGTTTTAGGCCCTGTTTTTGAGGATTTTGTAGGTTGCTCGGGAATGATTATTTTAGAGGCAGTTATCTGCAAGTCCTTTTTTTTTTGCATGCCTCTTGGAGAGTGCAAACCTATATATTATAAAGCAAAAGTTTGTTTTTGCTAGTTCTTGATTCTCATTCTGATTCAGACAAATTGGAGAATTCTTGTAGCTCACTTTGACAGTTTTATTAAGAGATTGGCAGGTTACAGGTTATACTTTTGTCTTCTTTGCAGAACTTTCCTTTGTTTTCTTTTAGATCAGTTTAATTACCTTTCTTTTTAGTGCTATTATTGAAGTGATTTTGATGAAATTTTGTTGTGTTTTATTATTAAACCTTTAAAATTATTGTCTCACTTCCTTGCTTGCAAAATTAAGCATATATTCATCACAGGTCTTAGGTTGTGTTAACCAAAAATAGTCTTTTTATGTTGTGAAAAAACCATTTACTTCATAAAAACCTGCTTTCAAACCTTCCTTAGAATCACTTTTGTGATATTTATGCCAAGTCTAGATTGTGTAAAAGTCAGATTGCTAAGCAAACATTGTGGATCAAATTGCATTATTTTTATCCAAATCAGATGCATCACTAATTTTTACCTTTAAGCATTCATTTAGTTTCTTTCTTCCCTTTTCCAAAAATAGTAAAAACATACATCTCAATAGAACATTTGAAGGGAACTAGCCCATAATTTGGAGGTCTAATTTCGTCATAGGGCACCCACAACCTGAAATTAGTCTCATGTTACACAGAATTACAGTGCTTCACCAGCCTTGCATACGAGTGCAATTCCCAGTGATAACAGAGATTTCAACAAAAAGTCTGAGAAGCCTACACCTTGGTTGGACGTGAGTTCAATAGAGACCTGTGAGGAGATTGCTCTTGGAGGAGTCATGATGGCTTGCATATCCTAGAGGAGCAATCTCATTCCCACTCTTGGTATACTCGGCAGTTTATTACTTGAGAGGGGATGGTAGTGAGCTGATTTCTTAAGACAAGAAATGGATTTGTTTGATCTTCTTTGGTTTGAGAGGCTTACATCCATGTTGGTTACATTATACAAATGTTATGTTTGATCTTGGTAATTGGACAGTTGGGTGTTGTTATGGATTTTCTTTTGGGGATGGTGAAGAAGATCATACTTGACACAATTGGCACTCAGAGGTGTATGTAGGAGGATTTTCTACAGGTATATGATGTGCAAAGTTTCTCTCTTTGGTCTCGGTTATTCCTTGATGTTTGATTTTACATTACATTGGTTTGAGGTTTTTATTGGAGCTATTGTAATCACTAGCTTGTGGTCATGTGTTTTCACTTATGTTCTTGGGTGATGACATGGAGGTTATGTTATATATTTCCTTTGTTGGGTGTGGAGAACTTGGGAGAGTTCTGGACTGGTGGTGAGAATTATTCTTGCAGGTTATTTGTTTACAAGTTTTGCATATCATTATGGATGATTCCTTGGTGCTACATGATGTTGTTTACACTTTCTAAATGATGCTATTGGTAGACTTTGTATGCCTTGATCTTTCTCAGATTTGCATTAGACATGCAGTGGAAGTTCCTGGATGTGTTTGGTCTTCTTCGACTGGTTGACACATGGACCTTGTATTTGCAGTTGATGTGTTGGCTTTGTAAATGCCATGAGTTTGCTATGTTTTTTATACCTTCAAGGTAAGGATAGATTGGATGGATAGAACTTATTGTGTGTGTTTTTTTCAATCATGTGGGTTGATCAGTTAGATGGGAGTAGTTAGGTGTCCGGTTGTTGTTCTAATTGATGATTTTATCTTGTTTTCTAGAGGATGACTTCACAGTTGTGTTCAGGTTGAGGTCTTTGAAGTTGATATTTTTGATGCTTTCGTAGAGCTTGTGAGCACAATGAAATGGAGGCAGTATTTTGTAGCCTTTGCTATCAGTTGGATCTGGTGCTTGTGTTCTCTGGACTAGTGCATATTTTCCATGGCGTGTTCCTTTCATTGAAAGATGGTAGGAATTGTTGCCTGAAAATGGTGGACATCTTGGATGTTGTTGCAGGTGTCTTGGCTGGAGCACGAAAGTATTGTTCAAGTTTTGTATGATTGCATGAATGGCTAATACAATGACTTCAAGCATTGGAAGGAGCCAATAAGGTCTTCATCAAGTGGGAGAATGTTGAGAAGAGGTGACTCAATCTTACCGGAGTTCAAGCTTCACCTTCATCGCTCTAACAGTTTGATTTCATTGGGACCAAGTTTCTAGTCCCCTTGATGTATCGATGAGCTACTAGCTTGGCGTTTAGTTTCTCGTCAGGCTGATAGCCACTTATTGGCAAGACAGCGATGGAAGTCCCTTCGACATTCTGATGGACTGTATGAAGCTTCATCGGTAAGACATTATGTGTTCACTGGGACTTTGGATGGTGTATCCTCAACACCTAATGTAGGTTTTTGTGGTTTCATTGATGGGATAATTGTATGTCGGTGTGAGTTGTCACACCATCCCCTTGATATTTTGATTGGGCAAGTTCGATGTGACTTGATGTTATCATCAAGACAATGAAAAGTGTCCCATCGAATTCTTGATAGGGAATGTTAATAACTATAGATGTTTGTCATATAATTGATGGGACTGTGCTACATCAGAGGGAGTCTCTAAGAAGTCTCACTGATGTTCTGATTCAAAGTGTCGATAAGCAAACTCAGTGACATGGAAGTTGACAGTGATGTGTATGCCACCTAGGCAGTGGGGTCGTGGTCAAAGCTTGGTAAACAGAGCTTGGAGAAACAAGGCTCTTGTCGAGGTGACTTTAAAAGTTCAGGGAGAGTTTGGATATTGTCTCTTCAATGTTCAGGAAACTGAATTGAATGTCATTTGTAACTATCCAGTCCATTGTGGAAGTTGAAGCGGTTGTTCTTCCTGGTAATGTGAGTCGAATGTGAATCCACATTGTAATGTTGTAATGTTGAATACATTGTAACAACGGGTGTAGAGATCAGAGTGAATGTGACGAGAGGAGAAGTTGCATTTAAAGGGGATTATGTTGTCGAACTATTTCCAGATGCAAAAGGATGTTAATCTCTGTGAAAAGGCTTAGAGCCTGCAATTGTATTGTACTTGTGTTTACTTGGTTACTGAATAATACAATGGGTCTCTAGCTTTTGGAGTGTGGGGTTTTTTACCCGTAATGGTTTTCCCCACATAAATTTGTGTGTTCATATCTTCTATCATTTCATGCTTTATGATTCTATTGTTGAGTATGTTTTCTACTTATTGTTTAAACTAGTTAAAACTTGTATGAACTTTTCTCGGTAGGATTAATGGTGGGAAATGAACTATGTTTGATTCTGGTTTGTGGCATAGTTGTACGTGTTTTTGAGGCAATCTAAAGAAATTTAAATCTGAAGACACTACTGTTCTCAGATGTTCATTCTGAGATGAACTCATTTCCCTACAAAAACCATCTGGTTGTTCAATATAGACTTCTTCCTCTAGATCACCATTCAAAAATGTTGACTTGGCATCCATCTGATATACCTTGAAGTTCTTATGAGTGGCAAGGACAAGGAACATTCCAATTGCCTTCATCCTACTACTGGAGCAAAAGTCTCCTCAAAATCAATGCCTTTAACTTGTGAGTATCCTTTACATACCAACCTTGCTTTGTTCCTTACAACTTCACCTTCTTCATTCAATTTGTTCTAGAACACCCACTTTGTTCCTATAACATTCTTATTGGCTAGTCTGGGAACCAATTCCCATGTATGATTCTTCTCAATCTTATCCAATTTTTCTTCCATTGTATGTATTCATCCTTCATCTTTGCTAGCATTAGCAAAGGTTTTGGGTTCTACCTTTGATAACAAACGTGTAAGTTTACTTGCTCATGTGTCTTGGAAAGCCTTCTCTTTGTCTGTACACCTGCATTCTTATCTCCAATGATCTGATCTGCTGAGTGGTTCTTCTGAACATACTTTGTTGGAGTCTTGGGCATCTGCTTTGGTTCTTGTTCCTTTTCTTCTATCACTTCTTCTTCATCTTCAATGCATGGAAATATATCAGATCTGGAGTCCTCTAAATCTTGTGAGATCTGATACAAGTCTTCATCTACTTTGACATTTGTGCTTTCAATCATTTTTCTCAGCCTCAATGTTGTAGCATCTATATGCCTTGCTTCTAGTTGAGTAACCAAGAAAGATCCCTTCATCACTTCTTGAATCAAACTTTCCTAGGTCTTCTTCATCTCTTCTGATATAGCATTTTCTACCAAAGATCCTGAAGTATCTGACAATGAGAGGTCTTCCATACCATAGCTTATAAGGAGTCTTAGTGTTGTTGACCCTCAGTTGCACTCTATTAATTAGATAGACAACAGTGTGAACTACTTCCTTCCAGTACATATCAAGCAGATCTACATCTTTCAATATTGCCCTAGCCATCTCTTGCATAGTTCTATTCTTCCTTTCCACGAACCCATTTTCTTGAGGCATCCTAGGAGTTGACAGATGTCTCCTAATACCATGATCTTCACAAAATATTTCAAATTCATTTGAAGAAACTCACCTCCTCTATCAGACCTTAGACATTTTATCTTAGCATCCACTTCATTTTCAACCATATCTTTGAACACCTTGAATTTATCAAGAGCATCTGATTTTTCTCTTAAGAAAGTAACCCAAGTCATTCTAGAATAGTCATCAATGAGCAACATAAAATACCTCTCACCTTGTTGACTCTTTACTCTTGTAGGGCCACATAGATCAGTGTGAATCAAATCCAATGGCTTTGTAGAAGAATACTCCTTTCTTTTGAAACTTATCTTTGTCTGCTTTCATATTTGACATTCCTTGCATACTGTGTTTACAGGCTTGATTATCTTGGGCATGTCTCTCACTACATGAGTAGATTTGATCCTTACCATGTTATCAAAATTATTGTGTCCCATTCTTTTGTGTCATAGCCAACACTCACTAGATTGAGCCAACAAACATCTTCTTCCATTTACCTCCTTCAGAAGATAGATATCACCATATGTCTTGATACCTTCTGCAACTAGTTTTCTGGACCCTGCCTTCCTAATTTCATAACCTTTGGCATGAAAGGTGAGATTATAACCTTTGCTACACATCTAACAGACACTAAGAAGATTGTGCTTTAGCCCTTTGACATAGAGGACATCCTCAGTCCTATTCTTCTCATCAATAGTTATAGCACCTTTTCCATAGATTTGTGTTGACTCATCAGCACCAACTTGATAACACCACCATCCCACTTCTCAAGGCTGATAAACTTCTCCTTGTCACCAGTCATATGATTTGAGAAACCACTGTGAATTACCCAAGCCTTGGCTTCTTCTCTTTCATGAAAGGCATTCCATACAACCATTGATCTATCATTATTTTCATCTATTTGCAAGGCATCAGTCTTCGCGCATTTTCCAACATCATCCGTTTTGTCACCAACACTAAATGCCATAAAAAGTGTTTCATCATTTGAATCATCATGATCCTCATCTTCTGAAGAGTAACTTCTCTCTATGGGATACAAACTTATTTTGAACTTGTCCCTCTTGTTACTACCCCTTGATCCTTTAAAAGGACATTTAGAAGCAAAGTGACCAACCTTTCCACAATTGAAACATTTGAAGGGTAACTTACTTTTGTATTTGTCAGTGCCTTTCTTCAGTCTTCTCACAAATTTTACTTCAACTTCATCAAATCTCTCATCTTCATCAGCAACTTCATCCTTTGTCTTCATACTAACTTTAAAAGCAGCTTCTTTCTTTGGAGCATCACTGCCAAACTCTCTCATTTCAAAGGCAGTAAGGGAACCAAATAGTTTGTCTACACTGTATGTATCCAAGTCCACATTCTCCTCAATAGCAAATACCTTATGACTGTAGGATTTGGGAAGAGAACTTAGAACCTTCTTCACAATTTCATCCTCTTCCACTTTTCCACCAAGACCTTTGATGCCATTGACCACTTCATTCACCCAAAGCATATATCCAGCAATGTCTTCATCCTCTGGCATTTTTAGGGTCTCAAATTTGCTCTTGAAGATTTGCATCTTTGCTTGCTTTACTTTCTTATCTCCTCTATAAATGGTTTCAAGTTTAACTCAAACTTGAACTGCAACTCATTACCTTTGAAAGTTCTGAATTAGCTAACCCACTCATGATAGCAAACTTTGCAAGTTGGCATTGTTATCATATTCCTTAACTTCATCTGGATCTGTAGGAGTAGTAGTAGGAGTAGTGTAACCAATCTTGATAGATTTTCAAATACTGCACCCTAGAGAATTGGTATAGCCTTCCATCTTTAGCTTCCAAAAAGCATAATTTGTTCCATCAAACATAGGTATCTTGTTGGATCCATTATGTGCCATCCTAGACCTTACTCAAGCAGTTAAGCTTCCTTCATAGGAAATTGGCTCTGATACCAATTGTTGAACACACCGAGATACTAAGGGGGGGTGAATCAGTATCTAATTAGATTTTAACTTCTCTGGAGTAGATTAAAACTTAAGCATTAGAGAATCAACATAAACATGAAAGATTAAAACAATGCACATCAACACATAACACCAGATGTACGTGGAAAACCTAAGAAGGGAAAAACCATGGTGAGGATTAACTCACAATCTATGAAGCTGAAAATAACAACTTTGTTTTTGGGCTACAACCCAAGGAAGCTACTACTCCTTGGAAACTTTGATTTAGAGCCACTCCCAAGGAAGCTACTACTCCTTGAATACTTTGTTTTAGGGTCACTCCCAAGGAAGCTACTACTCCCTGAATTAAGAACAAACTTACAAAAGATTACAGTATGACAATCCCTCTACTATCTAAAAACTGACATTGAAATTCACACCTTTGATGATTGCAATTCTGTCTCTTCACACTTCCTTCTGATGATCCAATTAGATAAGCACACTCTGCACTAGATCACTGCCATAGACATGTCTTCAAAAAGAATCAGGACAGCATCTACAACTTCTACTCTTTTTCCTTCAGTCGCAAATCATAATGTAGACATTCTGCTCCTTTTCTTGCTTGTGAACCTTATTAATCACTTTACAATCACACTTCACCTAACTTACTTTGATTTACAATTTATATATGATATTACATTGATTACATTGCTTGTCAGCCAGAGACAACATGGAAAATACATTTACAAGTCGGCCAGACAACACACAACATGAAACGTGTAGAGGACAAGTCCTAAACAAGACTACACGTTACACCATCAAAAGACCCATGCCATGTGGACATCAACACTTGCTTAATCAGGTCCAAAAAATCCTTCATAGCATCAAGCATCAAGGAATTACATCCGCACACTCCGCTCATTTAAAAATAGGACAGCCTTAAGAAAAGACATGAAATTTGAAGCATAACGGCCACAGCAACTTGAAAACCTTATGTGGTAGTAGAAACAAGAAAGATCTTCATGAAACTCTTCCAAATGAGTCTACATGACTCATACAACATCTCCAAACACTCCTTTACCTCCACACATCAATGATTTTGTGTTGCACATCTTCAATCATGAACTCTGAGAACAAGAAGTCATTTGGAACACATTGTAACATATTGTCATTGAAAAATTGAGCTTGCAGACCACCAAGAAACTTGAAACTGCAAGGAAGCATGTAATGCACATCCATGAACATGTCCACAAAGCTGGAAAGGCATACATTTACCTCCAGAGGAATGTGGAGCATTCCAATAGGCCTTTAACACCACCTTACTCTGCTAGAACACATGTCAGCACTCTATCATGCATAATTTTCACAACGGAAGGAAATATGATTTGAAACTTTAGAATTATCACCTTCATTGCACCCTAAACATAGTTCCAGAACCACATAGCCATAAATGCTAGTGCCGAGGAATGCAGAGCAATCTCCCAGACAGTCTTCAAAGGCAGTCATCCAGTAACAAAAACTATCACCAACTTCCTGAGGCCAAACCTTCTTTGTATCAACACATGCATTCTCAAGAATAGTAGGAGAGATCATACAACATATTTCAGGCCACCAGTAACATCTTCTCAACATTAGTGACACATCTGATCATCTTAGTTATTCTAACTCTCATATTAATCTAATTCCCATCTTAATGTATCTTCATACTCAACTTTGCATTGATCAAGGCATGACATCCAACCATGAACATCAGTAACCTCATTATGAGTTGTATCTTCTCTGCTGGATAGGACATGACATCCAACCATGAACACCGTCACACATCCAAAATAGTGTTGACATCAATGACAACCCTAGGAACCATATGTGTAACAGAACAAACCATCTGAAGCCTAGCCGAGATAGGTTGCATGAGCTGGGGATGGAAGATCATTCATTGAATTCAACCCAGTAGCGGGTAGGAGGTCCATTGCGGAAGAGGCGTGCAGAGTACAATCACATCAAGATTTTTCCATTACCTTGATTTTGTTAACACTAATAGCCAAATGACAATTTTCACAAAATTGTTTGAGAACATTGAGTTGGTTTTGGATGTTGCTAGGATCTTTTCTAAGGAGAACAATATTGTCAACATTCTTGAATTTTGATGATACATACCAAAAAGTGTGGGAGCAAGGGGTCATCCTTGCTTAACCATAATATTACAATTAATATCCATTGACCATTCATTATATTTTGTCTTGGCAATAAAATTCTCATAAAACCTAATTATCGCACTACAAATTTCAAGAGGGATACCAATTTCTTCAAATTGTTTTCATAGGTTGGCTCTCAAACCATCTTTTTTTTTTTGTTCACAAACAATGTCATTTATAGTGAGTCAGAATGCATCCCATATAACATAATTTGACTTCTAATGTGGAAAACTTAAGAGTTTTATTAAACTTATTAATTAGTTGTACTCAATATTTCTAATCCCTCTACGTCCCACAAAAGAAGAATCCTTGAGTATAATCACATATGACTAGGAGTTGGTATTGGTGCTAATTTTTCAACTTAGAATTATTCAAGAGGGGGATAGATTTATATCTTTGGTCCCTTTATATATCATAGAAGAAATGGATGAGTCCCAATTGTAATTGCATTTCAAGAAGTCACTCTTGATTTGTCCCATGCCCTCACCTTGGGGAAGCAAGCAAACTCATGTTTACATATTCCTATAGATATGTCCTTCAAGTGTTCAAACTTGGATCAACCCCATGATAGTGAAGCCCATTAATTACTAGAGTAGTTGTTCATTGACTACTAGAATAGTTCTCTTGAACCAATTAGGTTAATAATGGTATTTGAATTCTTCATGTAACATTTTTTGTCTTTTCTTTGTGGAGTTAAAATATCATACCAAATCCGCATTTTCTTAACCTTTGGAAGAATACTCTAGCTTCCTAAAACATTACCAATTATTTTAATTTTCATGGCTTATATGCTCTTGTAAATGCTAAAATCTATATATTTGTTTTGTCATTTTTCTTCACTTGTCTTTAAAATGTCAATTACAAAATTGATTAGATGTAATTATGTAAAGTTCTAAGAGTACATTGTCAATTTTTATGTTACATTAACAAGGTTCGATTATGTAAATCCATTCAACACTTATACTACCCTTTCGAATAAGACTTCAAGATCACAAAATAGTTAGCAACAATTTGCACAAGATAACTAAGATGATGTATATACTTAAGCATAAGATATTAGTATAATAACATCTTGTTTATATAACTCATGGACAAGACACTCCCAAGGAAACTTTCTACACTTAATTTCCCATGAAATATTATGAAAATATAGATGAATCCAAACAAGTGTATTTCCAAAATTTCCCCACGCAAAATTCATCACAAACATTAATTGTTAAAATATAAATTACTTCAAACAAAAGAATTTCCATATCTTCCCATGCAATGGTAGTCACAATAGTTGATTTTAAAATAGTAATTTTATCACCTTATAGTTTTCAAGAGAGTAGTAGTATTATCATTTACTTAGCTCTTTTGACTGCTTTCAAATTTCTCGTCATTTGTATACTTCTTTTACTATTACTTTGAAATTTCTTCATGTTTCTTATTTTAAATTTTTATGGCATTATGTGATGAACTTTGTACTTGTGTTTGTACCCCTCAAGTTTTTTTTGGTTATTCAAATATGATTTTTTAATTAATAAAGTGCTCCATTTCTAAGCCTTAATTTTATTTGGTGAAATACACCCTTTCCAACCATATTGCAACCTTGCCTTCACCCAAGATACTACAACCAAGGAATATCTTATCTTCCATTTTCACCGAATGCTTGTAGATATTTGGACACTAGAATTTACTATTAAATCCCAGTTGACTTTTGGCTTTTGCTCATCGTAATTTATAATTATGTTAATATATGATTTAAAATAGTTTAACTTATCAAACAATCTTTGATTTACTAATAAAATTGCTTGGCTCACAAAGAACTCAAGAAAGGATCAATTCTTACCAAGTGAAATGGATTGACACCAACAGGATGATAAATGTTACACACATTAAAACATTCAAATAGATTACATAAGAATATAGTAACCAAGAATAATGTAGTTTGCATTAAAGAAGAATCCCTTTAAAATAAAAACTTTTAGCACAATGTACAATAACCTTTGATAAAAATGACTATAAAACTATTGGCAATTTATAAATATTTAGAATGCATAATTGATACTACTTAAAAGACAACAGTCAAGAAAAACTAATTAGATTAATTTCATGAAAGAATAATTCCTTAAAAGATATAAGATTCCGCACAATGTACAAGAACATTTCACATAAAGGGTTATAATATCCACTTCCAACACAAATACACTTATGTTGACCACACATTCATCTTACTCATATATAATGCACATTCACACATCTCAAAAATGGTAAAATGAAAACATCAATTTAATGAGAACAATACATCTAATTCAATTGATTGAAGTGTGTTTCTATTGCTTTGAATGTCATGTTGGTGCTAAAAGTTCCCAATGAGGAGTTCTATATTTTTCCATCGTGGGACTATTACTCTCCATAAGGATGCTCTAAAACAATCCAGTTGCCTTATTGGTGTTCCTAATTTGGGTTGCTCAATTAATGGAGGTATCTTGACTGCTTCTATTTGTCTAACTAATAAAATAGTGGTAGAAACTAATCTCCCTTAAATGATCTAGGATTTGATGTTGATGCCACCCTAGCTCTATTTGTAAAGGTTGAAGTTGCTCTAAAGAGAGGGCAAAATTATTGCATTGATTGTAAGGCTAAAACCACTTTTGTTGAGTATAAGTCCTTGGTTGATGTTTCTTGGTTAGAAAAAGTGTTGATAGTCAATCAAAAAAAATCCTAAGATCTATTTTAAATAAATATGTTAAAGAGTACACGTCCCTCTAGTTCATGGTTTGTTGATGATTGAACAATGGGTTTTTTAATTTTTAGTTTGATAGACATTGTCAAATTGTAGGACCTTGGTATGTTTTCCTATTGGTTCCAGAATTTGTGTGATTGTTGTAACGATGTTATTGCAGTGTGGTTGTTTAAGTTGAGCACTCCATCTACTGGAAACTTCCCACAATTCTCACATTGTTGGAGCCTATAATTACCTTGAGGAAGTTGTGTTTGAAGAAGATTCTCCAAGGAGGCTACGATTGGTTAAGGTGCAGCACAATAGGAAAGAGAGAAACCTACAAATGAGAATTGGTCTATTGTTGTCCAATGCAGAGTTGAGGAGATAAAGAAGTTGAAGCTGGTGCATAAGAGGAGAATGCCATCCCGCAGCAGCAGTTGTTCCCTTTATTGTTGTTCAGTCACTTTAGTCTTCTCAGCAGGTCACAAGCAACTAGGAGCGTATTTGTTTTCTGAAGCTCTTAGGTCTATGGTACTTTTTTTCTTAGATCTAAATTGAACAAAAATTTGTATTTGCCTCTGTATGCCTAGGTGAAATTTGTGTTGTAAGTTGTTTAGAAGTTTGTGGGAGAAATTTGTGTTGTTAAGTGTAAGTTAGAAAGCAATTTTGTCTCTTTAAAATGACAAATCTTATGGATTCATATCTAACTGAATCAAACCAATTATGTCAATTGGAAGTTTAAGTTACAGACTCTAATGGAAGGGTCAAATGTGTGGAACATTGTAAATGGTAGGGAGGCCAAACCTACTATGCCTACAGATGTTGTTAAAGATTGGAAGAATAGAGAATGCAAAGATAAGATTCTCTTATGTATGTCTATGAAGGACTCAATGATCCCTCATAGTCGAGATATCACTACCTCTGCTAGTACGTGGACTAGTCTAAAAGGTTTGTATCAAATTACAAACACAAATAGAATTATGTTTCTAAAGAGCAAATTACTTTCAATCAAAATGGAAGCAAATGAAAGTATTAGTGATTACTTGTCTAGAGATAAAGAATTAAGGGATAAATTAGTTGACATTGGTGAAACAGTTTCAAGTAGTGATTTAGTCATTGTTACTTTGAATGCTATGTTAAGAGACTATCAAGTATTTGTCGCTAGTTTGGCTACAAAAGAAAATGCACCTTCTTTTGACAATTTAGTAGGTATCCTTCTACAATGAGAAGAAAGGAAGAAGCATATAGACAGTAGACTCCAAACTATAGATTCAGCTTTGATGGCCAAGGATAAGAAGTCATCCAAAGGAAATCCATGGACAAAGAATACAGGAGGTAAATTTGATAGAATCAAGATGGAGCATCATCTAAGTCAGATTCCAATGTAAAGAAGAATGGAAATTGTAATTATTGTGGAAAATATGGACACTATGCATATGAATATAGGAAAAAGAAGTATAACGAGTCCAAACATAATAAATAGGAAGGCAACTTTGTGAATGGTGATGATGAGATAAAAGATGAACTCCATAATCTTAAGTTGTTTATTTCAGATGCTGCTCTTTCTGCTCATATAGATGATAGTAATGCTTGGTTTATAGATTCAGGGACATCAATTCATATGTCATGTCATAGAGATTGATTTAAAGATAGAAAAATGATGGTAGCAAGATCTATTTAGGAGATGATAGATCTCATGACATTAAAGGTTATGGTGATATAAGTGTACTTTTGCCTAATGGAAATGTAAAGTATGTTCCATGAATTAACAAGAGTTTAATTTCAGTCTCAGCCATTACTGATCAAGGTTTAAAAATTGAATTCTTGAAGATAGGTTGCCAAGTAAAGGATATGAAAGATCACTATAATGTGATAGCTGAAAGAATCTGAACAGAAGGATTGTATAAACTTAATGTAGTTGTAGAATGTCATGACCAATGACATCTACATGCATGTCAACAGAAGAACTATGGCACATGAGGTATGGTCACCTAGATCTTAGAGATCTATGGCATTTGAATTAGTGCATACATATGTGTGTGGTCCCATGCAGACCAAGTCACTTGGGGGTGCTTATTATTTTCTCATGTATTTGTTGATGATAGCACTAGGTACACATAGGTTTATTTCTTAAAAAATAAGAGTGAAGTTTTTGAATGCTTCAAAGAGTTTAGAACTATGGTAGAAAAACAAACAGCTCATAATATTAAGATTATAAGATCAGATCAAGGAGGGGAATACATTTCAGAAATTTTTGTGAAGTATTGTAAAGAAAATAGAATTGTGATGGTTGTGCATTAGGCAAACCAAGTCACTTGGGGGTGCTTATTATTTTCTCATATTTGTTGATGATAGCACTAGATACACATGGGTTTATTTCTTCAAAAATAAGAGTGAAGTTTTTGAATGCTTCAAAGAGTTTAGAACTATGGTGGAAAAACAAACAACTCATAATATTAAGATTATAAGATCAGATCAAGGGGGGAAATACATTTCAGAAGTTTTTGTGAAGAATTGTAAAGAAAATGGAATTGTGATGGTTGTGAATTGGGTTTAGAATCAAAGAAATATTCTTGAATGAACATGTTAATTCTAATGGTTGTGCATTGGGTAAACAACATAGGAATGTGTTAGAACACTCTGATAAACTAGGAGGGGGGTGAATCAGTATATGCCAGAGTTTAATCCAATTCAACTTTATCAATCAAATCTTTCTACAGCCTTAAACAAATAATGAAGCAAACTATGAAATTCAAAACACAATCACACAACCACATTAATGAGCACACAAATATATTGAGAGGGGGAGGGTGAATCAGTATATTACAATTTTTACCAATTTAAACTTTTTAATCACAATGGCAACTATGCAAGAATATAATAATATGAACAAGTTGACACCAAGATTTTATGTGGAAACCCTTATAGGAGAAAACCATGGTACAAAGAATGTACTTTATATTTATATAAGTTTTCAAAGATTGTAGGCACCAACCTACTAGAGGCACCAACCTCTTAAACTATTTTGTAGGCACCAACCTACAAGGAGCACCAACTCCCTCTTCCAAGGCACCAACCTTGGCTAACTTAAGGCACCAACCTCTTGTGAATGACTGAAAATATGAATATAGAATGAGATCTTCAAATCTGATCTGCTCTTTGCTTCATACCTTATTCTTCTTTGTGATGTATGCTGTCACTTTAATGCCTACAAAAGAAATATAATCTTCTATGCTAATTTTCACATGACCATTCTCTCCTCTAGTGCTGCCTTTTTCTTTCACAACTCACAATGACAATGTATATTTTTTTTTCATACACAACACTCACTCTTTTCTTTCACAAACCTATCATATACATGGTAATAATCTCCTTCAAATCTAATTACAATGATGTCATAATCTTCTCATATATTTATGCCTTGAGATCTACTCTATCTTTTCTTTTATATCTCCATATTCTTTTTCTTTTGTATCTGTTCAAACTCTCCCTCTTTAACACAGCATAGTCTTCTTTATATCTACATATTCTTTTTACATCTGCATATACCTCTTCCTTCTTATGCAAATCTGTATGTGTTCTATTGATATTTAATTTGTTCTCCACACTCCACACCTCCACTACCTCTTTCCACAATTCTTTTTCCTTTTTATATTTCCATATCCAAGTGAAGTGATACACCTCTTTGAATAGAGATCTCCCTTCAAAGAGACATGACTTTTTGTTCAAAAAACTAATCGCTGCCTTATATTAATTCTTTCCATATTCTTAATCATACCTTGATCGGTCCTCTTTGCAATACTAATCATTTTGTCTTATATGAATAAGACTTTTGTCTCATATGTTGTTTTGTCCTTTCTTTACACCAAATATTAATCATTGTCCACACTTTATGAAATCGTAGCGCATTACCAATTCTTATTGATGTCTTCTTTAATCAAGATCGTTGTCCTTTAAATTGTATCTTTTCTACAACGGAAGGCTTCTTACCTTTCAATTAATACAAGGAATATTATATGGAGTGCATCCTAATGGAGAGTTGCCTGCCTTTTCTTTAAATGAGTCGCTGACCTCATAAAGGGATTCACACCTTTTATATTAGTCTTCGATTGCTTTCCTTTAAATGCTATCCTTGACTTTATGTGGAGCGCTATCCTCTTTTCCATCTTTAATAATTCACATTACCTTAATTATTTTTATCTTTTGTACAAGGTGTTGCCTCTTCTTAAATTAATTTGTCTTTTTCTCCATTATGGTGGTAATAAAGGAGTTTGCCAGGTTTTATAAAAGATAGTTTAATTTAAACTCCAAAAGTGAAATGGTGGATGGAGGAACCCACTTAAACTCCCACGTACCTCTTTACAAATGCAAGAAAAAATACCAAATCTCCAAACTTTTGTAAATATGCTGACCTGGCATAAATGTCAGGTTTTGTCCCCTAAAGAGGGTACGACAGCTTGTATCTCTTTGTCTTATTTATATATTACCTTGTATATAATATATGTCTTTTAAATAAGATATTTTTGTCTTATTTTAAAGATAGTTAAAAATTTTAATTTAAACTTTCACTTTATGCATCCTTCCTCCTTGTGTTCTTTTACAAATCTAATTTGAATATTGTTTTTGTCTTCCTCCAAACTTCATCAATGGAGACACCAAATCTACTTTCTCAAGTAAATGTCTTTGTCTTCATAAAGTTGGCCTATAAATAACAATTCTTTAATGTTTTTCTTATTTTGTTTAAATCTTTAATTTAAACAATGAATCTCATCTTCCTCTACGAAATAAACAATTTCCTTCTTGCTTGTTTGATATCAATGATATTGTCTCTTTGACATCAATGCTTTCGTTAAATGCTCCATGTCTTGTATTCAATTATATTGCTATGTTGACATCAATGACAACTCTTTCTTATACTCTCATATGTTCATTAATTATAACAATCATGACTACCTTCTTGACATCAATGACAACATGTCCAACACACACAACCATAAGACTAAATTTACGTGGAAAACCCTAGAACAGAAAAACCACGGTGAGCAAGTTGCTTGGATCTACTGTCCAAATCCATCCTCACAAATAAAAATAAGTTTACATAACTTTTAGGGGCTACAAACCAAAGGAAGCAAAAACTCCCTGAAACACAGTTTTATGAGCTCCAACCCAAAGTAAGCTACAACTCCCTAATACACAGTTTTATGGGCTCCAACCCAAAGGAAGCTACAACTCCCTAAAGTGCTACAACACTTACAAGAAGAGGTTCCAACCTCTACACCAAAAACATTTGACATATTGTGTTGGTTCAATTGCCTCTGCAGTGCTGTTTAGTATTCAAACTCTTTGCTAAGGCATGTATCATTTTTCTTCATTGCCACTCCCTTTTCCTTTCTTATTTTCCTTAGTCATTTCTCCTTTGTTTTCCTTGTCTAGTTGGTGATCTTCATTATTTTTGAACCATAGTTGACAGGTTCAAAAGTTCACGAACTGCCTGACTTCACGACTTGCTTTAGGATCTAGCGTCAAGTTTATCTTGTGTCAGCATTAATCCTCTTTCCTATAGTCTGTTGGCAAGAGACACTATATGGATTCATGGTTGTTGTCATTGATGGCAACAAAGGTCATCCCACATATCCTCAAGTCATGATGTGTCTCTACCGGAAGTCAGAATAAAGAATGTTGTGGTCCGGTGAAGAAGAACAGAGCATGTGGCAAGGTCCGACAGATTGGTCCGGACCTCTCAGTGGAAGTGTCTTGGTACAGTGCGGATTTGGGAAAGTCAAAAGGACTACCCTGAGTGGTATATTCCAAGGATTTAGCCTCCGGTGATGAACAAAGAAAAAGATATGAATGGTTGAGTACCGGATTCCTGAGAGACAGTGAAAACAGAGGAAGAACAGACTGGCAGAGTATCAGACTGCTTTCCAGATGGGTTACTGATGATGACAGAAGTTGTGAAGGCATGAATCATGTTTGGCCGACATGATTAATGATATCTACAAGTATATGCTTGATCCGCATTGCTTGGTGAGGAAGGATTCAGCCGACAGAATGAAAGTTTATAAGAAACTAGACTGTTCCGGATGCCGACTAGAAAGGTGATGAAATTACTTGTGCGGATATATATAGAGGATGGATTTAGTTGTGAAGTGTGTTGTGATGTAGAGAGATATGCGAATAAGTCCAGAGAAAGAGCAGAGGTAGCAAAAAGGATCCGGTATGTGAAAGATAGCAGAATAAAGAACAGAGGAAAGATGAAGTGCAGCAGATCAGTGTACTGAGCCTAACCGGAACTGAACTCCAGCATATGCAGATGCTTCCAATCAGTTCAAGACTGTGATTCTCATCACTTTGTAGACAGTGTGTCTTTTTGTAGGCAGTGGGCCTCTTGTGAGCAGTGTGCTCGGGCAGTGAGCCCTAATTGGCAAGTGCCATTTTTGTAATTTCCTATTCTTCTAACAGAGAATAATTCTTGGGTTAATCACCCCGTGGTTTTCTCCCTTAACAGGGTTTCCACGTCAAAAATACTGTGTCATGTGTTTCTTATTTCATGGTTAATGTTTTTGTGTTTGATTTTATGCTACATCAATTAAAAGAAAAGTTCAATAAGGGAAATAATTAGGATAACTGATTCACCCCCCCTCTCAGTTATCAACATAGTCTAGTCGGAAGGTTAGAGATTTTCTAAACCTTTGAACTCCAAAGTCATCGGTTCAAAAGTTCATTTTCTTCCTGACTTCCTGACTACAATAGATCGCATCTCCCAAGGTACTTCCATCCAAGCTGGCATACGGTGCAGGGAAATGACAAATGTCATGCCATATTTAAGTTGGAGTACATGCAAACACCATGGCACATTTTCTAGAGATAACTGATGGCATATTGTGGGATTTTCAAAGATTGACATGCCGCCAGAAATTAATGTCATTTATGAACATTTCGTGAGATGTGACATTACAAATTTAAACCAATTCACTTTCTTATTTGAAGTGTTTATCTTTTCATCAAGGGAGAAGCATTACAGAGTGAAGGGAAATAAGTCCACTACGTGCGAAGAGTGCGCAAGATTCAAGGTTCACAGGTTAGCACATTCGGCCATTACTTTTAGTTTCTTTCTTTCTAATACATAAAGCACTACATTCTTTGGAAGGTGAAAATTACATAGCTTCATGAATTTGTGTTGCAAAAATCATGTGAGTCCTTTGCATTTCTCTGTTTCACCTACATTTGCCTCTGAGCTTCTCATGAACTAGTTTCTAAAGTTGGTAAAGATGAAGTTTAAGTTTCAAGGAGCTCCCACAACTCCTATGGTAGAAAACACTTTGTCTAGGGTGAGACACAGAGCTAGGACACATTGATTTTGATGACTTTTGACTAAGAATGTGACCTGAAGGATGGTCAGTCCTAACTACCAAAATTATGAATAGCGGCCTGGACAGAGCTGGGGGTTTTCTGCCTGCAGTGTGTTGTCCTGAGTTGGTGGTCACATGTGTAAACAACTACTTTCTAGAGTCACTGGAAATAAGAGCTTCTGATGGTTCTGTGGTTGCAAAGATTGATTCTGTGTCAATTGCTCTTGCATTGAATATGGATGAGTATGAGGAGAATTTAGATGTTTCTGTGTCATCGGCTTGGACTTATTACAATGAGAGAAGAGATTGGTGGCAGAATTGCATTGCAAAAAGCTGGTTGGAGATAGGGAGAAAGGGGAAGTCACAACTTCCCGCCAACCTCAAAAGAAGCCATTTTAAGGAGGAAATTTCAGACATGATTATGTTGTTGAACCGCATGGTGGGAAATTCTCAATCTGATACTTTCACTTTCTGCATGTGTCATTTCATTTTATTAATTTGTGGAGATCATCAGATTGATTGGACCAAAATAATTAGAGATAGTATGCATGAGCAATTGCTAAATTTTTCAAGAAATGAGGAATTTCACATGGGTTCATAGCTGATATATTTGCTGGCTCACAGAGAGGTTGCTTGGCCTGGCTTAAGGTCCCAAGGGTTACCCATTGTCGACACGCCTATGTATGACACTTTCTTTCAACTTTGAAAAGAGGAAGCTGTAAAGATTTTTGAAGAATTAATGATGCTTTTACAATGTGGTTGACAAAAAGAATTGATGGCACATTGGAACAGAGGTTCTCAGTGGGTGCAGTTGCACTTGTTATGAATTTTGGAAGTTTTTATGTGTAGTTCGATCATTTTTCATACATAAGAATTAGGGGTTATGAAAATGCCACTTTGAAATTGTCGTGGTATCCGTTTGACTATCTCGTGCTTTTGGAGGTATGTAGACAAATGGCTTCTATGAATTTGAAATATCATGCCATGAAGAAAAATATTTCTTCCCTATGACTCTGTCATTTTATTCTTGAAAAATTAATGATGTTGCAAGAAATGTAGATAAGGCTTTGTCTGAATTTGGTCTTCACAGTTTATGGACCAGAGCATCTTTTGATAGTAAAATTTTTGTAAAGGAGAATATGCATGGGGGTGGGTCTTATCAGCACAAGCCTCAACTAGAGGATTACTAGGAGGATTGTCTGAATGAAAGAGAAGTCCAGAGGAGAAATTGGATGAGACTAACAATTGATCAAATTCGTGCCTTTAATCTCCCCATGCAAGTGCCTGATATTGTGGATGATGGTTCAGACATTTTGGATACCAGATTTCAAGAAGTTTTATTGCAACCTCTACCTCCTGTGAGATGGTCGAAGAAAGAAGTTATTGACATTAAACTTCATTCTTTTGGTGTCATAAGGAGAATAGAGAAATGGCTAAAGAGAAAGTTTAGAGAGCAAGCTAGTTCAAATACAACTAAAGAACCATCAGCTCAGAGCCAGGGTAGGTCCAAAACTGTGCATTCTCAGAGGAGGACATCTATTTCAGACACAACTACGCAAGGAGTTGGTTCACAATCAAGCAGAGATGGCGAAAGACCCCTTGAGGAGAACAATAAGTTGAAATCCATGTGTGAGCTAGATGGTCACCCAGTGAAAGATGATACCAGATTGGCTACTTCTCCACAAAAAGACCATGTGCCACTAGTTAACAACCCTGTTAATGATAGTGATTCATTGATCTTTACACAGTTGAGAGAAGATAATATTTTTTAGTCTTTGTTGAGTGCTCAAAATTCTCCTAGTTTGAATAATCCTCCTACACCTGATTCTTCATCAGTTCGGGTTGATGTTATTGCAAGTATGGTTGATGCCACTAGTGTTTCCACCTCTTCTCCTTCTTGGTTGAAGAAAGTAATTGAAAAGAAAAAGAGATATACTCCAATGGTGGACACTGGTGTTGATACAGTGGCTAAGTTACTACAGGAGACTCCAAAGCCCAAACATCCCAAGAGAATGTCGAGAAAAGTCATAGAGCATACTAAAGGCAATCAATTCCTTAAGATTGCAGACCCTATGGGAAATAAGAATGAGAGCAAAGTGACTGAAGCAAACTTTAACGTAAGCAGAGTGGATATGGGACCCTCTACTATTGAAGGGGATATTTATCGTGCAGAGTATTCAGTTAGCAACTTATCGAAGAGGGTAAAAAAAGAACAGGAGGAAAACCATAAACTGCACACTCTAGTAAGTGCTTTATCTTCTTTTATTCAATCAGTTCTAAGCATTACAACATCCTCGTCATATACAATGTCAGATTTAAGTGTAAGTGTGCCAAATCCTAGTCTTTTACAATAAATAAAACAGTCTAGGGCTTTGAATGATGTTGTGAATCAATGGGTTAAAAAGGTAGTCTTCGATGGTCTCCTTTTTTGTTTAAGAAGCTGTTAAATTGTTTGATTCTATCTCCAGTAAAAGAGAGGTGTTAATTACAGAGTTTCAAAAGGCTATAAGTGATCATAATAGCCTCTCTTTAGCTTCAATGGAAATTAAAGAAGTGGCCAAAATGGATGTCAAGGTCCTAATAGTTGAACAGATTATAAATGCCCCAAATGAGTTTGATGCACCACCTTGGATAGACATCCTCAAATGGAGAATAATTATGCTGACATCGGCTAAGGATGATATGAGGGATGTGATAGCAACTTACTATGCTGAAATGAGAAATATTAAAGTTAATTTTGCTATCTTGGAAATTGAAGCAATTGGGGGAAATGAGGATAAATTATTGGATGTTAAATAAATAAAGCAAAACTTTAAGAAGTTATTGACAGAGGAGATAATGGACTATAATGTCATAACCAGTCAATCACTTGAGAAGATGGCAAAGACTATTGCTTACATCAAAACTGTCAAGCACGGGTTGGATGGGATTCATCAAAAGATTAATGATATAGATAGGGCAGTTCGCAAGAAGAAGCGCAGGATTAACATGACTGGTACTCCAAGTGGCATGTCCCTCTCCCTTTTTCTCATCAGGTACCAAGCATACAAGGCTAGACGAAGGGCACAAGCAGCTCAAGCGGCGCAAGAAGACACGAGTAAGGAAACTAGACAGGTAGAAGATGAAGATGAGGCACAAAATGATGATGATGTTGGTGATGAGGATGTGGCAATCCTCATTTAATTCTCTTTTTATGTTTTACCAAAATATTTTACATGCTCTTGAACTATTGGCTCTAGGGGCCCTTTAAGTATTTATTGTTTAAACACTCTTTTAAATCGACTGTCACCAAGAAGTCGTTAGGGTAAAAGACAGTTATCATATGGCTTGCTATAAATTTGATGTGCAAGTTTATGTATGGATCTTTTGGGAAAACTTTGTTTTGGTGATAGAGAATTTTGATACTTCATGTTTTCAATTGCTTTATATGCATATAATGAAAATCAATGTAGTGGAGATTTAAGTGATCATAGACTTGGTGTTATGGTTATTTAAATTTATGCTCTTCCTATGTTGAATGTATTACTATTGGTGTTGGTAACATTTGTGAATTGAAGTGGTTGGATATCTTTAGTTTTGGCTCATTGTTGTGGATGGTTTATCTATTGATATATTGTTTAGAGCAGTGATTATATGGTGTATGATATCATGTTTATTTAAGTTTCTAACTATTGTGGTGGTGGAAGTCTTTGTACTTCTGATTATTTGAAAACCAAATTTATGCCTTTATTTCTTTCTGGTTAAAAGTTCTGCCTTTATTTTTTCTTTCTGGTTAAAAGCAATCTTGGTTTCTCATTCATAAGAATATCTATTGAAGGTAGTTGCACCTTGTAAAATAAGCAGAGAGCCTTTATAAAATACCAATATAATAGGCTCAACTGTTGAGTACATTTGTCATCTGTCTGGGAGTGAGAATATAGAGTCAAGTGACAAATCTATCAACCAACACGCGGCAACACCATTGCTCAAACAACTCTACTATCTTCAACACACTTTGCAACACAACTTCTTATATGAATTATGCATTATAGTCTCCAGATTTCCTTCTCAACTTCTGGATCATTTATCTTCGCACACACACATACACTCACTCTTCACACTTGCACAAGCTCCTCACACTCTCATACTTTTGCAACAAACTTGATCTTTCATTTATATGCTCTACAAGTCTTCAAAACTTCACCTTTGTTGGCCTGGAAAAAACTGTACGCTCAAAATCGTGACTCCGGTTGCCTGGAGGCTGTCAGGTCGGATCTCGGCACGCACACAAACCCTTTCCCTCCTTTCCATGGGGTGATCCGCCACGTCACTCTCGCTCACGCAGAATTAACCAATCAAGAGGAGGCGAGACACGAGGGGGTCTAGCTCATTGGAGAGCTAGACTTCGCGAAGGGGGGTCAGCAAGTTCTGTGGCCTTTGTTGTTGTGCGGTTTGTTGTATGTTTCATTCAATTGTTGTGGTGGTTGAGATAACCCTATGACCCGAAGGGTCACTAGTCTCTCTTCTTCTATTTGGATTCCTTGAATTCCACCTTTGTGTGGGCAAACAATTGTTCTCGTTGATGGTTTCTCTTGTTTCTATGTCTCTGAGAAATGCTCTATGTAGTCGTAATTGTCTAATTTCCTCAATCAACAAGAGAACAAATGGATCCTCTTGTGGTGGAATGTGTGTCTGTTGTTGTGGTCACGGATGGGTCTCCTCGATCTTGTCGTGGACAGCTCTCACCCACTCTCCTCTAACTCCTAAACACATGCGTGAATCAGGATAGAGGAAGTCATGTGATTGCTAACTCTAACCAGATCTAGGGTTTTGACCTAGGGTTTGACTTTTGTTTGTACCTTGTGATGAAATCAAGGGTTTGTTTGAGATCTTTTGAAACGTTTTTACCTCATGATGGAATCGAGGGTTTTTGATGTTTTCTACTTTATATGAATACAAACTAAATGACATGCAATGCGTCTTTTTGGTATTTTTTAGAATATTTTGGAAAGGAAAATGCTTCTAATCTATGAAAGAAATATGTATGCAATCCTATATGTCTTTTCAAATGCAATGTGTAATCTATCTTTTGGGTTTTTGGTGTTTTCAATGCAATTTAATCTAATAAAAAGGAAAGATGCTTTTTCTAACAAAGTAGATCTAAGAATGCAAAAATGATTTAATCTAGCATGCAAGATCTAATCTATCAAGGAAAAAGTATGTTACTATTCCCAAGAGCAAGATGATTGTCTAATTACTATGAAAGCAATAAAAGAACTTAAATAGATGAAGCTTTGAACACTCCACTATCCCTCAGTGATCCTTGTGTAGGCAACCTCGAATCCTTTTGTGACAGCAGTTGGTTCTCTCGACGACAAAATGACCCGAAGAAGCGAAGAGAAGTTTTGTAAAGCTTGTATGAGCTCAATGTGAGCTTGGATTGAGCACAATGGCTGAAAATTGAGCAGCATGATGTTTCTTGATTGAAACAAAGAAAATAAAAGCCACTTACATCCTGTATGAGCATATGAATGCTAGGTTGGAGAGAAAACTTGGCAAGAGCTGGTGCACAATGAATTTGCCTCCCTTTGTGCTTGAGGGAGGGGGGTATTTATAGGTTTGAAGAAGGGATTGGATTGAAGAGTTAACTCATTTAATTGATGAGTTAACAAGAATAGATTGGGGAGTTAACAAGGTTGATTGCCCAGTGAATTCAGCAAGAAGAGTGATGAAGCAATGATAGCTTATCACTGAAGAAGAAATGGAGGTGAGGGAATGCATGATATTGATTGGAGAGTTAATTATAGATCAGATAGAGCTAATTATGCA
The DNA here is from genome assembly GCA_027924645.1 of Cunninghamia lanceolata. Classification (NCBI taxonomy): domain Eukaryota; kingdom Viridiplantae; phylum Streptophyta; class Pinopsida; order Cupressales; family Cupressaceae; genus Cunninghamia; species Cunninghamia lanceolata. Next base: position 11,272,101 of record BSBN01000082.1, on the reverse strand, counting down.
TGTGTGGGTGCATGAAATAGTTAACTCCATATCAAGGATCAAAAAATCATGCAAATAGAAAGAAAAATGGGCGAAAACGGACCAAAAATGTGAGAGAAATTTTAGTTTTTCCACAGAACAAAAGACGGCAGGGTCACCACTTTCATCATACAAGGTCACCCAAGGACATCATGGGTCACCCAAGGATATCCGGGGTGAAACAGCGCAGAATGCAGAAATCAGGGTGGCAAAAGGAAAAAGAGAGGAAAAAGATGATTTCTGCATCAAGAAACAGGTCAATCATGTGGAAGAATCCAAATCTCCACTTGCATTTACAGGATCTCCCAAGGAGATTTGGAAATAATAGGGGGAGATTTGGATAGGAAGGTCGAAACGGAAAACGGAAAGCGGGAGAGGGATTGAGGGACCTCTAGAAGGCTTCTATGAGGTGCACTAGATGAAACACAAAGGGACGAGGTGAAAACTCACCTACAAGACACTCACAAGGTTTAGGATCAAGTTTGAAAGCCAGAAGACACAAGTTGACAAGTGTTGAAAGCAAGGAAGAAAGGAAAGAAGGAGAACCGACAAAGCAGAAATGACATAAAATAAGAGGAGAGGACACGTCGTCAAGAGGCCTGCTGCCCAAAGGATTTATTTTCACACTTACATGTACATGACAAGGATCTAACTCATCATAGGGGTCCTCGTGGAGGCAGTGCATGATTTTTGTGCTTACATATTTGCCCCCTTTGGGGACAATAGTCCACATGAAAGGTAGACACCATTCTCGAACTAGGCCTTACCTGTTGTCAATTTTTTGCAATTTGTACCTGCAATAACTAGTATCATTCTGGCATCTAAATATATCAAAACAAATAATGAAAACTAAAATGACAAACTTACCATGGATCATCTGAGTTTGACTAGTCACTTGCTTTTGTCAGTTTGGACCTGTAGGTATGAGAGCACACAAAACAATGCACAAAACAAAAGCATAAAAGCAAGAAACTAAGCTAAGGCCAAAGCAAGAGAGCCAAATTGTAAGATCAAAGCGAAACGATGACGGAATCGTTTGTGTGAGTAGTTGATAGAGAAGTATCATCGAAGGGATCGCAGAGATGGCCACTTCTTCCTCAGCCGCAGAGAACCGGGTAAGTAATCAGTGAAAAACTCTCCTCTAAACCCTAGGTTGATTTTGCAAAAATCTCTTTAAATTGTCTATTTTTGGTGATTTTTCTTGTCACATTGTGTTTGTCTTGTCGTTTAGAGCAAGATTGATCTTTCATTTTCTAAAATCGACCAAGAAACAAGTTCTTTAGACTGATTTTTTCTTGAGGGGGTCGCTCATAGGGTCGCCCCTTTTGGCACGCAAGGTCACCCAGGGGGATCCTTTCTGACAACAGGGTCACCCTAGGGGATCCTTCTTTGCAATAGGGTCACCCAAGGAGATCCTGACTGACACCTGGGTTGCCCGGGGGGCAACCCTGTAGGACTGATTTTTGGTTGCATTTGACATTGTTTAACGCTTCTTTCGCTCTGAACTGATATGAACTTGGTCACTTAATATGCCTGTTTATTACAATTTTTGATGGTTTATACGCATTTTTTGTGTTTTTACGAGTTTACGAGATCTAATCTAAACTTCTCTTTCGATTTTACAGGAGGGGTGCATTCGATGGAATGCTAGCCGAGAACAAGGGTGGCTTTCAGGGATGTTTGCTTCCCTAAGTGCAGAGGATCGTGCCATACTAAAGAGGACATGCCTTGGCAGAGTTTGTCATGTTCCTGTGATCCATCATGTATCTCGGATATGTTGTGATATTCTGACTTGTTGGGATCTAGATAGGAACACATTCAAGTTCCTACAAATTTCAGGGGAGTGAACTATCACTCTATATGATGTATACTGTATCCTTGGGGTCCCTATGAGAGGAAAAACTTTATTTCTTCCTACTAATGAGTCTTCTAAGAACAAGGCTTCTTGGGTTGCTTTCATGGGGGTTAATCATCCCAGAGACCAGACAGGAGTTCTACTTTCTTCGGTGCCTTGACTCCGTAGCCCACTTCTAAGGAGGTTTCTGATCAGTTTGATTGCTTCGAGGCTGTCGGGGGACAAGACCTCGGCTTGTTTGAGATGGTGTTGGGCACCCATCATTCGTGGTCTAGAGGAGGGCACAATTTATGCATGGGGACCTGACATCCTAGCTATGGTCTACAGAGATTTTCATCGGATCTCTCGGCGAGGGGCTTTAGCTTTCAACCACTTTTCTTTGATTATGACATGGATCTTTGAGCACATGAGGCCCTATCAGAAGCTTATTCCTCTTCCGAATAGGCAACTACCGAGAGCAGCGAGGTGGGCACATATTGGTCATTATGATGCTATACTTCCCACTGTTACCACCCTCACAGATGATGATGTGATTCTTGATCCTTACTATGACATGGAGGGGGCTTGGCCCCAAGATGGTGAGGTGAGAACATACTATCGTGAGGCTCTAGAGATCACAAATCGCAATGGTCAAGTTGAGGCTCATCGAGTAGATCGAGTCTTGCAGCAGTTCAGTGAAGATGTCCCAGAGGACTTGCCCCTAGTGTCCACCTACTATAGGACCATTTGGGAGATGGGAGAGATTGGACAGGCGAGCGTTATCTGGACACCCTTAACTCTAGGTGTTTTCATTACTAGAACTTCTAGAGGAGGATGAAGGGGAGGGAGAGGGACTCCTTGCTAATCGGTGACTGTGGCTGTTGACTCAGAGTCCACTAATGAGGACTATGTTCCTAATAGCAATGATTCGTCAAATGAGGCCCCTCTCGAGGATGAGTAGTTTGAGGACATTGATGTCTCGCATGAGGTTCCTAATATTCCTGAGAGTCCTCCTGTTGTTCCATGACCTCCTCACTCAGATGAGGTGATGCATCAGTTTGACCCTAACTGGCAACTTGGAGATCCACGTGAGTTCTACTCTACAAGCACTTTACTTTGGCTTTTGTCTTGTCTTCTCTTTCTTTTTGGAACTGACTTGATCCTGACTTTGGCTTTGGTCTTTTAGGCAATGTCGAAGAGTGGTGGGACTTGGTTTGCGAGGTTAATGTTGGATTAACCTTCCCTTTTACTATGATGACCCATGATCATCTCTTGGATGATCCTAGTGTGCCCCCTGCTACAGGGCGACACACCAACATTTTTGCTTCTATCTACCATGGGTGTGAGATGATCACAAGTTTCAAGACCCAGGTTAGCATGCTTCAAGGTGAGAACAAAGTGCTTCAAGAGATGGCTCGCCTTAATGTTGGGTATTCTGGTACTAGCATGGTGGGGCCTTCACAATTGCATTGCCACAGTAGAGCACATCACTCTCATAGGTCCCATGGAGTGACAAGTAGTACTCGTAGACGGAGGAGCCAAAGCCCCAAGGGTTCTGTTGGAGGGAACCAACTTTGACTTGTTTTTCTTGAACTCGTGCCCCCTTGCATGGGGAGCCTCTACTTCTTTTGAGAGCATTTTGTCTTAGCTCTGTGATACCATTTGTATGTGAAAACTTTAGATATATAACTATGAAAGCTTATCTTTTTCTATGATTTTTCCCTTGTCGAACTCTGTACTCATCTCTTGCGCACATTTGGAAGTTTTGAGGAAGTTTTTGATTATGTTTTGATCTTTTCAACTCTTTTACCAAATGTAATTATGACAACGATGACACATTTTATTTTTTTTTGTAATTTTGAAGGACACATATATGATATGCAGTTTACGATATAATAATGCAGGCACACAAGAAATGCAGTAAATGAAACTACAATACTTTATTGAATGTCATGAGATATGACACTTGATTTTATTGCTTTGTGAATCTTTTTCTGATTTTGATATGAATGCAATATGGGACAAATAGAATGACTTCTCTTAAACACCATTTTTAGTTTAGGGGATTGCGGGTTGTCTTGATATAAGGAATCTATTCAAGGCTATGAGATGGGTTTTTAGAAAAACTCAAGTGGGGAGTGGAAGTGAATTATGGAGTGCTTCTAATTTCTAGGCTTTGCTGAAGGCTAAAGACTGATCCTTATCTAGATAAGATAATTTGACAGGCTTTTAACTTAGACGATCATCAAGTTTTATAGGTGTTCACTAGACTTAGATCAGAGATGGCAAGCAAGATAGACCCAGGGTAAAGGATAAAAATGGGAAAGAACAAGGGTCCCTAGATAGAAGATGGTCCTAGAGACAACTATATTCTTCAGCTTTGCTCAACCTAGTGTGTGTGTGTGCTTTGTACCTTACTTTCTCTGTTAGAATGTCACTCTTGAGGCTTCGAGCTTAGAATGATCTCCACCCAAGAGTACAGACATTCAGCAATCTTCTCTCTTTCACTCTTTTTTTTTTTGCTTTTTTGTATTTTTTTTAATTTTCTAACTTTTTAGGAAATGAATGCTTTTGGGACTTTTTCTATGCAATGCTTTGATCTCTCAATTCTCATTTTTGACACTCTTATTTTGATCACTCATTTTTTTGTTCACTTGTATATTAGATTACTTCCTTCAGAGTTTCTATCTTCTTGACGTTTTTGGCCAAGAAAGATAAGGGGCTAAGCGCCGCCTAAAGCTTTCGTAATCTGGTTGGACTTCTCTACTAGTAGGGCAGAATTGGGAAGGTCTACTTGCAAGCTTCCTTTGAACACTGTAGGTTTGAATACTGACTTTGCTTAGACCTAACATCTTAACTCCTTAAGACTGGGATCAGTGTAAAGCTAAGAGCTAGGCTTTGATTTTATATTCACTGGGAGTGAAGGGGGATTATGGCAAATCGTGAAAGGAAAAGTGAGGGATCTCTAGGTCCTGAAAGGATGACATATATGTAGGCAACATTAGACTCCTTACTAAAGGGAAAATAGCATAAGAGAAAGTCACAAACAGTAATGCAAGATAAATAGAATGTTGCAGAAATGCAAGAAATAAATTATTTTTGACATTTTTGAGTTTTTATATTTTTTTGTATTTTCATGTTTTATGATTTTTTTGGTCTTTTTAGACATAATATTTCTTGAGGTGAAAAGCATTGACTATTTTGCCAAATTCCTCTCCCTCCATTGTGCACAAGAGATAAGCACCATTTCCAATATCTTCTTTAACCATGTATGGGCCTATCCAGTTAGGTCTAAATTTTCGTCCTTCTCCTACCCTTTTGTCGATTAGATTGTCTATCCTAAGCACTAAGTTTCCCACTGTAAAAGGCCTTGGAATGACCTTTTTGTTATATTACTTTTTCATTCTTACAAGATAAGAGTCATGCCTTTGAACATCTCATAGGCGTGTTTCGTCCAACATTTCTAGCTCAGCCAACATGACTGCCCTGTATTCTTCATCATCTATAATCCTTGTAATGACACTCTCAGGCTAGGCAATTCTACTTCTAAGGCAACATTGCTTCTGACCCAAAGGTAAGGGCATAGGGGGTGGTTCCAATCGGTGTCCTAACACTTGTTCTATAGGCCCATAGAGCTGGATATAGTTGCAGGTGCCAGTCTCTCTTTGAGTCCTTTATGATTTTGACCAATATTGATTTTAAAGTTTTATTAGTAGCCTCTGCTTATCCGTTTCCTTGAGGGTAATAGACCGAAGGGGAACTATGATAGATATGAAACCTTTCACATAATTCTCTCACTTGTGGATTTTTGAAGGATGAGGCATTATCAGTCACTATGACTTGAGGGATTTTGAACCGATAGATGATTTGGTTCAAGATGAACTTAGCGATCACAGCTCCTGACACTGTGGTGAGCGGCATGGCCTCCACCCATTTTGTGAAATACTATGTTGTCGTTATGATGAACAGATGTCCATCGGTTGATGGGGGGGATATCTTTCCTACTAGGTCTAATCCCATGTGGAGAAGGGCCAAGGTGTGACAATTGGTTGTAAATTTCTTGTTGGAGTATGGTGAACATGTGTGTATGCCTGACATTTCGAGCACCTTTTTACAAACTTAACTTCATCTCCTTGTAAGTAGGGTTACAAGTATCCCATTCTGTGTATTTTCCTTGTCGTGGCATGTCCTCCAAAGTGTCCTCCACATATTCCACTATGACATTCTTCTAGTATCGTGCGAGCTTCTTCCTTGTCCACACATCAGAGCAATATTCCATCGGGGGCTCTTCGATAGAGCACATCACCTATCAGAACATATCTTGCGATGAGGGCACGCAATCATCTTTTTCCTAAAGGGTCATGTTCTCTGGGTATGTTCTATTTGCAAGATAGTTTATAGTGTCTTTATACCAATATGAGTTGGCATATTTCTCCAAATCTACTGCACAAATTTATTCGTCAGGGAAATCTACATTTACAGGTTCTTCTTGGGGGACTGGATTATCTACTAACCATTCTACTATTATTTGTCCTTTGACTGCCTTCTGGTTGACATAAGTTAGTTCAAATTCACTTAATAGGGTTATGAATCGACCAGCTCTCCTTGAGAGCATAGGTTGATTCAAAAAGGTCCTCAATTGTTTGGATCATATCATGACTTTAGTTTCTTGATTCAGCATGTAATGTCGTAGCCTTCGAGTTGCAAAGACTATGGCCAAGCATTCTTTTTCAGCCTACGTGTAATTTTTCTCATATTCCAATAAAGTTTGGCTTATGAAATAGATGGCTCTTTCTCTTCCACCCTCATCCTCTTGGGCTAGCATGCATGCCACGGACATATCAGTTGCCCTGAAGTATAGAATGAAGGGCTTATCATGCTTTGGAGGCATCAGCGTGGGTGTGGTTAACAAGAATCTCGTTACTTGTTCAAATGCGTTTTGACAGTCTATAGTCCAAGTAATGCCTACTTGTTTCTTTAGCAATTGGTTGATCGGATGGATTTTGAAAGTCATATCTGGTATGAATTGCCTAATTGCGCCTAACTATCCCAAGAAGGCCCTTACTGCTCTCTCACTTGTTGGGGGAGTTGCATTTAGGACCGCTTTGACCTTGGCCGGGTCAACATCAATACCTCTTCTTGAGACGATGAATCCCAACAGGTTTTTTGGTGTGACCCCAAAAACACATTTTTTGGGGTTTAACCTTACTTTGTATTCTCGGAGCCTGTTGAAGATTTTGCGTAGATCTTCCACGTGTTTTCTTCTTTGCACTGATTTGACCAGAATATCATCTATGTAGGTTTCTACTATCTTGTGTATATAATCGTGGAAAAAGTGCGTCATTGCCCGTTGGTACATGGCTCCAGCATTTTTCAATCTGAAAGGCATGACTATGTAGCAAAAGGTTCCCCAAGGGGTGGTAAACATTGTTTTATTTTGGTCAACTTCTACAATCCTGATCTGGTTATATCCCAAAAAACCATCCATTAGAGAGAGAACTTCATATACCATCGTTGAATCAACAATTTGGTCAATAGATGGTAATGGGAAGTCATCTTTTGGACAAGCTTGATTGATGTCTCTAAAATTGAGACATATCCGAATTTTCCCATTCTTCTTTAAGACTGGGACAATGTTTGAGACCCAGTTGGAATAATTGATAGGTTTGAAGAATCCAACATTTAATAACTTTTTGAGTTCTTCTTTCACCATCTCGGCTACTTGTGGTTTTATGGGCCTTAGTTTTTGTTTTACAGGCTTGGCATCCGGCTTTGTCACTAGATTGTGCATCACAATCTTTGGGTCTAATCATGGCATATATGAATATGCCCATGCGAATATGTCAGAGTATTCAATGAGGAACTCTATGTATTCTTCCAATTCTTCGTCATTTAGTTCTCCTCCTAGCTTTAATATCTGAGGTTTCTTAGGTGTTCCAACATTGATGTCAATGGTATGTCCAATTAGGGATGGGTGTCCTTCAAACTTTTGAGGAGCAGGCGGTAAATCTGAGTTTGCCTCGATTTGAAGGACTTCCTTCTCATTTCCAAAATAATCGTCAGGATGAGGGAGGAGTAGATATCCCTTTTTGTGATGGACTCTCGAAAGCCCATCGTATGCATGCAAGTATTCCAGGATGGCTTCATCGTTCCCAATGTAGTCTCTAGTTGGTCGCTCTTCTTGACCCATGGCATAATTAAGGATATCTGGTAATTCCTCGCTTTTTAACAACTCTCCACACACTGAAATAATGTATTCTACATTTTGTAGTTGAGCATGTGGTGAGAATAGTGTGGCTGAAGTAGCCATTGAATCTGCTACCTGATTTTCTTCTCGAGGTATGGCTTTGATGGAGAAAAAGTTGAAGAATTGAACTAATTTCCTAATGGTCTCTTTATAAGGTCGTAACCCTTCGGACTTTGTTTCATAATTGTCTGCCACTTGGTTGCTCACCAATTGTGAGTCTCCAAAGGCAGAGATTTTTCTGATCCCCATTCTCATGGCTAGCATGACTCCTAGGGATAGGGCTTCGTATTCAGCTATGTTATTGGTGCAAGAGAAATCTAGTCTAAAGGTGAATGGAAGGATTTTTCCATCGGGGGATGTTAAGATTATCCGAGTTCCTACCCCCGTCTTACAACTAGCTCCATCAAAATGTAAAGTCCATAGTTTTTCATGGTTCTGTGAATGAGATGCTTCTCTGAATTCATAGGTGGAAGTTCATTTTTCTTCTTTTTCATCTCCAATGATCTCGATTGTTTCAACCAAAAGGTTTTTGATATCCCATTCATTAATACATGGGATCGCTGCTAAGCCAAATGGTACATGGGATTTAGTGGTGTGTGGATCAAAGGGGAACTCCTTAAGATCGTCCATTCTTTGGTAGGATATATTGTGAGTGGTTGCGCTTGTTTTAACATCTTAGGTTTCCTCATACTGGGTTTCTTTCATTTTCAACTTCTTATCTTTTTCCTCCTGTTCCTTTCTATAGACACTAAAAGGATCAAGGTCCACTTTGACTATGACTACTTTTCCCAAAGTATGGAAATGTATTTCTTGGAATAATGTTGAGGTAATGGCCTTCATGGCATGAATCCAAGGTCTCCCAAGGATCATGTTGTAATTGGTTTCTCGGTTAAGGACATAGAAGTCAGTGGAGATAGTTTTTCCCATTAGATTGAGTGGTAAAGTGATTTTCCCTACTGTTTGGATGTCATGACTATCGTAAATCCTTAGTGTAGTAGTTTGTTGTTTGATTCATGTTTTGTTGTATCCCATTGGTTGTAGAAAGGACATTGGCAAGAGGTTGATTGCCGATCCTTCGTCGACCACTACCCTTTTTATAGTGACCTCTTCAACCTGAACTTGTATGTATAGAGGTGAATCTTGTTTCTTGCTTCTTTTGTTCAGCTTAGTAACATCAAAGGTAAGAGGAGATGATTTTCCTTGTGACGAACATCTGACTTCCAATACCTCTAGAAAAGTCTTTCGATGTGAGGGAGATACTTTGAACAAATTTATCACTTGTGAGAAGACATTCTCTGTTTGATCGATTTGTTCTTCCTCATAGATTACGAAACCCTCTTGGTCCAGCTCTATACTGTTGGCATGGTTCTGGTTAATTTTTCCTTTCTCTATTTGAGGTTCTTTCTCCTTGCTTTGTGATTGGAGCATTTTGAGAAAATCTTTCTATAGATCAGGTATGAATTTGGAGATAGCTTTCTTGTAACCGTAACAGGGTTTTGTTTCATGACCTTTCCTTCCATGGAACTAGCAATAGGTATCGGGGTCATATGAAGATTTGTTTGACCCTTGATTTCCTCTTTGTCGCCATTTGTCGTTACTTGGATTGCTTCTCACGATGTTGACATCCTTTTCTTGTGGTGCATTAGTCGTTGTCTTTTATGTTCCTTTGAATGTCTTAAGCCTTCCATATGTATCATAAGTCTTTCTACCACTGTCGATGGCGGCTTGGTCAATTCTTAAGGCACTTTCCAACGCTTCCTCATAGGATTTATATGGCAGTTTTTGGACATCTTCTCTCATGTCTTTGTTAAGGGCATGCAAGAAGAGGTCGCACAGTTCTCGGTGGTCCATGTTAGGAGCACTGGTTGAAGAGTAGAGCAATTGTCTCCATCGGGTGATGAAATGTGCTACAGATTCATTTGGTTCGTGTTTCATTGTGAGGAACTCTCTAATCCCTATTTTTATGAGTTTGTTCATGTCAAATGCCATGACAAATTCTCTAATCAGTTGTCTGAATGAGTGGATAGAAGCCTCTAGAAGACAATAATACCAATCCAGGGCGATGGCTGAAGTATAAGCTTTGATGTGGGAGTTTGGGTCTCCCTCTCCCTTGAACTTCGAGAGATCAGGTAATGGGCGGGGTAGTTGCACACTCCTTATGTTCTGGTCTAGAGGCTCCTTTAGATATTTGAGGTATGTTCCTAGGAAAGCACTCTGAGATTACGAGGTTTTCAATAACAACCCTGTGGGTGGGTTTTGATAACCCATCGTTGGATTCGTTGGATTGTTCTGAATAGGAGGATTCCCATTCAGACAAGTCTCATTGCTAGCATGTCGTGAATAGTAGTTGAGGTAAGGAGGGTTTTGCGATGCCCCCTGGTCTTGTTCGTGAGATTTTGTTCTTTTCTCTGGAGCAGCTTGTTCTACTTCTAGGATCCTAATTCTTTGCACTAAGGTTACGATTACATCTGCAAGAGTTATAGTTCTAGGGTTCTCTTCATTTCTAGGATGCTCTCTTTGACCAGTTTCATAGCGATGGGCTTCCTCTCGTGCAGCCTTCTCTTTTTGTTCTTCTTCCAAGGCTATCCTTAATGCTTCTTGAGCATCCTTGGTTTCCTATAAATACCTTTCCAACCTTCTGACTTCTTCATCGAGGTGAGTGTTCGATGTACTTGTGGAAGGTTGTTCTAGTCGACATATTTTTGATCTTACCCTTCTGGTTTTATGAGGGGCGTTTGGTATGGCTGAATCATTTTCCCAAGCCGGGTTATTGAAGGATAGAGAGCGTCTGGACTCTCTTGGCTCATGTTCATAGTCAGAGTCTTCGTAGTTGTAATAGTTGGTAACAGGTGCATCTGGATGAAGCGGCACATACCTATCAAAAGAGGGTGTTTCAGGTTCGTTTCAAGGAAAGTTTCCCTGGTTCAAGTCCGGTTCCGTCATATTCGAGGGTATGATATTCAGAATGTTTTCGCAATGGGAACTCAAACTACAAGATCAGAAGATTTTGTACTTCACGTTGCGTTCACCAAAATATGTGGTGAAGCTGACGGCATATGTGACAATGATGATGGAAATGAGATCCATGCAATGGGGTGAAAACAACCAAATCAGAAGGCTTTGTAGTTCACGTCGGGTTCACCAAAATATGTATGCTTGAAATCGTGAGTCTGGTTGCCTAGAGGTTGTCAGGTTGGATCTCGGCACGCACACGGACCCTTTCCCTCCTTGTCATGGGGCGATCCGCCACGTCACTCTCTCTCACGTGGAATTAGCCAGTTAAGAGGAGGCGAGACACGGCGAGGGTCTGGCTCTTTGGAGAGATGGACTTCGCGAAAGGGGGTCGGCAAGTTCTGTGGCCTTTGTTGTTGTGTGTTTTGTTGTATGTTTCACTCAATTGTTGTGGTGGTTGAGATAACCCTATGACCCGAAGGGTCACTAGTCTCTCTTCTTCTATTTGGATTCCTTGAATTCCACCTTTGTGTGGGCAAACAGTTGTTCTCGTTGATGGGTTCTCTTGTTTCTATGTCTCTAAGAATTGCTCTGTGTAGTTACAATTGTCTAATTTCCTCAATCAACAAGAGAACAAATGGATCCTCTTGTGGTGGAATGTGTGTTTATTGCTATGGTCGTGGATGGATCTCCTCGATCTCGTCTTGGACAGCTCTCACCCACTCTCCTCTCACTCCTAAACACATGAGTGAATCAGGATGGAGGAAGTCATGTGATTGCTAACTCTAACTAGATCTAGGGTTTTGACCTAGGGTTTGTCGACCTAGGGTTTGACTTTTGTTTGTACCTTGTGATGAAATCAAGGGTATGTTTGAGATCTTTTGAAACGTTTTTACCTCGTGATGGAATCGAGGGTTTTTTATGTTTTCTACTTTATATGAATGCAAACTAAATGACATGCAATGCATCTTTTTGGTATTTTTTAGAATATTTTGGAAAGGAAAATGCTTCTAATCTATGAAAGAAATATGTATGCAATCCTATATGTCTTTTCAAATGCAATTTGTGATCTATGTCTTTTGGGTTTTTGGTATTTTCAATGCAATTTAATCTAATAAAAAGGAAAGATGCTTTTTCTAACAAAGTAGATCTAAGAATGCAAAAATGATTTAATCTAGCATGCAAGATCTAATCTATCAGGGAAAAAGTATGTTACTATTCCCAAGAGCAAGATGATTGTCTAATTACTATGAAAGCAATAAAAGAACCTGAATAGATGAAGATTTGAAGACTCCACTATCCCTCAGTGATCCTTGTGTAGGCAACCTCGAATCCTTTTGTGATAGCAATTGGTTCTCTTGATGACAAAATGACTCGAAGAAGCGAAGAGAAGCTTTTGTAAAGATTGTATGAGCTCAATGTGAGCTTGGATTGAGCACAATGGCTGAAAAATTAAGTAGCGTGATGCTACTTGATTGAAACAAAGAAAATAAAAGGCACTTACATCCTGTATGAGCATATGAATGCTAGGTTGGAGAGCAAACTTGGCAAGAGCTGGTGCACAATGAATTTGCCTCCCTTTGTGCTTGAGGGAGGGGGGTATTTATAGGTTTGAAGAAGGGATTGGATTGAAGAGTTAACAAGAATAGATTGGGGAGTTAACAAGGTTGATTGCCCAATGAACTCATCAAAAAGAAGAGTGATGAAGCAATGATAGCTTATCATTGAAGAAGAAATGGAGGTGAGGGAATGCATGAGATTGATTGGAGAGTTAATTATAGATCAAATAGAGGTAATTATGCATGTGTGGGTGCATGAAATAGTTAACTCCATATCAAGGAACAAAAAATCATGCAAACAGAAAAAAAAATAGGTGAAAACGGAGCAAAAACGCAAGAGAAACTTTAGTTTTTTCTGCGGGACAAAAGACGGCAGGGTCGCCACTTTCGTCAGACAGGGTCGCCCAGGGAGATCCGAGGTGAAACAAGGCAGAATGCAGAAATCAGGGTGGCAAAAGGAAAAAGAGAGGAAAAAGATGATTTCTACATCAAGAAATAGGTCAATCATGTGGAAGAATCCAAATCTCCACTTGTGTTTGCAGGATCGCCCGGGGAGATCTGGAAATAATAGGGGGAGATTTGGATAGGAAGGTCGAAACTGAAAACGAAAAGCGGGAGAGGGATCGGGGGACCTCTAGAAGGCTTCTATGAGGTGCACTAGACGAAACACAAAGGGACAAGGTGAAAACTCACCTACAAGACACTCACAAGGCTTAGGATTAAGGTCGAAAGCCAGAAGACACAAGTCGACAAGTGTCACAACAAGCGTTGAAAGCGGGGAAGAAAGGAAAGAAGGAGAACCGACAAAGCAGAAATGACACAAAACAAGAGGAGAGGACACGTCATCAAGAGGCCTGCTGCCCAAAGGAAATTTATTTTCACACTTACATGTACGTGACAAGGATCTAACTCATCATAGGGGTCCTCGTGGGGGCAGTGTGTGATTTTTGTGCTTACAAAAACGTGTAACATGAAATGTGCAATGGCCAAACAAGTCGGCTCCTAGATCAACTGTGGTAATGTAGGAATCAAATCATGTTATGTGGTTCATACCAAGTGATCAACAAGACCTATTTTACTTTGGCACACATCTCAATGTTGGGACACACTTCCAAACACACGGCGCAATCACCTAAGTATATCATGTCAGCTCAGCAAACACGTATCCTCTCATGCATTAGCTCCAGACCTAAAGCAGTACCAGAGACAAAATAACATCATGTAGATCATGTCATAGACATTATATGACTTGCAAAACCTTCTCATATATTCCTTTCTTTGATTTATGCATCTTCTTTCTGGTGCAAACGAACAGACACTGATGCTAGTAACCCTTAGTCTGATTTCACTGTCTTGAAATAGATCATTGAAAAACATACTTGTGGTATTCCACAACACTTGAAACTCAAATTGAGCAAACATACAAACAATCTGAACTTATCTTTCAAATAGCAAAGCCAAATATTGTAGTGCGGTGAAATGCGGTGGCTTTTACTTTCTCCCTCTGATAATCCTAAACAACAACATGACTTGTCCTTACCCAATTGACTCTGGAAATCACTGCGGTACATTGTAACATTTGAAACTTGAGTATAACATACCTCTCATCTGTATCTAACTATCCTCCAAGATGCAAGATCATATCTTCTAGTGCGTAGGAATGCAGAGCATTATACTATTCCTTTGACACTGCAACAACATTGTACCACTATCTTTACTCTGCTAGCTTTTAAATGTTCTGTGGTAACATTTATGCTCTACAATTAGGATCATGCACACTTTATAGTTGTCTCTGTCTAACCTCCAAACCACAAGGCCATATCTGCATCTATGGTAGAATGCAGTACAATCTTCTGAGCTCCTTTAGTACAAGTCCCTGTGCCTTTGACAATTGAAACCTTGTACACTTTCCTTCATATCTTATGCAATGATTTTTATCAAGAGACAATGAATGCAACATTCACAACACCGTAGACAACAATCACAACTCTTTTCATCAAAAACAAGAAACCACAACTTCTCCATGTTAGCATATCCTTCATCTTGACAACTTTCGCATGTCCATGAGCTTCAGAAGATAAGGTATAACTATGTACAGATGATATTGATCCAACAACATGCTCATGACTTTCATCACAATATCCTTCACCTCGCAACTCCTCTCATCATCACTCCTTTGTTTTCTCCTCTGATCATCACTCTTTGACTACTCCTTTGATCATCACTCCTTTGTCAGCGTATACACATCAATATGCTTTCCACATCACAACACCTCTGATCACTCTTCTAAGATCAATGACTACCAATGTTTTAACATCAATGACAACATATGCAACAGAATGAATTTCCACGAAGGTCAGATAAAATCAAAGAAATATTCTTGAATTAGTACATACAAATGTGTGTGGTCCCATGCAAACCAAGTCACTTGGTGGTGCTTATTATTTTCTCATATTTGTTGATGATAGCACTAGATACACGTGTTAATTTCTTAAAAAATAAGTGAAGTTTTTGACTGATTCAAAGAGTTTAGAACTATGGTGGAAAAACAAATAGCTCATAATATTAAGATTATAAGATCAAATCAAGGGGGGAATACATTTCAGAAATTTTTGTGAAGTATTGTAAAGAAAAAGGAATTATCAAACAATACATAGTTCCACATAATCCAGAACAAAATGGTGTGGCTGAAAGGAAAAATAGATCAATTGTTGAGTATGCTAGGAGTATGCTCAAAGGAAAGAATCTCCCTAATAATTTGTGGGCTGAAGTAGTTAGTACAGTTGTATATTTGTTGAATAGGAGATCCACCAAGTACCTAGAAAAGAAAACTCCTTATGAGGCCCTCACTGGTACTAAACCTATTGTAAGTCATTTGAGAATTTTTGGAAGTAAGACATTTTGTCATATTCCAAAAGAAAATAGGAGGAAACTTGATGCAAAATCAATCAAGTGTATTTTCATTGGTTATTGTGTTGATCATAAGGCCTACAAAATGTATAATCCTACTACTCATAAAGTGTTTACTAGTAGAGATGTTATCTTTCATGAATATGTAGATAATATTCAAGAGGAAGAAAAGGAAGAAAGTAATATCTCATGGAAACTTCTTGAAGAAGACATTGAGAGTACAAATATTGCAAATCAGCAAACTCATGTTCAAAGTGGGCTTGAACCAAGGCAAAGTGAAGCTACTCCATCCAGCAATGAAGCATTAAGAAGATCAATGAGGCAAATCAAGATGCCAATCAGCTATAATGACTTTGTTTAATGACTCAAGTAATGAGTGTGGATGAACCTCAAAATTTTGAAGAAGCTAAAAATCATGAAGAATGGATGAATGCTAAGCAAGAAGAATATGTTTCAATCATGAAAAATGACACTTGGGAACTACCTGAATTACCTGCAAATAGAATTCCTATAGGCTCTAAATGGTTGTTCAAAATAAAGTTTAATGTTGATGGTAGTATTGATAAATTCAAAGCTATATTGGTTGCAGAAGGTTATTCATAAAAGGAAGGAATAGATTATGAAGATACATTTTCACCTGTAGCTAAAATGAACACCATTAGACTCATGATTGCACTTGCTATAGCATTGATGATGGTACAGTAGAAGTAAATGGCACTTTGTATAGACAAATGGTGGGAAGTTTGAACTACTTAACCACAACAAGACCAGATATTGCATATTCAATCAGCATACTTAGCCAATTCATGGCTAAACCTCTTGAGACTCACTGGAAAGCAACAAAGAGAGTTATTTGATATCTACAGGGAACCATTAACTTTGGTATTGAATATACTAACCATTTGAATGTTGAGTTGACATGTTATTCAAATTCTAATTGGATAGGTGATCCAAACGATCGAAGATCCACAACTGGTTATGCATTCAGCATAGGTTCAGGCATTGTTTCTTAGAGCAGCAAGAAGCAACCAACTATTTCATTGTCCTCTACTGAAGCCGATTACAAAGCATTGTGTAGTACTACTTGTGAAGCTATTTAGCTAAGGTGTATTCTTGAAGATATGGGACAAAAGAAAGAAGGGCCAACTCCAATCAAGTGTGACAATCAAAGTTCAATCAAGTTGGAAAACAATCCAGTGTATCATGCCAAATCAAAACATATTGAAACTCAACATCATTTTGTCAGAAAAGATTCAATCACAAGAGATAGAGTTGATGTATTGTAATAGAAATGATAACATGGTTGATGTATTCACTAAGCCATTGGGAAAGATAAAGTTGTACATTGTAGGGATATGTTAGGAGTCCATGAAAATTCAATTATTCATTAAGGGGGAGTGTTAGCGTAACTCATAATTAAATTATGCACATGTTGAAAATGCGTCAAGGTAAGTGAACGTGTGTCATTAGTTGTTGTAGACGTGTCGTCTAGTCTTCAATTGTTGTCGATCAGCTACAGTTAGCTATCAAGATGGTTAGTAGTTTTATAGGATGTTGTTGCATTGTTTGCAACTATACATGTGTAATCTTGTTCTTTGAATAATCGTAGAGTCTTTCATTTTCATTTGTATCTCTATTTTCTGTTGTGTGCACTCTTGACATTGACTACCTCACTTTTGACCATACGTGTGCTTCTGCATTAGGCCACCCATTTTATATTATTGGATTCGCGTATGCTCCATCACTTTTTTCTATTTTTGCCAACTTTTGGGCCTAATTCCTAGGTAATGCTTCTGATGCAATTGTCATTTTTTTGTCACTTTTGGGAGGAGTGCCAATTTTCCATTTCTCGTCACTTTTTGGGAGTGCAATGGATGGGCACACCCTTCACCACTTTTTAAGTTTTGAATACTTACGGTGACTCAAGTTAGGCTAATGGCACACTCTATTATTGCACTTGCCCCTTTTCACTTGAACATTGATTTTGGCATCTCTTTGTTCTAGCACACACTTTTGGGGTATTTGTTCATTTTTTTATGGAGGTCATCCACAAATTCATTTTTGCTACCCGATTTGGGAGCACGAGTCTTAGGTTGAACCTCTTCAGCTAAGAGCCAAGGATTGAGGGGTATTTTGCCAAATTCGCCCAAGGCACGATCCCGACCTCATCTCTTATGGTGTCGAGGGCCTTGCACTCAGCGAGACTTGATCCCTGGTGGGCTCATTCAGAACCTTTCAACTTCACCAACAGACCAAGGGTCCTTTGACAACTTTTGAGATCCCAATGGGTAGGTGCACACTTTTCAAGTCTGCTAATTTTCACCAGCCACCTAGTGGAAGGGAGTGCCCCTCACCATTAGGTTCTTAGTTTCCATACATTTGACAACTTTTGGCCTATCTCTTGTGTCTAAGCTCTAACCTTCTTCTCCTTTGATATATTGGAAAGCATCTTCTGTTGGTCATGCAATGGAACTGATTAGAATTTAAAAGCACAACATTTATGAACATGAGAAAGAAGGATTCCACAATGACTCATTAGACATGAAGTTGCTAATACTTGACTTGAAAGAAAACTGTATACAAAAATGTTTTATGTATACAACAATTGACTTTGTAAGGGACCATGACATATACTTGTGCAACATAGGAGAACCTCCATAGTTTTTGTTTCATTAAGTAGAGTGATGTCTTATCAATTGGGCATGGGATCATGCATTTCCTATCACTTAAACACAAGACTAACCTATCAAAATAACATGTGACATGCTATGAATTAAGGAAACGCATAGCAACACAACATACACATCACAACATCGACAAAAACACAAAACAAAACACATATTTACAAGTAGAGATGAAGGCAGACAAATAGGCTACAAGAAACCAATTACGGGTTGACAGAGGTAACAACCCTTCCTTTGAGTTGAGAGACCAACCATGGTAGCAAGTTGCCTTGGGAACCATGAGAAACACCTAATATAAACAAAGGCTCATGAGAACGTTAGGGTTATGTATTGTAAACATAGATGGGAATTGTGCACTAATTTTTAACTCAATAAATAGAAAAATATCCAATATTGAGGGAATACATGCTTATTTGTTGATTGTACCCTACAAAAGCACAATTTTGTTGCAGATCTTTATGGACAATGAAATCCTCATATTATAACTCCTTGTCACAAAATTGATATTCCTCATCTTTCATGATAAAACATTCTAGCTCAGGCTTATTAAAACTATTGAATCTTCAAAGCATACATCTTTCACACACATATAAGGTATAAGGTCTCGAGCGAAGTCAACCTCAAAGAGAAAAGCATGTTTATCATCCAATTGCAAACACATCAAAATTTTGAAGTAAAACTTCAGCTTGCATTAAACATTCAATCTCCAAAAAAGATGTAGATTGAGAAACTTGAGAAGAATAAAATTCTTCAGTCTTACCATGAGAAGGAACTTCAAATAATTCCTTGAATGAAGAGGAGTAGCTTGACTCATGATCAACCCTTATGTAGTTGGGACCTTCTTGCATGGTAGTAGGAACTAGAGCATAACGTTGATCTTCAAATGTTTGTGTACCCTCATCTTCATTAGAGAACATGTGATATATCTACTCAATGAATCTTGTATCTGATCCGATAGTTTACTTTTTCTTTCACTAAAGATCCATCATCCAACACCATGAGATTAAGAAAAGCTAAAGGAGTAGGCAAAATATTCATCTCTTTCTTGAGACTTTGTAGTGCAAGGAGAGGGATGTTATCTTGGAAAGACAATGACTTCATTGGTGTCTCCATCCATACTTTTCCCTCCTTTGCTTCCTCTTTTTATTTCTCAATTTCTTTCTTAGATTTTTTGTTCTATAAACATGCGTAGATGACAAGCAAATGGCTATTTAGATCATTTACTACTAGATCAAAATCAAGTTTGTATTCAATGCATCCCATTGTGGAGTAGCCATCAAGTTCATCTTGTAGACATTGAGGGTCACCTAAAATCCCTTAATCTACATTTTGAAACTGCTATCAACTCCATCAATCTATGCATTTCCAGACAATTTCTTCCATCATGACTATCAATCTCATAGAATTTGTAATAAAAATAAACTAGAGGTGCTTCCAAAGCTAGTCTTGTCAAAGGTACAAGCAGATGAGAAGAGTTATTGGTGCAAGGAACAAGGTTCCTCTTTGGCGGGACTTCAAGTGGTTGGTTTGAAAACTCTAAGACATCTTCCTCTGTATAATGGTCACATCCTTGACAACTTTTTTGTAAGAAATGATTAGCAAAACTTTAAACAAGAGGCCTAATCAAATTCATCCTTATCATCCTTACAGTAATTGTTTCAATGGCCTAATCTTGTGTTTCGTGTAGTTCGACTACTCAACCTATTTTGATGAGAAATAATATCTAACAATAAACTTCACAAAGAATTGTAAGAGAATTGTTGGAGAATGCCTCAAAATAGCAGGAATATAGTTTACTAGCCAAGTGAATCAGTCAATGAATTCTT
Organism: Cunninghamia lanceolata; assembly: GCA_027924645.1. Lineage (NCBI taxonomy): Eukaryota > Viridiplantae > Streptophyta > Pinopsida > Cupressales > Cupressaceae > Cunninghamia > Cunninghamia lanceolata. Next base: position 11,252,071 of record BSBN01000082.1, on the reverse strand, counting down.
TCACGAACTCATTGTAGTCCTTACTATTTGAAATTTGCACAAAACAGACGTGATTGTCTTCAACTGGTTTGAAATGCATCAAAAACTTATCGCACATAGTATTTCAATTTTGTGATCAAACTAGCCAAGGTGGTGAAACCAATCTTTATCACCTACAACCAAGGTTTCCACAAACTAACAAATTGTTGCGTCATTATGCAACACCAAACTTTCACATGTTATAAAAGCTAACATATGTCCATCTCGATGTTGAGAGCTATCGCCTAAGAATTTGGGAAAACCCTCCCTTAATCCAAGTGGGAGTTCATTATATGCTTACTAAAACAAGAGGACTAATATTATTTCCCCAAGGCAATAGTTGAGTAGGCCAACGATTGGTTGCTCACCACTTTTCTTTGTGATCTTATGAAAAATTCTTATGCCAAATTTCTTCAGTTCCAATCATGATTTAGGTTCAACTAATATAGAAGAGCGTTGCCATAGATGGTCATTCACTTCTAAAGATGAAAAAGCTAAAGCTTCTTGTACAGGTGCCAAAAAATGTTAATGTTTTAGTTTGTCCCTTTCATAACAATGCAAAATGAAATAATGTGTAAGGATAAACCTTTCCTCAAATTAGAAGAGGAAGCTCCCTTGTAACTAAACCATAAAACTTACGAAAATAATCTTTCAATTTCTACAATATGCAAAATATCTCTCTGAGGTTTTTAGAATGCAATACAAAGAAACTAAAAAAATACATCTTTTTATTCTTGGGTATGGGCACAAGTCTACAATAGCTCTTCTACACAAGCCCAAAGATTGTTTATCTTTAGACTTGACACAAATGAGCTAATCTATGGTAACTAAACACAAACCCGCCCTTTTTAGCTTAAAGCAAAATTAGAAAAAGCCTGCACACAAGAATTGGAATTGTAAACAAAGATTGGATCCAACATATTGAATAAAGGAAAGTGCATAGAAAGCAACAATAACCACTTTAATGAAAACTACAATGCAAAGTCTAAAATACTGACAAAAATCTATTTGATTTACCCAATCAACACCCACAAGATAACACAAAATAGCTTTAAAAATCAAACACAAATATTGATAGCAATAGATAGTTTTGATTGAGGAAAGATCTTAGGGCAACCCCACCAAACAAACATCTTAAGTCAATGAATCAAGGTCAATCAAGTAATGAGGCGAGAAGAATAGATGGGGCTAGTGAAGCAAAAACTCAACACCAAGCAAGAAGTAAGACATTCAAACTATTTAGTCTCTAGCATTGGGTATACACATAGCAAGATAGGTGCAAGAGCACTTGATATTTCTTCTTTGATACACTGGTAGGGCCACTCCCATAACAATTGGTTGATCCACCGGGGAAAGTTTGAGGTCCATAAAGGATATGTTATGGCAGTTAGGGTGCCCCTAAAGAATACAGGCACCCCCCTTCCTCTATAGTTGGTCGAGCCCCTCTAACTATTGGTGGGTCCGATGAAGCGGCCCATATCTCCACTAATTGGGAACCAAGCACTTATTGTGTTATGAGCGCATGCTAGCCTCCGAAAGTAAGGCAATAGCCTTCAAGCATTGTGCAGGATTATCACTGTCAAGCTAGTGTCATGCATTATGCTCTCTCTAGTCATGTGAGAGGGGTGCCTTTTCCACATAGGGAACTCTGCATAAATCTCTATAGTTGACTCACTTACCACTTATGTGGTCCCGAAGACAACTTGAGAAGGAGCTCTAGTACAACAGCAAGATATGGTTATTGTTATTGGAGAAAAGTTCTTGTGGGGATATGTTGCCTAGAGTTTCTTTAACCTAGCCCCAACCATTATAGAGTAGGGGGAGTAGGGCCCCACTAGAAGTGGGATGAACTCCAAGTACCATCCATGGCAAGTCAACCAAAGTAGTTAACTCGTTTGAATTCGATCCATCCGCAACTAGGGAAAAGCCATGCAACCTCCACCTGAATGCCAAAGGGGCTTACCATATACCTTCATTCAAGAAGTAGGATGCATTAGCTAGGCAATCAACCAAAGATGCTCTTTGTTCCTAATTGGTTCTCTAACTACAAACTAAAATGGCTCGGCCCAACTATCTATAGGCAACGAAAGGGGGGAGGTGGGAGCTCTTTGGAGATGATGAAAAGAGGGGGAGGCCTTAATCACAAAGGCATGTGAAACACCATGTGGTGCTTTCTCCAACTTGTGATTAAATGTTACTATCATGTGTTGGTTCAAGCTCCAACATAGGAATGAATTGAAAAATGTAGGAGGGTTGGGTTCCAACCCTAGTGGTCGTCGAGTAAGTGGTATTGACTTTAGCTTCAACACATAGGTTTTCCCAATGAGGAACAAATCTCATTGGTAGCTCTTCCTCACATCTATCGGGGTTTGCCCTGGATTCTTTAGGTGGGGTATTGCCAATGCAACTGGACATTTTGGAAGGTATCTACTCTACTCTGGATGTTTTGTTAGGGCTAGACATCTATATGCTCTGATATGGTGGATAGGAGAGTTTATGTGCAATCAAGGCACCCAAAGGGGATTTTATGTCACTCTTGATTATGTTTCAATAGGGGGCCACTATGGAGTTTATGTTGTGGTCAAGGTCTTTATGCATCCATTTTCATATTGGAGACAACTATCTATTAGAGATAGCTATCTCCACTAACATGGTTCTTCTATCAAACCAAAAGAAAGCCCGAGATTCTTAATTCACTTGAGGGATCGAATAATTAATTCCCAAGGACAATAGAACCAAACTCCATAGTAGGGGGGTCAGTGATTCCAATGAGGAAAACCTAGATCTATCCATTAAAATAGGGGAGTGATCTTTTCTTCCAATGGACCAACCTACATCATGGACCCCGACTAAAAGTACCACCCATGACCAATTTCCAACAACGCATTTTTGTCTAGGCCCACCATAAAAATGTAGAAGACACCATGCCTCCACTTGTTGAAAGGTAGAAATGTATGACCCAACTACCGCTTAAAAGGTAGGGGAAATCTATGGGTTCCTATTTTTATTATAAATAGGGAGATGGGGGCACAATCCACCCGTACATATAGTTGGGCTAACCACCCACCCAACTCCCCCATTGAACAAGATGAGCAAGCCCTACTTTTCTAATCCCTATTAAAGAGATGGGGGCCACCCAACCCCTAGCCTTACCTATATAATCTAGGGTGTTGTCCTCTTCTCAAATGAAGTTGCCTTATGATCATGTACACCCCCCTACGTAGATAACTACTGCATGTCAACTTGATTGCCCAAAACTAGAAGTTTCTATCTATGACCAAGGGGCCCCTACCTATATAACTAGGGGGGCCTACCCCCTACCCATATAGTCAATTCGAATTGACTAAAGTTCCCTTTATATAAGTAAGGGGGGCTCTCGTACCCTACTCTTATTCAGTTATGAATGAATATTTCATTGTGCATCCTCAACTAGTTGTATAGGTGGGGGTCACCACCATGAACTTAGGAGTTGCAAAGCCCTACCCATATATCTAGGATAGCTCACACCACAATCATCATTTCCTTGAATGTGTACTCAAATCATTTTCTTCCTCGTTGGCAAAGTGCACCAAACATCACTAATATCAACACCGCCACACTTACTAACATTGAGCCCATCACTTATAATGACAAAGAAAATAGTGATGTCATCACCCAAGTTATATAGCTAGGGGAGGCCCAAGACTATAGCAAGGTAGTGGTAAGGGGAATTGATGGATGGTTGATCAGATCAATCCCTCTAAGAAGGAAAGGGCCCACAAACTAAAGGAGATGGAGAGAGTCCACCCACACGAGAGGGAGAGGGGGCCAACTAGAAGAGTAATGGGCTTCTATGATACTCCCTCCTATCCTAATAGTTGTTGTCGTTGACTACACATATTCTAGTTTTGGGCTTATAGATGACCCTAAAGATTTTGAAGATTCCTAGGAGTCTGAGGATCAAGGTGAGTCATAGTTGAAGACCGATGCCTCCTACTCCATGGATGAGAACCTTGAGCTGCGAGACAAAAGGAATATGGAAGGCAACAATAAGAGCTAAGTCTTATTAGGGAAATGAAATGCAAAATGATGGATTCTCCCAAGCAATATCCCTAATCCCTTGTGGTTATGAATAAGGGTATTAGGAAGGATGACGGCAGTGTACAAGAGAATCTTAAGAGAGATGGTCAACATGGATTGATGTGAAGGGGAAAGGGAAGGCCAATGTTTTCCCTAAACCTATTGTGGGTGGTTTCTTCCCTAGTATTCAGGACCCATGTCCTACTCTTCCCAAGGACTCTACTTTGCCCCTCTAATCCTACATCCCTACAAGAAGTTTCGGATGTTGTTAATCAAGTGATTCAGAATCTTTGGAATCTTCAGGATGCCTTTGATGCACAGCATAGCCTTTCTAAAAGGTTTTTATAGAAATCAACAGAATTAACATCAAGCTCTCCATCATGGACAAGAAATTGAAAGGGGAAACCCTAGTCCCAATTGAGGGGGAAGAAAGAATCTTTAAAATTTGGGAGGCTATCCCTGAGGTCAATAGGTTGGCTTCTGAATGCAGCAATCAGAAAGAGAAGATTGCTAGTATAGAGGAGGAGATTCAGCAAGGTAAGAACAGTCATAACACCAGATTGCCTGCCTTGGAACATGATATGAAAATTATCATTGATAATGTCAACAGAGTTGAAGTTAGTAAGTGCACTATTAAAAATAGTGCTATGGGGCTCACGATATTGAGTAAGAAATTAAAGAATTCAGTTGAAGACTCGGCGATCCCTGGTACTCAGATGGAGGGCAAAGGCACTACCGTTGGACCCATCCCTAGGACAAGCAGCAGTAAAAAGAAAACCTGTGCTGAGGAGAAGAAAGAATTGCATGAGATTGGTAAGCTTCATGGGAGTTTTTACAGAGAAGAGCTGGAGGTAGCTGAGACTTTAAACAAGTTTTAATTTGTTGTTCTTGTCTTTTGTTCGTTTTGTTCTGTGTTTTAGCTTTTGGCGCAATTGTGTTGCTGTTTTATTGTAGGTCAGCTTATGTTTTGCTGATGTTTTATCGTATGTAACAAGGTTTCAAAGTCCCTTCAAAACCTGCTTCACTTCACATGCCAATTATGTACTACTTTTATCATATAAATAAAACTACATGGCAACAAGCCATTTTGTACAATTTTGATCAACTCAAAATCAAATTCTAATCAAGGTCAACTATTAGGAACAGGCCTAAGTCAAATCTTCAAAACAAGTATTTAAAGAGCAAACTTCTATTTCAAGCACCCCTAGGTATCAAAATTCTGGGATCTTGCCAAACAACTAGTTTAAAAAACCAAGGTTCGCAATACAGAAAAACAATGGGAATCCATACATATTGATGACAAACACAAGGTCGGTCACATATGTATTCCACTATCGTGTAAGATATACTTGCCAGTTTAAGGGATATAACAGTTAGCATTTTAATATAATATATAAATTGAACTCAACAATTTACTGCAGTGTAAAAAAAAGAAATTGACTCCACGATAAGTTGCTGAGGGTTTATGGTACAAGTACATGTGGTTGTGCCACGTTCTGAATCTAAGTGTCATCTCTGACAAGACAACTAATTTACCCAGTCCTGTGTAAACGGCAATAGCACTGGCATTTATAGATTTAGTATTTGTTCCAATACCAAGCATAACAAATAATCTTAAAAATACAACCTTTAAATTTGATTCTAAATTTTATCTCGAGTTGCATCAGCTGAGTTACATGCACATGATATTGTAATTATGCAAAACAGTTGAATCAATGCATTCAGATTGTATTTCAACACAACCTAGAAGTCAAAGCATTGAATGAAAAGAAACTCGAAACTTTATGTTTGAAAAAAAATCCTCCTGGCAAACATCTAGAAGAGCATAAAACAATATCTATTAGCAAAAAGGAAAATTAGTCACATGCATTCAGACCCATGCAGAAACCTAGGGTTAGAAATTGGCTCCACTCAAATCAATTACAGATGATAGTTTTTACTTTGTGTTTTCTGCATCTTATTCCCGGCAAGGAACAACCCATGTTCATTTTGTTAACATTTGATCTTCATTAAAAAATATTTTCTTATCTTCAAAGGAAAGAAAATACAGCTTAGTATCTCCTGCCGTATCCAATACAATCTTGTACCAGAGATGAGAGTCTGCATACCAGCAGAGGTAACATGCCCACCAGTAAAACATGTTCCACTGGAATGGAGAAATAAAAGAAAAAAGCGGAACTCATCAAAACCATTTTAGTAGATCCCAAGCTGCTCAACCCATATCAAACAATATAATCCCTATTTTGTAATTAAATAGAAACTTTATAATACATAGGCAGGAGGTTTAATCTGCCCTCGCATGGACTATTATCTGTGAAGGGCAGGAGTTTTAATCTGCCCTTTCATCGACTATTATCTCTAGCTATAAGGATCTATCATATCATTTTAGGTAAAGTTACCAACTCAAGCAGGAGCTGGTGCTGATTCAAGAGAAGGCGAGGGCAGTGGTGGAAGAGCCTTCAGAGGATTCATAATGACAGAATCAACAAGACCATATTCTTTTGCTTCCTTTGGACTCATAAAGTAGTCACGGTCAGTATCAGTGTTAATCCTCTCTATTGTCTGCCCCGAAAAATAAGCTAAATAACCAGCTAGATTAGCCTTGTGATACAATATTTCATTTGCCTGCAGCCTCAAAGTATTATTTGGTTACTGACGAGCACTATCTCAAAAGAAATTACAGCTTCTATGCCTAGACTTCAACATAACAAAGTTTTTAAGAAACATTAAGCAACAACTGTCAGTCATCACCTGAATCTCCACGTCTGTTTGCTGACCCTGTGTACCTCCAAGAGGTTGATGAATCATTATCCTGGAATTTGGCAAACTATATCTTTTACCTTTAACAATGAAATGATAAAATCATCAGATTCACAATACTGCAGATAGTAACTGAGCGAAACCCAAACAAGAGCATCCATTACAAGGAGGAACCGGAGAAATTTCTTTGAGGCAAATAGATTAAGTACATAAATTAACTACCTTTTGTCCCAGCAGCAAGAAGAAATGCACCCATACTGCCAGAAAGCAAAAACCAGTTTGGATGTCAGTAGCAATTGCAACTATTTATCTTCACCTTCAAGATTTACACAGCAGATCTCTAGAATCAAGCAGTCTATTTTTTACCAGGTATCTTTGAAAAGCCAAAAAACTAGACTGTACAAATCAATTTACCAGGAAACCAACTACACAACAGAATCATATAGGTTTTATATAGCTGCAGGATGAACTGTACAAAAATGGGTTGAACCCAAGCCTTAGAATCTCTCTTTCACTGAAAATAAGAGCATGCAAGTCCAAAAGTTTTGTTTCTGAATAACAACCACTAATGATCTTTATGTACATCCAAATAGAGCGCTCAAAGTACAGCCTGTGACAAGCTTTTTATGCACAAATTGCAATTTAACTGCTTGAAAACAGAGCATCTTCACAATATACAAGTAGCATATCCTACTTGTTTGACATGAACAAAGTAGCTTTCAACAGAATCCATTTTATTCCTGAAAGAGATGCTTGTAATTTTTTTATCAACTTGCTCTCTAGTTTTATAATTTGATCTTTATAATGTCAAATTTACAACTGCTGCAACCACTTAATTCAAATTGTATTTGTCCAAAAGTAGTCCTATAAAAGATACAAGATTTTGGTCAGTGTTAAAATTAACTTAGTACCTTTGGGAACACTACCAGTGCCCTTGGGAACACTTTTACTACTGTAAAATTAAGATAAGCTGAATGCAAACTATGACTCAAGTCCTTGCAACCTTTTACTGTACACAATTATCAGAGCATATTGGCTATTGCAGTCCTTTCTTAGGATAATTGACAAGGCACACTGAAGAAACCTACATGTTGGTGCTCAATAACACAGACCCTCTCCTCTAGCACCACGACCCAGAGTGAGACAGGAAACAAGGTATCACAAGCAGGGAGAGTGATATATCAAGAAAGAAAGGGTGGTTTTGAACCAACGCATAGGATTAGAGCAGATCCTCTTCTTCTTTAGGCTTTGCAGAATCTAGGGGGTAATTCCCTTGAGGTCTTAATATAGAGAAACAATTTAAACAAAGCTTTTGACTACCATGCCCTAATAGCGGTCAGGAACAAGCCTACTAGACCTCATTAACAACAGATTACAAGCAAGCATATAAGAGCATCCACAATATAATCAATTTAAATCACTAAAGACAAATCCCCTTAAGTCACTTACACACTTATATCTTGCAACCTCAACATCACAGCCCTCTAAACATCTATCTGACACGAGCTCACTAGAGATCTGCAATCACAAAGCAGTGGACTGTAATGATGAGCTGAGCTCCTACATACACAAACCTCTAAACATCTCCCTTTACATGAATCCCTTAGGATATGGCCAAAGTAATAATATTGGTTTGTGTAGGCATGCAGAGCAGGAAACTAAACTAATCCTACAGCTAACAAAGGAGGTGATTAAAATAAAATGTGTTCGATCCTTCACCAATTTGATCAGTGCCTACTCCATTGGGCAACGAAGTCCAAACTCGCAAAGAGGATAAGAACGTGTCTACAAATCAGCAATGAAACAAAGATTGTGTAGGCATAACCTCATAAAATAAGGTAACCTGCAAATGACATTCTTAATTATCTAGAGCAAATCAGCAATTCCCCACATGCAACAAAGAGAAACCATCACAAAAACATTTGTAATGCATTATAATGCTGCGACATTAATCAACTCCTCATTACATCAAGCCAGCAAATGTGGCAAGAGAGAACCAACAAATGGATTCAAAGATTCCCCTAAAATATTAAATCTTGTCATGGAGACATACATTTGCAGACAAAACCCTACTAGAATACGTCTTCCTCTGAATTACAAAACATGTTCAATCGTTTACAAAGTTGGAGATTCATCGACTAAAACCCTAGAACACACTTTCAGCAACCAACAACTATTACATCTTTACATGTATATATAGCATTACAATCCATTTTTGTTGCTTGGATGGGAATCCTAGAGTGGCCAACACGATTTTCTAGTCGCCCATGTCTACTTGCATCACTTTCACATGGCTCACACTAAAAACATATCAAATCGAACCATTGACCCATGCCTTTTTACACAAATCATATCCATGCAGGGTCCACAGGTGCCTAGAGGTGTTTGAAAGTCTTCATATGCTTTAACGCGTCCATTGGAGCCCATTAATGGCGGTCCTAGATCATGCAGGGGAGTTGTTGAGATGGGTGAAGTTTTCTCGAGAGTTGCGGAAATTCAACATGGGACCGGATATAGGAATGGAGGTTACCAAGTGAAGTTAGCAACCTTGCAGAACTGAAGGTGGGAACCAGAAGTAGGAAGTGGAGGTGGAAATGTGTGAGGAAAATCCAAAAGTCCATCGGGTTTCCACAAAGGAAGAAAATGAGTGATTTGATGATGAGGGGAAATGTGGGATTTGATTGCGGAATTGGATGTCAAGAAAGGATATGAGGTGGAAGGAAGGCATTCTGAAATCCATGGAAATTCCGCAAGTAGGAGAGAATTGAAGATATGAAGGTGTTGAAAAGCATGTGCTACCTGTTGTGACCAAATCACACATCACCCCATTAGGAATAGGGACCCCCTTTTTTTAGAGCCCTGTGCTTTCAATGAGATTTCAATGAGATTTTGATGATGTCCTGGCTCATCTTCCTCTGCCGACCCGGTAATGATTTCCTCTTCTATGATCGTTGGTTCATGATTAGGAGGCAGATGAACTTGCAGTGATGAAGAATTGTGATCAAATCCCATCCAGATAATGAATGTTGAGACCCATCCTGAAGTATGTTTGAGACCCTGAAAGACTAAGCCTGGAGCCTGAAATCCTGAAAATCCTGAAAAATGGCTAAGTCTGAAATCTGGTGAATCCTCCAAATTCTATATTTTGCATCTTAAATCCGGTGGATTCGAGACCTATCTCAAACATCCTGAAAGGTATATTGAAAAATATTTAAAGTATAAACTTATACTTAAATATATTTTTCAATATACCTTTACCCTCGCGACCCTAAAAAACGCCTGACTCTTCCAGAGGATTCAAAAAGCTCATCTAGTGCGACGGGGCACTTAAGTGGCGCAAAATCGCGAAAAAAAAAGCGCTCTCAACTGCAAGATAAGATGAGGATTTCCACTTGATGAACCAATGCGCCCATCTAAAAAAACATGAAGGGAGACGAAAATGTTAAAGGATTTCAAACCTTGAAGTGATGCCATTTTAGAAGATTTTCATGCCATTAAGTAATGCGGATTCTAGCGGAATTTGTATATGCTATCTAATGCGCAAGAGCATGAGGATCTCAATGCCTTGAACTAATGCGTAAAAACATGAGGATTTCAATCAATCATCTAGTGCACCCAAACTAAAAGCATCATTTTGAAGGAAAAGATAAGGACTTCAAACACTTAACTAATGCGAAAATTAAAAGCCAAGTCTTGGAGCGAATTAAAGATGATAAATGTTCAGAGGATTTCCAAACCTCAACCAATGCGCAAGGATAGAAGGATTGATTCCGAAATCTGAATTTTGAAGAGAGTTTAAAAGATTTGAAAAGCTCATCTAGTGCGCCACTTGGAGAAAAGGAAAAGTCTTAAGGTTTTTTGAATTATGGAAGCTCTAGTTTAGAGGATTTCAAAGTCTCATCTAAAGCGCCAAAAACTAGAGGATCTTCTTTATCCCATCCAATGCGCCCATCTAGAAAACATCATATTTGCAAAAGGAAGACTTCCAAACATTAAACCTAAGCGCTTAAATCAAGCATCTAAGGCGAAATCTAGAGGATTTCTAATCCCTCATCTAATGCGACTTCATGAAGGGAGACTCCAGGCGCTTCAAAGAGGATACTTCACAAGGTTTAAGTCAATTTTCAAGAGATTCTAAGGTGATGATCTAGTGCGCCAAGAGGTTTCAATATAAAGTTCAGAGGATCCTTATCTAAGGCGAAATTCCAAAGGATTCTCCATGCCTCATCCAATGCGCCATACAAGGAGGAAAGTGAAAGTGTCCTAGACATCCAAGGTCAAGTCTTCAAGGCGAGTTAGAGGATTTCAAAGTCTTATCCCAAGCGCCAACATCATGCATGATTCGTTAAAGGTAAAGTTCATCCAATGCACCTAAGTTTTGAAGCTTCCAACATAGTGATCTAATGCGCCACTTCAAGGTGGTATCCAATGCGCAACACATAAGGAAGAATGAGGTTTGTTTTTGGAGATCTCAAACTACCTATCCAATGCGCAACACATAAGGAAGAATGAGGTTTGTTTTTGGAGATCTCAAACTACCTATCCAATGCACCACACATAAGGAAGAATGAAGTTTGTTTTTGGAGATCTCAAATTACCTATCCAAAGCGCTTAACCTAGGAGCTGATCCATTATGCAAAGGTAAGAAGAACTCAAGTTACCCATCCAATGCGCTAAAGGGGAAAGAAGGTAGAATATTTCAAAAAAACACTAATTTGAGAGGATCTTGTCACCTTGAACTGATGCGCCACTCCCTTGCAAATGAGAACGAGTTCAAACCAAAGCAATTTGAAAAGAAGTTTTGAGAAGACTTCAATATACTCATCCAACGCGAAATGCTAGAAGAAATCAAAAACTTGATCCAAAGCGCCTGGAGGATGAGGATTTTGAAGGTGTGATCTAATGCGACTATCAAAGAATTAAGTCTTAACGTGAAATGCTAGAGGAATTCAATCCTTGATCCAAAGCGCCACTAAATCAAGGCAGTCTAGGCAAAATTCAGAAATTTTCAAGATGAATCCAAAGTACCCAACTAATCCGCCACCTCATGAAGGGAAGAAGAGTCAAGTGTTGGATGCGTGTAAGGAAGATCTTAATGTATCAATCCAATGCTCTCAAAAGAAGAGGATTTCGAAACCCTCATCCAACGCGCCTAGAGGGTTATGAAGGGAGATCAAGGTATTTCAATCACCTCAAGAAGACTTCAACATACCCATCCAATGCAAAATGCAAGAAGAAAGTCAAACACTAATTCAAGGAATACAAAGAGGACCTAGAAGATGTTATCAAATGTAAAAGGCAAGAGGATCTTAATCCTTCATCCAATGCGCTTGAGGAAGAAGGTATCAAAATTTCAATCTACAAGAAGATCGTGGAAACCTCATCCAATGCGCCAATCAAAGGAAAGTTCATAACATTTAATTGGTTTTGCCTTGAAAAATGTGGAAATTGCATTATTAAATGAAGATCAATCAAAATTAAATGTTTTTCACTATATTAAAGAGGGTCGGCCTAGGTATGAAGAAAAGTTTTAAGGCAAATTCTATATATATATATCTCCTCTCCTTTTCATTTTTCTCATTTTTAAGGAGCAGAATTACTTTGCAAGAGCAGATTTGTCTTCAAGGAGCAGCAACAAGAAGGATTTATAGAAGTACAAATTTTATTTTGTCAATCCAAGCAAGTGGTGGATCAGATTTCAAGGTATCAATTTAAGGCAGCTTATCAAGTAAGTCTGATCTGAATATTTTCTGATCTGATTTTCTTCTTTTTCTTCTTTAGATGCATTAAAATTGTTCAAGTATTGGTAAAACTTAAAGAGGATAAGTGGATTTTGATAGATTCCTTGAGTCTAGATAGTAATATTTCATAATTATAAAGGAGAAATCATAAATCTAATGCATTAATGTAACTGAAGTGAAGTCTAGATTATGTTTGAAATTACTTATTCGCGTCAGGTTTGCAGGATCATGGCAATGACTTCCAAGGAGAGACAAGCGAAGATCCGGATGGATGCTAAGGGGAAAATTCCCGAATCAAAGCTCGTTTCAAGGTGGACAAATGTAGGAGACACGAATATGGGCAATAGCAACTTGGAAGATATCAAGTCAGTCCTTGAGGAACCCAATGGAGGTAGTCTTGCTCGAGCCATCATGAGGAGTGGAGCCATTGAAGCTGCTTGTTTTCCGCCAGCTTTGCCGTGTTCAGAGATGATCATTGAATGTGTCAAGAAGTATGATGTAGATACAAGCCAAATTACAGCCAAAGATGGAACAATATTAGCTTATTTGCAAAAGGAGGCAGTTGAAGAGACTTTCAACATTCCAACTAGGGAGAGGATGATCAGTATTTCGATACAACAAGGTCAGCAGGAATACGATGTTGATTCAAAGACAAAGTTGCAGGAAATAAGGAGAGAATGGATGGCCAATCCAGCTATGAAGTTCAATATGAATAATCCTCCACAGTTTCACAAGTCAGATTTTCATCCTGAAATTGGATACTTGATTATGTTTCTAAATAGAATGACAGGAATGCCGCAATCTGCTACCTTTCAGCCTTGGATGTACTCTTTCATCAAGTCAGTTCTCAAAGGGAAGATGATTGATTGGGCTGGACTTATCAGTCAGAGTATACATGAGCAATTCATCAATTTTGCTAAGACCAAGACTTGTTATATGAGTTCCTATGTGGTATACCTTCTCGCAAGAAATGAAGTCTATTCAGGTTTGACCAAAAGAGGAGAAGTCAGCATTGGGCCTAATAAGTACCTATCGCATCAGTGTTATCCTCAATTACACCTCAAGAGTATCAATCATTATACAAGGTTCAATGATGCGTTTGCTATGTTCATAATGAAGAAACTAAGAGGAGAATTTCATAGAAGGATCCATTAATGCGGTGACAAGTGTACCAATGGAGGATATTGTTCAAATTGTGTCTAGATTCATTGTATCTCATAGTACTACTACATAAAGGGCACATGATGTGGCTTCCTTATCTTCTTGGAAAGCGTGCCTTTGTTCCCTCCTTCATAGCTTCTTTCATTTAATAAAGAGAGCCTCCTTCATTTAATAAAGGAGAGTTTGTTACAACTACTTGTGATGTGGCTTGATCCGGTCCGCTGATTCGGCCGATCGATCTTGACCCTTCTTTCCTTTGAGGTCTATAAAAGAGCTCCCACTGCTCTCATTTGTAAGGGTTGAAATTCTGAAATTGTTGCAAGAGCTCTCTAAGATAATAAAAGATTCATTGCTTTGGTGATTCTATTTATGTTTCCAAGTGTTGCATGGTTTCAATTTTCAAGTGAACATTAAATTAGATTAAGTTTCTCTTTAAGTTTATGTTAGCGAATGAAAGGTTTCTTTATTGCTTTGTGGTGAAATCTATAAGTTCATACCATTTGTAGTTTGCGGCTCGTGGACTGCAGTGCATCGTTAGTCTGAACAATTGAACATCAATTTGATCTTTATGCTTGTTGAATCTTTCATGAGCATAACTGATTTAAACATCTTGTACACCTTTGAAGATTGCACCTATCTTGTGTAGTTGTTTGTCTTGGCGAAACAGGATCTGGTTTGGTTTCACCTTAAGTAGTAATCATCCTTGCATTTAGGATTAGATTAGTGTTTCTAAACCTTATACCTTTTGTCTTTTTTTATCATTCAGTTAGAATTAGGATCAAAAACCTCAATTGCTAAATCATACGCTATCAATTGCAGTACTTAGACTCTCTAGCATCCCCTTCCATAATCATTGAAATAATCAGTTACTTGAACAATTGCGTAAGTCCCTTTGTGTTAAACAGCAAAATCATACTTAGTCGATGAGCTGTCTCTTACCGAAACCATCAAAAGGAACCTTGGAGTCATCTCGTTTGATCACCTAGTTCAGCATTCGAGAGGCTTTGCTCAAGAGAGAGTCAGATACTCAGTATTTTACTCTAATTGTTGACTTGTTGAAAAACAATCATCAACACTACCAAAGGTAGGAAGTGGACGTGTCGCGTGGAAGAAGTCCGGAAGTGCGGTAATATCTTGCAAAATGGGTCGGAAAGAATGAGGAGAAGCAAGGTTGGACTGGAGGAAGGAATGTCCAATAGCAATTTTCGCAAGACAGAAAGAAAGATAAAACGAAGAATTGTAGGAAAGGAGTGGAGGACAAGAGGACCAGATTAAAGGGAAACAGAAGGAAAATGGAAGTGGTCAGAAAGAACTCCAGAAGTCCACAAAAAACAGGAAAAGTGAAAGGGAATGAAGGGGCAAGATTTGCAAAAATGCGGAAAGGGACGAGAGGATTGGATATCGGGACACGAAGTTGGAAGTCTTGCAGTCCGTCGAGATTTCGCAAAATGAGAAAATGCAGGGAAAGGAAAGGGAATGAAGGGCCCGATAAACCTGTGGAGATTTCAAGCAGGAGCAAAGATCAGAACTCGACGGGAGGCGAAAAGGAAATGTCCAATTATCCAGCAGAAATCTACAAACTGGAAGAAATAGGCAAAATGTAAAAAGACTACGGACCCGATAGAGTTCTACAGAACTTTTATACAGAAAAGGAGGTAAGAACCAGATGGGAGATGAAAGGAAAATGTCTGGTAGTCCACTAAAACTCCGCAATTCTACAAAACACTCAAAAATGACTTAAAACTCCCCACTTAGAACTTTTGGATTTTTTGAACATCTCAACATATGATAGGAACATGGGGAAGGCAATGCACAACTCCAAGATAAAAAAAATATGACCAAGGTTGTAATATCTCAGATGGAATATTTTATATTATTTGATCCAATACAATGATCAACACAAAATCACTAATTATACAGCTCTGTTGGGGTTGAATGTATGCCTTTTGAGTCCCTAGGTTCTGAAATAAATCTGCTACAAAGTTGCTGAAAATCTCTTTGGAATATCATCTGCCATGAAACCTTCAACTTGTTTAAACCCTTAAAAATATAATGAACTGCAGATTTGAATTATAACTCACACAATTTGTAGCTCTAGGGAGAATCTGAAAACATTGCACTTAAATACAAATATCCCTTGAAACCCTTGCCCAAATTGGTAGCGCTGAGAAGAGTTTGAATCACTGCTTTGGAATATGAAGATATCTTGAAACCCTCAACCAGTCACTGTAGTACGAATTGCAGGTCGCAATTACGCAGAATCGCAGCCCAATATGCAGACCATTTATTGGTTGAGAATTCACAGAATTTCAACACACAATTATCACCTTACGAAAAGGTATTCCCAGCCAATACCATCATTGATTTGTACAAGTTTGGCGCAGCAGAAATTGGCTCTTTGAAAGCCACTTTATTTTATAACCTGGCACTATGTTAGCAGCCACAAATTCCAATAAAATCAAATTACAAATGGTTCCATACGAGCAGCCTTAATTATCAAGATAATCTTCAATAAAAAGACACGAAATATTTCATCATTGAATCCCTGGGTGAGATTGCCCTAAGTCTAAGTCTGGGGTTTTCGTCCACTAATCCAATAATGGAAATCAAGGGGTTTCTGACCTCCAATCCCCTGCACACAGGATTTTCGTCCTCAAGTTAATTGAACCAAAGTCCAATGCTCCAACAAGGAGTAGAAATCAAAAAATACAATGGTTGATCAATATGCCTCCTTGCTTGGCCTCTCTTAAATAGAGTTTCCCTCCAGAAGACATAACTCTTCAAACTTCCTTCATGACCCTTGATTGATATTTCAGAGGAATTAATTAAAATAAACTTCAATTATAAGAGACCTTATTTTATTACTTGAGGCCCTCTTTATTATAATTTCATTTTATAATATCACTTAAGCGGCCTCTTTTGTGACATTATGACCCTCTTAATTTATTATTATAATCTCATTTCCCTAGTGCAAAATTCCCAAGGCCCATAGGAAATGCATGATGGGCGTTTGGGTTTTAAGTTGGCTTAATTTCGAAGAGGGGACATTACAAAGGTATAACCCATTGAAAGAAATCTCCAATTGGTGATCAATAATGGGTAAAACACTTCCAAGACAACAAAGGGGCACTAGACTTGGGATTTTGCAAATTTTGAGATCAGATAAACTGGGCTCCAACACTACACGCTTATGTTTTAAAGAATTCAATGCACAACACTTTTTCCAGATAATACTGGGTAATTGATCTGGTTTTTTAACTGGTAGCAGAACCCATTACAGACTGGTTGGCCCAAGCCCAACTTCATAAAGGTTGGGTTGAAGCCCATGTGTCTACAAAAAATTTAAACTAGGTAGTGCTGGATAGAGCCATTCACCAACTTAGGTAGAAACTGTTGTCAACCTTGCACCATAACTGACCAGACTACCACCAATCCAGCAGACCGAAGGAGAGAACCCTTTAGTTTACTTTTTCATAAAACAAGTCATAATCGTTCCTTCAGTTGTTCATTTACCAATCTAGAACCATTGCAGCCACAATTACTTTAAGAACTGGAAGGTCACACCAAAAGTACAAAACCGAAATTTGCCATTACTCTGAGAAACTATACCAAACATGTGGGTAAATGACTGTAGAAATGAATACTGAAAAATGGCAATTGTGATATACTGTTCATGAGTAACCCTACTAATCTTAGATCAACAAACAAAAAGTTTGATATACAGCACATTGTCTCCGTTCTGCTCTCAAGATTATTTTGACTTAAGTGATGCAAAATTCCTGACACTCATCAGACAGTTGAAAGGTTAAAAGTTTAAAATGGAGGTGAGGGCTTTATCTACGAAATCTCAAAAATTATCAATAACCAAAAACAAATTATTAAAAAATGTCAATTTCCTCTTGCGATGATTTTATTTTATTTGTTTGCTGGCAATTTATTTACAGTGGAAAACATCCATATGAAAAACTCTATGTTAATGAACCATCTACCGGACTTCAAACACCAATAAATTACAATTAACCTCAAATATGAAATTAAAACTTTTGTCTTGTGGCTTGTTCTCCAACAATCATGTTTCTCCTTGGCACAGCAGCAAATCTCTCATCAGACCGCATGTTCATGAGACTGCATTTTCTCAGTAGGTTCTCGGTGGTAATTTCCATTACAGTAAATAGTCAGCATTTGTTCTCTCAGCAACTGATTTCATCATCAGCATCTTCTCAGACTGTGAGCTCATCCATGATTCCATACAATATTTCCCCAGAATTGCTTAGCTAATGACTGTCGGCTTTTTTTCTATTTCACACTGACTGGATCAAATTTTTGTCAGTCCATTACAGGAAACAGTCAGTGCTTATTCTCTCAGCAACTGATTTCATCATCAGCATCTTCTCAGGCAGTGATCTTATCCATAGAATATTTCCCCAGAATTGCTTAAGCTAATGACTGTTGGCATTTTTTCTAGTCAACACTGACTAGATCAAATTCTTGTCAGACTACTTGCCTATGACAAATTTCTTTAAAGAAATATTATCTTTCTCTAAGAAAGACAGATCTTGCTATCTCATCTCATTGCTATGATAACAATGGACTGAGTGATATGGAGCCTGCTATCCTGAGATCTGAGTGTGATCTCTAAAAAATAACTTCAATTAGAGTATGCACAAGTTTTTCCTTGACAAACAAGCTGCAGACGGTTTCACTCCTGACCCAGAAACTTTGTAGCATTTCTTTTTGGATGGATGCCTTGTAGTACTGTCATTCTTTTCTGTGCATTCTCCTTTAGACTTGATTTTTGCGATGAGTACAGATGCTAAAGAGCTGCAATCTTTTTAATTTGCCTATTCCGATCTATCCAAATCTTGCTACCTTAAATATTAGTCACTATATAGTGACCCAGAGAGAATGTTGAGGACAAAGAATCTTTGAAAAATGAGCATTAATCTTATCAAAGGGATTCTGACATCATATCTAAAAACAAATTCTCAAGTGTGCAGTGTTTCAAAAAACCTTTAGACTAGGGGATGAAGTACACATGTAGAGCATCAATATTGAATTGAAATCTCAGAATAAACATCAAATCCAGCAGTAACCAGCATAAATATGATCTTACATTCCAAATTCAAGAGGAACAATGTCAAGGACAACCCTTTGCACCTGAATGGGAATTTACTACGTGAAGCAAACTACAAAAGATGGATAGATGTTGATCATTAATAAGGATATGTCAAGAAACAATTAGTAGAATCTAGATCCACATTCTTTTAAGTCAAATCAATATCTCAACTGCCTGGATTCAGCATTGAACCCAGAACAATTAGCAAGTTCAATTTGGATTGGACTTGGAGCAAAGAGCTGAAAAAGGAGCACATACTAAAATTGAATTTATAGATGTCTGTAAAAGCATATAATTTGGAATCAAGATGTTTTATAAGCTGACATGTGGCTCATTTGGTCATTCAAGTGTTGTATGATAGCATTAGTTCAACAAACAGAGATCTCATTCAACAAGAAAACCCCTCTAAGGGGGTAGATAGCCCACAATGTTGGACATGCTGTCATTGATGTCAAGAAGGTAGTCATTATTGTTATCATTAATAAATAGATGAGAGTATAGGAAATAGTTGTCATTGATGTCAAAGGAAAAATGAAGAGATTGACTGCATGTTGTCATTGATTCAAGAAGGTGTATGGATGAGACTAGCGACAAAATGATTGTCATTGATGTCAAAGGAAATACAAAGTACGTAGTGTTATTGAAGCAAATTTATGAAGGATAAAAACAATAAGGTAAGAGGCCGACTCCTTATATGACCGATTATAATATGTTTAAATTAGAGATTTAAACATGATAAACAAGGCCGACTATATGATTGAAGCTGACATCCCAAAGTCAGTTTTCAAGTTATTGGGTGATTTCAAATACTTAAACTTATGTTGTGGCCGACTACCTCTATGAAGTGGTTTGCATTTAATAAGACAAAATGTCTTATTAATAAATAATGATTTATATGTTATAAAGTGGGCGACCTCCTTTTAAATGGAGCGCCACATATAATAAGAAAAAAGTCTTATGGTGAAGACCATAGATGGAAGACTCGCCGAGAACTCGCGAGTTTTTCTAGTGTTTACTCGCCAGAAAACTTGCCGGGTTTTTGGCGAGTAAACACTAGAAAAACTCGCGAGTTCTCGGCGAGTCTTCCATCTATGGTCTTCACCATAAGACTTTTTTCTTATTATATGTGGCGCTCCATTTAAAAGGAGGTCGCCCACTTTATAACATATAAAGGGGTTTTTGGCGAGTACTTGCCAGTTTTCTGGCATGTACTCGCCAGAAACTAAGTGAGTTCCTGGTACAGACTCACGAGCGCAAAAAAGTGAAATGCCTAAACGTTTAAAGCCGTTTTCAACACTTTTTTTGGTCATTTTATGATTTGTTCTGCTCACCAAAACCCTCAACACCCCTCCCACTTTGCACATGACAATCCAACATCGACGTTTGAAGATTCAAAATGATTTTTTTGTGAATTCAGAAGGGAAATTTGAAGCACAAGTCAGTATATTCTTGTTTTGTTTTTTGTTTTTTTAAGCATTTTACTTCATTTTGGCTGCAAAATCCAGCATCTAGGTTAAAAACAATTCATCATTTGCTAAATCTAAGTTGCATTTTTGCATTTTAATTCCAAAAAATTGGATTCATCACTATTTTATGATCGTTTTTTCTGTTTTTTTTTGTAATAAATTCACAATTTTTTGCATACACAAGTTAGTTTTTTCATTTTAACATTTTTTTTGAAGAAAATGTTTAGAATCTTTAGATTAGATTTAATTTTCACTGATTTAAACTAATCTATATTGATTTAAACTAATTTTGTGCTGATTTTTAGTGATTTATGTATAATTTAGGTTTTTATTTGTATTAAAAAATTAATATGTTGTGCTTTCACTTTGTATGTGTAGGTTAAATACTTCATATAATGGCAAATAGAGAAGCTTCCGCATCAAGATCAACCTCAAGCTCTGCCCCATCAGTGCCGCCACCACCAGCATTTGTAGGCACTCGTCCTGCAAGAGCTAGAGACCCTGTTTGGAAATATTCCTATCAAGGACCGCAACCTAGGTCAGTTTATTGCATTAAATGCCAAAAAGTATTTTGTGGAGGCATAAATCGCCTCAAATACCATCTTGCAAGCATTAGTCATCATGATGCCAAGGCTTGTCCTGGGACCACCAAAGAGATAAAAAGAGAGATGAATACTCTACTTTCAGTCGCAGAAGAGAAAAAATTGCAAAAGGAGAGGGCAAAGGCAGCCATGGAGGTAGCCATAGCTGCTAGTCAAGGTGTTGAAGTCCATCCAGAATTAGATAGGGCATAGCGGGCTCTCTTTGTGGTCCACGCATCTGAAACAAATCCACCTCCATTTCATCTACTTCAAGAAGAGCACCAGCTGCAATGCCTACACCTACACACGCCACAGTTTTTTTGTGCCCAGAAACACACCTAGAGCACAACCATCATTCGAAGCTACTGGGTGGAACAAAGAGGTGCATCAACATGAAGATATGGCATGTGCTAATTTTTGGTATTTCAACAACATTTCTTTCAATGTGGCGAGTAGTCCTTATTGGGAAAATTTGGTAACTGCATTGACAATTGCGGGAAAAGACAAGGCACCTTCTCACAAAGATTTGAGTGGGAGGTTAGTTAATTTAAATTTTATGCTAATTTATACTTATAGTAATTTACTAATTTATGTTGAATTTTGGGCTAAATTTATGTTCTTTAATTTTAAATTTATAGTAATTATATATATATATATATATATATATATATATATATATATATATATATATATATATATTTGTTCTGTAAGCGTTGGAGGTCACAATGGGGACCTTCTCCCCATCAACATATCCATTTAACCAACTTAATCAACTTAGAAGCCACATAGAAATCACATGTTACTTGGGGGATTCGAACATGGATCTCCATCGTGAGAACCATATGGCCTTTGCCATTCAAGCACAACCCCATTCACTATAGTAATTTATGTTGAATTTAGGCTTTTTTTTGTTTCAAAATTAAAATTGTGTACTTAATAGTTAATTTCACTTTGTACTTGTAGGTTGCTCATGAATGCAACTGAAAGGGCAAGTGTAGTGGTGGAAGAACAAAAAAAAAGGAATGGAAAAAAAAATATGGCTGCACTATTCTTTTTGATGGGTGGATAGATGGGAAAAACCACACCATTATTAATTTTTTGATAGCTTCAAAAGGTGAGGTTATTTTTTTGAAATCGGTGGATGCATCCAACAAAGTAAAAAATGCAAAAACATAGTTTCTAATGTTGGAGGAAGTTGTCATGGAGGGGGGCATAGAAAATGTGGTGCAAATCATTACTAATAATGCAGTAGCATATGTGGTCGCTGGGAGATTGCTGGAAGACAAACATAGGACATTTTTTTGGTCACCTTGTGCAGCACATTGCCTTGATCTTCTTTTGGAGAACATAGGCAAACTTGATTGGGTGACACCGGTTGTAGATGATGCAAGGAGCAACACAAAATTTATCTACAATCACCCTTGGGTTCTTAATTTGATGAGAGATCACACCCAAGGGAAAGAGCTGGTGCGATCGGGTGTCACAAGGTTTGCAACGGTTTTCCTAACATTGCGAAGCATTATTGGTTTGTTGAATGCTTTGAAACAAATGTTTGTGAGTCCACCATGGCTACAATCATCATATGCAAAGAAGCCTGAAGGAGGATCGCAACCATAGTGTTTGATAAGCTCTTTGAACAGAGAGCTACAGACATCGTGAAGGTAACCTCAAAACTTTGATTTTAAATTCAAATTGAATATTTTATTTCTTAATTTAAGTCTTTCATTATAAATTTGTAACTTCAACTTTTGTATTTGTAAATTGTAGGTGTCGGAGCCCTTGCTTAGAGTTCTTCGTTTGGTAGATGGGGATCAAAACCCAATGGAGTTTATGAGGCCATGGATAGGGCAAAAGAGTCCATCAGAAATTATTACAAGGGGGACAACCTCAAATTTGATCCCATATGGGAGATTATTGATAGAAGGCAGAACAATCAACTCCACCAACCCATCCATGTAGTGGGATACTTCTTGAACTCCCGTTTTTTCTATTCAGATACCTTCTCAGATCCTAATGGAGAGGTCATGGAGGACCTCATGACATGCATTCAAAGGATGACATCCGAGGTTGAGGTGAGAGACCTCATTGTCCAAGAATTGGAAAGTTATAGGGAAGGAAGGGGTAGGCTCTTTTCTTCGGAGCTAGCTATCCAAGGAAGAACCACTCAAACACCAAGTATAAAATTTGGAGTCTTTCACATGCATCTTACAAGTTACAAATTTCAAATTTACAACTCTTCAATATGTTTTGACTTTGCTTTCTAACTCTTCAATATTTTATTTTGTAGAGGCTTGGTGTAAAAATTGGGGTGCAAATACCCCAAATCTGCAAAGATTAGCCCTCCACATTTTGTGCCAACCTTGTAGTGCATCCAACTGTGAGTGCAATTGGAGCTTGTTTGAGGCCATCCACACAAAGAAGAGGAACAAATTAGCTCAAAAACGCCTCAATAACCTTGTCTCTGTGCAATACAACATTCGGTTGCGCACAAGAATGGTAGAAGACAAACTAGATCATCCCATTGATTTGGATGAGATAGCTCCTTACAGTGATTGGACAGGGCCGGATAAGTAGCCTCCATTTTTAAACTGAAGATGAGATTCTTGATTTTGAGAGGCAGGCATTGGAAGAGGTGGGTGCAGGAGGAGATCTAGGATTGGATGACATTGATGAGGCCGAGGAGAAGTCATTGCCATCTACTACCAGGATGGAGGTCGAGCCACTGCCTTCCATGCCAAGCGAGGAGCCACAACGGACTCCAAGGACTAGAACTTCTACCTCTCCCCTAGCTTTCAATAGATTAGGGGAGAGGAAGATGTAAGATGTTGTATTTAGTTTTAGTTTTACTATTTTCATTTTGTCAGCTATCTATAGTATCAGGCTATCAGCCATCAGGATTCTGCATGAGGATGCAATTTTGTACTCAATTTGCATTCAAATCAATCAAATTTAACAGAAAACACTTTTGTACTCATTTATGGACTCATTGGATACATCTTATCATTGAATTTTGCAAAAAACATGTCTTTCTAATGAAATTTAAGCAATTTTTGAGTTGCCGAGTTTTTTGCTGAGATTTTGCTGAGTCGAGTTTTTTTGGGCCTGGCGAGTTTTTGCCGAGTCCGAGTTTTCCAACTATGGTGAAGATAACCGATTAATAATAAGTGATGTGGTGCGATCAAAGAGAAACAGGGGTTATTGTCATTTAAAGTAGTATCTTTGTTATGTGATGCGATTTCCCTTGGTAGCAACAAGGAAGAGGAGGTGCCATTTTGTTTAAGAGGTGTGTTTTGATTTATTTATAAAGAGCTGCGATCCATGTGAAGACGTGCTTCCTTTGTAAAAGACATGTCAATACATAAAGGACGCCTCCCTTGCGATGCTATAAAGGGTGAAAGAAGGTGTGGTTGGAGAGTAAGGAATTAATGATTTATTTCTGAGTTTAGAGCAGATCTAGAGGAAGAGAAGGGGGAGAATTTTATGAAGAATATTTCAGACTTATTCTGAAATATTCAAATATATATCCAGCCCATGTGTGAAGAGAAAAAGGGAGATTTGTAAGAGGTTATAGCAGAATTATAGAGAGGAATAAGGGCAGATTGAAGAGCAGTTTGTAGAGGGAATTTAAAGCAGATTATAAGGAAGAAATTTATGTGAAGAGATCTCCATATTGTGATCAGTTTTTGTGAAGAAAAGATATTGTATGAGTTGTGATCAGATTTGTAAGAAGAAGTGTATTGACATTAAAAAGACATAACATCCATTGAAGAATTTGTAGGTTGGTGCCATGCTGGGTGGGTTGGAGCTTAGTTACAGGGATAGGTGTCTCCAGTGGGTTGTGCTCACGAATTCTACAAACAGGGATTGGTGTCTATTGTGGGTTGGTGCTCACAGATTGTACAAGAGGGGATTGGAGTCTCCTGTAGGTTGGAGCCTACAAATCTTGTAAGAGAAGTGTATATATATATAAGCAATATTTTGCCGTGGTTTTCTCCCGTAAGGGTTTCCACGAAAATCTTATGTTCTCTGTATGTTACATAATTGATTGATCTTGTGTGATTGATATTGATATGAAAAAGGTAAAAGATTGTATTATACTGATTCAACCGCCCCCGTGTGCTCATCACACAAAAGTTCCACCATCTTCAAGGAAGCTGCCACAAATTAAATGGAAGCAAGCAGCCTAAGGAAGAGGCTACCATCAATGAAATGAAAGATGACAACATATGGTTGGAAATGCCAACATAAAATGAAGGAGTGCAGCCCATAGAAGATGTTGCACCCCACCCCTGATTGAATGGAAATGCATATGATTTATTAAAACTGAACGAGGAAAAATAGTAGTCAATGCAAAGTTGTAGAAAAATCTATGCACCACCTTCCTTCCCCACTCGCCCCATGATTTCCAAGGCCAGAAAGAGATCGAAACACATCCAAGTTGTTCCCTGCATCCTAACCAGAAATGAGGTTGGTTTTTCTTGTTTAACAGGCCATGAACTTTCTATTAGAAGAAAAAGTGAATACGAATAAAAAATGGCAGGAAAAAATAACAAGCTGAAATTGGAACAAAAAATAAATAGCCATAAACAATGGAAAAACATAAAACACCCTTGTCGCTTCATCATTTTTCACATTTTAGCTCCACTTGGTCATTGAATTTGGCATAGGAAAAAACTATGAGGCAATTTCAGAGTCTTATTACATATGTAGTAACAATGAAAAAGGGACCATCCAGAAGAAGGAAAAGGACATCTGTTCAACCAATAGGGAGAGAGCATTCATGCACTTGAGTCAAGAGATCAAGGGAGAGGAAGTGCAGGGAGCAAGTGAATGACTCTCTTCAGTTTACTCTTGATTTGCATGTTTAAGAAGCAGCAAGGGTTTTGCACAAAGCAAGGAGACCATTCTTCATCGAGTACCAAGGTATTTGAAGTGATTTTTTCAGCAAGAAGAGAAATCTTCATCCAAAGCTTCGATTTATGTTTCATAAGCTGCTCTAACTTCAACTCCATCAAGATTCACATCCAAAAATACTAATAGTGTATAATATCCTCCATAGAAGCATGCAGAAAAAAAAACATTAAGGGATGTTATGAAACTTTTACCCCAAATGTACAAAATTATGAAAAGGCTATGTAAATTGACCTTTATGACAAAAGTAATTAATAGTTATCGAATCCTATAATTTGTAATTTGTTATGAACAGGTGTGTTGGTTGCTCTCAACCACCCACCTTGGAAAACCATATATGGCATTGCATTTGGAAATCCTGGCATAAGAATCTCTTCGATGATAGTGCAAGGAGGGCAGTGAGCGAGAAGGGGCACACAGTGTATGTCCAATCAAGAATACAATGTATACCTTGGACGGTTCTTGGGCAGGGCTCAAAAAGGTTATATATGATATCTTCCTCCTTGTGGTCATTAGCTTAAGGGCCTCTGTGACTGATCACCAAGAGAGAGCAGAGCCAATTTCCAAAAAAAATCAGATATATATTCAACCTTTGGAATAAATTAAATATTTTTTAATAGTAGTTTCAATTGCTTCATTGTTATTGTGGAATGTAATTTTCAAGGATTCATTTTTATGTAATTCATAATATTAGAATCTATGTTTGAAAATATGGACAATTAGTTTATAACAGTGGAGGTTGGCACTAAATAAAACAAGGTACCAATTAGTGGTCAGTTATTAAAAGCATAGTTAGAAAGTTCACACCTCTGGATTCATATGGAAGGGAGAAGAAAATTTAATCCAGACTTCCTAAAAAATCAGAAAGTCAAGTTTAGTAAAAATGTATATGTATATATTTAAATACATATGTGCCATCCAAGCATAGTCCACAGAATCTGCCAAAGGCAAATTACCAAGTAAAAGGTTCAGATTGTTATTATCTCATTTGATACTATCTATTTTGCTCTAAGTAGCTTCTAGGATTTCAAGCTTGATAGATTACTCGTTTACAGTGTACGCTGGGGACATGTCCCCAAGGTTTTTGGGTTGTTCCCTGGAACAGGTACATCCCGAGTGTGGCAGGACAAGTATGAACGTTCCCTCACAGTCCCCCGCATCTAGACCCTACAGGAGAATGTACCAGAAGACATCTCTGGTTCACCTGCCGTCCCATGTCCAGGTTCCCATAGGGGAGCATACCTAAGATGTCCCTGCACAAATAGGGACGTCCTACCATACCAAGGATGGCAAGACATCCCCTATAGCCACTAAATAAAACAGACATTAAAACATTAAAAAAATTGAAAAACCAAAAAAAGGTTTGGAGCTTATAGCTAAAAGCAATAAAACTATGAAAAATGGCATGTACCATTAAGGTCCCCATGACCTCAAATCCTTAATGTGTGCTTGGTGACAGAGGCTCCACCCCTCAACCCCACTGTATATCATGACAGTGAATGTGCAAAGGGTGCTGCCTCTCAACACTGTTGGGAACTGCTGCAACCAGACCCCTGCTCTGGTTTTAAAAAGCAAAAAAATTTAAAAAATTAAAATTGGGCTGCACCAAATAGAAAAGCAGTTTTTTTTTCACTATTTTTATAAATATTTCAGCATTTTTTTTGTTTCCCAAGTCTTTCCTGATTAAATGTCAATTAATAAACTTCCATTCTTACTTATGGCTTGCCAAGTCAAGCCCAATTCTATGTAATGCTACTATGGTTACAATCAAATGATTCAGAAAGTAAATATAATGGTCTGAGTGAAGATGCTTATAATTCTGACATGTGTACATTGACACTGCAACTTGTGGACCTCTTTGTCAATTTCTACTCTCAAGTGAATCCATTACTTAGGAACATGCTGAACCTCATAACTGATATTATAAATGACCCATTCAACATTTAGCTTATCTGCTTTTATTTATTTGATCAATAACGCTGGAGCTTGGCACTCTTTTTTCAGATGATAAACGACAACAAGATTGGTCATCTTTGAAAACACAATTACAGAAATAGTGCCAGAATTTGCTCAGATTGTTTACAGCATGGACAGTGCAAAATATGATCCTACAAAGTTTAACAGTGGAGACTTGGTCATTAGTACAATTTCCACTCAAGATGATGAAGATGGGTGAAGACATATTAAGATTCACTGTCTCTAATCCAAAATGTAATACAGTGATACAACTTCGTGTAAATTTCAATTGCTTTTACTCATTGTTTACATAAATGATAAATTGCAACTTCTTTTATTAATTTTTCAAATACTATTTTAACAGCTGTTTCCCTGCCGTCCTGAAAATCCTTAAAAATATTGCTGTCCCTCAAACCTTCATAGTCCCCAAAATCTGGAAAAAAAAAAAAAAAATTGTTGTACCCAGAACCTATCTAACTGTCCCCAAAACTCAGAGAAATGCTGCTCATTGAAGTAGTCACTAAGGAAATCATTCATGAGAATCACATTCCAAACAATCAATACCAATCCAAAAAATTAAAAAATAACTTTCAGATTATAAATCTTAATTGTTTAGTGCCTAAAAGCTAAAGACCACCCAAATGTATCTCCATCACCAATTATCAAAAGAATAAAGACCGATCAAAACCACCTTAATTTTTGTCATGTCTTTAAATAAATTATTCAAAAAAATGTAACTGACAAATTTTCCCATCCTCATTAAACAAGATATATAAATGTCAATCATACTTGGAGTTGTTCGCCAAGATTCCCAATAAATTACAGACAATAACTTACAGAATCACACATTTCATGATCTATATTATCGTTTGGACTGGTGAAATCAATATGTAATGATCCTTTTACAAAAATATTTTGTTCAAAAATAAACTGACTATGAAGAATTAACTAGGGATACAGTGTTGCTATACTTATTTGTAAACTAAAAGCGAGTAAACTAGAATGACACTCATTATAAATCATTGATAAGCCATTTGAAATTCTTTGATATCAAAGTCTCATTTTCAAAAGAAGACCTACCTTGCTGCAAGCCCAACACAAACTGTAGCTACATCTGGGCGAACATGCCTCATGGTATCAAATATGGCCATACCTGACATAAATTGCAAGAAAAAAAGGCAGAACACCCTAGAATAAGTAAGGAAAAGAGTGATACAAATAAAAAGCAAGCTCTAGCAATCAGCACTTTGGCATGTGATGCACAGTTTCTGACACTCTAAAATGCTCCCAAATTTAGTCAATTAATTCATCTGAACATACCAGCAGTAACTGACCCTCCTGGTGAATTGATATACATTATGATATCCTGTGGAAAATGCGACAGCTCAAAATTAGTGCAGTTTTCAATTTAGGTGCTCGCGTTTGAAAAACATAAATGCTCCTCAGGCATCCCCAACAAACCGCTTATGGTCAAACACTTTCAGTCAATAAATATCATCAAAATGACAGGTTCCAAGATTTTCCCTCAAAAACCATAAATCAAATGATTCATATGATTTAACCATTACATTCTTAAGTAAATGCAAACAAATGGCAAAGCTCAACGATTCCATGCCAAAATCATTTATAAAAGCATAGACTATGATATCTACTCATAGATATTTCTTTTGTTGATGGCATCTCCTCGCTCAAGAGTTTTAATAAGCACATCTACATCAAAAAGAACGGGGCAGAAATTTTCTCCAAGAATTCATCATTGAACAAGTACAGATAAATTATGCAAGTTATGCCCTAGGTGGCCCTTCTCTACAATGAATTTCTTCAACCAAAAAAATGTAAATTTGATAGCAAATACTAAAGACAAATTAGTTTAGCAAGCCAGGAAACAATATCATTAAATTTTGATCCTGAACCAAGGACACTTTGAGCCTAAAGAAATCCGATAGCAAGCAGAGAATCCAAATGAATCTTTGAAGAAAGAGGGAGGCAGAGGTAATGAAATGGAAGAGAGATTTCCCATATCACAAAGGATTTTAAATCAATGTGACTCAAAAGTACATAAAATTTTAACATATAAGTACTTGGGTAAAAAGAACCCTACAACCTTTAAAAGTAACTAACAACTAATTCATTGTAAACATAATTGGAGGAGGTTAACTCTAACCATGTCCGTGAGGACAAGTATAAACAGCCATGTCAGGGGCTGCTGGAGAGGGTTGAAGGATGGGATATACTGAGAAACAAGAAGCAGATGAACGCCAAAGCTGGAGACCAGTGACATCACATGTCTGCATCTAATGCTTGAAGTAAAAAATAACTGACAACAACATCATCCACCATAGATAATGTCTTAGTATAAGGGGGGGCGGTGTGGGCAAATCTGAAGGGATTACAGTACATTCCCCATAACCTCTCCTAACATGTAAGATTGTTGAATTGACGAAGGTAGGGAGAAAACTAGTGATACATGCAAGTCCCCATGCCATTTGGGCCAAGAAAATTAGATGGTCCTCGGTGTCAACTAGGAGAAAATTCATGATGCCTTGTATAAGACAGAGATGACTAGGATATCCTACTAGCAGCACAAGGGAAATCATCTCACTAAATTAGCACCGTTTGTGTGAACCAACTGCATCCCCAAGGGATGTTTAGGATAGGACGAAAGTAAGTAATCAATCCAGACCCCAAGAGAAACCCCATAATACCTTACATCCAAAAGTGACAATGCCCAAAGGAAAAGGGGTAACCATTGCTGGTAAGGGCAATGGAAAGAGGTGGATAGAGAACCTTTTGAATCTCTGTACAAACAGTAACACCTCCCCTCCCACCAAATCTCATGGCAGATGGGACATGAGAAGTATTTATAAAGATGAAACCATTTATCTTCTTTGAAACTCAAACTGCTCTCCAAGAATGTTATGAAACGATGAAGGATCAAAATGAGATTACAAGAACTTCTGAACAATGTACTTGTGCATAAAGAAATATTCTCAAGAAGAATTAACTTCATAATGAGGTAAAGGAAGCTCTTTCTTCTATGTATTTTAACGTGTCCTTGGGATTAAAAATATAAAACTCGTATACATATTGGAGATTTTGCAAAGCCTTTTTCCATGCTATAGTCACCAGGTTTGCACATAAGATCTGAAGAATTATTAAGCCATAAGAAATAGTGCAAGTGCCTTGGTGTAGAGTCAGGTGTGGCATGGTCACAACTAGAGTGCTCAATCAGGGCATCTGGTTGGAACCCAGTAAATCCCTTTAAAAAACGAACACAAACCTTACCAAACATGTTAGCTTTGTTTCTGGTTTTCCCTAACTGGTAAAATAACTTTGAGTGAAGCAGCATATCAGTTATCACCTTAAACATTCGAGAAGTTTCATACCTTATGTTTTTATTCTATAGGTGGTATTTAACTCTAGAGTCTAGACTCCTGTTTGCACCAAATAATGCCGCTCATGTGTTTTGTGAGACCCTTAGTTAACTAGTGATGCTGTCAAGCAGTTTGAATTTGCACACGCAGTTAACTAAGTGATAACTGAAATTGTAAGTGATAACTGCAAAGATAAGTGATAACTGTATTGTGCACAAAGTGCTCCGTGATTTATGCAAAAGTCAATTAAAACAAATCATCAAGAGCTCTGGTAAAGTGTTATAAAAACCCACAATTGTAATAATCAAAGAGACTTGATTTGTAGAGAGAAGTTCTGAGAATTGCGGGGTGCTTTGAGGCTGTAAATGATCACAGATGATTAATATGAATGAATCTGATTCTTTATATTTGTGTGCATGTTTATGTCTAAGTATGCTTTGCTTTTAGTCTTCCATGTGTAGTTATTTGCTTTAGGTAAATAGTTTAGCACATAAGTTTCTAGAGAGGGTGCCATGCACTTCCTACACTTTAGGTGAGACTTGTGATTATAGGCCACCGCACAAGGAAACTACAGCAATGAGTTAATCACGAAGTAGGAAGCTAAAATAGAAACAGAGAAATGATTAATATTTTGGTTCTGTTGACGAGACCCTCTATCAGGCTCTCCATTGTTCAGGAAAATGCCTTGGCAAGTAACGCATGATGAGATCCACAAATAGTTCTCATGCAAAATTGAGAAATCCATTGAAGCAAAGATACCTGCTGTTGTAAAGATCCATCAATGGCGGGAGGAGCAACTGTTTAGCAACATCCTGTATGAGGAGTTCTAGGTTGAGTTACCTAAGCACATTTTCGACTGGTTGTCCGCATGGCTTTGTCAACACCATAGTGGTTACTAGTGGCTTGTTTCTTTAACATTTGAGTTACTCACTCAGCTAAAGCATGCAGATCTAGTATAGACTCGCATCATAGATGTATATATGAAAGGCACCATTGACTCCTACATTCTTCAGTTTGCGGTGTCAACCTACACATCAATCGAGGGGGTTTTGAGTAAGTTTTTAACTCCTTTATGTTGTAAGTTGATTAAAGATATTTCACTTTGGGTAAAAAAGTTCCTAGTAGAGAAGTGTGTTGAAGCTCCTCCAATGAAGTAACTCCCTTACCGTACTAAAGGGTGCATGGTTGAAGGCATGGTTGATTCATGAAGCAAAGTGGAAGGTAAACATTAAGACTAGCAACAATACCAACTACAAAGAGTGTCAGGAGAGATATGAAAGGTGGCAAGAGGCTATATTGGCCAAAGTAATGACAACCCAAGAAGATACAATGTCTGCAAAGGAGGCTATGCAAATGTGAAAGCGTTGATAATGAAGCTCACATGGATGTATCTTTTGAAGGTGGATGTATCTTTTGAAGATGGATGGATCAAGCATGCCTATATGAAAATTGACACTTTGCAAATGGAATGCTTGTTTATGAACCAGAAGTTAATGTTGCTAAGGTCGAGTATATGAACTTAGATGTAGATGAACCAAGCCATGCCTCAAGACTACCGCCCCACATAGATTCAATCCAAAGAAGAGACCCTTTAAGTGATTGTGAAGAAGCACGTGAATTTGCAATGTATATAATCTTTGGCATTAGGGCTAGCAAGATACTGTTGACAAGATATTGAACTTATTTGTAGTAGAGTTCCTAGTAAATTTGTTTTTGAGGATTTATCTAGTTTAGCAATAGATTGGTCTATAGCACAAACATTTGTAGTTGCACAAACTAACATCATGTTGAATCCCATAATTATATATGAGCACGGGCTCACTACTGTAAAGCCTTACATTGGAGACAAAGATGCCTCCAAGCAGTGGAAGGCATGTGAGATCAATTGGAGGGAGAAGGATATCACCAACGATGTCCAAAAATATAGCTCTTTGTAGCCACTCTAACCAGATGCGTGTAGGATTGGTAATCGAACTATGATGCAAATGGAACAATGGTCGTTTTGGCAAAAAACCTCCTCGCGAAGTTTGATTATTCGAAGATGTCCCGCCAAAACATCGTTGCGCTAAAAGAGATCAAACATCTAGTTGGTGAGAATGTATGCAATTACAACTAGCACTCTAAAGAATTTTGTTCAAAGATTCCTCAGATGATCAATGACATCATCAAAAAGCAATGGTTCAACTACAACTTGATCGCACACATCCAGCAAGAACTGGTCCAACACACACTACCAACCAAGAAGGAAGCTTTCGATGCTACTTTGTGATTCAAAGTCTTGGGCAAAGTCTTGAGCGAACCATCCTATGGCTCAAATGCAAAGTTCAAGAAGCAGATGGGACAAATGGTTGTGGATGGAGTAGCTGGAAAGCAAGCTTGAAACGAAGAGCCTCTAGTGTACAGGGTGCAAAAGCGAAGGTCGTATTGCAAATAACTCTTTGGTGGTGAGAGCTTGGGTTGTAGGCATTGCTCCATTTCCTCAACTTCCACACACCTCAAAATGCACAATATGCCATGACAAGCATAAGATCTCATCTTGCGCCCTTCTACAAAAAGTTGCAAGGGATCAATGTGAATTTTTGGTGTGACTTTTGTTAGAGCACCACTCATGATACCAACTTGTGTAGAGTTGTACAAAACCTACAAGAACGATGTGGAAAGGCAACAATGACTACTGTCACCCAACCTGCACAACAAAATCAAGGCTACTTTGTGCAACAAAATCAAGGTTATCCTACACAACAAAATTAGGGTTATCCCACACAACAGAATCAAGGCTATTTTGTGTAGCAAAAAAAACAAAGTTTACCAAGGCCGATGAACTGGTTGTTATGGGTGCAAAGGATGCAGAGGCAGCACTAACAGCAGTCAAAATGGAGGCCAACCTCCCCCAGTAACATGTTATATTTACAAAGGGTTAGGCCACACATCCTACAAATGTGAGAAGCTTCGCTTCTATGGCTACTGTGATGGTGATCACAAAATGCAAGACTGCGTTGTTTTACTTCAACAAGTGGAAGCAAATAAAGGGAGGCAAATGATCTAAATGGCAATGGTGCATATTGAAGAAAAGGCAAATGACGAACTCTATAAAGTGATGGCAGCCAAAGTCAATGATATCCAACTAGATTTTGAAGGCACTCTCCACTAGGATACAAATTTGAAGCTAGTTTCAATGCACAACTAGAAAGATGGCTCGTTGGTGAATACCAGTTGAAAGGAAAGACCTGTGTAACAGTTTGCCATCATGTGCAATTGTCACACACACTTGCCTCAAAAGAACTTGCCCACCCTGTGACAAGGGTTTGGATTCCCAAGAAACAACTCGTAATGACCCACAACAAGCCAAGCATCCTACGTGTGCACCAACTCCGCCAGATTACTACCAACTCCGCCAGATTACTACCACAACATTCTTTGATGAGACTAGCAATCCTATCGAATATTGTGATTCCATGAAGGAAGAGTGCTCTCAGGAGTATGATTGCCTCAGCAATATTCCATTCACATTACAACACATTCCAACACAATGATGTGTGTCACACTGATCAGTCATCACCAACTGGTCTAACTTTTGTGCATTATTTATTTGTTAGTTCCATGCCTCTAGAGCGTAGTAACTTTTCTGCTATACTGGTCAAACATCTGCCAAGTCACATGCTGCGATGTGTGAATGCATCTAGGGCTTGATTGTATCAAATTGTTCACTCAATATTTTGGCACATAAATTTGCAACTACCTTAGGTGGCTTTGGTCTCCTTTGCTATGAGCAAAAGGAATTGCACTAGGAGATCATATCCAAGAATTAACTAAAGGTCGACTTTGTGCACAACTTTATTTTCACTAATCACACTCCAGGGCTTGAGCGTGTGCTTGGAACTATCAAGGAGGCACTCTTCAATGATCAGCCAAAAAATGTTAATATTGTTCGCGCATTAGTTGTTGGAAAAGGCTTGGGGACCAAGCCTGCAATTTTTTCTAGGGAAAGTACCAACGGCGCAATAACTTTTTCCACAGCAACACAGAAAGAGGAAGTTTCAAAAGTGAATGCACTACGCAGCTTCAAAACCCTTATGAGTGAAGGGAAGCGTGTTGTCAAGCATAGTTGAAAAACTCGGACTCGGCGCGGACTCGGCAGCCCAAAATAGGACTCAGACTCGGGACTCGGCAAAAAACTCGGCTAGGACTCGGCTAGGACTCGGCAAAGAAGAAACCCGTAGTTTTACAAAAAAAAATAAAAAATTAATGCATTTAGAGAACATAAGAGCCATAATTCAAACATTACACATGTCATATGATCTTCAAACACTCAATATTTGAAATTTCATCATTCATGAACCATAATCATACGATTCATACTCATAGTTTCAAACTTTCAAATGTATAACAAGTAACAACATCATACGTTTATAAATATTTACATATAATGATGTCAAAATGAGAAAAACAACCAAATAAAATCTACATCTTCCTCTTTCCTCTACTAATGTAACTCAATTTTTGAGGCCTCGAACTAGGTGCTACAGTTGTTTCTTGTTCTTCAAAATCAAAATTGTCTTCGTCATCCTCCATTTCATCCAATTCTGCTGCTCCTCTCTCCAATTCTGCAAGATCTTCTTCAATAAGGAGGACATCATCATCATTTTGTTCATTGGTAGTCCATTCATCATATGGATCAATATCATCTAAGTCGATGGACTCATGTGAAATGCCCTCCACCTTTCTAGTTCGAAGGCGAAGGTTGTATCTCTATTTCGATCTCCTTCGATCGTAATCTTCTCTTCTCCAGCTTCTAATCCACTATGCAGACCTATTGTGTGCCTCAAAGAGTGTTAAAATGAAGAAAAAAACCAAAAAAAAAATAGTTTTAAGTGTTTTGGGCGTCCATTTGACAGGACAAGAGTCCAGGGTCGGGACTCGGGAGTCCTACCCTGGGACTCGCGAGAGTCCTAGGATAGGACTCGCGAGTCCCAGGGTAGGACTCTTCAGGACTCGAC
The DNA here is from genome assembly GCA_027924645.1 of Cunninghamia lanceolata. Lineage (NCBI taxonomy): Eukaryota > Viridiplantae > Streptophyta > Pinopsida > Cupressales > Cupressaceae > Cunninghamia > Cunninghamia lanceolata. The sequence continues at coordinate 11,215,931 of BSBN01000082.1, read as the reverse complement.
TCGCGAGTCCGCGGCGAGTGGACTCGGCCAGCCTTAGGACTCGGGAGTCCGCCGAGTTTTGGCGAGTTTTGGAAGAGTTTTTAAACTATGTTGTCAAGGACACAAAAGTTTGAAAAGGGTGCCTATTATAATGGGCCCCTTAAGACAATTGAAGTGAACATTGGTATAGAAGAAGAGCCAAAGATCCCAACATACCACCTTTCTGGATGTACAACCTGTTACATTCCATAGCTAATCCTCAGGTTGTTGAACTTGAATCTTTTCATAATTTGATTAGATAAATCTTGGCACTCTTGTTTTTCAATTAACACTCTATTTAAAAGAATATGATTATCATGGTCAAAGAAAATAAAACCGTGTTAGTAGTCAGATATATATTTTGTAGATTAAAAAAGATATTTATAGCAAAATAAGTTTCATTATGTGGCAAACACAACAAATATTTTTATGAGATGAAGAGGAGAATTGCCCAAAAGAAATTCTCTATTTTTTTACTAACTTTGTGAATTCTTTCATTTGGTCGACTTTGATAGAACATTGTTACAGCATCATAAGTTATCTCATATAATTATTCATATAAACACAATAGATTAAAATTTTTGTTGTAGTTATGCATTTATTACGCATTGTATGCGTTTATTACACTTTTGGTTAAGCTTACTTAGGTAATTTGTTTACCTAAGTATAGTTATGCTTGTCCTTTTTGGAGTGTGAGGTGTCATCCTCTTCCGTAGGAGCTCCACTTCCTTTTCGGAGAGTTAAGTGTCACCTTTCATTCCTTGGGAGTTACACGTCTTGGAGAATGTGTTGTCATCCTCTTCTCCTTCTTACAGTCTCTATAAACATAAATTCATACACACTTCATGAATGGAATAGTTGACTCTTGTTCATTGGATTTTGAGTCTGTCATTTCTTTAAGCAGCTAAGTTATTGTAAATAGCATTAAGACATTTGTTCTTGGGTAGAGTTTTATGCAATTATCTGAAACCTTACATGGTATCAAAGCAAGTTTGTAATACGCTAGTTTCATTTTCATTCTTATAAAGTAATCTTTTGGGTGTTTATAAGTGACTTTTTACAAGTATTTTTTTTCTGATGAATGTGGAGCAAATCTAAGTGCACCATTGTGTCCAAAGTATCCAAGAAAGTTGGTAAGCCTTACATTTCATCCAAATCAAACACTTGTAGACCAAGCTAACAAGGCTTGAAGATTCGAACACCTGGAGACCAAGCTAACAAGGTCTGAATATTGCTAGTTATCTGAATATTTTAACAGATAACTTCTTCTGGAAGTATGCTAGATGAAATCCAAGCTCGCCATTGCATCCAAAGTGGCCAAAAACCTAAAGAACGTCTATCAAATCATCCAAATCGAATTAGGATCAAAAGAATTTTGCTCTTGCTATTTTTTCAATGGAAAGCAGTGGTAAGCTTTGTTTTTCATAATTGTGACTTCAGATCTACAATTTGCAAGTTTACAAAACATTTGCCAAGTTGTTATCATTTTGGGACTTTCAAGAGCTCTTTTCTTGTACATGTGAACTCCTTTTTGAATGTCATTCTTTTGAAAATGCATAATTTTTCATTTACTTCAAATTGGTGCTCTTATTGTGTTCTAATTTTGCTTCAAAAATGTACTTTCAACCTCTTGTTCTGATTTAAAAACTATAATATCCAAGACCAAAATCACTACATGTCTATAAGTAGTTGATTTGGGAACGCACTATTCTATAACATGTCATGTTTTGTGAGGTGCATCATTAAGCCCATTCTAAGTGCCTTTCATTTTGTGTGCACAACACCAAACACACCATGTTACTATTTTTAGTGTGCATTAATATTTCCATGTGAAATGATGTAATCATTTCTTACAATCCAACTAGATGGAACCAAATACCACTCCCTGAGAGTGAATATGGAGTCCTTTTACAATTAACAAGGTCTCTATCCCTATCTTTTGGGACAAAATTCCACCACCAACCAGTTCGGGTAAGCACACTAAGAAGCTCAATAAGGTAACATTGTCAATGGTCACCTTTATTTATCACATTAAATGGAATTTCTTCATCAAATTGAGGACACTACGTGCCTTATATTACTTGGTGGACCCTTTTGAGATTATTTGGTGACATTGTGCATGATGTTTCCATGGATGACACACTATCTAATGATACTAATGATCACATGACGAAGTAGAGCCGAGGAATGACACAACTTCATCAAAGATGTTAGCTAGTGATGTAATTGGTAATGCATCTATTGACATTTCTTTGCAAGATCTTCCCCTCAGTAGAGAGCCACCTTTTTGGGATTCCTACTTGTGTGACATTGATTGTCTATTTGTAGAATCTCAACTTGATGATTGCCCTCACTTCTTGGAGAGCATTGTTCTTTTGTTTGACTTGAGTTCCTAAATATGTGTTTTTGGAACTCTTTCATGAACTTCACTCCATGATCCAACTTGTCTTGTAAATCTGCCTCTTGCAGTGGATAAATTGAGGGTACGTGTTGCAGACCCTCCTATTACGGTGGGTATTCCTCTTTTGGATGATCCATCTCCATTTACCAGTTCCTCTTTTAACAGTGAATTCTTCATAGATTGTGTTTAAGATGTCATCATGAATATTTTAAAAGAAACTTGAACCATTTTCAGACACTTTCCTATTTCTTCCATTATATCCTCCTCTGGAGTGGGAAGACTTTCACCATGCACCTTCAACTATATCTCTTTCGAAGGGAAGGAATGTTGTTCGATGCAAGTGGACCTTCTTCAGTATCCAGTATCATCCAACTTCATCCAATTTTGGTGCAGATTGTTGTGGATTCAGATGGCTGTTCCTAGTCCTTCCTCTCTTTCTGCTCTCTTTTTTGGGGACAACTAGGGGGGCCTATCTCTCTATTTTTTTGTACAACGAACTATTTTGTCAAGACCTATTCTACCTACCTAAGCTGCACTTAAGGGGGGGGTCATTAGTGTAATTATGCATTTATCACACCCTAGGTTAAACTTAAGTAATTTGTTTACTTAGGTTTACTTATATCTTTCCTTTTTTGGAGGGTCAGGTGTCACCCTATTCCTTAGGAGTTCGACTTCCTTTTTGGAGAGTGAGGTGTCACCTCATTCCTTGGGAGATACACTTCTTGGAGAGTGTGTTGCCATCCTCTTCTCCTTGTATTTCAAAGTTTCTCCAAGTTTTTGGGACAAGGAGATATGAGGATGTGGGAACAACGTTTTGAGGACACTCAACATTTTCCCAAATTTTGGGAACAGCTGGTGGATGGCAGGGGGATGATTATTAAAACAACTTAAACAAACTAAAAGTAGCTGAAATTTAAAAAAGTAAATACAATGTGCTGTATTTGCAATGACAGGCCTCTGTATTTTAGGCTTTTAGGGGCTTTTAGTGTTTTTTTCCTTAAAAAGTTCCTTTTTATTTTTATGCATCAAATAAAGCGGCTATTCAGTACCGAAAAAAGGGGACGTCCACTCCAAGTCCCTGGGATGACACCAGAACCCCAAGGATGTGTCCCTGTGGAATGCTGTTGCATTTTCTATAAATGCAACATCACTACAAATTATTGTACACACCTCACGAATGGAATAGCTGAGTTTTGTTCATTGCATTTTTGAATATATGTCATTTCTTTGAGAAATAAGGCTATTGTAAATAGCTTTAAGGCTTTCATCTTTGGGTATAGATTTCATGCAATTATCTGAAATCTTCAAATCTTACAATTATAAGCTGATAATGTGCAATCAACTAACACTTAAATTATTCAACAGAGCATACTAAATAGTACAATTCCCCATTTCTAAATGCATTCATGGCGATCTGTTAGCATAATGATGTTATGAAGATCACCAAAAAGTATGTCAATGTTAAAGCAAAGGGGGAAAAAATACCCGGGTAGGATCAGCTGCATCAAGATAAAGAAGTTGAGCAACAAGAAAATTCGCCATCTCATCATCCACTGGTCCACCGCAGCGAATAATTCTCTGAAAGTAAACTTCAGTGAATCAATGATTAAGATCATCCAGTTTATGATCCATACTTCTCGAAAGATTCTGAATGTGAACTTCCAACACCATGAAGTATAATTCAAGAAAAGAACTTCAAGATTTAAAAAAATTGATTAGATAATTACGTGCTGAAAAAGCTGGCTAATAACACTTTGAAAGCGTTCATACATCATGGGTGGTGGACCCTGCGATCCTTGTGCATAAGTATTACAGTATGGTGAAGAAGGAACCTTTAAATCTCTCCTGATTTCAAATGCATTTTTTGATTAGAAATATAATTGACTGTAAAAACAAGGTAGAACAAGCAAAACATCAATAAAGTTAAATAACAGTAGAAATGGCTAACCTTATAGACCAAATATCAGGGCTAACAGAGAACTGCGAACTCCAGGAATGTTCTGACCGTATGCCAGATAAAGACGGATGATGATTATTTGTAGCACTGCAAACTGATCTAAGTTTTCTGCAATAAATTTTCTAAAACATTGGTTAGAGCAACAAATAATAAGAAATCAAAAACAGTTCATACCTTGGAAATTGAGAATGCAAATCTAGGACCAGAAACATTCATCGAAGACTTTTCTTAATCCAAGAAAAATTCATGACAATGGTAGAGCTTGCTTGAAACCACAATGAAAATTGATATTGCCAATGAAAGTATTAGTTTTTTTTCGGTATTGCTTGGCTGTTGTTCTCATACAGCTGAGCACAGAAAATCAGTCCTAATTTTGGTGCTGAATCTCCTACATATGGGTGAAGAAGTCAAGATAAGATTTAAAGTTGTTTTTGCTTTATCTTGTTTGTTTTTATTTTTGTTTTATTCTGTTTTAAGCTTGGCAATGGAATTTTCTATTTTCACATATTTAGGGGGATTTTAAATTTATGAAAAAGAGGTAACTGTTTCCAGAATAAAGTGCTTTCTTATTCTGTTTATTTTTTGTTCTTTTTCTGCTTTAGTTTTTTAGTTAAAGCACTCCAGTTGATTGGAAGTGTGTAAAAGCCTAGAATTCTATTTAAGACCTTGGGCGCTCAAACTAATGTATGCAGAAAATTACTGAATAAAAAACAGCAATAGAAGTATAATTCTGATTTCAGTTTAAAAATAATAAAGAAAAATTTTGTACTTTCAGCAGGGTGCGTTTGCAGGTTAATACATTAAGGATTGCAGTTTTGATTGAAGTTTCAGTTGAGCAGTTTAGGTTAATTCTCTATGTGCAGAATCTGCATATCATGGTCTAAATTTAACAGAAAGAGCATGGCAAGGGGATGTCATGCAAAATGAGTAAATTTCTGAAGGTAGTAGTTGTGATATATTTGATTTTTATATTAACTTATCCACCGCAAATGTAATGGGTAAAAAGTCTTAATATGGATAGTAAATAACCGCTCTCTGGACCTCAAGTTGGATGCCAGGTCTCAACAAAAATCTAGCATCTCTCTGGCCAAAAAGTAAACGAGCTCGTACCTGATCTAGGGGCTACTCGTTGTGGGAGGAATGTCAAAACACCAGCTAAGACCATTACTGTGGATGTCCTCGCTTTTGGAGAAGGAAACCCTTTTAATCTGAATCAATTCATTATTCTGCATAAGGAAGTGATTAATCAGTTTGAAGGTACTGCTTATTCTCTGGATGAATTCTTTTTTGTAGCAGAACGAAGCAAAGTTTAACCTGCAAAAAACGCCTAAGACATTGGGCATGACGTTCTGCACCAAGTGATAATGCAGATGATGAAAAAATGGTTGGTAGGCTGATTTCAGTTAGAAACTTAGATGCAGATGTTCGACAGTTTATGCATGACATGAGGAGGATGACATTAAAGATGTTACATCCCTCTTTTTGGAATCAATTATGCTATTTACTTTCTTGAAAATTTCAGTAATATAATATGTTGTGGACGACTTGGAAACTGATGATTTATTATACAAAGTTAGTCCTATGAAATTATAGAATCTATTGATTATGATCAATGTGATATTGTAGACTAAATGTCCTTTTTGTTAAGTGAAATGATGTTTTGGATATATTATGTTTTGATTTGGAACATAGGTGCTTTGACCACAAAATTGTATGTGAGACTGTCGTTGCAGGAACAGGTGGACCACGTTCGACGGGAAGAGAAAGTATCTTTGAGAGAGAGTATAGACTCTGGAAATTAACCATGGGTGTTTGTTAATGAGAACGCCAAACAGGTAGATAACCTTGAAGCCATTATTTTAGTCTTGTTTTTCGACTGGGATAGTTTAAGACTAGATGTCGACGTCTGAAGATAAGGTGTAACACCCTTCTCGTAAGTCGTCGTATAGAATCTTGGAGTCGTCGACGTCGTTGTAAGTCCACCATAGCAAGTCGACTTATATAGACGATTATTAGTTCGTTTATAAGTAACTAAATGAACCTTCCGGTGGCGGAATCGTGAATCACGTCTCGTAGTTGGAAGATGCGAGAAGTCGGCTTTGTGCGTCTAACGATGTAGGAAACTGGTTTGCATTACGATCAATCCGTCGTGATTGTCATAAAACGCGTCGAAATTGTGTTGTGAATTATTCTTTCTGGAAATCGACGAATGTCAATTTTGAAGCCATAGCGTGTAATAATTTGTTTTGGTCATTGTTTAGCATGGGTCTTTTTCTTTTAGCTTTGTCCGCGAGATATTTTTGATCTGACCTTGAGTCTCTTATCTAGAGTGGTCTTTATCTCTTTTTCCTATTCGACCATAGAGATGCTTTAGGCATTTGTTATCTGCTACCTTGTTGAGTTTAACTCCTCAATTCAGCCTTTAAGTTGCTCTTGAAGGATTTGATGCTTTTATGTTCGAGTGAGGACGGAGTTGTTTTGCCCAATAACAAGCCACATCGCCGAAGGAGCCTTCATCTTTCTAGTGGTCGTAGTGAGTAAGGAAGTCGGGTTATATTCAATTAAATCGACCTCCTTGAGCTTAGGCATGTAACTGTAGTCGTTATATACCTTAACTTCCTTCACCATGGTGCGAGAGGGAGGAAGTTGGGCAGTTGTGATATAAGGAGTAACCGCAAATTGATTGCAGATGCTCTTTCATCGTGGGTGGTGCAAAAACATAGGTGTTGCTGTTGTTTAAAGGCTAACAGACCGCAGTTTTAGAGGAATCTCCTCCTTCTCGGAGCGCGGTAGAGAGTGATGGGGGAGAGAATTTAGTGAACGGCAAAGAAAAACGCCATTTTCACTCCTGCATCGTGGAAATGAGGGGACGGTTTTAGAAGTTGGGAAGCGAGAGTAAAAGGGAGATATTCCATCGTGAGTGGGAGAAAAACCGGAGGTGGCTGTCGTTGTATAGGAAGAAGAAAACTGCGAAGAGTTATTTAGGAGTCCGGGAGTTTAGAAGGAAAAACGGCAGAGATGGGAGGGGATCTTCTGAGTTGTGGTCGGGCAGAGATAGGGATAGGAGATTGTTTTGAGTAGGTGGTCGTGGTTTGAGAAAGGGGATAAACGGCAGAGAGGAGGTTAGTTATTGAGGAGTCGGTCGTTGTTTTGAAAAGAGAGATAAACGGCAGAGAGAAAGATAGTGAGGATATAGGCTGTCGTTGTGTTGGATAGAAGGAAATCGGCAGAGAGAGGAGAGTTTTTTTGTTGGAGACTGTCGCTGTGTGGAAATAGTAACATTGTTGTCGCTGCTTAGAAAACAAGAGACAAACGGCAGAGAGGGGATAGATAAAGGTTCTTATAGCATTCGTTGTGCTGGACTAGCAGGTGAGATTGTGTTTAGAAGTTCGGAGGAGGCACGTCTTGCCAGAGGAGTACGTGGAACTTGCCACAGCAGTCCTCAACTCTGACGACAGGTTCATTTCCCATTCTCTTCTTTTTCTCAGTGTAGACCAGTAAATGTGTCTCATCTGTGCAAGGATAAATACGTTACAATGAATCAAATATGATGATAATGTCTTCTACTGCGATTTCTGTGTGAGGTTAATCATTATAAATTTATCATTGCTGTCTTATGGCATTTGAAACCTCAGAAATAATATTGTTGCTGTCTGTTAGTATTCGAGAACTCAGAAACTAGATCATTGTCCATCATGATTGACACTGTATGATGATAGAACATAGTTCTCAATGTGCACCCAACTAGGAATGATCACTGCATGATACAAATGTAAACTATAAACTGCAAACAGTCGGCAAAGACGTAAGTTTAAAGAGTTTCCTTTAAGACTGTGATATCAACTTAAAACTGCCTTGGGTGCATTTGAAACGATAGCTCCACAACGAGAAAACACATTGCTCCACGTGCATGTTGTGTAGAAATTTAAAACCACAGATTTAAAGCATGTTTTGACGTAAACTTTAGTGTGTTTGATAGCCGGAGAGGTAGTTGTAACCAGCTAATGTCTTAACCATCTTATATTTTTAGTTAGAGGTCGACCCTATGGTGGGTCATCTCTAATGTCATAAGAAAGATTCCAAACCCTTTTATATCTTATTTACGACTCTTATCTTTATGAATCATGTGAAACTAATTGACTTGGAAAGGGGAGTAGAGAGTTAAAGTTTTAGTAGTGGTCGAAAACCGTCTTGGTTTTGTAATGAACAAGTAGGGTGGAAAACCCACAATTTGAGTCTAGATTTCGTTGCATGCGATGATTCTAGCATCGTTTTATTTTGTAGACCTTATGAGTCTAAAACCCTTAAATTCTGGGATAACGGGAAGTTGTTTTAGATACTTGAGTAGGTTGTACAAACATGGGAACCGGGTAAACAATTATGAAACCACTTAGAAGTGGGTGTTATTAAACAATGTTTAAAACGATTATGGGATTATGAAACTATGAACTCGGGATTAGAGTAAATGTTGCGCCATGCGCTATTACAGGTGAAAATCCTAAACCCTTGAGGTCATCAAAGTCGTCAATTGTTCAAACTTTACAAATAGGAAACTGTAGGATTTCGATCAGTTCAAGTCGAGTAGGGTGGGTGAACTAAGTACATGCGCTCTTAGAACGCTATTTAAAAACAAATCCTTTGGCCAAGGTGGTGTACTATCCTCAAGTGCATCGAATGTTCACTGTGACTGGATGGCGTTTCTTGTGGAGAGTCGTGCATGACTAGAGGGTATCTAGGGATCTGCACGATAACAAGACACGTAGGTTACAACACCAGAGCTCAGATGGCAAACACCGATGGTTATCCTAAGTCTATCCTCTTGAGTAGGGTAGGGCCACTTCCGGTTAGGAAGGAGTGCGGGAGACCGACGGTCTGTGGTTGGAGGTTAAGCTCCTTGAAGATACTTTCTCTTCCAAATACTGAGGATTGCCGAGTCTTGAATGTGATGGGTCGACAATCGAGATGCATGTTAATGGTATGTTTCCAATATATTATTTGTTTCAAGAAAATTTCAAATTGTTAGAAAACAAAATGTTTATTGTATATCATTTCTTTCAGTTTTATGAAAAATGAAATCATGTTTAAGTTTAAGTGAAAAATGTTATACGTGGTAATAGATAAGTTCATTTGTATTTGATTACCTAGTAAAAAAAAAATTACCTTTCTGAAAACCTAGTTTTTCTTGTCATTTCAGATTCGGATGTTACAAAAGATGAACATTAATTTTTTTAAACCTGGTGTTCAGGAATCTGATTCCGATCTTCAGTGTATATAAAATAAAAATATAAGTATAGTTACTATGGATATGGTCGGCCTAATAACAACTGGTAGTCAATGCTGAATTCTGAAGCTTTCTAGTAAACATTGAGAGTATTCATCAGTCTTTAGAATCTGGTTTTAGAAATGATATCACAGCAGAGACCTTATTTGGTCTAGCCAAATATGATAAAAGAATAAAAATCAAGTTTTAGGCATTTTGGCTATCATTTTTGGATCAGCATGGACTGTCCTCTGGATATTCTTTATTAGGATTCTTGCACAAACTTTATCGTGCACCAGTAAATACATTGCTAGGTGGAGCTCCCCTAATGGAAGCAATGTTTTAGTATTTAAAAAAAAATAAAGCACTTTCCCAAAAGAGATCAGAAAGAAACAACAGTTAGTTTAGGCTTCCCAAGTGATGTAGATTAGGGTTATAGTTTATGAAGTATGAACTAAGCATGTCAAGGGACATGTTTGTGGAAACAGCAATTAATGTGCCAAAGGAGAATGCATCTAGTTTAACTGCCAAATCCCAAAATTTAACAACAATAGAGGAAAAACTCGCAAAAGTGAGAAGCAACATTCCACTTGGAGGATACAAGAAACAATATTTAGTTTAGGCAATGCAAGTCACAAGGAAATTTTCCTCAATTGCCAATTATATCCATTGTGCTCCTAGGGCCTGCATCATTTGTCCAAATGAAGTTTTGAATAACTCCAGACACTCTGAAATCATGACACGTCATTGGCAACTGCCACCAACAAACTGTCAATCTTTAACTGTTAAAGCTTCAAACTTTGAAAATAGTATTGGTGAAACCTCACAAAGTAAAAAGGCACATTCCAATCAATGAGAACACAAGGAACAAGTTTGATGCCCCAAGTCATGAGATTCTATATTCCCAGGATTTATAATGTCTAGAGCACACTTCTCTGGCACACCCTGTGGTGTGGAACACCCAAATGTCCCTCAATCCAATGAGAACCCAAGGAACAAGTTTGAGTGCCCCAAGTCATGAGATTCTATATTCCCAGGATTTATAATGTCTAGAGCACACTCCTCTGGCACACCCTGTGGTGTGGAACACCCAATTGTCCCTTAATCCAACAAATGGGGTATGCTTGGGTATCCCCCCTATCTTAAAAATAAATAAAGAAAAAGTTCCTCCAAGACTACAAGGATCATTATATCAACATTGTGCTTGAAACTAAGAGACACAAGATTCAAGTTATGAAGCAGAATACCCTTTGTCAGAAGCAGCCTCCTTTCTAGTTTCTGCACTCTTTTTCTGTGAGGAACAGCAGTTTTGTCTTCCACATCCTTAATCTGGGCAACCGTAAGCATTGTTATTCTAGTTCACACTCTTATTGTTGTTTTCTTCTCCATGATATTTTTGGCCTTTGCCACAATCATATAGATTTTGCAAGGGTTGATAGCTTTGGTAACTCTAACGTAGCCATATGCCTTTGATAGTTCTAGTAATTGTGAATTGCATATTTCCCTATGATTTCCTAATTTCTTTTTAATTATTTATTATTTCTTTTGAAATATCTAATCTGCCATAATATTTTAAAAGATACATTTTTTTATATACATTGAGGCCCACCGAACCCGCGAAATCCCCAAAATTCAAGGGCACACTCTATCCAATCCTAAAACACATCCATCCACACATCAGAAACTTGGTTTAACATTGAAAAAATATACAAAACAACAGAAAATGACTTTACAAATGGTAGAAAGCGGCATTAAAAATCTCAGCTGAAAACAAAATCAAAATGCAAAACTACCACAAGTATATTACAAATCCGAGCCCACTCCATACTGTTTTAACCACTGCCCTAATGTTTTCCCTGAAACCTCTATTCCAATGTGATGTGGCCTAGTGGTAAGGTATTGAAAACACCCATGCTCAAATCCCAGCAGGTTTGCCACAGCTCAGCCACTCCCACTAATATATCAGCCTAGTCAGCATGCCTCCTCGGCACGTGAGACCCCCAACTAGAAACAAGGTAACTTTTCCACCTTAAATATGGTTCAGATTTTGTATCCCACAGATTTTAACCTCGTGACCAGGCTCAGGAGCAAACCAAGCCTTGTCCACCAAACTTATATATCCTACCATAGCCTTGCCAATCCACCTTATATATCGTACGATATATTTCTAAAAAATTATATTATCCTGAGCTTAGACAAATCGTCAAGGCTTGATTTATTATGATCTTTTTCAAAAGGTTGAAACTCAAAGAGGTAAAGTTTTGAACAATAATTCTAAAGCAAGTAAAGTTCTGTTGATCCCTGGCTCAGGATTCATCTCTTTCCCCAACCCAAATGCCAACTTATAGTGCACATTCTACTGAAATATTGAATAAATGATGTTGATTGGGATGAGCTTAAGTGGTAAATCATGGCAGCATTGACATTGAAGAAAACCTGTTGAATGGGATGACATTAAGTGGTAGATTGTGGTCGCTTACATAGCAAAACCGTAGGTTCAACTCTCCAAGAGACAAGTTAAACATTAAATGTTAAAATTGGATAAAATACAGCATCTAACTCTGGGTTTGGCGTACCCTAATCAACAAGGCCAGCTACAAGTCTCAGGTGATTGGCATAAAAGATACCCCTTGATTTTGAGATTAGACTGATGGAGGCATTTAGGCATAGCCAGTATACATCCAATGCAAGCCCCAGGTTACTTTGACACAAGAAATATACCTCCATTATAGAAGTTAAACCAGACACATCCTAATTAAGGATTCATTGTATCCCACCAAATGAGGGAAGGTACAAGCCCCAGGTAACTTTGACAGTAGAGATAATCCTCAATTATGGCATTTAAGCTCAAGGAGTCTGACTATGGATTCAGGCTATTACACAGTACAAGACTAGGTGCAAGACCTGGAGTGATCTTCACAGAAGAGATACCCCTCAGTTGAGGCATTGACAAAGTTTACAATGCAAGCGAAATCTCCCATATAGATATAATTATACGCAAGAAGACATAATCCATAGATTTTGGGTAAAATAATTTTAATATATATAGATTGATAGATACTTTTGAAGTCTAAAATTCCCTCTTATCTAATTAACATTGCATTTAATAAGAGAACGTAGTTAAACATTCAATTATTTTGAATATTGGAGGAATATTTTGGAAACTAAGGAAAACAAGCTCTCATAGAAATTTTTTTGTTAAACATTTTCCTTTTCTGTATTTACCTAAAGTCTAAAAATTAATAATTAAAATTAATCCTGCTGTATGAATATATTGAAAAAATCCCTAACAAATTTGACACAGTAAATACCCCTCACTCCTGGCACTAAACTGAAGGCAGTCGATAATTTGCGAATTAGATGCCTGGATGAAAAAAAAAATTATGGGGATGTTCATCCTCCCAACAAAAAAGAAAAAACGAGAACAAGGCCTTAGCTCTCCCACAGTGAAATTAAACCCAGACATTTGCCCCGTTGAAAAAAAATTAAGAATTCGGAATGGCCACCACTCTTTAATAATAAAAAATAGTGTTTGATATTTTTAAGGGGAAAAGAAAATGTCCATAGAATAGCTATGGCACGAAACTCCATAAACTTTCGTATACACCTTATCTAAAATCTAAAAATTACTTCACTAACCCTGCCATACTATGATACCAGACAAAAAAAATACTTACATGAAACGCGAAGGGAGGCAAGAAATCCGGTGTCTTCCATTAAATGTTTTGTGTAGTGTACGAGGCGTAGGAGGAAGCAGCGTGGGAGTAGCTGATAACACTGATTGAGCCATTTTCTTTTTTACCTCCTTCTGCTTGCACTTCTCTTGGCAGGGACAAAGAAGATTGACCTGATATAATTTTGTTTATGTGGTGGTAAGGCTCAGTATGCAGATTTGCCTCAGGATCTAAGGCAGCCCAAAACTGGGCAGATATCTCCCATCGGCTCAAGCAAGTCACGGTAGGTAGTGGCTATCGAAGTGCACCTTCATTACTAGGTTAATGCCTCTAATGCCTTTTCATTAATGATTTTACTTTCACTAATGATTCGATTTTCATTAATGAATGAATGGAGATTTTTAATAACCGTCCACGAGGCCAAACAGTCTATGGGACCAATGGATACCAACGCCGCCTAACACAAGAGCCACAGACGGACCTGCTGCCCAGACAATGCCTTCTTGTTGCCCTCTTTTTCTTTGAGAATCCTGGATCTTCTGTTGTGAATCTTAATCAAATAAATTGTAGTGTTTGTTATCCTATCTTCTTGATCAGGTTAGCCAAGGAGACCACATTCAAAATATCAATGTAAATGGTCTGGATATCCTCGTAGGCCAGACATTCTAATTTTTAAGGGATTCAACTTTGTTTTAAAAATTAGAATCGTCCTCCTTAAAAAGGGATAGGTCTTCCCTTTAGAAAGGAAGTGATCTTCAATCAAACCATTAAATACTAGCATTTGCACCTCTTAAGGGTGTCAGGGATGAGCCGATAGGAAAGTTAGGGGGGCATATATACATGTGGATGTGTCTATTTGATTCCTCTATTAGGGTCAATCTCAAGATATGTCTTCCCTTTAGAAAGGAAGCGATCTTTAATCAAATCGTTAAATACTAGCACTTGCACCTCTTTAAGGGTGTAAAGGATGAGCCGTTAGGAAAGTTAGGAGGCATATATACATGTGGATGTGTCTATTTGATTCCTCTATTAGGGTCAATCTCAAGATATGTCTTCCCTTTAGAAAGGAAGCGATCTTTAATCAAACTGTTAAATACTAGCACTTGCACCTCTTAAGGGTGTAAGGGATGAGCCAATAGGAAAGTTAGGAGGGCATATATGCATGTGGATGTGTCTATTTGATTCCTCTATTAGGGTCAATCTCAAGATATGTCTTCCCTTTAGAAAGGAAGCGATCTTTAATCAAACTATTAAATTCTAGCACTTGCACCTCTTAAGGGTGTAAGGGATGAGCCGATAGGAAAGTTAGGAGGGCATATATACATGTGGATGTGTCTATTTGACTCTTTTATTAGGGACAATCTCAAAGATCTACTTTGGCATAATTCATTCATCCATATAAATTCAATGTCTAAAGACAATGAGAATCTAATACATTTCCAAAGATAATGAAGTTGTACTACTCATAAGAGGTTCTTCCAAGTAGAAATGTCATGTTTTCCAAAAGGAAGGTGATGTAAAAGAGACACATTCCCAACTGGGAGTAAAAAATAGATGTGGCTGTAATTAGAAAAAATATTAACAAGCTTGATGATGCAAAGGTGGATAATGATTGAGATGGTTGCTCATTGCTTCCCCAAAACTGGATCTCTTTTAAAATATTTCCTAGTGTTATTGCTTTTTCAAGATGTTTTCCAGTGACATGAAAATGTTTCACAACATGCTACAAGTATTTTACACAAATAGCTTACAAATAATGCACAATATTTGTACTTATTAACTTTGTAACAATAATTTATTCTTACAAAATTGAGAAATCAAACAATAACAATGTAAAGTGATGTAGACATTTGTCAAAAATAATAGTACAAAGTGATGATTATTTGTCTTATGAACAAGAGACCTAATTTTAAATATTAATCTTCCAACCAACAATTTAGTCACAAGGAATGTCAAGTTAAAGAATAACGTTGCTCACTTGTATAACGTGACCATACACATGGGCACACATGTGCTCACCCAATTATATCCTAGTTCAACACCATACACATCCAACATGTGACAACCTTTGTGTCACCTACTCTTGTGTTCCAAGTGATATAACTAGCAAATCTACACTACGAATGACACCATACGAGTTCAACAATTGGCACCATCGTGTTCACATGTAAAGTGCACCATACATGTGTGACACCTATCAACATATTGTTGAGGGCCTAGTTGATGACCACTTGTATAATACTTGCCCTGTATAAGGTATAAGCAGAGAAGAACCTAGCCAACAACTATGGTGTAAACAAGTCACCGTGCAATATACATTTCTCTCTAATACAATACTTTTACATTGCAAAGTCTTCTGCTCTTTTCAAATGTTCATTTGCATTCTAATCTAGGATTTTATTTGAATATTCTACATATCTTGTTAATTTATAGATTTGTCCTTTGATCCACTTGGGAATTTGATCATTAAAAGATTGTATTTTAATACTATAACACTATTAGTTGTGACTTTAAAGTTCAAACTATTGACTATTATTGTGACTTCAAAGTTTGAACGATTGACTATTTTTCCTAATAATTAAATAAAATGACTCATTAGAACAAATCACATTAAAAAAAACAAATCATGTGATGCCACATAGGGGCATTAAAAGAAATGGTGTAATACAAAACTATTGGATTAACTTGTTTTTCTTTATATTTTATGACACCTCAACACAAATAACGGAGAGGACCTAGTAGTTGAGCACCCTGATTTCGTGCCTCTCAAAATCATACGTGGCATTTTTGAATTACTCCAAATTTTTTACAACAGCTTACTTGGCAAGGCCCCTACTTATAACTAAGGTTTCAAGCCCACCTCACCAAATATGATGCCACATCAACAATGTTTTTTGTTGAGGTGTCCAAAAAGACTCTCAAAAAAAGGGTAGACTGATAGTTGTGCATTAAGTTATAATAGTTGTGCATTAAATCATGTTTTGTTGATGCACCAATGTGGCATCAATGATTTGTTACTTTTCAGATCTAGAGAATACATTTCATTCAATTATAAGTACTTATGTTCAACATTTGGTCATTTTTTTTATTTACATGTGGAATAATCATTAACAATATATAGTACAAATATATTGCAAGACTAAATCTTATACCCACAAGGATGCACTCTAGACAATATACTTCACGTATTACGTGGTTGTGTGATATGGTGATATGCATGTAATATTTGATTGCTTGAAGTCTAGGACAGGTAATTATTTTTCAATTTAGCCAAAGGGCAACCCATTTAAAAAAATTATGAGCCCTGTCGATTAAGTGCCAAATTTATTGTCAAACCATCATGAAAACCTTGAAAGCTCTTTTCGTTAAGGGCGTTGAGTCAATGTTGAAATAAATTCCATGCTCGGCTTACTATTGCATATAGAGGCCTTGATGACCAATTTTTAAATTATAACCATGGTATTTATTATCATTTATGGCATAAGGGACTTACTAGTGCTAAGTCAATATTTAGAGAGTTTTTAGCTTGTGACTTAAAAATGCCCTACCATGGTATCTTTGCTATTGCTTTTTCAAAAACTACCAAACACTCATATATGTATACTAGTTCTATTGAAGACCATAGTTTTTTCCACCATGTTTAATGAGCTTATTTCACAAACCTTGTCATGTCCCCTTTCCAAAAATAGCACTTACTAAATATAGTAAGTTCCCTCTGTCTTAAAAGAGTAAGTCATGATCACGAGACAACGTTTGGGAAATAATATTTATTTAATATTTTATTTGTTCCAATGCAATTTCCTTACTTTAAACAAATAAATACCAAATAAAAAAATAAATATTAAATTGCTCAAGTAAGGCATGGGGGTTTCTTGGAGTCTTTTGGGTAGTTATTTGAAACAGAGAATCTCACAATTTATTGCTTTCTTTGTAACCGACAATATTGATTGACAAAGACAATTGTTAGAGGTTATTTTGGGCAACCAATTGATGAAGCATATTGCTACATGGCGTGGGAAAATGGGGCACCTCTCTTGGGTCATTGGCATATTAAAACAGAAATCTTTTCATTTTGAAGAGTTGTATGCTTGTGTTTCTTTAGTGGGCATTGGACCATTGGAGCTGGAGGCTTGTGGATAGGATGTTCATAAGTTTTAGGTGGTTTGAGTATAGGATCCCTTAGATCACAGAGGGTAATCTCATCTAGAGGTTACATATGTGCAAAATGAGTGGTTAGATTTCAGTAGTTTCACTATTTTGGTTTTGCAGGTTATCTTGTGAGGTTTTGGAGTTTCTAGAAGTGTTGGTGTAAGTACCAAAATCACGCACAACCTCCACAAGGACCCCTATGATGAGTCATAATCATTGTCACGTACACGTAAGCATGAAATAACATCCTCTCAGCAATAATTCTCTTGGTGACGTGTCTTTTCTTTCTCTTTGTGTTGTTTCCCCTTTGTCGTTTTCTCTCTCTCTCTCTTCACTTTCGACACTTTTTGACACTTGTCGATTTGCATTTTTTGTGCTTGCGACCCTATTCCCAAGCCTTGTATGCATCTTGTAGGTGATTTTTCACCTTTCCCCAGTGTTTTTTATCCATTCCTAGCCCTAGAGGCCTTCTAGAGGTCCTCCCTAGCCATCTCCGGCTTTCAATTTTTAGTTTCACTCAAACAATCCAAATCTCCCCCTATTATTTCCAGATCTCCCTCGAGAGATCCTACTTTTACAAATGGAGATTGAGATTTTCACACATGATTGACCTGTTTCTGGAGGCAGATCCCCTCATTTTCATCTCCTCTACCATCTCCCACCATGCACTTCCACCCGGGTGCCCTCCTCTGATGGTTGCCCAAGGGTCGCCCTCGGGTGACCTTGACTGGTGAAAGTGGAGACCCATGGGTAACCTTATCGTATTTTCAACTACAGAAAAAACTCAAGTTTATAACTCAAAATAGCTCTGTTTTCACCCAGTTTTCTTCCTGTTTGCATGGATTTTCATGTCAAATATAGAGAACTATTTCATGCACCCACACATGCATAATTATCTCTATTTCATCTTTAGTTAATAATTCATGCATTCCTTTGCATTCTCATGCATTCCTCTTTCTTCACTTCTTCTTGAGTGATAAGCTTTTACTGGGTAGATCACTCCAATTTTAGCCCAGATCACTCCTAAGTCTTCTAAGTTAACTCTCCAATCAAATTGAGTTAACTTTCCTTCTTCTTCACCTCTCATCCCTTCTTCTAACCTATAAATACCACTCACCTCTTCATTATTTTCCAAGCTGGAAAGTTAGAGTGTGATTTTCCCTTTTTCACAAGCTTTTTCAAGCTTCTTCACAGGCCTTTGAGTCTCTTTCTTCATTTCTTTCTTTAGTTTTCCAAAGCTTCAAATATTTCATTGTTGCATAACTTCAAAGCTCTTCCATGGAGGCAATTTCATTTGTGCACATAGCTCTTGCAAGTTATTGCTCTCCAAATCAAGCATTCTCATGCTCATATAGGACATAGGAGCCTTTTGCTTTTGTTCGTTGTCTCATCTAGCTTTCATACAAGCTCGTTACGCATTCATACATTTCTCATATTACAAGCCACAGTGCTCATCAAGCTCACATTGAGCTCTTTTCAAAGCTTCAAAGCTTCTTTTGTTTCCATTTTCTCCTTGTCGCCAAGAGGATCATCCCGCTGCTACAAGAGGATTCGAGGTTGTCATTACAAGGATTTCTAAGGGTAGTGCAGGCTCATGCGTCTCCAGGTTTCTTCATGTTTTTTTTCATTTCATAGTAATTAGATAATCAAAAATTTGATCTTGGGATAAGTAAATACATGTTTGTTTTTTCCTTGATAGGCTAAAGTAAATACATGTTTGCTTTTTCATTAATAGACTAAGTAGATTTGCATTGTTAAATTAGTTTCCCTTTCCAAAAGTTCATAGATTAAAAGAAATTTCCTTTCTTAGATCAAATTGATCCACCTATTCAGAAAACAAATAAAAACATAGTTTACATTGCATTAGGTAACTTCATCATAGCTTGCATACATTTTCTAATTCTAGAAAAAGCACTTTGATTTCCAAAAACATAAAAAGCACAAAAGAAGTTTTGCATTCATTTAGGCTTGCATTCATAAAATCCAAAAGGAACAAAAACATTAGCAACATAGAAGGTTCGCAAACCCTTGGTCTCAACACAAGGTCAACTATAGTCAAACATTGGTCAAAACCCTTGATTTTATCATAAATTCAAACAAAGTCAATGCAAAGTCAAACAAAGTCAACACATAGTCAAACATTAGGTCGCACAAACCCTAAGTCAAAACTCTAGGTCAAGTCAAGGTTAGCTTAAACTGCCTATCTCTTGTCTCGGCTCATGAATGTGCCCTGGACTTAGAGGTGAGTGGGCAAGGGCAATCCTCGACGAGATAGAGGATATCCACCCAAGACTGCAACAAGACCCACTAGTCATTCAACAACAACAAGAGAGATTTAGACAACTCTTGGTGTAACAAGCATTCATATAGCAACACGAATGACAACAAAACATCAACGAAAAAAATAGCCTACCCACGTAATGGTGGAATATCAAGAATCCAAATAGGAGAACAATGACTAGTGACCCTTTGGGTCATATAGTTATCTTTACAACTACAGTCACAAAACATCGCATCCACACAAGCACACTACAACACAAGCCCCACGACTGGTTGACCCCTCTCCGTGAAGTCTAGCTCTCCAATGAGCCAGACCACCCTCATGTCTCACCTCCTCTCGACTAGCTACTTCCACGAGAGTGAGAGTGACGTGGTGATTCACCCCATGGCAAGGAGAGAGAGTCCATGTGCACACCAAAACTGACTCAACCGCCCCCCGAGGCCACCGAGTCACGATTTTGAGCATACAATTGGGTTGTGTTGTTGGGATTTTTGCTATGCATTTGTTGTACTTCATCATCTCAGGTGCCATAGCCCATTTGGTGCAAGTGTTGTGAAGTTTCTGAGTGATTTAGTCAGCTTTGGGTGTTTCTGACAAATGGGTTTTTAGAATAGTTTTCTAGTTTGCATTTTTTTGTTGTTGTGGGTTTACTTTAGGAGTTTGATGTTGTTGTTATATGTTATATCAGACCTAATTTTTGTTGTTGTATTAGGAAAATCAATAATATTTCAATTTTGAAGGGTTTCTGTGTTTTTCTTGGCAATTCAGGTGAATTGCACATTGTGTATTTCAACCTATCTGCAGTGTAGTTGAAGATTGGTGTTGTGGGTTTGTTACAGAAGTTTGCACATGTTTATTTTCTACTTTAGAAGTCATGTTGTTGTTGTAATAATCTATTGCATAATTAAAATCAGAATATGGGTTTCCTGGTATAATATGGTGCAGTTCCTCTTGTCATTGTTCAGTATTTGCTATGACATTTTATAATTATTTGGGAGTAATTTGGATTTATTATTTTCAGATCTGATTTGGTTCTAAAATTAATGTTGAGGACATTACAAAGATAATATATCGACTATGACACTTGTGTACATAGGCATGAACCTCTCTATCTCTCTTTAATACAATGACATTGCATTGTGTGTGTGTAACAAAGATATTGTTGGGCAATATGGAAGCCATGCAACTTTTATACTTCTTGGCGAATACAGGGTAGTTTCTAGCATTTATGTTTTTCATCCCAAGTTCAACATTGTATTCCCTGGAGCAAATATGAGCATCTACTTTCCTTAAACTGAGAAGCAATATCGTATTACTTCTTTTCATCAATAGATTAAATATCTATTGTTCAATCCAGAGCAAACCACTAAGCACATGCAATGCATGCTCAAATAAAATGCTACACAATCTCATAAAATTTGGATTTACCATGTTGATGATGACTGGAGGTCCCATCGAGATCATTATTGACAATGTTTCTGGATTTCACATTGATCCTCATAATGGTGATTAAAGTAGTAACAAGATTGTTGTCTTTTTCAATAAATGCAAGCAAGAGACAAACTATTGAAGTAAATTATCAGATGTAGAGCTCCAACATTGCTTCAATTGCAATTGCATATTAGTTTGACAATGGTTGTAATAGAACCACGAACATTGATAATGGTCAGTCGAACTAAACATGAACGTGGGATTTGTGATTTAGACGTTTCTCTCAGGTATAGAGGTATTATTTGTTGATTTTATGTATAAAATTATCTTGTTATTTATTCATTTTATAGATGATATTTTTTATTTATTCATTTTATAGATGATATTTTTTATTTATTCATTTTATAGATGACATTTTGCATCATAGGTAATGTTGCATCATACACAGGCATTACTGATAATTTGGTGAGCACTAATAAAGGGCTTCCCTAAACTTTTCATGGCCATTTTGTAGTTACACCTAGCAAATTTATGCATAGAAATAGGTAAATTGGTTGTTGTGCATGATTTTTGGAAATACATATCAAAGCGTGAAAGTCACCAGACTCAATGCTATATGGAATTGTTTTAAATGCAAAGATCAAAGTTTACTTGAGAAGAAAATTTGATGTGATTTTGTCTTGTTTGACATATCAGAGTATCATCTTGTTCATTATGTGCTCACCCCTACCTATGCTCTAGTAGGCATTGAACCTGCACCCGTTGATGTTGAATTGACCATCAGGACTAGAACTACTGAGTCAACTGCAGTAATATAAAAGAGGGGCGAGACCTATGTCTCTGATGCCTCTCTCCAAGATGTGTCTATGCCCATTCGGTTTGACTCTTACCACCCCTACAGATCTACTGTTTCATTCACCACAACAGTGAGAAAATTAAAAAAACTGACAAGCTTAGAAAATTTCCTAGCAGCAAACATTTGTTACGGCATGAGACATATTTTCAGGGAGCTTTACCACATGTTTTTCAATGAACAAAAATAGTTTTCAAGCATGAGACATGTTTACCATGTATTTGTACAAAGGCAAGCCCACTTATAAAAAGCCTATCGGCTAATTAAAGATTTAACAAAGAAGGTGATCGAACTATGAAGTATTAAGAGATTAAAAACAAGCAACCATTATATGAAGCATTGTGAGCACAGTAATGTCTCATTAGAATTAGGGATCGCAAGGCATAAAGATATGAGGTGACTTCTAATTGTCAAGCGATATTGCCTGAACATTATACTAAGGTTTGGCGACTAGTATCTATTAAGGGCTCGCAAGATATTTAAAACATTTCAAACATTTGAATTAAGGGCTTGCACTTGACTCTTTTAAAAGTTAGGACCTAGGCCTTTTTTAAATTTTAAATGTGATTTATCAAATAAAGAATAATTTAAAAGTATTTGATGATATAAATTTTTAGTTGTTGAAAAGAGAATCATATTCTATAGTATCAATTAAAGTGACGATATATCAATAGACGTAGTTAAGGATAAGGGGCAAAATGAATGACCACTTCACCTTGCAACTTAACACCACATAAAGTGAACATATTTGCTACCTTCCATTATGGTCTCACATTTTCCTGTCTATCTATCTATCTATCTTGAATGCTATTGTGGGTTAGTGGTAGTTAAATACAAAAAAAATCCTTAACAAAATCTTTATACTAAGAGAAGAAGCCATTAGAGGAAATTTCATAAATATGTTAGGAAAAAAATTTAGTATGAAAATTCTCTCAGATATCACCTGTGAAAATTATTAGCATTTCTTGACCTTCCCTTGATGAATTGATTTTAAAACAATAGAAAAGGCACACCATATGTACTGCACAAATGACCTTGCACATGTGTTGATTAAGCGTAAAGAGGTTTCCCATCAAGTTCTACACATCTTCTAGTATAACCTGTAAAAATAATTAGTATAGCATAACCCACTCTGATACCATGTTAGAAACTAGTTATATTGATCATATAGTCTCTGATACTTTGTAGTACAATCTTTGGTTCCTGTATTGCTTAGACAAGCCTTTTTGTCTACTTCAGACTAATTATATTTTATATCTTATATTACGACATTTCAATAAAGTTACTCCCAATTTGCACATTTAGAGGGCTTTGCCTCTTGATCAATTTTTTTCCATGTCTAGCAAATAATGTGATGTCTTGAAATAACGTGCAATTTTTTTAAAAAAATTGAACCTTTGCCCTTTGCTTTTGTTTTGTTTTATTTTAATTGTAGATTTGATGACATTAAAAAGATTGATTTATGTTGGGCCCAAATAATAGTTTGTTTGTTTTTTTAAATGCGCCTAGTAAACTTTTTAACGTGACCGGCGACGCTGGTGCGACACGCCCTCCGGGTCCACTCGAATGCTTTTGCCCGGAGCAATGAACCAGTGAGGCCACAACTGGGGGACCTCATCCCCGAGGAAGAATACTTCAAACCCGCGAGCTCATTGGCCCAGCGAAGGCGTAAAGCCTTGCGAGCTCGTTGGCCCAGCGGGGGTTTGAACTCTGGTGGCCGCCACTACAACCGAGCGACTTAACCACCGAACCATGCCATCATCGGCAGGCCCAAATAATAGTTATTTCTCATAAAATGTAGCATTTTTTCACATAAAATAAAACCTCTATTTTGGAGAGGATAATATGATAAGGCATGCTAATGACTAATCCTCCATAGGGATAAAGATGTCAAGCCTAATAGCACTATCAATATTCTTTCAAAATCTATGCACATTGCATAAAAATAATGTGTCTCTCAAGGACATATTTATTATGGTCATAATATCAATGATTCAAGCTATGCTTGAGTCCATGTATTGATCATATCATAATTAAAGAAGTAAGTTAAAGAGTGGACCCTCTAGTCATGCATGGTCATTAATTCATCTTGTGATCTTAAACCAAGAATATTCTACCTTAAACAATAGGAATAATCAATTATAACATTCCTAGCAATCAATCTTGATTCGATAGTGATGAATTTACAATCATAAGATTAATTTTGTAGGGGGATTTGTACCTAGGAAATTCTTTTATGAGTGCTCTTCTTTGTGCCCCACAACCGTTTTACATATAGCTCAAAGTTGAAATCAAATACTTTTTGTCACCTCCAACTAAATCACTTTGAGGAATTTTTAATATCAAGCTATACATATGCATACGTATTATACAAAAATGTAAATGTTGTAGTCTTTTTTCTCAAGGCAAGAAACCTAAAACAAGTTTTTGTATTTCTCTCTTTAATATACATTGTAATTGTTGCAATGACCATGGACAATATGATGTTTAGAGGCAACTTGCTGAAACAATTAGAGTTCTAATTTAATGGACTTCCCTTGTCTATTAAAGGTAGAGCTTATTAGCTAACCTCCTAAAAGGTAACATTAAATCTTGCATTCTCCGACACCAAGAAATTAGAGATCCCCTCAATCTTATTTGTCATGACCTCCTTGGAATATTTTTGTTAAACATTTGATTAACCATATTTATTGGTTTTTCTATTTATAATTAAAAAGAATAGTGTTCTTGACAAGTAGTTTATTTGGTATGTCCAACAGTTTTTTTTGCTAGGTAAATTGTAGGCTTGGGGCCTGCTCCCTTTATATTAAAATATTAACTAAAAAGTTTTAACAAAGTTTGAACATTACAAAGATATCCCATACATTTTATAGTAGGGTATCGATAAAATCCCTACAACAGTATACCCTATCTACCCTTATACCAATATTTAACAGACAAAAATATAATATGATCCCTAATGCAGAAACAAAAAAACTATAGCCAAACCCTAATAAGCATTGTTGTCTTCAGCATAATAAGCCTCCAGGACTTCCATCATCTAACCATCTTCAGCATGAAGACCTGCAAGTTTCTTCAAGAAAGAAATCCCATGAGCTGCTCTCTTCCTTCTCCTAGCAATGTGTTTTGCTCCAACCTCCTCCACAAAAGGCAACCACGACACTGCATCTCCAGCCCCATTAACTCTGTGGATGTCATATGCCCTTGGGATGCCCACTCCTGGTCTGGTCACACCCAGCACCTCCAGCCATCCACCACAGAAATATTTTTGAATGAAGGCATCCATTAGGGCTTTAATGGTAGCCTTGTCTTCGTCTGTGTCCAAGAGAACTACGAGGAACATTGATACAAGGTCTGAATTCACTCTATACTTGTATTTGGCCAACATAAACCTTTCTCCCAACACCCATTCAACTATGAACAACACAATTCTACTCTGTGGTTTAAATACCTGCCTCATCCTCTTTTCTGTTATGCACCCCAAAAAGGCCATCTGTCATTTCTTGAAAGTGAGCCTAATTGGGGTGTCCATTGTATGCGGTTGACACCTATCCAGAATTTGTAGAACCCACAAAAGCAATGGCAAATGCCAATACCCTCTTCTCTGCCATATAACCCTTGCCACACGCTTGGCTACCATCATTCCAACGTGGGGATGAGACTAGATGTCAGTCTCGAAGGTTGACTCCTTCATTACTCCATATTTCCCATCACAATGCATGCTCTGAATTGATTGCACTATTCACCAGCTCATTGGCTTCTCTATTGCCTTCTCATAGCACATGATTATAGGTTGTGCTTTCAAAACTCTCTGCCGAATTTAGAGCCTCTACTAGGAGGTCATTTAGTCCCCAGGTAGAGAATCCCTTTTTTCTTAAGGCATTTATAACTACTAACAAACCCCCCTCTATTTATATCTTCCTAGCCTTGAGGGAGCAACATAGGTTAAGGCCCAAGATAAGGGCTTGTAGCTCTGCTTCATTATTAGTTCTCTCAGGGATTCTTTTTGCTGCCTTTCCAAGTATATCACCCTTCTGATCCCAAACCAAACAACCTGTGCCTGAAACACCTAGATTCCCTTTGGAGGCACCATCAAAATTCATCTGTATCCATCCTCTCAGCGGCGGGATCCAGTTAATCTCCAATCTCTTCTGACAAGCCTCAATGCCCCCATCCCCATTAACGGGGGGAATGATTAAGCCATTCCAGACTCTCCTGAGCTTGTCATCTTCAATAGTGAATATGTTTTTTACTCCTGCTTCGATCCTATTATTTACCACCTCAGTGATTGTTGTTTTAACTTTGATTTGGAAGGGAATCAACTCAATTTCTTTATCTTGAAATGTCCTCCTATTCCACTCTTTCCAGATCTCCCATAGTAGGATGGAAGGGCTGATTGTCTAAATGCAGATGAATGATTGGCCATGATTTAAATAGAGTCATTATGTCATTGGGTAGAGCCCCAATCCAGCCTAACTTTGTGCACAACCACCTCTAACATTCTTGAGCAAAAAGGCATTGTAAGAAGATGTGCTTATTGATAACTGAGAGGGGGGGTGAATCAGTTATCTTAATTATTTTAACTTTTATGTTCTTCTTTATCAATTAGTACAGAATCAAAACACATAAGCTTAAATGAACATGAAAGCAAAAATAAACTCAGTACACATGACACAATGTTTTTGACGTGGAAACCCTATTAAGGGAGAAAACCACGGGGTGATTAACCCAAGAATGTATTTTCTGTTAGAAGAATAGAAATACAAAATGACACTTGCCAATTAGGGCTCACTGCTCACAAGAGGCTCACTGCCCGAGCACACTGCTCACAAGAGGCTCACTGCCTACAAGAGACTCACTGTCTACAAGTTATAAAGAGAGTAACAAAATACTTGAACTAATGAGAAGCATCCACATATGCTGGAGTTCAGTTCCAGTTAGGCTCTGTATACTGATCTACTGCACTTCATTCTTCCTTTTCTTTTGTGCTGCTGTCCTTTCACATACCGGACCTGCCTTACTGCTTTCACACTGTTCTTCTGCTTTTTTTCGCACACAACAACATACAACTCACACCTTCATATCCAAATCCATCTGGTATATATATCCGCACAACAGATTTTATCCTCTTTCTAGTCGGCATCCGGAATAGTCAATATTTTCCCAAACTCTAGTATGTCGGCTGAATCCTTGCTCACCAAGTGATGCGGATCAAGGAGATACTTAGAGAAGTCATCTAACATGTCGGCCAATCATGGATGATACCTTAAGAACCTTGATCACCATCAATATCTCATCTGGAATAATTCTAATGCTTTGTCTGTCAGTTCTTCCTCTGTCTACTCTGCCAAACCGGACCCCAATACTTAGATACTCATATCTCTTCACTCTCTTATCACTGGAGGCTCAATCCCTAGAATCTATCAGTCAAGGTATTCCTCTTGACTTCCCCAAGTCTGCACTTTACAAAGATACTTCCTCTAAGAGATCCGGACCTGACTGTCGGATCTTGCTGCATACTCTGTTCTTGGTTACCGGACCACAACATTCTTCAATCTGACTTCCGGTATGAGCACACCATGTCCTGCGGATGGGTGGGATGAACTTTGTTGCCATCAATGACAACAATCATGAAGCCATATAGTGTCTCTTGCCAACAATCTGCCCCTTTGGCATTGATGGCAACACTTAGTGAAAAATGACTAAGTGTCACACTATACTCCCCCTTGGCTGATGCTCTATTCTTATGTACATTTTCTGGAGCTCCCCCTTAGCTAGACTCCTCATTTTTCACTGCTCCTCACTCCCCCATTGACATCAATGGCAAAGGGTGGGGTTTGCACACCAAAAAATCAATCTATACTTAGCCGCATAAAACATATATACATGTTTTCCCTACATATACTGAAATATATCTAAAAAAGTGGTCTTTAGATGTACCACTTTTGTCGCCCAACTATTCTTCATCCTATCCAAAATTGAGATGTGACCACTCAACAAGAATGCAAAAGCTTCTGCCCTTTTTAGATATGTCGGATCACTGGTTCGGGGTGTAGTCTGAGTATCACTTAGGGCCTCATGCATGGCCTCTAACTTAGGGATAATGATCCCTCTAAGTTCACTCAACCTACTTATTCTATTTTTCTTTTCCTTCTCAAGTTTCTTAATTTCATTCAAGACTACAATAGTCTAACATTCTTGATTGATTACGGGAGATGAGAGAGGATCAAAACTTTGAGACAAACTTAGTAGTTTATCTTCTTGCTCTTTTACTTTCTTATCAACATCTTTGGTCACTTTGGACCAGGATAAACAAAATTTATAAATATTTCTGCCATCTTTGAGAGCATTTTCTAAACTCTTTATCCCAATATTCATAACTCTCCTGTCATTTGAGATTAGACCCTGTACTTCAGAGAATTTCTTGTCCAAAAATTCTTTCCTGACTTTCTCTTCTGCTGCTTTCTCTAAAGAATCAAAATGTGTATTAACAAAATTTACGAGAGACTTTAGATTACCAGATGTGGATGCTGTAGGATCCTTTTGGAAGGATGGCATGATCTTTTCCAGTACACCGGATGCAGTTTCTATGAGCTCACAGTCTTCCATGTGAGACTTCAACATTTTTTCTTTTGCCTTAGCTTGAGTGAAGGAAGCTAGTTTCATGGTTTGGACTAAAGAGAGGGAATCAAAATTGAATGGACCTTGAAGCAATTCCAGTTCATCAAATTCCATCATTTCTTTGGTCAAGAACTCTTTGACTGCTTCTGCTGTGTCTCTTGCCGGAGACAGAATTTTCTCCTCTTCTGTAGCCTTACCACTATCATCTATGGCCTTCTCTGTTGGAGTTTTCTCTCCTTCTGCAGCCTTGCTACTGTCATCTTCTTTCTCTTTTGCTTCTTGATTGATCTTCTCTTGTACTCTTTCTTTTTCTTTCAATCCGAAGTTTGTAGGGGAAACCGGAGGGGAGATGTTTGTTTAATCATGGACCTCTTCTTCCGGAGCAGAGGAATCTAAGTCCTTACCTTTTTGTTCACCTGTCTCCTTTACCTCTTCTACCACTGTCTCAGTAGATTCTTCTTTGTTATCCATTCCCGAGGGATCATCACTTAAATCCTCTACAATAGGAATATTGAATCTTTTATAGGCTTTCCGAAGGATTTCTTCTGTTTCTTTTGCCACTTTATTAGTTTCTCCAAGCATGAGCTGATTCATTCGATCCTTACTCCGGAACTCATCCTTACAATCTTTGAAGATCATATTCACTTGCTTCTGAGTGATTGAAGGAAAGAGCTGAATGGCTATCTGTTCTCGGATCTCAAGATCCTTTGCCCTAGCATTATTTTTTCTTACCTCTAATTCCTTCTCTAGGATTTTGGGAATGAGAGATATAATTTCAATAAAAGCCTTATTGTATATGTTCAAGTACTTAACTATGGCTTCCTCCAAGATCTTTCTATCTGCATCATTGTATGCATCATAGAATTATGTTATTGGTTGCAGGTTCCCATCCATAGTAACTGCTTTAACTACATCATCTAAGGACAGAGTGGGCCTTTCAACAAACTCTTCTGCCATCTCTTCCTTGTCTTTACTGGTAGAGGGTTCACCAGATACTTTCTTCTTTTTCCTCGTTTTCCTTACCTCCTCATCTGAGTCAGTCTCTTCATCATCCTTCTAACTAATGTAAGACCTTGTGGCCTTTGTCTTAGTTCTTTTCTCTGCTTTACCGGATGATTTTGCTTCTGATTTTGATGTCTTTGAGCTCTTATCAGTGGTAGGTGCAGACCTCTTAGAGGATCTGGTCAGGGAGGGTGCTTCTATCGGATCACTTTCCTTTTCTGCTTCTTCCTTCTCTTTCTCTGCCCTTTCCATCTTCTCTCTGTTAGCATCAAGTGCTTCTTTTGATATGCCAAATCTTTTGGCAACATTCTCTACTTCTTTTCTCACTTTTCTCTTTATCTCTGGTTGTCTAAGTTCCACATGAATCTTTACACTCAACTCTTCAAAGGTTCCAAACCTTTCTGCCTTTGGATCCTTGGGCTGACTTAGCATGTGTTGAATATGCAGCTCTACAATTTTCTCATCTACTTCATACCCCATAGGCATGATCCACACTGTTCTTGGTTCCACTGCCTCCATTAGGCACTGATCAGTTTCTACCATAAAGCAGACTGTATTCTTATATTTTTCAACTAAGGATTTGGGAATTCTCTCTCTGGCTTGCATCATGTTCTGGAAGTTCTTAAAGTATCCCTAGAGTGCTGTATTATGTGCATTGGCATCACCAATTCCATGTAGATAGTCTCTGATTTGAATTGCTACTGGTCTGTCATTCTGCCATATCCAACCATTAGATCCGGGTAGCTCATTCATGTAGTAGAAGAATAGACAGAGTATCAAGCCACCATATTTGAAGGAGTTCTTCTTATCCTTCTTTATCTTCTGCAGATTTTCCAAAAGTTGGTTTAGAAGGAGCTCACAGAGATCATAGTCAACATTCTTCCTTAACATTTCATAAGCAGTATATACAGCAGTTTCGGATACTGAATTCTCCCTGCTGGAGTGATATATCTTATATCCAATTATCATTGATGCAAACTTGATATCCGGATTTGTGATATCCTCAATAGTCATTGCTCTTTTATCAAACTTCGATCCGGTAGCCTCACTTACAATTTGGTTTTTGACATATTTGAGTGTAGGCATTCCACCGGTTGAGTGTAATCTGGTTATAGCCCTAATGGCATCCTTAGTGATCTTAAACAGCCTTTTCAACCACATGAAGTTGTCATGCATTCTGCTCAAAACATACGAGACCCATTCATCTTCTGAAAAACAGAGGAAATGAATGCATTGTGCAAAATGTTTGTCCCGGATAGCCTTATACTGTGGTTTGAGCTCAAATGAGTCATCAATTAACTGATTGTGATAGATATCCATTAGCCTGGATTCTCCAAACTCTTCAAAATTCGCATGAATGTAAACCCTAACATCTTCAACATGCAAAATACTATGCAGAATGCTGGAAAATGCACCTAAGGGATCCACTTCTAGATATTTGTATCGATGCTTCTTAAATTTAGGGTGTGGCCTATCAGAAATCTTCACCACATTCAGAGTAGCCATCTTTCAAAGATTTGCAGAGAGATATTTAACGGAAAATACCTTTTATGCTTCTAGGTTTCACGGAGTGAGCCAAATTGATTGTTGGATGAATCGACTTCTGCAGATGATCTTTGATGTGCTTGAGGAAATTTGTTGCAGAGCTCCTTTTTGCTTCTTCTTGAATGCAGAATGAACAAATGTTTAATAAGAAAAACCCTTATATTGCTCCACAAACCCTAATACCAAGTTGCAATAAATGCTCAACTTAAGTCATTTCAGTTTGCCTTGTTTTGATGAACCGAAACAATCTTGTTCTAAGCATCTTGCGGATCTTCCATATCTTAACCACAGTTTATTTAGATGTTTCTCTGAGAACCCTTTAATCCGCAACTCTCCTTGTGCCAGTTCCGACACCAATTAACTGGCTGGGGGAAAAATGTTTTTCCTTGTGTCTCCCCCTAAGCCAGAGCTCACTTTTTAATTTCTGGAAGGAATATCAGCACCATATTTTGGTGCGGATCCATCCCCTACATTTTATGTACTTCTCTTCACCCAAATCTTGTTCATCTCACTTTGAACTTCATCCGCATTCGCTTTTCCTTTTCCTTTGTCTTGATTTTGATTAAGATGCACCGGACCCCTTTTGTCCTGATTCTTGCTTCTACAGAATTTGGCAATATGACCAGATCTATTGCAATTGTGGCAAACAACATTTCTTTGCATATTTGAATGATATGCTCTTGATCTACATTGATTAGCCATATGTCCCATTCTATTGCATGCAAAGCATCTACCATTGAATGAATTGTTCATTTGCATATTTCTGCATTCATGAGATTTGTGACCATACCTTTTGCAGTTGAAACACTGTCCGAAGAAGGATGTATTAGTCTGATTTATTCTCTTTCTACACTGATTAGGTTTATGACCAAAGTTATTGCAGTTTTGGCAGTATCCATTGAAGGATGGATATCTTTGAGCATTAGGTTGCCTTACCGGAGGTCTTCTAGAACTGTTCCTTGGATTTCCTGATCCAAAGTTCTTCTAACCAGATCCAGAGCTTTCACCTTTCTCATATCCCAAGCCACTGTTGTCATCTACCCTGTTTTGGCTTTGAAGAAGGACTTCAAGTTGAGCAGAGCTTATCTTCAATTTTTCTTTGTATTCATTTGTTGTTTGAAGATCCTTTTTAAGAGTGTCTATTTGATCCTCAAGTTTTTCTTCATTATCTCTAGCATCTTCAAGATCAGATTCTAGATGCCTGATTATTCTATCCATTTTGTGGCAGTCTTCTGATTTCTCTTTGAGAGATTGTCTTAGATCATCTTCAGTTTTTCTTTTCTCTTCAATTTCTTGAGTGAATTTTATAACTCCTGATTCCATTTCATGTCTTACCATAATGATCTCTTTTGATAACTTTTCACATAACTTGGTTTTCTCCTTTAGGTCTTCATTTGTATCATTGGCTTCACCTTGACTTGCCAATTGCTGAAGTAGATCCTTTCTCTTTTTCATAGAGATACTTAGTTTGTCTTTTAGTTCATTTATGAAATCATCAGCCTATTTGAGTCTTTCCTTTAATTCATTTACTTCAGAGTTAGATTTCTCAAGATCATCTAAGGCAGTCTAAAGTTGTTCCCTCATACCATACACATCCATTTGAATTCCCAGATCTTCCTCAAGCTGTTAGGCTCTGTTTGGAGGAACTTGGCTCTGATACCAATTGTTGATAACTGAGAGGGGGGTGAATCAGTTATCTTAATTATTTTAACTTTTCTGTTCTTCTTTATCAATTAGTACAGAATCAAAACACATAAGCTTAAATGAACGTGAAAGAAGAAATAAACTCAGTACACATGACACAATGTTTTTGACGTGGAAACCCTGTTAAGGGAGAAAACCATGGGGTGATTAACCCAAGAATGTATTCTCTATTAGAAGAATAAAAATACAAAATGGCACTTGCCAATTAGGGCTCATTGCCCGAGCACACTGCTCACAAGAGGCTCACTGTCTACAAGTTATAAAGAGAGTAACAAGATACTTGAATTGATGAGAAGCATCCACATATGTTGGAGTTCAGTTCCAGTTAGGCTCTGTATACTGATCTACTGCACTTCATTCTTCCTTTTCTTTTGTGTTGTTGTCCTTTCACATATTGGACCTACCTTACTACTTTCACACTGTTCTTCTGCTTTTGTTCGCACACAACATACAACTCACACCTTTATATCCAAATCCATCTGGTATATATATCCGCACAACGGATTTTATCCTCTTTCTAGTCGGCATCCAGAATAGTCAATATTTTAACAAACTCTAGTATGTCGGCTGAATCCTTGCTCACCAAGTGATGTGGATCAAGGAGATACTTAGAGAAGTCATCTAACATGTCGGCCAATCATTGATGATATGTTAAGAACCTTGATCACCATCAATATCTCATCTGGAATAATTCTGATGCTCTGTCTGTCAGTTCTTCCTCTGTCTACTCTACCAAACCGAACCCCAATACTTAGATACTCATATCTCTTCACTCTCTTATCACTGGAGGCTCAATCCTTGGAATCTATCAGTCAAGGTATTCCTCTTGACTTCCCCAAGTCCGCACTTTACAAAGATACTTCCTCTAAGAGATCCGGACCTGACTGTCGGATCTTGCTGCATACTCTGTTCTTGGTCACCGGACCACAACATTCTTCAATCTGACTTCTGGTATGAGCACACCATGTCCTATGGATGGGTGGGATGAACTTTGTTGCCATCAATGACAACAATCATGAAGCCATATAGTGTCTCTTGCCAACAGTTCTATGTTGTTTCACTCTCCTGACAACATAAAACACATCTGCTTGGACCTTCAAAACCAAGTTTCCTGAACCTATCACCTGTTAATTAGACTCTTTTTTGTAGAGCAACCTAGGAAAACACGCCCACTTTGGGAAGGCATACTTTATATTCCAACATAGGTGCACTGGTATCTTAGTCTGTTCCTTTGCTCCTTCAGCACCACATATCCTATCTTGGCATTGTATTCCCCTATGTTAGAACAATTCCACCGCAGGGCGTCTCTTCTAGAGGAGAGACGGGGTCTCTTTTTTTGTAGAATATCTTTTAGAGCAGCCTGTTCTCCTTTAGGGATCCCCAATCCTCCAAATTCCTTCCACTGCCATTCCTTAATGTTGTTATTTGAACTTTATTCTGTGTAATCAACAACTCTTGCACCCCAACGCTCTGTCAAAATTTGTTTAGCTATTGGACAAACCTCTCCAATCTTAGGTAGACCAATCTATGAGTCCTCCCAAAACAAGGTTGTTTTTCCATTCCCTATTTCCCAAGTTAGGTAATCTGTGATGATCTCCCTGCATGTCAGTAAGAAATTCCATAGTCTCGATCCTTTGACTGGATTCGAGATTGTGAGAATTCTATTATCTTCTACTGAGTCCAGTTATTTATTTCTTGAAAATTTTACCCATTTCAAATCTGGTTTGGAGTAAATTGCCCATATTAGCTTTGCCCTAAAGCTCTATTTTTTGAGATCTGGTTCCTAAACCCCACTCCTCCTCCTGATTTCAGCCTACATACCTTTTCCCACGATATTAAAGGGAATTTTCTGTCCTCCGTAGGGCCCTGCCAGAAGAAATTTCTCATTTTCTACTCTATGGATTTGCTAGAGGATTTGGGAAGCTTGAGACATGAGAGTAGAAAAATTAGAATTACTGAGATGACCGCTTTTAGCATTATGACCCTTCTTGCCCATGTGAGCCACTTCCCCTTCCATGATCCCATTATATCACTTAATTGCTTTAGCATTGGTTCCCACAACTTTGACTGGCTACCTCCATCAAACAAAGGGAATCCTAGATACTTACTTGGGAACTCCTCTCTTTTGAACATTAGGGTTCTTATAATCTCTCTTTGTTTTCTTTCATCCATGGAGAAGAAGAAAATTTATGATTTGTTTGTGTTAACACATTGCCCAGAGGCTATTGAGTAATCATCCAGTATGCTCTTCATACACCTTGCTTCTTTCCTCTTCGCACTGAACCGTACAACATCGTATCATCTGTGAATTACTGATGTGTTAAAGGTGGCACATTTCTAGTGATCTGTAGTCCTTCCCATCATCCCGCAATAGCTTCCTTTTGGATGTATCGACCCAAAGCATCTACCATGATGATGAAGAGGAAAGGTGACAAGGGTTCCAACTACCTTAAGCCTTTTAATGCTTCAAAGAAACCTTGAGGGCTTCCATTTATCAAGATTGAGAATTCAGGGCTTGCTACATAGCTGAAGATCCAATCTAACCAACTTTTATCAAAACCAAAAGCTTCCAATACTTTGAACAGAAATCTCCAATCCACTCTATTGTAGGCCCACCTTATGTCTAGCTTAACCAGCATGCCACTCCTCTTTGTTGACATGAGTGAGTGGATGGTTTCTTGAACTATGATGGTCCCATCAAAGATAGATCTTCCAGGGACAAAACCACTTTGTTCTTCTGAGATGATTTCATCCAAAAAAAGCTTCATCCTATTCACAATTGCTTTGGGAAAAAAATTGTAAATTGTATTGCATAAAGAAATGGGCCTAAAATATTCAAAAGATACTACCTAATCTTTCTTTAGAAGCAGAGCAATGAAGATGTTATTGAGGTCCTTCAATAGTATCCTCCTCTTTCTGGACTCCTCCACAGCCGTCCAAATGTCTTTGCCAACAATATGCCAGCACTTGTGGAAGAAACTGGCTAGAAAGACATCTGGCCCCAACGCTTTATTAGGATGCAATTGCATTGCTTCCATATTGATTTCCTCTTCCTTGAACGATGCATTTAACAATTCATCATACTCTAGTTTGACCAATTTGGGTATCTATTCCAAGATTTTTTGTTGTGTACATAAGTCTGATGCCTCCATATTGTTTAGCAGTTCTTCAAAAAAGTTAAACCCTACTGTGTTTATAATTCTTTCTTCTTCACATTCACTTTCATCTTGCAACACTATTTTGTCCAAACAATTCTTCTGTCTTCTGATCTTTGTTGAATTGTCGAAAAACTTCATGTTCTTGTCCCCATCTTGCAGCTAGACTTCCCTGGATTTCTGGTGCCAGAAAAATTCCTCTTTGGCCAATATTTCAGCTTGTTTCATCATTAACTCTTTTTTTGCTAGATATGATTCCTGATTCAACCCATTCCTGAAGATATCTTCATTTAGAATCTTCAATTTCTCTTCTATTAATTCCTTTGCTTTGAAAATATCCCCAAAACTATTTATGTTCCAATCTTTCAGGTTTTCTTTGAGCTTTTTTAATTTCAAAAAGAGATTGAACATTTTTTATCCTTTTTGGGTTTCTTCTTTCCACCATGATTCTGCAAGGTTTGTGAAGTTTTCTTCACGCATCCACATGTTTTCAAACTTAAAAGGACTTTTAACAAGTTTCTTTTCCTCCATTATCTGCAATTGTATTGGATAGTGGTCCGATCCTGAAATTGGTAGTAAGAAACATTTGCATTCCCTTCCAAACGTTCCTAGATCTCCTGACCACAAGAATCTATCCAATCATTTCGCTATGTTACTATAACCAATTCTTCGGTTGGTCCAGGTGTAAATTCCATTCTCCAGTGGGATATCCAGCAAATTATTTCTCATGAAAAAATCTATAAAATCCAATTGGGATTGACTAAATTTTTTAACTCCCCCCAATTTGTCTTCACCACTCAATATAGCATTGAAATCTCCTCCCAAAAAATAGAAATCATTTCCTAGATTTTCCAAATTGTATCCAATT
Organism: Cunninghamia lanceolata; assembly: GCA_027924645.1. Lineage (NCBI taxonomy): Eukaryota > Viridiplantae > Streptophyta > Pinopsida > Cupressales > Cupressaceae > Cunninghamia > Cunninghamia lanceolata. The sequence continues at coordinate 11,179,012 of BSBN01000082.1, read as the reverse complement.
CTTCCCAAATTCTTTTTCTAAGTAGAGGGGAGTTATGGCCATAAACATTGATTAAGAAGAACTATAGTTTTGTAGAGGTGCACACCACCTTTGTTAGTATCCAAAATCTTGAATTGCTCACACATTCCACCTTAACATCGTTCGTCCTCCATAGGATAGCTAGTCCACCTGAGGCTCCTTCCGCATCTACAAAGGAGCCGCTCCATCCCTTCAGTCTTAATTTGATGAAGTCTATGTCTTTTCTAGTTAGTTTTGTTTCTTGGAGTAGGAAAATGCTGGAATCTAATATCTCCATCTGGCATTTTGCCAGATGCCTTTTGTTAGGGGTATTTAAGCCCCTAACATTCCATGAAGTTATCTTCATGACTGTTTGGGAAGGGAAATTCTCTTCCCAGACCTCAACATAATTTGTGTTATTTTCAATTGGCCTTTTGCTTCTCCATCCTTATCCAACTTTACATGATTGGGTTTTCTTCCTTTTTTCTTTGAATTGCCACATACGGGGGTAGCCAAAATATTATCTGTTTGAGAAATGCCTAATTTCTCTAAAGATACTACTCCTTCATCCAACTCCACATCACCCTTAAATTTCTCCATTGGGGTGCACACTACTTGTGTCTATCCCACCTCAACCATTGCGGGAGGCTATCCTTTATCCCTTTAACCTCCTTTGTCTTGAGAGCCTCATTTTCCTTCTCTCCATCAATTTTGTTATTTCTTTCTTCTTTTCCATCCTCTATGTTCTTTCTGTCTGAGGTTACAAAGAGTTCCTCAATTAGCTCCAAGTTGGTGGTTGTCTTCTCGCGGGTGAATCCTAGTCACTCTTTTTCCACTATCCAGTCCCAAAAATTGGATCTGCTGGGTTCTTTATTGTCTTCCTCTTCCTTTGTTTTGAAATTGTCCATTATGACCTCTTTTCTGACAGAATTGCTCGAGTCAAATAGGCTTTCCTCCTCCTTCAGTTCTTCTGGATAATTTGATTCTTCTCTTGCGTTGCTTTCTTGTTCCTTATTGGTTTCTTCCGCATTACATTCTTTGCTTGGTTCCTCTGGCCCATCCAATTCCACCCTCTGTTTCCAAACTCTGTTTTCTGAAATGAGGTTTATGAAATCTCAGAAGTCCTCTGCCATGTTGATTTTGACACATATCCTCGCATATACTCTAGAAGCTCCACCTGCTGTAGTTTCATCCAAATCCACAAAGGTCCCCAGGGTGTCTCCTATTTCATTTAAGATCTCCATTGTCTAATATTCCGCTGGGAAATTGTATAATCTAACCCATCTAGGTGTTATTGTGACCTTATCTTCCGTTGGGTTGAAATTCGGTTCCTAGTCCTTTATATAGAAGCCCACTCCATCCATCATCCATGCTTTGTTGTTTTAAATTTTTTCTTTTACTTCCCTATTTTCACACAACACCAGAAAGTACCCTTTCGACAAATTTCATAGGGATACCAAATTGCCCCAATTCTTAGCACACCACTTGTTTATTCTGTCCCTGGCCGACCATAAGTCTGCCCATTTTAGGAAAAATGCTTTCTCCTTTAAATCCTTTATCGAATTCTCCAAATATCCATTCTTAATGTGCAGAGATTTGTTCGAAACCCTACTGGCGATTGGAATTATATTTTCTCCTATTGCATGTTCTGGGTAGGGATTCTTTTTGTCATCTTCATCTCCTCGAGTTTCTTGTCCTTCCTAACCCTGATTTTTCTTCCATTTGCCTTATTCATTGTGACGCCTGCTGGATTTCTTGTCTCTCTTGTTGAAGGCACAAGACAACTGAGAGGGGGGGTGAATCAATTGTATCAAAAACCTAAACTTCTTTAAACAAAATCACATTCACATTCACTTACTTTAACTCCTTAATCTATTATGAAGATTAAACATGAATAGCAGAATCAAAACATAAACACATCAACACCATACACTCATGAACACTAGATTTTTATGTGGAAAACCCTAAAAGGAAAAAACCACGGTGAGTGTTAGCTCACAATATAATGTAGTAACAATACCAAATAACAAAGAGGCTCACTACTCAAATGAATGCTCACTGCAAAAAGTCCCACTGTCAAGGGGTGGCTCACTGCCAAAGGGTGGCTCACTACCATGAACTGATATTGTAGCATCTACAACGTGCCTAAGTTCAGTTCCATTGAAGCGCAATATATCTCTCCTTCGTTGCCTTTACAACACACTATATCTTCACATCTTTGCACACTCTCACACCACTCATGGATTCATTACATATATTTATACCAATCATCAACCTTGAAACATTCATCAAGGTCGGCATTATAATTTACAACCATTGGAACTATCTCCAAGGTCGGCATACATACATAATTCAAATTAGGTTTGGACCTAAACAATCTTGCAGAGCAAATGAATGAAGGAAGAGCACTTCATGGCTTAGATCAGACCCAAACATATCCTTACATGCTTCAACACACTTCCACAATGCACAAATCACCTCCGTAACAAGTGTAAATAACCAAGTCAGTTAGAACTAGTACAAACATCAAGAATACTTAGATACACGCTTCTAAGAACTTCATTATAGCTTGTGGATCAAGCAGGCACCCTCAATACATTCTAGAGACATCCACGAATAGCATAGAATCACCTAGGAGCCGACAAATCCAATCACAACAGATGTCACTTGAGGACAACAAATATCACTTGAAGACATATCACAGACTACTCACAACAAACACTGTCGAACTCTGCTAATCAATAACTTGCTTTCCGGAGCACCAAATCACAAATCCTTTGGAATGAAGATAGATAAGGACTTTATAAACTTAAGTCTAGAACTGCAAGACCAAAATCTGAACTGTGGAGAAATGCGGAGCAAAATACTTTCTCCCTATCACACTACAAATGATGTCAGGCACAGTCTTCAAACTGGTGAATAGAACTTTTGTTGCACATCGATCCAGACCACCAAACTCTAGATTTATCATCTTCAAACACTTCTCTGAATCATATCCAAATATCATACTCTGATCTTCAATACAAAGGAAATGCGGAGCAAAAACTCAGACAATGTCCTTAACATGACAACTCAATCACTCAACAAACAACAATATCAAAAGACATAGTTGGCACCAATGACAACACAAACATGTTGATATTAATGACAACACTAGTTAGCACATACTTGCAACATCCCTGCCTTTTGCTCTGTTAAAAATACTAGTTGCTTGTCCAACCATGGAAGCCCTCGCCTTTGCCAAAAACTACCTCTGTGCATTCTTGCTCTTCCATTCATTAAATTCTAAATTTTTATTACATATCCATTAAATAATTCTAAGTTTCATTCAGTATGTCTAGTAGTTTAATTAGATTGACTTGACTTAATTTTATACGCATGGCCACTTAGAAAAAATATACCATTCTTATGATTGAGTTTCCAACTTTCCTAGAACATTTAGATTTGGTAGCAATATTTACAATGGAGTGTTTTTTATTTCTCAACTCCCTTTGGTTAACTTATCTAATAATCATATCATACTCATATGATCCCAAGGATTATAGGACTATGGTAAGATGGTGGTGGAAAGGCCTAGCACATACATCAAAGAGGTAATAAATGGAAATCCTTCCATCACTAGAGCTATGAAAATTGAAGGATTATGATGCACTAGCATCCAGTGGTGTAAGGGAAATCTTGCATCACCAAAAAAAATGATGATTTTATTTTTGTTCTTTTTAATTTCAGTATTTTCAGATACTCAATTGCTTGAATAATGATGTAGAACCTTCAGTTTTTCTAACCTATTTTTAGAAAGTTTACATTTGAGCATGTATCGAAGTAGAAATTTACTCAAAGCTTTGGAATTAAAAAATATAACCTTTGGTGAAGGAATTGGCCAAAGATCACTTGTGGGTTGAAATATATTAAAGTTTTCGTTTCTATAAAAACCCCTAAAAAGTTTCAAAGTCAAATATGAGGCACTTAGAGGCCCCGTACAACCCTAAAATGGGAATAATTAATAGATTAAATTATAAGGGCATAAAGCATTTCACAATCTTTCCAACGCATCAAACGGTTCATCAATCAAACACCCGGATCAAAAGTGATGGCTCCTAGAAGTTGACCTATTTTTGGAGGGAGTTACAAATTTCAAAATTTTGGCTGGTGTTTAAGGTAAAATTAGATTTTGTTAATCTTTGTTGTTTAGATGTTAAAACCCTCCTTTCCACTAAACATTGAAGGATCTAGGTTTGAGTGGCGAGCACTATCATACCCTAGGTCACTTGCAAATGAAGGGAAACTTGGATTAGGGAATTAATTATCAATTTTTCCTTCTCTTATGTCTGATTAACCATTAAAACCCTAATTGTGCAAATACGACAACAAATTGACGAATAACAGAAAAAGCTCTTGCAGACGGGAGTAAAATAACAAATCACATAATACTTATTTTCGGGGTTTCGAGGCGGAATAGTCGGGGACTAAGGTGCGGGCGCCCAAGTCCAAGGTACCTACTTTTTCAGGGAATTTGGACCTCCTTTCGACACTGATCAGCCCTGTAACTTCTATTTCCTGAGATCTATTTGTGGAGGACACTGTTGCAGGTGCGCTAGTCCTGGAAGTGCTCCTTTGTCTGACTTTTTTTTAGATCTCGAATCCCTGATGTCTGTCAAGCCCTCCTGCAATTCCACTTTTTCCAGATGCGACACCTGTAACCTGCAATCACAAGACTTGGTTTGGGGGTTGTGGTGTTTAGAGGTTTGCCTCAGTCAAACCCCAGAGGACACTTAAGTCTCCGAACACCGTTCAGATAAATAGGGCATGCCCTTGTGAGGTAGAGGCTAAAACCAAAGGAATCAATGATAAAAACACAATGATATGTCACCTTGTAGTGAAGCTCTCATGGAGGAAGATGCTCTTCATGCCATGAGGAGATTGAAGCTCAAATCTACAAATGTCAGCACACAAAACATACAAGTCTACTCTTGCAACACAATAGAAGCCTTGAATCACCTTGAGAACACAATAGCTTGCTAGTAATCATCTAATTGAAATCTAGTTTACAAATGAATGCCTACACATGCTTATTTATGCACCTACAAGCATTCCTGCCAAGATTTTAAAAATCAAACTTTACCGTGTCGACAAAAGAACCTCCTAACAGTCAAACCGACACCCAAAATTTGGGGTTGCCCCAAAATAGGGCAGGAAACACAATGATATGTCACCTTGTAGTGAAGCTCTCATGGAGGAAGATGCTCTTCATGCCATGAGGAGATTGAAGCTCAAATCTACAAATATCAGCACACAAAACATACAAGTCTACTCTTGCAACACAATAGAAGCCTTGAATCACCTTGAGAACACAATAGCTTGCTAGTAATCATCTAATTGAAATCTAGTTTACAAATGAATGCCTACACATGCTTATTTATGCACCTACAAGCATTCCTGCCAAGATTTTAAAAATCAAACTTTACCGTGTCGACAAAAGAACCTCCTAACAGTCAAACCGACACCCAAAAATTGGGGTTGCCCCAAAATAGGGCAGGACTAGGGCGCGGGCGCCCAAGTCCTCCCCCCTATTTTGGGCAAGGTACAACTCAAGGGGTCCACCTAGGTCCCATTTGTCATGGAAACTAGGTCTCATTCCATAAGGATGCTAAAATATGAACTAAAATGTCCTAAATGCATACTAAAGACCTGGGAGCTAAACCTTATGAGGGAAAAGCCCCCAAGGGGATATTTTCTGACATTACAGCTGGAAGGCACCAAAAAAGGTTGTTTATGACCATTTTTTAGAATCCTTTAGGTAGTGGAGAAGGGGGAAAGTGGAGAGTCGGGAAAAGGAGGAAAAATAGAAACCTTAGCAGATTTGAAGCTATAGAAGGCAGAATGTTCCAGAATCTAGGGGAAAGAAGTTGTAATGGGTTACAACCTGTTGAGGATTCATCCTCTGATTTGATTCCAGTTTCTGTAATGTAATGTGTTGTTCAATTAAAAAAAGGAACATTTCTATTTTCTGTGTGCAATTTGTATTATTGTGTGTTTTAGGTTTGACCCCCTCATCAAGTGGTATCAGAGCAAGGGTTCCTGACTGTGTAGACAGATCACCAACCGTGAGGTAGTTTGCACTAGGACATGAGGTTGTGGGTTTGCTATAGAGATCAAAATGCCTCCACAAAGAAACTGTGGTGGGAGAAATGCTTTGATAGAAGAGGGTTTTAGAGCCCTACAAAGGCAAATTAATGTATTGCAAGAGGTGTAACATGCCACTTGTTCTACCAAGTAAATAAATCTAAGTTTTAACCCAAGAGTAAATAAATCATGAAACCAAAACATGAGTAATAACATTTTTCCTTTCTTTCAATTGATACAATGCACATTTGAAACATATTTCAAACCTAACCATTGCACTATCAAATTACACATTTCAATAATTACATGAATTGAATAATTCTAATTTACAATATTTCAAGAGATAGTTACATACAAGCTTCATAAAGCTAATTGACAATAGAGATACAATGGTTTTGATGTCTGTCTTCAAATCCTGGCTGCCAACTGCATGAGGAGAAGCATCACTCAAGCGCTTTTCTGACAACCATAGACTAACTACGATCCTTCGCATATTTACCAAATAGATAAACGACCCTACCCTTCGATGAAGGGATTGGTATGGTAACCTCAAAGAATAGCCTATATTGAGTTGATGTTGTGTCCTACATATCTAGTACTATCATACATTGTGGCTACAACCTACAAGCATGATTGCCCTTCCTAGTATGTAATCCTGAATCGTAGTGAACTGACAGTGTAAACATTGGTTGTTTACACTACTTTAGCCAAAGTTTCATCACCCCTAACTCAGAATGGATGTCACACGCTCACCCATCATTCTAGCTCGATTTGGAAAGACATCTAGGGTTATTCTCTTCCATGGATCAACAAATCCCAGGCATAACCCCACTAACAATTTCAAGTTTACTAAATCTAAGGTTATTCCCTTCCATGGATCGACAAATCTCAAGCATAACCCTACTTATCCATTCTAGGTTTTCTATGACACTCTCATCAAAGTAATACTATTGGTAGTATATAGTTTTCCTAACTTGACCATTCATTTTTCTGCAGTACTACTCATACTTGTCTTAATACGATTCAATATAGTTGCAAGATATGGTTTACTAATCTTTCACCTTGTACAAATAGCTAATCACACTTAAATTAATAATTGCTCATAAAATCCAATATAGGCTCAAATCTCTACTATGGAGATTAATTTCACTTTCAACACATAATATAATTCTCATACTAGATATATATACACTTTTTTTTACAAACAAGTAAACACCCAATTCGATAAAAACAACAAAATAATTCATTCCACATCAATAATCAAACACATATAGACTTTCAAACAAAAAAAGCATAATGGAAAAGAATTCTGCATGCCTGTGATATTTTGCTTCAATAGATCAACGTAACCCCTTTCTTGTGATGCTTCAAGTGGATCGATTCTCCTCTCCAAAGGCAACTCTACTCTCTCTCTAACCTTCTTATACTTCTTTTTTACAAATCCAAGACAAAATAACAATGCACTCTCAACACCGAACTCAGAAATACAACAACAGAACAATAGAGCACTTGGCTGGAAAAAAATTGTGTGTAAAAGGAATGAGGAAGCTCTTCTATTTATATAGGATTTTGAGTAGACTATGGCTATAATCTTGCTGATAGAATTGCCACAATTCCAACTCTTCAATTTGAAGCAGCAATAGAAATGCAAAATGAAAGACAAAAGTTAAAACACAATGAACACATAAAAGGACAACTTGAAATTTAGACTTCTAATGGGTTTCTCCCTCTTCAACCAAGCACCACCCAATCTACCATGTTTTCCCATCATTTTGCAAGCAGTTTTACAAAGAAAGAGTCAAAGTAAAGGCACATTTGAAATACAGTTATCAACTCTATAAACCAGCGCAGTCCATATTGCACTTTGAGTGGCACTTTATGTGCTTTAAACTCCACATTATATAAATGTATATGCCTTCTTCCAAAGCTTGAAGACTTAGTCAATTCACTACCAAAGTCCTAATATTTTAAACTATGAAATATTATCATTGACCTAAAGTTATGTGCTTTATACCAGCACTATAGACCATAGCTTTATGCTATGTTAAAATGCCTACCTCTGTTTCAAGGCTGCGTGCCTTTCATGGCAGCGCCATAACATTACTAAATATAATATATATATATACTTTCCTTAATAAAAAATATATCATTTGATAATAGAATCCATATATTCATAATTACATAATGCAACAATCTCATAGGTATATCATATTATCATAACATATATATATATATATATATATATATTATTGTTATGTGTAAACAACATAAACTCAATAATCCACTAACGACATAAAAGAATGAAATCCACATATACACTTACGACATAAAAGAATGATATCCACATATATAGATGTCCCTTGTCCAAGTCAACACACTTATACCGATGAGCAATATGTTCATGAGCATGCGTGATACGTCTACCTACATATGCTCATACTCGTATTGTCTCATACGTATAAGTTTATTGTGGACAAGCATCTACATATGTGTATATATTCACTTCACATTTAAAAACTTGTCAATGCAAATTTAAACTACATCAAAGAAGACTTTTAATCAATACTTAGACAAGATCACATCCCCCATTCAAAACACTCATAAAAGTCATATCCACATAAGCACTCTAGATACCATAGGTTACTTACCTTTACCCACACTAACTCGACCTAACTTAGACCAATAGGATAGTGGTGTGTGCTTGCTCAGTTTAGGCTTTCTCCAACGTTTACTAGACCAAGTCCTTCTCCTGAGTGATACTTCTCCTCCTTTCCGGAGGAGCAACCTGTTCATGCATCCATCTTACATCACCACAACAGTAGTTAGTCGTTCACATATAATCATATGCTTTATACATGTCATAATAATAATTGTTAGTGGAAAATGTGAACAATAGTACTAAGCAACTAATTATCCAATAACTCAATGGAAAATGATGTAAACACAAGTAAACAAAGAATATACCTTCAAAGACCATTTTACCTTTATGCTTCCATTGTTCGCCTATTTGCTCTTGATCTTGATGGTAATGGAGCTCTCAGAAGTGTGCACTTCCTTGCTATTGAAGATGACAAGAGTAGAACGACTGTGATATGGAATGTGAAATGGAGACTAAACTACAATGTAACTATAATGGAGATGGATTGGTGGAGACATGATGATGATAATGGATTTATAATGCAAATGCAATGGTAACTTTGCCAAAGGCATGATGTAATGATTCTTGCCGAGTAAGATTACGAATGCTTGAGTGTGGATGAAAATGGGTGCGAGGACCTTGCTTATATAGGCTGAGGGAAGACCAAATCCAAGTGTCAATAGATCCATGACTGGAGGAATTACCTATGAGGTGTATGGTTGAGAAGACATGAGGGAATGTGCACGAATCAGGAGAGGACAAGTGTCCCAGCCTTCTTCATGAGTTATGGGAGTTAACAAAATAGATTGAGGAGTTAACTGAGATGATTGATCAGTTAACTGGGTTGATTGGGGAGTCAACAGAATAGATTGACCAGTGAACTCAATTGACTAATTAGTTAACTAATTTGATTGATGAGTTAACTACTATGATTGGAGGATAAATAGGACATGTGGGTGAGGGAATATTAGCTAATTAAATATTAAAATATTTAATTACATGTGCAACATGGCGAGGTGGAAAGGTGACATGGATAAGGTGATGTAGAAGAATGAGGTGGAAAGGTGATGTGGATTTATGATAGAGGAATTTGAGATTAATTAAATAATTTAGGATTATTTAATTATATGAAACATTAGAAGAATTAGGGAATTTAATTAAATAAATTGATTTTATTTAATTGTTGGAGGGATGTGAATCATTTAAATAAATTAGAATATTTATTTAATTAATAGGAGAATGGGAATTAAAATAAATATTAAAATATTTATTTAATTCGACTTAGCCATTTTTAGGTGTATACATTTTTCCCCTCTTTGATGCAATGTGTTTTATCACGTTGTTTCAAATAATTAAAATTTTTTGATTGATACATGCCCGAGTTTGCCCCTGGTACAAGTTATGACGTTAGGATGCCCCCTCCAGAGATTGGATGGGAAGAATGTGATGAGAGGATGATGGACGATCTCACAATGAGACAAGCTGAATGACAAGTTAGCGTGAAGAAAATGGAGGACCTAGAAGAAAGACTATGTGAAAAACATGCCCCAACATGGACAAGGTCAAGCACCTCTTATTAGGGTTCCATGTGCTATATATAGGAGTTTGGGTTCACATATCACTCATTTGTGCACTTGCCTTTGAGAGAGATCCTAGTGGAGAGTAGAGCCATTTGAGCATAGAGTAGTCGGTGAAGATGCAACAGTTTCCTCTTGAGCTTCATCAATTTGAGCAGATCCGACGGTTCAACCGTCCAGCAGACTACGGGCCTTCGGTAAGTACTACTTCGTTTCTAGCGTAGGGTCATTAATGATAGCAATAAATGTAGGCCAAAGTTGTAGGTTTTATATGCGTCGAAAGGCAAAACTGCGCATATGACACGCGATATCACGTATATGACGTGATGCTGTGCATATGACATCAGAATCAACGCATATGCAATTTTTTCTCAAATGAAGCATATTGTTGCGCATACAAAATCCTGTTGCGTAAACAATTAGGGATGCTGCGCTTTTAATCTGTTTCTGTGCATTTGAAATTTGACTGCGCATGCAAGATCCTGCTATGCATGTGAAGTGTAGTCCTGCGCATATGATTTGAAACTGCGCATTTGAGTTAAACCTGTGCATACAAGGTAAAGCTGCGCATTTAACTGGCAGAACTATGCATCTGATTTTGCTTACCATAACACTTAGAAATTTGATAAAGTTGACTATGCGATTGATGTTGGTCAACTGATAGGTCATCTCTGAGATTGAATGAATCTCCGAAGAGATGATAGGAAAGTGTTCTTGTTAGAATTGCTAAGTTTTTTATGTTGGATGGATAGGTTTACAGTTTATCCAATTTGATGGACTAATGCACACTTACTTGATTGCAGGAGGAGCTAGATGATGTTCTCATGTCAAGAGAGATTTTTCCAATTACACAGTTGTTGAGGCCCCAGCTTACAAAGACTGATCTTCTTATTCTTGGATCGACTGGATTATCTTTCGTTTGCTTCATGCCTGAGATTCGTGCGAATCTTAGTATGTTGACTGCACTGTCAGAGCCGTTTCATAGCGAGGACGAGACCTTTCATCTCCCCACTGGGGAGATTACAGTTACTCTGGAGGATGTTCATAGGATCCTCTACATACCCATTGATGGAGAGCTCATGGAGTACGAGTCGCAGACTGGGGCAGGTTTGGATGAGTGTAGACAGGTTTTTGGCAATGATAGCATCGAGGGTACTGAGATCAGCTGGGCTGACATGCTGGCGTACTATGAGCCACTTCCTTTAGTTGTGGTAGGGTTGATTGGAGGTATTGTTTGTCCTGACAAATGCTCTCATGGATTTGCAGTTGGATGGGGTCGAGTGTTAGAGCGGATTGTGCATGAGGGCACCAGATATGCTTGGGGAGTGTGCATCCTTGCACATTTGTATCATGATTTACACCAGTTCGTATATGATGGTTCCTCTAGCTTGGCTTGTGGAGTTTCACTGCTACAAATATGGGCATGGACTCACATAGCGATTACTCGCCCTATTGGCATTGGTACTCGGGGTAGGGATCGGCCCTACTCCTATATGTTTCAAGAGAGTCTTTCCCAACCCAAGCTGGGAAAGCTAGAGTACTGGAAGCATGCTTTGGATAATGTTTACTCAGTTGTTTGGCGACCATACCTGGATTGTGAGGTATGGGATGAGGATGCACATGAGCTACCCTTCTGCTTTCAGACGAGATGGCTTATAGGGCGGACATCCTATATTTTAAAGAGACACGTTGTTTCATGTGTGTATAGGTAGTTTGGCAAAATCTAGGGGATGCCTGTGGGTAATGCCATATTTGCCCCTACTCACAAGGAGCGAGGATGATGGGGACCCAGCCCATCCTATGAGGCAACTCGTGATGAGTTTCTACACATTCCATATCAGCCTTGGCCGATGCATAGGGCAGTGGCAGATGCGGGTATGATACAAGACTATTTTGATTGGTTTGCAGCACATCCCTTTCCTCGCTACTCTGGTCTAGGAGAGCGAGCCCCAAGACTAGATGATCGGGAGGAGGATGATGAGGTGCCACGGAGGTGACGCATGAGACGAGGAGGACGGGGAGGCAGAGGTGGCCAAGGTGGGGATGATGGCGGTGGCAGAGGAGGAGGAGGTCATGATGGTGGACATGATGGCAGTGATGGGGATGATGGCAGAGATGGAGATGGGAGGAGGGTTCGCCAGTGGATTGACCCCGCCCAGCATGCTCAGCTAGCTTCACAGAGACAAGTCCAGCCTCCAGTGCAGTCACAGGGACAGGGACCAGATGATGGGGTGATAGCAGGGTTATGAGCCCAGCTGGCTCAGGCATAGTCTATGCTAGTGCAACAACAAGGACAGTTAGGGTAGATGCAGGCCCAGATCACACAGTTGCAGAGTGACCTACAGACTGTCTGGTTAGAGAGAGACACTACCATTCAAAGATATGGGAGGGCAAAGGCACTCTTAGAGCAGGTGCAGCAGACTGCGGGACAGGGTCCCATTGGCCAGACTATTACAGAGATGGTTAGGGCAGGCTAGGAGATCTTCTACTGGCAGTCCCTATATGAGCAGGCTGTACCACCAAAGCATAGGGTAGGCAGCTATCGACCTAGTTACCGCATCAAGTCACAGAGGGTACCCACAGAGAGTGGCAGGGTGATGGGACCTATGGGGCCACCTTGCGGACCATCAAGAGGAGGTGCACCAGGGACATGGACAACAAGTGGGGGAGGAGGAGGAGGTATCCCGCCGCCATAGCCAGCACCATCAAGGGGGAGCCATTCCTAGCTGTTTTGAGACATGTATCAGTTTTAGTACCTTTTTATGGATATGTATACACCACTTTGGTTTGGACACTTCGAGATGTATTATTATTTTGACATCATTGTATACTTGGACACTTTTATTCTTTTTGATGATGATTATATGATATCATGATTCGACTAACTATGATTATGATCTACTGTGATAGACATGACTTACATTATGATGTTATGATATGCTATGCTTATAGATGACCTATGTGGTTTATGACTCTAATGCATATGTTTACATTTATGCTATGGACATGATGATCTATATGATGACTTTACATGATTATGGTTGTATGTGATGTGTCTAACATGTTTATTAGATTCTATGATGCACTTTATGTTTATGTGACATGATGTTTCTATGAGCTATATGATGGATATGATGACCTATATGCGATGTTTATGATCCTATATGTTCACATTCTATGATGATCTAATATGCAAATGCGATGATAGCTATGTTTTTGTGATATTTTTGGTTAATATAATGTTATGGTGACTCATGCATCTAAATGACAACATTATATGTAAAACATGATCTAAATGTTTATTACCATTAATGCATTGTATGTGATGACACTCTATGATGACACACCTATTCATGACATGAAATTGAATTGTTTTGGTTGTTCCAAGTATGCTCAATCTTAATAATAATACAGTTGAGAAGAATAGACTTTAAGAACTAGGATAAATGGATGACTTAGAAGAAATGACTTGGATAAATGGATCGATAGACACTTGGAAAAGGTTTATTATGGAATGAAATGCAATTTGATATGTATGGATGTGTGGATTGTCATCTTCGTATATGCAAGTATTTGAAGTACTTTGTTTCATCATTGAGCTTTTAAAATGTTGTAAGAAAATACAAGCATCTACGTATAATTAAACTATGATGACCTGAGTATCTCTTACATGGATTTTGATATAGCAAGTTAATACAAGCATCTAGTCAAAATTGAATCTAGATGACCTGAGTATACCTTGCATGTGTCAACAGACAAGGATTGACCTGTTTCATGTTTAGACTTAGAATGTCCTCAATGATCTTTTGCTGATCATGTTGTTAGACAAAGTCGTCCCATTACTAAAGATTGATCCACAAACAAACAAATAAGATAATTATACCCCCATCATATCTCCTCTAGTTTTTGACATCCTCGAGTAGCATAAAAAGACATAAGAACAAAAATCAAGACTCTGTGATTTAAACCTTTTTAATAAGCACAAATTTTCTTGCCATAGTTATGTTTTCTTGCAATGAAAATAGATACAGTCATCATGGTGGTTGAGGTTCATTGTGTCTTGTTTATAGGTCTAGCTTCTTGCGTCAAGCATTTTGTTGAAAATGTGTGTTTGTAATGCTGCTTTCTATCTGGTGATGGGATCGTGATCCTTATTGTTATCCTCTGAGGGGTATTACATTCAAGAATCCATTTCTCCAACTAGGTCAAGGATTTGCCCCCAGTCCAGTAAAGGATTGATTTATTGTGGATGAACTGACAATAGACACGACGAGATGGGCCCTAAGGAACTAACCTAGTGCCTTGGGGGCTCATTGATGATGGCCTTGCCTATGTGATGATGCAGAGGCAACGTAGTTCAGGGTGTGGACTTTGTTGACCTAGGACCTAGGCGATGGGAAATGGTGTAGGTTCGGATGGACCAAAGGATAGGTGACATGGGATGGAATGGATGAGAAAGGAGCCTCGGGAGCACATCAATGATGGCCTTGCCTACGTGATAGCTCAGAGGCGACGTAGTTCAACAATGGTTCAATGGATTGGTTGAGGATGGATGACAAGATGGATGCAAGCTTGGATTGGCTGTCTGGTGGAAGAAGGTGATAAGGACGAGTGAATAACAAGCCATGGTAGGTATCTTGATGTGATTGGGTGGATGCAGTTAGGAGGGATGGATGAGGAACAAGGTTCGAAAAGATGGAGGAGGCGGTTTATCATAAGTAGCACCTGTTTACCAGGTTTTCACCACTTGCTTTTATTTGCACGAAAGCTAAAATACACATGACGCCTGTTTGCCAGGTTTTCATCACGGTACCTATCCAAGGCGCCTGTTTACCAGGTTTTCACCAGAGGATGATTTTTTTTGGTTGTTTTTCCATTTTTTGATTTTTTGCTATTTTTCCATTTTTTTAAATTTTTTTTTTCTATTTTGACTCCCTTGCATTGGGGTTTAGGTGTAGAACTTGCGGAGATGCATGTTGTTGATGGGATCATCGAATAGTTCACCTTCTGATGTAGCCAATTGATAAGCACTTGATCCATAGGCAGCAATGATGACATAAGGACCCAGCCAGTTGGATTCGAACTTACCTTTCTTCTCTCTGTCTTGCTGATTTCTGGGATTCTCTCTGAGGACTAGGTCACCAACTTGAAATACCCGAGGTTTGACTCTATGATTGTAACTCCTGGAGATTCTTTGTTGATAAGCCTTGAGATGGTTAAAGGCATGTTGTCTTCTTTCTTCAAGCATCTCTAACTCTTGAAGTCTGGAAACTCTATACTCTTCATCAGATATGAGACCTTTTAACGATACTCGCAAGGATGGGATCTCGACTTCTATGGGCAAGATGGCTTCAGAACCATAAATGAGGGAATATGGCATTGCACCTGTGGTTGTGCAGATACTTGTGCGGTAGGCCCACAACACAAGATTCAATTGGATGTGCCATCATTGACAGTCTTTTTCAGGATTTTTAAGATGGTTTTATTTGATGCCTCTGCCTAGCCGTTTCCTTGGGGGTAATATGGGGTGGAAAAGCAGTGTTGGATGAGGAATTTGTCACATAGCTCTTTGACATCTTGGTTTTTAAATGGTCTTCCATTATCAATGATAATGGATACATGGATGCCATAGCGGCAGATGATGTAATTCCGGATGAAAGAGATGATTTCTTTGACTGTGACATTAGCGAGGGGTATGGCTTCGATCCACTTTATAAAGTACTTAGTGGCGGTGATTATGAATTTATGGCCGCTGGATGATGGAGGGTGTATCTTGCCCACTAAGTCAAGTCCCCATTGACAAAAAGGCCAAGGAGTCATTAAAGGCTGCAGCTCCTGTGTTGGTGCATGTATTAGGTTTCCGTGGATTTGGCATTTCTTGCACCTCTTCATAAAATGATAGGAGTCTTTTTCCATAGTTGGCCAGTAGTATCCCATACGTATGAGTTTCTTAGCCAGGTAGGACCACTAGAGTGGGTCCCGCATATACTGTAGTGAACTTCACTGAGGGCCATTTGATATTCCTCACTATCGAGACACCTAAGGAGAGTACCATCGAGTCCTCGTTGATATAGGGTATTGGTGATTATGGTATAACGGAATGCTTGGTGGATAAAGGTTCTCTTTTGGTTAGTTGATAGATCAGGAGGTAGGGTATTCTCTTTTAGATAGGCAAATACTTTTCTGTATAGGGAAGAATCAAATCCTACGATATGGCAAATGATGTGGGATTCGGGGGTGTTGTATGCAAGATGGGACACTGGCTCTACCAAGAACTCATAACGTGATTGGTTTTTAGGGATATCGAGGAGAGGTGCAATCGTTTCCATGGCGTTTGCTGCTTTGTTCTCCAACCTTGGTATCTGCTCAAAAGATATCACAACAAAGTATTCTTTTAAGTCGTCTACCATACGTTTATATGGTATTAACTTCTCATCCTTTGTTTGATAGTCATCGTTCACTTGGTTGATGACAAGTTGTGATTCGTCATACACATGAAGTTCTGTGATTTTCCATTCTACTGCTAGCTTGATGCCAATGACCAGGGCTTCGTACTCCGCCACATTGTTAGTGCATGGAAAGAATAGTCTGTATGACTTTGGAATGGTGTCTCCATTAGGTGTGATCAACAAGATACTTGCTCTAGACCCATGCTGAGTATATGAACTGTCAAAGTAGAGTTTTTAGGTTGTTGTTGTTATGTGAAAGATAGACTCATCTAGAAATTCAAAGCTCAATGGCTTGTCATCTGTTAAAGGTGCATCTGCCAGCTGATCTGCAATCACTTGCCCCTTTATTGCTTGTCTATCTACATACTCGATGTCGAATTCACTGAGTATCATGACCCATTTTGATATTCTACCTATTAGGGTAGCTTTGTTGAGCAAATATTTCAATGGATTGATTTTAGCTACTAGCTTGATGGAGTGTGATAACATGTAATGTCTCCATTTTGTGAAGCAAAGACCACAATGAGACATGCTCTTTCAATTGGTGTATACTATAGCTCATAACCTACCAGTGTTTGGCTAATGTAGTATATTGCTTGCTCTTTTCCTTCATGGTTTTGTTGTGCTAGTAGCGCTCCAAGAGCTGTTGGTGTGGCTGAAATGTAGAGTAGCAAAGGCTTGCCCTGAATTGGAGGCATTAAGACAAGTGGATTCATCAAATACTCCTTTAGATGTTGAAATGCTTGCTCACACATGTCATCCCATTTGAAAGGAATGTTTTTTGTGTAGGAGATGCGTGAATGGGTGACACTTATCTGCTAGCTGAGAGATGAACCTTCTGATGGACTATAACTTCCCTTGTATAGACCACAATTGACTCAGATTCTTAGGTGGCAGTATTTACATGATTGCTTTGACCTTGGCCTGGTCCACCTCTATTCTATTAGTTGATACGATATATCCAAGGAGTTTACCAGATGTGACTCTGAAAACACACTTTTTGGGATTTAACCGTATATTAAATTGCTCTAGTCTTGTGAAGATCTTGTCTAGAACTTGTAGATGCCCTTCTCTGGTTTTTGATTTGGCTAGAATGTCATCTACATAATCTTCCATGATGGTATGCATCATGTCATGAAAGATTGTTGTCATTGCCCGCTGATATGTTGCCCCCGCATTCTTTAGCCCGAATGGCATGACACACCAACAATAGGTACCCCACGGACATGTGAATGTTGTTTTATGTTGATCCTCTGGGGTTATTTTGATTTGGTTATAGCCGGAGAATCCATCCATTAAAGACAACATGGTGTGCCTTGTTGTAAGATCTAAAAGGATGTCGATGTTAGGCAGAGGGAAGTTGTCTTTGGGACAAGCCTTGTTCAGATCCCTGAAGTCATTACACAGTTGAACTCTTCCATCTGGTTTGGTGACAGGCACTATATTTGAAATCCACTCTTAGTAGTCTATTAGTCTGATAAACATGACATCTAGCAGCTTCTTGAGTTCTTCTTTTACCATGAGCACAATATGCAAGTGCATCTTCCTTAGTTTTTGTTTAACTGGCTTAGCTCCCGGAGCTAGCGATAAGTAATGCATTATAAGGTTTGGATCTAGAACTGACATATCTGCGTATGACCAAGCAAAGTTGATTTGTTTCTTCTTGAAGAATTTGGTGAATTTAGGCTTCTCTTGTGCAGTTAAAGATTGTGTCATATGGATCATCTTTGGATTTTCACCTGTGCCGACATTGATCTATTATGTTGGTTCCATCAAGATTGAGGATCTCTCCTGATGTGTTAGATTGGGAAGAGGGTCAAGCCTTTCATCCTTTGGCACCTCAGAGAGGTTTTCACTGTTGGATATGTCTTTTATATTTTTACTATTTTCACGATCTAACACTGTCGTAGAGCGGTTTTCACCGTTAGATCTATCTTTCATTTTTACATTTTTGAGACTAAAAGGCTTGGTACTCTCTCCAAAATAAGCCTTGTCATTGAGTTCTATGGCATAGCCAACTCTATTATCCCTTGCGGGTATATGGTCTCTAAGTTCTAGATAGTCTATGATGGCTTCATCATTCTAAAAGGTGTTGAGCTCAGGGGTAGAGTCTTGTAAATCCCAATCTATGAGTTCTAGATGTAATAGTGGTAACGGGTCATCGGATTGGTCTGGTTCAAGGGTAGTGATGGTCAAGATGGAGGAGTTAGTGTGGTTAATGTAATCATTGACAATGCCTACGATGGTACTCTCCACAAGTTGATCTGTCAAGTGTGGTATCATTCTTTCCTCATGAGTCTCACTATCGTTATTATGCGGATCAAACTCTAGAGGTCTAGACCGTGAACTTTGTCTTTCATGAGTTGCATGGGTAGGGTCATACTCATGGACCACATCAACATCTTTTTCATCACAAGATAGTTTAGAGAGACTATCCCATTCATACTCATTGGAGTCTGTCTCACTCCAGCCTTGTAGTTGATGAATCTGCTCTACTAGGTTAGTAGTAGATGTGTCTGGTTGTTTGCATTTATGCTTGTCTTTTCCCTTGGTCTTTGCTTTGCCGGTGTAACCTAGCCCTGTAGTGTCTCAGGTTGTTAATGAAGGAGGTTAGACGGGTTCAGTGATACCTTCTTTCCTCAATCCTATGGGGCCATGACCTTCATATCCCATTCTTTGTAGTATTGAGAATCCTTGACCATACTGTTCAGTTTGCAATGTGGAATGATGGTCTTGTGATTTGGATAGACTTTCTTCATCCTTATATAGCCATTATAGGATGTCTTTCTCATCACTCTCATCTTCGAGGCTTCCCCCTTTTACAAACAGACCTTTAGGAGTTTCTAATGCCTTGGGTTTGCTCATGGATGGCTTTCCATAGGATCTAGGGGATATACGTAGCTGTTCTAAGCAAAAGGATTGCGCGATTGTATATTCACTAACACCCTTGTCTTTGAGCTTGAGGTTGATTTCAGGTGCCTTGGTGTGGAAGGGAGTGAAGTTGGGTCAACATGGGATGAGGATGAAGCAGAGGCATGGTTATTGGGAATTACAACGTCAGGCTTAGATTGTATAGAGTTGTAATACTGAAATGGATTGGGATCGCCTTGGATGGTGATCTCTTGGCCATCATGGAGGAGCTTGATACACTGATGATAGGTTGATGGCACCGCCTTCATTGCATGTATCCAAGGTCTTCCTAGGAGAATATTATATGCAAGCTCCATGTCAAGGACTTGACACACCACATCCTTTACTACAAGTCCCACTCTGATTGGCAAAACAATGGTTCCATTTGAAGTTCTTTCCTCTTTATCGTAAGCTTTGATGGTGATTTTCTTTTTAGGATCGATAGCATTATCTGAAAACCCCAATTCAAGGATTAGATTTAAGGTGTAAATATTTAAACCCACTCCTCCATCGATTAGAATCCTTTTTATTTTATGCTTGTGGACGAAGGCTTTGATACGGAGAGATGCATTGTGTGGTTGGGTGATTTGCATGTCATCCTTTTCAGTGAATGATAGGAAATGAGGTGTGGTAAGATGACCTACCATGGTCTGAAATTACTCTTCGGCGAGGTTGGTTGGGATGGTGGTTTCCAAAAGAGCCTGTTCGAGAATGGCTTTGTGGGACGTGGATAGATGTAAAGGTTCCAAAATGGAAATGTGTGCAGGTGTCTTGTGAAGTTGGTCCAGGACATTGTACTGGTTGGATGTAGCGGATGGTTTGGATGGAGCTCCCTTAAGAGTAACCTTTGCACCGCGAGTGGTCACATTACAATCAGGGGTTTTATTTATAGTGATCACATTGACATGTGAATCACTTTCTGAGATGTGGTTAAAAACATAGTCATATGACACATTGGTATAATTGGCGTTGTTAGCCCCACTTTTGTTTTGATTTGAAGAATCTCCCTTCTCATAGTTGGGGACTGGATTCTTGAATGCTATATGATCATCATTAGAGGCATGCCCATCAAGTGATACCTATTTTTGATCCAACAAGTCTTGAATGGTGTGCTTTAGTTTTTGACAGTCATTTGTCTTGTGGCCTTTGCTTCCATGGTATTCACAGAAGTCTATGTCTTTCTACCAAGGAGGTTTAACTTTTGGTTCATATTCCTGTGCCATTGGAAGCATTATGAGATTGTTTGAGATTAGCTTCCATAGGGCGGATTCTAGTGTTTCCCCTAGAGGTGTGAACTTTCTTTGAGGAGGAAAGTTTGTAGACTGTGATTCGGTGTTTTGTGGTTTGTTTTGTTGGGGGTTGTTTTTGTGGGTTTGATAAGTTGAAAATTGGTTGCTTTGGCATCACATTTTTAGTATCAACCACCCCATCATTCACGATGTTCTTATTATTGGTCCAAAATTGTGGCTTATCTATGTTAACATTTGCACTAGGGGTGTCCTTGTGAAGTTTTATTTGCCACTTTGTTATCAAAGCTTTTTCAATAAGTAAACCCATCTCAATGACCTTACTAAAAGAAGTAGGACATTGGATTGATATTTGATAGCTTAGATCAGCATTTAGGTTGTGTACAAACATTTCAAGCATTTTTTTTCCTGGAATATGATATGGACATTTTCTGGCTAATTGTCTCCATCTTTGTAAGAAAGAGGTGAAGGATTCTCCACCCTTTTGTTTAGTGTTACAAAGATCTAACATTGAGATTTCATGCTCAATGTTATAGGAGAAATGAGTGACAAACTTTTCCACTAGTTCGTTGAAGGTTCAAATGCCGGGAGGTAGGCGAGAGAACCATTCCATAGCTTGTCCCCCAAGTTCCTTGGGAATAGTCGCATGAGATAGGTTTCATTGTGTGCGACTTCGAGACATGCTGCACTAAACTCTCTAATATGATCCCTTGGATCACCTTTCCCTTGATATTTGTCAAATTTTGGCACCTCAAATTTTGAGGGGAAAGGTATCATGATCAAAGTCTTGTCAAAAGGATATGGTGAAATATCATCGAGAGAGTAGTGTTTCGTGGATGCTCTAGTTTGAATGTATGCGAGCTGTTGTTGTAAGGCTTGGATTTGTGTTGTCAATATATCCAAGGGATTGATTGTATCCTTAGCCTTGTCTATTTTGGGAACCTCTTGTGTGATCTTGGGAGTTTCCATGTCATTTGTAGAGGTGGTGTCTTTTAAGGTGGAGGTGTCAAAGTCTGACAGAAGTTTGGTCCATTGCTATGCTAGCATAAGGAAATACTTTTGAGGGTCCATGTTTAGGACCTTGTCCATCATTTTTTGAAATTTTGAGTCTTGTAAAGCACCAAGTACATCCTCATATGGGATTTCTTGCTCTCCATCACTATGAGATGGAGATGGTATGTCTTTGTTCAAAAGATCCATGTCTTGCTTTTCTTTGGATTTTGATCTAGTTGCAACCATAAAAACTGTTTGATGGGGGTGAAATTTGGATGAAAATGCTTGTGAATGGATGTTTTTGGTGTGGTTGAGATGACAAGATCTTTCCTAAGGTTTGAATTTTGATCTACTATTTGCTCAAACAAATGTGCTCTTGAGGTAAAAGATAGTCAAAGTAGGGAGAGTTGATCACCGCTATTGATATGGACTACTTTTATCAAGATTACACTAGTGTAGTTTCGAGATGAAGGATGGTATATCCTGTTATGAAACCAACTAGGATTTTGTTGAGTTTTGGAAGATTTTAATGACACCTTAGTAGGAAACTTGGTTTGTTTTGTTTGATGTTTTTGCGTTGGATGATATGGCAAATGGAAATGTTTTTGGAAAAAGGATGCGAAACTGATTTGTATGGTTTTTCTTAGATCACAATAGAGGTATATGCAATAATGGGTATCCAGAACTAGTTCAAAATTTTCTCAAAAGTGTATGGAATAGCTCTTTGTTTTACATGCGCAGCTTCAGATGTGTAGGAAAAATGGTCAAATGCACAGCTATGTAGGTCAAATGCATAGGTCTAATTGAAATGCTCTGATTTTTGAATGCGCAGTACTGTGGGTTGCATGTGCTGCTCTATGCGTCGAATGCACAGAAGTATTATATGCACAACAAAATGTCTTAAATGCGTAGCAGAATGGGTCAATTGCGCAACAGGATTAAATGCGTAGCATAACTTGTCATATACGCAACATAATGGTTTAAATGAGCAGAATTGCAAGTAGTGTTGTCTTTTGTTTCAATTTTCTTGATCTTGGCTTCTTTTCACAATGTTTCTTGAAGCAAGTCTAGTATTGTTGCTGATGATTTGTATGAATTAGTTGCAAGAAAACACGTCAAACAAGAAGATTCCATGTTGTTTTTACAAATTTGTGACCAAAAGCAAGCACAATCCTAAGGTTGGCAAGGACAGTATTTGATGAGTTCCAACTTGGTTTTTACACTAGCCACTTGCATAAAGGCAAACAACTAGTAACTTGGTAGCACCGGCTCCCCTCCATGACACTCACTTCTCACGCATTCCAAGTTACAGTTCCTCCGAAGAGTTGAACTTTTTTGTCTCCACACTAAATGAGTGTATGACATTGGATGGCTCTAGAGGTTCCTCCTCCTGTGTCACCAAATAGGGGATTTTGGCTTACTAGAACAAAAGGATTTTAGTCAAGGCATCCGTTCGGGTGGTTACACGTGTGGTAATTCGCTCCGATAAGGAGGCTTCCTAGCCTGCAAAGGTTACACTCCACAGGGTTTTGGGGGAAACATTGGTCGATGTAACACAACAACACCTGTTGTTTGCAACTTTTGTCACAAACAAATTATTTATAGTGACTTGGAGGTGGCTTGGCTTTAGCCCATTATCACTTAAGGTCGTCCCACTTTGAAGGAAAGAATTCCAAGGACATGCCTCTCTAAAGGTTAAACATGCAAAATGATAAGTTTGGCATTTTGGTCACCCAAAAAAGGGGAGAGCATAGTCCTATTATCATTCTGAAAACATGGAGAACACCGGTTCTTTATTTCCCTAGTTAAAAGAAAAATAACTAAATGTGTTAACTCTACCAAGCACATAAATTTGTAACAAGATAACAATAACCTAGAAAAGATTATTTATTTTAACCTTCTAACAAATCTAGGTGTAGATTGTTGCTTGAAGAAATAAATAAGTGTTACTTTCCCCTATTAATCTATGTGATAGGTTGTAGTGCAAGATAGTAAAAACATAAAGAAATTGTTCAGTTTTAACCCCTAGGTTGGGACTAGATGCAAGTTGTGATGCAACAAACTGATTTACTTTCCTCCTAGTTATGTCTATGTGATGATTTGCATGAACATATTAAGTTACTCTCCCCTAATTAGTTTTAAGTGGATTAATAATGCAGCTAAAATGACTAAGTCCAGCTCCTAACACCTGCAAATGAGAGTTAGTATGAAAGATCTGATAAAAACATTACAACTTTCTCTGACAAATCATATGCGCAGATCTATAGGTCATATGCACAACACTACAATTCATATGCGTAGATTTACAAAAGTGCAACAATAATGATTAAATGCGTAGGACTGCGCTTTGTATGCGCAGAAAGATTAGAAGCGCAACAACATATATCAAATGTGCAGGACTGTGCTGTGTATGTGCATGAAGATCAAAAGTGCAGAGAAATGTGTCAGATGCGCAACAAAATAGTTCAGATGTGCAAAAAGGTGTATGCGGTGCAGGGAATGTTGAATGCGCAAAACTGGAAGTTGTATGTGCAGGAACGACTTGTCATGACAGAACCTTCACAAAACACTCAAATCAAAGTTAAAAATGGGGCAAGACCTCAGGGTGGGCGCCATAAATGTTAGTGGAAAATGTGAACAATAGTACTAAGTAACTAATCATCCAATAACTCAATGGAAATTGATGTAAACACAAGTAAATAAAGAATATACCTTCGAAGACCATTTTACCTTTATGCTTCCATTGTTTGCCTATTTGCTCTTGATCTTGATGGTAATGGAGCTCTCATAAGTGTGCACTTCCTTGCTATTGAAGATGACAAGAGTAGAATGACTGTGATATGGAATATGCAATGGAGATGGATTGATGGAGACATGATGATGATAATGGATTTATAATGCAAATGCAATGGTAACTTTGCCAAAGGCACGCTGTAATGATTCCTGTAGAGTAAGATTACGAATGCTTGAGTGTGGATGAAAATGGGTGTGAGGACCTTGCTTATATAGGCTGAGGGAAGACCAAATCCAAGTGTCAATAGATCCATGACTGGAGGAATTACCTGTGAGGTGTACGGTTAAGAAGACTTGAGGGAATGTGCGCAAATCAAGAGAGGACAAGTGTCCTAGCCTTCTTCATGAGTTATGGGAGTTAACATAATAGATTGAGGAGTTAACTGAGATGATTGATCAGTTAACTGGGTTGATTGGGGAGTCAATAGAATAGATTGACCAGTGAACTCAATTGATTAATTAGTTAACTGATTTGATTGATGAGTTAACTAATCTGACTGGAGGATAAATAGGACATGTGGGTGAGGGAATATTAGATAATTAAATATTAAAATAGTTAATTACAGGTGCAACATGGTGAGGTGGAAAGGTGACATGGATAAGGTGATGTGGATTTATGATAGAGGAATTTGAGATTAATTAAATAATTTAGGATTATTTAATTATATGAGACATTAGAAGAATTAGGGAATTTAATTAAATAAATTGATTTTATTTAATTGTTGGAGTGATGTGAATCATTTAAATAAATTAGAATATTTATTTAATTGGTAGGAGAATGGGAATTAAAATAAATATTAAAATATTTATTTAATTCGACTTAGCCATTTTTAGGTGTATACAATAATCACTTATAATACATCACATTGCATAGTTTAATTTTTCAAATACATTTAATTCAAAATTCACAGTTCACATTGATGTAGAGATTCACAAACATTCATTTATCTAAGTAAATTAACTAGTCTAGGTAAATGGTAAATAGTTAGAAACACACGAGATGTAACAAGAGGAGCCATGAAGAGAGTTTGAGCCAAGAATAAGAGAAGAAAGAGAAGATGAAGAAGAAGAAGAAGAGCTATATGAGGAATAACAAGATGCTACAGGAGATCCTGCACAAGTTAGGTTGTTGAGGGCCATTTTGAAGATTGGGAAGAGGCCTAGGATTGAAGTTTCTACCTATTATGGGGATTTGAATCTAGAAGAGTTTATTGATTGGATAAACGATATGGAGAAATATTTCAAGTATGAAGAAGTGGAGGATCTAGAATGGATCAAGTTTACAAAAACAAAGTTGAAGGGCCATGCCAGTATTTGGTGGAAGGAGGTCCAGTTAGAGAGAAATCGAAGAGGAAAAGGAAAGATTACCAGATGGGATCAAATGGTGGACAAACTAAAGAAGCAGTTCATTCCTATAGACTATGAGTTGGAGTTGTTGAAGAAGCTGCAAGGATTGAAGCAAGGTAACAAGCCTATTAAGGAGCATATAGAAGAGCTTTATAAGATTATTATTAGAACAGTCCATGTAGAGGCCAACAAGGAGAAGGTAGTCCGTTATATTAATGGGTTGAGGCCAAGTATTCAAGAGGACTTGAGCCTGGTTAGAATGACCACCATAGAAGATGCATACCAGTTTGCCTTGAAGGTGGAAAAGAAGATGAATAAAAGATTTGAAAGCAAGAAAAGAGGAAGAGGTCATGACAGAAAGACTAGTAGAAGATCCTATAGAAGTTGAAATGAAGATCAAAAGAAAAGTGAAGAAGCAAGCACTAGTCAAAATTAGAAAGGAGATAATGCCTATTGCCCTCATGACCAAAATAATGGTGAGCAAAGAGGAAGAGGAAGATCTGGGAAGGGACCTAGAAGAGGAGGTTTCAGAGGAACCTGTTTCCAATGTGGAGAAGAACATCAAGCCTACGAGTGTCCCCAACATCAAGGAAGGACAAATAGAAGACCTAAAGGTAATGCATGAGTTACACATATTGATGAAGATGTGCAATCTGAGCATTCTAAAGATGTTGAAAGGGGAGAAACCCTGGTTGTCAGAAGAAGCTTGTTAAATGAGGAGAAAGAACCAGATTAGAGGAAGAGTTTATTCCACACAAGGTGCAAGTGTGAAGGTAAGTGTTGTGATATTATTATTGACAGTGGAAGCACTGATAATCTTGTCTTAGAAGAGATGGTTAACAAGTTGAAGTGGACAAGGAGAAGGCATCCACATCCATATCGGATTGCATGGTTGTAGAAGGACCATAGAGCTTTGGTCAATGAGTAGTGTTTAGTCAAGTTCAAGATTGGAGACTACCATGATGAGGTGTTGTGTGACATCATACCGATGGATGCATGTCATATGCTATTGGGAAGGTCATGGCACTATGATAGGTGTGATGTCCATGATGGCCAAGCAAACACCTATTCCTTGACAAAGGATGGAGTTCATCATAAGTTGAAGCCCTTGAAGGAGGTGGAAGAAAAGGTATGTAGTATTACTAGAATTTGTTTGGTAGATGGAAGGAAAATTTTGGATGGTATGAAGCACGAGCATCATTGCTTTGCGTTGATTCCTAAGATCAGTTGGGAGAAATGTGAAGATGTACCAGCAAAAGTCTTAGACCCATTGGAAGAATTTCACGACATCGTCTCTGATAATGTACCAAAAGGTTTACCACCAGTGAGGAAGATGTTGGTTAACAGTTTTGTCACTGCAAAAACACACTCTGATTCGCCCAATAGGCAACAACAAAAGAAACCAAAAAATGGAGAAATTGTTGTGATTGCAACAATTCTCCTCTGCGTTTGAGAGGGGCAACTCCCTCGTATGATGGGGGGTTTTTTATATTTTAGGTACTTTTAACCAGAAAGTACAAAAATGTATCAAAAAGAAAGAAGAAAAGATGAAAGGAAAAGAGAAGAAATCTGCCTATGAACATAGGCACACAACACAAATTCCCACAATGGAGAAGTAAAACACATACAAAGCAAGGCACAAAGTCCTTCTGAAACACCTGCATATCAAGAGCTCAGCAAAGAGATTATGAACATAAAGAATTTGAATGGACATAAGAACAATCAAAGTTCGAGAAAGAATGAGGACACAGGAACATCAAACTTTCTTATTCCAAAATGAACTGAAATATAAAGTCTCCAGTTATCCCTCTCACAAAGCTCCCAACTCTACAGGAAAATGAAATAGCAAAACACCTTCCAGACTGATCGAGTCTCACTCATGTACCAAAATGCAAGGGGGATCAGAAATCTGGTCAGCCAAACAAATACAGAAAACAAAACTATACATCTAGTCACTACCCTCCCCAAATCTCTCACAGGAGGTCCCGGTTGAACAACAAAAAGATCCCTTCTCATGATAATAAACAACATATTTATAAGTCCCCTGGGAAAACTTTTTAGTTTTTGTAACTGCCTCTTGGAAATGTTCGTAAATGAAAGGTAAAGCTCCCTCTTTTCTAACTGCTTCTTGGAAATAGAAGTCTTTTCCTCTCCTAACTGCTTCTTGGAATGACCCCTCATCACATTTCACTTTCAATACAATATTGAACTCCGTTATTGCTTCCTGCACTTTAGGACGACATGTCATGTGACTACTCAAAACCTCTCTCAGAAGCCATTTGTCAATTCTCTCTTCCCAATAATTACCTTGAATATAGATGAATCTCTTGGTATAGGTAGCAAAGTATAAAGATAAAAGGAGTTTATTACAGCATCTTCTCAGTCAATCTTGCACATTTTTCAAATCCACAGGATTTTTCGATAACATCGCAGTAATCACTCAAACTCAAGCCAACAACATTAACTGGTTGAATAAACGACCACCACCATTTGTGTTGCATGATACATTTACAAATAAAAATGCACTCTCCAGAGACATTCGATATATGCCTTTCTTTGCTTCTTACTTTCTTGCTTGAAGTCTTTAAAGCATTTGTAACAAATTCGTATTGCGCATGACCTGCAATTATTGCATATTACAACTGCATTCCTGTCAAAATGGTTCACGACCCTTTGAGGCATCCTTTCAAACTGTTCACGGGCTTGTTTATATGTTTCCACATTCTAATGCATGCCTACCAAGGCAATTTCTAATTATAATATCTGACAAAAAGCTGGCGAAAGCTGCGGGTTTGGCGTTACCACTGACTAAAGCATCTGCATGAAAGTTTCTAGAGATTTTTCAACAAATTAACTGTGTATATCCCGCAATCACGACATGCAATAGACGACGCTGCAAGGCCATAATATTTGGCAAGAATCTGCTTCTCTCATTGTACTTTCCCATTTTGGATAAGCAAGGGATGCGCTGGTGGGAAAAGTGGGATATGGCATTATGACTATAAATCGCATTTCCTCCAGAGTTTGTCGTGTCCACCCCTATCTGATGCATCAATAGACCAGCTCAAAAAGAAATGGTGCATTTACAAACGGTTACAAATGTTGCGCTACTTGAGACTATATTTCTTCAAGATGTTTCATCAAACAATTCGCATGCTACCACTGATCAATAAAGGCACTTGCAACCACTTTGCTTGAGAGAAATCCACTTTAGTCTATGCTTTGATGGATGTCTATAACTAAAATCTTGAGGGCTCAGAGGCGCTGGCAATGGTTGTGGAGTCTAGCTTAGTACCTGCAAGCCACATTCGACATGTTTCATGAGACCACATTCTCTCGGACCTGGAGGAAGGTAGCAACGGCTTGGAGTATGGGTTATACCCGTTGATTGCATTTTCTTTGACGTTATTAACAAAATCACTTTGTTTATATCAGGTGTTCCATAAGACGTCATCCTTTTGAGGTATTCCCAATGTAATATGGGTGCACACGAGGTTATAACACATCTCCATGAAGAGTCAAACATCAGCGGGGGCTTTCAAGTCCTTATTAAACTATCAAGATATTCATACAGATACCTGTGTAATTTCCAAGGGAGCCAAACCAGAAAGAAATATGCCATCACCAATAATAGAATACTGTTTCCATGGTTTCCCCACGATATGATTCCATCATATATCCATTTCTGCATATTCCCAAGCTTGTGGCTTGCTGTGTTGGAGGAGTTTCTGTGATGCTGGCTGGAATGGGAGCTCAGGAACCTTCTCTTAATTTGAAGCTACTTATTGTAAAGATGTCAGGGAATTGAGGATATTTGGAACTTCAAAACCTTGGAGTCAGGCATTCTTGGAATTCAAGAACTTGTAAAATGTCTGACTACGAAGGGTCGGGAGTATTTGGGTTTCCTGAACTAATGCAGCTCCCGACAAGGAAATATAAATCCCTTTATTTGTGGTTGAGAATTCAGAGCTTTTTAGAACTTTATAATCTTGAGTCGGTGCTATAGGGGATTGAGAAACCATTAATGGCTCTGACCACAAAGGATAGAGTCTTTTAACTTCAATAAAGCAGCTGCAAATATTTGACTTTAATAAAGTGGTCAAATCTTTAAAACATAACACTTTACAACTTGGTTCCCATGAAGTTGTCTTGATAATAATGCTTACATTTATTTAGTTGACCTTGGGAAAAGAAACCGTATTAAAATGAATTTAACTTGGAAGCTTAAAACCACATTTGGGTGAAGGATAAAAAATTATGTCTCTCTCTCATAACAACTCTGAACTTTATGAAATTTAAACTGTAAGGTGATGGGACAATCCTGAACAAAACCCAAAAATCCTTCCTTCACAAGATGTTTGTCTTCTATGGTAAAACAACCTAACATATGTTTTCTTTCATAGGAGAGGGAAATGGACAGACTCATGATCTGCCAAACATAAGACACAAAAGTTTGAAATTTTTAGCTTCAAAATGTTGGACAACAACAAGCTCTAATTGGGGACAAGGACCGTGAGGGACGCAGAGAACCCTAGAATCTTAGGTGAAGACCAGTGTCTATCCATTGGGCGAATAGAGTCAAGGGGAAAGTAACAAGAGACCTAAACAAAGCCAAAACTGAAACATGACAACACAATAATAGGAAATGAAATGAAACTTCCTAAGACACCTATGTACCCAGACTAGGTACAACACACCACTGCTACCCCAAAGATTATGCAAAGCCATTAACTGGATGGGAGAAATATATGCCAGTGTGAAATAGAGGTGCACACTTGTGAGGTACCTGCAAGCTCAGAATTGGCTTCTTGATCATGAATATAAACTTGAGGCTTATGAAGTAAAATAGATTCTTGAAATATGTACCAAAGAGCCATTCTTCATCATACACCTCTGAAGTTTCTTGTGAACTATTTTCAATATCAGCTCCTTTTGAAATAGCTAGAAGAGTCAAATCATGGACAACAGCCTTATAAAGTTTGGAAACATCCTCAAATAAAATGGTTTCACTTTTATCTTTGCCATTTGATTCATCCTTCTCTGTTAGTAGCTCTATATTTCTAGATTGATCACCCAAACCAACTTTTTCCACAACCTGCAAAGGAGGCACAATCACTTCTTCTCCACATAGGGGATCATCTTCTGACATTTCTAAACACCATTTTAGAATGCAAACAACATGGGGCTGAACATCCTCATTCACAAAATCAGCATCACTTTCTCCATACTCATTCATACAATCATTCTTTATCCCATATTTCACAACTTCAAAATCAAATTCAAAATGAGGTGATTCAAGAGTGAAATCATTGCTAACCTTTGTTTGCAGCTCTAACTCTTCATGATTTGATTTGGGACCTTCATCAACTTCACATTCCAGCTACAGATGTTTCAAGAATATTTCCCATGTATCATTCCAGTTATTCTCCTCATTAAAAATTTGTTCACTGGCTGCAATAGGAGTTGTTAGACCATTCATATTTGGACATTCAGCAACAGAGTATTCTTCCTCAACACATGGTATAGGAGAGAGCACAACATCTTCTTCACAAAGAAGGTCATCATTTGAAGCTTCTAAAAAATTTTGAGGCTACAAACCTTCATCAACCTGACTATTCTTTTTCTCCTCGTTAACCTCATATTTTGAAAAATCATTGCATATATTTCTAACACAAGCTTCATTTGATGAATCATTCTCAAAAGACATAATTGCATCTTCAAAGTAAAATGACTCAAAGATGAATTCATCACTCACCTTTGGCTGCAATACTTCTCCTTTATCATCCTCTTCATGAAACTCGAAAGTTACATACTCTGGCTGTGTGTCAATCACAACTCTGTTACCAATGCCAGGACTTGGAGAGAAAACATTAGAAGCGAAACATTCTTTCTGCAAGTTGTTCAATAAACCAATCTCTAGAAATGTGACTATTGATTGTGATTTTTCAATATCACATTCTTCGAGCATGGGATCAAGTTTGATAGATAGGACTTCTTCTCCTCTTGCACAAAGAAAATCATCGCCGAGAGGAGAAGTAGATTAGGTATGCAATTTATCCATTGTCTCATCGGGCTCTTCTTTGTCTACTTTATCAAATGCTAAATCAATATCATCAAAGACAAAAACTTCCATATTTGAACTATGATTTAAAAACTCTTTTTTAGCCTCATGAGAACTTCTTTCAATCATTTGGTCTTTTCCATTCATGTCAAAATTAAAGATTTCTGATTGAGGAGAAAAGACAGAACCATTCATACCTTCTTTCATATCCTTGGGGACACAAGTGGCTGCAGTCATTTCAACTTCAGTTATGTGACCATCTTTGTCCAGAACTCCACATAAAAAGTCATCATTTGATCTTTCTAGGCACCATTTTGGAATAAGAATGACATTGGGTTCTTCTGATAATACCTTTTCATTACCTTCTTCAACCAATGTTGAAAAAGATTTTGGTCCTTTTCTTTCATCCTGGCTCAAAACTCTTTCTTGTTGCTGATTGTGATCCCATGGCACTAACAAATCTATGGGTTCAACCAATATTTGCACAGAATCTTGTTCACCAAGAATAGAAAAGTTGTAAGAAACTTGATCCTGTTTCTTAGGTTCTTTTTTGAGAGCTACTTGCAATTGATGAATATTTCGTTTATAGTCTTTTAGAGAATAAAACCTGGCATTCAAACTTATGAGCAATGATGTAGATTTGTAGTCTCTAGATGGATGTAGCCTTTTCTTTTCAGCTTCAGAGATGCTGGCCTGAAGACTGATCCATAATGAAAGAAGTATTTCATCATCTTCAGCTAATATCTCCTCAATTGTAGGCATTTGTCTTCTTCTAGCCTTGAGCTGACTTCTTTGGCTTGCCTTGCATTGAACCATTTTCTGAGCTCTTCAAACAAAATAGAGTCACCAACCTCCTTCCAATGGAGGTACCATAAAATTTCTGAGAAAAGTAGACACTAGAATTTTGATTCTCTCCCCAGCAGAGTCACCAAAAATTGTTGGTTAACAATTTTGTCATTGTAAAAACACACTCTGATTTGCCCAATAGGCAGCAACAAAAGCAACCAACAAATGGAGAAATTGTTGTGATTGCAACAATTCTCCTCTGCATTGAGAGGGGTAGCTCCCTCGTATCATGGGGGGTTTTTATATTTTAGGTACTTTTAACCAGAAAGTATGAAAATATAGCAAAAAGAAAGAAGAAAAGATGAAAGGAAAAGAGAAGAAATCTGCCTGTGAACATAGGCACATAGCACAAATTCCCACAATGGAGAAGTAAAACACTAACAAAGCAAGGCACAAAGTCCTTTCGAAACACCTGCATATCAAGAGCTCAACAAAGAGATTATAAATATAAATAACTTGACTCGACATAAGAACAATCAAAGTTTGAGAAAGAAGGAAGACACATGAACATCAAACTTTCTTATTCCAAAATGAACTGAAATACAAAGTCTCTAGTTATCCCTCTCACAAAGCTCCCAACTCTACAGGAAAATGAAATAGCAAAACACCTTCTAGACTGATCGAGTCTCACTCATGCACCAAAATGCAAGGGGGATCAGAAATCTGGTCAGCCAAACAAATACAAAAAACAAAACTATACATCTAGTCACTACCCTCCCCACAGCTCTCACAGGAGTTCCCAGTTGAACAACAAAAAGATCCCTTCTCATGATAATAAACAACATATTTATAAGTCCCTTGGGAAAACTTTTCAGTTTTTGTAACTGCCTCTTGGAAATGTCTGTAAATGAAAGGTAAAGCTCCCTCTTTTCTAACTGCTTCTTGGAAATAGAAGTCTTTTCCTCTCCTAACCGCTTCTTGGAATGACCCCTCATTACATTTCACTTTCAATACAATATTGAACTCCGTTATTGCTTCCTGCCCTTTAGGATGACATGTCATTTGACTACTCAAAACCTCTCTCATAAGCCATTTGTCAATTCTCTCTTCCCAATAATTACCTTGAATGTAGATGAATCTCTTGGTATAGGCAGCAAAGGATAAAAGGAGTTTATTACATCTTCTTGGTCAATCTTGCACATTTTTCAAATCCACAGGATTTTCTGATAACATCGCAGTAATCACTCAAACCCAAGCCAACAACATTAACTGGTTGAATAAACGACCACCAACATTTGTGTTGCATGATACATTTACAAATAAAAATGCACTCTCCAGAGACATTTGATAT
This sequence comes from Cunninghamia lanceolata, assembly GCA_027924645.1. Classification (NCBI taxonomy): domain Eukaryota; kingdom Viridiplantae; phylum Streptophyta; class Pinopsida; order Cupressales; family Cupressaceae; genus Cunninghamia; species Cunninghamia lanceolata. Next base: position 11,144,740 of record BSBN01000082.1, on the reverse strand, counting down.
ATGCCTTTCTTTGCTTCTTACTTGCTTGATTGAAGTCTTTAAAGCATTTGTAACAAATTCATACTGCGCATGACCTACAATTATTGTATATTACAACTGCATTCATGTCAAAATGGTTCACGACCCTTTGAGGCATCCTTTCAAACTATTCGCGGGCTTGTTTATATGTTTCCACATTCGAATGCATGCCTACCAAGGCAATTTCCAATTATAATATCTGACAAAAAGCTGGCGAAAGCTACAGGTTTGGCATTACCACTGACTAAAGCATCTGCATGAAAGTTTCTAGAGCTTTTTCAACAAATCAACTCTGTGTACATCCTGCAATCACGACATGCAATAGATGACGCTGCAAGGCCATAATATCTGGCAAGAATCTGCTTCTCTCATTATACTTTCCCATTTTGGACGAGCAAGGGATGCGCTGGCGGGAAAAGTGGGATATGGCATTATGACTATAAATTACATTTCCTCCAGAGTTTTTCATGTCCACCCCTATCTGATGTGTCAATAGACCAGCTCAAAAAGAAATGGTGCATTTACAAACGGTTACAAATGTTGCACTCCTTGAGACTATATTTCTTCAAGATGTTTCATCGAACAATTCACATGCTACCATTGATCAATAAAGGCACTTGCAACCACTTTATCTAAGAGAAATCCACTTTAGTCTATGCTTTGATGGATGTCTATAACTGAAAGCTTGAGGGCTCGGAGGCACTGGCGATGGTTGTGGAGTCCAGCTTTGTACCTGCAAGCCACATTCGACATGTTTCATGAGACCACATTCTCTTGGACCTGGAGGAAGGTAGCAACGGCTTGGAGTATGGGTTACACCCATTGATTGCATTTTCATTAATGTTATCAACCAAATCACTTTGTTTATATCAGGTGTTCCATAAGACGCCATCCTTCTGAGGTATTCCCAACGTAATATGGGTGCACATGAGGTTATAGCACATCTCCATGAAGAGTCAAACATTAGCGGGGGCTTTCAAGTCCTTATTAAACTATCAAGATATTCATACAAATACCTGTGTAGTTTCCAAGGGAACCAAACCAGAAAGCAATATGTCATCACCGATAATAGAATACTATTTCCATGGTTTCCCCATGATATCATTCCATCATATATCCATTTCTGCACTGTCCCAAGCTTGTGGCTTTCTTCGTTGGAGGAGTTTCTATGATGCTGGATGGAATGGGAGCTCAAGAACCTTCTCTTAATTTGAAGCTACTTATTATAAAGATGTCGGGGAATTAAGGATATTTGGAACTTCAAAACCTCGGAATCGGGCATTCTTGGAATTCGAGAACTTGTAAAATGTCCGACTACGAAGGGTTGGGAGTATTTGGGTTTCCTGAACTAATGCAGCTCTCGACAAGGAAATATAAAACCCTTTATTTGTGGTTGAGAATTTAGAGCTTTTTAGAAATTTATAATCTTGAGTCAGTGCTATAAGGGATTCAGAAACCATTAAAGGATATGACCACAAAGGATAGAGTCTTTTAACTTCATTAAAGCAGCTACAAATATTTGACTTTAATAAAGTGGTCAAATCTTTAAAACATAACACTTTACAACTTGGTTCTCGTGAAGTTGTCTTGATAATAATGCTTACATTTATTTAGTTGACCTTGGGAAAAGAAACTATATTAAAATGAATTTAACTTGGAAGCTCAAAACCACGTTTGGGTGAAGGATAAAAAATTATGTCTCTCTCTCATAATAGCTCTGAACTTTATGAAATTTGAACTGTAAGGTGATGGGACAAGCCTGAACAAAACCCAAAAATCCTTCCTTCACAAGATGTTTGTCTACTATGGTAAAACAACCTAACATATGTTTTCTTTCACAGGAGAGGGAAATGGATAGACTCATGATCTGCCAAACATAAGACACAAAAGTTTGAAATTTTTAGCTTCAAAATTTTGGACAATAGAATATAAGTCACTAAATGGATTTGATACCAGGAGCTAGTTTGTTGAATAAGGCAGCCCATAGAATGACTCCTGCAGTGAATGAAGAGATGAACATTACAAGTTCATGAGCTGTTAAGGAAAGGACTAATAAGGGAGACCCTAAATCCATGTGCGGTACCTGCAATACTAGCATCAAAGAAAGATGGAGAGCGGAGAATGTGTACAGATTCTTGATCCATCAACAAAATTACAATCAAGTATAGATTTACATTGCCAAGGATGGATGATCTTATGGATTGGTTGAGTGGAGCCAAGTACTTTATGAAGATTGATCTGAAGAGTGGATATCACCAAATCTAAATCAGAGAAGGAGATGAATGGAAGACCTTCAAGACTAAGGAGGGCCTATACGAATGGTTAGGCATGCCATTTGGGCTAACCAATGCACTGAGCACATTTATGTGCCTCATGAACGAGGTACTAAAATTGTTTTTGGGTAAATTTGTCATTGTTTATTTAGATGATATTTTGATTTTCAATAAGACTGTGGAGGAGCACCTGATGCATGTTCAAAAAGTTTCTGAGAAGCTAAGGAAAGAAAAGTTGCTGATTAATATGAAGAAATGTAGTTTCGTGAAGAAGGAGTCGGTGTACCTGGGACTTGTTATCTCAACTAAGGGTCTTAAAATGGATCCAGAGAAGGTGAGGGCTATCATTGAATGGCCTACCCCAAGGAGTTTTACAGAGGTATGATCTTTTCATGGTTTGGCAAGTTTTTATAGAAAATTTTTCAGGAATTAGTAGCATTTGTGTACCCCTAACTCAGACAATGAGAGGGGATAGAAAAGAGTTTAAATGGACTATAGGAGCAGCCAAGAGTTTTGATACATTAAAGCAGAAAGTCATAGAGCAACATGTTTTGGCACTTCCAGATTTTAATAAGGTATTTCAGGTAGATTGTGATGCTAGTTGCAGTGTTATAGGAGTTGTTTTGAGTCAAGAAGGTAAGCCCATTACTTATTTCAGTGAGAAGCTTAATGATGCTAAGAAAAAGTATTATGTTTATGATTGGGAGTTTTATGCTATAGTTCCTGGGCTTTAAAGAAATGGATACATTATTTGTTGCCAAAAGAGTTTGTTTTATATACTGATTATCAGGATTTGCAATATCTTAATATTCAAGGAAAGTTAAATCAGAGGCACTTAAAATGGGTTGAGTTTTTGCAGAGTTATACTTTTGCTTTGAAGCACAAGAGTGGGAAGTCCAACATAGTTGCAGAAGGTAGAATTTGTTGATAGAGATGAAGATAGAGGTTGTTGGGTTCAATGAACTCAAGAATTTGTACCTTGAAGATCTAGGCTTTGTAGAGGCCTGCAAAGCTTATTTGGAGCCTGTTACCCTGGATAGGATGAGATGGTTGGATTACATAATCCAAGATGGTATGTTGTTTAGAGGAAGGCAATTATGCATTTTGATGAGTTCCATGAGAGAGAACCTTATTAAGAAGAAGCATAGTGGAGGTTTGGCAATACACTTTGGTCGAGATAAGACCATTGCTCTTGTTAGTGAGAATAATTACTAGCCACAGTTGCACCAGGATGTGATGAAATTTGTGAAAACTTGCAGAGTATGTCAGATGGCCAAAGGAGTGAGTCAGAATACTGAGCTATATCAGCCATTACATGTACCAGGGGGCCATGGGAGGATATTATTATGGACTTTATTCTTGGTTTATCGAGGACATAAAGAGGGCATGATTTAATATTTGTGGTGGTTGACAGATTTTCAAAGATCCCACATTTCATTCTGTGTTAGAAAACCAGTGATGATGTTCACATTGCAGAGTTGTTTTTCAGAGAGGTGGTTAGACTACATGGTCTACCAAGGAATATAGTTTCAGATAGAGATACCAAGTTTGTTGGGTATTTCTAGAGGACCTTATGGAAGAAGTTGAAGACTGAGTTGAAGTTCAGTTCTGTACATCATCCGCAGACTGATGGATAGACAGAGGTAGTCAATCGAGTTTGGGCAATCTGTTGAGATGCTTAATAGGAGATAAGCCCAAGGGATGGGATTTGATATTACCACAGGCATAGTTTGCATATAATAATTCTATCAATAGGAGTACTGGTAAATACCCATTCCAAATTGTATATGGGAGTAGTATGAGAAATGCTTCTGAGCTGAGAAAGATAGACAAAGGAGAGAAGAGTAGTGCCGAGGCTAAAGACTTTGCAGAGCACTTGAAGAGCTTGCATGAAGAGGTATGATAGCACATTAATAAAATAAATTCTCAGTACAAGGCTAAGGCAAATCAGAAGCAAAAGTTTAAGGAATTCAAGGTTGGCGATAAAGTCATGATTCGCCTAAGGAAAGAAAGGTTCCCAAGGGAACATATAATAAGTTGAAGATGAAGAAATTTGGACCATGCAAGATATTGAAGAAGCATGATTCAGGAAATGCATATGAAGTAGAGTTGTCGAGTGGAATCAACATTTCCCCTGTGTTCAACATTGCTGATTTAACAGTGTCATGAAGGTGGCACAAAGGATAGACCAACATAAGAACAATGGAGTATCCTGACATCTACTTCAATGGAAGAGATAGAAGAAATCATGGATATATGTGTAGGGAGAAGTACTCAGAATAGGCAATATGAAGAATATCTAGTCAATTGGAAAGGAAGGCCTATTGAAGATTCTTCCTAGTTGTCTAAGGTAGAGATTGACCATTTGGGTTTTCCTCGAACACTTGAGATGTGACAAGGTCACTTCTCAAATTACCCTGGGTGTCTGATGTGGGAGCATCCAGTAGTGTAAGGGAAATCTTGCATCACACAAAAAATGATGATTTTATTTCTTGTTCTTTTCAATTTTGGCATTTTCGAATACCCAATTGCTTGAATAATGATGTAGAGCCTTCAGTTTTTCCAACCTGTTAAAAATAACAAAATGTTATTTTTAGAAAGTTTGCATTTGAGTATGTAAGGAAGCAGAAATTAACTCAAAGCTTTGTAATTGAAAAATATAACCTTTGGTGAAGGAATTGGAGAAAGATCACTTATGGGATGAAAGATATTAAAGTTTTAGTTTCTTAAAAAATCTCTAAAAAGTTTCAAAGTCAAATATGAGGCACATAGAGACCTCGTACAACCTTGAAGAAGGGTGGAATCAAAAGAGAAAATTTTGAGGGCATAGAGCACTTCACGAGCTTTCCAATGCATCAAACGGTTTGTCAATCGAAAACCCGGATCAAAAATTATGGCTCCCGAAAGTTGACCTATTTTTGAAGGGAGTTACAAATTTCAAAATTTTGGTTGGAAGGTGCCAAAAAGGGTTATTTATGACCATTTTTGGGAATCCTTTGGGCAGTAGAGAAAGGGGGAAAGTGGAGAGTCAGGAAAAGGAAGCAAAATAGAAACCCTAGCAGATTTGAAGCTATAGAAGGTAGAAGGTTCCATAATCCAGAGGAAGGAAGCTATAATGGGTTGCATCCTATTGAGGATTCATCATTTGATTTGATTCTAGTTTTTATAATATAATGTGTTGTTTAGCTCAATAAAAGAACATTCTTATTTTCTATGTGCAATCTATATTATTGTGTTCTGGGTTTGACCCCCTCATCAGACTAACTTCACTAATTATAAACCTAACATCTCTTATAAGCTACTAAAGCTAAATGAGCCAAACTCCATCATGCTCTATGTTTAAATATTTATATATATTGAAACTAGCCTTAGAGATATATACTATTATAAATAACAATAGTAGATAAATCCTTGATAGTGTTGATGCTTTTTAAAATATGCAAGCAATACCTACAAACATAGCTTTATTATTATTTCTGTTATAACCATGGAGAATGTTTTTGATGTTAAGGAGAATCATCACCTCTAAAAATAAGAGATGTCATATAATTTGCATTGTCATGCATATAAGATATTATGTAAAGGCTCCAATTTCAGATAAATATCTTGTATATGAAATAATTTGATAAAAACCTTGAATGAGTTTGCATGTCTAGGAGATTGATAACATTTGATATTAATTATTTGAATATTGTTATAATCAAGAATTAATTTTATCCTATATGTCATGGAGAAGAGAAGTCTATTAAGGGGTAATACTACAAGCTAAAAAGGTATATCCAAATGGGTAAAGACATCCAAGATGATGTTTTGATCAATACATAAGTATTTTTTATAACTATCTAAAGAGGCTGGTATTTGCTCCTAAAATTATAAATTTATTGGATATAAAAGCATCTGCTTGTAATGGCTGGTTGTTGTCCTAATAAACTATCCGAGGAGCAAGACTAGAAAGGATATCTCATGCATTGCTTAAATTTTTTTGGATCATTACTATATGTTTAGTAAAATGACTATTTTCCATATTAAAACATGGAAAATTATACATACTTATGCTTATGAAAATCCGATATGATATCCTTGATAATATCGTTAGATCATTTTAAGTATTGTCATAGCATATTATATATTGACTTACTTCTTAAATTAATTATGGGCCTTTTATTATTCCTACATCAAAAATAAAATTTATTATGTTACTGACTATTTTGGTGATCCCATTAATAGGACATATACCTCAAACCATGTCTTCAAAATATGGTGCAACTGCTATCACATGGATGGAGTGATATTTAAATAGCATATTGTATAGCCCTTTAATCAAAAGCTGACTATAAAAGTAAAATACAAAAGAATCAGTGTGGCTTAGGAGATTACTAGAAGAGTTTTTCATCTAGGTGCTATTACAAGTCCCACTTTATTATATGATAACCAAAGCTATTTACTCTTATCGAAGACCCCTATTTTCATAAATAAAGCACATTTGAAGTCCATGGGCATTTTATTCAAAGGAAAATCTTTCCATCCTAATATTATTCACTAGTTCTACTAGACTGATTATTAGATGACAAAGATACTATGATCAAGAAGAAGTGGGCTGGGCTCCTAGTATAAGAAATCATATATGCAGTATAGCATCAAACCTTTGTGCAGTATCAAATTATCTAAATTCAAATCAATGTTTGGTCGTAAGGAGTTGCCTTTGAGGGGGAGTGTGCATGACAATGGCACCTCTAGATGTAAGACCTTCAGCATTTTAACACCTCAGTATGGATAAATCCTTGGATGTAAGACCTAACAGACATAACATAAGACCTCTAGGCATTATATGTAAACCCTATGGGCATATTGAAATTTCTTCTCTCTAAAAATTTTCCACTTGTAAGAGCACTATATTATATAAGACCTATGGGCACTATGTAATGAACTTGGGGGAGGCTAGTTTGAGGACTTCTAGGCTCCAATAAAAACATTATAAGACCTTGTTTAAGCATAATTTTTTAAAACACTGAGATTATAAATTGTGACAAGATAACTTTCATGTAGTCTAGAATACATGCTCTTCGTTTTGGCATATATTTGTGTCCCTATTTATCATCGTCAAAGAAGACCAATGTTATTGGGGTACTTCATTTTTTTTTTATAGAAATTGACATGTGATGCCCCCTATTAACATTAAGGGGGAGTGTTGGAACATAATGTTATTAGGGGTCACACCCTTATAACATTTATATATTGTTTTAATGTAAGGTTATTAAGCCTATGTTATAAAGCATATACCATTTAATAATTAATAATCTAATAACTATTAGATTATTAATTATTTACGAATAGTTGCTTTGAATAGGTGTGACGAATACCCCTTCAGGTATTTTGCCACCCCTTCTCCTATATTTAAGGAGGTTCTCTCTCATTTGAGAGGTAAGGGAATTTGGAGATTTATAGTGAATCATATCACTATGCACAGGAGGTATTATTGGCCTTGTGGAAGTATGTAGAGGAGTATATCCCTAGGTTCAGTCTATTTTTTAATAGATTGTTTTTTGTAAGTGTTTTAATAAAATGATGCTTTATGGGGTTTTTTAATCGAAAGGGTTTTCCCTGTGTATATGTTGTGTAATGTGTTAAATCTATACTTGTATAATTCTCATTTAATTTAATTTATATTTTATTTATAATGATTAGTATCCTAAGACTACAGAGTGGATACGAGTGCAATGCTAGGAGGGATGGAAGTCCTCAAGTAATTGAAGGTCAAGTGTACTCCTTGGCTAAGTTACATTGTGGATTAAAGTCAAAAGGGAAGGGAGTGAAATGAAAGGAAACTTTTCAATACCAAGTAGTTTATGGGATCCTACAATAACAAACAATGCTCCAATGGATATAAAGCCTTATCAAGTGGGTTGCTCAAGTTATGTTTGATTGGCATTTATTTTCTTTTTAAATTTGGATCTTCTACAATGAATCTTGATCAAATAATCTATTGTTTTTGTTAGCCTTTCCTCTCGAAACAAGCTACATAAGGAGTCAATATTTAAAATATCAATGTAATTGAGTCAGATATATCCTTATAAGCTAGACATTCTATGATTTAGTTTCATTTTGTTTCGACTAACCCCAATGTGAAAAAATAACATATTCTATCTAGACCCACTCTTCTTTAGGCATTATCCACCTTCTGATCTCACACCTAAGATGATGTGAGCTAGTCCTTAGCTAAGCTATCAACATTTTCAATTTCCATTTTATTTCCACTCCTATATAATCATTTTTCTCATGGTCACATATAGGATTGAAATGTTTGACATAGTATTCTCTTTTTCTCCCAAGTTGCTTTGACCACATAGTTTCCTTGACTTTCTCTCTCGCATATCTTTTGATTTTAACATTAGTGTTTGGACAATCTTGCATGCTAATATCCCATTTACTCATCCACTTGGCATTTTGTTTCATTGAAATGCTCTTCCTTCTATCCAAATTTTTCTTTGTTGTAATTTTAGGCCAATGATGTAGCTCTATGCTCTCTATTCTCTTTAAGTAACTTAGAATTTGGATCAAAGTCAATGCCTCCAATGTTAAGATGCTATCTTTACCTAAAATGATCTCACATGGAACCAAAGTTTTCATTTTGAAAGTTTTCTTGTGATTAGATGTTTTTGTAACCTCTCTATTCACCTCCATTAGAAAGACAATAGAAGTAGTAGGGGTAACAATAGGGTTGATGTTGATGGTAGTTATGGAAGTGGTAGGAGGGGGTTGGGAAGAGGATATACCATTAGAAAGAGTCATTAATGATTTAAAATCTTGTAAAAATTGTGTTTTGAAGACATTAGACCAATGTGATAAAAAACACTTGTCAATTAATGATGGGATTGAGCTTCTTGCAATGCATTTATCAAAAATTGTCTCATAATATGGATGCCTTGTTGGGCAGTGTGTGCATCATAATCATAGCCTTCTTGGTTAGCTAAGTTGATCTCAATGCAATCAGCATTAAAGATATCATTGTTGTCTGATTGGGCAACACTGTTAGGGTTTAAGTGAGCACTTCTTCCCAATGGAAGATTAGGCATGAGTATCTCTTGGCATAAACAATAATATGACAAGGAGAAAGCAATCTTAGACCAAACATATCAGAGGTAAATCAAATATGAAAATAAGTGAAAAATGAAAATCTTAAAGCTAATTAAGGGTTAGTAGGGTGAGTGATAGATAGGGAGTATAAATAAACAACAAACCCTAAGAAAAAGATATATCAATGAAGCACAAGGATATAAAAGAAAGTTCATATCTTAAAATAGTACATAAACTCATAAAATTATATATTTGAAAACCCTAATGTGATGAAATACCCTAGGAGGAAGCTAGGTTGTATAAGATCAAAGGGGTCCATCAAAAATATGAAGGAAAAAATTCCTTAATGTTACCTTAGGCTAATTAAGTAAATGCAATCAATTAAGCACAAATCAACCTAGAGTAACTAATAATAGCTAAGACTAGTAAATCAGAGAATTGCAACAACTATTTTAGGAAAGTAAACACAAAGGTAAACTATACTAAGCTCTATGACTAAAGAATGTAGATCTTTGATGAAGATTTAAGAATTTGGTCTATATCAACTTGGGAAATGAAAACTCTCTATTAGTGAATGCCTCAAAACCTATGCTAGATCTGTGCTTTGTTTGGGATCAAGTCTTTAGGTCTAGGTCAAGTCCATGGTCGTAGATTCATCTTGTGAGTCCAGACTCAACCCTACACAATGTAGAATTATGCTCCATTGATCACCTGCATGATCTTTGCCTACTCCAATCCTTTCTAATATATGAGGGATGGTGGTTGACAAGATGTCATTGAACCTTTTAGTTTAGTTTGATTTATCAATTTGTCAACCAGAGCAGTGTTCAAAGGCTATTTGCAAAAGGAGGATAGATATCTCAACACAACAATATTTTATTTCGGCCTTTACTGAAAATGTAAACAAATTTCTAAACTAGAAAGCATTTAGAAAATCAATCTAGGAAAGCTTTTAAAAACTAGATTTGATAAGCATGATAAATCTAACTATGAAAGCATCAGCAATTTAAGCTAGAAAAGCATGAAAAATCTATCTATGAAAGCATGTAGAATCTTAACTATGAGAATGAACAATAAACACAAGCTTGATCTTTCAACATAAATTCATAGAACTTCAGAACTTCAAAACTCTTCTTAACACAAAATGGAAATTGCAGAACTTACTTAAACAACAAAATCACAATGCTATAGAACCTGCATGCTTGCACATGCTACTTAACACATCCTAAAGATAGAAAATTCATGACAACATTGACGAAATTTATCATAGACATACACAAAACATAAAAGACAAACACTTATCTATATTAATCCTTCGAGTGGCTAGATCTTCAGAAGGTGAAGAAAAACTTTTAAAACTTCAAAAAATTCTTCAGCACATCAATAACTTCATCACCCAGTACTCAGAAAATTAGATTACTCAAAACTTTTGCAAGATATTTCTGAATCCAGAACAGTCTATTATCTTTGTATATCTTTTTGAATAATGGAACAATGCTATATATCTGCTACTCTAAATTCATGCCTAAAATCTAGAAACTAGCAGTTTGATACATTTGTCACCTATAAAGTTTTTAACTGAAAACATAAATATTGAAGAAGTCTATTTTGAGCAAATGATTGAAGAAATAAAGGCTTCGAGTGGGAGCTCTTAAATACATATGTCTTTGAAATAACATAAGAAACAAGTATGCTAAATGCGAGGAATAATTAATATGATTGAGACTTTGTTGGAGTACTACCTAAGACCCTTTTCAGAGTCTCCAACCTCCAGAGCTGTATTTCAGGGGCACTCCTTCCTCCATAAATTCTTCTTTCTCCTTATTGTTATGAAACCCTATTTAACAAAAATAGATCCTTTGCAACCACACTTTATTAGCTTAGGAGCTCAATTTAGTCAAAATAGAAAGTAAAGTATTTATACATTATTTCCAAATAAATAAATAACAATCTATCATATAAATCAAATATTATTGGCATGGATTTGGAAAAGGATAATTTGGTTGGTTATGATGAGGTTAATTTTTACCTCATTAGTGGTGTTAGCACCTACCCAAGAATGTAAAAATTTCCTAGTTATAGTGCTTCTTTGTTGTCTTGGAAGTGTCTTACCCACTATTGATAATTGATCTAAGATTTCCTTTAGTAGGCCTTCCTCTTGCTTAATTTTATATTGGAGTTGTGCATTGCCTTCCCCATGTTCCTATCGTATGTTGGAAGTTCCAAAAAATCCAAAGAGTTCTAAGTATAGGGAATTTTAAGTTATTTTCTAGTGTTTTTGCAGAATTGGTAGACTTTCTGGGGACTATCGAATATTTCCTTTTTGCCTCCCATCTGATCTTGACCTCCATTCCCACATAAAATCCTCACATGTTTATCAGGCCTTTCATTCCCTTTCATTTCCCTTCGTCTTCCCATTTTGTGGAATCTCGATGGACTTCTGAACATTCCCCCTTCATCTCCCATCTGATCTCTCCCTCCTTTTCCACATAAAGTTCCACATAAAGCTTATCGGTCCCTTTGTCCTTTTTCATTCCACCTAATTTTCCATTTACAGAATCCCACTAGATTGTTAGATTTCCATTTTCAAGCTTTGATGTCTTAGTCCTCTTGTCCTCCACTTCTTTCCTATAATTCTCCATTTTATCTTCCTTTATGTCTTGTAGAAATTCCTTAGTGTGCCGGACATTTATACCTTCGGTCTTCCCTCACTTCTCTACATTCCTTCTGACCCATTTTGTGGGATATTATCGCACTCTTGGACTTCTTCCATGTTTAATGCATCCACTTCCTACCTCCAATCCTGCATGCTTTTCCCTTACCTTCATATCTTCCATTCCCTCCTATTTGCAAACTTTCCATGGACTTCACAATATCTTCCTTTCACTCCATATCCCATCCTATTGTCCATTTCTACAACCAAACCCCACATTTCCTCATGTCATCAAATCACTCATTTTTTTCCTTTGCAAAAACTTGATGGACTTCGAGATTTTCTTCACACATTTCCCTTGATTCCAAATGTCTAGTTACCACTTCCAATTCTATAATGATTCTTCACAAGGTTGTTGATTCCATTTGGTAGTGTTTGGTTCCATGTCAAATTCTCATAATTCTTTAGAAAGCTTCACCCACCTCAACAACTCCCCTACACGATCCAAGACCATCAATAATAGCCTCTAATGGATGTGATAAGATGGAGGATGACTTCCATATGCCTCCTAACACTAGTAGACCCTCAGTAATGTGATTTGTGTACAAAGGTGTGGGTCTATGATCTAAATGGGCATGTTTTCAGGTGTTGGCCATGTGAAAATAACACGAGCGAGCATGGGCAACCGTTACACTTGCATACAACCAAGGTTTCTTGTCCAAGATGGCTCATTAACGCTGTACAAAGTATATATTGCGGTTCCTCATTTAAAACAAAAGAGGTAGAAAAAGGTTGTAGAGCAAAGATAAAGAAGAATAAGTTGTAGACCATTAGGGTTTTCCTATAGTGGCAGATTCTAAGGCATTCTGATTGTAATTTGTTGGGTTTTGTCCCAAAGGACATGATAAGATATTGTAATATGAAAGGAATGATTTAAATATGCATATTCAACATTTTTTGAATGTCTCCATGAACATTGTGTAAATGTTTGGTGATTTTACAAATCTCCTTAATCACATTTGTTGGTTCAGGTGTTATTCTTAACTAGTTTGTCATCTGGAAGGATATAAAAGTCCTTGTAAAGCTTTTGTAAGGTGTCTTATCAAGATAATACAAGGTATTTATGGGTTTCTTCATGGATTATTAAGGTATGTTAAAGTAGATGTTCTACAATTTCATATACCTGCTTGTTTGTATGTATAGAGCCTAGCTTATGCATGAAACCTTTGGGTGTAGCCCTTCTTGGTATCTTCATTAAGGTATCAAAACAGGGGTTAAATTGATGTCCCCTTTGGTTTACAAAATCCAAACTTTATTTTCCTCATTGGATAAAGGCACCTGCCTGCTTTGTGTTTGACCTCCCATCCCACCAACACACTAAAAATAATAAAATCTAGTTTTTATCTTTATATTGTGTTTTTTGTTTTCTCCAGTTCCATGTCCAGATGTATGCAATTTCATTAGAGACCACTAAAGAAATATTCTAGACACTTTACGTGGGTATGCATATTTTTTATAAAGGTGTAAAACCCTTGTTTTGATAAACCAACATTTAGGAGCTTAGTGATAGCAAATTGAAATTTCCTATGCATTGGGTATGGTTTTTTTCAAGGTTTGGCCTTATGTTATTGTTTAAATTTAACTTTAGTTCAACACCTTAAGGAATACCCCCTTGGTCTAATAGAGCCTAAAGAAAAAAAAGGAATTACCCACCTTATTAAATTGGTCCATAGTTGCCCAAACCTTATCATAAGTTGAAGGTCTTTTGTCTTGAGTACAACACCCCTAGCATTCAAGAATAGACTGGCTTTAGCAATTTGGGAGCATCAACTTTGAGCACCAACAGGTGGCATTTAGAAATACCTTGGAAGGGATATTGTTATGTCACAAGGAGATGTGTTCTCCTAGGTCAACCCCACAAATGTGTGAAAAGGCTTGAATATAGTAAGGGCCTTTGAATAATATATGTAGATTTCTTACTCTTTTAGTGCACCAAATTTAGATTTTTTGCTATTGATTGATCCTTTAATGCTCTAGAATGCTTGAGAGATTGAATATTCTCGGATGATTAGAGTGAATTCATTAAATATCTTTAAATTCAAGCACATACCACAAAATTTTGTAAAATGTGTACTCAGTCGGCTGAGGGTGGAAAAATAAAGGGGGCTAGTCAACCAAAATTTGAATATTCCACAAGAGAGAGTGTGGTATATAACCCAAAAAGTTGACTCATTTATGAAAATGAGATAAACCCATTTCATCCTTGTACTACACAAACTTGGCAGTACTTACAGGTTTAGTCAACTTGAATAAACAATGTCTACTCATGAGTGTCAAATTTCTCCATTCAAACTTTCCTAGTTTCAACAATCTCCCTCACAAAATGATACTACACACCTATGTTCTTGGTTTTAGCATGGTAAACAATATTTCTTACCAAACAAATTACACTTTGTGAATCACAATGCAACACTGCATGACACTTAAAACTAGTACTGTTACTCAACCTTTGTAACCATGCAAGTTCCTTACATGCATGTGTTGTGGTCATATATTCTACTTCAGTTGTAGATGTAATGAAATAACTTGCACAATGGAAGAAGATGATATGAATTATTCTGCAAATACTTGATAATAACTGAGAATAACATGCCACTTCAAGGGGGCAACCTCCAAATATCTCCAATGAGAACACAATTCACAATATGATAATGAAATAAGACTCACATCCTCCTATATATACCTAATTATGCTTAGGCTGAATAGACACACTCCTATATAAGACCTAGTCCAACCTATCTAACTGAATAATAATATAATAATGATAACATGACTTAATTAGGAGTTAAGATAGCCACAAGCCAACTATTCATAACCCAATGTACACCAATATTAAGGGTGTAGCATGCCCCCCCTCTTCAAAGAAGCATTGCCCTCAATGCTAACCAAGTGTGGATTCTTTTGAATGAACTCCTTGTCCTCCCATGTGGCCTCTTCCATTGGTAAATTCTTCCATTGGATGAGATACTCAGTGAGGGTTCTATTCATTAGCGTCTTCATGCATGTTTGAAGAATGCACTCTGGTTCCAAAATGATTCTTCCTTCTTCATCGAGCTCTGGTAGTACTGTTTGAGTAGGAATATTATGCCCAATTACCTTCTTCAAACAAGAAACATGAAAAATTGGATGTATCTTTGTTGTTGGTGGCAACTCTATCTTGTATGCAACACTACCAATCTTTTGCATGATTTGGTATGGCCCATAATATCTTGGAGACAACTTATTATCCTTTTTTTGTTGCTTCAGTGAGATTTGTTTATAAGGCTGCAATCTCAAGAAGACCCAATCCCCAACTTCAAAATTTCTTTCACTACGATGTTGGTCTGCCTGTTGTTTCATTTGATTTTGTGCCATGGCTAAATTCTCCTTGAGTCCTGAAAGTACATGTTATTGATGAAGCAAGTGGTCCTCTACTGCTTGAACTCTTGGTGACACCTTTAATGGTGATGTGATGGAAGGAGGATGATATCCATAAAGTGCCAAAAATGGAGATTTTTTTGATGAGATATGAAAAGAAGTGTTATACCACCATTCTGCAAGTGGTAGCCAATCCACCCATTGAGACTATTTCTCTGAAGTGAAACAACGCAGATATCCTTCCAAACACTTATTAACAACCTTAGTTTGCCCATTTGATTGAGGGTGGTATGAATAACTATGAGCCAATTGAGCACCCAAACATGAGAATAAATCTTTCCAAAAGTGACTAGTAAAGATAGGATCACGATCACTAATAATAACCTTAGGTGTAACATGTAGCTTTTGGATATTCTCCAACAAAACTTTTGCCACTGCACTTACTGTAAAAGGATGTGATAATGCAATTAAATGTGCATATTTAGTGAGGCGATCAACTACTACCATGATGACATTATGAACCTTAGATTTGGGAAGCCCTGTGATGAAGTCCATGGATACCTCTTCCCAATGTTGGCTAGGAACATATAAGGGCTGCAAGAGACCTAGTGTCTTAATTGTCTCCCCCTTATTTCTTTGACAAACCAAACATTCAGCCACAAATTTTTGAACATCACCTTTTAGCCCTTCCCAAAAAAAATCTTGCTTGACTCGATGATATGTCTTCAAAAATCCTGAATGACCACCAATTGGGGACTCATGTAGCTCTGTGAGAATCTCGTGTTTAAGAGTGGAATTCTTGCAGCGATACAAGCGCTCTTTATACCAAAGAGTATCCCCCTTCAAACAAAACTTATCTGAACTACTAGGATCACTTTTTAATTGTTGGATGAGATTACTTGTCGCAACATCATTTTGCCACTTTGCTTTGGCTTCTTCCACCCAATTTGCTTGTAATACTGAAGGGGCACACAATAAGGCTTCATCTTTCTCATCCTTCCTAGAAAGTGCATCTGCCACAATATTTTCCTTCCCTTTCTTATATACAATCTCAAAGTCATACCTCAACATCTTAGTGACCCATTTTTGTTGCTCTTCATAGGATAATCTTTGTTCCAAAAAATATTTTAGGCTATCATGATCTGTCTTAACCTTGAAGTGTCAACCCATTAGATAAGGCCTCCATTGTTTAATGCTGTGAAGGATCGCTAGCATTTCCTTCTCATAAATAGGTTTGAGCTGATTCTTACCCTTTAATTGATGACTCTCAAAAGAAACTGGTCGACATTCTTGCATGGGAGCTGCTCCTATCCCATTTCTAGAAGCATGACATTCCACAATGAATTCCTTGGTGAAGTCTGGAGTGGCAAGCACTGGAGTTGTACACATAGCCTCCTTCAATTTCTCAAATGTTGCATTAGCAGACTCATTCCAATGAAAAGAATCCTTCTTCAGTAGAGTGGTGAGGGGTGCTACTATATGACCATAATTCTTCACAAATCTTCTATAGCACCCTGTCAATCCCAAGAAACCCCTCAGTTTCTTAATTGTTTTTGGAATAGGCCATTCCATGATAGCCTTAATTTTGTTAGGGTCCACCTTTACTCCTTCATGTGAAACTATGTGTCCCAAATACTCCACCTCCTTAAGACCAAAAGCACACTTGGATGGCTTAGCATAGAGTTGATGATATTCAAGTAATTGTAATGCTTGATCTACGTGCTGCAAATGTTCTTCCCAAGTCTTGCTATAAATCAATATATCATTAAAGAACACTAACACAAACTTTCTCAAGAACTTCTTAAAAATGGAATTCATCAAACTTTGGAATGTAGATGGTGCATTGGTAAGACCGAATGGCATCACCAAAAATTCATAATGACCCTCATGAGTTCAAAATTCTATCTTACAAATATCTTCCTCCTTAATCCAAATTTGGTGATAACCAGATCTAAGATCTAACTTGGTAAAATACATATCTCCATTCAATTCATCTAACAAATCATCAATGACTGGAATAGGAAACTTATCTTTAATGGTGTACATGTTGAGCACTCTATAATCTAGACACATGTGCCAAGTTTCATCCTTCTTACGCACCATCACCACAGGCGAGGAGTAAGCACTTTGGCTATGCCTGATAATTCCTGCCTCTAGCATCTCCTCAACAATTTTTTCTATCTCACTTTTTTGTATGTGTGGGTACCTATAAGGCTTGATGTTTAGTGGTTGGCTCCTTGGAACTAGTTGTATGGCATGATCATGATCCCTTTTAGGAGGAAGTCCTTTAGGCATATCTCCAAGAATCACTAAGTGACGATCAATTATTTCTTGTAAATTTGGATGAGTAGGAGCATTAGATTGAGAGACTTCTAATGAACATAGCTGGGCCACAAATCCATCCACTCCTTTCTTAAGCAACTTTTGCATTTGATGAGAGCTTACCATCTGTGGGGATTTTTCCTTCAACCCCCTTAGCTTTACTACCTTTCCTTCTGATTGAAATCTCATCAATAGTTCTTGGAAGTTCATCTCAATTGTTCCCAATGTAGTAAGCCATTGTACTCCCAAAAAAATATCTGCTGCACCCATGGATATCGCATACATTGGGGTATCAAGTTGATAATCTCCCATGGATAATTTAATGCTATGACACTTCCCCGAACAACTAACTGTACCACCATCTGTAATCAAAACTTGAAACTCTGGGGCTGGATATATAAAATAATTTAGACGAGTTGTTGTAGAGGAAAAACTAATGTGTTGTAGACTTAAATAAAATTTAGGGTTTAACCTAACTAAACAGTCCACTATCATTGCATTCCTACATTGAATTATCGACCAAGGAGCATAAGCTTATGATGATGCCTACACTATCTATGCCTTCAAGACTCATTTCTAATCTAAGTTAATTTTATACAATTCTTATCTTATCTAGTCCTACTTACTAGAATGCACAGAAATGTAAAACAGTAAATGGAAAACAACAAAAACAATCTAAATTTCTAGTTGCTATGGGTACCTTCAGCAGAAGTTGAAGATAACTGTATTTAACATAAAATCACAGTTTTAATCTAACAATTTAAAAATGATGAAAAGACTAACACTAACCTTTGGAGGATTAAAAACGTACACTCTATTCATGAATCACAATTACTGGAGATATCAATCAAGAGTTCTTACTTGCTTCACAATATAACACATAAGATGGAATGAAACAGATTAACTAAGAATGCAAGAATAAATAAGAAAGCATGCAAAGTGAGAGTTAGTACCTTGAGTGGCCAGCTCAGGGAACTATCTCACTTTTCTTGGAGATTAAATCTACTTCAGATCTTTACACATCCCATAACATACAGTTGAATTCAAATCATATCTAAGATAGAATCTTCTTCAGATTTTATTCAAGATTATAACATGTCTGGAATAACTGATAACTGTAACAAAGTAATGACTATTTTGAAAGTAAAACATAACAACCAACATAATCAACGAACTCATCCCCTAACTTATATAAAGATGGGAGAGTCATGTGCAACCTTCTAACTAACTACGATCATCAATTCATTCCTGGACATCAGGATATTGTTTTTGAGATCAACTTATTAACTGGAACAAAAGAAACAGAGTCCTATCCAAACAGAAATTCTAACCATAACAACTCATAAATAAGATTCATAAACTTCGGTGAGATTCCTAGAATGAGTCTTCTTTCTCCCCTGCGTTTATTCTCCCATGATGACCATGTTTGTCTCCACCAATTGCTATGTCTAGCACTTGGATTGCATTCTCATTGATTCCTCTATTCTACATCCTGTTGTAATTACTCCTTGGATTCTTTATTTGGCTGCACAGGGTTAATCATTCCAACATATATACAAAACAACCTCTCATAATAAACTTATGAAATACTATCTATATTTCATGCATATTAATAATTCAAATCAGCCATTTGATAATATAACCACCTGAGTTCATTTATCAGCATAGGGTCTAAGTCTTTGGAAAGTATATATATGAAATAACATAAAATAAAGATAATGTATATGAAGTCTTTGCAGAACCATATAGAAAAGGTCTTTAAAACATATGGAAATAGTATAAAAGGAGGACAATATTTCATCCCAACATTCCCCCCAACTTAGACTTTTTCTTGTCCCTAAGCCATATTATAGAACTAGACACCTAAGGCAAAAGGTTATAATGCATGGTAATTCTTTTGAGGTCTGTGTCCACTATAACTCCTTTTCCCTAGTTGAGGTAGAACACATTAGAGTATGCAAGTCTTTCCATCCTGATTTGCTCAGCACGCCTACACTGCTCACTTTTCCCTCTCGTCCAATGTGGCATTGGATAAAGAAGTATAGGAGGCTGATAAGTGAGAGGTAACCATGATACTCCCTTCTGTTCTGATATCTGGATATATCTGCGCAATCTTTCAAGCATATTCATGAAATTATGGATAGAATGGGGTTCCTTCCTCTATAACTCTGGAGTTAAATTGTCACATCTGCTCTGCACATACTTCTGACAATTTTGGATAATAGACACTGCCATCCTCTGTATTCTTCTGTAGTCCCTAAGTCTTAATCCGTGATCACCTTACCTGGTCCTTTATGAGACAACAATGTCAACCATCGGGTTAAGATGATTTCAGGCTCCAAGGCTTCCTTCCTCAGTTGCAGTGGTACTTTCTTTTCCTGTTCTTCATATTGGTCCATCAATAACCCTCTGAGTTGTTCATTTTTAAAATATGACATTAATGCTCTGACCTGGAGGTCTCCAACATAAATGTAGGGATTCCATTGTGTATCTTCATCCATTATATAATTGTGTAGGTAATACTCACACAACTAGTCTTGTTCTTCTAGGCTGACCTCTTTGAAGTAATTACAAAAGATAAACCTTGAATGCAAGTTGGGTTGATCATTGATAAACCTGTTAAACTAAAAACTGAGAAAATTTTCTTTCAAAAAGAGTGCATACACTCTCGATGGAGGTTTGCATCCCATAATCTTCTTGGCCCTTTCAATAGCCTCTGTCAGCTTTTGCTCTAACTGTTTAATATTCAAATCCTTTTCTACAACAGATTCATTGAGGTTATGCTTTTCTTTTTCCTAGTTTTCCTTCTCTTTCCTATTTTCATCAGTCAGTTTCATTAGTTCAAAACCCAAGGACAATGTAGTATGGTATGTTGGGGTTTTTACCACAGGCGGTTGGAGAGTAAGTACTGCCTCTTCCTCAATCTTTGCTTTATTTTCAGCCAGCTGCGCTAACAAATCTAAATTAGAGCCGTGGCCATAAGTTTGGATCTTCTCCTCCAACTCCTGAATCCTCTTTTCCTTTTCTCTATCTCTTTCTTCATAACCCCTTACCTATTCCTCAAGTTGCCTTATTCTGTCTAGGGCTTCCTGCAACTCCTTCCTAATATCTCTGTCTTCTATCAATTCCTTTTCACCTTCAAGATTTTCATCATTCCCTTTTTTAGGGGCATCAAATATTTCCTTAGAAAAGTCATCTGGCATAGGTTTTCCCATTTTTCTGACAATAAACGGATCTTCTGATTCAGAATCAGAAGAAGAAATGTACCTTATTTTTCTAGCAGACATATTATCATTTGTATAGGCATCAGCAGAAGCATCCTCAAGAGGGTTTTCTCCCCTATCCGAATCTAGATTCAGAGGAGCTGGATCAATATGCTGCTGGCCTTTATTTTTGTCTTCTTCTCCAAGGTGCTCAACAATTTTCTCTTTAACACCTTGCTTCCTCAACCTCCCTAATTGCCTAGGAGTAACTGTCTCATGTTTTTCTACCTTTTTCCTCTTCTTGTTGTTCTCCCTTTGACTCTTTGTTTTCTTCCTAGATGTTGAGGAAGTGGTTCTTTTTGTTTTAGGAACAGAGGTTGAGGGCTCTTCAACTGATACAGGCCTAAACTCTGGAGGGTTCTCAGGTTGTGTTTCTTCCTGCTCAGTATCAACAGGGGGTTCAGTTTCATGTGGAATATCTTCCTCTGGCTCTGGTGCTTCCAAGAGTGTTGAGATGTCTACACATTGTTTAAAGGTTTCCCACTCAATATGTGGGTACTGAATCCTTAAACTCCTTTTACTAACAAATCTATTAAACAATGGTGAGAAAGAGTTGTATCTTCTTGTTGCCTCTAATACTCTGAAGACATTCTTCTCAGCATACTATACAAATAATTGGGAACATTGACAAGTTTCTCATGTCTCAAATGGTTGAGCAGTTTAAGATGTACAGTATACAACATATTATATCTACCATCACAAGTGATATATTTGATAATATAGAAAGCACATTTCCCCCAAAAATATGGAAGAGATAATCGTTTGGTACCTTGTGTGGTAGAATCTAGGTGTTCACCTCTTTCACAAAACTCCTCCCTAGTTGCAGCTGCATCAACCCTGACTGGATACTCAGACCCTATTCTAGGCAACCCTGAAACTTGAGCAATTGCAAGCTCGGAAGCGTCTACTGTCAACCCTCTAACCATTGCTTCATCATATTGCAGAGTAAGTGCAAATTCTTGTACCATGTCGTCGTCATATTCTGTCAATTTGAGGAAGTAATCAAGCCAACCCACTCTAGTAAAAAGCGGAAGAACCAGCACATCCTCCAATATTTCCTTGTGTACCGAGGGTTCCCTTCTGATTAAGTCTCCTCCCATTAAGACTGTGAATTAGAACTCTGCAATGTCAATTCTCTACACAATGCCAACTAACTAATTTCTACTGCTTCAGCTCACCACCCTGAAAAACCAGTCTTTCAATTTGCCTCTTTCCTACTTCTCCACTATAACTCCATAAATCCTTAAGGTATTAATTCATTATTTGACAGAGGTGAGTTCATAGCACAGAGTATTTGTCTAGTTTTCTCAAAGGTAGGGTTTTAAACAAGGTTTTGAAAGGCAAAAATGTGAAGGCAACAATGATTAAATGACAATCATTTGAAAAGAAACCCCTCCCCCCAACTTAATGATGAAGTGACCACACTTCATATGGCAGGTGTGAAGGATGGAGAAGGAGTGAGAAAAAGAAATGGTGGAAATATACATCGCATGCATGAAATAAATTATGAATAAACATGAAAATAAATAAAGAAATCTAAGTGTATTAATAGAAAGGTGTTGATTGTACATATATAGCGAAATGAAATAATTAACATACCTTGGAAGTTGTGAACAATACTGGTGAGGTGATAGGATATGCATGCGGCAAATGGGAAGTTGGATGTATGGTTATAGAGTGATAATGCAATAGTGCAAGATGGCAGATGGAAGTACCACTCATAATTTGAAGTGACACTTGGAATAATGTGAATGGATCAATTTGAAAGGAATATGGGTTGATGGAATGGGCGGGAGAATTGAGGTAGTGTTCACCAAGCAATGGAACAGAATAGTAGACTGGTGTTACTACGGGCGCCTACAGCACAGGTCCCGATTGTGTAAATGTAAACATAATATAACAGGTCCCAGCTGAGTCAGGTCCCGACTAAAGAAGTGAAAAATAGGTCCCGACGGAGATATCAAGTTGTAACCATGGAAATTGTGTAGTGTGTGCATGTAGGAAAAACAAAGAAATTTAATTGTCAGCAACAGGGGTTGAGTATTGCAACTCAACCTCCACATTACTGGACATTGCTGCTGTATCAGTATCAGAATGTGCATTGTCTAGTGTTACAACAGTTGAATTAGCATCATCTGGTGTCACAACATTTGAATCAGGAGTATTAGGAGGAGCATATTGAGCAGATAGAGATACCAGAAAGTCATCTCTCTGGAGTGTCTTTTTGTACAATTTGAGCCTATGCCCATTGACCAATAGTGAAAACTGAACTTCATCAATAGTTTGCAGTTGAACTGCACCATTAGGAAAAAATTGTTGGACCCTTGAAGTCCTTATACCTTGAATTATAAAGTAGTGCTCAATCTCATGTAGTGAATTCCTTTGTTTTTATATATTTATCATGTCATTTTGCCCTTTGCTTTTGTATGACCTCTGTATGATGAATGACTTCCAGTCTCATTTCATCCAAGGCATTCAAATGTTGTAGGCTTTCCTATTGTGCAGTGGTCAGATCCATTCCTAGGTCTATTGCTGTCCTCAAGGTTTTATGCTCAAACTCAATAGGCAGAACTGTAGTTTTGCCATAGACCAACTCATAGGGTGTAAACCTTGTAGTTATCTTCCAAGTTGTTCTATATGCCCAAACAGCTTCAGGGAGCCTAGAAACCCAATCTCTTCGATGAAGTTGCACTGTCTTGGTCAGGATGTTTTCAATTTCTCTATTAGTAACTTCGACCTAACCATTAGCCTGTGGATGGTAGGGAGTGGATTTCTTATGCCTGATCTGGTATTCTGCAACCAATTTTGTTATTAAATCAAATGTAAACTGTGGTCCCGAGTCAGTTACTATTTCTCTTGGAACACCATACCTGGTGAAGATGTCTTCATACAAGAATTTGGCCACATTGCCATCTCTGGCAAACTGTAATGCTTTCACTTCTACCCATTTAGTTAAGTAATTTGTACATACCAGGATATATTCTTTGTAGTTTGATGAAGGAGATATAGGCCCCACAAAATCCAAACCCCACTTGTCAAAAGGAGCTAGTGAGAGTTGTGGCTGCAAAGGCATCTCATCACTTCTAGTAGGTCTCCCCATTCTCTAGCATCTATCACAACTCCTAGTGTACTTGACAGCATCCTTGTGAAGCATTGACCAATAATAACCTGTTGTGAGGATTTTAAAGGCTGTCCGCTTTACTGCAAAATGTCCTCCACAAGGCTCATCATGAGAAGCTTTCATGACATCAAATACTTCATCCTCCCTGATACATCTCCGCATGATATTGTTTGGTCCAGTGTAGAATAGAAATCCAGAAATCCAAGAGTAAGAGAAACATTTATGCACCAACTGCCTCTTCTTCCTTGGAGAGAAATATCTTGGAATTTGCCCTGTAACCAAATAATTGGCTATATCTGCATACCATGGAGTTTATGTAGTGAGAGTAAATAAATGCTCATCAGGAAAGGAATCATCAACCACTCCATCTGAAGATTGTGTAGGTAGTCTGGATAGAAAATCGGCAACAAAATTGGCATTGCCTGGTTTGTCAACAATTGTAATGTCAAACTCTTGCAACAACAATAACCACCTTACAAGTCTGCCACCTACTATGAGTTTATTCATCAAGTATCTGATGGCTGCATGATCTGTATGGATGAAGACTTTGTAACCAGTCATGTAGTGTCTGAACTTATTTATGGCATAAACAACTGCTAACATCTCTTTCTCTGTCACTATATAATTCAATTCAGCTCCTTGTAGATTCTTACTGACATAATAAATAGCATATTCCTTGGATCCTTCTTGTTGGCCTAAAACTGCACCAATTGCAAAATCTGATGCATCAGTATGGATGTGAAAAGGTAGGTCCAATTTGGTCCTCTAAGTACAGGAGCTTGTGTCAAGCAGGTTTTCAACTTTTCAAAAGAAGTTTGACAATCTGGTGTCCACTCAAATTCACTGTCTTTTGTTAATAGAGTAAATAGAGGTGCAACAATTTTGTTAAAATATTGAATGAACCTTCTGTAGTAACCTGCATGTCCTAGGAAACTCCTGACATCTTTATGCTTCTGTGGAATAGGTAGGGTGGAAATAAATTCAATTTTCTTTGGATCCACTTGTATTCCAGCACTTGAGATAAAGTGCCCCAAAACTATTCCTTGTGTCATCATAAGGAAACACTTTTCATTACTCAAAGAGAGATTGTGATTTGTACATCTTTTCAATACCTTCTCCAAATTGTGTAGGGCTTCATCATATGTGTCACCATATGTGGTGAAGTCATCCATATAAATCTCCATACTGTCATGTGCAAAATCAGAGAAAATGCTTAAAACCACTCTTGGAAAAGTAGCTGGAGCGTTGCACAAGCCAAAGGGCAAGACATAGTATGCATATGTCCCCCAAGGGTAGGTAAACATTGTCTTATCTTGATCTTCTAGAGCAATTTTAATCTGATTATGACCACTAAAACCATCAAGGAAAAAAAAATATTTCTTGCCTGCTAGTGAGTCAAGGACTTGGTCAATGAAGGGCAATGGAAAGTGATCTTTCCTGGTAGCAGTGTTCATTTCTCTGTAGTTGACACAAACCCTCCACTTTCCTCCTTTCTTTGGAACTATAACCAATGGTGAAACCCATTCACTGTCTGAAATGGGGTATATGAAGCTTGCATCCAAAAGTTTCTGCAGCTCAGTTTTAACAATTTCCCTGAGGGCTGGATTCATGTGCCTTTGTTGCTCCTTGATGGGCCTGTATCCATCATCTATGTATATCTTATACATGCATAAGTCAGGATCAATACCTTTCATATCATTATAATCCCATGCAAATGCTGCTGAGTGTGACTGTAAAACTCTTTACAAGGAGTGATGTTGTTCATCAGTCAAGGCATTATTAATATTCAACATCTTTCCTGGTCTGACTTCTAGTTGTTTGGATAGTTCTTGCACAGAAGACAAATCAAGGTTGGGTAACACAGGTAAGCATTGCTGAGGTAATAAAGCATGAAATATTTGAGACACCTCTTCTGATGAACAACTTGGTATTGTGATGCTCAAAGGGTCTTGCAAGCAAGATAGACAATCTTGCTGCTGCAGATGCCTTCCACAGTCATTATGGAGGACATGAGCAATTAGTTCATCTTCATCTGGAACATCTAACAAGGGGCTGCATTCAATAGTCATTAGTGTTTGCAAGGAGTAAGTGTCCTCTTCTTCTTGGAAAGGCCAAATGGTCTGCTCAAGTTCATGGTATGGTTGGGCTGGAGGATACAACACTAGTTTCTTGGTCACTGTCCCATTAGAGATGATCATGTTACCAAACCTACAACCTATAAATGCATCAGCAGTGGCAAGCCATGGTCTGCCTGGTATAAGAGGATAACCAACAAGATTAACTTTGGGCTACAAAACTATGAAATCAATTGGATACTCCCAAGAGTCTAATATAATGACCAAATCCTCTATGACTCCCTCAGGTTTGACTATGGACCTATCAGCTAATTGAAGAACTGTCTGGGTAGGCCTAAGATTGTTCAGTTGGAGTATATGCATTGTTTCCTTAGTCATGACATTAATAGAAGCACCTAAATCTATCAGAGTGTTCTTAATCAGAGTCTCGTTGATCTTGACATCCACCACTGGACTTCTTGGGTCTGTATATTTTTGAACAATTATATTACCCAACGTGATGTCTGCAAGATTACCTAACACATGCATTGTCTGGAGGTCTATTCTCTTCCTTCCTTGCTTCTTTATGCAAAGATCCCTAATAGTTTTGGTATAGATGGGGATATCCTTGATAGCTTGGATTAAGGGAATCTTGATGTTGATATCCTTTAGTTGGCTAAGAAGGGCAGTATCAGCATGAGCTGGTTGCTTTTGCATGGTCAAACATTCAGGGAAAGGAGGAGACTTCTGCTGAAAGGTAGGTTGGGCATCTTGGTTTGAGTCAGGTTCCAAGGGTTATTTATCTGGGGTCTCTTTGGTGGGCTCTTCATCTTCAAGCTCAGTAATTTGGGGAGATCAAGGTCCTACAAGTTGTTTCCCTGATCTAAGATGAACATTACTCACTACCACTCCATAGGTGGGATATTGTATCACCTCATTAGTATAAGCCTGCTGAACAAGCTTGTTGTTAGGGTTAGGTGCAGGTTGGGCAGAGATTTGGGTAGGTCTAGGAGATGGATTTTGAGGTGGATCTAGAGGTGGTGGCATGATGGCTGGTTGTTGTGGCTAAGATGGAATCATAGGTTGCTGAAATTGTGCATTTTGCTGCCATTGTTGGCCCTTGTTCCACTGAGGCTGCCATTGTTGCTGTGGATTAGGCCACTGAGGATTATAGTTATGTCCTTAGAAATTTTGCTGTGGCCATGGGTTAGGTTATTGTTGGTTCCAACCAGCTTGTGGAGTAGGCCATTAAGGATATTGCCATTGTGGGTTTTGCCATGCATTTGGGTTACCAGACCATTGCTGAGTATTCCAGGCAGAGAAGTTCTGATTTGCAGCAGGAAAGGGAGGATTAAAATTAAGTGGATTAAGAGGCATACCTTGTCATTGTTTCCATGGCCTTCTTTGAGCAATGAAGAATAATTGCCCATCCTCTCCTTCGAATTATTGTAACTCTGGTCTCTCAATCCTTTCTTGCTGGATACTGGCCACCCTCTTGCATTTGCAATTGGCTTTCCTTTGTCTGCAGCTGGGGCAATATTCAGTGAGCATTGCATCTACCTCTTCTTGTTTCTTCTTGATTTGAAGAGTGTCCAACTATGTAGCTATGTGGCTAATGATATCTTCTTTCATATTAGTCAGCAAGTTACTAATTTCCACTTGAGAAACTCCATTAGCTACCTTGCCTGCAATGGTTACTCTTTCTCCTCTGGGCTTTCTGGAAAAAGTCCTAGAGTAGTTCCTACAAGCTGTACAAATATCTTCAAAGGGTAGTTGCAAGATATCCCCTATTCCAATGAGATTTAGCGCATCCATGCAATCATCATTGACTCCTCTTAAAAAGACCAGCTTCAATGATTCTTCGGACAACCTATTCTGAGGGTTTTTCTTCAAGGCAAATTGGAATCTCTCCACATAGTCCTCTAATGGCTAATCCTCCTTCTGTGACATCCTAAAGATGTCATCTTTCCTCCTATCATGTCCTCTGCAGTAGTCTTTGTATTTTGCCAATAATTTTGTCTTCATGGTATCCCAGTCTGGAATGGCATCTTTCCCTAGTCCCATAAACCATCTTAAAGCAACATCCTTTAGGGTAACAGGGAACATCTTAAGTCTGTAAGGATCAGTGGTATAATCATAACTCCTACACAAAACATTAAACTCAAACAGGAAAGTGTTAGGATCTTCAGTCCCCAAACCATAGAAAATAGGCAATACAGATGGTGGTATATTTTTCAGAGTAGCTATCCGTGCTAGGTCTGGTATAGGGAATTCAAATGTAGCTTGTCCTGGAGGATCCTCTACTGCATCTGCCATGGTTCTGAAAGTTCCCTCTGTGGCAGTAGAGGAAGCTGATGGAGATGTAGGGGGTGTTGATGAAGATGTAAAAGGAAACTCTCCTTCATCACTTCCTATTGTGTAGTTGAAATCAGCTGTACCCTCGTTGTTCTAAGAAGTTGATGGGAGGAATCTACCTTGAGTATCTCTTTGCCTCCGCATACAGTAAATTGAGCTTTATGTTTCAGCGGCCCTGCACAATGTTAGTAGAATGCTTGGTGTTTCTTGAAAAATAAATTTATGCAATCTAATATTGAAATCAAGATTTAACTTATAAAAGCATGTGAAACCTAACAAATGAGATTATGAAGATAGCACCATCCACGGTAACGGTGCCAAAAATGTAGAGGAAAAACTAATGTGTTGTAGAGTTAAATAAAATTTAGGGTTTAACCTAACTGAACAGTCCACTATCATTGCATTCCTACATTGAATTATCGACCAAGGAGCGCAAGCTTATGATGATGCCTGCACTATCTATGCCTTCAAGACTCATTTCTAATCTAAGTTAATTTTATACAATTCTTATCTTATCTAGTCCTACTTACTAGAATGCACAGAAATGTAAAACAGTAAACAGAAATGGAAAACAACAAAAACAATGTAAATTTCCAGTTTCTATGGGTACCTTCAGCAGAAGCTGAAGATAACAATATTTAACAAAAAATCATAGTTTTAATCTAATAATTCAAAAATGGTGAAAAGGCTAACACTAACCTCTGAAGGATTAAAAACGTACACTCTATTCATGAATCACAATTATTGGAGATATCAATCAAGAGTTCTTACTTGCTTCACAATATAACACATAAGATGGAATGAAACAGATTAACTAAGAATGCAAGAATAAATAAGAAAGCATGCAAAGTGAGAGTTAGTACCTTGAGTGGCCAGCTCAGGGAACTATCTCACTTTTCCTGGAGATTAAATCTACTTCAAATCTTCACACATCCCATAACATACAGTTGAATTCAAATCATATCTAAGATAGAATCTTCTTTAGATTTTATTCAAGATTATAACATGTTTGGAATAACTAATAACTGTAACAAAGTAATGGCTATTTTGAAAGTAAAACATAACAACCAACATAATCAATGAACTCATCCCCTAACTTATATAAAGATGGGAGAGTCATGTGAAACCTTCTAACTAACTGCGATCATCAATTCATTCCTGGACATCATGATATTGTTTTTGAGATCAACTTATTAACTGGAACAAAGGAAACAGAGTCCTATCCAAACATAAATTCTAACCATAACAACTCATAAATAAGATTCATAAACTTCGGTGAGATTCCTAGAATGAGTCTTCTTTCTCCCCTGCGTTTATTCTCCCATGATGACCATGTTTGTCTCCACTAATTGCTATGTCTGGCACTTGGACCACATTCTCATTGATTCCTCTGTTCTACATCCTGTTGTAATTACTCCTTGGATTCTTTATCTGGCTGCACAGGGTTAATCATTCCAACATATATACAAAACAACCTCTCATAATAAACTTATGAATCCTATCTATATTTCATGCATATTAATAATTCAAATCATCCATTTGATAATATAACCACCTAAGTTCATTTATCAGCATAGGGTCTAACTCTTTGGAAAGTATATATATGAAACAACATAAAATAGAGATAATGTATAGGAACTCTTTGCAGAACCATATAGAAAAGGTCTTTAAAACATATGGAAACAATATAAAAGGAGGACAATATTTCATCCCAACAGTTGCCAATTTTTTGTTGAAGAAATTATGAGTACTACCTGAGTTGATCAAGACTGGTACTTTCTGCTTCTTTAAGAAACCCACTACCTTGAGAGTTTGTGGTGCATTGAAACCTGAGATTGCATGACAAGAAATGCTTGGTTGAGAATCATGTGATTCCTCACTTGACTCCCTATCCTCCTCTAATATGGGTTCCTCCTCTTCTTCCTCACTTGGACCTTCAATATAGAACAATTTCTTTTCACTACATTTATGTCCTCGACTGTATTTGCTATCACAATTGAAACACAACCCTTTTTCTCTTTTCTCCTCAATTTGTTGTAGAGTCAACCTAGTAGGTTGAGGAAGAGAAGATGTTGAATATCCTTTCTCTCTTGTCACATTAGCCCCTTGCTTCTTAGGAATCAAATACTTCTCCTCTACCTTGCGTGCCAAGATAAAAGACTCATTTACCGAGCTAGGACTAAACTCATGTTGAATGTGATCCTTGAGAACACCCAAGAATAAATCATTCAAGTTCTCCTCTGTAATTGTATCCACTCAAGGATAGATTTTGGAATTCTTGAATATAATCCTTAACTGATTCTATTTGTTGAAGTTTAGCAAGCTGGCTGAAGAAGTTGTCTGTCACACTATTGCTATATTGTGCTTGGAGTTCCTCTCTAAAAACTGACCATGAGATGGTGAGACCCTTTTTCCTTCGATGAGTATGAAGCCAACAATACCAAATGAATTGATCTGGTTCTAGATATAGGGAAGCCATCGTGACCTTTTGTCCATATGGGATTTGATGTACTTCAAAAAAATTCTCCATTTGGTTTATCCATGTTAGAAGATCCTTGCCATCAAACTTGTGCATATCCACCTTTGGAAACAAATTACTAGATCCCATAGGAGTATTAAAATTTGTGTCAGTATTAGCCGACTTGGAGGTTTCACCTTGGTTCCTTGAGAACTCCTTTCTTGGTTCATTCATATAGGCACTTAACATGCTTCGTATATCCGATATATCTCTTCTTAGGTCACACATATCCACCTTAATTGAGGAAATGTCTTCCTTGATTTGAATGATTTCCTCATTAGGATTAGTATCCTCTATTGTTACCCCATCCTTATTAGGAGTCTTCCTCGGTGTGACAACATTCTTTTTGCCCCTTGTTGTAGGCCCCGTCATGATCAGAACCAGTAATTTTGAAATAAATCACTCAAATGAAACCTAAATTATCTAAAATTTTTACTGTAACTTAGTAGGGTCAAAATACCTCTTACCCAGAAAAATCTTCGAGAAATAAGCAGATTTGCAACCTTGAGAGCAAATTTTGTGGAAACACTAATTTTGTAATAACTTGCTTATTTCTACTCCAATTTATCCAAATTTTGGACTATAGTCTCCTCTGGCATGTATTCAAAAACCCAATAAAAATCAGGGTCTAATTCAGCCATATATGAGAGATATGTAGATCCCAAATAAATTGTGTAGAAACCATAATTCTGCAATAATTTGCTCAATTTTGCTCCAATTCCTCTAAAATCTGGACTATAGCTTCTTTAATATGGTCTTCAAAAACCCTTTAAAAATTAGAGAAAAAAATCACTAAAATCTGAAAGATATGCTCTTCCCAAAATCGCCTCCAATATTGAGAAAAAACCTTGCCTCTATGGTGCCAAGATCATGCTCTGATACCACTTGTAATGAAATAACTTGCACAATGGAAGAAGATGATATGAAATATTTTGCAAATACTTGATAATAACTGAGAATAACAGGCCACTTCAAGGGGGCAACCTTCAAATATCTCCAATGAGAACACAATTCACAATATGATGATGAAATAAGACTCACATCCTCCTATATATACCTAATTATGCTTAGGTTGAATAGACACACCCCTATATAAGACCTAGTCTGACCTATCTAACTAAATAATAATATAATAATGATAGCATGACTTAATTAGTAGTTAAGATAGCCACAAGCTGACTATTCATAACCCAATGTACACCAATATTAAGGGCAAAGCAGTAGATAGCATAACTATATGCTGCCACTTTCTCATCTAGTGAACTACTCCTCCAAATAGAAAAAAAACCACTTATCAACCTATAATTATCCAAATCTCTAGCCCAACCAAAATCCATAAATCCCTATATGCTCAACATCTAGCCAACATAATTAGTACCATGATAAGTCAAACAATGGTTGAAAATTCCTCTCAAGTACTTGAACACTCTTTTTACTTGTATCCAATGTTCCATAACTGGCCTAGCCATTAACCTACTGAGAACTCCCACATATTGGACAGTGCCTGATCTTATACAGACCATTACATACATAAGACTTCCTATCACATTGGCATATGGAACATTGTTCATGTCCTCCAAAGCTTGTACAAAATTAGGACGTTGTTTCAAACTCAAATTTGTACAAACTAGAAGGGTTGTACTTACCAGTTTTCTATCATGCTTGCCAAATTACCACAAAATAGTCTCAAGATATTTCCTCTGACTTATCCAACACAATTTCTTGTTAATCCTATCCTTATTTATCTCCATGCCAAGTATGTACCTAACAACACCTAAACCCTTCATCTCAAATTTACTAGACAATTGAGCTTTGAGTTCCTTAATCAATGCCTTATTGTTCCCAATGATAACTATAGCATCAACAATAAAATGAGAACTAAAATGCGATTATCAACCTATTTGAGGAATACATAATGATCAATATTACTCCTAGATCAAAACCCCATTCTAACACATTTGAATCAAACTTTTGATTCAACATATGCGATGACCGCCTTAACCCATACAAGGACCCTTTAGTTTACAAACTAGATTATTTTTACCTCTCACCTCAAATCCTTTAGGTTGTTTCATTATGATTTCCTCCTCTAAATCACCATGTAAAAATGGTTTCTTGACATCCATCTACTCCATTTCATAATCATATGCTATAACTATGGACAATAACATTTTAATGGAACTTAACTTAGCTATCGAAGAAAAGATCTCACTGAGGTCTATTCCCTTTACCCGGGAATAACCTTCTACCACCAAATGCACCTTGTGCCACTCAAGTGACCCACCTACCTTGAAGACCCAATTATAGTCTATGGGTTTCCTACCTTCAGGAAAATCCACCAAGTCCTAAGCCTTACACCGCTACAATGCCAATAGCTCCTCTTCCATGTCATTCCTTCAAGATTTTTTCTCCTTAGAAGTGAGAGATTCTTCTATAGAACTCAATTAATTATCAATACATGTTAGAGCAAGAATACAACAAAAATTAGGTGGACTGTACTTGTCGGGTGGTCTTTGTTGCCTTGTAGACCTCGTAGTTACCGATGGAGAATTTCCTGCCATATCTTCACCATGTTCTTCTTCAAAGCTTATGTTACATGTGCTTGCCTCATATCCATCCAAATTATCATGTATACTTGATTGTTCATCTTCAAATGCATTATGTTACTCTGACTTATGTTCAAAATGGACCTTTGGACTCTCTTAATCCTTTGTCTATTCCTCCCTCGATACAATTCTATGCTCTTTAAAAGTGACATTCCTGGAATAGAGAACTTTCAATATCTTGGGATTCCACAGTTTATATACCCAATCAAAACCTACTTCTTTACTTTAATCTAACTTAGATCATTGTTCCTTTTGCACATGAACTAATGCTTCATGACCAAATATCCTCAAATGTATCACAATAGGTTTTCTACCTATCCACATTTCATATGATGTTTTATCCTCTAGCGCAAAAGTAGGAGATATTTTTTTCAAGTAACATGTGATACTACTACCTTGGACCAAAAAACTTCTCCTAGATTAACACTACTTAACATTTTTATAGCTTGATCTAACAAGGTTTTGTTTGATCTTTTAGCTATTTCATTCTATTGTGATGTATAGGGAGTTGTTCTTTGCTTCACAATTCTAGTGTTTAGAATATGCCTCAAAATATTTAGAGAAAAACTCTTCACCATTATCTATCCTAAGCACTTTGTTTTTCTTATTGGTCTGATTCTCAACTAGAGCTTTGAACTCCTCAAATTTAAGAAATACTTTAGACTTTTGTCTGCAAAAATAAATCCAATAATGCCTAGAATAAGTATTAGTAAAGGATACAAATATCAAGACTTACCAATAGAATTGATATCCACGAGACCAAAGACATCAATATGTATCCCCTCCAAAATTTGTTTTTCTCTTTTACTACCTAATACAAACCACACCCTATTTTACTTTCCAAACACACAATGTTCACAAAATTCAAAACCTAAAGAATAATCTGAAATGCCTTCTACCATATGTATATTCACCAAGGTTATCAAACCTTTTTCACCTATGTGTCTTGGTTTGTAATGCAAAAACAACCCAAATTCAAGTTTAATTACATTGCAAGATCTAGACAATGTCGATGCATCTAGACTAAGTAGAGTAACATGCCACAATCCCTTAGCAAGCACCAAGTTGCCTCTAGGCAATATGTACCCTTTATTATCAAAGGTTACATGCATACTAGAGTCACTCATCTTTGAAATAAACACAAGATTTTAGGCCAAACCTAGAATATGCAAGATATTTGAGAGTGTTCTCACTCTACCATCCATAAAGGGTACCTTTACCTTCCCTCAACTAACTATCCTTAGAGAGTTGTTATCATTGAGAAAAACCTATTATTTGTCACATTTCTTGTAGTCAAAATACCACTCCCAATGAGGAGTCACACGATATGATACACCTGAGTCAATTAACCAAGAATCATCACTAATGTTACATTACCAGAAATTAAGGCATCACTACTATATTCATCATTATCTAAGAATTTATTAGAAGAATCATCCTTCTTCATGGATTTATAATCCTTCTTAATGTGACCTCTCTTACCACAATTCTAGCATTTTACTTTTGATTTCTTTAGAGACTTGCTTGCTCGTTACTTTAGACTTTTCATCTATACTCTTCTTCTTATACCCTTTCTCCTTAGACCTACACCTAACAACCAAGGCATTATGAGATGTTTCATCCATGAAATTATTTCTAATCTCTTCATTTAACAAAATTTTAATGACATTCTCTAGTTTATGTGGTGGAGTATTGCAACTAATTGTCATTACTAAAATTTCCCATGAATTGGGTAAAGAACAAACTAATAAATGCATTTATCCTCCTCATCCAGTTTGACTTCTATTGATGCAAATTGAGTTAAACTATGGTTGAAAGTATTAAGGTGATCATTCATTGAGTCTCCATCTTCCATCTTTAAAGAATACAACTTCTTTTTTAAGACATGCTTATTTACAATTCTTGGATTGATATAATGTACCTATCTTCTTCCATGGTGAATGAGTAGTTTGTTTCTCGCACATTCATCGACACTAAATTTGAAAGACATAAATGAATAGTAATTCTATCTTTCTTAAATTTATTCTATTCCTCATTAGACATACATGTGGGTTTAGCTAAAGAAGACATTGTAGTCCATTGATCCCTTTCTAACAAAAGATCTTCCATTTTCAACATCCACAACTCAAGTTTCTACCCATTAAAATTCTCAATTTTAGACCTTGAAGTATTAGCCATAGATTCAACACCATGCTATCTTTTCAAAAAATCCTTGAAAGCTTCCCTTTGTGACCAATTATACATGCACCATACCAAAATTGTTGTGCTAAAGGTTTCAACACTACTAGTATACCACACATTTGGATACCAAACTTGGCTTTGACACTAAACTGTATAGCTCTAATACCAAATATTGGGAATAATATCCCTATTATAGTCAACCAATAGGCTAAGATAAAGGTATTGCATATAATTAAGTGATTAAAAATAATTATATCAGTTATACAATCTAATTACCAACATTAAACGAAATACATGGAATAGTATGCAAACCACAAGAAACACATAAGACTCGAGATTTACATGAGAAACCCTTATGGGAAAAAACCCACCACTAAAGGAACATCACAATTATATTATTCAAAATACAAAGATTAAATACAAGAAGTCTCTTTGCAAAGTCTCAATCTACTAGTTTACGTCATACCCTTCTTCTACAATCATATTTATATTACATCAATCTTTTTTTTTTAGACTGCAGGAATCGGGTAGCCCCCCTATAAATTGCAGTGCGCTTGGTAAACTTTTTTCACGTGATTGGTGAAGCTGGCACGACATGCCCTCTGGTATCACGGGGACGGGGGGAGACTGGACCTCGTGACCTTTACCGCAAGAGGAATTTTTAGCCAATCGAGCTAGGGCCCCTACCCCTACTACATCAATCTTTTCACTAGAGTATTTAGCATCTATTTTCACACATTTCTCTTATGACCAATAAACCAACTGACCCTTTTCAAACAACCAACCTTGGTACATTCACACAAGTAAACAAATATAGGCATCATCATGAAATACCAATTGTCTAATTGTCTAACCATCTTGTGGATTATCTGTTATGTAGGGAAAAGGATGAATGATGGCAAGTGTACAAACAAGATCAAAGCCCTCTTCCACAATAACATTCAAGGACAAGATTGAGCTAAATCACAACCAAGGAGAAGGTGGACTCAACTGCAGATCTTGTGCTCTTGATTTGCTATGGAAAGATGAGATTTAACCAAGCTTTTTATCAAACCCTAGGTTAAGTATGAATAAAACCCTAGTTATGAGATAATCAACTTGAAACAGACAAATGACAATGGTAGCCTAGAATTTGAAAGTACATAGATGATTAGTGAGATATCAGAACCTATTTCATAGAAGCTGGAATATCGGAGGACGTGTTGACACTTAAAAAAATTAGTCTCCAAAAATCAGTTCACCTAGAATATCTCCTGGATATCCCCTAGGAAGCTGCCCTGCAATCCTTTATCCTTCAAATCCTCATGCTCATCCTTGCAAAAATCCCTAAAAACTCATCTAGAGAATTCTTGCAAAAAGCCCAGAAAAACCCAGAAATCTTTTGCCTTCAAAGTCTTCCTTCGCAGAGTTTTCCATCTTTTATACTTAGTCATTTTGGTATGAATATCCTGGTGACATCATTAGGATCTTAGTTAACGTCTTGGATATTATCTTAATATCTTGGACCTTGGCCGAGGTCCCTATATCCCCCTCATAATCAGACCTTAGTTAATATGCGGGTCCTTTGCAAATGTGCAGACCCTTGTGAATATGACAATGACGTCATCCAGATATTTCCTAATATCCAGATCTTTCATAGTATCCACGCCCTTGTGAATGTCTTGCTGACATCATCTGAACCCCCTCCCCAAAGAAATGCATATAACAATGACATCATCTAGATATTTCCTAATATCTGGATATCAAGTTAAGATCCTGATGACGGATATCCATGAGGATGATGACTTCTCCATACTACGAAGGAAAATTTGACGGAAACATCTGGATATCACATAGCCCGTAGACTGCCTAAGACTGACGTCACATTCCTTCCACGCAACTATGAAATGAAGACATCTATAAAGTGTATCAGGGGCAGATAAGAATTAGATGATAGCGCATTGTTGTAGGAGGATCTTGCTTACAGGGAAGATCCTATGTGCGGCCGCGAGATGATGACACATGGACATCCAGATGTCCGATGACCTCAACTTTGACTGCAAGTATCTCCCTCATCCTGAGGAATTTCTACATGATCCAAAAGGCAAAAGTGCTTAGAGTTTCCTCCTCCTTCACTTGGCAGGATTTGAGGGGATATTCTCATTTCAAAATATGATCCAAATTTCATGATCCGGATTTGCGCATGTGGATATCTGGATGGTAGCCAATCGAGGATGAATTTGCAGTCTCGGTCGACAAGACATCTCAGCGACCAATTTAAAGTGTTGCAGAAGATTTTCATATGTAGATATTTGTTGCATTTATGGTTGCAGATGAGTGAATCAGTAGCTTGCATTAAAGGCTGAAATTATCTCCCATCTACCCAGGCTCTAGATATTTTCTACAATGAATTCTTCTAGGCCGACATTCCTTTTGGTAGAGATATTTTCTGACAGAGCCCTTGGGGCAATTTATTGTAACCTAATTACGTCAAGTGGAATGATAGGCTATATGTGCATGAAAGTAAGATGTAAAAGTTGGTTGGTCTTTTGGGCATTTTTTTAGACAGTCAATTGTAGAGCTCTCTAGGGTTTCAAAAAAGAAAAAGCTCCAGTTCCCTAGCAGTGAAGACACAGGTTTTGAAAGGTTTTTCATATTGAATTTAGCCATCAGTGTATGAACTTCTCCTTCTTATGTAATCTTTCAAGGAAATTCTAAATTTCTGTAGGGTTTTGTCTTGCCACACTCCATGGTATGACTGTAACCATTGATCAGATGAATGAATAGATTCTTTAAGCATTACATGCTATGTGATGATCTCTTTTATGGTTGTAGATGATTGATTGTAGCTTGATGAAGGATTACTAAGTATATTCTCCATTGATTGTTGTTTTTTCTTGCATTTGAATATCCAAAAAGTGCATGTTTCATTTCTCTTGTTATTTTCTTCCTTTTGTTAGACTGTGGACTCCGTAACCCAATATATATTAGGCACCAGTCTGAAACTTTCCATGATCACCCACACTCTTAAAAATCAAAACAAACTTATCATGTGTGAAGAAAGTAATTAATTTGTATGTCTTGCAAACAAGCATATTTGCACCTTCCATTGTCAATGGGAGTGTCCTTTTATTAGCTATATAGGGGTTATTAATGACAACCAGTTCTTTTAGGTCCAGTGACAGTCTTTGGGGCCTAGAAGGTAGTTTGGGTTTGGTTGTCCTGTTATTTTTAGTTGTGCATTTGGTTTGAACCTAATAGCTGTTTAGGTATACCCCTTGGAATATTCCTCCTAGGTTTAAGTTGAGCTTGAAGTGCAGAGGAGTTAACCCACTCCTATAGGTTACCCAAAATCACCTTGAACTTGTTGATAAACCTCTTCCATTCATCTAGAACAACCATCCTTGGCCCAGGTAATTTGGGAATGTTTTAGGGTTTAGGGTTGTAGTTATTTTGGGAGTCAACATGACAAATTTGGTAACTACCGAAGTCCATAAGTGAGAATTTATTGAAGGTCAAAACTAAGAAGATGCTGCAAATGATGCTCAGAAACTAGATCCAAAGCTTGTAAGCCTAGTAGACTAGGGTGCCAACTTCCCAAGTCCTTTTGGAGGGATATCCAGAACTATTTTTGAATCCTGAAAACTTGATTCCTATACTATCTTCCTACAACTCCACTTTCCCTGAAACATGTACCTGTAACTTGTACACAAGATGACAAGACATGGGTTTGTGGTTTGTGGCGTTTAGGGATTTACCTCAATCAAATCCCAGGTTAGCATTCAAGCTTTCCCAACATTGTTGTTAGAGAGAGCATGCCCTTATAGGACAGAGGCTAAAGATAATCCAAATGATGAAATGATTTAAATAGCAATGATGTCACCTCAGAGGTGAAGTCCTTAGGAGG
Organism: Cunninghamia lanceolata; assembly: GCA_027924645.1. Classification (NCBI taxonomy): domain Eukaryota; kingdom Viridiplantae; phylum Streptophyta; class Pinopsida; order Cupressales; family Cupressaceae; genus Cunninghamia; species Cunninghamia lanceolata. The sequence continues at coordinate 11,104,999 of BSBN01000082.1, read as the reverse complement.
ATGAAGATTCTTCAACTCATAAGGAGATGGATGATGATTCTAAATCTACAACAAACACATAAATACAAACTCAAAGAAGCAACAATAACATAATAAATGCCTTGAATGCTCTTTGCCTTAATATCATAAGTTCGTAATATCCATCTAAGTTCAAAATGAAGTCAAAAACTCACTTATATATGCTTTTTCGCTAACATTTGAGAAATTAAATCACAAAAGTTGAAAAAGAGGAACATTTTTAAAGGTCCTAGGCTAACATAACATTAATTCACCCTAACCAATTAGGGAGGACTTGGGCGGTTGGCATCCAAGTCCAGGGGCCCAATTTGAGTCTAAGATAAGTTAAATGAAGGGCCCAAGGTCCCAAATTCATATGGGTGTCGAGCTATTTCCCTCAAGATGTTGAATTATAATTCATAGTGAGATAAATAGGACCTAGGAGCTAAACTTGGAGGTAAAAAGGCATGTGTCCACTTTTTACTCCATAACATTTAGCCCCCACTTTAATGTGTGTATGATCTTATGATCTATACATGCATTAAAGTATGTTCAGAGCACATCAAACACATCAAACACAAGAGTGAAGACACACCCTAAGTTTGAAGGACTATTTCTAGCCTCCAAGCTTAGGCAAACATAATAAAACACTTAACAGTCACATAAGACACAATGAATATAGTAAGGAAGCACGTAATACACGAAGAAGATAGTGAAAGCATGCAATACATAGAGAAACCATGAACATAGTCACGCAATACACAAAGAAGACATGAAGAGAAGACATGATTAAGCCATTACATATCTAAATATGATTCTAAGTAAATAAAACACACAATGTGGGGGGCTCATCGCCACATGTCTTTAGACCACTCAAAAACATGCAAAACACAAACAACATGGGGGGCTCATCGCCACATGTCTTTAGACCACGCCACAAGCACACAAGACATGCAAGGAAGACACATAAAACACACAGAATACACAAGCGCCACATACTATGTTATCGACACACTATACGTCTTATACATGGCAAACACAGGTGATAGGGAGGGGCTCATCACTATTCCACTATCTAAAACATGCCAAACACACCTGACGGTTGAGCTACGCTACCACAATTGCCAAAGACACAGTTAAGGGTGAATGACTCAAGATCCAACCCCACCTCGCGATGAGGACTTTATTTAAAAGGATGTGCACTAGCTCAAGAGATACACCATCCCTCCTTCCACAAAAGGGCTTTCAAAATGCAACCCCACTCGCATCATGGAGATGCCTTATAGTGAAAAGGAAGCATGTGCTCAAAGTATACATCTCCACCCACATCATGGAGATGCCTTATAATGAAAAGGAGGTATACATAATAGATCAATGTATGCAGACACGCTTTGTCAATGTAAAAAGTGATCAAACAGTTACCATTATATATGCCCCCACCTTAAAGTGGTTGATCCCGCTTGCCAGTATCAAGCACATTAAGGTAAAGTGAAAACACACAAGGGAACAAGAGTTTTCACAAAGCCCATGCCCCGAAGGTGACATGTGCCACGATCGCTGAATGTTCCCACAAACACATCATTATCATTTTCTAAGATAATCAATAAGATATAAGCTCTGGTTAGAAAATCTTACTCTGAGATAACAACCAAATCAATTCATGAAAGTTATATAGAAATCATATCACATAATAGACCAAGGCTACACTATCGGGTTTGAAACCAAGTATAGCCATTAAGTTATATTGAAGGTATCTCAGAAATGAGTGTGGCAACAAGGTAAGATACAAAACAATCCAAAGTGTATAGAAGTAGATTTAGAGTATTGCAAAGGTTTGTTACAACAAAAGTTCACAACACGAATCACAACACAGAGTGATTCTACTAGTCAAGCATCAGTAATATATATAAACCCCATCTTCATATATGGATTAGGTCCATTTTTGCTATCTTGCTGAAGGTACACACGGTCCTTATCAGTATTTGTTTGTTATCATCATCCGCCAACTAGTAGAGTCACTAAAGAATGGAAATAGTAAAAATGAGAGAGGAGACAAGAGTGACTTGGGTTTACAACATGGGAAGCTGCCCCCAAGACATCCTCCACAACGTTATGCCCCAAGGCAAAACACACAACAATTACAATAAGAGAGAGGATAATAGAAGAATGGAGAAACAAATAGAAGAATGGTCACAACAAAGGCAGTCTCCTTGTATCCTTGACCTTACAAGAGTATCAAGAGTCACTCAAAGACCTAAACAACATATAACACAACACAGGGGAACACAACACAACACATATAAACACATTTATCTAAGAGGAAGCCAAAATTGCGAGCATCTTAGAGGTGCTCCATCAAGTGTGGTAAAATGTGTGAAGAACTCATACCTGATTGATATTTATTTCCAGAACAGGCATGCGGTGCTTGTTTCTCAAGACTTTGTATGTTTGAAAACTTTTGTTGCTTACGGGGAGGGGAATCATTGCCATTTCCCACCGATGACTCACACCTTGTTCTTTTCCTTCCTTTTGCTTTCTTATTCTACTTTGCATGATTAATGATCCTTTCACGATGAAATGGAATTCTTCTCATCGTCACCACTTTCTCTTGCTTCAAGTGATTGCATATAGGCTATTCCAATTGCATATCTTGTGGATGTTGGTTATCTCCTAATCCATAAAGGGATAACGGAGGAGGAACCTCAGCATAGATACCTTTTTTACATGGGCGAGTTAGATCTTTATTTGTTGTCTTATCCACTTCTAACATACCAACTATGCCATCATAGTCAAGATAGTCATCTTCAATCTCCATGGTATTATGTTCCACCATATTATTGTCGCTATGCTTAGGAAAAAGATCAGTGAATATTTGTAAATTTTGATTCGAAGAAGCCACCGACTTATTTCCATTGTCATTCACACTAGTAACTTGTATCATATTAGAATCGATGAGGTCTTGAATTTCATGTTGAAGCCGCATACATCTTTTGGTGTCATGTCTTGGTGAGCGGTGATAGTGATAATAAGTGTTAGCATTAAATGAAGTTCCTTGTGGCTTGCTACTGTTGAAAGGATGAGAAAGAGGAAGCTTCAAAAGATTGATGTTCACTACTTGAGTCATTATCGAATGGAGAGAATCTGATAATGGAGCAAATTGTCTCTATTCCTGTCTAAATTGAAATGGTGCCCAAGGAGGCTTTGTAATAGCAGACACTTGTGAGTGAAAATTGTTCAAATGTTGCCCATTGATCTTAATGAAATTCCTGTTGTTCTTCTTGAATTAATTTTGAGATTGTCTAGCTACGAATTGACCAATAGGAGACAATGAGGTATGATTCTCATACTGACTAGTTGAAAGTTGGTAATCTCAGAGAGCTGTGCATAAGTGTTGAAAAGAACTATACTTCATCAACAGAATCTTGTCGCGTATGTTTAGTTGTAGATTCATAATGGATACCTTCTAAAGATCCTCATCTTTAATTGGATATTGTATTTATGAGATGAGACCTTGATATCGACTGATGAATTCTGTGAATTTCTCTTTTAGACCTTGTTTATAATGAACCAAATCAACCAATGAGACAATAGATCCAATGTTTTCTTGGAAGTGTTGCAAGAATTGATGAACTAGCTGTGAGAAGGAATTTATTGAATTAGGAGGTAGAGAGCAAAACCATTTCAAAGCAATATCTCTGAGAGATCAAGGAAAGAGTTTTGCTAATAGTGCCTCATCAAAGAAGAAATCACTACACATCACTGTGAATGCTACCACATGAGTATTACGATCACCTTTACCACCATACTTTTCAAAGTGAGGAGTCTCAAATTTATCAGGCATTGGAGTTCTTAGAATTGCATAAGATAAGGGATTGCGAGCATGATATGTTGGTAATGCAGGTTGAGAAGAAGCATTAGTTAGGTTTGTCACTTTTTTTGTAAACAAGACATACTATGCAAAAGATGATTTAGGAGAGTATCATTAGGTGAAGAGGTGGCTTATGGATTTGAGAAAGGTGGATTTGATGTTTCAGTCATGAAATTAAAAGGTGGTTGGTAATGGGTGGAATGATGGGAGGTTGAGAATAGGTATGCATGGGTATAGAGACATGAGGTGCTGAATTTTGATAATTAAATCCAATAGATTTGTAATTTCCAGTAGATGTTCTGATGGTAGTGGTAGCATTACTACAAGCATGTGAATTGGTGGTGAGAATTGATGATGTGAAAGTGGATACTCCAGTAGTCAGTATGAGTGCTGAGACTAGTGAAGTTATATATGTCGATGTTGATACATTTTCAATGACATTCACGTGGCTAGATGTTGGCATAATGTTATGTTCCACTATGTGAGCTAATACACTAAGCATATCAACACCTTCCCATCCTTCTTGTAGTATTACTCTTATACCTTCAACAATAGGCACCATCTCTTGAGCTAGATGCACGCGTTCTACAATTTGTTGAAATTCAACTAGTTGTGTGTCCAATTTTTTAATTTGTTCCTCAGGCACATGTGAAACTACATCAATCACATCCTCAACATCATGAAATGTTTGTTCTTCCATTGTATTAGTGTTTATGATATCTTGCAAAGATGTTGATTCACTCTTTGTCAAGTAAGTGTGCAATGGGTTTTCTGATGTTTGCATATCATCACTATTGAAAGCAGTAAAACCCATTAATCTACAACTTCTCCTTACAAAGATGCTTCTATTAGGGTGGCAAGTTATACAACTCATGCAAAGTCCTATAACACTCAATGCACAAACCAATAGAACAATCAAAAGTATTAAGGTAGTTATGATTGTTGAAATACACAATGTGTAATTGTAAAATTTGAAATTTTAATGCAAGAATGTGCAATGAAGAAACAATACAACTCAAAATCAGATTTGAATGAGTGTTTATGAGAGCAACAAAATCTGAAATAATATTTTGACTACCAACCCTAGATTTTGAAAAAGCTAGGTTATATGAAAAATGCAAGTTTTCAACAAAACCTTAACAAATGAGATTTTCAAATGCAAGATGTGATATAATGAAATAATTAATTGCTGTTATTTGTTTTAGATCTGATGTGAAAATCAGAAAATCAAATGTTTCCAATGATATGCAATGAAATAATGCAAAACTATGCCTTTATGCAAGCCTAGAATGTTTATTTTTTCCAATTTTTTCAAATTTATGCAAGATTTTCCAATGTAGGATGATAGATATGATATGAATTAATGCAAGGACTGATTTCAACACTCAACAAGATGCAAATGTTCACTGCTACAAGTTTACCAAAATTTTATGTAGGGAAAAGGATGAATGATGGCAAGTGTATAAACAAGATCAAAGCCCTCTTCCATAATAACATTTAAGAACAAGATTGAGCTAAATCACAACCAAGGAGAAGGTGGACTTAGCTACATATCTTGTGCTCTTGATTTGCTATGAAAAGATGAGATTTAACCAAGCTTTTTATCAAACCCTAGGTTAAGTATGAATAAAACCCTAGTTATGAGATAATCAACTTGAAACAGACAAACAACAACAACAACCTAGAATCTGAAAGTATAGAGATGATCAATGAGATATCAGAACTTGTTTCATGGAAGTTGGAATGTCAGAGGATGAATTTGGTAATCGTCTAAGTCCAGAAGTGAGAATTTGCTGAAGGTCAAAACTGAGAAGATGTTACAAATGATGCTCAAAAACTAGATCCAAAGCCTATAAGCCCAGTAGACTAGGGCACCAACCTCCCAAGTCCTTTCGGAGGGATATTCCAGAACTATTTTTGGATCCCGAAAGATTGATTCCTGCAACTCCACTTTCCTCGAAACCTATACTTGTAACCTCTACACAAGACGGAAAGAGAGGGGTTTGGGGGTGGTAGTGTTTAGGGGGTTGCCTCAGTCAAATCCCAGGTTAGCATTCAAGCTTTCCCAACACTGTTGTTAGAGAGAGCATGCCCTTGCAAGATAGAGGCTAAAGATAATCCAAATGATGAAATGATTCAAATAGCAATGATGACACCTCGGAGGTGAAGTCCTTAAGAGGATGAAGATTCTTCAACTCATAAGGAGATGGATGATGATTCCAAATCTGCAACGAACACACAAATACAAACACAAATCTGCAACATTAACACAATGAATGCCTTGAATGCTCTTTGCTCCAATATCATAAGTTTTCAATATCCATCTAGGTTCAAAATGAAGCCAAAAACTCACTTATATGTGCTTTCCCGCTAACATTCATGAAATTAAATCACAAATTTGACAAACAGGAACATTTTTAAAGGTCCTAGGCTGACATAACATTAATTCACCTTGACTAATTAGGGAAGACTTGGGCGGTTGGCGCCCAAGTCCAGGGGCCCAATTTGAGTTTGGGATAAGTTAAATGAAGGGCCCAAGGTCCCAAATTCATATGGGTGTTAGGCTATTTTCCTTGGGATGCTCAATCATAATGCATAGTGAGATAAATAAGACCTAGAAGCTAAACTAGGAGGTAAAAAGGCATGTGTCCACTTTTTACTCCATAACAATACCAAATGTTACACAACTATACCTTGACCATACCATAACATCAACATTCTACACATACTACCAAACACGATGTCTCCATGTGGATAATCACTATAGATCATAAGTCACTTCCATGCACCAATAGCCAAATATAACTATACTCTTCTAGTATGAACATGCCTTCCTATACAGTCACTGCTACCAACACTAAGCTTGTAGTAACAAGGATAGTTTTATAATTGTTCTAATCTAATTGTGGTACCTCAAAACATCCTCCAAAACATAACAATTCTTCTAGTTGTTGTTGCATGTAATCCAACTCTGCCACATGAACTCTTGCCTAGCTATTCATGCTTCTAACAACACTCAATTCAATATGTGATTGCAAGTTCTCCTTCAAATGGCTTATGGTTGCTGCCACAACATCACCACATGTAGACAATCGTCCATATCGTATTACAACATATAAAACTCACAAGATCTTTTTGCATAGATAATCAATGATGTTTTTCTAGTTTGCAAATAAACTCTCCTCATAAACTTCTTTGTAGGTGAATATTACATCCAAGTTCTGACAATTATGCCCCCAATGTAAGGAAGCAATCATGAAGGTGTGAAGTATAAAGAGAGAAGATATGAATCCCCCCAGTGTCAGGATTCAACCATGAAGGTGCAAATAATAGAAAGTGAAGGCATGATGCCCCCAAATGTAAAGATGTAGCATGGTAAGAATACAAGTGGTGTGGGAAGGAATGACACCCTAAAGTAAAAGTAACTCAAAATGTAGGATCGAGAAGTGTGACATAGTGAGATAGTCTTAACAAGTGATTCTAGAAAGCGTGATGTATTAATGTAAGCTCAGTGTATAATCTCTAGTTAACATGATGTATCAATGTAGAATTAATGTATAGGCTCTAATTAGCATGATGTATCAATACAGGATCAATTTATAGACTCTAATAAGCATGTTGTATGGAAATCAATACAAGTAAAAGAATAAAAAATGGTAAGGTGTAAGCCTCAAAGTAAAATAAGTGTCATGAGTATGATGGGAGAAGTGAAATAAATAAGCAAATTATGGGAAAGATAGATTTAAAAAATCTGTAACAAGTATAAACTGAAAGAATAATAAGGTAATGTAAGTAAATAAAGTGGTAAAGGTAGTAGGTATAAAAATCAAGAGTGGATAGTAAAAGGTGAGAGGTGAAAAAGGATCAACCTAAGTTGGGGAGGGTGGGGGCAAAATAAAGGAAAAAGGTAAAGTATATGAAGTGATGATATAAAAAATAAGGATGTAGATATGCATAAGAGAAAACATAAGGGAAGCATAACAAATGTTAACTAAAGCACCCCTCCAAGTGGGGGAAAATAATCATGTGAACAAATATAGGTGAAATACGTATGAAAAACACAACTAATAAGGCATAATAAAAGGTCAAGGCATAAAACAAATAAAAAAATCAAAAGGCAAAAGGGGTGATATCTAATCTATCGATATATGTAGATATACACAACAATGGTGCTTGTAAATCATTGAACAAACTTCTTAGGTGCCCCATTTGGATCCATAGACTATGGCTCATCAAATAGACCATCTTCATCCCATAAATAGTTGACATCTAATTTTATCTTCTTGATATTTTGCTTGTTGTTGTTCTTTTCTTTCCTTTTCAATTAGATGTGTTTCTACTTAATATTTCTTCGTGCTAGATGTAAACACATGTGCAACAAGTATAACATTAGGAACTTGAGCTTCCTTATCCATTATTGTTTGTTGACTTGTGGTTATGGTGGAAAGATAGGAATTTGATGTACCACAACTTCTTGCTTTGGTTATTTATCATTAATGGTTTGGTTTTCCAATGTCTTGATTTTTTAGCCATTTTTCTAACATGTGGTATTGGTAGTGTTTTTTATTCTAGTATTTAGAAAATTGCTTAAGTTTTTCTATTAGGTTATGTTGTTTCGCAAATGAGTCTAGTTTTTTTAATGTCTGTGCTTCTTTTTTTGAAAAGTAGGCTTTATAGTACTATTTTTTTTCTTGTTCTTGAATTATGTTTTATCTGGCCTCCTCAACTATTTTTTCATGTTTATATTTGGTAGGATAAAATTATTCTTCTTCATAATCTGATTCTTCTATTTCTTGCCTTGCCTTGATGGTATCCTTTCCTCTTCTTGTGATTATCGCAACATTGGTTTTCTCTTTATATTTTGATAGGGCTTTTTGTCTTAACTTTTTGTTTTTCTCCATGTATAATTTTTCCACTGCCTCTTCTTCATTTAATATATAGGAATGCTTATGTTTTTTAGTTCTATTTCTTCTTTGTGGCATTGTCGTGCCCCTTGTGGTGGATTCTTAGGGACTTTTAACATTATTTTTGCTCCTCTAGTTACGTTAGAACTAGATAATTCATCTCTCTTTGAATGCGGTGGAGCATTCTTAAAGTATTGTTATGCCGTTTTGCATGTGAACAAGTCATGTTCCATATTTCCATAGAATCCACATGCTTTCTTCTTATCTTCCTTACATTCATTCACATAGTATCCTTGTTCACCATATTTATAGCAGGTAGCATCTTCTCTTCTTCTTCCGTCCTTGCCTCTACCTCTTCCACCTCTGTAATTGTTGTAATAACCTCTATCTTCATTTGGATAAGTAGATGGATATGATAATTGGTTCCATGGTAATGTATTTTGAAGTGTGTGAATATTTCTTTGATTTTTCCAGTTTGGTGTTTTATAGCCATAGTCTTGAGTATAAAGGGGTCTTTCCGCTAACCCTTTCATATATGTTGCTTCACGATCTCTTATTTGTTTGTTATTGCAGTGTTGATTACACCATGGTTCATTCTCTTCTTCTTATCCTCAGAGTCTGAATAGTAGAGATGGACAATCATCTATTTCATGATCATCCCACTCTTTGCATATGCCGCAATAAATTGTTTCTATTTTCTTTAGAGCTGCTCTTAGGTCTACCCTAAGTGCGGCAACTCTCTTATCTCCTTTGAGTTCTGGGCATTCATTTCTAATGTGTCCTTCCATAGAAAAATAGGCACACATATGTTTGTCCTTTGTATTTGTTGAGTATTCTCTTGCTTAGTCAGAATTTCTTGTTTGATTTTTAATTGTTCTAGTTCTAATTTCAATCTTTCTATTTCCTTATTTTTAATAACTTTGTCTTGCCTTATCCATGTTTGAGCTTCTACATGGCAGGATAATGTCACTGCTTCTAAGTAGGTAGTGAATATTGTAGAGGAAAACTAATGTGCTGTAGACTTTAACAAAATCTAGGGTTAAACCTAATTGAACAGTCCACTCTATCATTGCATTCCTACATTGAATTATCGACCAAGGAGCGTAAGCTTATGATGATGCTCACACTATATATGCCTTCAAGACTCATTTCTATCCTAAATCAACCCATACAAACTTATTCTAATCAACTTAATTTACCGAAGTTCATAGAACTGAAAGAACAATAAAAACAATTAAAAACCTAGTTGCTATAGGTACCCTCAACATAAGCTGAAGATAGCTATATTCAACAGAGAATTACATAATTAACTTGAAATACACAGAATGATAAAAGAATTGACACTAACCTCTAGAGGACTTCAATTATGTATTCTATTCATGAATCACAACTATTAGAAATAGCAATCACAATTTCTTACTTATTTCACAATGCAACATATAAGATAACATGAAACAGTTTAACTAGAAATGCATGATTAAACAAGCAAATGTATAAAGTGAGAGTTAGTGCCTTGAGTGGCCAGCTCAGGGAACTATCTCACTTCTTCTAGAAACTAAATCTACTTCAGATCTTCACACATTTCCCATGACATGCAGTTGAATTCAATTCATATCAAAGACAAAATCTTCTTCAGATTTTATTCAAAATCAAAACATGTATGGAATAATTGATAAATGTAAAAACAAAGTAATGGCTATATAGATAGAAAGTAAAAATAACAACTCACTAATCAATGAACTCATCCCCTAACTTATACAAAAGTGGGAGAGTTTTATGCGATCTTCCAACTAACTGTGATCATCAATTCATCCCTGGATATCAGGATATAGTTTTGAGATCAACTTATTAATTATCTAGAACAAAGGAAGTAGAGTCCTATTCAAACAGAAATCCCACACAATGGCTCATGAATGAAAACACATAAGCTGCGGTTATACTTCTAGAACAAGTCTTCTTCCTCTCTTGCATTTATTTTTCCATGATGACCACGTTCATCTTCATCGATCTTCACTTCTGGCACTTGGACTTCACTTTAATTAATTCCCCTGTTCCACACTTTGACGCAATTACTCTTTCCTGGATGCTATGTCTTTGCTGCATAAGGTTAATTATCCAACATATATACACAAAATAACCTTTCATATTAAACTTATGAAATCCTATCTATTTACATGCATATCGATAATTTAAATCACCCACTTGATAATATAACCACCATATTCCATTTATCAGCATAGGTTTAAAGTCTCTGAAAAGTTTATGTGAAACAATATATAATAAAGGTAATGTCTGTAAGTTTCTTCCAAGATCATGTGAAAAGGTCTTAAAAACATATAAAAACATTATAAAAGGAAGTCAATATTTCAACCCAACATTTCCCCCCAACTTAAACTTTTGCTTGTCCCCAAGCAAAATCAAGGAACTAACATCTAGGGCAGAAGATTATAATGCAGTGATTTTTCTGAGGTCCATGTTTTCTTTGACTCCTCATTGTTTGAGATAAAATCCATTGTAACATGCAAGTCTCTCCATCCTATATAGCTTAGCACACCTACACTTATCACCTCTCCCTCCTGTCCAGTGTGGCACTAGATAGAGAAAGATAGGAGGTTGGTAAGTAAGAGGCAACCATGCTACTCCCTTTTGCTTTGAGATTTGGATGTACCTGCGTAACCTCTCAAACATATTCATGAAGTTGTGGAAAGAGTGGGGTTCCTTCGTTTGCAATTCTGGAGTTAGGCTATCCCACCTGTTCTGCACATACCTTTGGCAATTCTAAATGATTGACACTGCTAATCTCTGTATCCTTCTATAATCCCTAAGTCTTAAGTCCATGATCACCTTACTTGGACCCTTATGAGAAAGTAATGTTAGCCATTGGGTCAGGATCACTTCAGGGTCTAAGGCTTCTTTCTTAATTGGCATGGCTCCTTTTCCTACTCCTCATACTGGTCCATCAGTTCTCCCCTAGGTTGTTCATTTTTAAAGTATGACATTAGCGCTCTAATCTGTAGGTCTCCAACATAGATGTAGGGGTTCCATTCAGTGTCCTCGTCCATCATGTAATTATGCAGATAGTATTCACACAACTGGTCCTATTCTTCTAAACTAACCTCTTTGAAATATTTGCAAAAAATGTGCCTTGAATGCAAGTCAGGTTGATTATTAATAAATCTATTGAATTGAAAACTAAGGAATTTATCTTTTAGAAACAATGTATAAACTCTTGGTGGAGGTCTGCATCCAATGATTTGCTTGGCTCTATTAATAACCTCTGCTAGACGATCCTCCAACCTTTTGATTATCAAATCCTTTTCTACAACTGATGCATTAAGACTATGTTTCTCTTTTTCCCAATTCTCTTTTTCTTGCTTAGTCTTATTAGTCAATTTCATTAGTTCAAAGCCCAACGATAGGGTAGTATGGTACTTTAGGGTCTTTGTCACAGGAGGTTGGAGAGTAAGTACTTCTTCTTCCTTAATTTTTATTTTATTTTTGGCCAATTGTGCCAACAAATCCAAGTTAGAACCATGGCCATAAGTTTGAATCTTCTCCTCCAACTCCTGAATCCTTTTCTCTTTCTCTTCAGACCCCCTTACCTATTACTCCAATTGGCTTATTCTGTCCAAGGCTTCTTGAAGTCGCTTCCTAATATCTCTGTCCTCTAATAATTCCTTTTCTTTTTCAACATTTTCATCATTTCTTTCTCTAGGAACATCAAAAACTTCTTTAGCAGAATCATTAGGCACAGGTTTTCCCATCTTTCTTCCAGTAAAAAAATCTTCTGACTCAGAATCAGAAGAAGAAATATACTTTCTTTTCCTTGCAGGCATATCAACATTTTCACAAGCATCTGCAGAGACATCCTCAAGAGGGTTTTCTCCTCTATCTGAATCTAGATTCAGTGGAGTTGGATCATTGTCCTGTTGGCCTATATTTTTGTCCTCTCCTCTTTGTTTCTCAACAACTTTTTCTTTGGCACCTTGCCTCCTTAACCTACCTGAGCATCTAGGAGTGACTGTCTCTTGCTTATCTGCGTTTTCCCTCCTTTTATTGTCCCTCTTCTTCCTCTTTTCCCCTACACTTTCTTCTTTTGTTGCACTCTTGTACTTCCTCATTCCTTTCCTACTCTTGTTTTCCTTACCAGATGTTGAAGGAGTGGTTCTTTTAGTTTTAGGGACGGATGTTGAGGGTTCTTCAGCTGATACAGACCTAAACTCTAGAGGGTTCTCATGTTGTGGCTCTTCCTGCTTAGTTTCAAAAGGAGGCTCAGGCTCTTATGGAATCTCATCTTCTGGTTCTGGTGCCTCTAAAAGTGTTGAAATGTCTACACATTGTTTAAAAGCTTCCCACCCAATATGTGGGTACTAAATCTTTAAACTCCTCTTTATTAGCAGAGCTATTAAACAATGGTGGGAAAGAGTGGTATCTGCCTATTGTCTCTGATATTCTTAAGACATCCTTTTCAACATACTATATAGATAATTTGGAACATTGAAAAGTTTTTCATGTCATAAATGGTTGAGCAATTTAAGATGTGCAGTATATAACATATTGTATCTACCATCACATGTAATATACTTGATAATATATAAGGCACATTTCCCCCAAAAGAAGAGAAGAGATAATCATTTGGTACCTTGTGTGGTAGAATCTGGGTGTTCACCTCTTTCATAGAACTCCTCCCTAGCCGTGATTGCATCAGCTCTAGCTGGGTACTCAGACCCTGCTCATGGCAACCCTGTGACCTGAGCAATAGCTAAGTTAGAAGCATCTATAGTCAACCCCTTCACCATTGCTTCATCATACTGTAGAGTAAATTCAAATTCTTTCACCATATTATCATCATACTCTGTCAATTTTAGGAAGTAATCTAACCAACGTACTCTCGTAAAGAGCAAGAGAACCATCACATCCTCTAGTATTTCCTTATATGTCGACGTTTCTCTTCTGATTATGCCCCCTCCCATTACTGCTGTGAATTACAAACTCTACAGTGTCAATTTTCTGCATAATGTCAATTTTTGTTGCTCAATTCCTATTGCTTCAGCTCACCACCCCAAAAAAACCAATCTTACAATCTGCCTCTTCTTTATTTTCACTATAACTTCCTTAGGGTACTAATTCACTTATTGGAAGAATAAGGTAAGTTCATGGCACATAATATTTATCTAGTTTTCTTGAAAGGCAAGGTTTTCAAAGGCAAATGATGTTCAAATGGCAAAAATAAAAAATAAACCCCTCCCCCCAACTTAATTGTGAAGTGATTGCACTTCATGTGGCAGGTATTACGGAATGAGGAGTAGTGATTAAAAGAAATGGTGGTAATATTCGTCGCATGCATGAAATAAACTAACTAATCATGAATATAAAAAGAAATCTAGTTTTAATAATTGAAAGTTATTGAATGTACATATGAAGTGAAAATGAATAATTAACATACCTTGGAAGTTGTGAACAACTCTAATGATTTGAGATGATATGCATGCGGTGAACGAGAAGGTGGCGGGTACGGCTACAGAGATATAATGTGATAGCTCAAGATGATGGAGAAAAGTACCAACTCATATATGTGAATTGATACATGAAGCAATAGAATGAAGCAATTGAAAATGGATACAGGCATGTGGAATTAGCAGGAGAATTTATGTATTGTCACCAAATGATGGAAGAGAGCTGCATACAGATGTTGCTATGGGTGCCTCCAGCACAGATCTCGACTGTCTAATTGTAAACACAATATATCAGGTCCCAACTGAATGAGTGAAAAATAGGTCCTGGTGGAAATAACTTGTTGTAACCATGGAAATTGTGCTGTGTGTGCATGTGATTTTTAAAACAAAGAAAATTATGTTTCAGCAATAGGGGTTGAGTATTGCAACTCAACCTCCACATCACTGGACAATGTTGGTGGATCAATATTTGAAGGTGTATCATCTAGTGTCACAACATCATCATCAGGAGTGTCAGGAGGATCATACTGAGCAGCTAAAGAAACAAGAAAGTCATCCTTCTAAAGTGGCTTTTTATACAATTTTAGCCTATGCCCATTGACCAGCAGTGAAAACCTAACTACATCAATAGTCTGCAATTGAACTGCACCATTAGGAAAGACTTGCTTGATCTCATATGGGCCTAACCAACATGACTGAATCTTGCCCATGAAGTCCTTATACCTTGAATCATAAAGGAGTGCACCTACAGTGAATTCCTTTGTCTTGATGTACTTGTCATGCCATTTTGATCTTTGTTTCTGTATGACCTCAGTGTGATGAATAGCCTCCAATCAGATTTCATCCAAAGCATTCAAATGTTGTAGCCTTTCTTGTTGTGCTGTGGTCAAATCCATTCCTAGGTCCACTGCTGTCCTCAAGGTTTTGTGTTCAAATTCAATATGCAGGACTGCTGTCTTGCCATAAACCAACTCATAAGGTGTAAACCCTGTAGTTGTCTTCCAGGTTGTTCTATATGTCCAAACAACTTCAGGGAGCCTAGAAACCTAATCTCTTCTGTGAAGCTGCACTGTCTTTGTCAAGATGTTCTTAATCTTCCTATTTGTGACTTCCACCTGACCATTGGCTTGAGGATGATAGGGAGTAGATTTCTTATGTCTGATCAGATATTCCTCAACCAATTTGGTGATTAAATCAGATGTAAATTGTGTTCCTTGGTCAGTTACTATCTCTCTTGGAACACCATACCTAGTGAAGATGTCTTCAAACAGGAATTTGGCCACATTGCCATCTCTGGCAAACTGTAATGCCTTCACTTCAATCCATTTAGTTAAGTAGTCAGTACATACTAGGATATATTCTTTATTGTTGGATGTAGGAGATATAGGACCCACAAAATCCAATCCCCATTTGTCAAAAGGAGCTAATGAGATTTGTGGCTGCAAAGGCATCTCATCACTTCTAGTAGGCCTCCCCATTCTCTGGCATCTATCACAGCTCCTAGTGTACTTGACAGCATCTTTATGAAGTGTTGGCCAGTAATATCCTATTGTTAGTATCTTGAAGGCTGTCCTCGTAGCTGCAAAATGTCCCCCACAAGGCTCATCATGACAAGCCTTCATTATATCAAATACTTCATCCTCCTTGATACATCTTCACAAAATATTGTCTAGGCCAGTATAAAATAGGAATCCAAAAATCCAAGAGTAAGAGAAACATTTGTGAACTAGTTGCCTCTTCTCCCTTAGAGAGAAGTATCCTAGAATATGCTCTGTAACCAAATAATTGGCTATATCTACATACCATGGAGTGCGTATGGTGAGATCAAATAGGTGCTCATTAGGAAAAGAATCATCAACCACTCCTTTTGAAGACTGTGTAGGTAGTCTGGATAGAAAATCAACAACAACATTGGCCTTGCCTAGTTTGTCAACAATTGTAATATCAAATTCTTGCAACAACAATAACCACCTTACAAGTCTGCCACCTACTATTGGGCCCTTGTTCATCAAATATCTGATGGCTGCATGATCGGTATGTATGACTACCTTGTAACCAGTTATGTAGTGCCTGAATTTGTTAATTGCATAAACAACTGCCAACATCTCTTTCTCTATCACATTATAGTTTAACTCAACTCCTTGCAGATTCTTACTTACATAGTATATGGCATACTCCTTGTTTCCTTCTTGTTGACCCAAGACTGCCCCAATGGCAAAATTAGATGCATCTGTATGGATGTGAAAAGGCAGTGACCAATTCAGACCTATGAGAATAGGGGCTTGTGTCAAGAATATTTTTAGCTTTTCAAAAGAGATCTGACAATATGATGTCCATTCAAATTCACTGTCCTTGGTCAGTAGGGTAAACAGAGGGGCAACAATCTTGCTAAAATCCTGAATGAACCTCCTATAATATCCTGCATGGCCTAGGAAGCTCCTTACATCCTTTTGTTTTTGTGGAATAGGCAGGGTAGATATGACCTCAATCTTCTTTGGGTTAACTTGGATGCCTGCACTTGAGATGAAATGTCCCAAGACTATTCCCTGTGTCATCATCAAAAAACACTTTTCATTACTAAAAGAGAGGTTGTGCTTTGTACATCTCTTCAACACTTTCTCCAAATTGTGTAGAGCTTCATCATATGTGTCACCATATGTGGTGAAGTCATCCATATAAATCTCCATACTGTCATGTGCAAAATTAGAGAAAATACTGAGGACTTCTCTTTGAAATGCAGCTGGAGCGTTGCATAAACCAAAGGGCAAGACAGGGTATGCATATGTCCCCCAAGGGAAAGTAAACGTTGTCTTATCTTGATCCTCTGGAGCAAACTTAATCTGGTTATAACCACTAAAACCATCAAGAAAGGAAAAATATTTCTTGCCTGCTAAAGAGTCAAGAACTTGGTCAATAAAGGGCAATGTAAAGTGATCCTTCCTGGTAGCAGTATTCAATTCTCTGTAATCAACATAGACCCTCCATTTGCCAACTTTCTTGGGGACTATAACCAATGGTGACACCCATTCACTGTCTGAAATGGGGTGTATAAAGCCTGCGTCCAAAAGCTTCTGAAACTTAGCTTTAACAATTTCTCTGAGGGCTAGATTCATGCACCTCTGTTGCTGCTTGATTGGTCTATATCCATCATCTATGTATATCTTCTGCATGCACAAGGTAGGATCAATGCCTTTCATATTATTGTAATCCCAAGCAAATGTTGCTAAGTGTGTATGCAATATTTCATGCAGGGATTGCTGTTGTTCATCAATCAATGTATTGTTAATTTTCAACATCTTACCTGGCTTGACTTCTACTTGTTTGGACATTTCTTGAATGGAAGACAAATCAAGGTTGGGTAATACAGGTAAGCATTGCTGAGGTAATAACGCATGGAAGATTTGGGAGACTTCTTCTGATGAACTGATGGGTATTATGCTGCTCAGAGGGTCTTGTAAGCAAGATAGGCAGTCTTGCTGCTGTGGGTGTCTACCACAATTGTTTTGTATAACATGAGCAATTAATTCATCTTCATCTGGAATATTCAATAAAGGGCTGCATTCTATAGTCATCAGGGTTTGCAGGGAATAGGTGTCCTCATCCTCCAGGCTAGGCCAAATGGTCTGCTCAAGCTCATGGGATGGCTGGGCTGGTGGATATAAAACCAATTTCTCGGTCACTGTCCCATTAGATATGATCATGTTGCCAGACCTGCAACCTATAAATGCATCAGCAATGGCAAGCCATGGTCTACCTAGTATAAGAGGATATCTGGCAAGATTAACCTTAGGTTGCAAAACTATGAAATCAACAGGGTATCCCCAAGAATCTAATGCAATGACCGAATCTTCTATGACTCCTTTAGGTTTGACTGTAGACCTGTCAGCTAATTGCAAGACTATCTGAGTAGGCCTAAGGTTGTTTAATTGGAGTGTTTGCATTGTTTCCTTGGTCACGACATTAATTGTAGCTCCTAAATCTATCAAAGTATTCTTAATCAGAGTCCCATTGATCTTTACATCCACCACTGGGCTACCTGGATCTGTGTATTTGGGAATAGTTATATTACCCAACATGATGTCAACAAGATTACCTAAAACATGCACTGTCTGAGGGTCTATTCTCTTCCTTCCTGGCTTCTTTATGCAAAGATCCCTAATAGTTTTGGTATAGATAGGAATATCCTTGATGGCTTGGATTAAGGGAATCTTGATGCTTATATCTTTTAGCTAGTTGAGAAGGACAATATCAGTTTGGGCTATTTGCTTTTGCATGGCCAAGCACTCAGGAAAAGGAGGAGACTTTTGTTGTAAGGTAGTTTGGGCATCTTGGGTTGATTCATGTTCCAAGGGTGGCTTATATGAGGCTTCTTTAGTGGGTTCTTCATCTTCAAGCTCTGTAATTTAGGGAGATGAAGGCCTTGCAAGTTGCTTCCCTAATCTAAGATGAACATTACTCACTTCCACCCCATAGGTGGGATATTGCATTACCTCGTTAGTCTAAGCCTGCTGGATAGGCTTGTTGTTAGGGTTAGGTGTAGGTTGGGTAGGAATTTGGGTAGGTCTAGGACATGGATTTTGAGATGAATTTTGAGGTGGTGGCATTATGGATGGCTACTGTGGCTGAGATGGAATCATAGGTTGCTGAAATTGTGCATTTTTCTGCCATTGTTGGCCCTTGTTCCACTGAGGCTATCATTGTTGTTGCTGAGTAGGCCACTGAGGGTTATAGTTGGGACCTTGGAAATTTTGTTGAGGCCATGAGTTAGGCTGTTGTTGGTTCCAACCAGCTTGTGGAGTAGGCCATTGGGGGTTTTGCCATGCATTTGGGTTACCAGGCCATTGTTGAGCATTCCAAGCAGAGAAGTTCTGATTTGTAGCAAGAAAGGGAGAATTAAAACTAAGTGGATCAGAGGGCATACCTTACATTTGTTGCCAAGGTCTCCTTTGAGCTATAAAGAATAGTTGCCCATCTTCTCCTTCAAATGGTTGTAATTTTGGCTTCTTAATTTTTTCTTGTTGGATGTTGGCCACCCTTTTTCATTTATAGTTGGCCTTCCTTTGTCTACAACTGGGGTAGTACTCAGTAAGCATTGCATCTGCCTCTTCTTGTTTCTTCTTGATATGGAGAGGGTCTAGCTGTGTAGCCATATGGCTAATAATGTCCTCCTTCATGTTGGTTAGCAGGTTACTAATCTCCACTCTTGAAACTCCATTAGTTGCCTTGCCTGTGATGGCTGCTCTTTCTCCCCTTGGTTTTCTAGAAAATATTCTAGAATAATTTTTGTAGGCTATACAGATATCTTCAAAGGGAAGTTGAGATATATGCCCTATTCCAATGAGATTGAGGGCATCCATGCAGTCATCATTAACTCCTCTCAAAAAGACTAGCTTCAATGATTCTTCAGACAATCTATTCTGAGGGTTTTTCTTCAAGGCAAACTGGAATCTTTCCACATAGTCTTCTAGTGGTTCATCCTCTTTTTGTGACATCCTAAAAATGTCATCTCTTCTCCTATCATGTCCTCTACAGTAGATTTTTTTTTTGCCAGGAACTTTGTCTTCATGGTATCCTAGTTTGGAATGACATCTTTCCCCAACCCCATAAACCACCTTAAAGCAACATCTTTTAGTGTGGTAGGGAATAGCTTGAGTCTATAAGGATCAGTGGTGTAGTCATAACTCCTACACAAGACATCAAAGTTGAATAGGAAAGTGTCAGGATCTTCGCTCACCAAGCTGTAGAAAATAGGCAATGCAGAAGGTGGTATATTTTTCAGAGTAGCAACTCGTGCTTGGTCTAGGATAGGGAATTCAATGTTGCTTGTCCTGGAAGATCCTCTACTGCAGATTCTGCCATAGTTCTAAAGGTCCCTTCTGTGGCTATGGAGGAAGCTGATGGAGATGGGAAACTCTTCTTCAGCACTTTCTACCGTGTAGTTGATAAAATCAGCCGTGTCCTCGTTATCCTAAGAAATTGAAGGGAAGAATCTACCTCGGTGATCTCTCTACCTCCGCATACAGTAATTTGAGCTTTATGTTTCAGTGGTCCTGCATAGTGTTAGTAGAATGCCTGGTGTTTCTTGAAAAATGAATTTATTAAATCTAATGCTAAAATCAAGATTTAACTATGAAAGCATATAAAACTAATGAGACTATGATAGCACCATTTGCCGGCAACGATGCCAAAAATGTAGAGGAAAACTAATGCATTGTAGACTTAAACAAAATCCAGGGTTAAACCTAACTGAACAGTCCATTCTATCATTGCATTCCTACATTGAATTATTGACCAAGGAGCGTAAGCTTATGATGATGCTCGCACTATATATGCCTTCAAGACTCATTTGTATCCTAAACCAACTCATACAAACTTATTCTAATCAACTTAATTTACTGAAGTTCACATAAATGAAAGAACAATAAAAATAGTTAAAAACCTAGTTGCTACAGGTACCCTCAGCATAAGCTGAAGATAGCTATATTCAACAGAGAATTACAGAATTAACTTGAAATACACAAAATGATAAAAGAATTGACACTAACCTCCGGAGGACTTCAATTATGTATTCTATTCATGAATCACAACTATTAGAAATAGAAATCACGATTTGTTACTTATTTCACAATGCAACATATAAGATAACATGAAACAGTTTAACTAGAAATGCATGAATAAATAAGTGAATGCATGAAGTGAGAGTTAGTACCTTGAGTGGCCAGCTCAGGGAACTATCTCACTTCTTATGGAAACTAAATCTACTTCAGATCTTCACACATTTCCCATGACACACAGTTGAATTCAATTCATATCAAAGACATAATCTTCTTCAGATTTTGTTCAAAATCAAAACATGTCTGGAATAACTGATAAATGTAAAAATAGAGTAACGACTATATAGATAGAAAGTAAAAATAACAACTCACTAATCAATGAACTCATCCCCTAACTTATACAAAAGTGGGAGAGTTTTATGCGATCTTCCAACTAACTGTGATCATCAATTCATCCCTGGATATTGGGATATAGTTTTGAGATCAACTTATTAATTATCTAGAACAAAGGAAGCAAAGTCCTATTCAAACAGAATTCCCACACAATGGCTCATGAATGAAAACACATAAGCTGCGGTTAGACTTATAGAACAAGTCTTCTTCCTCTTTTGTATTTATTTTTCCATGATGACCACGTTCATCTCCATCGATCTTCACTTCTGGCACTTGGACTGCACTTTAATTAATTCCCCTGTTCTACACTCTCCTGCAATTACTCCTTCCTGGATGCTATGTCTTTGCTGCACAAGGTTAATTATCCAACATATATACACAAAATAACCTTTCATATTAAACTTATGAAATCCTATCTATATTACATGCATATTGATAATTTAAATCATCCACTTGATAATATAACCACCATATTCCATTTATCAGCATAGGTTTAAAGTCTCTGAGAAGTATATGTGAAACAACATATAATAAAGGTAATGTCTGTAAGGTTCTTGCAAGATCATGTGAAAAGGTCTTAAAAACATATAAAAACATTATAAAAGGAAGTCGATATTTCAACCCAACAAATATCCTTCCATCTAATGATGTTATGATTTCTGGTGTTAATCTAGAGATGAACCATTCAATGCATTGCTTTTCAGTTAGGGGTTCTTCCAGCTTCCCTGATACTTCTTTAAATCTGCGGTCATAATCTTTTATAGATTCTCCTTCTTCCTGTATCATATCTCTCATTTTTCTTACACTCTCAGTAGGGATTTCTAGAGATTCAAATTTTGATAGAAACTTAGCTTTAATTTCTGCCCATTCTTTGTCATGTTGGGGGCATGTTTTCCTGTACCCGTTTAATGCTTTATTCCACAAGGTCCCTAAAAAATCAAATAGTTTTGCTTGGTCTCACGTGGTTCCTTTTCTCTACCATAATGACTCCAAAACAAATAAATGTTTTATTGCTTCTGTGGTGTCCTTGCCAAAGACTAGGGGTTTGACTGGTGGGTTGATGTTGGATTTAAGCCCTTTGTCTCTTTTGCAGTAATTATTTGTGATATTGTTTGAAAATTTTCCCTTTTCCTTGTAGGATTTTTGTTGAGATGGTTTCATTCTTCTTCCCTTGCCTCTGAATAATTGTATCTCAAAATATTCCCTTCCTAAAATTGCGTCATAGTTTTGTACAAATTGTTGTTGTTGTTATTGTAATTCTATCATCTCCCTTGAATTCTCAATTATATTTGGTGTTGAAATCCTTCTTGAATTATATGGCATAGGGTATGACTCTTGGTTTGGGAGTTACAAATATTCAAAGTGGCATTTCATTTTAGGAGATGTTTTTCTATTAGTTAAAGACATATTATTAGTTAATAATGTTTCCCATTCTTCTTCTCTTATTCCAATTGTGTTATTGAACATATTATTAGTTTCTTCTTGTACCGCGTGATATAATCCCTCATCTCTTATCTTTTCCACAGTTTTGGTGACTAGTTAATCTAAATACTTCACATTGAATCTTAAAGGTTGTAAGCTTTCCGGGGGGTTTAGGAATTTCTCAAATCTTTCATCGATCGTAATCCAAATATTGGATAAGTCAGGTTCAAGGTGTGGTGCTTGATTTAATGCTAGAAGTGGTGGATCCTCCATGCCGTATAACCTTCTTCCCATATTTTCTAAGATGTTTCATATTTTTTAATACTCCTTGCTAGATTATCGAGGATTTTTGTTACTTTATTTAGATGTGAGTTTAGTTGTTTTGGAGTGTTACTTAATTCTAATTATTTATCATCAGCTGCAACCCCTGTGGCGCACTCAATTGTATCTTCATAACATTGTAGTTTTTTATTTTCTTATTCTTCCATAGCCCCTCTGGCATGCTCTAACTCTTTCTCCATATCCTTTTCAGTCGCAACCCTGTTGACGCGCGCTAGGTCCATCTCTCTAGCTTTTGCCATTCTTTTGCAGTATCTTTCTTGTCATTCTTGTGTTTGTTTTTGTCTCTTTTCTTCCATGTTCAACTCCATTGCCAATTGGATGTTGTCTTTCATTTCTCTTAATTTCTTGTTATCTCCTTTTTTCATGGGTGTTTAAGATATGGACTTCCATTGATCCTTTTATGTGTCCCATGGTGTTCATGTTTGACCTACTTTGATTAGTCGCATCTTTTCAGGGACCTCTTTAAGACCCCCCCTTTCCATTTGTCATCCCCTAGGTCCTCGACCCCCTCTCACAAGGTTAAGACCTAAGGGAATTTGCTGCAAATCATATAAAAATTTCTACCTTGTTTATAATATCCTTCTTAATAACTTTCTTTACTCCACAATTCTCATTTGATACTCTGATCTATTCTTTACTATTTTTCTAGGGTCCTGACAATAGAACCAAATGTTGGAAAGGGAAATGGAGTCACAGACCAAAGTTATGAGTCCATGGGCCTTGCATGTTGTATTTATATTCCATGATTACAATAAGAGAATGATCAGATGGTTTGTGGTAGGAAATATCATATTGCGATAGAATAACATAACAGGAAATTCATAATATAGGAATTTAAAAAACCATTACATAGTCCATAGAGCAGAATACTTCTTATATATTTCCTCCATAATACCATATACATGTATGTCTTTCTTATCTATAGCTATCTTCTTCTATATGTCTTCTCTTTCTACTTCTATTCTTCTATCTATATATACGTTCTATTTCAATAGGGATGTGTCCCTTATTACTCTAATGCCTTTTCCTCCTAGGTATGTTAATCTTATGCTCCACATCCCTTTTATGGCCAAGTACGGTGACTTTTGGATGCTCTTCTTGCTATTCTCTTTCCACTGCCAATAAGGTGGCCTACCTTTCTTGATTCCAATAAACTTTAATGAACCTTCCAAATATTTAACATAGCTCCTCTTTGATCCAAGCACATGGGAATGAGAGCTAAAGAGGCATTTGAGAGCTCTAGTGATCCTCCTAGAATTGGATACTCTCCTCCTTCTACACTTTCCATTTTATGCCTTTTCCCAATATTTGTTTAGTTTTGATAGGGTTATTCCATATAGCTAAACTAGTTAGAAGACTAGGTAGGGAAATGAGAGATAGGCCTTCCTGATTGCCCAAATATTTGTTCTTCAGAATCTACGCCACTCATTGTTGAACGTCATGAGTTTCCAACCAATTTTAGTTAAAAGATCTTTGTTCATGTCTTTAAGTTTGTGAATCTCCAATCCTCTAACCTTCTTGGAGAGGTAAACACTATCCTACTCCATCAACGAGATCCTTTACTTATCCTCTATCCCTACCCATAAGAATCTTCTCTAAATTTGTTATATTCTTTTATCTAGGAAGTGGGGTATTTTAAAAAATGAAAGAAAATACACTAGGATGCTCTAAAGAGAAGTTTTAATTAATTGCAGCTTGCTAGCTTGACTTAATAGACTTCCTTTCCAAGTTGCAAGCCTCCTATGAATTCTTTCAATTAGGTTGTTCCAAGTGCTATTGTAAATTCTTCCCAAGCTCAATGACATTCCCAAGTAGGTGGCTGGAAGTTGATTTATGTTGCAATCTAAAGTAGTAGCAATTTGATTTTGTAAGGTTTGATTGGTTTTAAAAAAGAATACCCCACTTCTATCCAAATTTATTTATTGTCCTAAAATAACAACATAATGTGAGAGGATCCTTTTCTATCCTTTGGTTTCTATTATGGTTGTTGTCCCAAGGAGTATGGTGTTGTCAACAAATTGCTTATGGGAACTGGGGTTTAGGGCTGAAGTAGGTCTAAAGCCTTTTATGTTGCCTTTGTTGATATCTAGGGATATATTTCTTCCCAAGACCTCAACTCGTATGATGAACTGGTAGGGAGATAATCAGTCTCCCTATATTAGTACTCCTTTAGGGGTAAAATGGATATTCGGAGAGCCATTAATTATGATGGAGAACATAGGTGTGGTGAAACAACTCTTTAGGAGGTTCAAGATTTTTCCATAGAAGCCAAACTTTTGTAAGACCTTTAGCAAAAAATCCCAAGGAACTTTATCGTAGGCCTTAGAAATGTCCAATTTTAGAGCCATGCTCTCCTTTTTGCTCTTGTCCATGGAGTGAAAAGTTTCATGGAATGAGATAACAACATTGAGAATCTGTCTTCCTGGGACAAATCCACTTTGATTTATCTGTATAATTTTATCTAGGAAAGGCAAGATCCCTAGCACTAACAATTTAGCCAAGATTTTGTAGACCATGTTGTAGAGGCTTGTAGGATGAAAGTCCTTCATTTTGTTAGGTCTCATCTTCTTGGGAATGAGGACCAAGAAGGTATTGTTGATTTCCTTCAATAAACTCCTTGAGGCAAACAATTCTTGGGTTTCTTTCATGACATATGAACCGACAATATCCTATTACCCTAACCTTTGGTTATGGTACTAAGTATTCATTTAAAAAAAAATGTCATGAAGTCATGTATTCTTTTACCTTTGTATGAAATTCCCAAGTCTCCAAAGTCTTTGTTGAAATTTCAAAAAAATTCTAAGTATTTTCCCTTTGTCGGAGCTTTCACCCCTATCGAGAGCTTGTCAGAGCTTTTGAAGCTACTAGGAACTCCCTTGTCGAAGGTTCCTAGTCAACTAGGAACTTATATTCTTTGTCTTTTTGTGAAGTTGTCGACACTTCCACCCTTACTGAGAACTCTTATGGTTTCAGTAACTAGAGGAATCTCTGAAAGTTCCTTGTCACTTTTGGTTTCTCAATGATATTGAAAACTTTGAAAGAAAATGCAACTAACTTTTTAAAAGAAAGCGGGAACACTAAGAAGGGGAAAATGTCAAAGCGTTCATAGGTTCTAGGAACCTATGGAACCTCCAAAAAAGTTCTAAGTTAATGACTGGTTCCCAACTCATGTCAGATCACCGAAAGCTTCTTGTTTTGGAAGAAGGCTTCTTAGTTCCTACTCATCGGTGAATCACCGACAACTAAGAACTTGCAGATATTGCAGAAAAGAAAGTTAAAGCTCATAAAAGTTATCAAGAGTTCCATAGGTTCTAGGAACCTATGGAACCTCCAAAAGGTTTTGAACTATTGTTTAGTTCTCGATATCACCAAAAGTTTCAAAATATAATGAAACATCAAGAGAATCTTTAAATGTTAAAGGGTGAAACAAGAAAATAAAGTTATCAAGAGTTTCATAGGTTTCAACAATCTATGGAACCTATGACAAAGTTCTATGATGAAGCTTAGTTCCCAACATCCATTCAAACCATGAAAGATTTACAAAGCATATTAGTTCCTGATTACCAAGGATCATTGATAACTTGGAACTCGTAGGGAAAAGTAAAGACTTATAAAAGAAAGAAAGAAAGAAAGGAGATAATGAAGTTAGAGTTTCATAGGTTCCAAGAACCTATGCAACCCTCAACAAGTTCCTAGTTCCCACCTTACCCTTGACACTCAAAGGAAAAGAAAGAATGAAAAATAGAAAGAGTTTGTTTGTTCCAAGTCACTAGAGAACCTCTGAAAAAGGGGAAAAAGGGGAAAATGTAATGTTATAAAGTTGTTTTTATTTCATTTGAGCAAACATTTGTTTCCAAAGTGAAGAAGGAGTTGATATTCATGCCCATTGAAACCCTACTTCTACTGTAATCATTTCAAATTTGCTCACCGACTCCTCCAAAAACAAGCATCTTTAAGCAAGTAAACATACCCATTCCTCAATTAATTGTTCTAGAATTTTTATTTAGCCAAAATATTTGATTATTTTGTTACCCTAATTTTTCGTGAATTTTCATATACCCATCCAAATTCCTCTTCCCAAAATTTTCTTTAATTCCCCTTTGCCCGAATAAATTCAAATGCCCAAAATAAAATACACCTACCAAGGTTTTAAGAGAGTCAATTTTTGAAAACTCTATCAAATGTGGGAGATAGCAAGTTAGGGCATGTTGACTTGGAAGAGTTTTGGCTTTGTATGTCTAAGAATCTAAGGTCAGAAATGGCTGAGGCTACTTTACAAAGTGGGATAACTCATGCCGGGGGTTTCCTAACTTCTATCCAATGCATTGATTTGGTGTTAGCCTGTGTTAAGCACTATAAACCTAAGAGTAGAGAAGTAAGAAGTGCAGATAATCAGGTGATAGTGAATTGGATGGGCACTCAATAAGCACCATTCTAAGGCTTCTTGTTAGGGATGAGTATGTAGACATGAATGTGGAACAAGAAACAAACTAATTTATTGAAAGAAAGGATACCTATCTGAATAACATTGCTAAAGCTTGGTTCAAGAAACCAAGAAAAGGAAAATCCAAATTAGCTAAAGACCTCCTTAGATCACACTTCAATGAAGACGTATCTAATATCATTACCCTACTGCACAGGGTGAATGGGGATAAATAAACTCATACTTTTGAATATTGGTTGTGCTAGTTTATCACTGTGATAGGATGTGGATCCCAACACATTGATTGGAGGAAGTTAATAAGTGATAACCTTCACAATAAATTGGTAAATTTCCCAAACACTCATGAATTCTATAGACCTCATACTTGTTTTATGCCATTGCTAGCATGCATCCTTGGCCTGGACTACAACATGTCAGAGTTTATGAGGAAAATGTTCAAATTTATGATTTTTACCCTTAATTGTAGATGGATAATAGCAATAAACACTTTATAAAGGTAAATGATGCATTTACCATGCTCATTATTAGAGAACTTGATGCTAATGGGGATAAGAGATTTTCTCCTAAAGCTGAAAAATTAATTAAATAGTTTGGAAGTTATTTCATTCAGTTCCCTAGATTTTGTTATTTGAGAATTGGTGGTTTTGATGAGTACCCCTATAAATTACCAAGGTATCCAGGAGATCACTTGGTCCTCATTGAGTTATGCAGACAAATGGAGTTTGTGAACAAAAAATGCAAGGACATGAAGAAGGAAGGGTATCCATTCCCAATGGGCCTATCCTATTATACTTGCCCATCATTTGCAGAAGCTCAAAATGTAGGAAGATCTTTGGTGAAAATCACCATGCATTATCACAGTCTTAGGTACCCATTTGATAGAAAAAACTATGCAAAGGACTATTTGTATTTAAGAACTAAATGTTTCCATCATTCTCATTTGGAAGATTACTAGGAGGATTGTGACAATGATTTTGAGGTCAGGAAAAAAGACTAGTCTAGATTGACAATACAACAGATGAAAGAATTTGATTTGGGATGGAATGTTGATGGAATTGAAGATGATCAATCATACATGATTGATAAGGTCTATTTGGACACTTTGCAGTTCCAACCTCTTACACCTATTAACTGGAGTGATAAGGAAATAAAGGATATTAGGCAAAGGTCCTTCATTCTGAGCAAGTCTAAGAAATGGCTAGATGCTAAGATAACTGAGCATACTACCACCAAACCTCAAGGAACTTCAACTAAAGTGGCAAAACAAACAAAGAAATTAGTTAAGACATCTACATCTACAACCAATGTTAATATTTCTAGAACAAGGTCAAGTACAACTGGTGGAGGTGATGGTGAAGAGCCTAATAAAGGGGTAGATTTAAAGAGCTCTTGTGCCTAGGATGATTCTAGATCTAGAACTAAATTATAGATAAAGCAACCCTAAGGTAGTCAGGATGCACAAAAAGAAATACAAGAAGAGACTACAACTCCTCATGAGGAAAACCCATTTTCATCTCAAGTGCCTCCACCTTCATCATCTCCACTTCTTCCAAATATAGATAATGTTGTTCATATGTCTCCTCCCCCATCACCTAATTAAGATGATACTTCTGATCCCACATCACCAAAGGCCATTTTACCCCTATCACTTTTTCCTTTAGTTTAAGCCCATCTAAAACTCCCTCTTCATCTCAATGGTTGAAAGAGGTGGTGTCTAAAAAGAGAAAATACCAGAAGATGATTAAGCCAGACTTTGATATAGTGGCCAAGTTGCTACATGGGACTACCCCCAAACCTAAGAGGGCCCAAATTACTTCTAAATTAATGATTGATCCTTCATGGAATCAATATGTGGAAATAGCCAAACCTATTGATGATAAGAAGAAGGAAGGACCAAATTACTTCTAAATTAATGATTGATCCTTCATGGAATCAATATGTGGAAATAGCCAAACCTATTGATGATAAGAAGAAGGAAGAAGTTATAGAAGATGATTACCATGTGTCTAAGGTTGATCTTGGCCCTTCAACTCATGAAGGGGATATACATAATTTCCAAATCTCAATTGCCAAGCTCGTACATATAATAGAAAAAGATAAGGCTACTAGAGAGCATCTTGAAGAGAAAGTTTGAATGTTAAAATATTATGTTAAAACTATTCTAAACATTTCAATTCAATCATTAGATGAACCCTCAACCTCAGGTGACACAAATATACAAGGTGTCGATAAAGATGCAATGGAGAAATTGAGCAAATATCAAGTATTTGGGAGAGCTTCAGAGCCATGGGTAGAACAAATTATGTTGGATGGACTTTTGTGCATTGAGGAATCAGTTAAGTTATGCCAAAAAATTATGGATAAATCAAAGGAAATAAAAGATGAGCTCGAAGTAATTAGGAAAGAGGAAATAATATGGCTTTTGGTAGCTAAAGACATTTGGGAAATGTCAAAAATGGATGTAAAAACATTACTCTTTGAGAATATTCTTATAAAACCATATGAATATAATACCATGGTATGGATAAGAACTATCAAATGGAAGATTACAATTATCAAGCAAACTACCTCTAAGTTGAAAAAGATTCTAAAAGAAATTGAATATATCAAATCTAAAATTGTTGTGGATTGCATTGTGCTAGAGATAAATATATTCAAAGAAAATGATTCAGGTTTGTAGGATACTCAGGTGATCAAACAAAGTTTCAAAGACTTAATCCTCCAAAGATATGTTTAGTAAAGATACTGCTAACACTACTGCAATGATGACACTATCCACCATATCAAATGCAACAATTTTTTTTTGTAGAGATCTATCCACCCTGGTAGTAAAGACAAAAGAAGTTGAAGACACTCTTGCTATTTGGAAACAACACCTATTGAACACTACAGTTTCAAAAACAAAAATAATGGTGCCAGTAGTGAAACAATACATAATTTATAAGGGGCCTTCTTCTTCTTTAGACAAATTAGAGGCTGCAAAGGAGGATGACTTGGCAAAATAACTTGAAGACTCTTTTTTTTGTTTTTAAGCACATGTTCCTTTTCTCTATATGTAAACTAAGTAATTTTATATGGCTTAGTAAAGACTTGTTTTATTTATAATTTCATAGTGGATTGAAATATCTTTTTATATTATTTATGAAAGTTATAAATAAAAGGTAGTTACGAATTAGCTATAGAGAAAAGCCTATATATATGTGGCTTTATTGTATCAAGAGGAATTTTTGGCTTTCACAATTTTGGACTGTAAAGGTTTGAGTTGCATAGCTCTTTACAAAGAAATAGATTATATCTGAATGGTGTTATTCAAGTATTTTTTGAGTTGTTTTTTCTTCATGTGTTGAATAAATGAATTTTCTTTGTACCTCCCTTTAATCGAATTGTGGAATCATTTAGTCTTATTCATGAAGTTATATTTGATGTGAAGTATTGAAATATTTTGAGTTCATAATTATCACTATCATACATAAATATTTAATGTGTGTTAAAGATTTATGGAATCCATTCTTTCTTGTTGCATGCCAAAATATTTTTTGATATTCATTGTGAAAGCTTTGAGAAGTATTCTCTTTCTGTTGCAGTTAAGTTAGTTATATTTGTTTTACCTGCATGCAAGAAGCTTGATTCAATATTTGTAGGTTTATTGTTTAGGTTTCTCACAAATTCTCCTTATTATTTGTTTTTCTTTAAAAGTATTTTGGTATTTTTGGGTCAAAAATACCACAGAAATCAAATCTTTATCATATGAGGGAGCTGCCTCTCTTAATATAGAGGTAGGGTGTTAAACTATAACAACCTTATCAATTGTTGCTACATTTTTCACTATGTTTTGGGGTGAACAGAGTCAGATTTAAAAATATTTATCATAGTGCAAAATCTGTATACCAACATATCCCAATAGGTTTGGAGGAAGGGAGGAAACCATCTAGCTTGGGGCTTTGTAAGGGTCAATAGAGAAGACAACACCTCTAACCTCTTTCTCTAAGACATCTCGACCCATCTCCTCAATATCATTTGTTGTAAGAATTTAGGGAACAACCTCCAAGAGTTCCTCCTCCTTGGTCTAGTCAATGTTAGGGGTAACATTGAGTAGATTTTGAAAAATATGACCCCCTCCTACTAAATTTCCTTCTCAACAAAGATTTTAGTTCCATCATTTTTTATCAACTTTGAGATTCTATTGTTTTTTCTATGCTTTAGGACCAACTAGTGGAAAATCTTTGTGTTCGTGTTGCTGGTTTTAAGTCATTGAATTCTAGATTTTTGCTTCCAAAATATTTCCTCTTTTTCTATAATGATATGAAGGTTGAAAATAATTTCCTTTTCCTTTTGGAAGATATCTTCAAGAGCTCCAAAAGTATCCATTTCACGTTGGATTTTGTGTAATTTTTGTTTGGTCTCCTTCTTTTGTTCAAAGATATTCCCAAAAGAGTACCTGTTCCATAGTTTTATGTTCCTCTTAACATTTTTTTGTCGGTTAGTTTGAACATGGTTGTCCCTCTCACTTCACAGTTCCACCAATGCTCAATAAGTTTTTTTATGTCAAGGTGGAGGGCTCACATTATTTCAAATCTGAATGGGTGGTTTCCTCTCTTGATATCCATTTCCCACTCCATTAATAGGGGAGTATCGTCTAATCCTATTCTTAAGAGTGTTGATAGGTTGCATTTGTCCAATATAGGCCAATTGGAAGAGATTAGGAATCTATCTAATTTGACCTATATAAGATTGTTTCCTACCCTTTTGTTGGACCAAGTGAACAAAGATCCACCCAACTCAATGTCCAACAAATCCTGATGAAAAAAGAAAGTTATCCAATTCTACCATACTTTATAGAAAGTCCATGATTCCTCCCATTTTTTCAGAGAGATAGAGAGGGGAATTAAAATCCCCCGCAACCATCCATGTCTATGATTTTGATAACTTTTCTTGAAAAGGATTAATTGCTCCCACTAATTCTTTCTAAGATGTTTATTATTGAGTGTGTAAATATTGGATAAGATCCAAGTATCACCAGAGACCTTATGCTTGAAAAGAATATTAAGAAAATTCGTGTGTTTAGATATTAGAGTACCTTCCAAAATAGAAGCATCCCACATGGTGATGACATCTCTAGATTATGGGGATGTGCATTTTTTGTTATTACCACCATTTTTTTGTTCATTTAAAGAATATAAATCAGCCACATGCATTTGGGTGAAGAAATATCTCATATGTTCAAATTTATGTGAATTTCATGACATAGTTTGTGAAAAATCAGCATTGTAATAGATTTTGTCATGCAAATTTGATGTTGATTATTTCAACATATTTTGTGTTGTATTTTTTGTTTATATTTTAGATCTAAATAATTTTATAAAAGAATTGGTTAGGGACATTACACCTGCACAACACTTGAACCAGGTTGTGCCAACAAACATAAAGTGTGTGTGACACTCAAAGCTACTAAAAAAATGAAACAACACAAGCACATAATTTAAGCCTTCACATCAATAAACTATGATGACACAAGGAACACACAAGATAAGCCTACACATAAGAAACTACAAACACATAGTTTTGGCTAACATAAGATTATGTTGACCTAGAGATGCTTCTGCATCACTTTCTCTCTAATGCAATAGTCTAGTGCTCAAGTGACATAATTTGTGCAAGATTTGGCATTAAGACTAAACCTAAATAGAACATAAGTCCCTATTCCCTAGTGTTTTGAACCTAGTACTTAGAATTTTCATGTTCCTAGTCCTAGGTCAAGATTGCTAGGGTGGCCTTGAACCTAGTTTAGGACAGTTAGAGCGGTGCTAACCCTTATTTTTTTAAAATCAAATTTGATCATGGGCCTAAGTTGACTTGAGTCCAACTATCCATTACCCATCAACTCAAGTGAAAATATTCAAATATAGATCATCTAGCACCTAGTTTCAAGAGCACCCAACAAGTGATTCAATTATAGAGCAATCATTGCATCAACATTTATATACATATAGATACACAAACATTTTACATTTTTCTTTGCATTTATTTGATCTTGTTCAAAAACTATTAAATTAGTACATAAGGCCTAACTACAATCTAGACAAATCATAGATTCCTCCATTTGATAGCAAGTCCTACTAGTGTTTTTAAGCACCACCTAGTTTATATTTACATAGGCAAATAGGTTTTTGAAGAAGCAAACACAATATATAAGGCTGAAATTCTAGGTTCATGGAAACACATATGATTCAAGGTTGCTAATGTGAGGTGTAGGGATGCTTGTGCATAATTGACCCTTGACATAGAACAATTCATTTACTAGTATATTAGAGCCTTATTATTACATATCCAACAACAAAATTCTGAGTTGGATAACAAAGCACATGTTTCAACAGAACAATCATTATCACATATAGAGATAAGCACATCTTTCCATCTTTGTCAATTTAGCATTTATTTCACGTTTTAGTATTTTACCTAAACTTACCTCTTTTATCTAAGTTAATTGATTATATGCTTGACTATTTCATACATTAGCCTAGATAATTAATGTAGGATTGTTTTATTCCTCTACAAGTACTAACTAAATGAGTTAGAGTTCCCAATAGGAGTAATAATAGTAATAATAATAATAATAATAATAATAATAATAATAATAATAAGCCCAACAACACTAGGAGAAATAATAATAGCCCCTAAATCTCTCTATTATCTTCATAATTATGATTCTTTACTCATTGTTTCCTAATACTTTTTCATTTTTATATTTTCACAATGTGATTTTTAATTGATCAAAAATTATTTTCTTGATGAATAAGTGTTCATTATATTAACTTAAAGATATATTACATTAATTCACAAAAAAAGTGGGTTTAATGGGATCACACCCCAAAATGTTTAGGAAAAATGAATCCCTAAATAGGAACAAAAAGATACATATGCAATCGACCCGCTAAGTTGTAAGATCTATAAACCAATAGGAAGAGGTGGTGGGTCATGTTGAGAGGGATTCCTCCATCCATCTAGGAGGTCCTAGCGATTAGCAATTGGTTCTCACCTTGTAATG
Source organism: Cunninghamia lanceolata (assembly GCA_027924645.1). NCBI lineage: Eukaryota > Viridiplantae > Streptophyta > Pinopsida > Cupressales > Cupressaceae > Cunninghamia > Cunninghamia lanceolata. Next base: position 11,070,574 of record BSBN01000082.1, on the reverse strand, counting down.
GCACCTTCTTCATTTTATTCTTTAGACTGATGAACAACTCTTATAGGAGAGATAAACAAACTCAATAGAGGAACTTTGCCACTATTAGGCCAATCAAAGGCACCATTTCCACATGGATGAAAAGGGACAAATGGAACACATGTTTATTGGGACCTGTTGGTTTTTTCCCAGACTGGATGCTTATTCCCAGATTTCCCTACAAGGTAGCCATCAGTGATCAACAGGATCTTTGGGCCAGGGGCCAACAGTGTAGGAGATAGACTCTATATTTTATCTCCTCTTCTTCTTCAGGCTCTGCAAGACCTAGGGGGGTATTCCCTATTCAACATCCATGAGGATATGCATACAAAGGCTGGGATGCTGATAGAAAGCAGATAAGTCCTCCTGTAAGTAGACCAAAAATGAAAGATAAGATCAAAGGGGCTAGCTTTGGGCCTATTTGCAGTTGTAGACAGAGGACTGAGGATCCTAAAACTAATTCTAATGTCCTAAAGATTGTTTTAGATTTAGATTTTGATTTTAAGTTTGGATGCAAAGTTGGACATGGTTGTAACACAAACACAAAGCAAGATTGGTGCCTATCCAGGGCCTGGAGTCAGTAGACATACACCTGTGAATGATCAGCATGAACAGCTAAAACTGGATTTCAGGGGGATATATGTGATACCTGCCTTATAGATATCTCCCAATACAGAGTGTTAAGTTATCTCTACTTATGGCATCCCTACTGCAGTGTACCCTTCCCAATGTTCAACCTGAAAACAGTTTAACCTACCCCTTGAGTAGAAGTTAAAAGATCAGACATTCAACATAGGAATTCTATGTTCTAGAATCTCAAATATTACTTAAATATCCAGACTCAGAAGAAAGATACATGCAATACTGGAGACAGAATTAACAAAACACATGCTAGGATAGCATTTCTCATATAAGATTAATCATGAAATCAGTGGGTCCATGCCAAAACATACAACAAGAGATACATAGACTCACAGGTTTAGCTGTACAGAGCAACCAGATCAGCTTGTTTTGAATTACAGAGCCAAAAATCTTCAACTTTCAACAACCTTCAAATGAGCAACACAACCTGCTATATACAGCAAGGAAGGTTCCCAACATTAATTACATAGTTGACCAAAAAACCCGCCAGATACACAGTATCAGAAAAATGGCGCTCAACGCATTGAATGCGGCAGGTAGAAGAGGGGACAGAAGAGGATCTTGAGCCATGAGCCGCCAGCTGTGGATGTACAACTTCAGTCGGGTACTGGATCCGTCCACGCCATCGCCCATACCTCTGCAACAATCGCCATTAATGGCGCACCAACCCGCGGCCTTGGGAAATGCAAAAAACTGTGCGTCGCAACCATTTCCCGCCAAGATACATCGTCATGATATTTGAAAATATGCAAGGTCGAATTATCCCACATGCACCCCGCGGTGACCTCTTTAACACTTTATATACTAGGTCATGAGCATATATGATGTCGGTGCTTTTGCTCCTGACGACACTAGTATAAGACTTCATCATCATTATCCTTCAGCAGCATGATGTCCTGTCGCTTGAAATATCACCCTGACGTCAGCATCATATCGCAATATAACCTGCATGATAATCGCCTTCATCGGCACAACCTGATCCATCGGAGGAAGATTCTCCTACTTAACCAATATCAAAAGTCTGGCCGATGAAAAATCCTGATGATGTCACCGTCATATCCTGCTGATGTCATAAGCATATCTACCTACTGCGCACCTCCTCATATCCGGATGACGTCATCATCATGTTTGCAAATATCGGGGGAACTCCACAAGATGATCAGTGTTAGAAATATGACCCCCCCGGACCTTGATGACGTCATCATCATATCGACATCAGGATGATATTCGGAAGATAACCGGATATTTGGAAATATCATCCTGATGCACAAATATCATGCTGCACTGTAGCTCCACTATAAGATCGGGGTGATAGATGAATATGCCAGATATTTGAAAAGATCACCCCCCACTAGATAATGCACAAAGCTGACAGGCGGATATCTCCCTTCAGAAATATCATGATGCAGACAGGCAGAAAAGCGGATATCACCCTGACGTAAGAATGACGTCAGCATCATCAGGATGATAAAACAACGAACATGAAGTGATACAACAACATCAGGATGATATTGACTAAGATCATCCTGACGTTCAAAATATGATGACCACGATGAATATCGGGTCACACTTAGAACTTTACAGCAACATCATCAGGATGATCTTAACAAAGATCACCCGATGTTAAAATATCACCCCGCGAAAGATCATGCAGGCAGAAAATATGATGACCCTCGCAAGCAACACGGCGATAACTGGAAATATGATGATGATGACGACAACCCTTAAGAAAAAACAAGTCAGGTCGAACAACTCAGAAAATAACCCCTTCAGAAGATCGGGGTGACATCATCATCATAAAAGGGCAAGGTGATATTTGGAAAATCACCAGATACTTGAAAAATCACCCCCGCAAGCAAATCAGGGCACACTGTAGCTCATCAGCAGGATCGGGATAATATCCAAACATCACCCGATATTGAAACATGATGATCCTGATGAAAAATCTGGTCGACAGAAAATCATGATGATGCTGACCCCTTCCCTTAGAATATCATGATGATGATGATGATCTTCTCCCCTTAAGAAAATATGATGCCGCAGCTGAGAAATGCTGAGGAAGTCCAACACTTAGGAAAATGGGCAAGAAGATATAGGGTTCAAATGAAGAAACCCCCTAAACATGAAAAATCAACCTCCAGGTCAAAATGAGTACCAACACTGGCTCCGAATGGGGACGTGCAGGTGAAAACCTGCAGCGAGAACTAGATCTCTGAGCAGACCAGGCAAAAACCAAAAAGCACGAACTGTACAAGGCATTTACACTATACATAATTTTTTACAAATGTGCACAGCGACAAGTCATTTATGCAAAATAGAACTTAAGGAATTGGCCATGCACAGGCAATTCCAGAACTTCACCATCTAGGGCCTGGAGGAAATAAGAATCCTCCCCATGAGCACTGCAAATCTGATATGGGCCCATCCATAAGGGTTCAAATTTACCATGTTTACCCTTTTCTTGACCTTTTGCATTCCAAATGAGCACCAGATCATTGACTTGAAACTTCCTTTTTATAGCTCTCCTGTCAAACTGATATTTCACATCTTGTTGTCTCTTGAGATTAATCTGGTGGGCTTTCCTTCTGTTTTCATCCAGTGCAACCAGCTGGTTCACTCTTTCTGTCATGGAATCTTCAATCTCCTCATCATTTTCCTGGATGAATCTGTAAACTGGTAGGAGATTGTTTATGGACAATCTGGCTGATGCACCATATACCAGCTCAAAGGGTGACATCCCAATAGCCTTTTTTACTGTCACCCTGTCAGCCCATATTGCCAACTTTAATTTTGAGTCCCAAGCTCTCTTATTCTTGTCCAATATCCTTTTGATAATTTTCATGATGCTCTTATTGCTTGATTTTGCTTGACCATTCCCTTGTGGGTGATATGGTGATGTATATGATAGATTTATCCCATACCTGTTGCAAAAATTAACAAATTCACTTGATCTGAAGCACATAGCATTATCAGTGACTATCTTGAATGGTACTCCAAACCTGATGATAATATTTTCCAGTATGAAATCTGTCACCACCTTACTTGTAGCTCTCTTAGTTGGAATGGCCTCAATCCATTTGGTAAAGTAATCAGTTGCCACCAAAATCCAACTGTGTCCCCCACTTGATTTGTCTGCAATTTCCCCTATGAAGTCAATTCCCCATTGCTGAAATGGAGCATCCACAGTTACAGTTCTAAGGGGTAAAGCACCATCATATTTCAACTTTCCTGAAAATCTTTGGCAAGGGTCACACTTCCTCACTAACTTTTGTGCATCTGAAAAGAGAGTGGGCCACCAATATCCTGCTCTGAGAATTTTATGAGCTGTTGTTTGGGCAGTATAATGTCCACCACACAATCCTTTATGCATATCAATCAAAACATTGTTAGCCATATCCTCATCCACACATCTCAGCAGCACACCATCAGGGTTTTTCCAGTATAGCTCACCTTGAACAATAACATATCTGATTGCATGTAACTTTAAAGTCCTCTTTTGACTGTCACTGAAATGGGAAGGACAATTCAGATTTTGCAAGTAGTAGATAATATCCTTGTACCATTCAGATCTTGATACATTTACACTCTCATTTTGGACTGCATTAACTTGGCATGCTTCCAAGTTTGACTGTGCCATCATCTTGGCTAATCCTTGTCCTCTTACCAACTTGGTAATTTGTATGTCTATGTTAAACTCTTGCAGTTTGTTTATCCATCTGCACCTTCTTCTAGTCACCTCCTGCTGAGTGAATATGTCTTTGACTGCTGCATGGGGTACATATGCAATTATATATGATCCTACCAGGTAAGGTCTGAAACTTTTGATGGCTCTGACTAGTGCATATGCCTGTTTTTCCATAATATCATACTTCAACTCAGAGGCCTGCAAGGACATACTGAAGAAAGCTATGGGCTATTCAAAACCATCTTCATTTTTCTGTAGCAAACATGCAGCAACAGTATGAAAGGAAGCAAATGAAAATACTTGGAATGGCCTAGAAAAATCAGGAGATTTAAGAACAGGGGCCATCTTGATTGCCTCTTTGATACTCTGAAATGATTCTATTGCTTCACTTTCCTTGTGGACAGTTGCATCCTTCTTCATCATCTTGGAAATGTTCCTTGTGGTTTCTGCAAAGTTGGGAACAAATCTCCTAACAAAATTTATCTGTCCAAAGAAGGACTGAACTCCTTTTACAGTTTTCGGCATTTGAATTCTGTCAATAGCAGCCACTCTCTCTGGATCTATCCTGACTCCATCCTTGGAAACAATATGTCCCAGGAGCTTTCCTTCAACTACCCCAAAGGCACACTTCTTTGGATTTAAAGAAATACCATACTCTAGTGCTCTTATGAAAATCTGCTCCAGATGCAAACAATGCTGCTCTTCTTTCTTTGAGTAAGCAGTCAAGTCATCCTGATAAACAGCCAGGATTGAATCAATCAACCCTGCAAAAGCAACATCCATTGCTCTTTGAAATGTAGCACCTGCATTGGTTAGTCCGAAGGGCATTCTAACATACACATAAGTTCCCCATGGAGTGGTAAAGGCGGTCTTATACTGTTCTGATTCCTTCACCTTCACCTGATTATAACCTGAAAATCCATCCATCATAGATAAGAGTTCACAACCAGTCACTCTCTGCAACATAGCTTCCATATTAGGCAGTGGATAGTTATCCTTTAAAGAGGATACATTCAAGTTCCTGAAGTCAACACAAAGCCTAATATCACCATTCTTTTTTCTGACTGGGACAAGGTTAGACACCCAAGTTGAATGCCTGATTGGCACAATTATTCCAGCTTCCCTGAGCCTTTTGAGTTCTTCTTGCATCTTTGGAGCTAAGGTAGGATTAATAGGTCTTTGCTTTTGTCTAAAAAGCTTAGCTCTAGGCTTCAATGGGATCTCATGCTGGAATAAATCTTCCCTATAGGCTTTTAGGTCCTCATATGACCAAGCAAAAACATGTTTATACTTTTTCAGTAATGCAATCAGCATACTCCTAATGTGTGGTTTGAGCTGTTTACCAATGTATACCTTCTGAGGGGCCTGAGATGTCCCCAAATTTATCTCTTCTAAATCTTCCTTATTTGTGGGAGATGTCCTTGTGACCAATTTATCTTTACTGTCAAAAGCTCTTTCCAAAGCTACCAACCCTCTAGGGATTTTATTAGTCTTCAACTGAATTATCTCCTTTCCCACAAGAGTTTCTTTTCCATCTATGGTTTCTACAAAAGCTTGGAAATCAATTTCTTGATTCTCATATTCATCTATGCAGCGCAAAAATTTTAACAAGTCCCTATCATCATTAAACACTTGCCAACTGCATATATTTTCTGGTACTGCAGGCCTAATTTTAACTTCTACATTTGTAACATCTGATAGAGTGATGTCATCTGGCCTTATTGCAACATTGGCTAAGAAATCAGCCATAACATTCTTTGACCTCTCTACCCAGCCTATTGAAAATGCATCAAATAGTTCAATGGTATCCCAAACAGCATGCTTGTATTGTTTCAATCTTTTGTTTTTTGAAGCATACTTATCTCTAATTTGGGATACAATCAGCTCAGAACCCCCAAATACTCTTAACATTTTGATTCCATGTTTGAGAGCAATATTTAGGCCTAAGAGTAAAGCCTCATATTCTGCAATGTTGTTTGTGCAATCAAACCTCAGCAAGAAAGAGAATTTGAGGAGCTTACCAGTTGGAGACAGGAAAACAACTCTAGCTCCAGAGCCTTCTTTTGCACAAGCTCCATCAAAAAACATGGTCCACAAACCTCGCTGATCCAATTCTTCAATGCAGACGTTTTTCTTTTTATCTTCTGTATCATCTGAGACAACCTTGAAGTTATCACAGTCAGTGTCTACAAAGCATACCTGTTCCTCTGCTTCTTGGTCTTCCACTGTCTCTGATGATCTTTGTTCTCTGATTAGCTTAACATCCCTGCCATTCATTGGAATCATGGCATATGACAGGTCCAGCTGCATACTTCCACCAATTAGTGCTGCCCATCTTCTTGACAACAACATACCATACTGTGGCTTGATGTCAACCACTGTTATATTCATTTTATATCTCTTTTCAGGAAATGCTGCCAGCTTGAAATCTACATCCTTCATGATTCCAATAACTGGTACTTCTCTGGCATCCATAGCATAACATTTTCCACATGCCTTGTCAATTTTTAATCTAGCTTGTTGCATGATGGCCAAAGGCATGACATTTGTAGATGCTCCAGAGTCAAGCATACAATTTCTAATTATTTTTCCATTTATAACCAGGGAAACATAAAATGGTTCCACTTGTGAAGGACACTTTGTCATAGTCACTCCTAAATAGACTTCAGGAGCCTCATCTTCTTCATTACACATGACATGTTTCTCACCCTGGATCTGAACATTTTGTTTAGCTTGAAAGGGCACCCCTGAAATTAGGGATACTGTCCTATTCTTGATTTCTTCCACTTTCATGAGTTCCATAAGTGGAACAGAGACTTTTACCTGGGAGAGGACCTGAGCTATATCAAATGGAGCATAATTTTGTATAACAGCTGTAGCTTGCTCCACAATCTTGCTTTTATCTTGAACTGATTTAGCTTTTACTTTCATAGTTCCCTGATCATCATTCTTGTCTTGGGAACCTTTACCTTGATCTTCAGCCTGAGGGATTCTATTTTCTGGTCCTTGGGATTCATGACCTGTTTTATGTCTGAAGTTCTGTTTATTATTAACCCACTGCCTTTTTTGTAATTCCATCCCCTTATTACCATGCACTGGCTGTCCTATAATAACATCTTTTGGCTGATGTGGGCTGCTTACCTGATTTTTACCTCTGAGATTGTAGTTGCTCTTGACTTGAGCAACTGCTGCAGCTGTGAAGGCCCTAATTTCCTCATCAGAAGGTCGTTGTAAGTTACTCAGAAAATTGTGTGAGTTCTGAGCATAGGCATAGTTAACTTCATCATCCTCATCATATGGGAACTGTTGGCAGCCCTGAGTTCCATCATTTGTACTCTCATCAGCATCACAAAAAGTGTATCCATTGCTTATGGACATCATATTTACATCATCATCTTGCACATAATGTGGCTCATTGCATTCATTACAAGATGTAATATTATCACACAAGGACTGAGCAATCATACACTGTAACTATGAATGTGGCATCTGGCAAATCATACACCATGGAGCATCATCAACAATATTTACAGCTTTCTTTAGAGGATCAGGAGTTTCTTTGACATGTTGAGCTCTTTGATTTGTGTTGTTGCGCGGGAATATAGGTTTACCATCATGCCAATTGGTATTATAAGGCATATCATGCAATGATGGCCTCTTTTCCTGCCTTTGATAGACTTGCCTATCAGGACCTATCCCTTTTTCACTTCTAGCTAATCTATAGCTTAGGTCCTTAACAACATTTGCCAATTTGTCTATCTTATCTTCAGGGGCAGATGTATTACCTTGAGTGTTCTGAGGCTTGTTTGGATTCTACAGAATTTTCACATCATCCCTTCTGTTTGTCTTACCCGATGCTTTCCTGTTGTTTTCAATATTCACTACAATTCTGAAAGCATCCCTGAGAGTAGCAGGACCTTTATCTCTTAATCCATATGCAGTTTTTGCATCAAAGGCATTGATATACAATATTATGCACATTGGTTCATTTGGCCTCATGTGATGTGGCAATTTGTTTAAAACTTTAGTAAATCTTGCATTAAAATCTGCAACCTGCTCATTTGACCCTTTAGTGATACTGGTGAACTCATTTACAAAAAAGCTAGGGTTAGTTTTGTCACCATATTGCTCCTTGAACATCCTTTTAAAATCATCCCATGATGAAATACTCCGGTCAGGTAGATTCTTGTACCATTCTCTTGCCTCATCTATTAAGGATTGCATGAATGACTTCATGAAAACATCCTCATGTTCAACCTCAAAGTTATCCATGACATTTTGAAAGGCTTTTAGATGATCTTCTCCTGACACAGTGTTGTTTCCTAAAAATTTAGGCACTTGCAGCCTCAGATGCTTATCAATGGGGTCAGGATACCCAGGAATACCATCAAATACCAGCTGTCTGAATCTATCTAGCTGCATTGGCTGTCTGTTTAACTGATTAACATTAACATTTCTGTTTGCATTCTGGTTTCTTACATTGTTCAGTGGTATCCTAGCATCATTCACATTTTGTCTCTCATCATTATGCTGATGTTGCACTTCATTTCTCTGTTGATGTCTCTGCACATTTGCATTCTTAAGGGTAGGAATTGAATTATTCTGGGCAGTCCTCAAAGCTTGCACTTTCTTCCTTAAGTCATCTCTGATTGATATTGCCTGCTGATATTCAAACTCGGCCCTTAAGCTCCTAATTTCATCAGCTAGTTCTTCCTCACTGGGCCTAGAGGAGGATGGTTTTACCATATTCTGATCATCATCTTCATCATCCCTCAGAGACTCTGCCTCTTCAAACCTTTCACTAGGGTCTAGAAATGGGCGTTCTTGGAACACCTCTGACCTCATTCTCATGTTACCACCCTGTTGCCTCTCATATGCACCTTGAATATCAGCTTCTGCATTTGAAAAGTGGGGCTCATGCTGTCCTGATGGCCTAGGGTTATCTTGCACATCATCATTTTTTCTGGGGGAACCCTCATGACTAACTAAGACAGCTCCCTTTCTTCTGTACATCATTCTTCTTGTTACTGGTAACTCTTCAAATAAAGGATTTTGTTGGGATCTTCTCCCTTGCATATAAATTTTACTTTGACTGGTTGGGAGATTACTTCGGAGTCGCCACCTATTACTAGGAACTGTTTTCTTTTGAAAACCAGGGTTCTTTCAAAAATAACAATTTTCAAATCACTGTCCCTAGTGGAGTCGCCAATTTCTGTTGGTGACTCGGATGGGTCACAAGATATATTACTGGAGATGATTAGATAGTACTTTTTACTTCTCAGTCCCCAGTAGAGTCACCAATTTCTGTTGGTTTTTTCCCAGACTGGATGCTTATTCCCAGATTTCCCTACAAGGTAGCCATCAGTGATCAACAGGATCTCTGGGCCAAGGGCGAACAGTGTAGGAGATAGACTCTATACTTTATCTCCTCTTCTTCTTCAGGCTCTGCAAGACCTAGGGGGGTATTCCCTATTCAACATCCATGAGGATATGCATACAAAGGCTGGGATGCTGATAGAAAGCAGATAAGTCCTCCTGTAAGTAGACCAAAACTGAAAGATAAGAGCAAAGGGGCTAGCTTTGGGCCTATTTGCAGTTGTAGACAGAGGACTGAGGATCCTAAAACTAATTCTAATGTCCTAAAGATTGTTTTAGATTTAGATTTTGATTTTAAGTTTGGATGCAAAGCTGGACATGGTTGTAACACAAACACAAAGCAAGATTGGTGCCTATCCAGGGCCTGGAGTCAGTAGACATACACCCGTGAATGATCAGCATGAACAGCTAAAACTGGATTTCAGGGGGATATATGTGATACCTGCCTTACAGATATCTCCCAATACAGAGTGTTAAGTTATCTCTACTTATGGCATCCCTACTGCAGTGTACCCTTCCCAATGTTCAACCTGAAAACAGTTTAACCTACCCCTTGAGCAGAAGTTAAAAGATCAGACATTCAACATAGGAATTCTATGTTCTAGAATCTCAACTATTACTTAAATATCTAGACTCAGAAGAAAGATACATGCAATACTGGAGACAGAATTAACAAAACACATGCTAGGATAGCATTTCTCATATAAGATTAATCATGAAATCAGTGGGTCCATGCCAAAACATACAACAAGAGATACATAGACTCACAGGTTTAGCTGTACAGAGCAACCAGATCAGCTTGTTTTGAATTACAGAGCCAAAAATCTTCAACTTTCAACAACCTTCAAATGAGCAACACAACCTGCTATATACAGCAAGGAAGGTTCCCAACATTAATTACATAGTTGACCAAAAAACCTGCCAGATACACAGTATCAGAAAAATGGCGCTCAATGCATTGAATGCGGCAGGTAGAAGAGGGGACAGAAGAGGATCTTGAGCCATGAGCCGCCAGCTGTGGATGTACAACTTCAGTCAGGTACTGGATCCGTCCACGCCATCGCCCATACCTCTGCAACAATCGCCATTAATGGCGCACCAGCCCGAGGCCTTGGGAAATGCATAAAACTGTGCGTCGCAACCATTTCCCGCCAAGATACATCATCATGATATTTGAAAATATGCAGGGTCGAATTATCCCACATGCACCCCGCGGTGACCTCTTTAACACTTTATATACTAGGTCATGAGCATATATGATGTCGGTGCTTTTGCTCCTGACGACACTAGTATAAGACTTCATCATCATTATCCTTCAGCAGCATGATGTCCTGTCGCTTGAAATATCACCCTGACGTCAGCATCATATCGCAATATAACCTGCATGATAATCGCCTTCATCGGCACAACCTGATCCATCAGAGGAAGATCCTCCTGCTTAACCAATATCAAAAGTCTGGCCGATGAAAAATCTTGATGACGTCACCGTCATATCCTACTGATGTCATAAGCATATCTACCTACTGCGCACCTCCTCATATCCGGATGACGTCATCATCATGTTTGCAAATATCGGGGGATCTCCACAAGATGATCAGTGTTGGAAATATGACCCCCCCGGACCTTGATGACGTCATCATCATATCGACATCAGGATGATATTCGGAAGATAACCGGATATTTGGAAATATCATCCTGATGCACAAATATCATGCTGCACTGTAGCTCCACTATAAGATTGGGTGATAGATGAATATGCCAGATATTTGAAAAGATCACCCCCCACTAGATAATGCACGAAGCCGACAGGCGGATATCTCCCTTCGGAAATATCATGATGCAGACAGGCAGAAAAGCGGATATCACCCTGACGTAAGAATGACGTCAGCATCATCAGGATGATAAAACAACGAACATGAAGTGATACAACAACATCAGGATGATATTGACTAAGATCATCCTGACGTTCAAAATATGATGACCACGATGAATATCGGGTCACACTTAGAACTTTACAGCAACATCATCAGGATGATCTTAACAAAGATCACCCGATGTTAAAATATCACCCCGCGAAAGATCATGCAGGTAGAAAATATGATGACCCTCGCAAGCAACACGGCGATAACTAGAAATATGATGATGATGACGACGACCCTTAAGAAAAAACAAGTCGGGTCGAACAACTCAGAAAATAACCCCTTCAGAAGATCGGGGTGACATCATCATCATAAAAGGGCAAGGTGATATTTGGAAAATCACCAGATATTTGAAAAATCACCCCCGCAAGCAAATCAGGGCACACTGTAGCTCATCAGCAGGATCGGGATAATATCCAAACATCACCCGATATTGAAACATGATGATCCTGATGAAAAATCTGGTCGACAGAAAATCATGATGATGCTGACCCCTTCCCTTAGAATATCATGATGATGATGATGATCTTCTCCCCTTAAGAAAATATGATGCCGCAGCTGAGAAATGCTGAGGAAGTCCAACACTTAGGAAAATGGGCAAGAAGATATAGGGTTCAAATGAAGAAACCCCCTAAACATGAAAAATCAACCTCCAGGTCAAAATGAGTACCAACAGGACCATCCACATCCTCATTGCTAAGGAGAACTATGGGAGCCATGACAATTGTGTCTAGTATGATCATTGTGGCTATGGCCACATCTACACCCTCGAGAAGGGAAGGGACCCTACTAGAAGAAGAAGGTGGCATGTGCATAATAGTAGAAGGTGCATTAGTCCAATACTCAATAAGATTCTATAGATGGGAAAATTCTAGGGAACATTGTTATCTTGCACTTGAACCTATAGAAGAACATTAGAAAATATCATAGACTTAGTATACAAGGAAAAGTGTAAATCAATAGAAACTCCTAAAAATAGAGATGGATTTCTATCTTTCCAAATACTAAACAAAATTTGCACTCTAAAAGAATGTTAAATTTGATTGAACTTAGCTAGCATCCATGGCCAATCACCCATAAGAATAACGTGTCAAGAAAAGAGCTTAGATCTAAAAGGCTTGAAAAAATCATGTATCTAAGTCCAAGCAACTTGAGCCCATGGGTAGAACTAGAAAATGTTCTTGAGTATTTCTAAATGACCACAAAAAAGACAATAGGGATTAGAAACACCTCGGTGGATTAATCAAAATCAAATGGGGAGACCTTGGTAAAGAATACACCAAGAAAAATGAATAAGCTTAGGCTCCAAAATGGCTAACCACAATGTGTGAAATCTTCATTAGCATAAAGTGGTTGTGGATTGCAAACACCATCTATCAATGAGTTGTTGTATCATAAGAAGATTTAGAGAAAGCCATGAATATACTTTATAAGGTTTGTAATTATGGAAAGGAGTATCTAGATACATTTCAAATCCTTAAACTATGGTCTAGTGCCTCTAACCCCAATTTTGTGAAGCATTTTACGAGGAATCAAATCAACAATGGTATGAAAAGACTCAATATATTAGTTGGAGAGCTTGAATTTAACCTTGTCTTTAGGCCAAGATAACCAATTTTTGGTGGTTCTAAAAAAGATGCTTGGAATGAACCATATCCCTCTATAAAAAAATGAGACCATGAATCCATGGAACTTTGGCTAAAAGTTGATCCTGGCAAGTGATCATAGGAGACCACCAAAGAGAGTTCTAGTTGATAGAAATCCTGGTTCTAAATTCATTCCCATTCCAGAGTAACTCGGGTTTGATATCGTCCTAGTATTTTCAAATTATTTCAGCAACAAAAGTGCCCTATATTTGTACTAGCACCTTCATAATGAGAATGGAGTGAAACACTAGACCTTTCTATGCATGTCTTCCATGAGGAACCCTAGAAGAAATATAATGCTACAAAAAGATTTTACAAGCCTCATTCCCTTTAAGAGCTATTTGAGTAATCCATTTGGCACATAGGGTTAACCCTTAGCAATGCATATCAATGAGACCATGACCTCTAGAGTCATAGGGAAGAGAATATAATTCTAAAGAAAATTTGTAGAAGCCTTTTCCTTTCTTAGAAGAAGCACATAAGAAATCACTTAATAAATTTTCAATTTTTTGGTAAGAGCCATAGAAGGAGCCCAACAATAAGAGTAATAAGCATGTATGAAAAAAAAACACCTTAGAACAAATTTGAAATTTCACAACAAGAGAGGGGGGTTTGGCTATTTAGTAATGTAATTTATTCTCAACATGAGTACTAAAAGATTTCTAAAGGGAAGAAGAAGAAGATTGAAAAGAAAAAGGGATTCTAGGAAACCTAAAAGTCTCACCATGATCAATCCATTTCTAGCCAAAGTCATTGAACTAGGGAGGCTTAGGCATGAAAGATTGATGGTGGCATTTATTTTTTTCCATTGAATGTTATATCCTAAATCTAAATATAAAGTACTAAGATATAGTAGAGATTATTTGAGATTGTGCCCTTCTTCCAAGAGAGTAAGAAAAGAATCAATAGCAAAGTGGCCATTAATATGTTGTTGGGTGGTATTGGGAAGGGAAATACCTTTGACATGTTTATGAGAAACAACATTAGCAAGCAAGTAGCCAAAGCCTTTCATATCCAACACATAAAGAGAAAGGGGATGTGGACAAACCTATGGAATATACCTAAAAAGTCCAAAATAGGAGCACTACCTCCCATTAATGGTAAGACAGACAGAGGCATCTACAAACAACATTTGAATAGGGTGAAGGAATTTAGGATTAAATCACAATGCCTAAAGCATGTCAAGAATGAATGGCCATTATATACAATCATGAAAATGGCTTGTTGTTGAGTGCAATGAGCCCATTCCATACCCTATGAAACATCAATAATATTGTCTAGGATGTATCTTCTCTTAATAACCCTACATACACAAGATGTATATGATAAAGGAAGAAAATTTTATAGACAAAGAGCAAGGGCTTTGACAATAATTTTGTAAGAAACATTCAATAGCATGATCTAACACTAGTTGAAAATATGTTTTGGATTGCTAGACTTAAAGGTATGAATTTAATGTTTCCTTTATTAATGATATTGCCAAGATAGCAAGAATTGTATGCTTCTACATAGACATAGAAAAGGTTAGGACAAATAGTATTCCACAAAGATTTATACAATTCACAGGGGAATCCATTATAACTTAGAGTTTTATTATTAGCCATAGTTGACTTGGAACACCTTCTAAAGTATTAGAGCACTAACATAGGCTCCTCTTATCACTTTCCTCTTCAAGAGTGAAAAACTCTTGGCTATAGTACACAATCACTCAAACCCACCCACTCAAACCCACCCTTACACATATAGTGGGGGTTAAGGGTGTGAAAATGCCACAAAAGCTCTTAATGATCTTCTCATAGATGCTTTCCAAAACATTAAAACTTCCGGTCTCCATTGTGCTTCTTGGTTTTTTCCACTCGATGATTGCACAAAACTTCTAAAGATCCATATGTAGTCTAACTTGAGATATAACGAATCCAAAGTATATTAGTTCCGTGTTCATGAAACTGCAATTTTCCAAGTTGATGCACATGCCTTCTCTCCTCAACTATGCCAAAACATATTTCAAGTGTGCAAGATGCTCCTCCTTCATCTTGCTAAACACTAGACTTTCATTGAGATAAATGGCCACAAACTTGCCAAGAAATGACTTGAAAACTTTTTCATCAACTTCATGAACGTGCTTGGTGTAATTGTCAACCCAAATGGCATGCCATCCATTTGTACAAGCCTTATTCTAAATACAATCTTCCATTCATCTCCTTCTTGGATCTTGAAATGATGATATCCACTATTGAGATATATCTTAGATAAGTAGTGCATTCCACTCAAATAGTTCATCACATCATTCATGTGTGGAAATGGAAACCTATACTTCATGGTAATATTTTTGATCACACAAGATTCTATGCACATTCACCATTCTCCATACTTATTTAGTGCAAATACTATGGGCACTACACCAAGAATTAGACTTTCCCTCGTGAAACCTCATTCCAACACTTATTCAACCTACTTGTTCAACTCTACATGCCCATATTACGACTCACTTTGTGTGGTGTCTTGTTTAGAAAAATATAATCTAGAATCAGATCCATGTAGTGTGAGGTGTTGTACATAAAAAATGGTCCATTTGGAATTCATGTGTCAATCACATCTATGTACTCCTATAGTAATGCAATGATTTCAGGCTCCTTAAAGTTGCATAGTTCATTCTTCTTTTGTGCAAGATTGGATACTATCACATAGTAGTCATACAACCCCCCCACCTCCTTGAGAAACTTATTTTCTAACAAAATAAATACTCTTCCTTTTATTCAAACCCTTTCTTGTCCTTCACGGGAAGTAACTCAAACTTATTCCCATTGTTCCTAATGGTGAAGGTGTTCTTGTGCTCATCATACATTACGCATGTATTATACTACCACAACCTTCCTAGAAATACATGACATTCATCCATTAGGATCATGTCACACCATACTTCACTTGCGTTCCTCTAATGTGAAATGCAACTTGGCACTACTTTCTCATCATGAGTTATTGTCCCTTAAATGCAATAAAGAGACTCTATATGGTGTGGGGTGCATGATTGTCTTCAACCTAACTTCTCCACCATCTCTATGGATGCTAAGTTATTAGTGTTTCCTCCATCGATGATCATTTTGCAGCAATTTCCTCCCAACTTCAAACTAGTTTGGAAGAGGTTCTTCCACAATCATAGCTCCTTATAGACACACATGTGGCTTTAAATAGAACTTCATGCATTATCAAGTTATCCCTAGCCTCTAGGTTTGTGCTCTCTTCTCCACTATATAATGAGCTTGCTCCATCTTGCACAACATACACATGCTTCTCTACACAACCTTGTTCTCATTTGCATCTTGGTCTTCCTCTATCTCTACCTTAGTTGGAGATCTACTTGCACTTAATGCTCGACATTGTATTATACAAAGGCATGTCTCCCACTACCTTACTTTTCCTTCTCTTCCTTGCCCTTACCACTATTTTGAATAGGCCCTATTGTACTTCTCCTTGACTCTGAGTGCTAACTGACAAACCTTCTAGATGGAATGAATTGTGAGCAAGCACATCTCATCCTAGACTAAAATATGTAATCCATTCACATACATGGATACTTTCTCAATGTATTCTTTCACATGACTAGTGCAAATGCATTGTTTATAGTTCTAATCGTCCATTTACTCCTTCATGGATGTCTCCCATTGGCACAAGTTTTGGAGATTCTTATATAAATCCAATGTGTATTTGGTTGGCATAAAAATCCCCTTGATTTTATTCACCATGCAATCCCACTATAATAACCATAGGGGAACACCCCCAATATGAAACCTTATACCTTAGTTAATTTATTCTCTTGACCCCTTGATAGAAAGTGGTATAACACCTTAGATTTTTAGTGATTATTAAATCCCCTTTATGGATGAATGTGGTATCTAGTACCCATTAGGTAGTGAAACCCCTATGGTGAAATATTGTGCTTCTCCTTCTACACATGACTCTTCTTGACCATGTCCCACTACAATGTGGCATGCCCCTTCAAGTTTGTGGTGGTGTAATTAACTCCTTTTGGGTCCTTGATTGCTTCAAAGGTGAAGTATATGTCTAGCTCATTGATCAATTTGACTAGGTCTTTTGGATTTAAGCTTTTTGAGTAGGTTGGGAGGTCAAACCTTAGCTTGTTCTTCGCCTTTATCAAGGTGATTAAAAATATTTCCTCTACTATGATGTTCTCACATCATTTGGATCCACGACACCATCTTGTATGTTATGACCTCCTCTCTCATCAAATCATTGATATCTTCCATCACCACTAGACCACTTTTTTGTGTGGTTTTTTGTCCTTGTGTTGAGCTTGTATTGCTCTCAATGTATTAAAGTTAGTTATACAACATGGGCTGCTTGATGGTTTCTTTCACCTCTTCCAACTCTATGAGCTATCTTCTCTAGTTCGCAATAACAATGTGATAAAACTACTCACAAATTCTTAGGTTGAAGAAACTCTAAAGTGTTCACCTTTAGGACTTAAAACACTCACTCTAGTACTAGATTAATCTAAGATCCAAATGCATAGGTTGAATGAATGACTAGAAAATAGGTGTGCACAAAGTATGTACAACAAAAGATAACTAGGAATAGTAATGGAGCTTAAACAAGGAAACAAGATTAAATTATAAAGAAATGAAATAATTACAAAAGGGTCACTAATATGTGAGACCTGACCACCCTATGCTACTCCACCCCTTAGAGAAATATGCACAGACTCTACACTTACAATCAAATTGTTTTAAGCCCTACCCAAAACCCAACTCACTAACTAGTCTCTAGTTGAATAACTTCTACCAATAACCAAGACATCTCAATAAATAGTGTAGACATCATCTGCATTGCCATGAGGGACCGAATTAGATCATTTCCATAAATGGGTGTTTAAGAGGAACTCCAATTAGCATGACCATCATCTATAAATAAAATAATACACCATTTCTTAATAAATTTGATTCTAACATTCTTCTAACCTTCAATAATTCACAAGCCATTATAAGATGTAATCATTGTAATTTGATAGTATTGTAATGAAATGATCAACTCTCTAATAATCTAATGCAGTTGATCTTTCTAGGGAACACACTTGAAATAGGTTATGTGGGGTAAAAATGATATGTATGCGGATGCACAGGCAAAAGAGAGTGATGCCAAACAAAGGCAAAACAATAATTGGGTTCTATGCAAAGAAATACTTGTGAGTGGGTTGGGGTGTGCTTTGATAGGAACATGCCAAACCAACAACTTGCACAAGACTTAAACCAAGCTGTGCCAACAAACATAGAGTGTGCAAGACACTCAAAGCTACCCAAACAAATGAAACAACATGAGCAAGTTAATCCTACACATCAACAAACTATCATGGCACAAGGCACACATTGTAAGATAAGCCTACACATGAGAAGCTACAAACACATAGTTTTGGATGATATAATATTGTGCTGACCCAAGGATTCTCTTATGTCATTTTCTCTCTAATGCAATAGTCTAGTTCTCAAATGACATATTTTTGTGCAAGAGTTGGCCTTAAGCCTAAACTTGAATAGACCCCAAGTCCCTACTCCCTAGTGGTTTGAACCTAGCACTTAAAATTTTCACATTCCTAGTTTTGGGTCAAGACTACTAGGGTGGCATTGAACCTAGTTTAAGACAGTGTCACATCTCATTTTTGGACTTTATTTATAATTTAAATTATGGGACATTTTTACTATGATTGTTTTACTATTGAGTGATTCCACGTGTGTGAAAGGTAAAATCGTTGATATTTTGCATAAAAAATTGAAAGTCGATTGATGACCAATTATTATTGGTAAGATTATGGATGTATATCTTGTCTTACTTCGGCTATGATTATAAGGACTAACCTATTAATAGAAATCTAAGTGCGACTGAGTGTAGGAAGAATGTCGAAGACGAGAACATGGTTGAGGTAGAAATGTTCTAGCCGCTAGGAAATAGTTGGCATGATAGAAATCCGATGCATGCACACACTCACTTAGTTTCATATATGTTGCATCATTCATATTGCATTATTGAATGAGTTTATTATGCATTCGTTACATAGTTACGTAGTCTTGAATGTACATTTTACTTTAAATATTGTTTGTGGTTATGACGTTTATTGATTAGTTATCTATATGCAAGATTAATTTATTTAAGTGCATAGAATTAAATCTATTTATTTATTTGATAATTAACTCTTACGATTAATTAGAAAATAAAATAAATAGATAAAGCTAATTATTTATTTGATACTTATATTTTATTTTAAATTAATTATCTAGTTAGATAATTATAGTTTTTAATACTTTTTTTTTAAAATAAAAATTAATGCAATTTGTATTTCAATTATTTAATTATTATAATTGAAATATATTTAAATTATGTGCATGCTTTTATTTTAGAATTTAGAAATAAATAATAATATTTATTTCAATTTGAGAAAAAATGTTAATTAATAGAAGAAGAATTATTTCAATTTAAAACAAATAAATAAATAATGTTTGGTTAATTATGTGAACATTATATTATTTATTTTAGTTATTTATTTTGGTAATTAATTTCTTTTGAAAAAAGAAATAAGTTGAATTATTTTAATTTGTTAAATTTATTTAATTATTGAATGTGCATGTCTATTTTAAAGATTTAGAGAATCAATTATTAAATTGATCATATTTGTGAATTAGAAAATTATATTTTCTGATATTAGTTTTAAGTAGGATGTGCATGAATATGAATAAAGTCAATTTAATATTATTTTTCTTTTATTAAGAATATAATATTATATTTTGCTTTTTAGGTTTTGAAAAAAATAGAAAGAGTTATTAAAAGAAGAGAATTAGTTTTTTCATTCTTTTTTTTTGGGTTATCAATTTTATTATGGAAAGGAGAAGAAAATGAAGAAAACAAGTTATTGAAGCTAAGGGATTTGAATGTGTTTTTTTTTGGTGAAGAATTGAAGGATTGTTGTGTTTTTTGAATTGATTGGTTCATTTCCATTATTTTTACCAAATTGCTACAAGGATTGAGGTAGGATTCTTGTCATGAAAGACTTTAGCAAAGACTTAATTTGGTTAATAATTGAATATAGGATTGTGTGAAGAAATTGTGATTTATATGCTTCTTGTGCAAAAAGTAAGATTTAGACAAATTATAGTTTCATTGATTTTGAAGATTATAATTTTTTTTTTGTTGAATTGGATTTGTTGGAAATTCTTAAAAGTTAGTAGGAAGATTTGATAGGTTATTTGATCTGAATATAATTTTTAGAATATTGAAATATTAATTTCTTGTATAGGAGGAAAAAAAAACATAATAGAAAACTTGGGAAGAGACTGAAAAGAAAAATAGTAATCTATCTTAGTTTAGACATGTCTCTTAAACAATGATCTGGGTATTTCTAATTTTTGGATTTATCATTTTAAAGTAGGGTATAAACTTTACCTCTTATTTTTGTAATTTTATCTTTTATATTATTAAAACAAGTTGACTATTTTTTTAACTGGTAAACGTGTCACGAGAAAAAAAAGGTTTGTTGCGTCATGAATAAATTTAGATTTTTGAACTGGGTTTCTTTGAAAATTTCATGTAAGGTGCGTAACTAAGTTGTTTAAATCATATAAAAAAATCAGCCTTACTTAGTTTATCAATTGTGAGATATGTATTAATTAGTGACTGTCTATCTCTGCTGCTATTTTTAGCATGCATTTTAATACCTGTTGTGACCTTATTTGAGTGGAATTATAAAATTGTTTGCAGATTAAAAATCTTAGTTTTAGATTCATATGGGATATTTATAAAAGATATATGGGATAAAAAATATACCTAGTTTTATTGTTTCCATGCATAACTTGAATGAATCCCGATAGCAAAGATAAGATATATCTATTCAACCTGCCTTCTTATGTTGTCACTTAAAGGGGTTTAATTGACAAATATGACATCGTTAAACTATATATATAAGTTCCTGTCATCATTTGATTGTATGAAGTCATTAACTTGCTTGTTGTTAATCAATTCTAGATTTAGCTTTATCTAAGAAATTATGAGTGAAACATGGGTTAGAGAATATAACCAGTTTTATAGCTTTTATGTGAAGGTGAATGAATAAATGTATCTCCTTATTGAAATATTGCTTGAAAGTGCACTCTCGTTGGTGGAGCAAAGATAAGAACTAATAAACTGTATTTAGGTAAAAGTATGTGTTATTGATTTGGTTACGAAATCATAGATCAAGCTTAAACTTTTGAAATCATTGAGCAGATTTACCATATGGATATCTATGTAAATGCCATCTTAAACATTACTGAAATCTATTCTATTTAAATTGAATTTTTCTCTTATCTCTGTTGCATAAACTGAGAAAGGATAGTAATGATATTTGAAATAATCATGCATGGAATCTCATTATTAAAGTGGATTAGGCATACATCATTATTGATTTTATTGCTTGAAATGTATTTCGGTTGATTGTGCAAAGGAAAGGGATTAGAAATGGTTTTTTAGGTGAATATGGGTTGTTTTTGCTTTGAAAAGGAAATATTTTTATCTCTTATGTGTGTTTGGGGTTACTTTCTAGACTAGGATGCCAAATGTGGAATATTAGAGATGGCTTTTCCTCTTTTTAGGAATTGAACCTGAAACTATTTATATGCTTGGCCAAGCTGAGAATTCATTGAAATGAGATGAATACTTGTCTAGCAAAACTTTATTTATATATATATATCTACCACATCCTATTGTGAGTCAATTTGCATATCATTATATAGATTTACACATTAGGCTTCAGGTTGCATCGGGTGTTCCCTCCTGCCAGTTGTTTCCAGGTTGCTAGATGTTTTGTGCAGGGTTGGGTTTCCTTCATGTTATGAAGGGATCCAGGGAAGTGTAATTGCTTCATGGTTGGGTGGAAAAGTGCCTGAGCCATGTTCCTGTCTCTCGGCTCGCAAGAGGCCCATGTGGGTTCATGGCAACTGGAGAGTTTATTTGATTTATTATTTTTATATTGTACATGATTATTGTACCTTGTTGGATGATTTATGGCAAGAAAGCCAAATGAACATTGTATATTATTTATAGTTCTAATACCTGGATTAAGCACGCGATTTGTAAGATTTAATGACATTATTGATTAATGTTTATGAGATTTATCTTTTTACTTGAGTTGATGTAAATAAATGGATTGTTTACTTTAGTAATTTGTTGGTATAGAATGTGTACCTTACAGATAGCAAGAGTGATCTTGACCCCTATTTTTTGAAAGAAAATTTAATCATGAGCCCAAGCTAACTTGAGTCCAACTAGACATTACCCATAAACTCAAGCACACAACATTCAAATGTGAATGCTAGGTTGTTGTATAAAAGGATAAGAGGCCTAGGTCATTTAGATCATCTAGCACTTAGTTTCAAGAGAACCTAACAAGTGACTTGATTATAGAGCAATCATTGCATCCACATTTACATGTACATACAGATACATAGGCATTTTGCATTTTTCTTTGCATTTCTTTGAACTTGTTCAAACACTATTAAATTAGTACATAAGGCCTAACTATAATCTAGATAAGTTGTAGACTCCCCTACTTGATAATAGGTCCTATTACTATTTTTAAGCACCACCTATTCTATATTTACATAGGTGAATAGGTTTTTGAAGAAGTAATCCACTCAAGCTTCAAGGCCAACATTCTAGGTTCATTGAAACACATATGATTCAAGGTTGCTAATGTGAGGTGTAGGGCTGCCTGTGCAGAATTGACCCTTAACATCGAACAATTCATTTCCCAGTATATTAGAGCCCTATTATTGCAAATTTGATAACAAAATTCTAAGTTGGATAACAAAGCACATGTTTCAATAGAACATTTGATCTGGTCAAGGGTCATTTGAGTGGTATTTTTGGGAAAATATCAAAAATTTATTTTTTGGTATTTTCTACATCTTAGTAAATTGCATTTTCAGAGGCGAAAAGTTAATATTCTAACAAAATAGCTAAGAGTTATGATCTTGCGAAGGGGAAGATAAAAAATTTCATAATTTTAAACTTTTGTAAAAAGTTTTCACCTTCCAAGAGTTCTTTTTGTTTTCCAAGGGTAATGTGACCCTTCATATTTTATGTAAGCCTATATATTTCGAATTGGAATGAATAAAAATTAGTTTTTGGAGGCAATTCACAACTCCCAGCGAGTTTGACTATTTGTAGAAATTTATTTCTTCTTTATTTTATTGCATTACAATACCATAGGCTTAACGCTAGGTATTGTCCAGATCAGTGGTATCAGAGCCAAGTTCTATTGGGTTCTTCTCGAACTGGAGAGGGTTTTAGACATGAGCATTCAAACAGTGTAATCTTAGCTCAAAATATTTCTGGGTTTTGTTGGTAGCGTCGAAATCTTATTTGGGTATCTCATATTTTTCTCAGAAAGTGCACAGATTTTGAAAAAAATAGATCGCAAATCTGCGTCCCTATTTTTTTGCCTCTGCTTGTTTTTTTTGCCTTTTTAGAGCAATTTCGTGAAATCGGGTATATCTTTCTCATCCGGACTCTGTTTTGCGCAAACAAGATATCATAGGAAAGAGGAATTAGAGCACTTTCCAGTGATGTAGGTAGTTTGTTTTTTCCTCAATTGCCTGCTGTTTTCACTAGAAGTTAGGTCTTCTTTTTCAGCGTTGCCCTCAGAGTTTTGGGCATATCTTTTGCATACAGTGTCAAAATTGGACAAACAAAATATAATTGGAAAGGTGATTCAGTCCTTCACACAACCATCATATTATCTTCCTTTGAGGTGCACTCGATAAAAAATGTCAGAACAGGATGATCATTTAGATCCTTTCAAAGCGATGGTTGAAGAAGCATTAACAAAACAATGTGAGGAGATGATGAATCAGTTCTCTCATTTTCTACAACAAAACCAAGGAAATCAACAACCCAACATGGGCAGAGTACCATTTGGTGGTCAGACTCCTTTCAAGGTACAAGTAAATTTTGATATTCCAAATTTTGAAGGCAAAATAAATGTAGATGCTCTTGACGATTGGTTGTCAAAACTAGAAAGATATTTTTCTGTGAATCACTTCTCTAATGGTGAAAAAATAACCTTTGCTCTCCTCAAAGCTGAGCATCATGTAAAACAATCATGGGAAAATAAACTATTGTCTAGAGAAAACCTTGAGTTTGATGGAGTAGTAGAGGATGATCCCACTTGGGGAGAGTTTGTGGAACATATCAAGGAAGAATATTATCCTAAAAATTCATACGAGGATAAGTATATGGAGTGGCAGATGCTTCGTCAACAGAAAGACCAATCTGTTCAGGATTACACTAATACATTCCATGCTTTTTCAACAAAGCTTGGCATCATTGATACGAAAAAATATGGAATTTTAAAGTACTGTAGTGGGCTTCATCGTTATATCCAAACAGAGATGGAATTTCTTAATATTGAGACCTTGGGGATTGCTTACAAATATGTAGTTAAGATTGAGGGAAAAATCAAACAAAAGGGAAAAAAGGATTATTTTTCAAAGAATGAAGGTGACAACAAATTCATGGGAAAACAGACAGCTAAGGATCCCTCCTCACAAGCATCATCAACAACAAACAACAATGGAAAGATGTGTGAATTCCATACAAGTCCAAGATATAACACAAAGGACTGTTGAGCTGCGAAGGCGTTGATGACAGGGTTACAAGAAAAGGAAGTTGAAGCTAAACATGAACCATTACCTGCAGACTCTTTTGAGCAAAGAGATGATGACCAAATAGTTGAAGCTGACCCCTATGCCATAGTTGCCACCACCAGGATTTTGCCTCGTGAAGATGAGGAGCATTTATTCCATTCACAAATGTGGGTAAATGGCAAGGCCCTCCATTTCATCATTGACAGCGGAAGTCAAAAGAATCTGATCTCTGTTGAGACTGTTAAAAGGCCGAACTTGCAGACCACACCTCATCCACAACCATATCATGTGGGATGGGTAAGCAACCAACAATGAGATATTCAAGTAAATAAGAAATGTCGCATACCTTATTCTATTAAACCATTCAAAGATGAAGTAATATGTGATGTGGCACCCTTGGATGTGTGTGATGTATTGTTGGGGCACCCATATATGTACAAGCGTCATGGTGTATATGAGTTCAGACCTCATAGTGTCATTATCAAACTGGGTGAAAAGAAGAATCGGATACTTGAAGTAAGTCCTACACAACCAACATATTTGATTACTGAAAAACAATGTGAATGTCCAATTGCTCATATTGGAACATTTGTTCTAACGAAGGACAAGAGGTCAGTTGTAGCCAATATCCATGACAAAATGGTCACCACTACCACTTAGCAAAAACATATAAATGAAAGTAGGACATCACTCTGGGATATGATGGATAATAAGCTGACAAAGTCTACTGTATCCCATCCACAAACAGATGGGCAAACTGAGCACAGTTACAATCATGCTCTACATGGTTCCATAGGGCATAGCCCATTTGAAATATGTCTTGGACATCAACCACTGGCTCCTATTGATGTAGCAGTACCAATCATCTCAGCTACTCCATCATCACATAAGGCAACCAAGTTTGTTGAAGAAATGCAGCAAGCTCTGGAGATATTGCGACACACTAGGCAAAAGTACAAGGAAAGACATGATCAACATCGTCTACCTCATCAATTCCATGTTGGAGAAAAGATCACTGATGTCTTGATCATGACACTAAAAAGACAACATATTCTTTGTACCGTGTGGTTCAAGCAAGTAAACTTCCTCATCAAGGCAAGTGGTTCACCAGGGATCAAATTGAAAAAGCAGTTTCCTCAGTTGTTGTAGACCATAGATGCAATGGGGCCCATTGTCTCTCAAGGGGGAAGTAATGATCAGGTCCAGGGTCATTTGAGTGGTATTTTTGGAAAAATATCAAAAATTTAGTTTTTGGTATTTTCCACATCTTAGTAAATTACATTTTCAGAGGCGAAAAATTTAAATTCCAACAAAATAGCTAGGAGTTATGATCTTGCGAAGGGGAAGATAAAAAATTTCATAATTTTGAACTTTTGTAAAAAGTTTTCACCTTCCAAGAGTTCTTTTTGTTTTTGCCTATATATTTCGAATTGGAATGAATAAAAATCAATTTTTGAAGGCAATTCACAACTCCTAGCGAGTTTGCCTACTTGTAGAAATTCATTTCTTCTTTATTTTATTGCATTACAATACCACAGGCTTAGCGCTAGGTATTGTCCATATCAACATTCATTATCACATATAGAGCTAATCACATCTTTCCCTCTTTGTCAATTTAGCATTTATTTCATGTTTTAATGTTGTCTAAACTTAGCTCTTTTATCTTTAAAGTTAGTTGATTAATTGCTTGACTATTGCATGCATTAGCCTAGATAATTAATGTTGGATTGTTTTATTCCTCTACAAGTACTAACTAAATGAGTTAGAGTTCCCAATAGGAGTAATAAAATAACAATAAGCCCAACAATACCAAGAGCAATAACAACAACCCCTAACTCTCTCTATTCTCTTCATAGTTATGATTATTTGAGTGTTTCGTAGTACTTTTTCATTTTTATGTTTTCACAATGTAATTTTAATTGATCAAAACTTATTTTCTTGATGAATAAGTGTTCATTATATTACTTTAGAAATATTACACTAATCCACAAAAAAGTTGAGTTGAATGGGATCACACCCCAAAATGTTCAGGCAAAGTGAAGCCTTAAAGATACACGTGGCCAAACCCCTAAGTTGCAAGAAAGGATTCCAATTGAAAACGTTTGAATAGATTCCAAGAAACTTAGATTCAGGTTTCAATTGATTAATGGTAAGACATTTGAATCTATAAACTACAGCTTTGATTCTTTCCTTATTATCTCTTAATACTCATTCTCTTGAGATGGAGTGTAAACCATTACTTGTAAAATATAAGTCAATGAATTTAACTCAAAAACTAAATATTGAATCTTGACATAATCTCTTAATACTTTTTAACTTAAATTACAAGTTCTCACCATCCCCATACGGCAGCAATACCTTTCCTCGTACTATTCAATGAAAAGCAACTAAATGCTGCTTGCCTGGCATACACTTCCAACTACTTTGAATCCTTTGCTTCGGATAAATGTGGGAATACAATAAAAGTGAATAAAATTTATTCAACTGATCAAACTCAAACTCAGTCTCAGTCTCTGTGCATACCATGCATTTTTCTTAGGACCACTTTTATTCTGATAAAAGAAAAAATTTATTCAAGTGATCAATGGACCACTTCGTTTTAGAGTCAGCTTTTTCATATTTACATTCTGGAATGAAACACTTCCAGCCTACAGTGGCTTATGATATAAGTTATCATAAAAGTGAATAACTGCTGGCTGGTTAGATTCCAGTGTGGTGTAACGATTATACGAAAAAACAATCACAGGGGTCCACAATTCTTATCCTGAATTTAGCTTGTTTTTTAATACTGTATGTGTAGGATGTGAAGGTAAGTTGTCAAGTTTGAGTATTTGAAATGGTTTTCATTTTTTTTCAGTGGTCTTCTAATCCTTTAACTTAACCTTAAAGAATACGGCAACGTCTAACCAGAATGCTGGATAGACAATACGGTCCATTGATGGCCAAAAGTAATGGCCGTTTACCCATTATTGGCATTTTAAATAGCAACTATCAGAAAAATATTAAACAGCAGTTGGCGTTATAGTTTGTTATTTCTACAATAGTTGCTGTTAATTGATATTCAAACTGAATGAATGAGAGGTTGTGTTTAGAATTTGGTAATGAATAAACAGTCGTAAAACACGGCATGATTGACGTGGGAAATGTTGTGATTATCTTGATTCATGGTTTTTTTTATTTTTTGAGCTAAGAATCAAGGACTAAGGACTAAGGGGTATCGGTTTTTTTAACTTCTTAGGTTAAGAGTCTCGGATTGAGGGGTATCAGTTTTTTTAACCTCTTGGGCTAAGAGTCAAGCATTGAGGGGTATCCATTCCACCAAATTCGCCGAGGAAATAACCTCTTGGGCTAAGAGCCAAGGACTGAGAGGTATCGGTTTTTTTAACCTCTTGGGCTAAGAGTCAAGGACTGAGGGGTATCCATTCCGCCAAATTCGCCGAGGGCATGATCTCGACCTCATCCCTTATGGTGTTGGGGGCCTTGCACTCAACAAGACTTGATCCCTGGTGGGCTCATTTAGAACCTTTCTGACTTCACCAGCAAACCAAATATCCTTTGACATGGTTTTCATTATATGTTGAACAATAGTTAAGTTTTAGAAAGTGTTCTGCAACCCTAATAGGCCATCATGGGAAACATGGAACATGAGAATGGAGGTAGCAATGAGCTTGGGGAGAACATACACAGCTGTGGTGTTGAGAAAACTGTAAACTATTTTGGGCAGTTGAGTTAGGGAGAAAAATTATGACTTCTATTTGATTTATTTGTGTTTCGGTGAAGGGTTTCTTTTAACCATTAATGGTTTAATGGTTGAAGGTATTTCTTTTGCATTTTAAAATAAGATGATTATTTAGTAGTTTTATATTTAGATAAGGTAATTGATAAAATAGTACAAAACAATAGGTTCTTAGTTTGAATCTTAATATATTGTTAGTCAAAAGGGATGATTGGTTTTATGGTTAAGTAGGTAATATGTGAAATTACTTAAGGTTTTTAAGAGTGCGTGACAGTCTTTAAGATGACCATTGTTACTTTACAAGATAAATACATATATTGATGGGATGAATATCACACTACTTGTATTCATTCTTATAATTTCAAGTTTTCTTAGAAAAGGATAAGGCTTGGCCAAATAGATAATTTATTTATTGGATTGAATAGAAATATTAATTTAGGGCACATTGTTTTGATGCATTAATTTTGAAAAGAAATGAACATAGGTGTTGTTTGAGGGCACAACCCATCTATCTTATATGTTATAAAATGCTTGATATGAAGATAAGGCACGACCTTGAATTGTAGCTTTTAATATTTGTAATGGTGAAATTTGGCATACCCATGTCATTTCCCATTTGGTTTTGTGCCCATTTTGAGAGAATGTTTTGATATATTCACATATCAACAAATGACACAATTTGTGCAAAGTTGGGCTCTTTCCTACATGTTCCTTTCCCATTTACATACATTCTCATGCATTACATGCACTTATCCTTAGAAATTTTATTCCCACCTTGATTTTGCCATATTTTTGTCCTAATGGCCAAAGATAGTTGTCCACTATTTTGATCATAACTTTTGAACTGTAAATCAAAATTGTACAAACTTATTATATGTGTGTGAAGCATAAAGATGAGATCTAAACTAGGTTCTCTAAAAAATTTATGGGTCAATTTCATGCTCATAGATTCAACTTTGCACCTACAGATTTTACCTCTAACTTTTTAAAATTCAAACCCAAATGCTGGCCAACTCTTGCCCATCCCTTTCCTGCTTGGAGCTAACTAAACACATATTTGTGCAACTTATTGTTATGTACTTATATTTGAAGGCATTCAATTGTATTCATTTGATCATCCAAGCATTTATTCAAATATCATTCACATTTAGGGAAGGAAACACTTCAATTAATGCTTTAAAATGAGTCTAGATCTACACATTCATTCTAGGAGTATGTGCATGGCTAAAGAGTGTTTCCCTCAATCTTTTAACTAAGTTTTTTGAGGGATAATCTTGGAAAAAATGTCCCTTTATGAAACAACAATCCTTTCAAGGTATTTTTAAGTGTTGACAGTCTTCAAATATTAGAAAAGGTAGAGGAAGTTAGGGAAAATTAGATAGAATGGAATGCGGATTTGTACAAATTACAAAATTATTTTTACAAGTCAAAGACATTTCTACTAGCATGGATTTGACCCTTCACAATGCATATAGTAATTTCTAATCCCAAGGTGAGTCATAGATTATCATGGTTCCCTTTTGAACCTAAGACATCTGGGTCTTAGTGTCAACATTGGACTTTATTCATATTTCAATCATAGAGCAAAGTGATTGGATAAAACTAAGGTAAATTATAGAAAACTTTATGGAATAAATATGATATTTAAGTTCAATATCAATGTGTTCAAAAGACAACTTTATTTTGATCTCGTGTTAATTTGGGAGCATAAACATGCAAAAGATGTAGTGGCAATTTGGACAAAGGTTGCAGTTAGTGAAGATGAGTAAATGTACACAACTATTTCTAGGAAAGAAAGAGAAGGGTAATGTTGATATCCTAAAACATAAGTTTAAAAATTAAAATTGTTGGCTACATGAACAAACTACACTCTACTATAAGAACTATAAATGCTACAAAAATTGTAAATGTAGAGAGAAAAAAAGCTACAAGAACAATAACAATAGAACTAGCTATAGGAAATGTAACAAAAAAAAATGTTAACTATATGAATCAACTAATAATCAAATATTAATGTCGACAAAATTAATCACAAAAATAATTCGTAGCATAATAAAATGTATATTGCTAAAGCAATCACAAGTATAAAATGGTTTCATGACTTGTACATATAACAATATATTAATTTTATTCCATCATAAAAGCAAACATATCAAGAACAATAAAATTTAACATAAACTAGATCAATCCACACAATGAGAAATGAACATGTAGATGACCATTAATAGATGCACTCCTACAAGTGGGCCCTTCCCTAGGTTCATGCATTGAAATGGTTGTTTGCTACCTTAAACTAAATATGCATGGCCAATAGGATATCAAGTTATATTTATATTTGATAATAGTAAAATATATTTGTTGAGCATATACACACCATTACACTATTCCTTCAAGTGTGTATATAAGAAATGGCACATAACAATTTGCTAAATACATTCTGAAAGTTTGTTAATCCAGTGGCCTTAACAAAACAAAGTGATAAATGATAGTCTTTAGTGGATTTAACAAAGTTTTTAAATAGGTAAAAGCATATTATTTCAAATGGCTAAGTTCCCCATAAGATATTCTTGACTAAAGAATTATAACAACTTTTTTGATGCAACACCAACTTCCTCCCCTTATTCTAGTAGTTGGTACATTATTTGTAATTTCTATAGGATGGCAGTTTCAATAACATGTTATTAGTAAACACAATTGAGTATACATTTCCACTATTTTATCTTAAACATTAATTTTGTATTTCCTATGTCTATTAATCATAAAACTAACATATTAGATAGGACATGGTACCAAAATAGGTATAATAGTGATCAAATAATGGTTGAAAGAGAAGGCTAAAATAAGGAAATAAAATACATATTTTTCCTTCATCATTTCCCCCCAACTTACTTCCTTACATGCCCTCATGCAATCCTTTGAATAGATTCTACTACTTATGTGGAAGGTTGATGTGCACATAACTAAAATTTGTTAAATTTTTTGTTTGTATTTTGTGCAATTTATCCGTCAGTCATTTGCACCACTCATATCTCAACTTTTCCAACTACTTTTCATGTTCTTTCCTAGTGATGAATGGGCCTAGATTCTATTTGTTTCTTTTCTATTTCAAACTATTCAATCTTTTCTCTTAGTGACCAAATTTTCTCCTTTTTCTTTTGAATACCCTCATAAGCTTCTGCCAACTCATTTGTCATAGGAGGATTTGGGGCCATGAAATCTTGTTTTCTTTGATCTTGGTTTTCCTAAAAAGGATTTGGTGGTTCCTTAGGTGTGTGAGGATTAACTAAAACTATATCTATTTCATATTATTGGATGACCTCTTCCTCTAATGCACACACCACTTTTGTAGATGCTTCACATTGTCATGTTTCAACCCCTTCTTTGTTAGTTGTTCTTATTCCCTTTATTTTAGGTTCAATGAGGGTGTGATCTTATAGCTATTCCTATAGAATTTCATTTTCAGTAAGATCTTGTAAATTTTTAGGAATAGTTTTTAGGTGAGAAGGTATGTCATCTTAAAAAATGACTTGTTTTGAAGAGGGAATTTCTTCTACAAGTTGCTCAATAGGTTTATCTACCTTTTTCCCTTTCTTAATCTTTTATCCACTATTAATGTCCATACTTTTACATTGGATTTAGAATTATCCTTGTCCTCTTGTCGTTCAACTAGTTGACTTACTAAAATAGGAAGGTTTTGCAATCATCTAGAATTCCTAAGGATTTGGTAGGAAGGCAATGCTTATCCTTTATCTTTAATATCTTTTTTCTATGGGAAAGACTAATCTCCTTTTCTTTCTTTTTATTTTGGAGGTTGATGGTCTTGCCTCCTCAACTAGGGGTGCACTAGATTCTGCTATATTTTCTTAGGAAGATCTTGTAGGTGCTACAAGTAGTTTTGGGTTTTCAGGTGAGGAAACTTAGATGGATTCAACATTCACATTTTCTTCCTCTATGGCCTCTCCACTCTCTTCATTTGTCTCCTCCATTTCTAGAAATTCAAGTCCCAAGTTAACTGGGGTTCAACCTTCTTCAAACTTTCTAGAACAATTAGTTTTATGAGCCCATGATGGTATAGGGAGTTGGATTTACTGTTTTGAACTTCCATCTAGACATCATTTTCAATTATTCAAATAGGAAATAAGGGCTCAAGTTGACAAATTTTTGATATCTAAGATGTACTAATAGAAAAAAATGATATGTGTATACATATGCATACCTTCCTCCACAAGTGATAGATTAAATGATAACTTTAACTACCTGACCCCATGGCTTTGGTAGAGAATACCTCATGGTGCCCTATTTAGCCACCTCATTAACATGCTCAACTCAGCATAGAAACTTCTTGTGAATAATCTCTAACTCTATGAAATGGCCTAAAAGCAAATATATCTCATTAGTTTTAGGGATCTCTATTACTTCTATAATTAGTCAAACACTTAATGATAATGTGATCCACCTCATGGTAATCTTGTTGTTCTTATAACCCATAGCAATGGCATCATCATATCATCAAAGGCATTCAAAGAAGATTGTTCATCCATTGTTTACAAAAATGTAAATTTAGGGTTTTGTCCTCAACAACATAATAGTCATTGGTTCCCTCCTATTATGAGTACCTCCCATGGTGCGAAATACTAGAAAGATGGCTAAACATTAAACTAGTATTGTAATGAACAAGAAGATGATAGTAGGAGCTCAACAAAGTAATACGTGAACAAGTGATAATGATAGGAAATAAAATGGTGGTCAATGAAACACAATTTGTTTGAAAAGTGGACACATGGATGGGTAGGATTAGCTTTTGTCTTTTGGAAAGACCATGTTTAACTTATAATAATTAGGGTAGAGTTGCCAATATATCATGTCCTTCCCCCAACTTAAGTTAATAATTGACCTCGATTGTAGAGAAAGTATAGTTCAATTTGCTTAAAATGATTAATGAGAATATACAAAATAATAATGCTTATTGATAAAAACATGATAAAATATATACTAGTGTATTTACCAATGGTGGAATACAAAATGGAAGAATAAAGCTACCAAGGTCATGTAGTTGGTATAGAGTGAACAAAGTATAGAGATAATGACAAGAGTTGTGACAAGATCTTGGAGAGAAAAAGTGAGCTACAAAGGAGTGTACCTAAGGGTATTGATCCTATAACCAAAAATATTACTCATAAAAGCAAAATATCAATAAACACGTAGTTATTTTTTTTTTTTTGTAATTATTTTATTTTATTTTTAAAAACTTTTGATAATGACAAATGATTGTCGGTAAGCTAGTTTTCAATCACTTGCTGCTTAGTGGCATTGAAATTGGTTTTCACCACAAAGGGTCTATTTTAGTTACAATCTACTAGATATTGGTTTTTAAATTGTAACTATCCAACAATGACCATAAGTTTTCATTGTTAGAATTTATTGCACTTCTATTTGAAAGAGATCTAATTGATGCATCCCATCTAGGGAATGGATGCATTAAATCCTTACCTTTTGAGCATCAATAAGATCCATACCCAATTCTAAAGTTGTATGAAAGTTTTAATTTCAAATTCCACAGGTAATACAACTTTCTTACTATACAAAAGTTCATAGGGTGTAAGACTAGTGGTGGTATTCCATGTTGTTTGATAACCCCATACAACTTTAGGAAGGTGATTAGCCTAGTCCTTGTAATGAAGTGTTACAGTCTTGTTGAGGATGTTCTCAAGATCCCTATTTGTGACCTCAACTTGTTGAATAGCTTGCAGGTGATAAGGTGATAACTTTTGACGTTGAATATCATACCCTCAAACTAAAGAAACAATGACACTAGACGTGAATTTTAACCCTTGATTTGTAACTATTTCCCTAAGTACACTAAATAGATGTAAAGTTTTATGTATACAAGAATTCAACTACCTTTGTGTCTCAATCATGCTTCAAGGTTGTTACCTCAACCCACTTAGTTATGTAATCTATACAAACTAAGATGTACTCCTTGTTGTTTGGAGGGTTAATAGGACCTACAAAATCCAACCCCCATTTTTTAAAAGGTTCAATTATTGATAATTATGGTTGAAGTGGCACCTCATCTAAATGCACGGGTTAGCCCATGCATTAGCACTTGCTGCAATGTCAAACAAACTTCTTGCAATCCCCATGAAGAGTAGGCTAATAGTATCCCATAGTGAGAATCTTATTTATTGTTAAATAAGTTTCAAAATGTCTCCATATGGATCTATAGGACATGCTAATAGTATGTCAAAGACATCATCTTCATCCACACAATAATGTATGACATTTTCAATGCTAGTGTGAAAGAGGTGTCCACCAATTTAGAAAAAATGACCACTAAGCCCAATAAGTTTTCTACAATCTCTAGGAGAGAAATTTAGAGGAAACTTGCATGTCATTTTAAGTAGTTGTAAATATTAGAAAACCATGGACTTTTAGTGGAAATGGAAAAACAAATGTTCATCTAGAAAAGCATCATCAACTAAGACTTGTTCTATAATGTTGGGTAATCTTTGACAAAAAGTCTACATCAACATTCTCACAATCAGGCTTATCAAGTGTAGTAATATCAAATTCTCTCAATAACAACATCCATCTAATGACTCTACCATTTACAACTAGTTTATTAGTAGAGAATGAATGGCCTAGTGATTAATATGAATGAATACTTCATATCTTGTTAAGTTATGATATAAATTTTTGTTAATTGCATATATATAATAATTAGAAATTCTTTTTCTATGATAGTGTAGTTCAACTCAACACCAATTAAGTTTTTTCTTATCTAATAAATGGCATAGGAATGCATACCTTCTATTTTCCCTAATATAACATCTATAGATGTATTTGAAGTGTTTGCATAGATATGA
The DNA here is from genome assembly GCA_027924645.1 of Cunninghamia lanceolata. Taxonomy (NCBI): domain Eukaryota; kingdom Viridiplantae; phylum Streptophyta; class Pinopsida; order Cupressales; family Cupressaceae; genus Cunninghamia; species Cunninghamia lanceolata. The sequence goes on along the minus strand of BSBN01000082.1, from coordinate 11,035,002 downwards.
AAAGGCGATTCCCAATTTGGTCCACATAGAATATGTGTGGTTATGAACTTCTCCTTGATTATATCAAAGTCTTGTTGACACTCATTAGTCCATTGAAATTTTGCATCTTTACCTAGAAAAATAAAGAGGGGTGAGGCTATTTTATTGAAAATTTGAATAAACCTTTAATACTAACCAACATGTCCTAGAAAACTTCATACATCCTTATAATGTTCTACAAAAGGAAGGTCTTTAATAACTTTCACTTTCTTAAGATCTACCTTGATGACTTTGGAGAAATATAATGTCCTAACACAATTCCTTTAGTCATCAAAATATGTCACTTTTCATGACTAAGGGAAATATTGCTTTCCTTACACAGTTGAAGTGCCTTCTCAATATTCTCTTTGTCTTCTTCATAAGTATTACCATATACTATAAACCATCCATATAAACTTCAACATGATCATGAATCAAGTCAACAAAAATACTTAAGACAACTCTTTGAAAAGTTGCAAGAGTGTCATATAAACCAAATGGAAGAACATTATAAGTAAACGTTCCCCAAGGGTAAGTAAAATTTATTTTTTCCTATATATCCACTAAATCCATCCAAGAAAGAAAAACACTTCTTAACTACAAGGGTATCAAGTACTTAAACAATAATTGTTGCATTATTAAGAGGTTTATAATCTACAAAAATATTCAATTTTCCTCCCTTTCTATGCATGACCACAAGTGGTGAGATCTATTGACTATCTTAGATGGGATAAATGAATCCCATATTAACCATTTTTTGTAGTTTGCTTTTAACAATATCTAAGAATAGATTCCTTTCCTAGGCAACCTTACTTCCTTGATGTTATCTCTAGCCCACATATGTTTATCATGCTTTATCATTGTGGACATTACATTCAATTATCACACAATGTCATTGTTGTTATTACTTTACATGATTATATGCTTATCTCTACATCACATTTACTTTCATATATTATCTTTCCTCTCCTACAATTCTTTGCATATTACAGATATAGGCAATTGTAGTGGGGGCATATATTGTCACTAACAATCATATGTTGACCTTTTAGGTAGTGGTAGGAGCTACACAAAACTTGTCACTATGACCAAACTGAGCTTTGTCACATGACATGCTAGTGCCCCATTCCCCTAGTCATCCAATGACTGCCAAGCTAGATAGAGCATTATTAATTTATAGACAAATAGAATTCCCTATATTTACTCATTTCATGTTTTTCTTTGTTTCCTAGACAACCAAGCAATCTCTTTTGTGCTTAATTTTCATTTGCAAGATAGAAGCCACTCATTGCATATTTTTACTTTGTTTTGCAAGTTTGTACGGAGAGTGCATACCAAAGGATGAACTTACACAATGACATTCAACAAGGTCCATTAATTTATATAGAACCTTGTGATATTGTTTTATGTCTAAATATTTACTTTACATGTATGTTTATAAGTACTAAATACTTTGAGATACATGATCATTCTAGGATTCACATGCATCTCAAAATGTGGGCAAAATGTAATGATGTAATTTGCATTCTTGTGCCATTTCCCATTTAGTTTTGTGCCCATTTTGGGAGAATGTTTTAATACATGTATATATCGACAACTAACCAATCTTGCATAAAGTTGGGCTCATTCCCCTAGTAGCCTTCACTTATCCCCATGCAAACACCTTCCCATACACTTGCCCACATCTATGCATATATTGATACATCCCTCATTTATCATGTCATTTATGACCACATATTCCCAGAGATTTATCCTCCATATAGCCACAACCATTTGCCTACCCAAGGTCATGTCCGTAGTTGTAGGGTCAACCCCACAAATGCGAATTTGACACTTACTTTTCCAAATTCAAATTCAAATTTGTTCAGCGCCCACCTATTCTACTAGTCATTGTGAGCCAACTAGACAAATGTTTACATGATTTGATGTTATGTGCTTATATTTAAAGACATTTATTTGTATCCATTTCACATCCTCTCACATGTTCACATTTGAAAGGAGCAATTAATAGCAAAACACTTAATGTTGGTGCATTAAAAGGAATAATGGATCTACATACATTATTCTAAGGCGCTTCTTGTCTTCAATCTTCTACACATTTTTGAAGGTTGACATAGGTGAACACATCCCCTTATACCATAAGCGAAAACCTCCCAAGGTATTTTTAAATATTGTCAGTTTGAGATAGTAGAAACAACAAAACAAACAAAAGACGAATAAGGCGAACCAGAGTAGATGTATACACTAAGCAAGATCAAGTTTGTGCACAAAGGACAAATCCGCTATTTAAAAAAAAAAAAAACCCTTACTAATAAACTCAGCCCTAGAGAGCATAAGTTTAGCACATAGTCCAAAACATTACATTACCAAAAAGATAGCATTCAATGACATATCAAAAATCTTTCATTCTTCAATAGAGAGCTAAATACCATTTCTCCTTTGCATTTACTTTTTATACTTTCATTTAATTCAAAACTATATCAACTCCATATCAATCATTAATTAATCTAGGTTATTGTATGCCCAATTGTTTGCATTTTATTGGATTAGGATAGATTAAACATATGGAAAGTTCATTTCTTTACATATAAATGTTTCCGTAATAGTTGTGGGGAAATGCACATGATTATGTGTACCAAAAACTGTTTGATTTCCATAGTTGTGATTCCTTAATTAGTACAGATTAATAAAAATATGAAACCTAACAAATTTACACTAGAATCGGTACATGGCCAGAAATGTTACAACCAATCATTCTATTGAAAAGTAACTTACGACTTTAATTTTAGTCGTTGCTTGGATTTCAATTCGATAATGGCGAAGGTCTAAAACTTGGTGAATGATCCACCCAATACACACCAGGTGAATTTTACTCTTTTAACTTGTATGGGAAACAAGGTGGTCTTTCAAGGGCAATTCTATTTGATCCTTTTGCTTGGATTTCAGTTAGAAAATCAAGAGGGGGTCTAAAACTTGGTAGGTGAACCTCCCCAACAAACAGAGGGCTTTATGAACCTAGTTATTTGCCAGGCAAAACGCTCTTTACCATTAGATCACAGCCTGTTTAAATAAAAACCAATTATTTTTCTTTTAGCTTTCACTAGTATAGCACAAATATAAACTCATAATGCAGAACCCTTCCTGTATAACTAAAACTTATAACTTTCTTCATGAATAGACTTAATCTGCAACAGTAGAGGTTCAAGGCTATAGAATAAAGCATAGTAAAATGGCTCTGAGCTTAATTCCTTAATAGGACCTTGTAGCTGTAGGCCTATTGTACACTGGTTTGCCAAACTACTAAGGTTGGATCTTTTATACCTTCTAATCATGCCATGTTATCCCTCGACCTTCAAAATTAATTTCATTGTAATCATCAACATTGAAATGCCTTTGGGTTTCTGATTTGTGTTCTTGACCCTTCAAGCACAAGGAATCTCCAGAGAGAATCATATATGGCTTTGCTCAATAATGCATTATCTTGTTTACAAATGGTTGTTTGTGCTATCAATCCCCCTTACAACTCACAAACATCTATTAAATGTAGTAGTAGTTTGTGATGGTTGGGTTGCCAACTTGATTGGTTGCTTCAACTGCAAAAATGAAGTAATTACAAACAGACAAGAAGCAACCATATTTTGTGAGGATATATGAGATTAGTATAGGTACACAAGATCATTACAATTTCACTGGTGTGTCAAACAGCTGATTCCATTTGCATATATGTCCTTAAAGTTCTTAATGTGCCTGTGCCTGTAAACTATTTAGTATTGGGTTATACCCTTAATTTGAAATCTAAAGCATTCATGCAGGCAAAATATTGCTTATTTGTTTCACAAAATAATTTTAACAACTTGAGAGACCTGTGTGAGTCTTATTCTTTTTCCTGTTACTGGAGTTAGTTACCTGTAATATCTTACTCCTTACTGATAAGGTATATAGTTTGGTCGCAATCCACAAGTAAAAATAGAAATCCCATTTTATGATTTAGCAAATAAGATGTATTTCAGTCCACTTGTTTTGAGCTGGTATTGATAATCATTTTTTAGAGCATTTAAATTTTATCCTCGGCCCAAGTCCATCCTCTAACCAAAACATATTACCATGATGGCCACTGCCATACATGAAATAATAACTTGATACTTAAAGATAATAGCGGTCACTAAATTTCTGCAAAGATGTTTTCCGATTCTTCAAACATCCTAACTTGTGAAAAAAAGAAGAGCAAAGGCCAAAGAAAGGGGATGGAATTCATTATCCCAGAAAGCAAGAAATAACCAGATAATCAGGATTTTTAAAATATTACAATGCTTGCAGCTTACAGAGGCGTTTTCCAATCTCCTAGGCAGCAACAATTGTAACAAAATGGGTGGATGGATGAAAACCAGAACGTTGGGTTTTGTGCTTGACAAAGGGGAGGCTTCTCCATCATCATCTTTTTCTTCTTCAGGACATGTAAACTTGGACACTTGCACTCTTTAGCGAGTGGCAAAGGGGACATGCATCAAGCATGCTCTCACATTCCTTGCATAGACAGAGATGTCTACAAGGCAAGAGCAAAATAGAAACATCATTGCACCTGCACCTCCTGCAACTCCTCTGCTCTCTCAACTCCTTGTTCTCTTTAGCAATGCGGACATGAACATTAGACATGTTATTATTAACATTGTTGGTACTGTTGTAAATGTTGTTATTATCCCCATAATGAGAAGAAGCTGCATCATCCACCTCACTATCCCCACAACCCTCCCTGCTCTGTTCTCTGCTCTGGGCAACTGCCTGCTGGAGATTGGTCTTGAGAGCAGTCACCATTGCTTCATTGTATTTGGCCCTGGTATGCCATGATTGAGCTTCAAAGGCTAGTTGTTTTATTTTCTCCATCAGTTCCTTGGTTTGCATATTGGCATTTTCAATTTCAACATCCTTCTCTCTTATCTTGCGCCCTAATCCCTTCTGTATGGCACCAAGAAATGATGTCAAGTGTCTCTGCTTCATTTCCTTGAGAGCCAGGGCCAACTGCTCTTCCTGTATCACATCATGATTTTGAGTTGGTGAGACTCAGGTCTTAGGAAGCTATCTATCCCCACACTTATTAGGTACCCATGTTGAAGGCATTTCTTGTTGGGGATTGCAATGCCATGTCGACAGCATTGCTCTGTGGGTATTGCAATTATATGAGACCTGGATTACTAATTATTAGGTGCCCTATTATGCATATTCCTCCATAGCAGTTTGGCATTTATTATTTCAATTAACTAATGAATTAAACAACATACCTCAACTCTCATGTAGTGTTCAAACTCGCTCTTCTGGCGGTTCATCTCTGTGATCAAATCTTCATCGAAGAAACTCAGGTGATTGAGGTTATCAAGGTTTTCACTTGCAGATGTGACAGAGGAGTTAGGCTGTTCATCATCATCATATGCCAATCTCAAACCAGTAGACACTTGCGTTGGATTAGGCAGTGACGGTTGAGATTGAAGGAATTTACCCACATGAATATGGGTCCTTGAACCAGACTCTCTGAGCTTCTTCTTTGGATGGTAAAGCCCAGAGGCAGAAGCAATCTCATTCTCATCATTATGAACATTTGATGATGATGCCACAGGAACTGCAGCAACCAATACCCACATCATAACCTTAAATTCAAAAGAACCCAACAACATACCCACTAATGCATTAGAGCAAAGAATTCAATGCCTTACATGGGGTATACAGTTGCAGTTGGCCTGAGGATCGATTGGTTGCAGCATATGGAAAGTGAAGGTCTTCAACCCCAAACAACAAAGGAAAAGTAGGAGCAGCATTCCCATTTCCACCTCCCAACATGTTCCTCATCCTGCCATTCAGATTCCTAGCCCTGTCAATACCCAAATCATGAAATGCAATACTAAATACAATCATCAACACACTATATAACAGGGATCAAACCTGTAACTTGTGCTGTCTGGAAGAACATTAGAGACTGCCATTTCTCACCTCCAACAATTACTCACACCCAACAGAAAGCAACTCCTAAGGCTGATGATTCTGGCAATAGGCCAACCTCTTTACCCATCAACCCTTATACCAGACCTTGCATTGAATTGGGCACCAAGTCATTAGGTAGATTGTAAGTTTACCCCACTTGTTATTCCACACCAATGTAGACTAATCGAAATTCCAAAGCCATGAATGAAGCCTTACAATTCTTATTTCAACCTTCTGTTTTTCTTTTTCCGATGCTCCTCCTATTCTTGTTGTCATACCAAGATTATTTATTAGATTTCTGCAAGTTTTTTCCTTTTTTCAATCGGTTGGGAGCATGGGGCCCATCCCAATTATTACGGTGAACAGATGCCTTACTGGGTGCGAAAATTAAAGCCGGAATTCATTGCATGTCATTGGTGGGATCCGCAGAAATATCTGGTGAATACGCCATTCACGCTTTTCTCTTGCCCCCCTTGTTGGCATTTGTGATTATTGTGCCTCAGCTTTTAGTTTAAGTATTAGAAAATGAAGGGCATTTTGAGTGATGATGTCGTAATGCCCTTTGCCACCTAAAACCAGAAGAGCGATTATAATGGGGGAGGTACAGTGGAGGGAAGCTTTTTGTCAACGAATTTGCTGCTATGTTAGAGAAAAACAAATTAGGGTCACATGGGGAAGTTGGGAAACGAGGTCCCCATACTACTTTATTCAAAGCCCCCCGGCTACAAGATTCTCCTAACCACATGGAACACCATTATTATGATGATGACAACGATTAATTTTTTTTGGGGCATTGTTAAAGTTTGATCATTTTCATTTTAAATTATGCCCTGTCTCTGATTTCGGTGTGTTGAAGTTGCTAATTTTTGTTAGAATTGTGTAAGGAATAAAAGTGTATAGGTACCTGCAGTATTTTTTATGTTTCTGTTTTATGTCATTTTAACTTTATTATTGTACTCTTTAATATGATTTGTTTGGCACATAAATTGATTGCAATTTTAAATTTGTTGCTTAGAATCTGATTGATTTATTTATTCACTGTTTTAGTTAGAATTAGTTTGATTTTATATGTTTTTTTGTCAATTTAGATTAGGTTGCATACATGATATCTTCCTTTAGAATGGGTCATGACATGTTATCTTATTTTTGAAATTCAATTTATAAATCTCTTGCTCTTGAAAATGACTTTCCTTGTGTTGGAGTTGCTAATTTTTGTTAGAATTGTGTAAGGAATAAAAGTGTATAGGTACTTGCATTTTTTTTTTTTTTTTGTTTTATGTCATTTTTAACTTTATTATTGAACTCTTTACTATGATTTGTTTGGCACATAAATTGATTGCAATTTTAAATTTATTATTTAGAATCTCATTGATATATTTATTCACTGTTTTAGTTAGAATTAGTTTGATTTTATATGTTTTTTGTCAATTTAGATTAGGTTGCATACATGACACCTTCCTTTAGAATGGGTCATGACATGTTATCTTGTTTTTGAAATTCAATTTATAAATATCTTGCTCTTGAAAATGACTTTCTCAAACTTTAATTGTTACCCTGTCAATTCATGTGCTAAGTACTTTGAGTTGAATGACTAGAATCGCGTTTTTAAAGACAATGTTAGGTCATCGGTTATCATCAGAAGATTGGAAAGGATTTTTGAACATCTCATTCAAAAATATATGTGAAAAGAGCATTAGAGCATTACATTGATTACTAGGCATGTCTATGGATATTGTATATCAATAAAGGGGATTGACTACTAGCAAGGAAGTCCCTAGTCTTCCCTCTACCCAAATAGTAAATCCCATTGTGCTTTTTAGCACAACCCTCTACTTTAGCAACATGTACTAAAGGCAAGAGTGCACTATAGAAGGTCATACCAACAATAGAGAAATTTGTGACAAAAGGATTGCATCAAGTGGTAGAAAACATCTCAAATCAAGCGACATGGTGCAATGTAGTCCTACATCAATTAAATTGCAATCCATATTCATCACAGGCACTAGATCGAAGATCCATAATCAAATTCCCAATTCTGATAATTGATCACAACAAAACAACAAAATCATCATATAATTGACCTAAAAATTAACAAGAGATAAGAACCTTTATCCTCTTTTCAATTTATCACTACACTTCAATCACAACTATATTAATTTAGGCTTGATTTCATCTATCGTTTAGTTATTCAATTATACCTAGATTGAATTATAGGTAAGCATTTTATTTTTGTATATTTTGGTGAAGCTCAACTTATCTTACACCACATAGTGCCTTTGCCCTAGGGTTTTCCTTCTTTTTACATTTTTAGATATGATGTTTTCTTAATTTACTCATCTATTTTTGAGATATGAGATTTATTTTTCTTTTATTTTCTCATGTTTTATTTTGGTCCATTATTTCTTAGAGTCATATGCCAAAGATTGTCACAAGGTCTTTCTTTCCCATTAGTGCAACCCTAGGCTTGGTACTTCTCTAGCCATGGATTCCTTGGATGCTCTAACTATTGAAAACTTAACTACCTCTATGCACCCCAATGATGAGGTGGTTTTTGATCATGATGCACATTTTGAATCAATAGAGATCCAAAAGAAAAATGAGACACAAGTAAACTAGATGATGATGCCAAATCTTTGGTGCTAGTTGATGAGCTTTAACTATTACTTTTGACCAAATGATATGAATTAGAAATGCTCAAAGCATTAGCCAAATTGTTAATGAAACTAGTGCTCTTCATGATCCTCTCCTTTCTACACATTCTCATGTGTCTTCTACCATTCTTCTCCCCACCCTCCATCTCCCACTTTGTCTCTTAACCTACCTCTTCTTTCTCCCCTTCTCCTATAATGTTTGCACCCCTTAATCAACCTCAATCCTCCCATAGTCTCCTATTATTTCATCCATCATTACTCATATCCCCTACGTCCACCACACCCTTACCAATCTTGGAATGAAAACAACTTGCACAAGAGAAGAATATAATAGGAAATATGTTGCAAATACTTGAGAATAATAAGCCACTTCAAGGGGGAAAACCTCCAACTTCAAGGGGGAAAACCTCCAAAATTCTCCAAGAAGAACACAATTCACAATATTTTGATGATAAACTAACCACTAGCTCTTATATATACCCTACTTATGCCTTGGATATCACCCATGATGACTTAGATATCTAAATATAACACCTAGGATGACTTAATTATCTAAATAAGAATATAAAAATGATCATATAACTTAATGAAGAGTTAAGGTAGCCACAAGCTACTCATAATGCTATGCATACTATAGGATTAAGGAGTTAGCATCTCCCCCTTTCTTCATAGAAGTGTTGTCCTTAATGCTAATCAACTATGGATGCTTTTGCATAAAATCCTCATTTTCCCATGTATGATTCTAGCATCTTCCACTAGAGAGTTCTTTCATTTGATCAAATATTCTTTGATTACCCTCATTCGTAGCCTCTTAGTGCATGTTTGAACAATACCCTCACAAATACTTAGATACCTAAATATAACACCTAGGATGACTTAATTATCTAAATAAAAATATAATAATGATCATATAAATTAATTAAGAGTTAAGGTAGCCATAAGTTGACTACTCATGACCCTATGCACACTATAGGATTAAGGGCTTAGCATGCCCCATTCTTTAGATAAGTGGTGTCCTTAGTGTTTATCAACTATGGATACTTTTGCGCAAAATCCTCATTTTCCCATGTAGCATCTTCAACTAGAGAGTGTTGAAAGGCACAAGACAATTGAAAGGGGAGGGGGGTGAATCAGTTGTATCAAAAACTTTAACTTCTTTAAACAAAATCACTTTCACATCCACTTAATTTAACGCCTTATTCTGTCATGAAGATTAAACATGAATAGCAGAATCAAAACATAAACACATCAACACCATTCACACATGAGCACCATATTTTTATGTGGAAAAACCTAAAAAGGGAAAAACCACGGTGAGTGTTAGCTCACAATATAATGTAGTAACAATATCGAATAACAAAAGATGCTCACTACCTAGGGCTCACTGCCCAAATGAAAGGCTCATAGCTAAAGGGTGGCTCACTATCAAGGTTGGATCACTACCAAGGGTTGGCTCATTGCTAAGGGTTGGTGGCTTATTGCCATGAACTGATATAGTAGCATCTACAACATGCCTGAGTTCAATTCTATTGAAGCGCAATATATCTCCTCTACTTTGCTCTGCTTTTACAGCTCACACTTTATCTTCGCATCTTCACACCATCTCCCTTCACTCATGAATTCATTACATACATTTATACAAATCATCAACCTTTGAATGTACATCAAAGTCGGCATTACAATCTACAACCATTGGAACTATCTCCAAGGTCGACATACATACATAAATCAAATTAGGACTAGACCTAAACAAACTTGTGGAGCAAATGAATGAAAGATGAACACTTCATGGCTTAGCTCAGATCCAAATACATCTTCACACACTATAACATGCTTCCACAATCCATGAATCACCTCCGCAACAAGTGTAACTAACCAAGTCGGCCAGAACTAGTGCAAACATCAAGAATACTTAAATACACGCTTCCAAGAACTTCACTATAGCTTGCAGATCAAGCACACACCTTCAATACATTCTGGAGATATCCATGAACAACATAGAATCACTTGGGAGCCAACAAATCCAACCGCAATAGATCTCACTTGAAGACAACAAATATCACTTGAAGACACATCATAGATTGCTTCTCAACAGACACTGCCAAACTCTATTAATCAATAACTTGCTTTTTGGAGCACCAAATAACAAATCCTTTGGAATAAAGATAGCTAAGAACCTTATAAGCTTAAGTCCAGAACCGCAAGACCAAAATCCAACCTGCAGAGAAATGAGGAGCAAAATACTATCTTCCTGTCACTTTGCAAACATTGTCAGGCACAGTCTTCAAACAGTGAATAGAACTTTTTCTGCACAGCAATCCAGAGCACCAAATTATGGATTTAGTATCTTCAAATGGGTAAAAGCACAAACCTGTGTCACACTTTATAAAGGAATCGGCCAACAGCAAAAAAATTTCTAAACTTCGACCTCATAAAAGTGGCATTTATGTTTTGAATTTCAATATGATGTAAACTAATGAAATGTTATGCTTGTAATTTTTAAAAAAGTTAAAAAAATTATTTTGACAATTTTTTTATAAATTTACGAGTAAATTTTGAATTGGTGAAAATTCGAGAAAAAGTGACTTTGAGTCCACGTCACAAAAAAAAGAGCAAACAATCTTATTTTTCCCTAATTTTTTTTTCCCAAATAGAGGAGTTCAATATCTAGTGCATGGAGAAAAAAAATCAGTTTTCAATGCATAGTTTCTTTGTAATATCATTTTAAAGTCAGACTTTACAGAATCTGATAGTTTTCATTCCACGTCAACTTTTGTATAATTTTTTTACCATTTTCACAAAACCAATTATACCCTTTTGGAGAGGACTCTTTCCTCTAGTGAACCATATAATTTTGAAAAAATGGATGTGTTTTGATATATTTTTTTGAATTTCTAATTAGTGTCATCTTTGATTTTAACAACCTACTTGCAATAATTTAAAAAAAAACATATTAAAACTAATCAAATATTAAAAAAAAATCACATTTGGATTCTAGACTCAAAGCTCTACAAAAGGGTATTTTTTTATTTTTGAAATAATCTATTTTGATTGAAGAAATATTCAGTTTAAGTTGAGAATTTTAGAAAACCCTAGACAATGAGGAGGTGGCTACAAGTTAGATGCCACATAGACAGTTTCGGGTGAAAGTATTTGGGGGTGAAATCATTTGGGTTTTTTTTTTTGGTTTTTAACTACATGATTTCATTTCTTTTTTTTGTTTTTAATTAGATGATTTTGAGAGAAACTATCTCGCCCCCAAATAGATTCACCCAAAAATGGCTTGCCACATATTCCCCACGCAGTGGCTACGTGTATTCGGGTGAAATTACCTCGCCCCCAAATAGACTCGCCCAAAAACGGCTTGCTCTAAATTGTTTTGTTGGCCCAAAGTGTGACACAACTTTGTGCTTTTACCCAAACATTTTTCTAAAACATATCCAAATCTCATACTCGAGTCTTCAACATAGAGGAAATGCGGAGCAAAATACTCAGATAATGTTCTTAACATGACAACTCAATCAATCAACAGAAGATACAATTGACACCAATGACAACACAAACATGTTGACATCAATGACAACGCCAGTTAGCACATACTTGCAACAAAGAGTTCTTTCATTTGATCAAATATTCTATGATTACCCTCATCCATACCCTCTTAGTGTGTGTTTGAAGAATTCCCCCATAAATACTTAATAATACTTGAGAGTAATAAGCCACTTTGAGGGGAAAGACCTCCAAAAGTCTCCATGAAGAACACAATTTTCAATATGATGATGATACACTAACCACTAGCTCCTATATATACCCTACTTATGCCTTAGATATCACCCAGGCCCACTAAGATACCTAAATATAACACCTAGGATGACTTAATTATCTAAATAAGAATATAACAATGATCATATAACTTAATTAAGAGTTAAGGTAGCCACAAGTTGACTACTCATAACCCTATGCGCACTATAGGATTAAGTGCTTAGCATGTCCCCTTCTTCAAAGAAGCATTGTCCTCAATGTTGATCATTATGGATGCTTTTGCACAAAATCCTCATTTTCCACATAGCATATTGTTCTTCCATTTGATCAAATACTTTACGATTACCCTCCTCCATAGCCTCTTAGTGCATGTTTGAATAATTCATGTGCAAATACTTGATAATACTTGAGAATAATAAGCTACTTTGAAGGGGAAACCTCCAAAAGTCTCCAAAAATAACATAATTTGTATACAATGATGATAAACTAACCACTAGCTTCTATATATAGCCTACGTATGCCTTGGATATCATCCAGGCCTACTTAGATACCTAAATATAACACCTAGGATGACTTAATTATCTCAATAAGAATATAACAATGATCACATAAATTATTAAGAGTTAAGGCAGCCACAAGCCAACTAAAATTATTAAGAGTTAAGGCAGCCACAAGCCAACTACTTATAACCCTATGCATACTATAAGATTAAGGGTGTAGCATGCCCCTTTCTTTAGAGAAGTGTTGTCCTTAGTTTTGTTCAACTATGGATGCTTTTGCACAAAATCCTCATTTCCCATCTAGCATCTTTGACTGAAGAGTTCTTTTGTTTGATCAAATACTCTATGATTACTCTCATCCCTAGCTTCTTAGTGTGTGTTTGAGGAATTCCCTTGCAAATACTTGACAACACTTGAGATTAATAACCCAATCTAATGACGATAAGCTAATCACTAGCTCCTATATATACCCTACATATGCCTTGGATATCACCCAAGATAACTTAGATACCTAAATATAACACCTAGGATGAATTAATTATCTAAATAAGAATATAACAATGATCATATATAACTTAATTAAGAGTTAAGGTAGCCACAAGCTAAATACTCATAACCCCATGTACAATATAAGATTAGTGGTATAGCATTCCCCCTTCTTCATAGAAGCATTGTCCTTAATGTTGATCAACTATGGATGCTTTTACATAAAATCCTCATCTTCCCATGTAACATCTTTGACTGGAGATTTCTTCCATTTGATCAAATACTCTGTGATTACCCTCATATATAACCTCTTAGTGCCTATTTGAAGAATTCCATCAAGATATGTGCTTTCCAATTTGACCTATTGAGTAAAAAAATTGCCTTGATTCTTGTTGTAGAATAGGAAAAACTACTCCTCAACTGAATGTATCAATTAAGGGAGTTTTTCACTAACATTACACTCGAGTTCTTTTTTGTTTGATGTTCTAAAGCTATCTAGGTTTTATAGTACCACTTTATGTTCTAACAGAAATGAAGCAACTAAACTAGATGCTCACAAGAAAGAATGAAACTGATAAATACTAGAAAACAAACTACTATATACAAAATTTTAGAAAATGAGTTGCAGGAGTAAAAAGAGGGATAGAAATGGAACCTATCACCAAAAGGATAAGCTCACTGCCTTGGATGACAGTGGCCATGGGGACATTTGCACTAAGTGTTGGCATCCTAAAAGCCCCAAAAATTAAAATCTTCAAATTTGTACAACTTTAGGATGTATCTGTGCATTTGAAATGCTTCACTCAAGAGCACCTGCAAATAACAAAAGGAAAATGGTTGTGCCACTAAGGAGCTTGCCTTAGTCAAGCCCCAGTTTTGGTCTTCCAACCTCCACGAGCAGTGAATGATAAAGAGAATGGAGAAATAAAGTTTGTGCTCCTATCCTACTTGCATCTAGGAATTAAGAGCAGTGAAAATGGAAATAAAGCTAAGGTAGCTTCCTTGGTCTATGGAGAAGAATACCCTATAACATACAACAATGAAAAAGAGATGGTGGTCTACACCATGCAACTAAAAGAATAAATAAACTAAACTATATTGCAAAAAGATTTAAATATGAAACACCAACCAAAATAGAGTAATGATACCAGCTAGAATGATAAGAAGGGTGCAGCTCCTCAAGGGCTGGAATCTGGTGCAAACATCTTCAAAACCCCAAGGAAGAACGTTCACGAATGATCAAGTTGTAACATATAAAATCCCCAAGAGCTAATAAAGATGATGCTACCAACCAATAAAGCACATGAAATCTTCAATAGCTGTTTATGGAGAGCCAAGAGAGCAATGCTTCAACCATACTTTCATAAAATTGCCAAGAGATAGATTGAGAGCCAAAAAATTGAGAGAGAATGAGAGATAGGATTCAAAATCCAACACCATAGAGGAATAAACCTGAAATAAAAAGCAAGGAGATATTCTGAGCCATGGAAGGGAGTTACAAGAAATTCTCATAATCACTAGGGTGTTTGGTAATGCCTAGAAATGATCACCTGGAGCCAAACAGATGCGAGATGCTAGTGCATCACACAAACGTTTGTGTGTAGCGCTTGCATCCAGGCAACTTTAGTTCCTGATCACATGGAACACCTTAGGATGATGCAACAATCAAAACATTAAAATGAATTTGCACAAAAATTAGCATAAAACACACTTATAAATAATGCTAAGAAGGTGGACACTAAAGTGATCGCAAAATGTAGCATAAAATTGCAAGGGTATGTAATTTTTTACATTACATTTAGCCCCCACTTTAACAGGCTTATGCAAGTACGTTAATATGTAAGCAAAAGTAAAATAAAGGAGATAAGATTACCAGTTTTCCCTCAAAAGGATATTGTGGAGGATCTAGAGGATTCTTCGAGTAAACGAATGAAGCCCCCAGACTGAGAACCTACAAAACCACAATGTTAGACAATAAAAACTGCACAAGAGGCAATGTCAGAACCACATGTATATATAAAATCATACTAAGAGGATTAGATTGGATATGATTTTCCCCAAACATCAAAGTTTAGCAAATCATATAATCTAATACACATTCTACTACTATATAAAACACATAAAACACACATACACGACACACAAAAGCAAATCCAAAGGGGCATTTCTAGCACATTACGAGAGCTAGAAAGATGCCAAGTATGGTTCTAGGGATAGCACACTATGAGAGCTAGGAACCATACCAAACTCTCGTGGGCCACTAAGACTAACAAACTGCATTTTTAGGTGACCCACAAAGAGTGCCAAAAGAGAGCAACTGAAAAGTGTGGCCATGCCAAGCAAGTGCATCTACTTAGGACCACAAGCTATAAATGATGCTAGAGGAAATGCTTCCAAGAGTGAACCACAATGTGGTGTGTAAAAGTGTGAAGCGTAAAAGTATGCCCCCACCTTAAAATAATTGCATAAAGCATCAGTATGCAATTAATTTTAAGGTAGAAAAAGGGAAGAGAGCTTACGAAAAACATATATGAGTAGATATGTTCTCAAAATCACTTCTCAAAAAAGATAAGAGATGCCCCCACGGAGGGGCAACCGATGCAGTGTTGTAGGCATGGTACACAATAAGCTTGTGTAAGAATGGTACGACATCAAGCAACACTAACACATGTCACATGAAGACAAGAAACAACACCAAATACACTAAGGGATCTATGTGCTTTGGGGTTAGTATGCATTGGGAAGGGTAATCAATAAGGGACAACTCAATGAATCATCATCATTCCTCAAGCACATAGAACTATGACCACAAAGGAAGAATGGCACAAGTAATAAATAAAAATAAAAATTTTGGGTTAACATGGAAGGAAGCTAAATCTTCCAACACCTTTCATCATCCCCAAAATGTCACAATAAATAAAGAGACAACAAATGGAAGAATATAGGGACAAATATAAGAATGCCACAACATTTTCATTTCTCCTATATCCACGTTTCTACAAGGGAATCATGGGTCCTTTAGATAGAACTAACAAACATAAAATATGTTCACAGGGAAAACATCATAATCAAATAAGAAAACACACAAAAACACATGAAACAAAGGTACCACCCTCATGGATTAGGTGTAATCAAATCATCCTAGTCCTAATCTTGATAAGCATAGGGGATAGAGGAAGAGTTGATAACAGAAACACTCTAAGAGCAGTACACTCAGACTCTCCTAAAACCAAGTGTGGAGGATCACTAGTAGGAACATGATCTTCTAGAGCACTATGAATAACAATTATCAATGATTGTGTGAAGATTGCATACAATGAGGAGACATCGTGGACATAACTGATGATTCACTCTTTAGGAGAGGAATCAGGAGAGTCACTATTAGAATAATGTACTAACCGTGGTTCATCAATGCTATCAGCCACAAGGTGAGCACTGAGTCATGGGTGGAGGAACATCCTCCACAGATGGAAGAGATGATGAAGAAGGGCTTAGAAGTGGTGGGGAAGGGGGTATGTGATTGGGCTTGTGGAATGGTGGGGTGGGGTAATGCTCTAGTTTTCACTTTGGTGGCAGGCAAGGGATGCCTATAACAATGGTGGCGGGACAGAGGATATCTAGGAAGATAATGTGGTGGGTGTTCTAGAAGGGCACAAGAGTGGTGAGGGTGGTGCTAGAAATGACACTGATGTTGGGTATATTCAAGGGTTCAAGAAAGGGTGGAATGTCAGACATGGACAGAAGGATGGGATCCTCCATAGAAGGAGCTAATACTACTTGCACCCTTGGAGGGTGACATTCATCTAAATTTGAATATGGAGGGGAAGGTCGAGGAGGGAAGGGACATGGGTTTAAAAATATAGGGTTGAGGGGATGAAGAAGAAGCAAGAGCATAGGGAAACTACGCAAGAGAAGGGTGCTCAACAAGAGGCTGCATATCAACAACACACTCATGGGCTGCAGCACGATGGTGATGCTTGTGATCTCTCACAAGCTGGTTATGTCTAGTATGGGCTGAGGACTCTACTAACAAAGCTAGGGGGTCTTCCAACATGGGTTCTATGTCATCCACTTCCACAAGGACACATGAAGAAACTGAAAGAACCTCCAAAGGTTGGGAAACCATGAGGGAAGGGGGAGGGTCCCATGACACAAGCTTCTTTTCTCATGCCACTAAAGAGGCGGGATGAATAAAAGCAACCGTAGAAGGTTGGGGAGAAGCAGGAGGAGGGAGTGTAGACACCCTAAAATGACCACATTGTTGCACTACTTGCATTTCGTCATCTGTCTAATCACCTACATTTCAAACATTAATTAAATAATCTAATTATTTAATTAATCTCACCAAATTCTTCTAAATCACAAAATTGCGATGTTAATTAAATAAATTCTCTTTATTTATTTATTTAAATTAAATTCCTCTATTATTCTTTCACAATTAAATAATTTTAATTATTTAATTAGATCATTGTCACCTTCCAAAATTCACATACACATTAATTAAATAAATCCAATTATTTAATTAATTCAACAAATTCCCTCTTATCTAAAATTAAATAATTTTTAAATTATTTAATTAAATCAAAATCATTCTTCCAAAATCATGCACAACAATTAAATAAATTTATTTATTTAATTTGCTTTCAAATCTTCTAAATTAAGTAATTCTAATTATTTAATTATTTCTTCCAAAATATCTACTCTAAATTTAAATAAATAAATAATTTATTTAAATTGCTTTTTTTTCTAAATTTGAGTTATCTCTAAAATAACTCAAGCTTTCTTGCTCCTGCAATTAAATATTTATAATATTTAATAAAGCAAAATATCTTCTTATTCTCATGCAAATCTCTTCTTCTTGTTTTAAATCACTTAATTGATCATTACATTCTGTTAATTGCTTTAACTCATTCTTCTATTCTTGATAACTCCTCTCATAGAAAAGAAAGCAAGACACTTGTCTTCTTCTTATTCGTTGCACGTTCCTCAACTTATCTCCTCTGTTGATTCTTTTGAATTATCTGGATCATTGATCGATCTTCATTGAAACCTATATAAACCCCCCTCATCTCCTTCATTAAGCTCTCTCTCTTCGATCGTATTCTCAGGCATACTTAACAGAGCTTTGAGCATACAAAACGCGTCGATTTAGCAACCTTACGATCTCTTAACATTGATCTTTTGAGCACACTACTTGCTTGTTGCACCTATGGTTTCCCAACTTCATTGAGCAATCCACACATCTCCAAAGGGAACAACACAAATTTTGGTAATAGCTTTCATTTGTCTTTGATTTTATGATAATGGCTTTTACTTAGATTGGTTCGCTTTATGTTATTGGTTCTTTGGTTTTATTAGTTTTGATTTAATCAATTTTTCCTCATACACATTCTGGCACGCCTGGTGGGACCCACTAATCCCTCTTTTTCTTTGAGAAATTGATTTTTTTGAAGTCACAGTACGGTACAACACAAACAACATTGCAAAGCGCTTTTGGCAGTATTCTTAAGCGCTCTTGGAGGCACATTATAGCGCCCTTGGGGGCACTGCGGCGCTTTTGGTAGCACAGAGCGACGCTTTTGGTGTAACAGAACGATGCGTCTGGTAGTATCGTTAAGCACTTTTGGCTAAATTAGGTTTCTAACTTCGTTTTGTGTTTTTGCAGGGTTTTCTCGTTACATATCTTGTTGATTTGTCTGACAAGTTGTTGTATTTGTCTTTCAAACCGTGTCACCATTCGTGGTCCTACACCCAGTCTTCTGACTCAATCTGATTATAATCTTGTCAAACATCTCGGGAAAATGCCAGCACAAATCTCTATCTTGGACCTTCTACGGTCATCACCTACACATAGAGTAGTGCTAGAAAAAGCCCTCCAAGAGTCTTCGGTTCCTAACAACATAGCGGTCACGGATTTCCAAGCTATAGTAGGTAACATTGCTTCACCCTATAATGTTGTCTTCTCGGAGAAAGATCTCCCATCCCATGATCCTTGTCACAATGATGACCTTCATATTGAAGTTCTCATACATAAACGCAAAATCAAACGCATACTCATAGATGGTGGTGCTGGTCTCAACATCTGTTCTTTAAAGTTACTAAAGCAATTGGGATACTCTGAGCATCATGTCAACACTGATCATAGTATTACAATCAAGGGGTATGATGATGCTGAACGTCGCTCAGAAGGTGTTATCCACTTGCCTATACAACTGGGCCCTGTCATGCTTGAAACCAGGTGTCAAGTCCTTGATATTGAACTACCTTACAACATTATCCTAGGCCGCCCATGGATCCATGCAATGAAAGCTGTTCCCTCCACATACCATCAGTCTCTCAAGTTCCCATTCAATGGTACAGAGATAACTATCCCAGGAGACCCCAATCCTTTTGAATTCTGTCGTGTCTTGCATGGAACTTATAAGAATTGCAACCAAGTGCCAAAAAATGACAAAGCCCTTGAATCCCCACTATATGTTGACCCTGCAACGCTGACTCCAGCCTCTACAAGTGAACCCAATCCTCTGCCTATAATCACGGCTCGCATCCGAGATATAGGCTTTGGCACTTACGATATCTCAAAATCTTGTTGTGTAGGGCGGATGCCTTTATCTCCAAAATCTTACGGCCAACCACCCATTGCCAAAGTAACTAAAAAAGCAGCTATTCCTCCCCCAACGTTTCTAACCCAATTCCAACAGGGACGCTTACTGGAAAAGGAAACTATTGAGGATATTTCTTCTTGGCTCTATAAGGAGAAAGAACTGGTCACAATACCAGTTAAGCAATATGGCAATGGCTTAAGGATAGTTAAAAACATGGGCTATAAAGGAAAAGGTGGCCTTGGGAAACATAATCAAGGAACTATGGAGCCCATTGTTGTGACAAAGAAGCTAGACAAGAAGGGATTAGGATTTGGTAAGAAGGTACCACACGCCTTGGACATCGAGTATATCCTCGACGAGGTGGCTAAAACTTTTCCCGCCGATTCGACGTTTATAGAGGATATCATCGATGACTCTTCCCTCCATATGACCAACCTCTTCGCAGAATCCTCCATTTTTATGCTATCTTCCATATCCTTAACCTCCACCACCAGTACCTAGAATGTAACACTTGTCTACCTTGAAATTATCGATTGGGACCAACAAGGGTCCCCCGTTATAGATGTATTTCAGAATGATGAAGCTTTAGCTGAGTTCATGGGACTTCGAAAAGGTATCCCTCTTGGCGATCATAAAGCAGGTTCTGTAATGGAACTTGAGCCAACAGCTTATTTTGGTGAGAATGCCAAATCCTCCAGTCGCAAAAGTGAAAATATAGAAAGATCTCTAGGTGAAAATCACACTGTGGCACCTCCCGATCACAAAATAGTAAAAACAAAGGACGTATCCAAAGGTGAAAACCTAACTATGGCACCTGCGGATGGAGGATTTGACCTTCCCCTACCATCTAAGTATCAAGAGAAATCAACTCTCCTAGTGGAAGATTCTACAGAGATAAACCTTGGCACAGAGCAAAATCCAAAGACCACATTCTTGGCAGCATCCTTATCAGAAACAGAGCACAGGAATCTTAACACATTCTTCCTACAGAGAACCATCAACTTTGCATGGACCTATGCTGATATGCCAGGGCTAGACCCCAAGCTAGTTGTTCGTTATCTCACAGTTGATCCAAAGGTTAAACCAGTCAAGCAAAAGTTGACAAAGATGCACCCACAGATAGCTCTCTTGGTAAAGGTCGAAATACAGAAGCTGTTAGATGCAAAGTTCATATGACCTATTGACTATTCAGACTAGGTATCAAATATTGTACCTGTGTCTAAACCCAATGGGCGCATCTGCATGTGTAATGATTTTAGAGATCTCAACAAAGCATGTCCCAAAGATGACTTTCCACTACCGAACATTGACATTATAGTGGACTTGACAGCAAGTCACGAGATGCTTTCTCTCATGGACGGATTCTCGGGCTACAATCAGATAAGGATAGCAGAGGAAGATCAACATAAAACAACATTTACTTGCCCTTGGGGCAACTATTGTTGGTGTGTCATGCCATTTGGTCTAAAGAATGCAGGAGCAACCTATCAGAGAGCAATGACAGTGATATTCCACGATCTCTTTCATCATATCATGGAGGACTATGTGGATGACATACTAGCTAAATCTTCTAGGGCAGATCACATACAAGTTCTAGGACAGATCTTTGACAAGCTTGAGAAATACCAAGTAAGACTCAATCCAAAGAAGTGTGTCTTCGATGTAACATCAGGCAAGCTGTTGGGATACATTGTATCTCGTAGAGGCATCAAAGTTGATCCAGCAAAAGTAAAAGCTATAGTAGAGATGCCCTCACCAAAGAACCTCAAAGCATTAAGGAGCCTTTAGGGAAGGTTGCAATCCATCAGGTGTTTCATCTCACAGCTAGCAGATAAATGTCAACCATTTCAACACTTGCTTCGAAAGGATGTCTCATTTCGATGGGACAACAAGTGTCAGGCAACATTTGATCAACTTAAAGAGTATCTAGCTACACCTCCTGTATTGGTTCCACTAGTTGCAGACAAACCTTTGATATTATATATCTCCACTACGAATTCGGCCCTAGGGGCCCTGCTGGCACAAAATGATGAATTAGGAAAAGAGCATGCAATTTATTATATCAGTAGAACCTTGGTGGGATATGAGCTCAATTATTCACCAATGGAAAGGGCTTGTTTAGCAGTAGTGTTTGCTTCTCAAAAGTTGCAGCACTACATGCTGAACCAACACACAAATCTGATAGCTAAAATCGATCCCTTGAAGTATCTACTAGCAAAAGCAGCTCTTACAGGCAGACTACCTAAATGGGTCATGATCCTTAGTGAGTTCGACATTGAATATGTGGATCGTAAAGCAATCAAAGGACAAGCTCTAGCAGATCAACTAGTAGAAGCACCCATGCAAGATACACACCCTATGGTAGCAGACTTTCTGGATGAGAATCTATTCACTCTTTCCAACTCCATAATGTGGAAGTTATACTTTGATGGTTCCTACACACAACATGGATCAAGGGCTAGCATCTTGTTTGTCACACCTCAGAATGACTATATTCCTAAGTCATATCGGCTTGCATTCCCTTGCACCAACAACATTGCCAAGTATGAAGCACTCCTTATAGGTCTCAATACAACAGTTCAATGGGACATCACAGAATTACAGGTTTATGGAGACTCACAACTAGTCATTCGCCAAGTCACAGATGAGTACCAAACAAAAGATGAAAAGTTGGTCCCCTACAAGCAACTAGTGGATGCCTACAAACCACATTTTTCTAGCATCACATTTGAGCAAATTCCAAGAGAACATAACAAGGCTGCAGATTCTATGGCTTCTGTAGGGTCACTGATTGACATGCCTGTTAATACACAGAAATGCAAATTCTTGATCGAGCAATTGTTGATACCAGCCGTCGATGTTCCCATCACTGAAATCATCTGCGAACTTGTTGGTCCCAATTCCTCATGGTATGAAGATATCTATGAATACCTTAAGCACAATAGCTTTCCCCCTGACCTATCATCCACCCAACGCAAAACCTTTATCCGTCAATCCTCTTGTTACATCATTCTGGGTGATACACTATATCGCCGGAGTCTCGATGGTATCCTCTTACGATGTCTTACGTGGAAGAAGCCGAAGCTACCTTACGAGACATACACGAAGGTGTCTGTGGTGCACATTCTACCGGTCCTAATCTCGCTAAGAAGATACTCAGGACAGGTTATTATTGGCCTACAATAGAGCAAGATGCTGCACAGTTTGCTAAGAAGTGTCTACAATGCTAGCAACATGCAGATTTGATTCACGCACCAGCTCATGAATTACAGCCTGTGACTACTCCATGGCCCTTTTCTCAATGGGGTCTCAACCTCGTAGGACAAATCCACCCCTCCTCATCCAATGGCCACAAGTTTATCATTACCGCCACTGAGTATTTCATGAAGTGGGTTGAAGCCATTCCAATGACCTATATCACCGGTAAGCAAATAGCCAAGTTTATCCTTAACTACCTCATTTGTCGGTATGGTATTCCCCAAGCCATTGTCACTAATAATGGGAGACCATTCAAGAATCAAGATGTCCGTTCCTTGTGCATACAATACAATATCAAACATCGCTTTTCAACTCCCTACTATCCACAGAGTAACGGCCAAGCTGAGGCTTCCAACAAAACCATTCTCAAAATACTCAAGAAAATAGTCAATGAAGCTAGTCATGATTGGCACTTGCAACTCAATCCCGCCCTATGGGCCTACTGCACTAGTATCAAAACACCAACTGGTGCCACACCATATGCCTTGGTCTTTGGCTTTGAAGCCATCCTACCTATAGAGGTTGAGATCCCATCCCTCCGAGTATCCATGCAGGACCTAATCGGCGGAGAGGAGTATCACACTTCCAGATTAGCTGAGCTAGAGCTACTAGATGAGAGGCGCCTGGCTGCACTTAATCATCTCCATGTCTATCAAAACCGCCTCTGGCGCAATTACAACAAAAAGATCAAAGAAAGATGGTTTCAAGTTGGTGATCTTGTACTAAAAGAAAATCAGAGAAATCAAGCAGATCGAGAAAAGAAGGGCAAGTTTGAGCCTAACTGGTTAGGTCCCTTTATTGTCATAGTAGCGTATGGATTAGGAGCTTATACTTTAGCTACACCTGACGGCATTCCTCTAGATGAGCCACTTAACAGTGTCCATCTCAAGAAGTTCTATGCCTGATCCTCAGAGTATTCCAAAAAATAAAAATAAAAATGAAAAACATAAAAACACAAAAAAAATCCATCCTCTGGTGAAAACCTGGCAAACAGGCGCTATGTGTAGAGTCAGCATCCATCATCTATCGAGTCTTGTTCACTCCATGTCCGATTCAACAACACGCTTCATCCATCCATCCATAATAAAACCATTGACCTTGTTTGCATTTCCATCTCCCTATCTAGTATAGCTTGGAAATTTGTCAGTGTCCACCATCATCACCCCGCGTCATGATCTGTGTCTACAGTTAACACTATCTTGTCCTAGGTCAAGTCTTTCTGTGTCTTCTTCAGCAGTCACCCATGCAGTTTCCTCCACCGGAATGGGGGCAACTCTTTCCTTCACTTAGGTCTAGGGGAGGTTCCTTGTTCGTGGTTCGCAGCACGCTCTTCAATCTTTCTCCTTTCCGCAGATAGCATCCTTTAACGGACACATCGCTCCTACGATAAGGCTGTTATCTTCTCAGCACATTTCCTACATCATCACTCAACCAGAACTACATATCATCTCTTCTCAATCTTAAAGGTACCTTGATCCCATGGATATGGGTATGTAGGCAGTCTGGAATACGAAGGAAGTATCCAGTACTCAGGTACATAAGATCTCCTCCTCAACACCTTGACCCATTTCATCACTCTATCCAGAACTACATATTTATCATTTTCATCTTTCATCGTAATGTGCCTTGATCCTGTGGGTACAGGGTATATAGGCAGTCTGGAATACGAAGGATGTATCTAGTACTCAGGCACATACGATTCATCATTCTCCACCCGTTTCAATCCATCAAACACTGTCACCTTTATGGTCTTCCATTTATCAAAGCCCATTCACCTCAACTTGACTAACTCAAGCAGCAAGCTAGTGCATCCTTTCAAAGCAAAAGTCCTTAACAAAGCCTGAAGCAAAGCAGCTTTCTTCTAGAGTCATCTACTGTCCAGCTATTCTGATTGCCACCATCAGCTATATCCTGCTTAACCACAGCACCAGATCCACAAGCTTGTCTTCTGCAAAGTGTTCCATGATCGAGACCAACACACGCATCTCCTGCGACATGTGGCATTTCCTGCAGCAAGACATTGTCTTTTTAGGTAGATAGCACCCTTTAACGGACACAGATTTCCTACGATAAGGCTGTTATCTTTCCTATCCAATCTATCTTGAGCAACCTCTTTGGTAAGAGAATATGTTGGCTGTATGTTTGCTTTGTAAGTGAGTCAATTTGCTTTATGGTTTATCTTTTGCTCCTTTGTCCATTACCTATTCAAGGCTACCTTGATTTATCTATAATCTTGGTATGTTGCGATGCAATACGGATTGGGGCCATAGTCATTGCTTTTCGTGTGCCATGTTTGAGGAATGATCTTTAGTATCTTTCTTAACATTATATTTATCTTGTGTGTGTTACAACCTAGCATCTTACATATTTCATACTCTTCTTGCATTTACATGTATTGAAGTGTATTTTATGTTCAAGACTATGGCTCATTCACATGTACCAACAAGGTTATGTAATGTCTAAGGGGTCTAAGTTCAAACCGCTTGCTTGCAAAGTCAACGTCCACGCACTCAGATATTACTGCACCTTGGTCTTTTATACCTTGGTGGTGAACTATCCATGTGCTATATCAAAAATAAGGATTGCTCTTTATAAACAAATGTGAAACCATTGCAACAAGCTCATCCATTTACACCATCCATTTGTCCATCATCAACCCAACCTCATCTGTCTCCAACAAAATCTTCTAGTCGAGTGTCAACACAGTTCTTCTGTCACTTCCATGTCTTTCCTCTCGAGGGGGCACCCTACACTAACTACGCTGGGGCAACTACCTACACTGGGGCATCAGTAAATTGTATCATGTCTTCAACAATCAATTTCTTTGAAACAACGCTATAAACTGCATTGCATCAAAGAGGGGCAAAATGTAGACACCCTAAAATGACCACATCGTTGCACTACTTGCATTTCATCATCTGTCTAATCACCTACATTTCAAACATTAATTAAATAATCTAATTATTTAATTAATCTCACCAAATTCTTCTAAATCACAAAATTGTGACGTTAATTAAATAAATTCTCTTTATTTATTTAATTAAATTAAATTCCTCTATTATTCTTTCACAATTAAATAATTTTAATTATTTAATTAGATCATTGTCACCTTCCAAAATTCACATACACATTAATTAAATAAATCCAATTATTTAATTAATTCAACAAATTCCCTCTTATCTAAAATTAAATAATTTTTAAATTATTTAATTAAATCAAAATCATTCTTCCAAAATCATGCACAGCAATTAAATAAATTTATTTATTTAATTTGCTTTCAAATCTTCTAAATTAAATAATTCTAATTATTTAATTATTTCTTCCAAAATATCTACTCTAAATTTAAATAAATAAATAATTTATTTAAATTGCTTTTTCTTCTAAATTTGAGTTATCTCTAAAATAACTCAAGCTTTCTTGCTCCTGCAATTAAATATTTATAATATTTAATAAAGCAAAATATCTTCTTATTCTCATGCAAATCTCTTCTTCTTGTTTTAAATCACTTAACTGATCATTACATTCTGTTAATTGCTTTAACTCATTCTTCTATTCTTGATAACTCCTCTCATATAAAAGAAAGCAAGACACTTGTCTTCTTATTCATTGCACGTTCCTCAACTTATCTCCTCTATTGATTCTTTTGAATTATTTGGACCGTTGATCGATCTTCATTGAAACCTATATAAACCCCCCTCATCTCCTTCATTAAGCTCTCTCTCTTCGATCATATTCTCAGGCATACTTAACAGAGCTTTGAGCATACAAAATGCGTCGATTTAGCAACCTTACGATCTCTTAACATTGATCTTTTGAGCACACTACTTGCTTGTTGCAGCTATGGTTTCGCAACTTCATTGAGCAATCCACACATCTCCAAAGGGAACAACACAAATTTTGGTAATAGCTTTCATTTGTCTTTGATTTTATGATAATGGCTTTTACTTAGATTGGTTCGCTTTATGTTATTGGTTCTTTGGTTTTATTAGTTTTGATTTAATCAATTTTTCCTCATACACAGGGAGAATAAGAGCACTCAACACTGGCTAGTTTCCTCGTGCCGCAGAAGAGGTAGGAGGAACAAAACCAACCAACAGAGTTTGAGGTGCCCTGAAACTGTGTGACACTCGAGGTTGTACTTTAGGTGAACTTTGAGGCTTTGAATAGGAAGCCAAAGGTGGAACCACAGAGTGCAATCTAGGAGCATGGGAACGAGGAGGTGTTCTCTACAAGCTACTTTCCTTGGACTACTAGAGGGGTAGTGAAAGGAATAGAAGAAACCTCTGAAGACATATACACCAAAGAGGAAGCAATCGTAGAAGATGAGGAAGACGGGACAACAGACAACTAGGCTATTTGGCTTGCTTTGAACTTCTGGTACAAAAGGAACAAGAAGTCATTGCAGGGTTGAAGCAGCTCAGTGGGTGCTGGCCAAAAGTAGTCCAAGGAGAAATTTTCTCATATGGAAAGAGGTGTAAATCCTCTATAGCGGATCATGAGCAAAACACCATCATGAGGTAAATTCAAACATCTATGAACTATAGACAAGATCGCTCACATAGAAGTGAGCCATGGCTAGTCCAACTTCAAACAAAAGCGATCAGAAGTAGGAATGATCGAGCAAGAGACATCTAGGGTTTTAGGTCCAACCTAGACAGGGAGAGTGATCAAACCTAGGATAGGTCATGACATCCCATGATGACATCGGATAAAGATGTTTGATTTCTCATAGACATCTTTATACAATTCATAAACATATAAAAACTCCTTTGTAACTATATTTACCAGGAACACAAGGTCAACCAAGACAACCTTAATGGGCTTATTGTTGACCTCGGCAGTAATATAGAGAGAACCATCATATGTGCCGGTAAAGATATCGAAAGAAGAGAAAGAGATGGTGGGCTTAGGAATAGAACACTCTTGAGCAAGGTGAGGGTGAATGTCCACCATACCCAACATCCCAGCATATGAAGGAGAGTGGAGAACATTATAAGTTGAAGCCTGTGCCACAGGGGATGAAGCAAGATTAAAAAAATTAGAGCTATGACGTGGCATAGGACCAGTGTAAATCTGCAAGTGTTGATTAGGGGGAGCCACTGAATTATTACTTTTTTCATTCGTGTGAGAGACCTAGATGATATTTTGGTCGATGAGGTCTTGCACAGTGTGCTTAAGATGCAAGCATCATTCTGTATCATGGTCAGGTGCTCTGTGGAATTGTCAGAAGGCCTTCAGGTCATACAAAGGTGGTAGAGGCTTACAGGTGTCAAGAGGATGGATAGGAGGCATTTGCACCAAACCATTGTTCAAGAGTTGTTGCATGATTATGTAGAGAGACTCCTTTAAAGGAGTGAACATATGATTATTTGATGATTTCAGAGTAGAGAGGGTTAAAGTGAGCTAGGAATGTGCTTCAACCACTACATAGCTAATTACTATTGATGCATTATTTTAATTTTTTTATTTTCCTTATAATTAGAAAAATAAGAAGCATCAGATTGAACAACATGAATTAATGAGGGAGAATCCATGAATTAGCTAAGTGACTACTGGTAATCATGAAGTGTAGTGTACAAGTGTGCGAAAGATGAATATCTCATCAACAAAATCTTATCTCGGATCAGTGGCTGCAAGTTTCCTATAAAAACTCATTACACATTAGAGTCTGGTAGGGCATAGGGTATCTGTGAGAATAGAGACTAGTATCAACATATGAAGTCAATTACTTTTTCATTGGGTCCTTGCCGACAGTGGATGAGTTTAGTGAACATGACTTGCGGGCCAATGTTACCTTGGAAATGTTGAGGAAAGTGATTCACAAGCTAATTGAAAGATAAAATAGAGTGGTCAAGAAGCAAGCAAAACCAATCCAGTGTTGTTTCCTTTAAGGACTATGGGAATAGTTTTGCTAAAAGAGCATCCTAAAAAAGAAAATCACCACAAAGAGCAATGAAGGAACATATGTGCATCTGTGGGTCTGCTTTTCCAGTATATTTCTCAAACCTAGGTGCCTCAAAGCCTTGTGAGAAAGGCGTAGTGAGAATAGCATGTGAAAGAGGGCTAGGCCTACAATAGACAGGAACAAGTGGTTGTGCGGATGAAGTGGAGAGGGATGCAAGCCACTATTAAAGCGAACCAACATTTTGCAAAAGTTGGTTGATCATGGGATCAATGGTATGAGTAGGTACAGAGAGAGGAATGGATGCAAGGGGAAGTGAGAGTGGATGGGAGACTCTGAGGTTACCGAGAGGAAAATTAAATTGCAAAGATATCGAGGGAGGAACATTCCCATATTGATTTATGGGGTTCATTGTACCTCTAGACAAACCAATACCTGCACTACTAGATTGCAAAAAACTAGTATCCATATGAGAAGATGTGAAAATATGAAGTCTTAATGTAGGAAGAGGAACAAAAAGCTTGTTGATCACAAAGAATACTGAGAGGGGGGGTGAATCAGTATTCTGTAAAACTTTTCTTTCACATGCTTATTAATCCACTTACCGCATTCAATAACATGAAAGCAAAACAAACATAAGAAGAGTAGCCACAAAGTCATAACACATAGACACCGAGATTTTTATGTGGAAAACTCCAAAAGGGAAAAACCACGGTGAGTGTTAGCTCACAATATATTATGATAGCAATATCAAATTACATGAAGGTTCACTGCCTTAGGGCTCACTACCCAAGGACTCACTGTCTAAAGAAGTGCTCACTGCAATAGGCTCACTGCTAAGAAAGTAGAAGAGAAGATAGAAGAAGGATTGGCTCACTGCCAACAGATGACTGCTGCAAATGCATCTAAAGAATGTTGAAGTACAGTTCCATTAATAGCTTAGTATACAGACTCAAATGTCTTCATAATGTCTGCCCTACTTATTCTGCTCTGCTTCACATATACTTTGCTCTTCTGCCCTTTCTATCATTTTATGATCACAAAACTACCTTAGATAACACACACATTGAATTCTCACTATATTCACATTCATTCATGCCTCCAAAGCTGAAAACTATTGAGCATATATATTGGCATCAAGAATTTCCTCAAACTAGGTTGGCATGCAAAAGATAAAGCTTGTATATTCAAGTTATACCTTGTTGACCCGTTATCATGCCCTAACAACAATGCGGACCAAATCAATCATGCAACCCTCTTCATATGAGTCTATACCTATTATAGAACCACTTAGATTAATGATTCCAATCATATATCTTCACCGCATATTGATCTAGCATGACTATCAACTTAACCCTTAATTGCACATCCAACTAGCTTGACTGACATACCATAACTTTCAATGCGAACCATATGAGACTTTGAAATTCATAACCAACATTCATTTTGAACCTCTTATCATACCTTCAGAACCATAGGACATAATAGTCTTTCATAGAAAAATGTAGATCTCAGAACTGTTGTTCTGTCACAGAGAAATACTGTCAACCTGAAAGTCGATACTAGAGAACTTGTAAAATGTGAACCGATGAACTTCAAGCTCTACAAATCTAGATTTAGATGCTCATGACATGTATCTTTAATGCCTTAAAACTACAAATCAAAATATTCATCAGCGGAGGAATGCGGACCAGATTACTTAAGTACTCTGCACTATTTCTGACTTAACTCTATTCATCCGGACTTAAACATTTCACCATATGACTTTTGAAGGAAATTAGGAATTGAACATTGAATCATGAATTCACCAGATAGCTATGAGTAACATACCAAAATTGCATAACAAGATCTTCAATTGCAGAGGAGTACCAATTGAATTACTGTCACTGTCTCAATGTGCCATCAAAACTTAGTCAATTTTGGCTAAGTTAACCTTACTTGACCAAAATATTGTACACACCTTTGTCTCAGGAGTTGTTTTCAAACATGTCAGGTTGTTGCCATCAATGACAACATCATATCA
This sequence comes from Cunninghamia lanceolata, assembly GCA_027924645.1. Lineage (NCBI taxonomy): Eukaryota > Viridiplantae > Streptophyta > Pinopsida > Cupressales > Cupressaceae > Cunninghamia > Cunninghamia lanceolata. The sequence continues at coordinate 11,003,827 of BSBN01000082.1, read as the reverse complement.
GCAGTGTCTCTTGACTATGTTGCCAACAAAGCCAACTTCTAGTAATATTCGATTAAGAATCTTGAGGATCCATAATGTAGCTTGCCAATGGTGGCATATCACTATGCAGTATATGAGCTATGCCACATAGGAGATCAAGATCTTTTTGATGCACAGTTAACATAGCTTAGAGAGCATCAACCAAGGGGATAATGGTACTGGATATGTCCTCATGGCATAGAAAATCCTAGTAATTAGCCAAATGATGATCTAAGTCACAAATGTTTTTGGGAGGGACAATCCAAAGGCTGCCTCATGATCAAAGGCTTCTTCCACATCATGGTAAGAGGTCATGGGAACAATCCTGGAAGTTGAAGCAGAAGAAATATTTGTAGTGGTTTTTTGAGAAGAAGAATTTGTAAAGTCTAGAATGGATATAATAGGTGAGGTAGGATTCGTAGTAAAGGTCATGTAATGGTATATGATACTCCTACACAACATGTATTCATAATTTAGAGACTGGGTTGTGAAGCTCATAAATAGAGTTTTAGATTCACAACACACAACACAATGTGATGAAATAAGAAAGTTTTTGTTTTAAATTTTTATGAACAATGATTCACCAAGATGCAAGGTGATCCATAGAAATGAAAAGAAGGTTTTAAACTATTAGAACACGTCAGGTTCACCAAAATGTAGAGTAGGAAAAACTACTCCTCAACTGAATGTATCAATTAAGGGAGTTTTTCACTAACATTACTTTTGAGTTCTATTTTATTTGATGTTCTAAACCTATTCTAGGTTTTACAGAACCACTTTATATTCTAACATAAATGAAGCAACTAAACTAGATGCTCACAAGAAAGAATGAAATTGATAGATATTGGAAAACAAACTACTATATATAGAATTATGGAAAATGAGTTGCAAGAGTAAAAAGAGGGGTAGAAATGGAACCTATCACTGAAAGGACAAGCTCACTTCCCTAGACAATAGCACACTGTGGGGACATCTGTGCTAAGTGCTAGCGTCCTAAAAGTCACAAAAATAAAAATATTTGAAAATCCGTACAACTTTAGGATTTCTCTGTGCATTTGAAATGCTTCACTCAAGATAACTTGCAAAGCATAAAAGGAAAATGGTTGTGCTACTAAGGAGATTTCCTCAGTCAAGCCCCATTTTCAATCTTTTGACCTCCATGAGTAGCGAATGATATAGAGAACATTGAAGAAATAAAGTGTGTGCTCCTATCCTACCTGTGTTTATGAATTAAAAGTAGTGATAATGGAAATAAAGCTAAGGTAGATTCCCTAGTCTACTGGGAAGAATACCCTACGACATACAATAATGAAAAAGAGATGGTGGTCTACACCATGCAACTAAACAAATAGATAAACTAAACTATATTGTAAATAGATTTAAATATGAAACACCAACCAAAATAGAGCAATGTTACCAGCTAGAATGACAAGAAGAAGGTTGCAGCTCCCTGAGGACTGGAATATGGTGCAAACAACTTCAAACCTCCAAGGAAGAACCTTCACAAATGATCAAGCTGCAACATATAAAATCCCCAAGATCTAATAAAGATGATGCCAATCAATAGAGCATAGCAAATCCTTAATAGATACTAATTGAGAGCCAAGAGAACAATGCTTCAACCATACTTTCAGAAAATTGCCAAGAGATAGATTGAGAGCCAAAAAATTAAGAGAGAATGCGAGATATGATTCAAAATCTAACACCAAAGAGGAATAAACCCAAAATATCAAGCAAGGAGACGTTTTGAGCCATGGAAGGGCATTACAAGAAAGTCTCATCGTCACTGGAGGCATCTGGTAATGCCCAAAAATGGTCACCTAGTGCCAAATGGATGTGGGACGCTAGCGCGTCAGACAAATGTCCATGTGTAGCACTTGCATCTAGGCAACTTCAGTTCCTGATCACATGGAATTCCTTAGGGTGATGTGAGAATCAAAACATTAAAATGAAATTGCATGAAAATTAACATAAAACACACTTATAAACAATGCTAAGAAGGCAGACACTAAAGTGTTCGCAAAATGAAACATGAAATTGCAAGGGTATGCAATTTTTGACATTACACTTTCTCTCCAAGTGCCAAGATCATGCTCTGATGCCACTTGTAATGAAACAAATTGCACAATAGAATAATATAATAGGAATATATTGAAAATGCTTGAGAATAATAGTCCACTTTGATGGGGAAAGCCTCTAAAAGTCTCTGAGATGATTATAAACTAACCACTAGCTCCTACATATACCCTAATTATGCCTTGAATATCACCCAATTCAGCCTTGAATATCACCCAATCTGAATTGGATACCTAAATATAACACCTAGGATGATTTAATTATATAAATAAAAATATAATAATGATCATATAACTTAATTAAGATTTAAGGTAGCCACAAGTCAGATACTCATAACCCTATGCACATTTTAGGATTAAGGGCATAACAAATCCTTCATAACCTAATTCTTACTCTCAACCACTCATATTCTCCTCCGTTATCCCATCCCAAATCATGTATTCAATCTATCAATACTCAATTACTTATAACATCTTCCGCTACTTCCCAACCCTCCCTACTTAGCATCACGTGGGAACTAAGTTAAGTAAAAAATAGTCTAAATAATCTCCCTTGTATCTTAAAAGAGATTTAACACATTGTATTTTGTCATATGATAAATTTTCATATCCATTTCCTATGGGTTTTGTGGCACCCATTTTGAGTGATACAATTGTAAGGGCAATTATATGACCCACATAAGAGAGTTTAAAGTCACATATTTGGAATTCTTGTATGATGATCATTTTCTAGCTAGTATTTTTCCTTGGACATTAAAAGAGTATGCTCTAGAATATTTTTTCTCATTTTCTCATGGTTTGAGACATTCTTATGCTAAGATAGCTAACCCTTTTGTCAAATATTTTCAATTAAATATTGGTCTTAAAGTACTTTTATTAAGATAGTACACAATGTAAGCAAGGTGGCAATGAGTGTATTAGTAACTATGTTCTAAGATTTCAAAAATTGCTCGCCAATATGAACAACTAACCACTTGATAATGAGTTATAAGGGTTGTTCATTGATAGTTTACTTTTGGCCATACCAGATAAAGTGATCCTTAAAGTTTATGTATTATTTATTTATTTTTTATAGTTTAAATGCTTACGAGCGCAACTTATTAGATGTCAATATTTTGAAATATAGATCATCTGGTTCACCTACACCTTCACCTTCCCATGCTTCCAGGTTTTAATTAAAAGTACATATAAGAAGGGTAGTTAAGGATCATTTCAAAAAAATGAGAAAGAACCTAATGTCAATCATTGTTGTTGTATGTATTTCTCATGCATTTACTACACCATAGCTATTGTTTTGTATGTATTGCATCATTTACTATTAGTGGTTGATGATACACTTCCCTATATGGGTTGTGAGTTCTTCATCCTCCTCCTCACTTGGTTGCATATTCTAAAAATGCAACCCTTTTGATTCTATTTTCACATGAGAGGAAAACATTTGATGCACACTTGGTAAACATATCTCATATTTGATGAGATATCTCACATTAATTCCATACTAATTAACATTTAATGGATAAAATAGTCATTGAGTTGTCTACTCACATTTATTTGTTGTCATGAGAAACCAATTATTTGAATTATTTATTTGTATTTTGGTCTTAGGTAGATTTATTTTTCAAATCTTACATGATATCAGAGAAAATCTATTCCAAATCATACAATCATATCAATCATAGTCAAGATACTTAGAATGTTATCACCATTAAACTAGAAATGCAAAGAGTATTTACTAATAATATTGTTAATGTGGTATTCATAAACTCTTAGGGGATAATATTTGAAAGAACATAAAATGAACCTTCCTAGGTGCTAGATAGGTTTTGGGGTGTTTATATAACACAATAAGTTTCATCTTTCAATGTATTAACCTAATTTAACTAATCTAAAACAATAATCTAATATGTAAGACAAATAAGCAACTTCAATTTTAGATTATCAATTAAACTAAACTAATACTAAGCTCGAAATTGATTGACTGCAAGTAAATATGAGTAGAGAAAAAAGTGTCCCTAGGTGTATTGTAGGGTTAAGTTGATTAAATAAGACTAGTAGAGGATCACATGAGAAGCAACTTGGTAAAATTTCAAATCTTTGTGATTACCAAGGGACAAATTGTAGGAACCTAGGTGCTAGTGCAAACATGAAGGCATAGGGGCACTATTGTAGACTCTATTGCTAATTCTAGGTGTTAGTGAAGGTTGCAACATTGGTCCTAAGAACTAGAGACCCTTAGAAATGTTCTATACATGGCTTAGGTGCTACAAGAGGGTGCTCTTGTAGGAAAAATATTTGTCTCGCATTGGAGAAGACACTATTAGAGTCTAGCACTAGGGTCCTTAGTCTCATAGAGCTATGTGACATCAAATGTCATTCACTATATTCTATTACTTTCAAAAACTCTTGAACTCATTATATCTACCACAAAAGTTTTGCAATACAAGATTCACTTTATGGGGAAAAAATAAAATGGGTGATATGGGAAACTATGTTAGTTAGTCCCGTATACATGGTGTTTTCCAAACTCTACTCAACCCTTATATATAAATGTTGTGTGTAACCTAGAGTTCCATAAGTGAGGTGATGTGTGTAGGAGGTGTAGTAAAATAGAAACCCTAGGGGTTGAAATATTACTATGGGTAGTGTGTGTGGATGCCAATGGGAAATCAAGATCTTGGACTAATTTAGAAAAAGGTTTGGAGGGAAAATATGAAAATAGAGATAGAGGATCTAATGTGTGGTCAATGAATAGGGAAATTTGGGATTCAATAAGAGGTAAATTGGGGTAGGTGAAAAACAATGGTGAAGTAAAGAGGGAGAGGAAATAGAAGGTGGAAGTCGATGGAAGAATACTAATGGTAGTGAGATCTATAGATAGTGCTTTAAATTGGACTCCAACCACCTATTAGCTTATTATTGCAAACAATGAAGAAGAAAACCAAGAGTTTCTTGCAATGTTTAGATGTTTTTTATTCTATTATTGTGTTCAAATGAAGAATATAGATCAATTATGTTGATATTAGTTTGAAATGACCATTTGGGAAGGAATTAGGGCAATAAGGTATTAGGGATTTTAGGACCCAGAAGTCAGAGTTAATCCAAGTTAATTTGGACTCTAGCATCTAGGTGTCTTTTGTCCTCTCTAGCACCAAGATGCATTTTGACCCAACATCACATTTTGTCCTAAGGATAAAGCTAAAAATCAAGGTGAATGACCCTAGAATACACCTAGAAAGGAACTATCACTAGAATGAGTGTACAAACATAAGGTGGAAATTTCAAATTAGGTAAATTTTTTACCTTACATTTTGCCACTACTTTAGTGGGTTGGTGTAGATAGGTGAAATGTACACTAAATTAAATTGCAAAAATTGAATACATATAACGATACTAGTAAAAGGGTATATGTGTATGTGTGTGTGTGTGTGCAAGAATTTTACTCCCATTACTTTTCTACACTTTCTCTTGCACTTTAGAGTGCTCCTTTCCACAAAAATACACATGACAAGAAACAAACTCACTATTTCATTTTAGAAGAAAAGCATGCTATAAATGAAACTAGAAGAATATGGTAAGACTAGAGATAAAAATAAAACTATATAAATCACACACATTATTATTTCTATGCTAAATGAAATTATACCAACTAGTTGAGAGAGAGAGATGACTATAAATGTGCCCAACAGTAGAGTATATAGTGAAAGGTCACTTTAGCAAAGGTTTGGTTATTACATAACCACTAATATGTAAGAGAGGTAGAGAGATAAAGAGAGATAGTAAGTTTGGTGATGTCATTGACACTGAATAAGAGGGCTAGGCAAAGCTAAAAATACAATAAAATACCAAACTAGGAATGATTATGTGGTTACCAACCAACAAATTAGGCCAAATCCAAAATAAACTATGTAAAATTGTGACAATGAGGGCATCACACCCAACTATATGTCGTTTCCACTACAATGGTAAAAGAAGCTAGGCCAAGATGAGTGATAATGCTTTGATAATGTCATATGTATAATTTTTATAGTATGTCCCCTTTAATATGATGAGTGAAATAAGAGAGATAATCAATATAAGGTAAATAGTAAATGGGGGAAAGGAAAATTGCCAAGGTGTTGTAATAGGAAAGTTGTAAGAAAAGGGAAACACCTAGAAGGTGCCCCCAATGTTTTAAAAGAGCTATCCCTAAGTGGTGGGCTAATTCTTGTTATTTTTTGTAAGTATAATAAGTGATGACAAGCAATATAACAATAATAAATAAGAAAAGATAAAGTGATTTAGGAAAAAGAGGGATACATGTTTGATGACCTCAAAAAAAGGGTGAGTGTAAGAAATGAACAATGCTATGAGAAGCATAAGGTGAAATTTGATGTGTATATGGTCATAGCATAAAGTAGGAAAAAGAAAGGAAGGATGAGACAAAGATAATATTAGTATTATACTATGAAGTAAATTGAAGGATAAGTATGTGCATACCATGTACTGAAAGAAATATTTATGTTATCCTAAGCATGGTAAGAATGAAGAGTGGAATTTTATTAATTTTCAAAGAAAAATTATAACATAAATAGTATATAAATAGGGAAAATGAGAATGGGCAACAAAAAGGAAGTGTAAATAGAAGTATTAAAAGGATACCGATGTGGATCCAACACACATAGGAGAGAATGAAGGGTTATATGATAAATGGAGTTAGTCCTAATAGGATGCTACTTAATATGACCTCTAATCTAAGACCACCATCCTCCATTATCTTTAAAAAACTCAAAAATGTAGGAAGAATGTGATAGAAAATACAATACAACACAAGCTAAGGCGAAAAACATGTGTCTAATTTAGGTCAACATGAAAAGGTGTTTTGATGTCATGGTGCTTTACACCATCCCCAAAACACATATGAGGAAAGACAAAAATGTTGTAAATGAAAAATAAGATAAAATCATGAGTATGATATGACATAAAGGAAGAAATGGAACATATAACAATAGTCCTAAAAATCTTGGGTCAATATGAAGAGAGTATGAATACTCTAATGTATTGCATCATATTTAAATATCGTGGGAAAGGGGAGGGAACACACATGCAAGGAAGTATAAGCTAGTAAATGCATAAAGGAAGTAGAATTACAACATATAATATCAAACATTTCCTCCCATTTTGTGTTGGCATGTAACCTAGAGTATCATACCTCATCCATAGTAGTTGGGGAAAATAAGCAGAAACACATAAGAGAAGGTATTAATGAGGAAGAACTATGTATAGATGGGAATATAGCTATAACTAATATGTCTAGATAGATCCTCGTCATCCATCAAGTCATCATTAACAAACTCATTGGCTACAAATGTAGAAAAATGGGTCAATACAATGTTAAAAGGTTAGCCTAATGTAAGGATAGAATCTAATGGTGGAATATCAACAAGATTATCAAACATGTTATCTTGAGGGGGAGGGAAACATGGAATATGGAAAGTGTGGTTGATATGGCAGTCACCACTAAATCAAAGGGAGGGGTAGGGGGACGCACAAGATAAGAGAATAAATATGAAGATTAAGGGCATCTATAGAAGAAGTAGAATTGGGAGTAGAAGTGTTATCCTCAAAATTGCTAGTAGACATGTAGGAAGCATAGGAGGATTCATAGGGTAGGAGGGTTGATGGCACAACCTTGCCAGTCACCTCACAATTCCAATTCATAAATCAAACACAAAGATCAATATATGAAAATGACAGGAGTTTCAGACAAGAGTGACAAGAAGAATATAAAAGAGATTCTTTATTATGGAATATAACCGTTCATTACAAAGATCACTATTAGCCTTACATAGTCAGCCTCTCTCAATATCAATCTTTCTCCCTTCAAATCAGCCTGCACTTTAATCTCAGATCGGCCTCTATCTCTCAGACCGTTAGCCTTCATCCAACCAATCTTTTTGTATATCATTCTACCTCCCTCCTCTTTTACCAACTATCAATCCTCTTAAAATGCATCTAAAAATCTGTAAAGAGGAAAAGCACAAACGACAACCGCCACCATTATCAAATAGCCGTCACCGCCACAAGGAGAAATGGGAAACGCCAGCAAGAAGACAGACCATCGAGTCCATGACTTCCATAATGTTCTGCAATAGAATGAAGAGCTGTCATTGCTAGGAGGAAGTGACCCCATGACGCTAGGCTAAAGAAAGATAAAATCAGCGAACCAAATCACCCACAATGAAGCAAAAACAAAAGATGCCAAGAAACGACCAAGCAAGAGAAATAAAGAGATACATAATTGCATGAAAAGGAAATAAATCAGTTGTTTCTAACTTTAGTCGATCCATCAAGAAGAAGGAAATAAAATCTCATCGAATCCTTGAATTGCTTTTGCCAGCAAGGACTATCCTCAATATGCATGATAGGAGGCTTTTTAGTCTTTTAAAACTAGAAATAACAAATAGCCACGACCACAAGATAATAATAGAAATTTAATGCCTCAACAAAGATTGGCAGAATTAAAACATAACAGCCAAACAAGATACTATCATAAGAGTAACATGAGGTCCAATGGCAAGGTGACAGGAGCTGTAAACACACCAAAATTGCAGAGAGAGAAACCTGCTTTATTCACCAAACAAACCAAAATGTTAAAACAAAATAAAACCAAAATTGTGAGAGACAAGATGCCCCTGCATCAAACTCCTGGGCAAGAAGAAATCATGAGCTCCGGCTCATGAGGTCTATAACTGAATGACCCATCTTATTGATCTTGTCCTTAGAAAGCCATGATGCATCTTCAATGGGATGATTGCACCACTTGACATGATACTTGAAATATTCTTTCTTACGGGTCTTGTTTAGCACTTGTTTCTAGAATGCATTCTATTTGTTGTGGAATAGTAGCTGTCCCAACTTGTTCTTCATGAGATGAATCAGCTACTTCAGTTTCATCTAATTCTAAATCTCCTTTGTATGGATATAAATCTGCAACATTGAAAATGGGAGATATATTTAACTCTTCAGGAAGTGATATCTCATAAGCATTGGCTGAAAAATTCCTCAATATTTTGCAAGGACCAATCTTTTTCATCTGGAGTTTATTGTATGTCCCTGTAGGAAATCTCTCCTTTCGGAGATGTGCCAATACAAGGTCTCCAACTTGACATTGCAGCTCTCTTTTCTTCAAATTAGCATGTCTTTTATATTGCAAATTGCTATCTTCAATATTATTCTTCACCTTCTCTTGAATGTCATGAATGACTTGAGAAAAATCTTCCCCATCTGCAATTCTTTTCTCCATTCTAGCAAGATCATGAAGCTCAAATGCACCTCTTGGATGCATACCATAAACCACATAGAAAGGGCTAAAACCTGTGATTTTGTTTGGGGAATCATTATAAGCAAATTCAACTTGTGCTAACATAAGATCCCAACTTCCAGTTGACTTACCCACTGGACACCTCAATAAATTTCTAAGGCTTCTATTAACAACCTCGGTCTGTCCATCCGTTTGAGGATGATATGCAGAGCTAAAATTTAGATTTGTGCCCAACTTCTTCCATAGAGTCCTCCAGAAATGACCCACAAATTTTGTATCCCTGTCAGAAATAATACTCCTTGGTATACCATGCAACCTTAAAACTTCTTTAAAGAACAAATTTACAATGTTAGTTGCATCACTAGTCTTCTTACATGATATAAAATGAACCATCTTTGAAAATCTATCAACTACAACAAAGATTGAATCATTACCCCTTTAAGTACGAGGTAAACCCAAAACAAAGTCCATACTCACAGAATCCCAAGGCCTGGTTGGAATCGACAATGGCTGATATAATCCAGCATTTTGACTTCTTCCTTTAGCATGTTGACAAACTCTGCACCTTTCCACATATCTTCTCACATCTGCCTTCATCCTTGGCCAATAGTAATGAGTGCTTAATTGCTGAAAAGTCTTATCCTATCCAAAGTGACCAACAAGACTGCCACTATGTTTTTCCTTCAACAAATTGTCTCTCATGGAGCCTTGACGAATACATAACTTGTTTTCCTTAAACAACAAACCTTTGTGTATCATATAATTATTCCTTGACTCTTTATTCTTGCAAACAGGATCACTGCAAGCTATAAATGCATCTCCATAAACTACATCTTCTACATACAACTCTTTCAAACTTTCAAATCCCACACTGTTAATCTTTATCTCACATAACAACAAATTCTTTCTACTTAAAGCATCAGCAAATTTATTCATTTGACCACTTTTATGCTTCAAAACAAAATTATAACTTTGAATATACTCAACCCATTTAGCATGCCTCTGATTCAATTTGTGCTGGCTATTAATAAACTGCAAAGCATGATTATTAGTGTACATAATGAATTCTTTGGGAAAAAGATAATGTCTCCATTTCTTGATGGATTTAACCAAAGCATAAAATTCCAAATCATAAGAAGAATACTTCCTTTTTGCATCATTCAAATTTTCACTAAAATAAGCAACTGGTTTTCCCTCTTGACTCAAAACTACCCCAACAGCCAAACCACTAGCATCACATTCTACTTGAAACACTTTATCAAAATCTGGAAAAGCAAGTATGGGTTGTTCACTCACCTTCTTTTTCAAAAATCTGAAATTTTCTTTAGCCTCTTTAGTCCACACAAATGGTCTTTTGCTTCCCTTAATAGTCTCCACTATAGGTGCTACAACATGACTGAAATTTCTTATAAACTTTCTGTAGAAACTAGACAGACCATGAAATCTTCTTACCTCCATGATACTCCTTGGTGATGGCCAATCAAGTATAGCCTGAACCTTCTCTTTATCCATATTCAATCCATCCTTTGACACCACAAAGCCCAAGTAAATTAGTTCAGTCTGCAAAAACACACACTTCTTCAAATTAATCTGCAACTTCTCTTCCTGTAGTCTCTTCATAACCTACCTCAAATGCTCAAGATGCTCCTCTTTTGACCTGCTAAACACCAAAATGTCATCCAAATACACAACCATAAATTTACCAATAAATGGTTTCAAAACCTCATTCATTAACCTCATAAAAGTACTAGATGTTGGAATTAGGGCTGACAACTGAGAGGGGGGGTGAATCAATTGTCTTAAAACTTTAAAAGCTTGCTGTAGTTAATTCTTCTTTACCACTTCTTAACAGATTAATGACATAATCATGAAAAGAAAGAATTAATAATACATGAGCAAAAACATAAATAACACACTTGACACCAAGATTTTGATGTGGAAACTCGGTTAAGGGAAAAACCACGATGGGGGTTAACCCACAAAGATTATACTCTATTAAAAGTATTACAAATGGAGAATGTACATGCATTCAGGCTCATTGCCTAGAGCTCACTGTTCAAAAGAAGGTTCACTGCCTATAGGAAGAAGATTACAATGTGTTTGAACTGATAATTAGCATCTACTAATGCAAAGATTCAGTTCCGGTTAAGCATAGTATACTGACTTGATACACTTCATCTTTATTTTGCCCTGTTTACTGCTCTGCCATAATCCGGATCTTAGATCTCTTCTATTTCACACTTCTATCTTGCTCTTTTCATACTTCATATTCTCACACCACACACACTCTCAAAACTTGAATCCATCGGCTATATATATCCACTTCAGGAAATTCAATCATCTTTCTGTCAGCCTTATGAAGAACTTAACAAACAATATAAGTACTCTGTTCTGTTAGCTGAATCCATACACCAATAATGATGCGTACCAGAAATAACACTTGTAGGTCACCATTCATGTTGGCCACTAACATTATATCACATACATAACTCACCAAAACACTTCTACTAGATCCGCATAAGGATCTAATAGAAGTCAGCCTATTCTTCATAGAACTATTCTGTCATATTAGGACCTGGTACTCAGATGCTCATAACTTTTAATCCCTTTGTCACTGGAGGCTAAAATCTTAGATTTGGACTGTTCTAAAATTCTTCTACACTCCCTCAGATTTGTAACATGCAATAATTTACTGGAGAGATCTGCTGACCAAAATACTGAACTCTGCCATATACCATGTTCTTGTCTATCCAGACTTGACAAATCTTGAAACTAACTTCTAGTATGATCTGATACTGTACTGCAGATGTGTGAGATGGACTTAGTTGCCATCAATGACAACACCTGTCATGCGTAGCAGTGTATTTTGCCAATAATCTCCCCCTTTGGCATTGATGGAAACACTTAGTGAAAAAAGACTAAGTGTCATGACTAACTCCCCCTACTGTGTACACTTATATATTCTTCCACTACTCCCCCTTTGATGGATTCTTCATTTTCTTTCATTTTTCACTGTCTCTCACTTCCCCTTTGACATCAATGGAAAAGGGTGGGATCCACAAACCAAAATTTTCATAAGAAATCTGTATATAAGGTTGCATATGTATAAATAATCCATGCATTATATTTACATGAACTTGAGGATATCTGCAAAACTATTTTTCATCTGCACAAGTTCAGAGGCCCAACTACTTTTCATGCCATCCAAAATTGAGCTTTGTTCTCTTAGTAGGAGTACCTGTGTTTCTGCTTTCTTCAGATCTGAAGGATCACCTGTCTGGACTGCAACTTGGGCTTCTGATAAAGCAGTAAACATTGTTTCTAACTTGAGGGCAATCAATCCGCGGAGCTCACACATTCTCTCCACAATATTACCCTTTTCTTTAACAAGCTTCTTTATTTCATTAGTCAAGCTGATTGCTTGACACCCCTGACTTATCGGAGAAGCTATTAGAGGATCAAACTTTTGAGATAGATTTAACAATTTTTGTTCCTACTCCTTTATCTTCTCAATATCCTCAATAACTTTGGGCCAAGATAGACAAAATTTGTATACATCACTTCCATCATTGAGAGCATTTTGAATACTTTTTATACTGATATTAAGTATCTTTCTATCATTCCCTATTAGGCCCTTTAGCTCACTAAATCTCTTATTCAAAAATTCATTCTGGATTTTAATCTCTATAGACTTCTCAAAAGGCTCAAAGTATGTACTTATAGAATTTACAAGGCTTTTTTAGATTACCGGAGGGAGAATCAGATGGATTCTTCTGGAAGGTTGGCATTATCTTCTCCAGTATACTAGATGTAAGGCCTAACAGTTCACTGTCCTCTATGTGGGATTTCAATATCTTTTCACTTGCCTTAGCTTGTGTGAAAGATGTTATCTTCATCATTTGGACTAGAGAGAGAGTATCCAAGTTGATTGGTCCTTGAATCAGTTCTGGTTCATCAAACTCTAGCATCTATTTACTCAAGAATCTCTTCACTGCATCTACAGTGTCTCTTGCCACAATTTCTAGGCTATCTTCCTTTCCTTGAGTTTTCTTAGTTTGAGGACTATTTGCTTGGGTGCATTAACATTTGCACCATCTTCTTCTACTTTATCTTTAACTTCTTCTTCTTTCTCTGCTTTATCTTTCTCTATGTCATTTGCAGTGGGATTCTTTCCTTTGTCCTCACCATTTGCAATCTATTTTGAAGGATCTTGTGTAGCAGCAGTATTCTCAACATTGTTTTATTTTTTGGTTTGATCAGGAGGAGTTAGAGTATCTCTCACATCATCAATTTTATCCACCATCTTTGTTTCTTCCTCATTAATTTGCTCCACTTCCGAAACAGAGGAGTCATCAACCTTGATATGCTGCTCATCAGTTTTCATTTCTTCAACATTCAGGATTGATGAATCAATCCCATCATCAGTCTCCTCCTCAATAAATGGTAGATTGTGTCTCTTCAATGCACTTAGAAGTATATCCTATGTTTCTTTAACTATTTGGTCTAATTCTCCAAGCATCAATTTGTTCATTCTCTTCTTTCTCATGAATTCATCCTTCACTTCTTTGAATATCATATTCATTTGAGCTTGAGTAATTTGAGGGCATAGTTTTATCAATACTTGTTCTCTAAGCTCTAAATCCTTGCCTTCTGCATTTTCTTTCCTCAACTCCAAAATGTCTACAAGACTTTGATGGATCTCAGAAGTTATTTCAATAAGGTCCTTATTATAGATATTTAGATATCTAATAGTTGTTTCCTCTAACACCCTCTTATTTGTATCATTGTATTCATCATAAAATTTAGTCCTAGGTTTCAAATTTCCATCCACAGTGACTGATTTTATTACATCTTCCATGGAAAGTGTGGGCTTCTCAACATATGTATTTGTCTTCTGCCTTTTGCTTGCCCTTTTGCTTTCGAAGGGTTTCTCCTTAGTCACCTTGGCAGCTTTTGTTCCAGAGGCTTTCAACTCCTTTACCTCAACATCTAAATATGTTTCCTCTTCATCAACTTTTGTGCTTTTATAGGTTCTTGCGGCCTTTGTTTTCACTCTTTTTCCTTCTTTTCCAGATGATTTGCCTTCCAGTTTCTCAAAATTGGCAGGTTTTGGGGGAACAGAGGTAGCAACAGAGCTCCTAGTAGTCTTTGATGTGGAAGAGGGTTCTACCAGAGCACTTCTTTGTTTCTTATCCTATTTCTCTCTTTCAGCCTTTTCAGTTCTTTCCCCGAATTGTCTCATAGCTTCCTTTGTGAGACCTATATTCTCAACCAATTGCTCAACTTCTGTTCTGACTTTCCTTTTGGTTTTAGGTTTTCTGAGCTCATCATGCAATTTTACACTTAGTTCCTCATATGTTCCAAATATTTAAACTATTGTGTCTTTTGGCTTCCTTAAAAGGTGTTGAGCATACATATTCAAAATTTTCTCATCCACTTCATACCCCATAGGCATGATCGAAACAATTCTAGGTTCTACTGCTTCCATTAAGCATTGATCAATGTCTACCATGAAACATATTTCATTCTTGTACTTCTGAACAATTGATTTAGGGATTCTTTCCCTTGAATGCATTATACTCTGAAAGTTCTTGAAGTATCCCCAGATTGTAGTTTTATGTGCTTTATAGTCACCAATGCTATGTAGGTGATCTCTGATTTGAATAGCAGTTGGCTCATCATTAGTCTAGTGCACACCCTTTACTCCAGGTACTTCATTCATATAGTAGAAGAACAAACATAGAACCAATTCACCATATATATTTAAAAGTGTTTTTCTTATCTTTCTTGATTTTGTTCAAGTTCTCAATCAGCTGGTTTTGTAACAGCTCACATAGATCATAATCTGCATTCTCCTTCAACATTTTATATGCTGTATATATGGTAGTTTCAGAGATAGAATTCTCCCTACTAGAGTGATAAATCTTGTAGCCAATCACCATGGAAGCAAACTTAACATCTGGTTCTATAATGTCATTGATGGTCATTGCCCTCTTGTTGAACTTTGCACTGGTTGCATCGGTAACAGTTTGGTTTTTCACATATTTCAACATGGGTAATCCACTGGTTGAATTTAACCTAGTCACAATTCTGATAACATCCTTGGTAATCTTGAATGGTTTTAACAGCCATATGAATTCATCATGCATCTGACTCAAAACATACTAGACCCACTCATCTTCATCGAATGTTGGAAACCCCATAATCTGAATAAAATATTTATCATGCAGTGCCTTGTACTCAGGTTTAAGATCTTGATTTTCATCCATTAGATGACTCTCAAACAGATCTACAAACCTTGAATCCCCAAATTCATCCATGTTCACATGAATATAAACCTTGATATCTTCAATATGCAACACACCATATGGGACACTTGAAAATGCACCTAATGGGTCGACTTCTATTGGTTTGTGTGCATGTTTCTTAAATTTGGGTCAAGGCCTTTCAGTAATATC
This sequence comes from Cunninghamia lanceolata, assembly GCA_027924645.1. NCBI lineage: Eukaryota > Viridiplantae > Streptophyta > Pinopsida > Cupressales > Cupressaceae > Cunninghamia > Cunninghamia lanceolata. The sequence continues at coordinate 10,987,976 of BSBN01000082.1, read as the reverse complement.
AACAACCAAAGGTGTAGCCATTGCAAAAATATTACAAGTTCAAAGCTTCGCAAATAAATACCTTTTTTCACGAAATTAGGGTTGACGGATAAATTCGCCAGTCTAACTTCAATTCCTTGTAATCTTAGCTCAGACACTATTCTTCTTGCTCTTATCGAATGCAAAGTGATTCAAATGAAGAGTGAACACCTTTTTATGCTCAATAAAACCTAATTTGTCTTTGTAATAAATGCTTTTCCCTAACACATCTGGTTACACTATTTCTGCATACAGTTAGTCCTCAATTGCTCCGTAATTAGTCACATTTGCTTATTTTATTCCAAAAGTTTCTTCAAAAGTTATGTCATAAGTTTCTTGAGCTTCATTCATTGTGCCAGATTCAGGCAACTACTTATTGGCTGGAGAGATTTGATTTTCAATGCAACTCCCCCTGAGCCAGAGCTCCTGATTTTAATTCCCAGAGGAATTGTCAGCACCGGATTCTGGTGCAGACCCATTGTCAACATTCATTTCACTTTTCTTTACTCATGTTTTATTCATCTCATTTTGGATCTTATTCACATCAATTTTGCCCTTGCCTTTGTCTTGTTTCTACTCATCTAGTTTTCTGTTTACCGAACCTCTTCTTTCATTCTTCCTGTAGAATCTTGCAATATGACCAAATCTATTGCAATTAAAGCACACAACATTTTATTGCTTATATACTTGATTTCTCTTGATCTGCACTGATTAGCCATATGTCCAAATCCATTGCAAGCAAAACAGTAGCCATTGAAAGAGTTGCCATTTCCTCTATTGTTAGAGTTATTCATTATCATACTTTTGCATTCATTTGATCTGTGACCATACCTTTTACACTTGAAGCATTGACTGGAGAAGGATGGACCATTTTGATTTGCTCTACTTCTGCACTGAGTAGCTTTATGACCAAATTTATTGCAATTGAAACAATTGCCATTGAAGGATGGCTACCTTTGAGCATTAGGTTGTCTTACCAGAGGTCTTCTAGGTCTGTTTCTTCCATTCCTTGGTTGGAAATTTCTTTGTTCAAATCTGGAGCTTTCACCTTTCTCATATCCAAGACCATGCTTGTCATCAGCCTTTTTTTGACCTTCAAGCAATGATTCAAGTTTAGCTAAGCTTATCTTGAACTTCTCCTTGTATTCATTTGCAACTTCTAGGTCATGTCTAAGAATGACAATTTGCCTCTCAAGTTCTCTCTCATTGTTTATGCTTTCTTGTAAATTAGACTCTAGAAGGCCAGCTATTTCATCCAACCTGCAACATTCTTTAGTTCTTTCTTTTAGATTTTGATTTAGGTCTTCTTTAGTTTTCTTCCTATCTTCAATTTCCTTGGTTAGCCTCATCACCCCAGATTCCATCTCATGTTTTAGTACAACAACTTCTTTAGTTAACTTTTCACATTCCTTTGTCTTCTCTTTCAGGGCCTTATCCTTGTTATTGTCTTCATTATGATTTCCCAGTTGAAGAAGATGCTCCTTCCTCTTTTCATTGGATTTTCTCAATTTCTCTTTTAAAGTCTCAATGAAGTCTTCAACATCTTTAAGGTTCTCTTGTAGTTCTCTGACTTCTGCTCTGGACTGATCAAGATCTTGTAAAGCAAGTTTAAGTTGTTCCTGGAGATTATATTCATCCATTTTATTGCCTTCCCAGATCTTCTCAAGCTGTTAAACTTTTTCAAAGGAACCTTGCTCTGACACCAATTGTTGGAATTAGGGCTGACAACTGAGAGGGGGGTGAATCAGTTGTCTTAAAACTTTAAAATCTTGCTATAGTTAATTCTTCTTTACCACTTCTTAACAGATTAATGACATAATCAGGAAAAGTAAGAATTAATAATACACGAGCAGAAACATAAATAACACACTTGACACTAAGATTTTGATGTGGAAACTCGGTTAAGGGAAAAACCATAGTGGGGGTTAACCCACAAAGATTATACTCTGTTAAAAGTATTACAAATGGAAAATGCACATGCATTCGGGCTCATTGTCCAGAGCTCACTGCTCAAAAGAAGGCTCACTGCCTACAACAGGCTCACTGCCTACAGGAAGAAGATTACAATTTGTTTGAATTGATAATTAGCATCTACCAATGCAAAGATTCAGTTCCAGTTAAGAAAAGTATACTGACTTGATACACTTCATCTTTATTCTGCCCTGTTTACTTCTTTGCCAAAATCCAGATCTTAGAACTCTTCTCTTTCACACTTCTATCTTGCTCTTTTCTCACTTACTTCATATTCACACACCACACACACCCTCAACACTCGAATCTATCGACTATATATATCCGCTTCAGGAAATTCAATCATCTTTTTGTCGGCCTTATGAAGAACTTAACAAACAATATAAGTACTCTGTTCTGTCTGTTGAATCCATACACCAATAATGATGTGTACTAGAAATAACACTTATAGGTCCACTAACATTATATCCCGTATGTAACTCACCAAAACACTTCTACTAGATCTGCATAAGGATCTAACAGAAGTTGGCCTGTTCTTCACAGAACTGTTCTATTAGGACCTGGTACTCAGATGCACATAACTTTTAATCCCTTTGTCACCGGAGGCTGAAATCTTGGATTTGGACTGTTCTGACATTCCTCTACACTCTCTTAGATTCTCAATATAAATAATTTTTTGGAGAGATCCGTTGACCAAAATACTAAACTCTACCATATACCCTATTCCTGTCTATCCAGACAAATCTTGGAACTAACTTCCGATATGATATGATATTGTACTACAGATGTGTGAGATGGACTTAGTTGCCATCAATGACAACACCTGTCATGCGTAGTAGTGTCTCTTGCCAACACTAGGAGCATTAGACAACCCAAAAGGCATAACCAACCATTCATGCAACCCATTACTAGTCTTAAAAGTAGTTTTCCACTCATCACCTGGTTTGATTCTACTTTGATGATAACCACTTATCAAATGTATCTTATAAAAATACATTGACCCACTCAAACAATCCATTAAATCTTCAATCCTAGGTATGGGGAATCTATTTCTTATTGTGATTTTATTTATTGCACTTGAATCAGTGCACATACGCCATTCTCCTCCTTTCTTTGGCACCAACACTGCAGGAACAACACATAGGCTTAGACTTTCCCTTATCAAACCTTGCTTCAGAAGTTCCCCAAATTGCTTCCTTATTTCTTCATTCTCCATAGGTATTAATCTGTATGTAGCCTTATTAGGAAGGCTAGCACCCGGAATCAAATCCATATGATGACTTATGCTTCTAATAGGAGGTAATTCATTTGCAACAATATCCATAGTCTCATTCAACATATCTTGTATCTCAATAAGCAAATCACCCAACTTTGTAGAAGTCATTACACATTGTGGTTTAGGAACCAAAGCAAAACCAATTTCTTCATTCTTCAAATCTTTCAAAAATTCTTTACCACTTACCATCATTACCTGACTGCTACTGCTGCTATCTTCTTCTTTCTCCTTTATGGGTAGCAAGGTATGCTTATCTCCATCCTTCATAATGGTATATGTATTCTCCTTTCCATCATGGAATTTCTGTCAAATTGCCACGGTCTTCCAAGCAAAACATGGCATACATCCATGGGCATTATATCACACAAAACACAATCTTTATAACTACCAATCTGAAAATCAACATAAGCTTGCTCACTAACAAATATTTGATGGCCTTTTTGTAACCAAGTTACCTTATATGGAGTTGGGTGTTTAATCCTTTTAAGGTTCAACTTCTCTACCATTTCAGTGGAAACAATATTGTCAGTAATACCACTATCTATAATGAGCTTACAAAATTTACCATGTGACTTACACTTTGTTCTGAATAATGCTCTCCTTTGAATTAGCTCTTGACTTTCCTTCTATGGTTTTAACAATGCTCTCTTAAGCATCAAGGATTCTCTTGATTCTACTCCATCCTTGTGATGTACTGGAGATCCCACACTTTCTTGGTTAGCTCGAATAACTTGATTGCTTCTTTCAAATTTGGAATGTCCTCCTTGTGATGATTCAGTACAGTCCCAACTCTTGTGTCCATATTGATTGCATTTGTAACATTTTCCAGCAAATCCTCTTCCTCTACCTTGAGAACCACCTCTTCCATAAGATCTTCCTCCTCTATTTTGAAAACCACCTCTCTCATTTGTGACTAATCCACTTGAACTTCCAGCCTCTTCATTTTGATGATGTTGCTGTCCTCTACCAGATTGCTGTCCCCTTCCTCTAAATCCTCTTCCTCTCTTCTTCTCTTGCTAACTTTGCTTTCTTTGTAGCTTCTCCTCTGCCTTTAAGGCAAGTTGGTAAGCCTCTTCTAGGATTCTAGGAGACAAAAGACTCATCTCATCTTGTAGACGGTATCTTAGACCATTCACCTAATGGGCTATCTTCTCCACATCTTCTTCATCATGCCCAGATTTGATTAAAGATTGTAAAACTCTTCTGTGTAATCTTTCACATACATCTTTTTTTGCTTCAAATTTTGTAATCTCTTAAAGAGATTAGCCTGATAGTCACTAGGAAAAAATTTAGCCTTCAACTTAGCCACCATCCTATCCCATGAGTTAATCTTTTCCTTATTTCTCTTTCTTCTTTCAGTTTGGACAAAGTCCCACCACATAGCAACATGACCTTTCAGTCTTGTGCAAGACTCTTTTCTCTTCTGCTACACCTTCATATTCAAACTACTTATCCAAATCATTTATCCAATCAATTAATTCTTCACCATTAAGACTTCCAGCATACGTGGGTACATCAATCTTGGGTTTGGATCCCAAATTCATGAGTACCTTATCAGCCTTTCACCAAATTGATCTCTTGGGTCTGCCCGTCTTTCCTCATTTTCTTCTCTCTGTGGTTCTTCTTCCTCATCACTTAAATCTTCAATATCAGGGTTTCCTCTCCTCTGTGCCCTCTCAAGAGCATCCATCCTCTCAATCAAAGTCTGCATCAAACCAGGGTCACCATGGTCCCTTCTACCTCTGCCTCGGCCTCTGCCCATGACCATCTTTCTCGGAGGCATATTGACCACCTTCAATGACTAGTCTCAACCTAACCTGGCTTTGATACCAAACTGATGGCATAGTGTTGCCAATCACCTCACAATTCCAATTTAGAAATCAAACACAAAGATCAATATAAGAAAATGACAGGAGTTTCAGACAAGAGTGACATGAAGAATATAAAAGAGATTCTTTATTATTGAATATAACTATTCATTACAAAGATCACTATCAGCCATACACAGTAGGCCTCTCATATGCAAAAATCAAACAAAAATAGAAATGCAAAATCTGATTGTATTCTCCTATGTCGGCCTCTCTCAATATCAATCTTTCTCCCTTCAAACCAACCTACACTTTAATCTTAGATCGGCCTCTATCTCTCAGACCGTCGGCCTTCATCCAACTAGTTTTGTTTTATATTGTTCTGCCTCCCTCCTCTTTTACCAGCTATTGATCCTCTTAAAATGTATCTAAAAATCTACAAAGAGGAAAAGCACAAACTGCAACCGCTGCCATCATCAAATAGCTATCATTGCCACAAGGAGAAATGGGAAACACCAACAAGAAGATAGACCATGAAGTCCACGACTTCCATAATGGTTTGCAATAGAATGAAGAGCTGTCGCTGCCAGGAGGAAGCGACCCCATGACACCAGGCTAAAAAAAGATAAAACCAATGAACCAAATCACCCAGGATGAAGCAGAAACAGAATATGTCAGGAAATGACCAAGCAAGAGAAATAAAGAGATACATAACTACATGCCAAGGAAATAAATCAGCTATTTCTAACTTTAGTCAAGCCATCAAGAAAAAGGAAATAAATTTTCATCGAATCCTTGAATTGCTTTTGCCAGCAAGGACTATCCTCAATATGCATGATAGGAGGCTTTTCAGTCTTTTAAAACTAGAAATAACAAATAGCCATGACCACAAGATAATAATAGAAATTTAATGCCTCAGTAAAGGTTGGTAGAATTAAAACATAACAGCCAAACAAGCTACTGTCATAAGAGTGACAGGAGGTCCAAGGGCAAGGTGACAGGAGCTACAAACACACCAAAATTACATAGAGAGAAACCTGCTTTATTCACCAAACAAACCAAAATGTTAAAACAAAATAAAACCAAAATTGTGAGAGACAAGATGCCCCTGCATCAAGTGTGCTACAAATAAATAGGTAAAGGAGGGGATGTTGTGTAAATATTTGAAGCATTAGAAGAATGAAGGGGTCTATATTGAATTTATTGCTAGGGTTGGTAAGATGCAAACTATTTACAATGTGGAGGTTGGGTTGGTACTAGTCAATAGTGAGAAAGAGGGTTTAGAATATGGTTAAGGGTAGAAGTGGGATGGATATGGGTGTGAGAATATAGAACAAAAGTAGGGGTAGGAGTGGGATGGAAATAGGTTTAATAATGGAAATTGTACCTTACAATTTCCTTATTGTGTTTTTGCACTAATTTTAGTGTCCATTTATCTAGTATTTTTTAGGATCACTTCACACCTAATTCTCACTTCCTCAATGATCGCAATTAAACAATGCAAGATTATTGGACCCTAAATAGACCTTGCAAACCTCCTTTATTATCATAATATAATCTTCATTGTTTCTCCATCACTTGCACACAACACCCTTCTCCTATATTCCTCCTAGGGCTTTCTTTGTCCACACCTTTGCACATACCACTATCACGATCACCTAGGTCTAAATACACACACTTTTGATCTCCTATAGTGTTTTGGTGGAACAATTTGGACTATACCCATGAGGGGAGAGACTAAGGTAGTCTCCCCTACAATGATAATATGCATAATATTGAGGACAGAGCTTTGCTAAGCGTTTTAGGAGATTTTTATAGAAATCTACATGTACCCCCAATGCGCCACTAGTACTCCCTAACTCAGTCAACCCCACTACTTTTCCATAATATTAATCTTAGAGATTCCAAATATTTATCATAGGTAACTATAGGCTTCTACAACCTATATTTAATTCCAAATTCATCATTTTCCAAGTGCATGCATTTTATTTTTGTCTTTTCATTTCCATTTCCTAGTGTATTTCAAGTTTTCTATTGCATTCTTCATTTCCCAACTCTAGTGTTTGGTTTGTATAGATCATAATAGGATTATTTATTGAAATTATATAGTTTATATATTAGTTAAACAATTATAAAGATAGGTGTTTTTATGTCTTTTTCTTTATTGTAATTCCTTACACACTTTCTTTTTCTACCATTCATTTGGTAAACACAAACACTCTTACATTCCCACTTTTTTATTTTTGTTTGTGTAGACTATCCTTAAAGTCATTTCCTTTATTTTTATTTCTCATCATTTCCTTCTACTTATTTTGTGTTATCACCCTCCTTTTTCCTTCCCTTCAACCCTAGTTTTTATTATCATCACTATCTTGTTACCTTTCATCATTAGATCTATTTTTATTTGTTATCTCTCTTCCTATTTACCTTTGTTTATCATCCTATTTTTCCTATCTATTTATCTTTATTGGTCATCCTTAATTTTGTTAGAAATGAAGGGAAACCGACACAATATATAAATATGAAATTATATTGCAAATGTAAAATTTCAACTGTAAAATGCCAAATGGAGATTAAAGCATGTAAAATCACCAACAAGGAAATCAACAAACACATAAGAATCTTACAACATGGTGTTTATGTGGAGAAAACACTTTGGGGTAATGTTAGTGAACAAAGTTTGTCACCAACTCTTAAATATATATTGCCCAATCACGATTTTGACAACTGCACTAACAATTTAACAAATTGTAAATAGGCTTTACAGTTGTTCTCTATATTTTAAGAAGGGGCATCTCCCTCCATAAGATACAACTAATTTTATGGGTACGCTTTTGACCTGAAAGTAGGAAAGGGGAATTTTCTAACAATAAAAAGAAAACAAATAATAACTGCAAATGCGCCACACACCTACATAAAATGCTTCAAAATAGAAATTATGACCACAATTCCACCTAGACACAAGATGGGAATGAAACTGAGATATTAAACCACGTAACTACAATAATACTATCACAACACTTTACAGACATAAGAATGCAAACATTCTAACAGTATGAACATGAATTAATACGAGCCTTTAATATTGCAAATACATATGCACCATGTAAGACTTCCTTTTTATCCAATTTGCCACTAATTCAACATAAGAAGAACTAATAACATAACACCAAGACAATCTGACCCGATGCCAAGATTCTAGTGTATTAATGAATGGAAACACAACACAACACTTGCCTCCCTAGAAGTATTACAGCCAATGTATGTATATAAAAAACCCAATGTTTTAAAAACATCATAAAACATAGAAACCACTCTTCTCAAAATGATCTAGTCACGAAAACAATTTCGCCAAAAGATCTCTACTCTCTTTTACTCATACATTTTATAGTAAAGGAGTGGGAACTAACTTTTCTCGTGTAATTGTCTCATACAATTAACAATTTAAAATATAATAGAATCTTTTGAAACATAATGAGAAATAGTCTCAAATAATAATATCTAGGTCTTAACATAAGTTGAAGAAAGCATAAAACATTAAAGAAACTTCTTAAGAAGAAACTTCCTTGTCTTCACCATCCACTGCATCTGATTTTGTTCACTCTCCATGAAATACATGTCCATCTATACTAGCTTTCTATGCTTGCAACCCCCTGTTCTTTGATAAGCGTCTAGTTTGGATTGAAGAACTTTAAATTTATTCGGATTAGAGATAATAAACTTAGCATTAGGAATGTTAGTAATCATTAGTCTTGTTTTCCACATCTACAATATATTGTTGGCTTCTTCATATTTCCTTTACATCTCTACCACATCCTTCTTGACATTCATTAGATAAGCAGCCACATTGTTTAACTTTTCCACAGAATTACTACTAGTATCTTCTTTAACTTTTAACTCTTCAACCAACAAGTCCTTGAAGGCCTGTTTGACAACAACAACATCTAGGAGATTAGTTTTTGTTTCATCATAAGTATCCACTCCTAAAGACACACAGGAGCTCCTAAGATCTAGTAAGTAAGATCTATTACTTTTAGCCAGATTTTTTAAATAATTCAAACACTATTTCACCATGGTTAATTTCCATTCCACTACATTTAACCATTTAACTGATTCATTCTCTTCAGGTTTGTCTATGATCTACTCTATGACTAGGACATTGGAATCAATTTTTACCATACCCATCAGTCCATTTATATCCACATTCAACATAGCCTTTGTTGGAATTAGGGCTAACAACTGAGAGGGGTGGTGAATCAGTTGTCTTAAACCTTTAATGCTTACTACAGTTAATTCTTCTTTACCACTTCTTAGCAGATTGAATACATAAACAACATGAAAATCAAAAATCAATAACACATAAGCAGAAACAATGATAGCACACTTGAGACCAAGATTTTTAACGTGGAAACCCGATTAAGGGAAAAACCATGGTGGGGGTTAACCCACAAAGATTATACTCTATTAAAAGTATTACAAAAGGTAAATGCACATGCATTCAGTCTCACTACCTAGATCTCACTGCTCAAAGAAAGGCTCATTGCCTATAGGAAGAAGATTACAATGTGTTTGAACTGATAATTAGCATCTACCAATGCAAAGATTTAGTTCTGGTTAAGCACAGAATACTGACTTGATTAACTTCATTTTCACTTTGCCCTATTTACTGTCTTTCCATAATCTGGACCTTAGATCTTTTCTTTTCTATACTTTAATCTACCCTTTTTCGCACTTACTCCATCATCCATACACACACACTCAAAACACTCGAATCCATCGACTATATATATCCGCTTCAAGAAATTTGATCACTTTTCTGTCGGCCTTGTGAAGGACTTGAAAAATAATACAAGTACTCTGTTCTGCCGGCTGAATCCATACCTCAATATTGATGTGTACTAGAAATAACACTGGTAGGTCACCATACATGTCAGCCACTAACCTTATATCCCATACGCAACTCACCAAAACACTTCTACTAGGTCCACATAAGGATCTAACACAAGTCGGCATGTCTTCACAGAACTATTCTATCATGTTAGGACCTGGTACTTAGATGCTCATAACTTTTAATCCCTTTGTCACCGAAGGGTGAAATCTTGGATTTGGATTGTTCTGACATTCCTCTACACTCCCTCAGATTCGCAATATGTAATAACTAACTGGAGAGATCCGTTGACCAAAATACTGAACTCTACCATATACCCTATTCCTGTCTATCTAGACTTGACAAATCTTGGAACTAACTTCTGGTATGATCTGATACTGCACTGCGAATGTGTGAGATGGACTTAGTTGCCATCAATGAGAACACCTGTCATGCGTAGAAGTGTCTCTTGCCAACAACCTCCTCCTTCTTAATTACCTTCAAGTCATTCAAAATCTTAGTTTGTTTGCTAGATATCTTGATATACAAAATAATGGTATCATGAATAAAAATGAGTCCATCTATAGTCAGCTTTTCCACCATTCTTCCACTGCTTTGCCCAAAAATTTGTACCTATTGATCTAATCAATAACCTCAGTACTATAAGCACAAAAATCATGCACAGCCTCCACGAGGACCCCTATGATGATTCAAATCCTTGTCATGTACATGTAAGCATGAAATAATGTCCTTTGAATAACAAACTTCTTGATGACGTGTCTTCTTTCTTGTCTTGTGTTGACTTCCTCTTTATTGATTTCTCTCTCGTCGCTTGTGATGCTTCTCAGCATCTTTTTGCGACACTTGTCGATTTGCATCTTTTGGGCTTTCAACCTTGTTCCTAAGCCTTGTAAGTGTCTTGTAGGTGAATTTTCACCTTTCCCTTGTGTTTTTCATCCTCTACACCCCCTAGAAGCCTTCTAGAGGTTCCCCCTATCCATCTCTAGCTTTTGGTTTTCAATTCTGCTCAACCAATCCAAATCTCCCCTATTATTTCCAGATTTCCTCTGAGAGATCCTACAGGTGCAAGTGGAGATTTGGATTCTTGCACATGACTGACCTATTTTCGGAGGAAGAATCCCTCCTTTTCTTCTCTTCTTTCATATCCCCCTGCTTTTCTTCAGAAAACCTTGTCCAGCTCGGATCTCCCCCAGGCGACGTAGGGTCAACCCCCGAGTGAACCAGGGTCATCCCCTGGGAGACCCTTCTGGCAAAAGAGGCGACCCTACCATTTTTCTAGCCATGGAAAAACTTGAGTTTCTCACACGTTTTAGCTTCATATTTGCCTATTTTTCTTCTAGTTTGCATGATTTTTGATGCCTAATATGGAGTTGACTATTTCATGCACCCACACATGAATAATTAACTCCTTAATCAATCTCATGCATCCTCACATCTTCAATTCCTCTTTAGTGATAAGCTATAATTGATTTATCACTCCATAGTTAGCTGAGTTCACTGGGTAATCAACCTTGTTAACTCTCCAATCAATCCTTGTTAACTCATCAATCAAATGAGTTAACTTCTCAATCAATCCCATTCCTCAAACCTATAAATACAGCCCTCCCTCAAGCACAAAGGGAGGCAAATTCATTGTGCACACAACTCTTTCCAATTTTTGCTCTCCAACTTAGCATTCAAATGCTCTTATAGGATGAAGGTGCCTTTTTCTTTATTCATTGTTCAACCAAGCAACGTTACGCTACTTCATTCTATGCCGTTGTGCTCAACCAAAGCTCTCATTGAGCTCATACAAGCTTCATCAAAGATTCTTTTTGCTTCTTTATGTCATTAAGTCATCAAGAGGATCTCTCGCTGCTTCAAAAGGACTCGAGGTTGCCAATATCAAGGATTTATGAGGGTAGTGGAGTCACACAAATCTTCATTTCTCTCAAGTTCCTTCATTGTTTTATTTAATTCATAGTAATTAGAAAACCAAATTTGCTCTTGGGAACAGTAAATCATTGCTTTTTCCTTGATAATTAGATCTTGCATGTTAGAATAGTTGTTTTCATAATTCTAGATCTAGATTATTAGAAGAAGCATTTTCCTTTCTTAGATTAGATTACTTCAAAACAATCAAAAACCCAAAAACATAGATTCAGATTGCATTAGGAAAAATCATATTAGATTGCATACATATTTCCCTTTCATAGATTAAAAAGCACTTTTCATTTCCAAAATACTAAAAAAGCACAAAAAAATGTTTCGTATATCATTTAGCTTTGCATGCATATAGAAACCCTAGAATAGGCAAAATTGCAAACCTTCGATACCATCATGAGGTAACCACAGATAAACAATTCAGTAAAACCCTTGATCACATCACAAGGTAAAAACAAGTTGAAACATAGTCAAACCCTAGGTCAACTAAACCCTAGGTCAAAACCCTAAATCTAGTTAAGGTTAGTAATCACACATCTACCTCTATCCTAGCTCACGAATGTTCCTAGGAGTGAAAGGAGAGTGGGTGAGGGTTGTCCATGACGAGATCGAGGAGATCAATCCACAACCACAACAAGAAGCCTTTACTCTACCACAAGGAGACTCATTTGTCTTCTTGTTGTTAGAAGAAACTAGACAACTCCAAATACAACAGGAACTAGTTCAACGCATAGAAAGACAAGAGGACATAAACGAAAGAAACCGCTTACCTACACAGAGGTGGAATCTAAGAAACCCCAACAAGAGAAGAGAAACTAGTGACCCTTCGGGGCATAGGGTTATCTCAACTACAACTTCAATTAAACGAAACATTCAACTTAGCACACAACAACAAAGGCCGCGGTACTTGCCGACCCCTCTCCACAAAGTCCATCTCTCCAATGAGCCAGACCCTCACCGTGTCTCACCTCCTTTCGACTGGCTACTTCCACATGAGTGAGAGTGACGTGGTGGATTACCCCATGGCAAGGAGGGAAGGGTCCATGTGTGTACCGAAATCTGATTCGATAGCCCCAGGCAACCAGAGTCAAGATTTTGAGTGTATAGGTACTCACACCTTTAGGAATACTGGCAATAGCATCTATAGGTTGGGAAGTGGTATCAACAATAGATTTGATGTAAGAAGTCAAAATATTCACTTGGTCTTCCAGTACCTCATTTTCCTTTTCTTTTTCCTCCAACCAGAAAGCTTAGCATTATGTATATCTCCTTGAATAGAAGGTGGTCCCAAATCTACTTTACTAACATGAAAATCATCCATAGAGACATCCCTCATTTCTTTTTCCACTATGGGTTCAGTTATTTCCACATATTGGTGTTTTGAGACAGGGTCCACCATAAGCCTTGACATTCTCTTGGCTTTCTTGTGGGTTGACTCTAGCTTCAACAACCTTGCAACTACATCAAATTATGTGTCAATGATTTGAGAGTATCTCCTTTTGTTTCCAACCTCATTTCTCAGCCAAGTAGGAGTGGACATTATTGAACAATCACGTGTAGTAGCATGTGGTATACTATATGTTTTAGGGATGCCATCTATCCCTTGTTGCCATTGAAAAGATGGGGGAGTCTGAGACATCCCATCCTGAAAGGCATGAGAAGGGGTTTGTGCAAATGGTGCAGGATTTGTATTCTGAGTGGGTGAGGGTGTTGTCTCCTTGTCTTCTTCCTCTTGTAGAAATTGTTCCTGCTCTGACAATTTATCGGCATGAGGGTTCAGACATCTTTTAGTTTTAAATTTTCTCTTAGGGGCTTCACTGTCCCATTATCAATGTGCTTTCAACTCAGTACTCTTCTTAGGATCTTCTCTGCCATCATTTCCACCAGAGATTGGAGATAGTGAGCTTGTATTATGAGTAGTAGTAGGCATATTTTGACTCGAAGGGCATGTAGAAACTTGTTACACCATGATCTACTCCTTGTGAGAAAGAGAACTTGCACCATCACCATTCACCTTGGATCTTAGCCACTGTTGGTTTCTATTCAATACAAAATAAGATCTAGTTTTAACATATGTAACTTCATCTACATTCTAGTCAATATCAGGTAGGGGTTTGGCATTTTCAACAGAAAAAATAGGGTCAATCAAATCGGTGTAGTCATCAACCAGGTTAGGAAGATTCCAACCAAGCTTGTAAATTCTTATTTGGTCCAAGGTTAACCTTGACAAATCCCTTCTCCTTACTTCATATTCATCTACACAGTCAACTCAAAAATCTTCCAAATGAGGCATGTGTTCTCTCAGCATGGGAAAATAATTATTTTTCTTTACAAAATCCTTTTTGTCAAAGAGGCTCCTAGAGATGAATGATGACAAGTGAAGCTTGGCAAGTTGTATATCTACATTCTTAGCATTTTTAGGATTGGTGCATGTGACAATGAGTTAGCTTCATAGGGAAGAGGTATCCCTTCTTGGAATCATAATATCTTTTGTCGGCCATATAGGCTTGTCTATATACCTCTAGGAATAAAAGATAATCAGAAGTATACTTGGGTAGATTTAGAGGAGGAAATTCAAAATCACCTATTCTGAGATATACAAATTTATCAAACTGAATGAAATAGCTCACAAACTTCATCACCGAGTTTGTTGCCTTTGTGGAGATCCTAACTTTAGGGTATTCATAAAATTTCCTCACCATTAGCATAAAGAAAGCATCATTAACTCTCATGTAATCCTTATTACCCTTCTCTTCCTTCAACTGGGGAAAATAATCATATACCTAAGTGTCTAGAGTCATGGGGCCAACTATGTTCAACCCCAACCAAACATGTTGGGTTATAGCTAACAAATAAATCAAATAAGAGCACATGCTGAATTTGTTGCCTCGAGATTGGAAATTGACCAATTGGTCATGCAAGTGTTCATTAATTATTTGGGACCAATCTATATACTGCTTCCCAGTACAAATGACAAGAATAGATTGACACATCCACTGAGCAAATTCATTACAATCCTCACTCCCTGCCACTATGTGCAACAATACGATAATATCTAAAATGTCATCCTTGAACAGGGCCCTGACCAAATTCTTGGGCAACTATGACCCACCCTTCTTCTCTTTCTTGAGCCATATAGTGGCTATGGCATCTTTACACATCTTGCCATCAAGAAATAAATTCCAACACATCTCTGAAACCTTGGTATATTCATCTCACACTGGCAACTCCAATCTATCATTAATGGCGTCAACATTAATGTGTAAGATTGTTTTACCGCTAACTGTCCTGATCTCTCGAGATTCAGTGTGGTAATTATGAATACAAGCCATGATTAGGTCTGTGCATTGAATTGTTGAGGAAAACCACCTACGTGTGCCAACCCACTATCTAAAGTATTCTAGGCAATAATAGAATAATATAGTGATATAATGATAGAATAATAGAATAATAGAATAATAATAGAATAATAGAATGATAGAATAATAGAATGATGGAATGATAGAATGATAGAATAATAGAATGATAGAATGAAATAATGATATAACAATAGAATGATAGAATGAAAGAATAGTAGAATGATAAAATGATAGAATGATAGAATAGTAGAATAGTAGAATGATAGAATAATAGAATAATAGACTGATAGAACAATACAATGATAGAATAATAAAATCATAGAATCATAGAATATTTCTTCCAGGGTGGTGGTGGCATTATTGGATGTAATGACTCCTAAGGAAGAGGTGAAGGAGTTGGTGCAATGATTGTTCAAATTGACCTTCTTGGAGGGGCTAGATGAGGTCTTGGTGGCAGAAAAAAGAGGAGGGTTGTCAAGGCCGAAGGATTTGAGCAAGGCCAACCAACCCAGTGTCATGATAAATTACTTTCCGTTCATCTTGGATATCAGGGGTACAGAATTGGTTGCTCACAGGAGCAGGGTGCGCAGAGGGTGATATTTCTTGAAGAAAATGTTTAATATGATTCCAACTGAAGGCTTTGCGTGGGTAGGGGCGTTCAAAGACTTCCTGTTCAAGGAGAGTGAAATCTGAGGTCTAGCAGTTCGGGTGTGGCTTGATCGATTAAGGAAAATAGTATGTTATGTTTAATGTTTAATGGACAATAGTTTGTTTTGTTTACAGTATGGGTATCTCGCCTTGTCCGGGCCTGCTAGCAGTAGGATATTAATAATTTTTAGTCTTGTATAGATTTGGGGGTTGGATTAGAGAAGTCCTTTTTGGTTCTATATCTCAGAATGTTGGCAGCTCATGGAGCATCCATGTAATAACTCTTTTTTGAAATATCAAATATAAATAAAATATATCTTATCTATCCAAAAAAAAATAGAATAATAGAATCATAGAATCATAGAAGGGTCATCCCACAATAATGGGTTATACTTTTTGGCCAAACTTGACATTGAAATCAATATTTTGAACTAAATCTTCACTTTCTGACACCTATAGCCACTAAACCATTAGGAATTTGAAGATTATGGGAACTAGTGATTTATGAGATTTTGTTTGTAGATTCTAAATATATATTTTTAAAATTTTTTTGAGTTAAATTGTAAAAAAATTTGCGTCTCCTTTGATAACTAGTTTTTAAAAGTAAACAACATTTTTTAAAAGTGATGTGTATTTTGTAGCACATAACTTTTTTTCTACAAAGGATAAAATTCTGATTCTTTTGAATTTAGATTGGTAACACCGATATATAGGGCATGCATTTGGTTTCATAATGTTTTGATGAATATTTTTTTAATTTAACTTTGAAGTCAAACCAATTATAATTTAGACATAGGTGTATTCCGTAAAACATAATTTTTTTCTGTATGTATTGGAATTCATTTTTTTTTGTTGAAACAATGACATCAATACCTAGGGCATAGATATTTTTCAAAAAAAAATTTCACTAATTGAATAATTTTTCATATGTGTAGAACAGAGAACTTGATGTTCGGTGAAAAACCTACATTCACAAGAAATAAAAAATAAATATAATAATCAAATTAAATATATTTAAAATTATACTTTTTGGGAGGCTTATAATAAGGACTACATACTTAAAAAATATAAATTTTAAATGAATTCATTTGGTCCCCCAAAAGGTAAATCAAAAGTGGTTTTTTATCAGCATTTTGATAGGTGTAGAAGAGACTCCATTATATGTATGGTTTAAAACTAGCGTGGTTCTATCCAAGGGGTTTTGAATCTAAGGGGGTTTGATCAAACCCTCTTCAGTTAAAATACTTTAAATGGAACCTTTCAAGGCTTAAATCATTATATTTTCTAAAAATACGTGATTTTAGAAAAATGAGGATGTCCCAGAAAGTGTAACCCATTATTGTGGCAGCACCCAGAATGATAGAATAATAGAATAATATAATGATAGAATAATAAGAGCATGATAGAATAATATAATAATAGAATGATAGAATAATAATGATAGAATGATAGAATGATGGAATGAAAGAATGATATAATGATAGAATAATAGAATAATAGAATGATAGAATGATAGAATAATAGAATAATAGAATAATAGAAATTAATAGAATGATAGAATAATAGAGTGATAGAATGATAGAATGATAGAATGATAGAATAATATATGATAGAATAATAGAATAATAGAATAATCGAATGAAAGAATGATAGAATGATAGAATAACAAAATGAAAGAATGTGTCACGTCTCATTTTTATGAACAATATGATTATTCTACATTAATTAACAATTATTGTGATTGACTTTACCTTAAGTAATTTGGCATATGTGAAGGTAATTATTATGAGTTATATTGATGAAAATTGGAAATTGTTTTAAATATTGAATATTGTAGATATGATTACAATGATTTACCTCGGCTATGTTTTTGGAGATACTAATCTATTGACGTCGAGTTGAGCGCGAATGGATGCTGCTACTCATTGAAGACAAGAGTATGGTTAAGGTAGAGGTGTCCTAGCCACTTGGCAAGAACTGATGGATGGATTACCCTGATGCAATCACACACATCACGTAGTTGCATATGCATTATTGAATGACTTTTTATGCATTAATGTGTGGTTATTAATCATTTCTGAATGCATGATATGATCACTTAAATTTAATGTCTTTTCAAAATATATTCAAATGATGTATTGTATGTTATTTAAATAAATGATAAAATATTGTAATAGATGTTTGGAAGACAATATGTTCCTTAAAAATGTCGAGTGGGTGTGGTCTAGTGGTTAAGACCACTTGGTTCTTATTGTGGAGACCAAGGTTCAAATCCCCCCAAAGACATCTTGGCTTCTAAATGGTTGTGGCTCTATGTAGGTGACACATGGCACTCTGAGGTCCTAAAAAGTGGAGTGTGCTTGAATTCTGGTGTTCTCTGGTCTCCGCATCTCAACAGGTAGTGGTAGCAATGCTGTACAATGATGAATCTACCGGTGGCGATCCGCGCCACAAGCAGCATGATGGTAGACTTAGCAGGGCCGCACTACTGGCGATCCACGCTGCAGTGGTGGTGGCAATTCTATGGAGAGGGGGTCCCCCTTGTGACCTCTGCTGGAGTGGGCTAGCCTAAAAATCCCTCACTTACCAAACAAAAAAAAATATGTTCCTTAAAAATAAATAAATATATTAAATTATATATATATATATAAATATGCTATATTGTATTGCATTTCTCTTCTTGATTAATTAATTGGATTTGTTTTTATAAGACAATAGTTAAATTATATTAAAACAGCATTATTATATTTAGATGAGTGAATAAAATAATGAAAAGATATTTTCTTGTCATCCATGCGACAATAAGCTAACTTAAATAGCTATTATCTGATTTTAAATAGGAAAGATTGTGAGTTTTAAATTATTATTTTCTCATGCAAACTAGAATACAAACTTCAGTTCTAAATTCTATAATCTGGAGATTCCAAACCTAATTTGGGGTCACCAAAAATAAGGAAAGAGATTTTTTGTTAAAAAGGAGGATTTTCTAGGTAGCAAAGGGGGACCACGATTTCATAACAGGAAGCACGATTTGAGCAACAGTAACTTGATTTTGTGATCAGAAAACAAGAGTACATCAGGCCGTGAGAAGGAGAAAGAGAGGGAGCGGCAACTCTTTTGCAAGCTCTTCATTAATCGACTGATATCACTAGGTTTTTATCTCATGTTTTTGCATACTGAGATCACATTTTTGGGGTTGTGAAATTATAAGTTTTTAGGTGTTGAACGCTATGCTTTAGTCGAACGTCTGTCTTGTCTAAGCTGTCCCTCCTCTTTACTACCTGCTTATCTCATGGGTCATCTTTCCCTGATACTAGCTGATCCTTGACATGGCTGTGGTATATTCTTGATGGCCGATTGACTTACTTTCTCACCGTCCTTTCTTATATTGCCTGAATCGACCTTCTTGGGTGATTTAGCTAATCAACCCTTTGATTTATACATGTTGATTGTTGTCCCTTGTTTGACTGGATCACCCCCCCTTTCATTCTTGTTGTCACCTATATTGGGTTGATCGTTGGTTCTTGACTGTAATGAGACCTTCCAACTTCTATCTAAACTGCCTAAAACTAAGTTGATAACCTTAGATTTGATTATTAAATTGATTGAAATCCAATGATAAGCCTTTAGATGGCTGCCATAAACAATCGCAGTAGACCTATTGCTGACTGCAATTCTTATGTTATGTTGTTGAAACTTTTAGATTAGATTAGCAAATCGACCTCTTATTTGATGAACAAAACCTCTTAAATGTAGATAAAACTATATTCTTGTAGCTTCATTTTTAATATTACTGGCTATAGGAAAACCATTGTCATCTCTATGGACTAAGAAATTAGATCTTGTAGCTATCTTCATGACTGCAAATACCTATAGCAATATATACGATCTTCCTGTCACTCTACTGGAAAACTTGTTTAGAATATTAGATTGACTGAGATCAAAGATAATGGACTACTATTTTATTTTCCTTTGAATGCTGAAACCAAATATTTATATTTATGATCAAAAATTGAATTAAACTAGGTCTCTATTCATTTTCTTTATTTTTAATCCTGCAATAGTTCTTGTCGCAGTTGCGATAGGAAGACTGTTTGGCTATTTTTAGACTTCCTATTGCAATTTTGACAGTAAGTTATTTTTTTTGATTGAATCATGAACTTTTGGTTAGGTAATTGGATTGAAATAGTTCCTATCACTAATTGCTGAAAGTAGTTAGGATGAATATTTATTAGGAAATATGATTGAAATATGGACTTGAGGTTTATGTCAATTAAACAAACCTATGGACTGCTTTTATTGATTTAGAATTCCTATCACTGTTATGACAACAAGATGAAATCATAACTTAGAATGACTTTTGTATGAAGATTGTGATCAAATTTTGGATTAGATAATATATCTATTTGATGTACTTATAAGTGCAATTGTGTAAGCAAAGATGAATGATTTGATTGGAAAAGTGTAATTCCTTGAATGTTGTTTGGGAAAGGAGATTTTTTATGATTTATTGGTGAACTTGACTTTTATCTTATTATTTATTTTCTTGCTCCTTGGGGAAAAAAGTAGATTTTCATCTAGGAATGTCATTGGGTTACTTTTGGGACTAGGATGCCAAATGTGGATTTATTAGAGATGGCTTTTCCTATTTTCAGGAATTGAACTAGGTTACTATTTAAGGATTAGATCTAATCGAGATGACATTGAAATAGATGTTTATTGTGAAGCAAACTTATTTATTGATATCTCTACCACATCTTGTTGTGAGACAATTTGCTTTTCATTATTTAGAATTGCACATTCAGACATCAAGGTTGCATTAGGTGTTACCTCCTACCAGTTGTTACCAGGTAGCTAGGCATTTTGTGCAAGGCTAGGTTTTCTTCATTTCATGAAGGGATCCGGAGAAGTGTAAATACTTCACGGTTGGGTGGAAAAGCACCTGAGCCATGTTCCCGTCTCTCGGCTTGCAGGTGGTGGACCACTTGGTTCACACAACTGGAGAGTGTATTGATTTATTTATTATTGATGTACTTGTTTATTGTACCTATTTTGGATGTATTATGGAATGCTTGCCAAAGGATTTAGGTATATTATTTTATAGTGCTTGTTACTTGGATTAAGCACATGAATATGTAAGATTTAATGACATTGAGATTCATATTTATGAGATTATCTTTTATTTGAGATATTGTGATTAAGCGGATTAATTACATCTTTTATCTTTGAAAGTTGTATCTAAGTGGATTATTTACATCTTCTTGATTTTGGTTATGTGATGTTATATTTAAGCAGATTATTTACTTCATTTATTTTTGAGTTGGTTAAATGCTTTTACATGACTTGTGAGGCTTTACATTTGGTATCAGAGCTCTAGGTTTAACACTAGGGCCTTTTTTTTTGGGACTATTGTGCTAAAGTTGCAAACGTGATACAGATTGTCCATCATGAATACTAGACACATTAATCAAGATGGAAGATTGGACCATATTCTTGCTCTCTTGACCCAACAGGACACAAGGATGAATGTTCTTGAATGGGAGATTAGAGGAATTCCTAGAGGGTAAAATGCTAATGAAAACCCAAGGGTTGAGGCACAAAATAAGAACGCAAGGATGGAAGTTCAAGTTCCTGAAGTTGGAGCTAATGATTAAAATCAAGCAAAGATAGTAGAAGAAGTGGGCTATTCATTTACTTTTATTTTGGGATTAAGGCCTGAGATTGGAGTAGAGGTATACATTCATAATCCACTCACTATGGACACTGCTTTTGAGAAAGCAATAAAGCAAGAACAAAGGTTGCAGGAGGCAACCAATTACCATAAGCAAAGAGATGCTAAGTTTTCAAATAAGAAACCACAGAATAATCAGTAGAACTATTAATAAAATAACAACTAAGGCAATAATAGACAGATCAAGAATCTAAAGTGAGGTAATAATTCTCAGGATGGAAATGGTGGAAACAAAAGAGGTGGCTATAACAATAGAAACACCAATTAGAGGGAAAGAACTAATGGACCGAGAGCACCTAAGGGTGGATGTTAAACTATGGAGGAGAGAATTATGCAAATGCATGTCCACATAAAAGAGGAAACAAGAATTAGCAAGGAGCACCGCAACATTAGATTCATACCATAATGGATAATCAGCAAGCAGATTTTCAAGCAGCACCTATTCAGTTCCAAGGTAAGCTCTATGGACTACCTGTTTCTATTTTGATTGATACTGGTACCACATAATGTTTTGTAGATCCTAGAGTAGTATCTAAGTTATCTACTAGTATCTAAGTTATCTATTAGACCTGGACATATGGAAAGCTCTTGGATGGTACAATATGGCAATAGTGCAGAAAGAGGGTAGACTCATGTCTATCATGCAGTGAGTTAGAGATTCCTAGTTTTAGACGCAAGTGAATCTGTATGTAGCACCTATAGGCTCTTATGATGTAATTCTAGGAATCAACTAGTTAACTGAACATAAGTCTCTAGTAAACTATGAAGACAAGGTTGTTAGATGTTTGGATGACCTAGGGAATCAAGTGGAAATTAATGGAACTAAGAGACCTTTAGAGATTAGACAAATCTTAGCTATGCAATTGAAGAAATCCAAGAGGAAAGGATGTGCCATTTATGTTGTCTGAGTAAAGGACCTTGACAATGAAGAACCAGTGTTCAATGACTATCCGATCCTTAGAGATTTTAGAGATTTATTCCCTGTAGAGTTGATAGAGTTGTATGAGCTTAAGGTACAATTGTAGGAGTTACTAAATCAAGGGTTCATTAGACCTAGTGTGTCACCATGGGGCACATCGGTAACCTTTGTAAAGAAGAAGGATGGTACTTTGAGATTATGCATTGATTATAGGATGCTTAACAAAGCTACTATAAAGAACAGGCATCCACTTCCAAGAATAGATGAGCTTTTTGATCAGATGAAAGGAGCAACAGTGTTCTTGAGGATAGACCTTAGATCCAGTTATCACCAATTGCTGATTAAGGATGAGGACATTTATAAAAAAACTTTTAGGACTCGATATGGTCACTACGAGTTCACAGTAGTACCATTTGGGTTGACTAATGCTCCAACAACCTTCATAAATTTGATGAACAACATTTTTAGAGATTGTTTAGATGATTTTGTGTTGATCTTCCTTGATGACATATTGATATATTCTAAATCAGTGGAAGAGCATGAAAGGCATTTGAGAATTGCTTTGCAACATTTGAGAGAGAAAGCTTTATGGTAAATTATCTAAGTGTACATTCTTTCAAGATAAAGTGCACTACCTTGGTCATGCAATCTCAGCTGAAGGGATTGCAGTTGATTATGAGAAGATTAAAGCAATAATGAAATGGCCTGCACCGCAGAGTGTGACAAATGTTAGAAGTTTAATGGTACTTGCAAGTTATTATAGAAAATTTGTGGAAGGTTTCTCAACCATGGCAACATTGATTACCACACCACAAAAGAATGGTAAGAAATTTGAATGGACCGAAAGGTGTGGGAAAGCTTTCCAAGTGTTAAAGGAAAAGCTCACAACTACTCCTATCCTAACCATACCAGATCCTAATGGGCACTTTTTAGTTATAACAGATGCTTCAGGGGAAGGATTAGGAGTGTTGATGCAGAATGAGAAAGTGGTTGCATATGAGTCAAGAAAGTTAAAGCAACATGAGTTCAACTATGCACTGCATGATCTTGAGTTAGCTGCCATTGTTCATGCACTTCAGATGCGGAGGCATTATTTTCTAGGTAAGCCCTTTGAGTTAAAGACAAATCATATAGGACTCAAGTATATATTTACTCAACCTAACCTTAATGGATGATAAAGAAGATGGTTAGAATTACTTAGTGAGTATGACTTTGGAATTGAGTATATAAAGGAAAGGAGAATAGAGTAGCAGATGCTCTTAGTGAGTATGCCATTGTTACCATGAGATCCAACTTGAAACAAAAAAGTGATTCAGAATCTTCAAGGGGATGAGCATTATGAAAGAGTAAAGAAATATTTGGAAGTGGACCCCTTAGATCATAGGTTTGATAGTTATGTGATCGAATCAGATGGACTTTTGAGATTTCAGGGAATAATGTATATTCCTAACTCAAGAGAGTTGAGGAAGTTAGTGCTTGAAGAGATTCATAATGCACCTTATTCAGGTCACCCTAGAGTGACAAAGATGGTCAAAGGTTTGAAACCTTTATACTTTTGGCCTAGACTTAAGAGGGATGTGACAGAATTTGTGGCTTGATGTCTAGAATGAGCATGTGCATCCAGTAGGATTGTTGTACCACACAGTATCCCTAAGCACAAGAGGCAAGTGATAAGTATGGATTTTATTCAAGGGTTACCTATGTCTAAGAATAGGCATGATGTCATCTTAGTGGTTGTGGACAAGTTGACAAAGGTAGCACATTTTATTTTGGGGAATCTTTCTGATGGTTCTATGGTCTTAGCTAAGAAGTTTGTTTAGGAGATTTTCTGATTACATGGAGTGCCTGAGATGATCATTTCAGATCGAGACACTCGCATGATATCTAGATTTTGGATAACTCTTAATGCAGCTTTGGGTACAAAGTTAAATTTTAGTTCAACTTATCATCCTCAAATAGATGGTCAAATGGAAAGAGTAAATTAGGTGGTAGAAGACCTTCTCAGAATGTAGTGTAGGGATCAGTAGTATAAATGGGAGGAATATATTCCATTGGTAGAGTTTCCATATAACAATTCATACCATGCATCTTTGGGAATGGCACCTTTTGAAGCTCTTTATGGGCATAGGTGTCTAACACCTATCAGTTGGGATAAGGTGGAGGACATAATTGTGATTGGTCCTAAAATGTTAAGAGAAATGGATGATCAGATGAAGTTGATCAAGAAGAAGTTGAAGCAAGCTTCAGATCGTCAAAAGAGTTATGCAGGTAAGAATAGAACTCCTAGACAATTTTTTAGTTGGTGACAAAGTCTTTTTGAGGGTTAGACCCCATAAGAATTCAGTATCGTTTGGCAAAGCGTCCAAAATTGCTCCTCATTTTGTAGGACCGTTCAAAGTTCTGGAAGTGTTTAATCCTACAGCTTATAGACTTGCTCTCCTACCTGCACTTGCCAGAATCCATAATGTTTTTCATGTGTCTTTACTTAAGCTTTATCATCCTAACGCGTCAAATATTCTTGATTGGCATGATTTACAGGTTCAGGATCCAAGAGTGGTGCTGGTGGAGCCCACTCAAATTCTAGGGAAGCACAACATTAAGTTGCGTAGCAGAGATGTGGTGCAATATAAGGTCTAATGGGATCAGTATTTTGAAGACAGTGCCACATGGGAGGATGCAGAGGAGATTGATAGATCTTTTCCTCATCTGAGGATATAGCATAGATTTCTTATTCATGCATGGATTATAATACTTTGATTTTAGTTATTGCTTTGATACTTTGAGTTGTTGTTATGATTGTTTGATACTTTGAGTTGATGTTATTGTTTTATGACACCTTGATACTTTATTGGTGGTTAATGGACACCTTATTATTTTGATGTTTAATAAGACATCGGGATGATGTCTCTTCCAAGTGGGGAAGGATGTCACATCTCATTTTTATGAACAATATGATTATTCTAGATTAATGCATAATTATTGTGATTAACTTTACCTTAAGTAATTTGGCATATGTGAAGGTGATTATTATGAGTTATATTGATGAAAATTAGAAATTGTTTTAAATATTGAATATTATAGATATGATTACAATAATTTGCCTCGGCTATGTTTTTGGAGACACTAATCTATTGACGTTGAGTTGAGTGCGAATGGATGCAGCTACTCGTCGAAGATGAGAGCATGGTTGAGGTAGAGGTGTTCTAGCCACTTGGCAAGAACTGATGGATGGATTACCCTGAAGCAATCACACACATCACGTAGTTGCATATGCATTATTGAATGGATGTTTATGCATTAATGTGTGGTTATTAATCTTTTCCAAATGCATGATGTGATCACTTAAATTTAATGTCTTTTCAGAATATATTCAAATGATGTATTGTATGTTATTTAAATAAATGATAAAATATTGTAATAGATGTTTGGAAGACAATATGTTCCTTAAAAATAAATAAATATATTAAATTATATATATATATATATATATATATATATAAATATGTTATATTTTATTGCATTCCTCTTCTTGATTAATTAATTAGATTTGTTTTTATAAGACAATAGTTAAATTATATTAAAATAGCATTATTATATTTAGATGAGTGAATAAAAGAATGAAAAGATATTTTTCTGTCATCCATGCGACAGTAAGCTAACTTAAATAGCTATTATCTGATTTTAAATAGGAAAGATTGTGAGTTTTAAATTATTATTTTCTCATACAAACTGGAATACAAACTTCAGTTCTAAATTCTATAATCTGGAGATTCCAAACCTAATTTAGGGTCACCAAAAATAAGGAAAGAGATTTTTTGTTAAAAAGGAGGATTTTCTGGACAACAAAGGGGGACCACGAGTTCATAACAGGAATCACAAATTGAGCATCAGTAACTTAATTTTGTGATCAGAGAACAAGAGTACATCAAGCCATGAGAAGGAGAAAGAGAGGGGGCGGCAACTCTTTTGCAAACTCTTCATCAATCGATTGATATCACCAAGTTTTTATCTCATATTTTTGCATACTGAGATCACATTTTTGGGGTTGTGAAATTATAAGTTTTTAGGCGTTGAATGCTATGCTTTAGTTGACCTTCTGTCTTGTCTGAGCCATCCCTCCTCTTTACTACCTGCTTATCTCATGGGTCATCTTTACCTGATACTGGCCAATCCTTGACATGGCCGTGGTATATTCTTGATGGCTGATTGACTTACTTTCTAGCCGTCCTTTCTTATATTGCCTAAATGGACCTTCTTGGGTGATCTAGCTAATCGACCCTTTGATTTATACCTGTTGATTGTTGTCCCTTGTTTGACTGGTTTGCCCCCCCTTTCATTCTTGTTGTTGCCTATATTGGGCTGATCGTTGGTTCTTGACTGTAATGAGACCTTCCAACTTGTGTCTAAATTGCCTGAAACTAAGTTGATAAGCTCATATTTGATTATTAAATTGATTTAAATTCAATGATAAACCTTCAGATGGCTGCCATAAACAATCGCAATAGATCTATTGATGACTGTAATTCTTATGTTATGCTATTGAAACTTTCAGATTAGATCAGCAAACTGACCTCTTATTTGATGAACAAAACCTCTTAAATGTAGACAAAACTATATTCCTGTAGCTTCATTTTCAATATTATTGGCAGTAGGCAAACCATTGTCATCTTTGTGGACTGAGAAATTAGATAGCTATCTTCATGAATGCAAATACATGTAGCAATATATACGATCTTCCTGTAGCTCTATTGGAAAACTTGTTTAGAATATTATATTGACTGAGATCAGAGATAATGGACTACTGTTTTATTTTCTTTTGAATGCTAAAACCAAATATTTATATTTATGATAAAAAAAACTAAATTAAACTAGGTCTCTATTCATTTTCTTTATTTTTAATTCTGCAACAGTTCCTGAAGACTGTTTGGCTATTTTTGGACTTCATGTCGCAATTTTGACAGTAAGTTAAATTTTTTTGATTGAATCGTGAACTTTTGGTTAGATAACTAGATTGAAATAGTTCCTGTCATTGATTGCTGAAAGCACTTAGGATGAAGATTTATTAGGAAATATGATTGAAATATGGACTTGAGGTTTATGTCAATTAAACAAACCTATGAACTACTTTTATTGATTTAGAATTCCTGTCACTGTTACGACAACAAGATGAAATTATAACTTAGAATGACTTTTGTATGAAGATTGTGATCAAATTTTGGATTAGATAATATATCTATTTGATGTACTTATGAGTGCAATTGTGTAAGCAAAGATGAATGATTTGATTGGAAAAGTGTAATTCCTTGAATGTTGTTTGGGAAAGGAGAATTTTTATGATTTATTGGTGAACTTGACTTTTATCTTATTATTTATTTTCTTGCTTCTTGGGGAAAGAAGTAGATTTTCATCTAGGAATGTTATTGGGTTACTTTTGGGACTATGATTCTGAATGTGGATTTATCAGAGATCGCTTTTCCTCTTTTCGGGAATTGAACCAGGTTACTATTTAAGGATTAGATCTAATCGAGATGACATTGAAATAGATGTTTATTGTCTAGAAAACTTATTTATTGATATCTCTGCCACATCCTATTGTGAGATAATTTGCTTTTCATTATTTAGAATTGCACATTTAGACATCAGGGTTGCATCGAGTGTTCCCTCTTGCCAATTGTTACCAGATAGCTAGACATTTCATGCAAGGTTGGGTTTACTTCATTTCATGAAGGGATCTGGGGAAGTGTAAATACTTCATGGTTGGGTGGAAAAGCACCTGAGCCATGTTCCCGTCTCTCGGCTTGTAGGTGGTGGACCACTTGGTTCGCGCAACTGGAGAGTGTATTGATTTATTTATTATTGATGTACTTGTTTATTGTACCTATTTTAGATGTATTATGACATGCTTGCCAAAGTATTTATGTATATTATTTTATAGTGCTTGTTACCTGGATTAAGCACGTGAATATGTAAGATTTAATGACATTGAGATTCATATTTATGAGATTATCTTTTATTTGAGATATTGTGATTAAGCGGATTAATTGCATCTTTTATCTTTGAAAGATGTATCTAAGTGGATTATTTACATCTTTTTAATTTTGGTTATTGCAACGTTGTATTGAAGTGGATTATTTACTTCATTTACTTTTGAGTTGGTTTAAATGATTTTACATGACTTGTGAGGCTTTACAAAATGATAGAATAATAGAATGAAAGAATGATATAATGATAGAATAATATAATGATAGAATGATAGAATAATAGAATGTTAGAATGATAGAATGATAGAATGATATAATAATAGAATAATAGAATGATAGAATGATAGAATGATAGAATAATAGAAAGATAGAAAGATAGAATGATAGAATGATAGAATAATAGAATAATAAAATGATAGAATAATAGAATGATATAATAATAGAATGATAGAATGATGTAATGATATAATGATATAATGATAGATGATAGAATGATGGAACGATTGAATGATAGAATGATGGAATAATATAATAATAGAATCATAGAATCATAGAATGAAAGAATGATATAATAATAAAATGATATAATGATAGAATAATAAAATATTTGAATGATATAATGAAAGAATGATAGAATAATAGAATGATAAAATAATAAAATGATATAATGATACAATAAAAGAATATTATAATGATAGAATGATATAATGATAGAATGATAGAATGATATAATGATAGAATAATAGAATAATAGAACAATAGAATAATAGAATGACAGAATAATAGAATAATATAATGATAGAATGATAGATTAATAGCATAAAAGAATGATATAATGATTGAATAATAGAATGATAGAATAATAGAATGATAGAATGATCGAATGATAGAATAATGCAATAATACAATAATAGAATGATAGAATAATAGAATCATAGAATCATAGAATCATAGAATAATAGCATGATATAATGAAAGAATGATATAATGATTGAATAATAGAATGATATAATGATTGAATAATAGAATGATATAATGATAGAACAATTGAATGATAGAATAATATAATGATAGAGTAATAGAATGACAGTATCATAGAATAATAGAATAATAGAATAATACAATGATACAATAATAAGAGCATGATAGAATGAAATAATGATAGAATAATAGAATAATAGAATAATAGAATGATATAATGATAGAATAAATGAATGATAGAACGATAGTGTAATAG
Source organism: Cunninghamia lanceolata (assembly GCA_027924645.1). Taxonomy (NCBI): domain Eukaryota; kingdom Viridiplantae; phylum Streptophyta; class Pinopsida; order Cupressales; family Cupressaceae; genus Cunninghamia; species Cunninghamia lanceolata. Next base: position 10,958,217 of record BSBN01000082.1, on the reverse strand, counting down.
AATAATAGAATAATATAATGATAGAATAATAGAATGATAGAATGATAGAATGTGTTGGCAAGAAACATTGATATGTTGTATAATTGAGTGTTGTCATTGATGGCAACAAGAAAAGGAACAAGGTTGGAATAGAGTTTGTGGTTCAATAAAGAAGACTTAGTCATATTGGCTAAGTATTGGAAATGTATAGAGGCAAAGACATAAGAATAGTGTTTGGATTGGCATTGGTCGCAAGTTGAAGCCCAAGGTTTGTGGTTCTGGTATGATGTTCCTAACTCTTAGATGATCTTATATTCAAGGTTTTAGCTTTTGATCAATTCTGGAAGTATATCTTCAAATGGGCTAAGTCTGGTAGAACAAAATACAGTGCTATTCAAAGTAGTACACTCAATTGTTTTGGTCCGCATTCCTTCGGTGTTGCATATCTAGATATGTGGTTTTGAGGTGTTGTAAACACTTATATGAAGTGTCTGAATCTAGAGTCGTAAGTTCTAAAGTTCACTAAAAAGATAGTTACAAGCTACTAAGTATCGCTACACTGTTTGACAAAGGTTCACTGTGATAGAGTCTAAATTCTGATGGTCCACATTTTGTCGCTAAAGGATATTTTGCTTTGTAGTTCTAAAGGTATGATCTATGATGTTTGAGGAGTCTTTGACATGATTTTGAGCAAGCCCTGTGGTCCGCAGTAAAAGTTGTAGTCTGACAGATGAACTGAATCAATGATAGTCTGAGTTAGAGGCTGACATGATAAGTCTGAATTGTATGCGGTAAGTTCTATTGTTTAGAACTTAATCCTAAGTTGTTAAATAGTTGAGGCTGACATATGTGAATATAATTCAAGAGTTGTTTAAGTCCACTGGGAGTTTTGGTAAATGAATTTGGCTGACAAGCTACCTAAGGTTTGAGTGCATGTTTCACTTTACTAGGCCGACCTAATATGAAGATTCTAAGAGTTGCAGATATATATAAGGGATTGAATTCAATGTTTGTATTGTGTGATGCAAATGTGATAGATACATATGTGTGACATACAATGGAAGGTGATTTTGTGGAAGCAATAAAGAGTAGAAGAAGAGAGATATAATTCCCATGTAAAAGCAGAGCAGTGAAATAGAGTAGTCAGACATGAAGAGTTTTGAGATAGTATTTTTGCGCTTCATTGGAGCTGCAACTATGCATGTGTAGATGTAATATGAGAAGTTCAACTTGGCAGTAAGTTATTCTTCTTTCTTCTTTCTTTCTCTAGGTAGTGAGCCTTTCTTGCAGTGAGCATTTCTCTGGGCAGTGAGCCCTAAGGTAGTGAGCCTTCTTGTAATCCTATGTTGTGCTATATTAATATATTGTGAGCTAACACTCACTGTGGTTTTTCCCTTTTTGGGTTTTCCACATAAAAATCCTGGTGTTCATGTGTTATGTCTTTATGGTTGCTGTTCCTATGCTTATTCTACTTTTATATTATTATATTTAGAAATTGGATTAACAAACTTGTGAAGAAGAGTTTTTGTGGAATACTGATTCATGCCCCCTCTCAGTATTCCTTACTATCAACAAGAATGATAGAATAAAAGAATGATAGAATGATAGAATAATAGAATGATATAATGATAGAATGATAGAATAATTTAGAATGATAGAATAATATAATAATAGAATGGTATTGTTGGTAATCATTTATGTTTAGGGTTTTAAGCTAGAGCCGCTGTGGTGCTTGCATAAGCAATCAAGTTTTAAGCATTTAAATATGCAAGCACCTTCCAAAGAATCCATAAATTCCAACACTTTCGACCTCTGCAGTTGAAAAAATTGCAAAAATTAGTTAAGGTGCAGGTGTCTTTGTATATACAAGGGTGTTTGTATATACATGCTGGTTAAATGTGCAATTGGCGGGTTAGAAATCTCTATCGCCCTTTGAAAAAATGAGTTATATGCATTTTTGAATGCATATCGGGCTTGAAAATGTGCCTATACAAAGGGGGAATCTTTCATAGATTCCTAGGAATATTCCCTATTTGTATATCGAGTTGCATGTATATTCAGTTTGTATGTTCAGACATACAATGACTATGTACAAGAGAAAAGGTACATTGTAGGCATATTCCAGGAAAGATTCACTGTTTGTATGCAGAGGAAATATACATTGTAGATATACAAAGAAAAAATATACAAGGGCCAACATACATTTGCTATAGTGCAGCCAAGATACATGTGATAGGGCCCATAGGTATATACAAATGAGTTTGTATGTCTGATATGCAAGAGGAAATGTGCAAGTGGACAGGTACAAAGCCTAGACGTGGAAGGGTAACATGTTGCAGTGAATGAAATTTGAAGTCCGCGGGTTGTATATCACATTTGTATATGCGATATACAAAGCAAATATACATTAGATAAGATACAAGCTGAATTCCAAGAGATGTTCCAATCTAGCAGATAAAGTACTTGGCGTTCGTGACTTGTATAAAAGTGCTTGTATGTGTGCCGATGTCCAAACAAAAGAGGATACAAGCTAGAGCTGAATTGAATTTCAATTTGTTCTAAACAGGTTTGGGGTCCGCCTTGTATATCAAACAGATGTATATGCATTTTGCATATACAAGGGATTTTTGAAGGGTGAATAGTGGCGATTGTATATGCATCCGTTCATGCATATACAAGGGCGAAAAAAGAAAAATGAAGAAGTGAAAAGCCAGTGATAGAATTATGGGGTGCCTATGTGGCACGTTTTCATTGGCTGATGACTTTTTAGCATTTTTTGGCACCGTGGATCTCAGCGATAGGAGTGGATTGATGGCCCTTTTTTGAACATGCAGCGATGATTTTTTTTGAGTGTGTGCGGCCATTTTTTGAGCAGGAAAATCTCTAGATGCATCTACTGTTGCATCCCGCGGGTAGTTGAGGCTTTAATGACGGTCGTGCAGAGGCATCAATGGATGATAGAAATGACAGGTCAACCACCCGATTGAAGATGAAAGTCCTTGAGCGATGGTGCAGATCCTGATTCCACCTGCTCATTCCTCTTTGTCTCTTTGCAACATTGAATATTTTTGAGCGCCAATCTGAGGATGCGTTGTATCTGGTGAATTTTTGATGTGCCGTGTAATTAATTTGCCGAGTACACTTTCTTGCTGTATTAAGCAGACTATGTCACTCATTTTGTTGTTATTGAAGACTTGGGCAATTTTGGGGGAAGAATAACAAAAAATAGAGCATTTTCCTGTCTGTTTTATCTCTGTGGAGTTTATGTGTTGCATCTGAGTTGTATCTTGCACATATGTTCAGTTTCAGTGTTAATGTTATATGAAAAATGCTTCTTGCATGTGTTTTGCTGTCTGTCTCCACTTCTTGTATGCATTTCTTCTTTTATATTTGGTTGCTAAGGGTTTCTCAAATTCTAGAATACAGATTTATGTATTGCATGCTTGATCTTTAGACTTCCATTCAAGGAATGGATTAAATTGTTTTAGGTTAAGTGTGGAGGAGATTGTATGTCAGCTAGGATATCCATAAGCAGAGACAGTTAAATACCCATTCTTGGGTGATGTTTGTAAGGCAAGCATCAATCTAACCCCTTGAAACTCAAATGCCAGTTGCAAGCCACTCTCATATATATGTCTATGTGACTCCTTGCCCTGGGATAGACACCGGTCTGTTCTTGTGAAGTAGTTATGATCCAAAACCCTTGTCTTGCATCCAAACCATCAAATTCAAACCATTCCATTATTCCAACCTGTTAGTTGTAGGAGTAGGATTAGGAACCCCCTACATACTCTCATCACAACCAGACAAATATGTCCAAGAATGTTGCCAACCTTGTGATGTATCACACACATCTTGGTCCACACATGAGAGTATTCTGCCTATTGTTGTCAAGCTAAATCTTCATGTCATTGGGTGAGTCAAAAATGTCAAATCGTTAGCTAATAGGGATACCCCCCTTGGTGCGGCAGAACCAGAAGTGAAGGGGAGGCAGCTCACGCAACCTCCCGTATCTGTTAGCTGAATTTGCCCGTGCATTGGAACTGGCAAACCCTCTGCCGATTAGGAAAAAATTACTAATAGGTATAATAATAGAATGATAGAATAATAGAATAATATAATGATAGAATGATAGAATAATAGAATGATAGAATGATAGAATGATATAATAATAGAATAATAGAATAAAAGAATGATAGAATGATAGAATGATAGAATGATAGAATAATAGAATAAAAGAATGATAGAATGATAGAATGATAGAATGATAGAATGATAGAATAATAGAATGATAGAATGAAAGAATGATAGAATAATAGAATGATAGAGTAATAGAATAATAGAATAATAGAATGAATGAATGAACGAATGATAGAATAACAGAATGAAAGAATGATAGAATAATAGAATGTGTTGGAGTACAGACAACACTTAGAGGGGGGTGAATCAATGTTGTAGTTAAAAAATAATTCAATTTTTCTTCTTGTCAAACTTGAAAACAGAAATCAATGATGTTGATATAGTGCTTTATAAAAGCAAGAAACCAAATACCATACAATAAAGGACAAAACATTCAAGTATGAAAAACAAATGGACCATACATCAAATGAGACCATAACACAAAGATTTCAGGAGTGGAAAACCCTCATGGGGCAAAAAACTCAGTAAATGCCTCACTGGCTTAATCATAAAAAGACACCAATAACATAGCCTCACTAGCCTTTATGTCTCACTGACTACAAAATGCCTCACTGGCAATGATCATATTGTCTCAATGACATGATCACTTACAACTTCTCAAAGATTAGATGAAAATATACAATACAGAGGGTTTCTCTATTTCTCTACAATCCAAATCTTGACAGTCTCATTTATTTGAGACTCAAGAATACATAACCAAAACTATGCACATCAACTCAGAAATGTTTTTGCATTACAACACACTACTATTGTCTCAATGATAGTGTAAATACAATATCATCAACACCATATCAGCTGTTTACATCTTATGTCTTTTTATACACTCATAGTTCTTTGTTTCTTTTATCAAAAAACTTGTAAGAATAGGTAAATTGTTTGAAGTAGTTTCCAACTGAATCTGTAACTGTCAAGAGAGTGTGGTTGAATAGACCCATTATCAAGAACTTGAGTTTGTAAAAATCTTTCACAATGCCTTTGAAAATATTTCAAACTTTAATCAAATGATTCATATAATGCCTTTCCAAACTGTGGTTACAAAAACCTTAACCACAATAGAATATTATCAAAAACTACCTCAAAATGTGCATGAAGTGCCAAGTCATATGAGTATGACCTTCTGAATCCCAACCACTGAGAGAGCTTATCAACTGCTTAACAAAGGTTTAAAGATCACAATTTTCAAAGATAATCTTTCAACCTTAATTCATAAAAAAACTTTTCATCATGGTAAAGATCTTCTCGATAGGGTAAATTTCCTTTAGTCATTGTTACAAACCCTAACCATAACTATTTGTTTTTCTCATAACTATTTTTCTTTCTTTTTAACAACAAGAAGTAGAGTGCTTATGAGACAACAAAACCCCACTCAAAGTTAAACACTTCATTAAGGTCAAGAATTGAAGTAAAAAATAACACTCTAAGTTACGGCTTGTGATACAGTGAATTCACCTTGTTTATGCAAGCTTTCTTCAAGAGAAAAATCCCAGTTAAGAGGTTAAACAAAAACCCAAGTTGCAAAATAGAAAACATACTTTATTTTGCTTAACTTACCCATTTTTAATAGCTTATAAAACCCCTTAGGATAAATAATCAAAATGAACCTCCAAATGAAACCACAAAGGAAAAATATCACCTAAAAAATACCGACAACTTGGAAGTTTTGTTGTTGACTAAAAGTCCAAGAAAGAAAAAAAATTGTCAAGCTGAAGCTCATTGTAGCTCAAGCTTTGTCAAATCCTAGAGATCCTTATCATCATAACTAAATCTTGTAACACTTTGCACTATGTCAAAACCCTAAGTCGAGAGCAAGTATATCTCAAAATTCAACTTTACCAAATGAGACTTCAAGAAAACTTTTTCACCAAACACACTTTTGACCGATAGTCCCGGTGTGCCCTAAAAGGCCTGGTGACATTCAATACAATGCATCAACATTTTACCTGCTCATTATACCCGATACCTGTTGGCCATGTTAATGACTTAAGTGGCCCAACAATATACTTTGCTCATTTGATTTTTATATAAAACAAATAAAAAACCTTTGATCATATAGTGCCTTGAGATTTTGAACTAATAATCTCCTTCACACAACTTTAGGATAACCTTAATATCCTTTAATAATATGAAGCCTCCTTTAGATATAAGAGAGATATTAAGGGATGAACAATGAAAAGATAACAAAATCAAGTATAACCCCTTGGAAAGAGATCATGCCTTAGTAATACTGAGTTGCAAAGTTAAGACAATAACATTTGACTTCCCTTTAAACACATGGAGATCACCAAGTGAAGCCCTTTCTAACATGGCAATTATTGCAATGTTGTATTTAAGCAGATTATTTACTTCATTTACTTTTGAGTTGGTTTAAATACTTTTACATGACTTGTGAGGCTTTACAGAATGATAGAATAATAGAATGAAAGAATGATATAATGATAGAATGATAGAGTAATAGAATGATAGAATAGTATAATGATATAATAATAGAATGATAGAATAATAGAATGATAGAATAATAGAATAATAGAATGATAGAATAATAAAATAATAGAATAATAGAATAATATAATAATAGAATGATAGAATGATAGAATGATAGATGATAGAATGATGGCAACGATTGAATGATAGAATAATATAATAATAAAATCGTAGAATCATAGAATAATAGAATGATAGAATGAAAAAATGATAGAATGATATAATGATAGAATAATAAAATGATAGAATGATATAATGAAAGAATGATAGAATAATAGAATGATAGAATGATAAAATGATATAATGATACAATAAAAGAATAATATAATGATAGAATGTTAGAATGATAGAATGATAGAATGAATGAATAATAGAATAATAGAATAATAGAATAATAGAATAATATAATGATATATGATAGAATGATAGAATGATAGAATAATAGAATGATAGAATGATAGAATGATAGAATAATAGAATAATAGAATGATAGAACAATATAATGATAGAATGATAGAATAATATGTTGGAGTACTTGGCAACACTGAGAGTGGGGGGGTGGTGAATCAGTGTTATAGAGAAAAACACTTTATTTACTTTTATTTCTGACTTTCAAAAATAGAAGAAAGATTGCAGATTAAAACCTTATTCATGCAAGTTATAGTGAACCAAGGAACTGATCATACAAGTGTAATGAACAAATGAGCCATGCAACAAAGAGACCATATGACAATGATTTTAGGAGTGGAAAACCCTCATGGGGTACAGAAAAACCACTCATTAAATGCCTCACTGGCTTAATCAAAATGTGCTTCACTAGCAAATATAGATGCCTCACTAGCTATATGTGCCTCACTGGCTATTTGTGCCTCACTGGCTATTTATACAATCTCATGAATACAATATAGAATTTGAATCAATACATAGGGTTAATATGTTTCCTTACAATCCAGTTCTTGACTGTCTCATTATTTGAGACTCAATAATACATAACTACAACTGTGCACATCAACTCATAATAGATCTTGCATCAACACCCTGTTACAATTTCAATGATAGCGTAAGATACACACTCATCAATCTCATCACAGGTGTTTACATTTCATGCCTCTTTATGCATTTTCACACTTTGTCATTTCTTTCATTAAATAGTTTAAACTTGTAACTGAACCATTCCAACTATCTCAGGTAGTTTTCAACCGAACCAATAACTATCAAGAGGGAATGGTCGAATAGACCCATTAACAAGAACTTGAGTTTATAAAAACTCTTTCACAATGCCTTTGAAATTGTTTCAAACTTTGATAAAATACCTTTAAAATAAACCGTGGTTACAAAAACTTTAACCACAATAGAATATTATCAACAATAGTTCATATGATGTTCTTAACCTATTAAAACTATTTTCAAGATCATTGCACAAGACCCAAGTGTTGAATCAAGAAGATGAATCAAACCCTAACCAAGAGTTTATCAAAAGTTTGCAAACCCTTTTCCATTGTTTAGAAATTGTTTTTCCATTCACAAACCTTAACTATTCTTCAACAAACAAGATAAATAGTATATGAAATGACAACCCAACTACCTTCAACTTATAACTCAAGCTCACAATGAAATCAAACCAATACTCCATAGACTAAGACTGTCACAGCTTGAAAAGAGGAACAATTTTAGACTATTTTTCCTTTTGTTCACAAACTTCTCCAAATATAAGACTATATCAACAGAAAAACAAACTTCTCAACGAGTCAACCTAAAATAATGAATAAGGTATGGGTGAATATTTTGTCGTCAACTCATTGATGGAAAAATGGTTATATCAACCACAGTGTGATGAGATAAATGTCTCCTCACAGCAAGGGAAGGTTCCCTTTTAACTATTACAACATTATTTACACTAAATACTAACTTTGGGGGTGTGTTACATTCATCCTTTTCTCTTCTTTCAGAAAAGATGTTTACAATGTTTCATGGTAATATTCAATAATGCTTCTACACTTCTAATATCCGAAATAGTTATCACCAATATTCTTGTGAGTTGCAACACAAAGTCTTTCAACTCACTTCACAAGAAGATTCACGAACGAAGTGAATAATCTCAAGCACAAAGTCTTCAAATTATCCCCAGAAAGATCTTAAAAGTAATTGTATCACCAGTTGGAGCATAAATTATGTCAACTAACAATACTACTGATCCATGCGAATGTGATTGAAAATCATAGCACAAAGTCTACAAGTTCTCAACACTATTCATATACAAAGTGAACAACTACAAGCTCAAAGTCTTTATAATCCTCCACCAAGAGACGCTTTCAACATACATGGATTTAAGGAAATAATATAACACAAAGTTTATATAACTTATCTTGAATGTCCTCCAATCATGATAACCAAACACCGCTTTATCCAATCAATCAATAAGAGAAATCAACAAAGATGCCATATGTACATCTCCACTCATACAAATTTGATTCAACACAAAGTTTGATATCAAAGTTAGCCTTCTTTATTGATTGGAATTAATCATACAATTTAAACTCAAAGTCTCAAAGTTGAGTCTCAATTTAGGCAGCACTTCGTTGCATAAGATTCAAGATCAAGATTACAATAGGGGCCCTCTTTATTTATAGGGAGAGGCCTAGAGCAAAAATAGGAAACCTATAACTACTTTGACTTATTCAACAAAAGAGTCCTATTTGACTTGGGACTTCCTTTGTCTCACATGTAATTACATTTTGAAAAAATACATGTGAATATGTCCAAAACAAAATACAAATCACATATACAAAACTGAAAATAAACTAAGGCATGAAAAAGAATTTCAACTACCACCATCATTCTTTTTCAGAAAATTTTGGTACATGGCCTTTACTGCTTCCATCTCATAAATGTCTGGTCCAACTGTATTGTCTAAAACAACATGAGCTTTGATAATTGCATCTTTCACCACCTTTATCGCCTCTTCACGCTTCCCAAGATTGTCTTTCAAATTATCATCTTGGAGTTTATCCATTAAAGCAATTGAAAATGCTTCATCTTCAAAGTTCTTCTGGATCATCTTTTCAAAGGCATCGACCATCTCTTCTATAGGAGAAACTTGTGATTTTCAGCTATGAGGGCACATGCTTGAAAGGGCTAGAGTGCACACAAGTCGAGAAACTAGGTGAAAGTGGGCTACAGGCTTCATTTTTTGAGAATTTCCAGAGTTAGGAGATTTCGTAGAAAAACATGCACGAGCAGTCATTTTGACCACTCCTTCATCTAGGAGTAACACATTTGGGTGTAAGGGAAAAATCTCTTTAAGTGCAAAGGCGGTCAATCCGACTGCTCTTGCATGTTTGAGAAAAAAAAGACTAGGATGTACAAGTGGTAATTTCACCTGCTTCTGCATATAGAAGTTCATTCTTGAGGATCTCTGTGTAAGGGTGGTCAAAATGACCGCTCTTACACATTGACGATTTTGGTAGTGTTCAAGTGGCAAATTTGCCCACTTTTGCATATGGGCAAAACATACAAGGTTTATGTAGGGGCAGCTAAAATTGCTGCCCTTACATGTAGGTAGGTTATCGAAAAAGAAATAAAGGAAAAAAGGTATGGGTGGTGATTTTCACCGCTCGTGCACTTCAAAAGTGAACAACATGCTCAGGCGGTGATTTTCACCGCCCTCGCATCTCACAAGTTCCTCAACATGCATAGGTAGTGCTTTCTACCACCTCCACATGATAGACTTTAAACAATGTGTATGGGCAGCGATTTTCACCGCCCTTGAACATGACAAAAACCCTCTAATATGCACAGGTGGGGATTTTGAGCGACCATGCATGCAAAGGAAAAAGAACATGTTTGGGTGGTAAAAATGACCACCCAAGCATATTGTAAAAGCAAGTTACATGTAGGGGCGGGGTTTTTAACCTCCCTTGCATGCTAACTATTAAAATTTTCTAACAGTCAAAAAGGTCAAAAATGATAATTTGACAAGCTTGTAACCTAGTCAATTTTCACAAACTTTGAGGAACTGACCTAGGGAAACGTTACAAGACATTCTTAGGTGTTAAAGGACTATGCATGAGGTCAAGAAGACTCGCCTCAAAATGTGAACTTAGAGTGTAGGCGATGAAACAAACAAGTTTTGTAAGGGTCGTCCTACAAAATGAGAACGACTGATTTTGAGGACAACAATTGGCTCTAATTAGGGAGCTTCCTTCGATCGTCCTTTGAAACGATCAAAGGGAGAAGAATCCAATCTCTAAGTGCCTTCATCCATGCCATTGGGCCATAAAGTCAAGCAAACAAAACAAAAAAACACAAAAAGACACCAAAAGCATAAAAAGAGTAAAAATAAAAAGACACAAAAACTATAGAAAAATACACGAACTTATCTGTCGCTTCACTTTGATAAAAGCTTCAGATGATGTTTGCTATGAGGAAGCAGAAAAGATGTTCCACATATTTTTCTTTTACTATTGAAAGAGTAACATTTCCCAGTGTTTTCCATTCTGGGATCTTCTTTTGCATCTAGATTGGATTGTCCCACTCTTGCTGATGAATTCAGTCCCAACTGTTGTCACCATTTGACAAAGTGATCATGCTCATCAAAAAGTTTCTTTGGAGAAACCAATCCTTTGAAAATGCTATTTCCTTTTAGCTACAAAATCTCTTCATTTGAAGAGAATGATCCATCTATTTCTAGACCTCCATTTGAAACATTATCCAATGACTCAGGATCTTCATTAGAAATCAAGAAATAAGTACCCATATCAGAAAATTTAAAGAGAATTTGAGATTTTGGATCCTTAGTTTTTGTCACTATGTACTTGGCCTCCCTTTTGAGATGAACCTCCTGCATAATACCCTTAACATGTATTCTTGCCTCAGGCATTTGAATGTGTCTCCTTAGCATGATTTGTGATACCAACAAGTTGATATGGACTTGCTACAGAAGATGGAAAACTCTTATCTTGAGGTTTTACATTGGGGATACTAGTCTTAGAAACAAGGGATGAAGGATGAAGATCTAATGTACTTACTTGGTTGTCACCAGCCACATATTGAAAATTAGATTAATTCTGTGACCATGTGAGAACAACATAGGATTCACCAAAAGTAACTTCTTCTTGCCCCATCTCATCTTCTAAGTTCAGGAAATTGATGGTAGAGCCACCAGCTAATTGCTCTTCAACTTCCGTGAAAAGATTAGCATCATCTTCTCCTTGATCATATTCTGGTTAAAGAAGATTGTCTTGCTCTGATTCATAATAAAAGATTGTTGCATTCATAGGTGGTCCTTCCAAAGCAAGTACTCCTCATTGTGGAGGAAACTTGTTTTGATTCTGATCCCTCGAAACATTGCCTTGGTAATTCAGATCATTTGAGGACGTCTTCCTTTGAATGTCCTTGTAGAGGGGAATAAACAAACTCTGCGACATCTATTTTTTTAGAGCTAACAACTCATCAGCCAACATTTGCACCATAGGATCCGTGGTGCTGGTAGAAGCTAAAGCCAAAGAGGGCTGCTCATTAGGCCCAATAGAATCCTTTTTCAACTTTCCCGCCAAGATCAAATCATCCTCCACTTCAACTACCAAACTTTGAGCAATTGCAAGATCAGTTGGTGCTGCTCTTCGTAAAAAAAACTTACTTCTGGCAATTATGAATTGATGAAGAAGCATTTTAGGTTCTCAGCTATGGGTTGAGCAATAGTTGGGATCCTGTTCTTTAGCTTATTGAACTTTGCCATGAACTCACACATGGGCTCATGCGGTTCCTTTTTCATTTGTGTAAGTTGGGCCAACAAGGCGTAAGCATCTTCTGCTGGCTTGAATCTAGGTTTGAATTGGGTTCAAAGTGTATTCCATCCAATGACAATTCCAGGTGCAAGGTGAAAGAACCAATCAGCTGCAACACCTTGGAGTGTTTCTACAAACAGTCTCATACAAATATCTTCATACTCAACTCCAAGAACACCACATGTAATGTAGAATGCTACAATGTACTCATCTGGATGTTGTTTTCCATCCCTGTAGAACTTGGGAAAGTTCTTGCGTGAACCCCAATGTAGTTCATGTAGAGGCTGAGTCAAATTCAACGGCCCAAAGGTATTTCCCCATGGACCTGGGACAACCATATTCCTTGATAAAACTTTAGAGAAGATATAAATAAAATATATTACAAAAGATGAGACCGGTATGCTTCAACCAAAGGTGAGAGGCTCTTGGTTGCGCGTCCATTCCCCAGCAGAGTTGCCAAAAACTGTTGGGTGAATATTTTGTCATCAACTCACTGACAGAAAAATGGTTATATCAACCACAGTGTGATGAGATAAATGTCTCCTCTTAGCAAAGGGAGGTTCCCTTTTAACTATTACAACATTATTTACACTAAATACTAACTTCGAGGGTGTGTTACATTCATCCTTTTCTCTTCTTTCAGAAAAGATGTTTACAATGTTTCACGGTAATATTCAATAATGCTTCTACACTTCTAATATTAACCTAAATAGTTATCACCAATATTCTTGTGAGTTGAAGCACAAATTCTTTCAACTCACTTCACAAGAAGATTCACGAACTAAGTGAATAATCTCAAGCACAAAGTCTTCAAATTATCCCCAGAAAGATCTTAAAAGTAACCATATCACCAGTTGGAGCACAAAGTCTATCAACAAGCAGTACTATTGATCCATGTGAATGTGATTGAAAATCATAGCACAAAGTCTACAAGTTCTCAACACGATTCATATACAAAGTGAACAACTACAAATTCAACGTCTTTATAATCCTCCACCAAGAGATGCTTTCAAAATACATTGATTCAAGGAAATAATATAACACAAAGTTTATATAACTTATCTTGAATGTCCTCCAATCATGATAACCAAACACCGCTTTATCCAATCAATCAACAAGAGAAATCAGCAAAGATGCCATATGTACATCTCCACTCATACAAATTTGATTCAACACAAAGTTTGATATCAAAGTTCACCTTCTTTATTGATTAGAATTGATCATACAATTTGAACTCAAAGTCTCAAAGTTGAGTCTCAATTTAGGCAGCACTTCATTGCATAAGATTCAAGATCAAGATTACAATAGGGGCCCTCTTTATTTATAGGGAGAGACCTAGACCAAAATTAGGAAACCTATAACTACTTTGACTTATTCAACAAAAGAGTCCTATTTGACTTGGGGCTTCCTTTGTCTCACATGTAATTACATTTTGGAAAAATACATGTGAATATGTCCAAAACAAAATACAAATCGCATATACAAAACTAAAAATAAACTAAGGAATGAAAAAGAATTTCAACTGCCACCATCATTCTTTTTCAGAAAATTTTGGTACATGGCCTTTACTGCTTCCATCTCATAAATGTCTGGTCCAACTGTATTGTCTTAAACATCATGAGCTTTGACAATTGCATCTTTCACCACCTTTATTGCCTCTTCATGCTTCCCAAGATTGTCTTTCAAATTATCAAGGGTTGATTGATAATCTTGGAGTTTATCCATTGAAGCAATTGAAAATGCTTCATCTTCAAAGTTCTTTTGGATCATCTTTTCGAAGGCATCGACCATCTCTTTTGTAGGAGAAACTTCTGAATTTCAACTGTGAGGGTACATGCTTGAAAGGGATAGAGTGCGCACAAGTCAAGAAACTAGGTGAAAGTGGGCTACAGGCTTCATTTTTCAAGAATTTCCAGAGTTAGGAGATTTTGCAGAAAAACATGCACGGGTGGTCATTTTGACTGCTCCTTCATCTAGGAGTAATGCATTTGGGTGTAAGGGAAAAATCTCTTTAATTGCAAAGGTAGTTAATTTGACCACTCTTACATGTTTGAGGAAAAAAAGAGTAGGATGTACAAGCGGTAATTTCACCCGCTTTTGCATATAGAAGTTCATTCTTGAGGATCTCTGTATAAGGGCGGTCAAAATGACCGCTCTTACACATTGACGATTTTGGTAGTGTTCAAGTGGCAAATTTGCCTGCTTTTGCATATGGGAAAAACATACAAGGTTTATGTAGGGGCAGCTAAAATCGCCACCCTTACATGTAGGTAGGTTATCGAAAAAGAAACAAAAGAAAAAAGGTATGGGTGGTGATTTTCACCGCTCGTGCACTTCAAAAGTGAACAACATGCTCGAGTGGCGATTTTCATTGCCCTCGCATCTCACAAGTTCCTCAACATGCATAGGCGACGCTTTCTACCGCCTCCACATGATAGACTTTAAACAATGTCTATGGGTGGCAATTTTCGCCACCCTTGCACATGACAATAACCCTCTAACATGCACAGGCGGGGATTTGACCGACCATGCATGCAAAGGAAAAAGAACATGTCCGAGTGGTAAAAATGACCACCCAAGCATATGGGAAAAACAAGTTACATTCAGGGGCGGGGTTTTTGACCGCCCTTGCATGCTAACTATTAAAATTTTCTAACACTCAAAAAGGTAAAAAATGATAATTTGACAAGCTTGTAACCTAGTCGATTTTCATGAATTTTGAGGAATCAACCTAGGGAAATGTTACAAGACATTCTTAGGTGTCAGAGGACTACACATGAGGTCAAGAAGACTTGCCTCAAAATGCAAACTTAGAGTGTAGGCTATGAAACAGATAAGTTCTGTAGGGGTCGTCCTACAAAATGAGCACAGCGGATTTTGAGGACATGTTTCAAACAAAAACATTTTCAAACTTCAGAGAGATATCACCTGTAGTTGTCGACAAGACTAGGGTTTTGTTGTGCCTATGAGCCTCAAATAACTATCCAGCTCACCTTAGACTAGCTGAAGCTCACTTACAGTTTGAGCTCTATCAAATCTTTAAGATCCTTCTTCATGATAACTAAATCTTTGCAACAATCTTCATACAAAAGAAACCCTAGGTCGAGAGACTCGTGTCTCTAAGTCTGACCTTACAAAATAAAAATACAAACAATCTTTTCGCCCAATGTATATTATGACCACCGAGAGATCCAGTTTGCCCTAGAAAGGGCCAGTCACTAAGACTGTTCTCACCTTCTTTTTACCATTTGAAAAATGCTTAACAACCTTCCTTTCAATAATAAGTGAAACATTATAGTATGTGCAATAAACTACCCAATTAAATGCCTTTTCAAACATCAAAACATTATAATGTATATGCCATAGGGAGCCCATGATAAAGCTTTTGTTAATATTAACAAATTAACCTTATTCAAAACCAAACCACTTCATTATTGCTTTTGCCATTGCAATAACACTTTTGAAATTGCCTTTGCAATAACAAAAACATTACCATTATGTCGGTCTTGGTCCACTATTTACATGACCACTCAAAAACTTAACATGCCCAATATCTATGTGTTAATGATAACCCTTGAGTACAACCAAACACATAATGCCTTGTAAATGAAACAAATAGTTCTTGTGTCCCTTTGAAAGTGATCAAGACAAAGTAAGCACAATCTTCAAAGAACCTGAATAAAGATCAACCTTATGATGTGTCTTCTTGAAGAACCATGTGAACTATTCATGATAAAGACATCATGAACTCTGGTTTGATGGTCAGTTGCTTGCATCCTGTTTTATCCTATTTTGCACCTTGACAAAAACCTTGCATCATTTCTCATTCTAAATCTGATCATTCAATTCAAGGCATCCTGATGGAGTAAACCTATTTATGGTCGATCATGGCCACACATTATCACATGTTACAAAAACAACATAAGTATACACAAGCAAACAACATGTCCTAAAGGAGCTTGCATAACAACTCATCAACATGTCTTGCACATCCTGATAGAAATATAAGAACATCATGAGCATGCTATCCTGTGAAAGACATATGATCGATAGAAGAAATGCATTCTAAGATAAGCATGGAAGGTGCACATAACATCCTGAAGACCAATGTACATAACTCTTGTAAATACTGAACATCAGAAAGATCGACACTTCAATTCATGTAAGCAAGATAACTATGTTATCAATCAATGATGACTTTAATGAATATTACTTGCATGTTGGCTCGATAGAAGATGCCAAGAACCACAAAACCACTATCATACCAAGTCAACCAAAACTGCCATCACTGTAGCATTCAACCAAAAGTGCAGTCCAAATATAAAAACCACATTATGCAAATATTGTCAACCAAACCAAATACCTCTACCATGCCAACTATTATGAATGCAACTATTTGTACCACAAACCTGAGAGTTTGTGTATTTGATATCAAGGACAACAACTGAGAGGGCAACATAATAGAATAATAGAATGATAGAATGATAGAATGATATAATAAAAGCATGCTAGAATGATAGAATGATAGAATAATATAATGATAGAATAATAGAATAATAGAATAATATAGAATGATAGAATAATATAATAATAGAATGATAGAATGATAGAATGATAGAAAGATAGAATGATAGAATAATAGAATGATAGAATGATAGAATAAATAATCCCATTCTAGAAGAGCTAGCTATGACTATTCTGACAAAAATTAAAGAACTTCCTGAATCTAATGTCAGAGAAAGATTATAGAGCTTTATCTCTATAAATACGGTCTTCCTTCTATTTTGGAAGAGCAGTTTGCATGGAATAATATAAAAACAAATGCTGAATAGCTTGATAGATAAGATTATTGACATCTGTCATTACAAGAGGAAATATTACTATGTTAAAAAGATTAGCTGAAAGGTATAAAGATGCACATGTATAAATAAGTTATAGATCTATTATTCATAATATTCCATATGGTTTGAATAGATTAGACACTTTGGTTGGTACGTTGAATCCCCATTGCAAGGTATTATTATCCTAGCTGACTCGTTATAAGGAAAATACTAGACATGAAAGCCTATTGCACATCCTATTTATCCCTGTTTTGAATTTCCCAATAGTCATCTTGAGTGGTATATAAAGCATATTGTACAAAGATTGTTGGTGAATGGTGTTCTCCTGGAATAGCTCGTCATGCAAGAAAAAGAATCAAGCATTCCTATGAATGTCACTATATCAACATTTTTGTTGAATATCACTATTCACCAATTTTGCCACTACTACAGACTTTCCAGGACTCAATCTCCTTCATGTTGTTGGAAAATGGTGAGAAATCAATGGACCTTAAGAACCACATGAATGGATCCCTTCTGAAATAGAAGACCATGGTTGAAGATAGCTCAATGTGTAATTATGTGGTTGACATATATAACTTACTTGGTTTATAAAATTTCTTTTTTCTTGTACATATTATTTTTTAAAGCATGGTGGATCCCTTTTGCCTAATTTGTAACAATTTGTATAAGTGATCATCATGCAATTTTTATAAAGTTTGAAATCGTTGATCAAAATAAATCTAATTAAACATGTTTAAAATGTTTTCCCAAAAACTAATTGACCATATTCAATTAGACATAATTAAAATTATAGGTTCTTAATTAATTATAGGTTCCTTTATTTTATATATTTCTATTAATATAATTACTATAAAATTCTAATGTTTATAATATAAAAAGTTTTTAATATAAATTTAAGTTTAAATATGTTTTCTTTATTTTATATATTTTTGGTATAAAGTTGTAATGGTGGAAAATGTATACCATACATTTTTAATATTTGGTTTAGTTACTTTTTATGTAATAAAAATGAATATATGGTATGTTTTTAGTTGAGAGGGAATAAAATTAGAGATTTATTTATTTTTGTTTGTACCTTCTATAAAGAATTGTTCTTGACTTTTAGTTTACCTTTTTCCTATCTTTAGTAAGATCTCTAGTCACAAAAGTGATTTGGATCACTTTCACACTCATGAAAATGACCCCTTTACTTATAAAATTCAAATTCAAATCTAGGTCAAACTTTATTGAGCTCTTTGTGACTATTGTGTGCAACTTGATGCACAAAATATTTTTGTTTGTAACTCATTAGTGTTGTATTTAAAGGGCTAATCCAAGTTCATTTGAAATGAGTCATCCAATTACCACATCCTAGAGCTATTGTTTACAACTTACATGCATTATTAGGAGCACTTATCAAACAATCTAAGCAATCTTGCACCTTTGGGAGTGTTGTTGGGTATGTGCATGGAGATCATGGGATAAAAAGTAGCCAAACATTCAATTTAAAGCATAATGTTTTTGCCTTACAAAAACATGCCCGAGACTTAATGTGACCATGTTATATTTTTGGCAAAATAAGCATGTTATAATGTGTACACATTAAATATTCAACCAATCAAATCTTACCTTTAGACTCGAAGCAAGTTTGACTTTTCTAAGCCTAAGAGTTGGACCTGTATTTTGGGCACCCAAATCCATGTGTTAGAAAAAGATAGCATGTTCAAACTTTCTCCTTGTTATGTTTACATATTTTAGAACGAATTCTATAAAACTACGCCAAAATATTGATTCTTATCTTTCTAAGTTCCATATATTTTTCTACAATTTGAATGATGGAATAATAGAATAAGAGAATGGTTGAATTGAAGAATGATAGAATAATAGAATAATAGAATGAAAGTATAATAAAACAATAATAGAATAATAGTTCTAATGATATAATGATAGAATGAATGAATGATAGAACAATAGAATGATATAATGATATAATGATAGAATAATAGAATGATAGAAAAATAGAATAATAGAATGATAGAACATGATAGAATAATAGAATAATATAATAATAAAATGATAGAATAATATAATGATAGAATGATAGAATAATAGAACAATAGAATGATAGAATAATAATTTAATACATTAATAGAATAATATAATAATAGAATGATAGAATGATAGAATGATAGAACAATAGAATAATAGAGTGATAGAATGATAGAATAATATCATAATAGAATCAAAGAATGATAGAATAATAGATTAACATAATAATTGAATGATATAATGATATAATGATATAATGATAGAATAATAGAATGATAGAATGATAGAATAATAGAATAATATAAATTTAGAATGGTAGAATGGTAGAATAATAGACTAATAGAATTATAGAATGATAGAATGATAAAATAATAGAATGATAGAATAATAGAATGATATAATAATAGAATAATAGAATGATAGAATGATAGAATGGTAGAATGATAGAATAATAGAATGATAGAATAATATAATAATATAATAATATAATAATATAATACTAGAATGATAGAATGATAGAATGATGGAATGAAAGAATGAAAGAATAATAGAATAAAAGAATAATAGAATAACATAATGATAGAATGATAGAATAATTTATGCATGATAGAATGATATAATAAAAGCATGATAGAATGATAGAGTGATAGAATAATATAATGATAGAATAATAGAATGATAGAATAATATAATAATGGAATGATAGAATGATAGAATGATAGAATGATAGAATGATAGAACGATAGAATAATATAATGAAAGGATAATAGACTAATAGAATAATAAAATAATAGAATAATAGAATGGTAGAACATTTGGTAGAATGATAGAATAATATAATAATAGAATAATAGAATGATAGAATAATATAATAATATAATGATAGAATGATAGTATAATAGAATAATAGAATAATATAATGATGGAATAATAGAATGATAAAATGATAGAATGATAGAATGATATAATGATTAGAATAATATAATAAAAGAATAATAGAATGATAGAATGATATAATAATACAACAATAGAATGATATAATAATATAATGATATAATGATATAATAATAGAATAATAGAATGATATAATAATATAACAATAGAATGGTAGAATAAAAGAATGATATAATTATAGAATAATATAATGATAGAATGATAGAATAATAGAATAATAGAATGATAGAATAATATAATGATAGAAAAAATAATCCAGGTAGCGACAATGTGCGAGGGCAAGGGAGCGAGTACGAAAATCCACAGTGAAGTGACTATTCGGGAAGGAACGGATGGAGTGGGGGGTGCAGGTAGGAAGACCAGGAAATACACGAGTAGAGGAGGCCATGCTTAGGCGAAGTCTGGTGGTGAGGGATGGCAGCGTTACCAGCTGTGATTGAGTTCTGGCCAAGTTGGGGTATCAGACTCTTCTCCCCTTCCTGTGCCTTCTCCTCCTCTTGCTAATGCGGTCGGCACCTCCCATCCTTTGCGTGTGGCTGGTTCTACCAATCCCAAATCTCTGAAGGCATGCATAAATAGCTCGAACCTATTTCACAAATGCACCAATTTTTGTTTGGAGCAGATTCAAAAATCGTGCCCTAAATATCCTCCGCCCATACCACCTGATATGCCTAATTTTGGAGTATCTCATGATTGTAGTAAGTTTGGTCTCAATGTTGGGGATGTGGAAATCTCCTTAGTGGAAGATCCTACAAATTTCCATATTTTGGATGACTGCATTAATTCAATTTATGCAGATGTTGGTATCCGCTCTCTAATCATCAGACTATTAAGGAAGAGGCTAGCCCTTGACGATGTTCAGGCTTGGGTCCTCTCTGTCTAGAATAACCTAGGCCCTCCTACAGTTTACTTATTGGATTTTGGCTTCTTTCTGATTACCTTCTCTTCGGTTGAGGATTGTAACTTTGTGTTCCAAAATGGTCCCTAGTTCTTTGAGAAATCCAGTCTGTTCCTCACTCCTTGGACTCCTTTCGTCGACCCTGCCATGACTATTATCACAGAGGTCCCAATCTGGATTAGATTATATAATCTTCCTTTGGTGATGAAGAATCCTGCTCTCATTGGATAGATGATTAATCAGTTTGGGTCTTTTGTTAAGATTGATTTTGTGGAGGGGGCTTCGCGCAGATACACAAGAGTTTGTTCCCTTGTGGACCTTTCCAAACCCCTTCCTAGCTCGATTCAGATACATTCTTCATTTGGTACCTAGTTACAATTCCTAAATTTTGAAGGCCTCCCATTTAGATGCTTTCGCTGCAACAAGATGGGGCACAAGATTGGGTCTTACACTACTCCAAGTGTTCTGGGAACTAGATGTTTTATCCTCAAGAAGTGGGTTAGAAAACCTGGCTCTCTTGATGCAGATACCACTTGGTGCAATCATGGAAAGTTTTATGATTCCCACTCTATTTCTGGGACTGTTTCAATGGCTCCATTTGTGCCTTCCTTGGGACGGCCATCGAGGCCTTCTGGTTCTCCTGCCCTTATTTTGGACTTAGTCCCTATTAGGATCGATGAGGATGAATATGAGTTAGAGGGCACCTTCCCATTTATGGATGATTTGGATGATCCAGACACTATTTTTTTCGATGACTTTGTGGTGGCTCCTCCTTCAAAATTAGGAATCTTTCAGATTGAGTCTAAGAAATTGAAACCAGACTGTGGTGAAACAAAGTGGAGAAAAGGAAGGAGCTCTGAGGTTGAAAAACTATGCATTGAAGGAAAGGAAGGGGTTGAGGAGGGCTCTCAGTGGACAATGGAGGTGCTCTTCTCCTGAAAAAGAGGCAAAGCTTAGTTTGGCTTTGACCTTCTAGATGTCAGTTTTTAAGCTTGTGTTCAGGGTTGGATTTTCTCTTCTAGGGATTTACCTTCTGTCAGCTTCTTTGGGTAGGTTTTGTTTTGTTGCTCCTTTGTGATGATTGCTGGTCTTTTTGCTCCCCTTGTTTCAAGGGCTTGCTATAAGTACTTATTTTTCATCCTTTCATATATCAAAACTCACTTACGAATCAAAAAATAATAATAATGATAGAATAATATAATAATAGAATGATAGAACAATATAATGATAGAATAATAGAATAATAGAATGACAGAATGATAGAATAATAGAATAATAGAATGATAGAATAAATAGAAGGATAGAATGATCTAGAATGATATAATGGTATAATGATAGAATGATAAAATAATAGAATAATATAATGATATAATGATAGCATAATAGAATAATAGAATGATAGAATGATAGAATGATAGAATAATATAATGAAAGAATGATAGAATAATAGAATGAAAGAATAATATAATGAAAGAATGATAGAATGATATGCTTATATAATGATTAAATGATATAATAAAAGCATAATAGAATAATAGAATGATATAATTCTATAATAATAGAATAATAGAATAATAGTGTAATAGAGTAATAGAATGATTGAATTAAAGAATTATAGATTACTAGAATAATAGAATAATAGAATGATAGAATAATAGTGTAACAACCCCTATGCTCGTGTTTTGTTGTTGCTTTTCCTTGATGGATTCTGATAACTATGTATTTTATATTGGATTATTCGTCCTGTCATTATTTTGTATTGGCACCTGTGAGGTGCAATCTCGATACTATTATGATGTTGACATGATTATTACTTATGATGGATTTTATGCTTACATGATTAGATGTTTTTATTGTTACTTTTGAATGATTATGGACAAGAAAGGGATGATATCGTAACACTCGTATATGAGAGGCTTACGATGTCATGACCCTCTTCCTGATGATTGATGTTGCTTCGGCTATATGATATATGTTATATGCACATGTGCTTTGACGTGGGATTGGAGTTATGCAGGTACTGAGTATCGACTCCACCTGGGTTCACAGGCCTAAGCGTACTCGTATTCCCTAATGGTGGTTACTGGAGATAGTCACAGGCCCTATACCCTAGCCTAGCCCACTGTACCCTATTAGTACAGTGTTCCCGTGTTGTTGTCTTATCATCTAGTTACCTAACGATAATGTCTGGATTGCCCCATATGGTCATGTGTAGTTTGCTAGTGTAGTTTGTTGAGGCTTTTCTCCTTGGTTTCCGTTGATTGTTATGATGTGGTTTCATTGGCATCTTTACATGGTCTCTAATGTGGTATTTTGTACTACTTAATTGATTGGAGATTTAATTGTTATAATCATGTAGTTTTAAATATGTTATTTTAAATGATTTTATTAATCCATTTTGAGAGCTTTGATATTTAAACTCTACGTTGTAATTTTATTAAGTTGTGGGAGTTTTCATACCTTATGGATTTTCATTTCAAAGTTGTCTTTGCCATGCGTTGGGGAAGATTTAAAAAAAAAAATGTAATGCCTATGATGCCCCACCATGCAACCCTAGAGTGTTAGGCTAACAAGTGACAATATAACATAAATATATATATATATTTTTTGAAGCAAAGATATGCATTAAACATTAGAGATAATAACAATTATGACAACATGAAATGAACTGCACAACTAACACCTCTAGGGAACATAACTGCATCAGATAAAAATATAACCATACAAGTGATATGCAACACTGATAGCACAAAAGAACAATGCATTCTACAATTGTAGAGATAAATAATTACAAGTTCAATACAAGCTCACAAGACCAATTACATCGGTTTACAAATAGTACAATTATGAATGTCTACTACAACTTGAAGATGTAGAGCAAAACTAGAACTGGAACACTCTACTCTGATCTCGAACCAAACATCCAAGAAGACCAATGAATAGCTCTTCCACCCAACCATGTGGAACCCTAAGGTCCACCCCTTCGAGCTAGGAGATAACAATGAGGATTCCACTAAGGTAAAGGATACAGCAACAAATATAACCAAACAGATACAGACTCGACTCAGGCAAACCAATAATAACAAGACTGCACAAGACAAGGTAGCACTCTAGAGGCAACAATAAAAGTTAAAGAAGAAAGTAACCAAGCTACAGTGAGGAGAGTGTCATCACATGGTTCTATCATGGGTTATCCAGGCTATCTCTCACTAGAAGCCAGCCCCCATCCATGGTTATCCCGATGACCCCTCTCTGGCACCAGCCCCATAGGGTGACACATGCGGAGCTGACACATCCTCTCATGGGGACAAGGAAGTTGACCTTGCCAACCATGCCTTCTCATCCCATCCTTAGCCTATGAGAGCACTCAAGGCATGGGTGAGGCAACAAGCTTATCTTGTTATGTGAATTACTACCCAACCCACCTAGATATATAATTAAGTTATCACTTGATTACAACTTCCATGGGGTTATACAGGCAACCACTTTGGGCATCAGCCCCACCATGGAAGCCACTCTCCTTCCTACAACTAGCATCCCTTAGCCAACATTTGGAAACAATGACATGCATGGACAAGAAACTACTAGGCATCTATCTTTCTCAATCCAACACGTTACTTCGACAGTTTTAAGTTCAAATCACAAAACCTTTCCCCCATCCATAGCAAAACTTGATTCAATTAATTCCATTTACAAGACATGTCACAATATTAATCCGGAAACCAAGAAGCCTAACCTCTGGAGTCAGGTAAGTTTAAACGCAATACCATTGTTAAAACAACCATTTCCTGACATGGACAATGTTTATGTGACTTAACGCATAGCAATCATGACATCCCCCTAGATACTTCACTTTACACTTAGCCAAAGTATATAACTATAGGACTCAACCCAAAAAAAAATACAATGACCCAATTTAATCATATCGATACGAATAGACAAGGAAAACAATCAAGCATTTTGAGATTCATATACTTTTAACTTAAACATGAAAATAAATATGAGAAATTATAGCTTACGAAAGTAATAATTTCCTATACAACTCCAAGTATAAATTTCCTATCTAATAATTTAATAACTACCATTTCAAATAATAAAGAAAACCAACTACAAATATATATATTTTCGCTATAAGCATAAACTTCCTATTTAACATTTTAATAACAATTTCTAATGCTAAATACTGACAAGTATGCTCCAATAGATAGGTTTAATAATATAATGCAAAAGGAATAGAAAAAAATATTAAATTTTCTACTTTTAAATTATTAACCACTAATTCTGAAATTCTAAATAAAGGTTTATTATTTTTACATTGTCAATATCGACCATATATATAAGGATTTGAAAGAAAGAAAATACTAAATTTCTTAAGTCATAACTGAAGTTCGATCAATGTGATCTAGTCGAACTAAATATAATTTAAGGAGCTTTCTAAATATGTTCAATTTCCTAAAACTCTCTCCTAAAGAAAAACTACATGCAAAACAAAAATCACTAAAACCATTAATTGACAATCGATGAATGGATCAAACTCAGAGAATTAATCATAGTGTGGAGATCGGCTACATGAGCAATAATGATGCTCAGCCAGATCAATGAATTATTGTGATTGCACAAAACAAGATTTGTTGGCGAACGCTGGACCAAAGATGATATGCTGTGTGCAGAAGGTAATGATGAAGTAAACTGTGAGGCCTACCTTTTTCATTCCCATACATTTGAGCTGATACATTTAGACTTGTGGGACTGTTGATCCCAAATTTCTAGACTATTAGACTTTATGATGTATGTGGTTTGTTATGCTTAGTATGTTTATGATGTGTTAGACCTGGATATTACTTACTGATGATGTTAGATAGATGTTTTATATAATGATGTTATGGGAAAACTATTTGGGTGATGTTAGATAGAAATTGCTTTTGTGATTTAATCTTGGAAATGGATGTTTGAAATGTAGAATTTAGAATCTAATTGTAATGTGACTTCCTTTATGCTTAAGTGAACTTGTGATATTTTATGCGAGTGTATGTTTTTAATTTGCTTTGGATATTTTATATATATATATATATATATATATATATGTGGAATTAACTTTGCAATTGAGTGCGCAGGTATTTCTAACAAGCCACAAAAAATTGGAGATCATCCCACACACGATGTTGTTATTCCTTGTGAAGCTGATCTAGTTCCACGAGGAACCAAGATCAACTCTGTGCATGATGAAATTCTGTAATGTTGATTGCATGTTGTTAGTCAGGCTAAGTCTACCCCTCTTTTAATTTGAATTCTAATTGGTGTTGTAAGAATTTTGTCTTTGAATTTTATTTTTTTTAAATTTTAAATTTTGAGACCCCTTTTCATGTGTTTTAACTTAACCCTAGGTGCTCAAACTAGGTTAAACTTGACCCTAGGTTGTACCCCTTGGGTCTAGGGACCTTTTTGACTTGGGTAACCCTTGCTAAACCTCCATTTAGTCACCTTAACTTCACCTTTAAGTTAAGTGTCGAAATTGGAGGCATGGGAGGGAGAGGATGAGTGGGTCCAACACTCAACCCCATCCCTTTCCACTTCCCAAGGTTGGAGATGTCTCCAAGACCCCCCAATTGAGGAGGACTTTACTCCAATTCTCTCTCACAATTGGTGAGAGTACCTTGGATTTGTGTGGTCCCTCTTGGGAGGAAAGGAATGGGACACATGTGTCACCCATTCCCTCTTAAGCTCCACTTTTCTCTCCCACATGTTTGAGAGAGGACAAGTGGAGGGGTGAGAGAGACTTGGGGATGGGTGAGTGACATGTGTCATCACCCATCCCATGGGTCTTGCTTGTAGTGGGGAGGAAGAGTGAGGAGGTGACAAGTGTCACCTCCCCAATCCTCAAAGCTCATGGGTTGAGCTTATTTTAATCCCACTTGGAGAAGGTTATGGGTTGTTAAATTTTTGGGAAATTTTAATTGTTTGAATTTTACTTTGGGGAAAAAGATAGAGAGAGTTTTGTGGCTTATGTTGGAGGAGGATTTGGAGAAGCTCTACATCAACCATCTACCATAGTTGGGCTTTTAAAGGTTGGCTTCAAGGCTAAGGCCTTCCCTTTGTATTTTGTTTGCTTGCATGATGCTATGTGTGAGATCTATTTTCTTGAGTTTTTATTGTTATTGTGGGGAAAATTTGTAGGGTGTTGTAAGAGCCTCTCCCTCTTGGGAGAAGATGCTCAACAAGTGTGGGGTAGGCGAGGAGTGAACCTCCTCGGGGTCATTACCTTGTTTTTTGTGGTGTTGTAAGCCTTGAGGGCAATATATGGGATTTTGAGCAATATGTGAAATGGCTTGAGAGCCAAAATGGAAGCTTTGTGGAAATTGTGTTTAAATGTGATGGCTAGATGCCTTATGAGGTATTTGTTTTGGGATATTTGTAGGAGTGGAACTCTTGAGTTGAGTGTGTCCACTCCCCTACCCCTTTGAACTCACCCTGGTTGAGTTCTTGTGTTGTGACTATCCATGGGTGTAAAATTGTGTTTGTTGTTGAATGCCTTGTTGTGAAGTGGAATGAGTTCCCAAGTGTGTGGATGACCTCTCTAGCTCGGGGGTGACCCTCTTGTGGGTCTATGGTAGGGAGCAGAGCAAGATGTATGGTTTTCTTTCCCCTTGTTGTGATATGCAGGTTCATTTGAACTAAGTTGTGAAGTTGGAGAAAACACCTTGTTCTTGGAGTTAATATTTTATTTTCCTTTACTCTTTTAGCTCTTGAGAGAGAGCTTGGCCTACTTAGGAGATTTTATCATTTGTTAGTTGTCCAAGAGAAGAGCATTGTTCTCTCTCTTGTTGTAAAAATGTATATTTTTATTTTGTGTGTAGTCTATTTACATTTGAAATTGAAAGTTAAAATTTGTTGATTTAATTCTTAACATTCAAAAAAAAGTAGAAGGAAGAAAGTTTGTTTTAAAAGTTATTTCAATTGTATGTAAATTTTAAATATATCAATTAGTAAAGTTGTAATTTTTATGGTTGACGACAACTTGAAAATTTGTAATTAGCTCTATGAGAAAGAAAATTAGTGGTTGTTATGTTTTAGGAGTATTATTTAAATTGCATTGTTCCTTTCTTTTAAAAATGTAAATATTACAAATAAAATGAATATATTTTAAATGAGTTCATTGTCTTGTAGTAGATTTGATTTAAAAAAAAAAGATATATATCTTGTTTAGTTGTTTAAAAGAAAACAAATTGTAAGTGTTGGGAGGAAATTATTATTGGAAAATATATATATATATATATATATATATATATATATATATATATATATATATATATATATATATATATGTTTGAATGTTGCATCAATATGTATTTAATTGTAAACTAAAATTTAATATTCTGCCACAAAAAAATGAAGAGTGCATTATATATATATATATATTATTGTCATATTTTAATATCAATCAAATTGTGTTTTTGAGTGGATCTGAGAAAATAATTCTATGTGTGTGTGTGTGTATATATATATATTTAATATATTTAAAACCTTTGATAATCGTGGAGTAAAGAATGGTAGATCCACTGAATATAATCGTGACTGTTACATTTTTATAAAAAAAATAATTTTTAAGTGTTTGGGGGGGGGGTTCGAACCCCCCCGTTGACCTTTATTTTGTGTTGGGTGTGGGGAGGGGGTGGAGCCCCCACCCACACCCCACTGTGTGAGATGTGGGTGGAGGCTCCGCCCCCTCCCCACACCCCATCACTGCTACTACCACCGCGGACCACCTTCTCTCGTGGCCTCCACTTTACATTCCACCACGGCCTCCCCTTAAACTCCGCCCTCTGTGTAGTCCGCCACACCTCCAAACCACAGACTCCACCGTCACAGCACCTCCCTTCCTTTGCCAACACTAGCTCCTCTACCCTACGACCCACTCTAGACTGTCCTCTGCTGCCGCCCTCTCCTACACCACTACGGCCGCCCTCCTCAACATGCCGCCGCCGCCTGATCTCTTCCCCACAGTCGCTCCATTTTAGGACTGTCATTAAAACAAAACAAAAAAAATAAAACCCTTAGGGTTTTAGTATTTTAACAAAAAGAATAACATATATATTTTAAAAGAGAAACCCAGTTTATAAATACAATAAAATATATATATATAAGCCATCATATGCATTTCATATGTGGCCATTAAATGTGCAAACAAAATTAAGAAAACAAAGAATGAGAGAAGAGAAAGAAAGATAAAAGTGAAAACAAAGTGGAGAAAAAGAATGAGTTCAAAAATAGGGTTAGGGTTTTTTTTGTCCACAAAGAAAATAATATTTTATTGTGAGAGGATTCTAGGGCAAAGTGGAATTATAATCCAATTTAAAATTTAAATTCCCCTTTTTCTTATTATTTTGTTCATTGTTTTAAGTTTGGAATTGGTATAGGGAATTTGAGATAATTAATGAAATGGGTAAAACTTTATTCCCTTGGAAAATTATTTTTATTTGTTAGTAGACGTTGATTTAAACCCAAACCAGAAACCTAGAAAAACTATTTAAATGTTAGTAAAACTTGTTTCCGAGATCTGATCTACCAAGAAATTAGGAATAATGTAAATGATGTAGAGATAACTCTGATTGATCGAAAATGTGAAGAAGAACAAATTGATCGAGCTTTTTTGAAAAATAATTTAAATTATAGAAAACGTGAAGGAGAACAAATTGATCGAGCTTTGTTGAAAAAGTTTCAAATTATAGAAAATGTGAAGGAGAATAGATTGATCAAACTTTGTTGAAAAATGATCAATTAACTTAATCATCTGATCTACCAATTCAACTAGTGAGTCGTAGGTAATTTAACACCAATCAGTAAACCTTTTGATTAAAATTGTTTTAGTACAATAAACCCTATTCACGCTCGTGAGGCGTTATCCTGCCAGATTTTTTCAAAATTTAGGGTTTAGCTAGGTTAGTGGAGTTTAACCTTGTTAAAGAATATAATATTATTATTTTTGCCGAGTATCGTCATTTGAATTCTGTATTTTATCATCCTCTCATGCATTTGGATTTTGGTTATTGATTTTGACTTACATCAAAATCCCTTCATTCACATAGGATAACTTAGGGTTTTTCGATTGTTGATCCTAACCCTATTGGCGATGTTAACCGCATCGCGATGACCCCCTAGTTGGCCTTCATTGTGATTGGTATGCGCATGTGCATGCATTAACCCACATTCAACTGTATTGTTTACGCCTTAAGCGTAACGCCACTAAGCACGCTTACACATGTGAGGGGGTTTCTAGGGAAGCGTGGAATTTTTTTGATATTTTGTGTCATGACCATATGACAAATGTGGACATGACACGTGTGATGCATGTCGTGACCGCATGGGAAATGTGGGCATGACATAAACATAGTTTATAGAGGATCTAAAGAAAATTTTAAGGCCAAAAGGGAGAACGCGGCCGGCACCCAACACAGGGCCTAAATAAAGGAAGGCCAACAACGAAACCGGCAGTAGATGCTAGTAAAGGATTTGAAAATTCAATCATAAGATGGACGTCGACCGGAGGTTTGCAACCATGGGTTGGTCAAGTACAACAAAAGTTCGCTCTCGATTGGTTACTCCAGTGTATCTACCTAAGTGCAAAAAGGTAAGAGAGTGAGGATGGGGCAAACAGAGACAACACATGGGTTTTGGACGAAGTAGGCCTTCACATAAAAAAGGTTTATTTAAACTACTTAGGATTTGATCCCTGAGATCCTTCGATGCCTTGAAGAAGGTAACTAAGCATTCAAAAATTTTACGATATGAAATTACACCAATAGCGCCCAATGATAAGGTGATGTCTACAATGAATAGGTAGATGAAAAGAATTAAGTTAATGATATTCGCATGAAATTTCCTAACTGAGTTTTTTTTAAACAGGTGATAAAGGCACATGGAGCAGAAATGACAGCATTAGCATGTCGTGGTTAAAATAAAATATAGCTAAATAGACTCATCAATCATGAGTAGAGGAAAAGTGGCAATTTTGAGAATTGAATAGGCAACGATTTGGGTGTTAGAACCTTTTTTGGAGATACTATCAGTTTACGCAGATTGACAGATCATTTAATGGGGATTTGGTGATGCTAAAGTGCTCCCAATGAGCCGCCTCAAGCAAAGTTTGCCCCAATGATTACAAGGGTTCTTAAAAATGGTTTGAATGATTAAAAGAAAACTATTGACTAGCCAGGATACTTCAAATCAACCATTCACCACTATGGATAATTACAGAAAATGAAATGGCAAAAAGACACAACTGAATGTAATTTGGTTCGACACAAGGAAACATGAAGACCCCAAGATTCGACTTATAAAATTGCAAGAATGGTCAACTACAGAGAATGAGAGTGAAGTTAACGACAAGTAGACAAGAACAACCCTGGGCTAACTGATTCAAGAGCATAGAAGAGAGGAAATAATTCATCTCAAAACACAAAATAACACTTATCCAAATAAAATTATATACAGAACATACCTGGAAATGGGATCCAGAGCTTTCCAAATTCTTCCACTCCAAAATTCTTCCTCTTCAGTAACAAATTTTCACAAATTCTATCCTCCTTTCCCAACACAATCTCCCCCCCATAAAAGAAATGGCTAATCTCATAAATTACCACAATCTTGCATCCGTTACCCCAAAATCCCCACTCCTCCAAGAAAATTTAAAATTTTTCTTAAAATAGAGATTTCCCCAAATCTGAAGATTCACATGCGACAACTCACACCATTAAAGTTATTACCTATTATTATCCTTAAAAGTTACATATATTTTTTTACCCCTACAAAGCTTCAGATGCTTAAATAAACATAAAGAAAGAAGGAAAAAAATAATAATTAGTTTACTCAATAATAAATTTTACTTCAATAATATTCCAAACTTTACGACTACTTAGAATACTATTAAATTTAGCATATAGATAGCATTATCATTATGTTAACGTAATACCAAGAGAAACACATAGCCATAACTTAAACAAACTCAACAATGCTCCACAACACGTGACACACAACAACATGAAGCGAGGATCAAACATCACATCATGACACACAACCACAACTGAAAACTGAGTCTGACCTAGGGAAATAAACCTCATGTTATCTCCATCAACAATATCCATTGGTGTAGGGCACCCTCAGACCTGCTAAGTCAGGTGGAACTGAGGCCCGGTACCTACAACCTGCATAAGAATAATGTATATGATCAACTGCATATATATCAAACACACACCGAGTCAGAGAATCACAGAGTAATAGGGTGCTTG
The DNA here is from genome assembly GCA_027924645.1 of Cunninghamia lanceolata. Classification (NCBI taxonomy): domain Eukaryota; kingdom Viridiplantae; phylum Streptophyta; class Pinopsida; order Cupressales; family Cupressaceae; genus Cunninghamia; species Cunninghamia lanceolata. The sequence continues at coordinate 10,925,765 of BSBN01000082.1, read as the reverse complement.
AACCAAGTAGTACTACATCGTCCCTGCTTTGAAACAAGACCATAACCATTTCTATTTAAAATCAGATGCATAAACATGATAATATTAAACCATCACTAAACATGTCCATCTCATCATAATTGGAATAACAACAATGTCATCAAAACTCATACCACATGTCAGAATTATATCAGACGAACATAGTCTATCATGATCAAAATAAGCATAAACCATAGGCCTAATAACTCAAATGTCTCAGAACTGTTTGAGTGCAATGGAAGAACTAACAACTGTCTTAGATTAGACAAAGAGTAATGTAAAACTAACAACTATCACAAGCCAAAAATGAGGGGGCATTACATCCTCCCCCTAGAGTTAGGATTACTCTTGGAAGCTTGCAAATAAATAAGGGTATAACTCTCTCATCCTGGAAGCATCCTCCCAAGTAGCAAAAATCTCGTCATTAGAATCCCACTGGACCCTGACCTACTCCACGTCTCTGCTCTTGAGAGCAAGTCTCCTATGCTGCAAAATGCATATAGGCTCCAAAGCCAGTTGCCCGTCCTCTACCTGTAGAGCAGTCCAATCAAGAATATGAGCAATATCTGGATACTAAGGTCTAAGTATAGAAACATGGAACACATCATGGATGCATGAAAGGCTAGGTGGCAAAGCAAGACGATAAGCAACAGGACCAGTCCTTTCTAACACCTCAAAAGGTCCAACAAAGCATGGTGCCAGCTTAGAGCCCTTTCTGTAACAGATCAGACTCTTTCACGGTAACACATGCAAGAACACCCGATCTCCAACAAAAAACTATCGATTGATCCTATGAGCATCTGCATACTTCTTCTGTTTGTCCTAAGCTGCCACCAAATGGTCTCTAATCCTTTGAACCTACTGCTCCATATCTCTAAGCATATTTGGATCAAGAAGAACTCTATCCTCGAGATGATCCCAACTCAGAGGGGTCCTACAAGGATGACCATACAGAGCCTGAAATGGAGACATACCAATAGAGCTATCATATCCATCATTATAAGTAAACTCCACTAGGTACAGGTAGTCCTCCCACCGGCTCTGCCGATCCATCACATACATCCTAAGCATATCCTCGAGAACCTGATCAACCCTCTTGGTCTGTCCATCAGTCTCAGGATGGTAAGCTAAACTAAAGTTCAACTGTGTCCCCAAGGCATGCTGCAGAGAGGTCCAAAGGGTAGAAGTGAACACTGGATCCCCATCAGAGATGATCCTACGAGGAATCCCATGAAGTCTAACGATGTCCTCCATGAACACTTTGGCCACCGTAGTAGCATTGTAAGAAGAACGGACCAGAGAGAAGTGAGCTACCTTCATCAACCTATCCACAATGACCATAATAGCATCGTGTCGACGAGAGGATACCGGCAAACCAACAATGAAGTCTATCGAAATGATATCCCACTTCCACTCTGGAATCAAATGAGGCTGCAAAAGACCTGCAGGGTGGTGATGCTCCGCCTTCACCGTTTGACACTCAAGACACCTCGACACAAAATCAGCAATATCCCGCTTCATGCCACTCCAAAAGTACAGCTGACACAGATCTGCATGCATCTTCTTGACACCCAGATGAGCAGAATAAGGTGCCTGATGCGCCTTTGACAACACTAGGGTACGAAGAGCCTCAGAACTAGGAACATAAATATGGCCCAAATGTCACAAAAGACCATCAAACTCAAGAGAGTAACCAGAGAATCTACCCTCTAAAGGTCTGCCAGACTCAATCTCAGACTTCACCTCCTAGCACCAACTGTCAGTAGGAAGTGCTGTGAGAATCTGACCTCTCAAATCAAATGTAAGAGAGACTGCTGAGATCTCATGTCATCGACGACTAAGAGCATCTGCTACCACATTCTCCTTGCCTTGAATATACTTGACCTCAAAGTCATACTCGCACAAGAACTCCATCCAACGCCTCTGCCTTGCATTCAAGTTTGGCTACGTGAAAATATGCTGCAAGCTACGATGATCACTATGCAGCTCAAACCGATGCCTTAAGAGAAAATTTCTCCACCTCACCAAGGCATGCACAATTGTAGCTAACTCCAAATCATGAGTGGGATAGTTCAATTCATGATCCTTGAGTTTACGAGACTCATAGGCAATCACGTGACCATCCTGGATCATAACTACTTCTAAACCCTCCAAAGAAGCATCTGTACAAACAACAAAGTCCCTGGTAGAATCAGGTACTGCTAAAATAGGTGCACTGGTCAACTACTTCTTAAGGGTCTAAAAAGCTACCTAACACTACTCTGTCCAAACAAACTTCTTCCCTTTCCTCTGAAGAGAAGTAATAGGATGAGCAATCCTCGAAAACCCCATAACAAATCAGTGATAGTAGCCTACCAAACCCATAAAACTGCGTACCTCAGAAACATTAGTAGGTGCATGCCAATCCATAATAGCTTGGATCTTCAAAGGATCCACCGCAATACCCTCTCCAGAGATGACATGACCAAAGTACTTCACCTCTATCTGAAAGAATTCACATTTTGACAAATTAGCATAAAGCTAATTTTCTCTCAGACACTGCAACACCTGATGCAAATGCTCCTCCATAGTCCTCAAATAGATCAAAATATCATCTAGAAACACAAGGACAAACCTGTTGAGATAAGTGTGAAAAACACCATTCATCAGGCTCATGAAAACTGAAGGTGCATTCGTCAACTCGAATGTACTAATGTGAACTCATAATGCCCATAATAGGTACGAAATGCTATTTTGTGAATATCTACCTCAAATATCCGCAACTGATGATATCTTGAATTAAGGTCAATTTTAGAGAACACCTTGGCTCCCTTAATCTGATCAAACAAATCATCGATCTGAGGCAAGGGGTATCTATTTCTCACTGTCACCTTATTGAGTTGTTGATAATTGATACACAGCCGTAGAGATCCGTCCTTCTTTTTCACAAAGATGACAGGTGCTCCCCAAGGAGAGACACTAGGTCGAATGAATCCCTTGGCTAATAACTCCTCCAACTGCAGTCAGAGCTCCTTAAGTTCCTGGGTGGTCATCCTATATGGAGCTCGTGAGATGGGCTCTGCACTTGGAACAAGATCAATCCTGAAGTTGATCTCACGCTTAGGTGGCATCCCCAGAATATCAGAAGGAAAAACATCAGCATACTCCCTCAAAAGTGGGTGATCATCAAGAGATGCCTCTCGACTCTCCTTCAAATCCAAGTCATTAACTTACACTGCAAAAAGCTGACATCCCTGACACATACATCTCTTAAGCTGCATAGCAGAGATCATACATAGGGAAATAGGTCTCTGAACTCCTACTACTTCCATCTCTAAACCAGATTCATCCACACATCTAATAGACTTATGTTGATAATCAATCACAGCCCAATGGGCCTCAAGCCAATCTATTCCCAAAACTATATCATATGAACCAAGGGGTAGAATGCGAAAGTCTACAGTAGTGGATAGAGAGCCAATCCTCAACTCACACCTGAGAACTAGAGACTCTACTGCAATCTTAGCCCCAGAAGCTAACTCAACCTGCCACCTATCATCCTACTTTGTTGCCACTAAGCCACAACACTCCACAAGAGAAGGAGATATGAACAAATCAGATGCACTGGAATCAAAAAGAACAAAAAAGTCAATACCTCACATGAAACCAGAAGTCTCCACCATGGTGCCCTGATGCTCTGCCTGTCGGTTATCCACTACTGTAAAGACTCTGTGTGATCTGCCTGCATCACCAACCGTTGGCTCTAAAGCCGCCGGTCAATGTCCAAACCCTGAAGTACTCCTCTGAGGACACTATCTAGCAATATGGCCCTGTTGACCGCAAGAGAAGCGCCCAGTGCCTCTACCAAAACCACCACCACCCTGAAAAGCACTAGATTGCTGGAAACTACCCCTACTCGCTGCGGACTGAGTACTCTAAGCGGGTCAATCAACATGATCCTATCTAGCACGATGCCAATTCTGGTTCTTCTTATTTTGAAATCTGTTACCTTGTTGTGGCTACAAATTCTTCAGCTTGGACTGAGAGTACTGCTCCTGCTACCCACCCTTTGAGGCTGCATGAGAACCTGATGCCTGAGCATGACCACCATGAGAACTATATCCTGCAGATGGTGCACTACCAATATGCGCACCTATATGCCCACCGAGTGCCATAGCCAAAATTTCCTCCACTAACTGAGTTTTCTCCACTACAACCTCCATAGACTTATGTTTAAATACACGAACCCCTCCACTAATCCTGACATTCAAGCCCCTGATAAAATGCTGCACCAACATAAACTCGTCATCTTCGATACCTGCATACTGCTTGAGCTCATAAAATCTATGCTCATACTGCTCAACAGACATAGCCATCTGCCGCAGCTCATGAAACTCATCTGCGCAATGCTACTTCCAATGATCAGATAGGAAATGGGCTCTGAATCTCTCTAAGAACAACTCCCAAGAAATAGTGCTAATGTCCAAATGCAGATTCTACTCTTCTAACCGCCACCAAGTCGAAGTAAACCCTCAGAGATGTAAAATAGCACATTTGTCTTTGGTGTTACTGCCATAAGGATGCATGGCGAAACACTTGCCTATAGCCAATAACCAAGTCTCCACCTCTAGACCACTACTAGCTCCATCAAAGGTGGTAGGGTGTGCCCTCAGAAGATCTCTCATATGGCTGGCTAGTGTGGCCTCCTGCTCAACTGTCAACTCTCTTCACCTGGGTGATCTCTCTCTCTCTCTCTAGGTTTTGGGTGATCTACCACCGGACCCCCTCTAGGCTGCTCAACCTCCTGTCTAGGACCTAAACAGGCAAGGGCCTCCTCAAGAATCTGTCTCAACTGGGCTCCCTCAGGCTGACCTTGACCTTCCATATTCTGACCCCCACCTTCATGGGCACTCTCATGAGGAGAGCTGGGAGGAGGTGTGCCGCCACCACCTCTCCCATGACCCCTACCTCTGCCACGACCTTGACCCCTACCTCTAGGTATCTACCTACAACACCAAAAGATGATTAATTACATTCAGAAAGAGATACAACAGGGATGAAGTTAATCTATAGAGTTTAAGCACTAGGTCACATAATGGGCTCAGTTATAACCAGATTACCTAGTGTTTAAACTTGGCTCTGATACCAAATGTGATGCCCTGCCATGCAACCCTAGAGTGTTAGGCTAACAAGCGACAATATAACATAAATATATATTCTTTTTTGAAGCAAAGATATGCATTAAACATTAGAGATAATAACAATTATAACAACATGAAATGAATTGCACAGCTAACACCTCTAGGGAACATAACTGCATCAGATAAAAATATAACCATACAAGTGATATGCAACACTGATACCACAGAAGAATAATGCATTCTACAATTGTAGAGATAAATAATACAAGTTCAATACAAGCTCACAAGATCGATTACATTGGTTTACAAATAGTACAATTATGAATGTCTACTACAACTTAAAGATGTAGAGCAAAAATGGAACTAGAACACTTTGCTCTGATCTCGAACCAAACATCCAAGAAGACCAATGGATAGCTCTGCCACCCAACCATGTGGAACCCTAAGGTCCACCCTTCCGAGCTAGGAGATAACAATGAGGATTCCACTAAGGTAAAGAATACAACAACAAATATAACCAAATGGATACAGACTCAACTCAGGCAAACCAATAATAACAAGACTGCACAAGACAAGGCAACACTCTAGAGGCAACAATAAAAGTTAAAGAAGAAAGTACCCAAGCTACAGTGAGGAGAGTGTCATCGCATGGTCCTATCATGGGTTATCCAGGCTATCTCTCACTAGAAGTCGGCCCCCATCTATGGTTATTCTAGTGACCCCTCTCTGGTACCAACCCCATAGGGTGACACATACGGAGCTGACACATCCTCTCATGGGGACAAGGAGGTCAACCTTGCCAACCAGGCCTTCTCATCCCATCCTTAGCCTATGAGAGCACTCAAGGTATGGGTGAGGCAACAAGATTATCTTGTTATGTGAATTACTACCTGACCCACCTAGATATATAATTAAGTTATCACTTGCTTACAACTTCCATGGGGTTATCCAGGCAACCACTTTGGGCACCGACCCCACCATGGAAGCCACTCTCCTTCCTACAACTAGCATCCATTAGCCAACATCTGGAAACAATGACATGCATGGACAAGAAACTACTAGGCATCTATCTTTCTCAATCCCACACATTACTTCGACAGTTTTAAGTTCAAATCACAAAACCTTTCCCCCATCCACAGAAAAATTTGATTCAATTAATTCCATTTACAAGACATGTCACAATATTAATCCAGAAACCAATAAGCCTAACCTCTGGAGTTAGGTAAGTTTAAACGCAATACCATTGTTAAAACAACCATTTCCTGACATGGACAATGTTTATGCGACTTAATGCATAGCAATCATGACATCCCCCTAGATACTTCACTTTACACTTAGCCAAAGTATAACTATAGGACTGAACCCAAAACAAATATGATGACCCAATTTAAGCATATCGATAGGAATAGACAAGGAAAACAATTAAGCATTTTGAGATTCAATATACTTTTAACTTAAACTTGAAAATAAATATGAGAAATTATAGCTTACGAAAGTAATAATTTCCTATACAACTCCAAGTATAAATTTCCTATCTAATAATTTAATAACTACCATTTCAAATAATAAAGAAAACCAACTACAAATATATATATTTTCGCTATAAGCATAAACTTCCTATTTAACATTTTAATAACAATTTCTAATGCTAAATACTAATAAGTATGCTCCAATAGATAGGTTTAATAATATAATGCAAAAGGAATAGAAAAAAATGTTAAATTTTCTACTTTTAAATTATTAACCACTAATTCTGAAATTCTAAATAAAGGTTTATTATTTTTACATTGTCAATATCGACCATATATATAAGGATTTGAAAGAAATAAAATACTAAATTTCTTAAGTCATAACTGAAGTTCGATCAATGTGATCTAGTTGAACTAAATATAATTTAAGGAGCTTTCTAAATACGTTCAATTTCCTAAAACTCTCTCCTAAGGAAAAACTACATGCAAAACAAAAATCACTAAAACCATTAATTGACAATCGATGAATGGATCAAACTTAGAGAATTAATCATAGTGTGGAGATCGACTGCATGATCAATAATGGTGCTCAGCCAGATCAATGAATTATTGTGATTGCACAAAACAAGATTTGTTGGCGAACGCTGGACCAAAGATGATATGTCGTGTGTAAAAGGTAATGATAAAGTAAATGTAGTTTACAGAGGATCTAAAGAAAAGTTTATGGCCAAAAGGGAGAACACAGCCTGCACCAAACACAGGGCCTGAATAAAGGAAGGCCAACAATGAAACTGATAGTAGATGCTGGTAAAGGATTTGAAAATTCAATCGTAAGATGGACGTCGACCAGAGGTCTGCAACCATGGGTCAGCCAAGCGCAACAAAATTTCACTCTAGCTTGGTTACTCCAGCGGATCTACCTGAGTGCAAAAAGGTGAGAGAGTGAGGATGGGGCAAGCAGAGACAACAAATGGGTTTTGGAAGAGGTAGGCCTTCGCATAAAAAGGTTTATTTAAACTACTCAGGATTTGATCCCTGAGATCCTTTGACGCCTTGAAGAAGGTAACTAAGCATTCAGAAATTTTATGGTATGAAATTACACCAATAGCACCCAATGATAAGGTGATGTCTACAATGAATAGGTAGATGAAAAGAATTAAGTTAATAATATTCGCATGAAATTTCCTAACTGAGTTTTTTTTAAACAGGTGATAAAGGCACATGGAGCAGAAACGACAGCATTAGCATGCTGTGGTTAAAATAAAATATAGCTAAATAGACTCATCAATCACGAGTAGAGGAAAAGTGGCGATTTTGATAATTGAATAGGCAATGATTTGGGTGTTAGAACCTTTTTTTGGAGATAGTATCAGTTTAAGCAGATTGACAGATCGTTTAATGGGGATTTGACGATGCCAAAGTGCTCCCAATGAGCCGCCTCAAGTGAAGTTTTCCCCAATGATTACAAGGGTTTTTAAAAATAATTCGAATGATTAAAATAAAACTATTGACTTGCGAGGATACTTCAAATCAACCATTCACCGCTATAGATAATTGTAGAAAATGAAATGGCAAAAAGACACAACTGAATGTGATTTGATTCGACACAAGGAAACATGAAGACCCCAAGATTCGACTTATAAAATTACAAGAATGGTCAACTACAGAGAATGAGAGTGAAGTTAACAACAGGCAGACAAGAACAACCCTGGGCTAACTGATTCAAGAGCACAAAAGAGAGGAAATAATTCATCTCAAAACACAAAATAACACTTATCCAAACAAAATTATATACATAACATACCTATAAATGGGATCCAGAGCTTTCCAAATTCTTACACTCCAAAATTCTTCCACTTCAGTAAGAATTTTTCACAAATTCTGTCCTCCTTTCCCAACACAATCTCCCCCCCATAAAAGAAATGGCTAATCTAATAAATTACCACAATCTTGCATCCATTACCGCAAAATTCCCACTCCTCCAAGAAAATTTAAAATTTTTCTTAAAATAGAGATTTCCCCAAATCTGAAGATTCACATGCGACAACTCACACCATTAAAGTTATTACCTATTATTATCCTTAAAAGTTACATATATTTTTTTACCCCTGCAAAGCTTCAGATGCTTAAATAAACATAAAGAAAGAAGGAAAAAAAAATAGTTTACTCAATAATAAATTTTACTTCAGTAATATTCCAAACTTTACGACTACTCAGAATACTATTAAATTTAGCATATAGATAGCATTATCATTATGCTAACATAATATGAAGAGAAACACATAGCCATAACTTAAACAAACTCAACAATGCTCAACAACACGTGGCGCACAACAACATGAAGCGAGGATCAAATGTCACATCACAACACACAACCATAATTGAAAACTGAGTCTGACCTAGGGAAATACACCTCATGTTATCTCCATCAACAATATCCATTGGTGTAGGGCACGCTCAGACCTGCTAAGTCAGGTGGAGTCGAGGCCTGGTACCTGCAACCTGCATAAGAACAATGTATATGATCAACTTCATATATATCAAACACACACTAAGTCAGAGAATCACAACATAGTAGGGTGCTCGAACTGAGTAGTACTACACTGTCCCTGCTTTGAAGCAAGACCATAACCATTTCTATTTAAAATCAGATGCATAAACATGATAATATTAAACCATCACTAAACATGTCCATCTCATCATAACTGGAATAACAACAATGTCATCAAAACTCATACCACATGTCAGAATTATATCAGATGAACATAGTCTATCACAATCAAAATAATCATAAACCATAGGCCTAATAACTCAAATGTCTCAGAACTGTCTAAGTGCAATGGAAGAACTAACAACTGTCTCAGATCAGACAAAGAGTAATGTAAAACTAACAACTATCACAAGCCAAAAATGAGGGGGCATTACAATGCCCCTGCCAAGGAACCCCAGAGGACAACACTAAACTAGGTCAAATTAATGGAATAATTTGTTTTTTAAAAAGCAAATAACAATATAATACATAACATAACATAATAATCTAAACATATGTCCTCTAAGGTTCCTCGACTGCGTTACTCAGAAATCAAGATTACAAGAAACAAAGGTTATGTAAAGAGATACAAATGGAGATACATCCCAATTTACAAATACATGATAAGAGATACATCCCAATCTACAAATACATGATAAGAGATCTTTTCAAATAGGAACATGACATCTCTGATGCATTTAGAAACAATTACAGTAAGAGCCATAAGGTCATCCTTAGCATAGTGGAAAAACATATTCTTTGCTCCAGTAATTTGCTTCGTTAATAGACCTGTATCTGTGTATCTAAAAGTGAACATTATTTCCACAAAGGTTATCAATGAACATAAAAGAGAACTATATACTAGCCTAAGGCCCTAAGGGGCCTAGCTTATCTTAGATGGCCTTGCTACACGCAACGCAGAGGCATCGTAGTTCGGTCTTAATACTTGTAACCACAAAATGGTTTTATACAATTTACCACTTGGATTAACATTTGCAACAAAAGATTTATAATCTCAAGAACAATACAACATAAACAACATCCTACGAAATGTTCTCATTACCAAATTACATTGATGCAAGAAGATATACTTCATGTACAATCAACTATATGTTATTCTAAATGCCTATAAAATAGATCATTTGGTATAGCATTCAGGTTCACAAGTATATTAATCAATTATACCTTATCAACTATTCTAATTAACAAATAGAAAGATACCTTCTACAACCATAATCAACAGTTGACACTAACTCAACTAGGGTTTGCAACACTATGCTCCAATCTCAAGATAAAACTACTAGTAAGAATACTAATTACAAACTCAAGTTGGTGAACCCGATAAACACTCAAAAATTATACAAAATATATCCAAGGAATATCAAGTATAAAAACCATATAATTTAATTAAAATAATCTTATCTTAGAACTTTGTTAAACATCCTAAATAGGATTATAATAACATATAGAACATTTAATATCAAACTTAATGTAAGAAGGAATTTTGTTCTATATTTGAAAATAATGTGTAAATAATGAGGAAGGAAAGATAAGAATTATGAGAGAGAAAGGAAAATCTTTTCTTAAACATATATTTATCCTCTAATATCATTACTTTCTCTATTCAATATATGTTGTTTCATCCAAATACATCCATGCCTTTCTTTACATATATCCCCCTTATGTTGGCCTATCTTCTCTTACAACATTTATTTAGTACTATATTTGACAAAAAATGATGCTTACATCTAATTGGCTTCATAAAAACTACAATCATACTGAAATTCAGAACAAATATTGTAGCCTACGCTACTTCAAATCACAACTAATAAAGACATAATAATTTCCTAAAGAAAATAGGAGAGGCCATACTGTAGAATATTCACACTTATATCTAACATTAGTACCCTTCCAAAATTTAATTGCAAGAATCACGAGAGCACATGATAGTATTGAGATCACATTTCTGCACCAAGGCCATTGGGAAAATCATTGAGCAAAATATCATCTACTGTTATGACTCATTGTCTTGGGGTTGATTCTTTGTTTCCAAAGGGAGATGGCACGGTAGAGGAGTAAACAATGGCGACAACCCTGGAGAGTGCCATTTCAGACAACAAAGTCTCAATTTTTATAGGTATAAAAGGGTGTACATGATGCTTCTAGAAACTATAGAATGAAATATCATTCTAAGGATTTCCACAACTAGTTTGTGCTATCGATTTATTCAATAGACTCCATGTTCTTCCATCGGTCCGACAAGATTAAAAGTGAATTTTAGGTTTTTGAAGGCATCCTAGTTATGAAAGTGGAACTAACATTAGAATCTTGGTAAATGAAAAGAGTCTATATAAAGGCATTTAAATATGAATTTCCAAAGACTGATCTATTTCTAACATAGGTCTGATTTATTTCTAAAAACAACTAATCATTTCTACAATAAGTCTGATCATTTTTCAAGGGAAAGTTTTAATGGATATACTTCAAGGCATAATATAAAAATAAATTCTTTCACGAATTAATGTAGAGGCCAAATTCCCATTTATGCAAAATGTATAAGTTTGCACAAAGCACATGAATTCTATGAAATGCCTCAGAGAAAAGTGGTATCAAGAAAAGCAAGAACTTTCAAACAAAGTTATTGACAAGTGTATAATGGACTTTGCAACCTATACCAGCTTCTTCTGTTACCTATGCGAAGTATGGGATCACCAAAACGCCTAGGAATGCCACTATTGTAAGATGGTCATCATAGGGAACTTTTAAGGAATCGGTTTATTTATATCAACAAGTAGTAGTATATTCAATCATGCAGAGGTAATTCCATGGAAAGGATGATAATTGACAAAAAGAAGATCAATTTGGCATGATACATGAACTAAATAATGATTACAAGGAAAAAGGTGACCTTAAGGTTAAGCTACAATGGCGGAAGAAAAAAAACACAATGGTTGATCAATTTTTAGTTTTAGTACTATAAAACAAAGATCTGAAGCAAATACTCTAACAAATGAAAGGAAGATTACCTCCACGGCCTTGGATCGATTCCATAGAAGGTGATCCTTTTGTTATCTATTCACACTCCTCTTTCGGCACTGGAATCTGCACATATAGTGGCTTTCCCCAAAATGAGACCTTGGCCTCTTAATTGGACTTTTTGTAGGGTCGTGTGGTTAATATGGGTCACTCAAATTTACAAGTAGTATCACTCAGATTATCTACTCCTCTTGTAGATCTTGATATTCTTCTAGCTTAGGTTTGCATGATATAAATTTTAGTGTCTTCCTTATTATGTTTCTTCCTCTATTTTTAGCTCCTATATCCTATCTTCTTCCTTCTCGTATTCGTTATCACATTCCTTATCATGTTCCTTATGACCTTCCTTATCATATTCCTTATGACATTCTTTATCCTATTACTTATGATATTCCTTACTCCATTTCTTTGACTAGTCCTCCTCATATTCCTTATGCTGCTCTTCCCATTTCTGAATTTATTCTATATCCAGATCTTTAAACTCCTATAACACTATTACTTTAATATTTATGTGTACTATGTGTTCTCTTTTTATTTACTTGTATCCTATATTCTTTGTTATCTTCCTTATGAGATGGTCAAAACTTTTGAGTCTATTCCTTATGATCTTCTTAAACTTAGGAATTCATTCCTATATAAATTTGGTGTATCTGCTTGTCATACCACTTCCTTTCTATCCTTACAAAGGTCCTCTACCTTTTTTTTCCTTATCCTCCTATCCCTCGTCCTCCTTATGCACTCCCGTATAAGTATGGGAGGATCATCCCTTTCAAGGGACGTCACCCTTTATATGGAGGCACCAACTCCTATAAAAGGGTTGGCCCTTTATAACACAATTCATAATGATATTAATATTTATTTTATATTTATATCAATAATTATATCTTATAATAATAATGATTAATATTAATAATTATAATTTATATCATTTTGATATTTGATAATTATGTTTTCTATTTATATTTATAATCATATATTTGATTATTAGAATATTTATAATATTTAGTTTATACCATGTAAGTATATTCGACTATGAAATTTAATGTCATTTATATCTTTAATTTAAATGATTAAAATTCATAATTGATTCAATTAGACATTAGTGATATGGGGACATGACAGTCCTCCCAAGAGATGAGGACATTTAACGACAGATCGTTATGAACTGCATACCACAGTGGCATTGCCTTTTGCATAATGACTATGCAGAGACAACTGGCAAGCTAGGGTTTTAGTTAAGATTTAATATAACTAGGATAATAAGAAATATTGAAAGATATCAAACACTGACACTAATATCAATCTACTAGATTAAAACATATCAGTAGGAATGCCAAGCATCTCCAAGTTCCAAAGCCAACTACCTGCACATCTATGGTGAGAATGGAGGGGCACTACAAAATCAGATTTTTGTATTAATGATTTAAGTCAACTTTAATAATATTTATCTTGCCATCGATGGCTCTTGATAGAGGTTGGTGAGAATGATTAATGGGGGCAAAAAATATCTTTGGGAGCAGCTCGTTGGGGAGAGATAGTGGCCGTTCATTTTGGAGAGGGAGTCTCCCTTCTTCTGGAGAATCAAATGCCTCATTTAGGGGCTCTTAAAAAAAATAGAACATAAAATAGGGGAAATGAAGCGCAGGAGGAAAGGAATAACTGAGGTGAGCAGATCAAGTTGCAAGATTTGAGGTGAGGTTAAGGGTGTTGCAAGTATGTGCCTAATTGTTGTTGTCATTGATGTCAACATATCTATGTTGTCATTGGTGTCAACTGTATCCTATTTTGTTATTTGGTTAGAAGCCTTATATGTTGAGGATATTGAAAAAATTAGCCCATTCGGAAGAAGCAGGAAGTAAACAATGAATCACAGTGAAGACAGTGAAATGCATACTAAAAAACAATCCAGAAGATTGCTCTACATTTCTTGTTGACTAAAGATCTTGGTTTGCAGATTGGAAGTTATTTAGAGGCATGTCTGAAGATGCTAAATCCTAAGTTTGAGTCTCTGGTATGAAGATTTGAGTGAGTTACATTCATCAGAGTAAAACCTGCTTTTTCTGATTATTCACTAGTGCCTAAGAGAAAGTATTTTGCTCTGCATTCCTCTGCATTAAAGTATTTTTCTCTGCAGTTCTAAAGGGAAGTCTGGGATGATGATAAGTGCCTACAACTACAATGGTTCATGTTTTGGTGGTCCTCAAGCTATCTTTCTTTTATGACAGTTGAAGACAGTGAAGTTCATGTGCTCCAGTGTGAAGAATCTCATGGATAAAGTGGTTTGAGTTTATACGGTTGCTCCTGGTGATTTCAACATGCTTATGGATACCTCTTGATCATGTTCCTACCTTTACATTGGTCCACGTTAAGGAATTGAGATCATGTTTGAAGATTATTCCCAGATAACGTAGCGTGTAACCAGTCTTAGCTGACTTGGTTAACTCCAGTGATTGTAGAGATCTCTTGAAGATTATAAAAGCATATTGTGGCATGGAAGATCATGTTTGAGTCCTAGCTAAAGTGTGGCATGATCCACACACATCAATACTACATTTCCTTTGCATAATTTTGAATTAGGTCAAGACCTATTTTGTAAATGTTTGTAATGCCAACCTTGGAGATTATTCCAATGGTTGATGATTGTAATGCCGACATTGATGATCATTCCAAGGTTGATGAAGTGTATAAATACTTGTAATTGAGTCGTGGAAAAGATGTCCTTGTGTGAAGATGAGAAGATAGGGAAAGAGGTGGAAAGGAAGAGTAGAGCAGAGGAACTATTGTACTTTAATGTATTAATCTTAGACATGAAGAATATGTTGATCATGGCAGTGAGCCACTAGTAGGGTTTAACAACCCTTAGAGTTTAATAGCCCTCATTGTAATCTTTCTAGGTTTAGGGTTGAGACAGCGAGCCTACTAGACCTAGCTGTACTTCATGGTAGTGAGCTAGTATGTTCTAGGCCCGTGGAGTGACCAAGCCTGAACATCATTTTTCAAAGATTGCAATATATTTTGAGAACTAATCCTCTCCTTGGTTTTTCCCCACCTTGGGATTTTCCACATAAAAATCTAGTTTCTCTTGTGTTTAATGTTGCATATGTGTTTAAGTTTCTGATTTCATGCATTCATTGTTTAATCATAATAACTGTGGACAAGTGATTAATATTTAAGTGCAGAAGTGTTTGAGTTTTTGGGACAGCTAATTCACCCCCCTCTCAGTTGTCCAGCGCATTTCAAAAATTGGTATCAAGGCAAGGTTCCTCTGAAGAAAGTCTAACAACTTGAGGAAGATCCAAAATGTCTTATAGGAAGGAAGCATCACATTTTGATGGGACGAGTTATGCTCTTTGGAAGGCATGAATGAAAAGCCATCTTCTTTGTCTTGGTTATAGAGTATGGAAAGCTACAGAAGCAAAATACACCATGTCTCAAAATGGTTTGATGACTGAAGATGAAATCAAAGAATATGAAGTGGATGTCAAAGCAAAAGATGCCCTATTAATTTCATTAAGTGACTCAGTACTAATGAAAGTTGTGGATCTTGAGACTGCAAATGAGGTTTGGGAGAAGCTGAAAAATCTATATGAAGGAGATGATTCTGTGAAGGAAGCCAAGCTACAAAGTTTGAAAGTGAAATATGAGAGTTTGAAGATGAAAATATAACAACATTTATGCAAAGAGTTGATGAACTTGTCACTGGGATAAAAGGTATGGGGGAACTCTCAGTGATAAGGAAGTTGTGATGAAAATTCTCAGATCACTACCAAGTCCTACAGTCACAAGGTAGCTGCAATTGAAGAATCTATGCAAGTAAAAACTATTGACAGAGATCAGTTACTTGGTAAGCTTACTACCTTTGAAATGAGAGAGTTTGGTGATGCCCTACCAAAATTTGAGTCTGCCTTCAAAGCCAACACTTCTAGGAAAATCTCCAGATCAAAAAAGTACAAGGTAGAATCTGATCATTACTTTGATGAAATTGAAGCCAACTTTGCGGATAGACTACAAAGAGGGTCTAGTAAGTTTAAAGGTAAATTAACTTTTAAATGTTTCTCCTGTGGTAAATTAGGTCACTTTCCTTCTAGATGCCCTGAAAGAATTGAAAGAAGTAGAAAAAGATATGAGAATAGGCCTAGGATCCAAAAGAAATGTTATTATGTTGAAGATTTTGATGATGAAGGAGTATTAGATAATGGTGAACCAGATAATTCTAGTACTTCTAGTAATGAATTCTTGTTTATTGCTATTAAGAAAGAACCTATGTCTACTAATCTTGCTAGTTGTGTGAAGGAAGAAAAACCAGTGGAAAGTGCTTTGGCTGCTTAGGTTGTTGAAGACAAAGATGAATGGGTTATTGATAGTGGCTGCTCTCACCACATGACTAGTGACAAGAGTAAGTTTGTGAGTTTGGAAAGATATGATGGTGGACTGGTTAGGTTTGGAGATGATACAACTAGTAAGATTTGTGGAAAAGGATCTATTTCTTTTGATGCCAAGCATAATACTAAAGATGTCTTGTATGTGAAAGGATTAAAGCACAATCTTTTGAGTGTGGGTCAGATGTGTGACAAAGGTTATGATTTAAGCTTCAAGGACAATGGATGCAAGATTAGGGAAAGCTCCAAAACAATCATTGCAACTAGTAAGAAGACTAGAGGTAATATCTATCACTTGAAAGGAACTGATAACTATTGTTTGTTGGCTCAGATTGATGAAAGTTGGCTATGGCATAGAAGGCTATGTCACATCAATTTTGATAACATTATGAAGATAAGTATTGCATAGGTTGTTAGAGATTTGCTTAAGCTTGTGAAGCTTGCTAATCCTATTTGCAAGGAGTGTCAATTTGGGAAACAAACAAGAACAAGTTTCAAAAGCAAGGACCAATTAGTTGATGGACTACTGGAACTAGTGCATATAGATTTGTGTGGACGTACCAGAGTAAGAATTTTGTAAGGAGACAAGTATTTCATGTTGCTTATTGATGATTATTCTAGAATGACTTGGGTTACCTTTTTGAAGGAAAAAGCAGAAGCTCTAGATAAGTTCAAGGGATTTAAGGAAATGGTTGAAAATGATATGGATTTGAAGATCAAATGTTTGAGGTCTGATAGAGGAGGAGAGTTTACATCAAATAAATTTAATTATAAAGAGATAGTTATCTACACCTAGAACTCCACAACAAAATGGAGTTGTTGAAAGAAAAAATAGAACAGTTCAAGAAGCTGCTAGAACCATGATGAAGGAAGTTAATCTTCCAGAAGTATATTGGAGAGAGGCAATTCATAGTGCTACTATATACATCCTAAACATAGTCCAAGTCAAAGGTAACAGTTCAAAGACTCCTTATGAATTGTGGCATGGTAAAGTTCCTACTGTGAAATATCTCAAAGTTTTTGGTAGCAAATGTTATATCAAAAGACAAGAAGATCTAGGCAAGTTTGATGCTAGATGTGATGAAGGAATCTTTCTTGGTTACTCCATCAAGAGTAAGGCCTACCAGTGCTATAATAAGAGGTTGAATAAGATAATTGAGAGTACAAATGTCAAAGTTGATGAAAGCAAGGAGAGGTGTCCATAATCAAGTGGATATGAATCAGATAAACTAGATGTTTCAGCAAGCAAAGAAGTGGTGCAGCATGAAGACAACTCAGATGAAGAGGAACAAGCTCTGAAAGTGCTACCAAGACACCAAGGTATGTAAAACTTAATCATTCTGAAGATCAAATCATAGGAGATAAGAGCAAAGGAATCCTGACCAGAAGAAGAGTGGTAGAAGAATAAGTAAATTTTTGTCTTATTTCCAAGATTGAACCTAAGCCTGTGAATGAAGCTTCCAATGATAAGAATTGTGTAAAGGCTATGAAAGAAGAATTGATGCAGATAGAGAAGAATTAGACTTGGGATCTTGTTCCCAGACCAGCAGATAAAAATGTAATTGGCACCAAGTGGGTCTTTAGAAACAAGATGAATGAGAATGATAAAGTGGTAAGAAACAAAGCAAGGTTGGTATGCAAAGGATACTCTCAAGTTGAAGGAATAGATTTTGAGGAAACATTTGCACCAGTGGCAAGGATTGAAGTTATAAGAATGTTTTGGCATTTGCAGCCTGCAAAGATTTTAAGGTATATCAGATGGATATGAAGTCTGCATTCTTGAATGCAGAATTGGAAGAAGTCTATATTGAATAACTGGAAGCCTTCCAGTCATCAGATCAGGGTGACATGGTATGGAGATTGAAGAAGGCATTGTATGGATTAAAACAAGCCCCTAGGGCTTGGTATGCTAGGTTGGATAAGTATCTGATACAGTTAGGATTCAGCAAGGGTACTACCGACAACAATCTCTATTTCAAGATCAATAATAAACAAATTCTAATTGTTGCAATCTTTGTTGATGACATTATCTTTGGAGGCAATGAAGGTATGTGCATAGTTTTTTCTGGAGAAATGCAAAGTGAATTTGAAATGTCCATGTTTGGTGAGATGAATTTCTTTTTAGGTTTGCAAATAAATCAATCAGATAAAGGTATCTTCATTTCTCAGTCTAAGTATGTGAAAGAGTTGTTAAAGAAGTTTGGGATGGAAGACTCTAAACTAGTAAATACTCCTATGGTAACTAGTTGTAAGTTGAGTAAAAATGATGATTCACCTATGGCATATCAGAAAAGATATAGATCTAAGATTGGAGGATTACTTTATCTGACTCAAACCAGACCTGATATAATGCATGCAGTTTGTCTTGTGGCAAGATTTCAAGTAGAACCTAAGGAGTCACATGTGATGGCAGTCAAGAGAATTCTAAGATATTTGAAAGGAACAATGGATTATGGTTTGTGGTATCCAAAGGATAATGATTTCACTCTCAGTGCATACATTGATGCAGATTGGGCCAGAGATGCGGATGATAGAAAAAATACAAGTGGAGGTGCATTCTTCTTAGGAAAAAGGCTGGTATCTTGGATAAGCAAGAAACAAGATTCAATATCTCTGTCCACTGCAGAAGAAGAATATATTGCAGCAGCATGTAGTTGTACTCAAGTGTTCTTGATGAAGCAAACATTGAAGGACATTAGAGTTATGTATGAAGATCCAATTGCAATCTTTTGTGATAATACAAGTGCCATAAACATATCAAAGAATCCAGTAATGTATTCAAGGACAAAGCACATATCCATAAGATATCACTTTCTGAGAGAAAAGGTGATAGAGAATGAAGTCAAGTTGGAGTATGTCTCTACAAAAGATCAGATTGCAGACATTTTCACTAAGTCTCTGCCTAAGGATACCTTTGAGTATCTCTGAGAAAAGTTAGAGGGTATCACCCCTCCTACTCTAAACTAAGATGCATAGAAGTGCATCAGTTTGGAGGTACCTAAAAATCCTTCTCCAAATCCGGATTGATGCCTGTAAGGTTACTTCTCAAGGGGAGTAGTTAGATGAAGAGAGTTCAGAAGATAGATTGGATCGGAACAACAAAATGCAAGTATGTGCCCTTTTCCATTGATTTCAAAGGGGGAGAGAAATCATGTGAAAAACTTAGAGAGAAAAAGTGCAGATGTGTAAAGAGATAAGGGGAGAATCTTGTCTTGATGGTTGTTACAATTTTTCACATCATATGTTTCCATCAATGACAAAATGGGAGATTGTTGCAAGTATGTGCCTAATCGGTGTTGTCATTGATGTCAACATATATTTGTTGTCATTGGTGTCAACTGTATCCTTTTTTTTATTTGGTTAGAAGCCTTATATGTTGAGGATATTGAGAAAATTAGCCCCTCTAGAAGAATCAGGAAGTAAACAGTGAATCACAGTGAAGACAGTGAGTTGCATACTGAAGAACAATCCAGAAGATTGCTCCACTTTTCATGTTCACTAAAGATCTTGTTCTACAGATTGGAAGTTATTTAGAGGCATGCTTGAAGATGCTAAATCCTGAGTTTGAGTCTCCGATATGAAGATTTGGGTGAGTTACATTCACCAAAGTAAAACCTATTTTTTCTGATTATTCACTGGTGCCTGAGAGAAAGTATTTTGCCCTGCATTCCTCTGCATTAAAGTGTTTTGCTCTGTGGTTCTAGAGGGAAGTCTATGATTATAAGTGCCTACAACTATAATGGTTTGTGTTTTGGTGGTCCGCAAGCTATCTTTCTTTTATGACAGTTGAAGACAGTGAAGTTCATGTGCTTTGGTGTGAAGAATCTCATGGATAAAGTGGTTTGAGTTTGTGCGGTTGCTCCTGGTGATTTCAACGTGCTTGTGGATACCTCTTGATCATGTTCCTACCTTTACATTGGTCTGCGTTAAGGAATTGAGATCGTGTTTGAAGATTATTCCCAGATAACATAGCGTGTAACCAGTCTTAGCCGACTTGGTTAACTCCAGTGATTGCAAAGATCTCTTGAAGATTATAGAAGCGTATTATGGCATGGAATATCATGTTTGAGTCCTAGCTAAGGCGTGGCATGATCCGCACACATCTATACTACATTTCCTTTGCGTAATTTTGAATTAGGTCAAGACCTATTTTGTAAATGTTTGTAATGTTGACCTTGGAGATTATTCCAATGGTTGATGATTGTAATGCCGACCTTGATGATCATTCCAAGGTTGATGAAGTGTATAAATACTTGTAATTGAGTCATGGAAAAGATGTCCTTGTGTGAAGATGGGAAGATATGGAAAGAGGTGGAAAGGCAAAGCAAAGTAGAGGAACTATTGTACTTCAATGTATTAATCTTAGACATGAAGAAGATGTTGATCATGGAAGTGAGCCTGACAATGAGCTGCCAGTAGGGTTTAACAACCCTTAGTGTTTAATAGTCCTCATTGTAATCTTTCTAGGTTTAGGGTTGAGGTAGTGAGCCTGCTAGACCTAGATGTACTTCATGGCAGTGAGCCAACATGTTCTAGGCCCGTGGAGTCACCAAGCCTAAACATCATTTTTCAAAGATTGCAATATATTTTGAGAGCTAATCCTCCCCACGGTTTTTCCCCACCTTGGGGTTTTCCACGTAAAAATCTAGTGTCTCTTGTGTTTAATGTTGCATCTGTGTTTAAGTTTTTGATTTCATGCATTCATTATTTAATAATAATAAATGCAGACAAGTGATTAATGTTTAAGTGCCGAAGTGTTTGATTTTTTGGGACAACTGATTCACCCCCCCTCTCAATTGTCTGGCACATTTCAACAAAGGGGAGTGTGATTAGAATCACCTTTGCGGGAAAAAGGTATTCGCATCAGTTATTTGTTTTTCCAGCACAAAAAACTAAAATCAGTTTGCTACGATTTTCTTAACCATAGAAAAATAGAAACCCCATTGCTACGTTTTAAAGAAATATGCCAAAATTTATATCAATGCAATATATTTACATTGACTCTTTCCTTGAAATTATTTTTAATATGTAGAACTATTTTCTTAATTCTTTAGATAAAAGGAGGTTTTCAAAGAAAGATCATGAGGTTTCTAATTTATAATTTTTAGGTAAAATGAGGGTTCAACCTTTTAGAGAATATAATGAGGGCATCCATACAAAAAAACTAGGATGCA
This sequence comes from Cunninghamia lanceolata, assembly GCA_027924645.1. Taxonomy (NCBI): domain Eukaryota; kingdom Viridiplantae; phylum Streptophyta; class Pinopsida; order Cupressales; family Cupressaceae; genus Cunninghamia; species Cunninghamia lanceolata. Next base: position 10,904,039 of record BSBN01000082.1, on the reverse strand, counting down.
ATGATAGAGATTGAAGAGATCTAAGTCCCATGGAACCCTTTTGATTTACGATGACTTTTCTAAAGAGATTTTCCATGCAAATTTTACACCTGACAAATACCCCCTTCATTATGTTTTGTGAACGTCCTTACCCTATTCTAAGGCTCTCATTTTGGTATGGTGACAAAATTAGTCGAATCTGGCTTTAAACCCGCCAGTAGCTTTTGTTTAAAATTTTCTTTAGCCTTTTCAACAATCCATTTTGTGTAAATCCTACAGTCATTGCTTCCATGCGATGACGCCTCCTTGGAGACATTATGTTAAACAGTTCATGTGCCATTTCTAAGCTGCCATCTTGGCATAGGTAATGAGGACGTGGTAAAGGTTATGTAATTTGGCTTTACACCTTCTATGTTGCATTCATGTGAAAGTTTCTAAGGATTTTTTTCAGATCCTTTTTGTGCATATCCTGCAATCATTACAGTCCATGAGATGGTTTTGCTTTGAGGCGTTCTGTCAAACAATCCATGTGCCATGTCCATGTTTGCACAGTCATGTTTCTTGAAATTTTTTTAAAGCTTTCCTTTAAAATAAATCCATTTGAGCTGATCCTATGGTTGTTTCAGTCCACGTGATCATGTGTGGCTCATGTTCCTTGTTAGAATTGCAATCTAAACATCCTTATCAGGTTTCCTCCCAATCTTGTGAATCATAATAATGCAAGTATGTTTTCTGGATTCTAGCTTAATAGTTTTCTTTATCTAATCATGTTTTATATTGTTTGCTACTGATTAGTGATCTAACTATACTATAATGAATATATGATTGTTTTTTTTTAATTAAGTTAATGATGAATGTTTGAATGGTATTTGATCTATTTTTATTAGTGGACGTGAACAACTGTTTAAATGATTTAATAGCAATGTTTGCATGGCTATTTTAAATGGTTTTAATGATAGTTTTTAGTGGCTTTTTCACTATTTCATATTTGTTATGGATACCTCATTTGGTTAAACAAGATTATCTTAGGTCTAGGTAATTAGATCGGTTATTTAGAGTGGCTCTCTATGGGCCTGGGGCCCGCAAGTGGCTGCCAGGGGAACTAGTAGTAGAGTAATAGTAAACAAGTGATAACATAATAAAATATTGGGGTAAAAACACTAATAAGATAATGAGTCCTTGTGCATGGCCTTGATTTCTTGTAAAGGTTAAGGATGCATATGAGAAGGCCTATCCATTTGCGGGGCATCGAGCTATCCATCTGTGGGGTGTTGATTCGGGCATGATTGAGGCTCCTCGTCCATATGAGAGGTGTACTTGGTTCCATGTGGTGCCGTCCATTCAAGAACTCATGATCACTCCATCTTCTTTACATTTTAGTATCTAGTACCTTAGCCTAACCTATGATTTGGAAGAGCATCTCTATGTTATGACATTGTATTTATGCATTGTTTTCCGTGTCTACTCCGTGATTGATGTGAGTGTTGGCTATCTTGTATACCCTTACTTTGTTACTTTTGTTTGGTCCTTGTGACTACCTTCGAGCATGGTGGGTGTTGTTATATGGAGCCTAATCAGACTCGGAGGTTATATTTACCCCACTTTTATCGGCGCGGTTTCCCCCCAAATTCCTACGGGGTCAAGGGGCAGTGCCCCTTGCGGGGTCCAAGGGCAGCACCCCTGGCACGTTCCCTGTCGCGATACAGGGCGGGGTCGAGGGGCAGTGCCCTTGTGGGGGCTCGGGGGCAACGCCCCCGAAACCTCACACAGTTTTTTATTATTTTATAATGCACCGGGAGTTAATTTTTTTTTCATTGACCGACATAAGAAAACCCTATTTTGTAACCGACAAAAAGCTTGATAAAAAGCGGCTAAGGGTTAGGGTTTTGATATTGTATTGTAGCATTTTGCAGCGGTATTGAGTTGCAGGGATTGCTGATTGTAATCGGTTTGATTTACTGGATAATAATATTGGACTCTCTGTTTGGTGGATGTAGCCCGAGTTTGGGTGAACCACGTTAAAAATTGTCTCTCGCTATTATTATTTCTATGTATTTCCATTTCTCTGTTTAATCTTTATTTGCATTTAATTGATATCTTCTACCGGCTAACCCTAACAAGTGGTATCAGAGCGGGTTATGTTCAATTATCGTCTGCAGGAAAGTCTCAGGTTGAGTGGGAGCAATGGCAGACGAGGGTAAAACGAAGGTTGATAAATTCAATGGGTAGAACTATCAGTTATGGAAGATGCAGATGGAGGATTACCTCTATCAAAAGGATTTATGGAGGCCGTTGGAAGGAGTAGCCAAGAAACCAGCAACAATGTCTGATGAGGATTGGAATCTTCTTGACAGAAAGGCACTAGGAACCATTCGGTTGTGCCTGGCACCATCGGTGGCATTCAATATAACAGAAGCGAAGACAACAGATGGTCTGATGAAAGCTTTGGCAAAATTGTATGAAAAACCCTCAGCCTCAAATAAAGTATTTCTCATGAAGCAGTTGTTTAATTTGAAAATGGTTGAAGGTGGATCTGTGACAGGTCATTTAAATGAATTTAATATGATTGTCAGTCAGTTGACTTCTGTAAATGTAAAATTTGATGAAGAAGTTAGAGCTCTCTTGATATTATGTTCATTGCCTGAAAGCTGGGATAGTTTGGTAATGGCGGTTAGTAACTCTGTTTCTGGTTCAAATACCCTAAAATTTGATGATGTTGTTGGTGTTATTCTGAGTGAGGAAATTCGTAAGAAAAGCTCAGGTGGATCCAAATCAGGCAGTGTTTTGAATACAGAAAGCAGGGGCAGATCAAAGGAGAGAGGAAAAGGTTCTGGAGGTCATGGGAAGTCACGAGGAAAATCAAAGGACAAAAGATCCCAAACCAGACGATAGAAGGATTGCTGGTACTGTGGAAAACCAGGTCATCTGAAGAAAGATTGTTGGTCTCGGAAGAATAAAGAAGGAGACAAACAAGAAGGCAATAAGGAAGCAAATGTGGTAAGCAATAAGTCTGAAGATGATGCTTTGATTCTTTCCCTAGATAATGCTGATGATTCATGGGTTTTAGATTCAGGGGCCTCATTTCATGCTACGCCCCATAGAAGTTATTTCCTTGATTATGTCCAAGGGGATTTTGGGCTAGTTTATTTGGGAGATAACGAACCCTGTCAGATTGTTGGAAAGGGAAGAATCAAGATTAAGTTGCAGAATGGGAATCATTGGCTACTACAAGAGGTAAGGCATGTTCCAAGGCTCAGTAGGAATTTAATTTCAGCAGGGCAGCTAACTGAACAAGGTTGCATTGTTACATTTACTGATAAAAATTGGAAGGTTTCAAAAGGTGCCTTAGTAGTAGCAAAAGGTGTGAAAGTAGGCACCTTATATCTTTGTACAGGTCATACTGTTCCTTCTACTTTAGCTGTTACAGAGAAAAAACAAACAGGTTCAGGAACAGTTACTGCAGGTTTGCAGGAAGAGACTAGAAAAGTTGCTGTAGGTTCTGAGACAACACTATGGCATAACAGACTTGGGCATATGAGTGAAAAAGGTATGAATGTACTTCATTCTAAGAAAGTTTTACCAGGTCTGAAATGTATTAATATGGATTTCTGTGAAAGTTGTGTGTATGGAAAACAAAAGAGAGTCAGTTTTCTCAAGGATGGGAAGCAAAAGAAAAATGAAAAGTTGGAGCTTGTGCATACAGATGTATGGGGACCAGCTCAGGTATCTTCTCTTGGTGGCTCTCGGTATTATGTTACATTCATAGATGATGCAACTAGGAAGGTCTGGATTTATTTTCTTAGACAGAAATCTGATGTATTTGAAACATTTAAGAAATGGAGAAGCTTGGTTGAGAATGAGATGGGTAAAAGATTAAAATGTCTCAGATCTGATAATGGCGGTGAGTATTGCAGCAAAGAATTTGAAGATTATTGTTCCTTTAATAGAATTCGTAGGCAGAAAACGGTTCTAGGGACTCCACAGGAAAATGGAGTGGCTGAACGCATGAATAGGACAATAATGGAGCGTGCAAGGACCATGAGATTGCATGCTGGGCTACCTTTAAACATGTGGGCAGAGGATGTCAACACTGCTGTATATTTAATTAACAGAGGTCCTTCAGTTCCTTTAGGCTGTGGTATTCCAGAGGAAGCATGGACAGGCAAGAAGGTGAGTTATTCTTTTCTGAAAACCTTCGGCTGTGAAGCATTTGCACATATAGATTCTGAAAATAGAACCAAGCTGGATGTGAAATCAAAAAAATGTACCTTCGTTGGATATGGCATTGATGAATTTGGTTATAGGCTTTGGGATTTTGAAAATCAGAAAATTGTGAAAAGCAGGGATGTTATATTCAATGAGAAGGTGTTGTACAAAGATCAGTTGCAGCAGCATGAGAAGAAAGAAAAGGATTATGTGGTGCTGGATGATACTCCAAATAGTGATGTTCCAGTGGTTCCTCATGCTCCGCAACAGCAACCAGAAATACCACAAACTCCAGTGAATGTTAGACGGTCCACAAGGATAAGTAGACCTCCTGAAAGGTTTTCTCCCTCTTTGTATTCTATTTTGTTAACAGATGCTGGTGAACCAGAAGGGTATGATGAAGCTATGCAGGTGGATACACAGGTTCAGTGGGAGCTTGCAATGAAAGGAGAAATGGACTCCTTGCTGAAAAATCAGACTTGGGAATTATGTACGTTACCTATAGGTAAAAAGGCTTTACCAAATAAATGGGTTTACAGGCTGAAAGAGGAAGCTGGAGGTAAGAAAAGATTTAAGGCCAGGTTAGTTGTAAAAGGATTTGCACAGAAAAAGGGCATTGATTTTGATGAGATATTTTCTCCAGTTGTCAAGATGACTTCTATTCGTACTGTTTTAAGTATTGTGGCTGCTGAAGATTTACACTTGGAACAGCTAGATGTTAAAACTACCTTTCTCCATGGTGATTTGGAGGAGGAGATCTATATGGAACAGCCCCAAGGATTTGCGGTCAAAGGTAAGGAGAAACTAGTGTGCAGATTGCAGAAGAGTTTGTATGGCCTGAAACAAGCACCTCGGCAATGGTATTTGAAATTTGACAGTTTTATGGCTGAGCAAGGCTACAGTAGGTGTAATTCTGACCATTGTGTTTATTTTAAGAGGTTCGATAATGACAGCTACATTATTTTATGTTTATATGTTGATGACATGCTTGTAGCTGGGTCTAACATGGATCACATAAGAGAGTTAAAATAGCAGTTGGCACAATCATTTGATATGAAGGATTTGGGGGCAGCAAAACAAATCCTTGGTATGAAAATTTGCAGAGATAGGCTGAACAGAAAATTGACTCTATCTCAGGCTGCTTATGTTGAAAAGGTGTTGCAAAGATTCCACATGGAGAATGCAAAAGCTGTCAGTACACCTTTGCCTAGTCATTTGAAATTGACTAAGGACATGTGTCCTAAGACACAAGAGGAGGAAGAGAAAATGTCCAAGGTACCATATGCTTCAGCTGTAGGCAGTTTAATGTATGCCATGGTATGCACGAGACTGGATATTGCACATGCTGTAGGAGTCGTTAGCAGGTATATGAGTCATCCCGGATTAGAGCATTGGAATGCGGTAAAATGGATTCTCAAGTATTTGAGAGGTACATCCAATAAACACTTATGTTTTGGGGGCTCTAATACTGATTTAGCAGGTTATGTAGACTTAGATTTGGCAGGAGATATTGATACTAGGCGGAGTACTACAGGTTATGTCTTTACTGTAAGTGGAACAGCGGTAAGTTAGATTTCCAGGTTGCAAAAGGTGGTTGCTTTATCCACCACAGAGGCAGAATATGTAGCTGCAACAGAGGCAAGCAAGGAGATGATATGGCTGCAATCTTTCATGAATGAATTGGGCACACAACAGGTTAACAGTTATTTGTTTACAGACAGCCAAAGTGCCATACATCTTGCAAAGAATTCTTCCTTGCATTCAAAGACCAAACATATACAGTTGAGGTATCACTTCATTCGGTCGGTGTTGGATGATGGACAGTTACAGCTGGCAAAGATACATACAGATGACAATCTAGCAGATATGTTTACAAAGGCAGTGACAAGGGAGAAGCTAAGCTCTTCTTCAGCTTCGGTTGGTCTTCTAGACTGAACACAACAAAAATAGAACAGCAGAGTCCAGGGTGCTTATTTCCAGTGGGAGCTACAGGGTCAGTGGTGTTATGATCAGTCTCCAAGTGGGAGATGATATGGTGTGGAGTCTGATCAGTCTCCAAGTGGGAGATTGTTGTTATATGGAGCCTAATCAGACTCGGAGGTTATATTTACCCCACTTTTATCGGCGCAGTTTCCCCCCAAATTCCTACGGGGTCAAGGGGCAGCGTCCCTTGCGGGGGTTTGGGGGCAGCGCCCCCAAGACGGGGTCAAGGGGCAGCGCCCCTTGTGGGGTCCAAGGGCAACGCCCCTGGCGCGTTCCCTGTTGCCATACAGGGCGGGGTCGAGGGGCAGCGCCCCTGTGGGGGCTCGGGGGCAACGCCCCCGAAACCTCACACGGTTTTTTATTATTTTATAATGCACCGGGAGTTAATTTTTTTTCCATTGACCGACATAAGAAAACCCTATTTTGTAACCGAAAAAAAGCTTGATAAAAAGCGGCTAAGGGTTAGGGTTTTGATATTGTATTGTAGCATTTTGCAGCAGTATTGAGTTGCAGGGATTGCTGATTGTAATCGGTTTGATTTACTGGATAATAATATTGGACTCTCTGTTTGGTGGATGTAGCCCGAGTTTGGGTGAACCACGTTAAAAATTGTCTCTCGCTATTATTATTTCTATGTATTTCCATTTCTTTGTTTAATCTTTATTTGCATTTAATTGATATCTTCTGCCAGCTAACCCTAACAGTGGGGTGGTCTCGTATGAGTCCACATAGTTGGGAGGCATTGCCACCGCCATTGGGGACCAGTGAACAGGTTATTGGAGCACCAGTTGGAGATGTTCTCTCTCTCCATTACTTTTTCAATTGTTGTACTCATTCAGTTATTATATCATATTCATGGCTATGCCATTGTATTTGTATATTCTTTTATGTAATTGTACTCTCTTGAGAGAGAAGATGTAATCATATAATTTAATGAGAAGAAATGAGATGTTTCTTATTTTCTCATTTCTTATTTAGCTTACAAATTCCAGTGTGGGTATTAGATCTGCTTGTACTATGATGATTATGGATTCATGTTTATAATTGGAAATGGGATATAGGAACTTTGGAGTTGGTGTTTAAAATGAATATAGTTTTAATATAATGTTTTCACTGGAGGGTGAATTAGTCCTCTCCTTTGGGTTGTACATTCGGCCATACTTGATCATGAATGTTGTCGATCTATCGAATCGGCAACTGTATCATGTGTATGTTATCTATTTATGTCAAAAAAAAAATTCTTGTCCTCTTTTGGCTCTTACCCTTTGTGGTTACATAGCGGGATGTTACAAATAGAATAATAAAAGAATAATAATAGAATAATATAATAATAGAATCATAGAATGATAGAATAATAGAATAATAGAATGAAATAATAATAGAATGATAGAATGATAGAATAATAGAATAATAGAATGATAGAATGATATAATAAAAGCATGATAGAATAATAGAATGATAGAATAATAGATTAATAGAATGATATAATGATATAATGATAGAATAATAGAATGATAGATTGATAGACTGATAGAATAATAGGATAATATAATGATAGAATAATATAACGATAGAATAATAGAATAATAGAATGATAGAATAAAATGATGATATAATGATAGAATAATAGAATGATAGAATAAAATAATAATAAAATAATATAATGATAGAATAATAGAATAATATAATGATAGAATGATAGAATGATATAATAAAAGAATAATAGAATAATTATAGAATAATATAATGATAAAATGAAAGAATGATATAATGATAGAATTCTTTAAGGTCAATGTGACCTAAGTCAATATCCTTAACCCTTGACAACATGTTTTCAATTATGAAAGAGATATCCAACCCTTGGTATTTATAATTCATCTTGACAAACCCAAGTAACCAGTTTGTGAGGTCATTGACAAGGATCAAGGCTACGGTGTTTAGGTTTGACCAGAGAGGGTTATAGTTAATGATTGGGAGAAATGAAGCTTCACGAGTCATGAAAAGATGCACAATTTACAATATACTATCCCCCCATAGATGCTAGCACTATATTCCAACAGAAAAGAGAAAGAGGTAGTGCACTCACCTTCATTGTGACATTTATGGGGAGGAAAAAGTTAAACGGACAATGATCAGGCTCCAGATCTCATTCCCAACAACAAATGTGAATTATGCATTAAGAAAAGTTTACTTTATAAGGTAAAAAAAGTGGGGGTAGGATTACATTAAATGCTCCTTCATAATAAATGTTACCATAAATCAATATGCCAAACCACTTCATTGAGTATCTTGACTTTACACAAACCACTCCCTTTTTACTTGAGATGCTTTATCAGAAAAATTGGCCATCGCAAAACTTAGCCATCGACAAACTTTCCACTTCGTAATGTGATGCCCCGTCATGCAACCCTAGAGAGTTAGGCTAACAAGTGATAAAATTACAGAATTTTTTTTTTGAAACAAGTAAATGCATTAGCACTAGATAAAATTAACATCCGATGATCAACTAACACCTCCAGGGAAAACATAACTGCATCAGAAAAACATAGATTCGTAACAATACAAGTAATATACATTTTGATGCAACATTACAATATTTATTTACAATATATGAAGAGTTACAAAAGATCAAATACAAGATTACATGATTACAAGATTCATGACTGATTACACCGGTTTACATTAAACAACAAGATCATACAATTCCAAAAATATAATACAGCTCTGGGGATGCAAGTACATGTCTGGAACTAGACCCACATCTGCTATGAAACACGAACCAGAAAGCCCATAGAAAACCAATGGATTAAGCTCTTCCACCCAACCATGTGGAATGCTGAGGTCCACCCCCCGAGCTAGGAGATAACGATGAGATTCCATTAAGTCAAAGGGTACAAGTAGGCAGATACAGACTTGACACAGGAAACACAGATCATCAAAGCAAGATAGAACTCCAGAGGTATCAACAAAAGATAACAAAGAGGAAGTAACTGGACTGCAGTAGGGAGAGTTTCATCGCATGGTCCTAGCATGGGTTATCTAGGCTATCTCTCTCTAGAAACCGGTCCCCATCTATGGTTATCCTGGCAGCCTCTCACTAGGCACCAACCCCATAGGGTGACACATGCAGAACTGACACATCCTCTCATGGAGACAAGGAGGTTGATTTTGCCAACCAAGCCTTCTCATCCCATCCTTAGCCCATGAGAGCACTAAAGGCATGGATGAGGCATCATACTTATCTTGTTATGTGATTACTACCTAGCCACCTAGATTAATTAATAGGGTATCACTTAGTTACAACTTCCATGGGGTTATCCAGGCAGCCACTTTGGGCAATAGCCCCACCATGGAAGCCACCCTCCTACATGCAACTAGAAACCCCTAACCAACAAATAGAAACTATTCAAAATGACATGCATGGAAAAGAGACTGCAAGGCATCTATCTTCTTTCATACTGATACATTACAAAGTCAATTTCAAATCCAATACTCAAACAACAATCTTTCCCCTATCCACTTCAAAATCTCATATCAAATGAAAACATTAAAACGACATGTCACATTGTTGCACTGGAACCAGGTAACTAAACCTTTGGAGTTGGGTAAAATTGGAACACAAAAACCACTATACAGATGTCATTCTACATTACTAGGACATGACATCCCCCTAGAAACATTAGTTTACACTTTGACCAAGCATAACTGTAAGACTCGAACCTAATTAAATACAATGAACCAATTAATACACGTTGATATGTTTTTTTGGGCAATTGAATTTTCAAGGAAGGTGATTAAATATCTAACAATCAAACTCGATCATATCACTTTTCGAACAATATATAAAAAAAATTAAATCATGGATTTAAAATCTCTCTGAAGAAATAATAATTTCATTATGATAATAATGTTACAATTTAATTTTTTTAATATTAAACCCACTAATCTTTAAATTTAAGATAACTAAGTTCATCTATCTTGACTTCATTGCTAACTATTCTATAGACTTCCCAAACTTCTAATACTAAGGACATCAAATTATTAATTCTAACACACCACTTCCATGCTTTCATTCTAAGGTTACATACTAACTCTAACCGAACATTTCCTTAACATAATTTAAATGATGACATTACTAGATCTATCCATTGCTGAGGCAACCTAGACATAAATTCATAATAGAAAGCATTCTAAAGTTGAATTACCACAAAAAACAACTTAATATTTACTAACGACAAGGTCTAGAGAAGATAGAAACCAAATTAGTAACTTTCTAAAGAATTCTGACTTCCCAAAAAAAAATTAACAAGAAAACTAGTTTTTAAACCATTTCCTAATCTATATTTCTTTTTTTTCTAGCAAATCTAAGTTTTTTAAAAAATAACATTGCACTGCATGCATTTACAAAGGGAATAATTTCATTAAGGTGTAAGAGATTTCACTCTAGATTTTAGGATGAACATCAGGCAATTAGCAGGGTAAACACAAAAATTACTGAGCATGAAGAAAGATTGGATGTCGTTATCCTCAATCAGAGAGAGAAAACTGTATGAAGAATTCTCAGACTTAAAAAAATACAAATTCATGATAGATGGCTAGGAGAAAGTAGATTATGAGTAAAATTTTTAGGAAATCAAATAAAAGAACAATGTAAATGCCAGCCTGAAATCATGGTGCTCAGGCAAAAACAAAAGTTTGGAATGTAATGCCTCCAGGGAGTCGTACGGCGGCGGCTGCAGTAGAGGGAAGAAAATTATTTTTGCACTACGTAACTTGTCCAAACTAACAGTCTTTAAACTCTTGTTTTCTGGCAGAATTTTGGGGTAAGAGGGATGGAGGAGGGCCATACAATGACACAATATGTAGAGCTACAATCTGATAAAACTTCATTTGAATATGCATAGCTTTAAACTCCATTTTGCTGGCAAGATTTTAGAACTTCAAATCCCAAAATGGAGGATACCTATGCGTATTGGTAGCATGATGCAATGAAGTCAAGGATATGCATAGGCGCGTGACAAGTTAGCAGATTTCTCTGTAGGTCATTGCAGGTTGAACACAGATGCTGCCAAGGCTTTGGATTCTTAAAAGATAGGCCATCGAGATGATTGCTAACTCGCTCCACATGATTTTATCAGGTATCAAAATGATGATTGCAAAGGTGGTCTAGAACACGCTGTAGGGGATTGACCAAGACACCCCAAATGATAATAGATGAGTGTAACTCTTGCCAACTGGTATACATGTGATGCCTAAGCAAGACTCAAATGCAGAGCCGAGCTACAGGAAGAATTCTATTATACACACAAGGAAAAATACGGTCCATTATAGGTGAGCTCATTATAGAGAGACCTTTAGAATCAAGCAAGAAGCCCGTTGAAAAAAAAAACACATAGGTGGAAATGAGAAAAGTGACAGGGAGATAAAAATAGACACAGAACAATGGATCCAAAAACAATAGAAGAGAGAGCGAATAACACATTTTCAAGGACACAATAATCATTCAAACCTTCAGAAAACATACCCAAAAATTTGGTCTGGAGCTTCAAAATTCTTTAGCTCCCCCAAAATCCTTCAGCTTCTCCTTCCCCAAATTTTCTAAAACTTTTGCCTCCCCCCTTCTCCAGAAACCTCCTCCCCAAATAACTCCCCCCAAAAGCAATAATAGACAAAGCTCAATAATCTCCCACTCCCGTGACTATTACAAAGAATCCCCTTACATCCCAGAAATTGAATGCAATTAAATTTTCTTTCTGAGAAAGATTTTCAAATCATGACAGACACTCCCAATAAATGTATTAACTAATAATATCTTTCCACTCACGACACTAAAATAAACAATTAATATAGTATAAGTTACATATGACAATTATCATTATTATTAATTATTAAAGCTATTAATTTAATCTTGATTAAAATATTTTTCATTATTTATTAACAATTAAATAAATACCATTATATCTAAACCTATTATTATAATAATTATAATAATCATTAATGCATTTCCAAAATACACATTGACTTTTAACCAAAACTCAACAATAACGCTACATACCACATGATGACCAAACCCGAGGTCAAAACCATAGAGTGACATCAAGACCCACGACTACAAACTGAAAACAAAGACTGACCTAGGGAACCCCATGATATCTCCCTTCCACATTATCCATTAGTGTAAGGGCATGCTCAGACCTACTAAGTTAGGTGGAGTTGATACCTGGTACTTGCAACCTACATCAAAATGATAGGTTGTATATGAGTATATGCATATATAACAAACACACAGAGTTAGGGAATCGCAGCGTAGTAGGGTGCTCAAAATGAGCAATACTACACCGTCCCTTCTCTGAAAGCATGGCAATAACATAAACACCTTTAACTATAAATCAGATATCAACAATTCACATAAAGTATGATAATATCTAACCATTACTGATCATGTCAAACACATCATAAGCTATAATATCCATAATGTCATCATAGTGATCATAGCAAATGTCCACAACTGCATCAATAATCTATAATCCAAAATAAGAAAAATAAACATAACCAATAAGTCTATCATCCAAATGTCTCAAAACTGTCTAATGCAACAGAAATACTATCAACTATCAAAAGCCAAAAATGAGGGGCATTACACGTAAATCGTATTTCAAACTTCTGTGTTTATATCAGCAAAAATTTAATTTCATGAACCTACTCTCCTTCTGATTGTATATATTTACCGCTTTATCGACAATTTCAGGATTTTGCAAACCAAGTGATTCTTTGACAAGCTTTGCAAGAGCTCAAAAATTTATAATTGTCAGCCAAATATTTCTTTCACAAACCATTAAATAGAGACTTCGTTTAACAAGACTTTCCTTTATTGGCGAAAAGGGCTTGACATGAACCAAATACAAGCTATCGAGTTATCAGGCTATTGTCTTGTCAGCAAAAATCAAAACTCAAGAACTAAAGACCGATAAGGAATCATGGGTTAAGTTCATGAGAGGCAAAGAAAGGCAATAAAAGAGACTTGACAAAAGAAGTGGCAAGACACCAACTGAGGAAAGGCTATCAGTAAAATTAGAGGTTCGTGAACTTGAATTTTTACCAATAGAGTTCGTGAACTCAAAAATTTTCTGACAAGGTTCACCGACTGAAGGTTTTCCTGGTAATATACAAAAGAAAGTCAAGTTTAGAAAAACCCAAAAACACCGATAACAAAGGGAAGATAAAAGGAAAAACTTCAAAGGCTTTAAGTTCAAGAAAAGAGAATTTTGCCGATATATGAGGAAAATGACTTAGACTTGGCGACACAAAACAAAGACAAAGAAAGAAGATCAAGACAGACCAAGTTTGAGTTGTACAAGGACAAAGATCAAAATTGGGGCAACAAGTAAATAACTCCATGAGGAAAAAGGCCAAGTTTATATTATCTTTGGAAAATATTACAATACAATCACTTCCTTCAATCCTACTACATCCACTCTAACAAATTATGTGTACTTGTGCAAAAACACTATATCTTCTACCTTATCAAGCTCTCAATGTATAGAAAATACATGTTATTTGAGAATACAAGAGGTGAGGCACCTAACATAGAAAAATTCCAACACCCCACATTGGGAATCCCACCACCAGGGTAATTTTAGTCAATAGTAATTCTTCTTAGAGCTTGCATAAATCACCAATAATGGATAGACTATCTTAGATGCTCACCTTGTCATAGCTAGCTAATAATAAAAGATTACTTATATCATTTCATAACCACCTATTAATTGTCATCCCAAGAATAACTTCCACCAAATTGGGTGCTTAGTTTACATAAATGCCCCTATTTACAATCCCAATGCACAAGATATATGAATAATAGTAAATAGTTAACCAATGCTGGTAAATAATTAATTATTGTTTCTAGTAAATGATTAATTACAATACCAGTAAAAATAAATTACTCTTGTTAATGAATCCTCCATCCCTTATGAATGTATTTACAAACAATATTTGGAATAATTAAATAACATAGGATTTATAAGTTTGATGGCACCTTAATCCTAACATTCTCCCACTTGACATCATAGATTGTAAATACATCCATAAAAAATATAAATCAACTAAGTACAAGAAATGAGGCCCATGGCCTCCTTGTACTAAGTGAACTTTTCTATACGCATAGGCTTGGTAAGATAATCTACAACATTCTCCTAAGTGTCAACCTTCTTCAACTCAATCTTTCCATTTTCAACCATTTCCTGAACAAAGTGGTACTAAACATCCACATGCTTAGTCAGAGCATGATACATTGGATTTTTTGCTAAACAGATTGCACTTTGGCTATCACAACCAATCTGAATTATCTTGCAATCAAAACCAATACATGTACACAATATTTGTAACAATACTACCTCCTTAGAGACATGGTAGCAGCCATATACTCTACTTCAATGGCAGATAAAGCAATCGTGGGCTGCCCCTTACTCATCCAACTCATAGCTCCTCCAAGCAGAGTAAATACATAGTCACTAGTGGATCTTTGACTATCAAAGTCACCTGCCTAATCTGCATCAACAAAACCTTGTATGTCCAATGTCTTATCCACACTATTAGTATCTAAATATACCAAACAATAATCACAAGTACCACACAAATATATTAACACCCTCTTCACATAATTCCAATGCTCTCTACTAGGGTTAGACATAGACTTGCTCAATATTCCCACTGCTTGGGCAATATCTAGCCTAGTGCAAACCGTTGCATACATCAAACTTAATACTACACTAGGATATGACATGTTAGACATATCTGCAAAATCATCTTCACACTTGGGACACATATCTAAAGTAAGCTTAGTTCAAACTGATAAAGGAATTCTAACTAGCTTATAGTGTTGCATATTAAATTTGTGCAAAATAGTATTCACATACTTACTTTGTGACAACCAAATCTTTTTGTTACCTTGATCTCTCTTTATTTCCATTCCCAATATGTACCTTGTTGCCCCTAGATCCTTCATCTCAAATACACTTGAAAGTTGATCTTTCATATCACTAATCATACCCTTGGTGTTACTAAAAAACATGTCATCCACATACAAGGCAATAATTAGTATATGATCATTAGTACATCTAATTTATATACACTGGTCCTCTTCACTTGTCACAAAACCCAATTTAATGATAAAAGAATTAAATTTTTGATATCACATCTAGGGTGATTGTTTCAAACCATAAAGAGATCGTTTTAATCTATAAGCCAAGTGTTCTTTCCCTTTTACCTCAAAACCTTTAGGCTATCGCATGTAATTTTCTCTTCTAGATCTTCATGTAACAATGTAGTCTTAACCTCCATTTTCTCAATTTCAAAATCATAAGCAGTAGCTATGGATAAAAGAAATCTAATAAAAGTTAACTTACCAACAAGAGAGAATATTTCACTAAAATCAACTCCCTCTCTCTGGGAGTATCCCTTGGCTACCAGTCTAGCCTTGTATTTTTCCAATGAACGATCTGCTCCAAATTTCTTCTTGTAGACCCACTTACATCCAATGGCCTTCCTTCCTTTGGGAAAACAAGCAAGATCCTAGGTATCACACAAGTCTAAGCCATCTCATCCTGCATGGCTTGTTGCCAAGACACCATCATATGCAATAATAGCTTCCCTATAGGACTTAGGTTCATCATTAGTACTTAATATAGGAAATACACAACAAAAATCTGGTGGGCTATACCTATCAACTAGATTTTGTTGTCTTGTGGATCTTCTCAAGGGTGGAGTAAGGGATTCTTCCTCTTGTTCTTCTACATGCTCAACCTCATCAATAATCTTAGTCATCCTTCTCAGAACTCTCACTTGAACCCTCTTCTTCCTCTCCATCCTCAAATTCATCATTTTTTATTCCTTATATACATCTTCTTTCTTAATTTCTAAATGCACTATCTTTTTCCCTTCATTATATTTTTGTTGTTTGGGATTAGAAACAACTCTAAGTTCCTTAAAAATCACATCTCTAGAATAGACAACTTTCTTGGTTTGAGGATTCCAAGGCTTATAACCTTTAACATTCTCACCATGTCTAACGAAGATGCATTTTTATGCTTTTCCTTGGAAACATGAACAAAATGCTCACAACAAAAAACCCTTAAATGTGAAACAAAAATCTTCTTACCTATCCACACTTCATAAGGTGTCAAATCAAGAGCCTTAAAAAGAGATATATTATCAAGTAAACAATAGTACTCATAGCTTCTACCCAAAATCATTTGTCTAACTGTGCACCACTTAACATAATTCTAGATCTTTCTATTATAGTTTAGTTCATGGACTTTCTACAACCGCATTCTATTAAGGTGTGTAATGAGTAGTCTTTTGCCTTATGACTCATGCATGCTTGTAAAAACTCATCAAATTCATGTTGATCATGATGTTAGTCATAAACAAACATAGAATAAAAGTTACACAACAACCTTTACTCATCTTGAAAGATATGATGAATTCAAAGAATTCATGATCCCAAGTCTCCGTCAATTAATACTTAATCAGCTGATGTTACTCAGCAGTTGATGTGTGTTGTTGTTTCCATTTTGGGGCCTTACATTTGCTTATCAGTAATATTCTATTCCTGCAATGATGCTACAGAGAAAGGTTATTCTACACAGTATATTCCTTCAAATGATGTGTCTATACTCAAATCTTTGCATGATATTTATCAATTGTACATGCCTTAACTTCAAATATGCTATGAATTTTCAGTTATCTACGAGATGTCTGCATATTTCATATAATTTGCTTCTAATTGTCTATTATTTGCAATTGTGATGATGAATTGTTCTAAAATTAAAATAAATGTAAAAGAATACTTCAAATTATGATGAATCTTCAGCTATTGAGCCACATACACACTTGATATTGTCATGAGAAAGAAGGAATCAAACCATATGTTCACCAGGATGTTCCACAGCTAAATACAGATGATGCAAACTTCAAAGGATGAGGAATGAAGACAATATATGCAGACTGATTAGCACTCCAAGGGATGCAGCAAATCAAAGCATATATCAAGAATTCATACATAGACTACTCAGGATTTACGATGATTTGTAATCAAAATGGTCTTCTCTTTCATTAAGTATGCAAAAATATGGATGCTTACAATAACTTTGGACTAGGCCCTGAATATTTCAGCAAACAAATTTCAATTAAGCTTCTGAATGTTTAAAATGAGGTATCCCTACACCTTTTATAGAATAAGGTGAGGGAGTGGTTACAAATGATCTACGATCAAGATTTATCAATTAAGATCAACGGTACATATTCTTTTGACTTGGTCAACTATGTCTCGTGGCACAAGTTGCCAGTTGGCAACCATCTAGGTAACTTATTTTCCTCTTAAGTACCTAATGCAGATGTTTCCCTTCGAGTGCATCTTCATCTACTCCTCAAGTTCTTCTTATTCATCATCATGATCATCATGATCATCGCTTTCTGTGTCTTCATCATCCTGATGGATATCGCCTTGTATATGGACTTGCATGGATGTCCGGATATTTTCATATGCTTCTACTATTTTCTCAACTTCCCTGCCATCCTGAGTTTTAGCTTTACTAATGGCATGCTTATGTACTTGGAATTTATCCCTGAGGATTTCTAATTTATTCTTCCTACTGCTCAATGTTTCATTGTAGTTCTCTACCCTGACCTTGATCCTCGTGATCTTGTTCATTGCTTCTTCTGTCAGGTGAGTAAGAGGGTCATCAGCCATCAGCTGGAAGTTCTTATGCAGAGCTTTTGTATCAAAGTCCACATCTTGGTTCTCAAATTTTCCTTCTACTTTTCCCTCTAATGCCTCCAGGGCTTCTGCTTCAAATGACATCATGTTGTACAATTTCACACTGATATCTCTTAGTTTACCATTGTACTTCTTCAATACATCACATTCAAACCTAATGTCATTATACCAAATATCTACCAGCATGGTAGTGTTATTATTTAGTACCTAATGGTTGATTAGGATCTAAGGATTAATCCTCTTTATTTCACTCAAAGCACTCAAGGCATTCTCTAATTGAAATGACCTCCTTCCGGCCTCAGTCTAATTTTTATCTACTTTCCTTCTTAAGATACTCAAAGAATTCCACCTTTGCAAAGAGGCTCTTACTACTTCCTCGGCTCCTGTTAATGTTGATAGCATCCACTTTCTCATAATTACTGACTCATGCTTCATAAGGTCCAATTTATTCACCTCCTCCTGAGAAATTATAGTCAATGGGACCGCTTGATCTAATACTATATTGTCAGGGTTAATCAACCCTTTTATGTATGAATGTAACTAAGCAATGTGCTCTTTATGCTGCTCATTCTTCTCTTTTTCCTTCTTCACCCTTTGGGTTAAAGAATCAATAATGTCTTTCCCCTCTTGACCTTCTTGTCTTCATTGGCAAATCCCAAATCCACTATAGTTATCTGGAATTCTTCCAGAGTGATCTTGGCCTTTTCTCTCTCAAAGGTGGGGAGTGCTACCTGAGCAGTTCTTCTGCCTGTAGTAGGATCCCTTCTGATGGAAGATGTTAATCTAGCCTTCCTCTTAGGCTTCATGATGGTTTCTGAGAACAATGTTGAAATATCAAATTCCTGAATTTTGAAACCTGATTCCGTACCTATTTCTTTTTCTATCCATTGAGGTACTTGCTCTCCGGATCCTTGTCGTCCATCATCATTATCATGATCACTCTGATCTCCAATATCATCTTTAGTTCTTGGTGGAGAGGGTGATGTCCTGATTTCCTCCTCATGATGTTCTTCATGAGGGTGATCTTGCTCCATTTTCTCCTCCTAAGGAGCTTCTTCTTGCAGTGGAGGATCTTGTGGTGTATCTACATGTTGGTCATGTACTTGATCCTATACTTCATCTTCTTTTGTTTCATCCACCTTAGGAATTTCCTCATCTTGAGGTATGCTTGTATCCATGGATATCATTGTGTCTAAACTAGGTGCATCTACCTGATCTTGGATCACTTCATGCTCCGCACCTGATGTATCTACCTCCTGCATCTTTTGGTCATCTTGACCTAATATTTCTTTATCACTAGAGGTTTCCTAAATCTGGGGGGCATCTTCAGCTGATGTATCTTTATCATTCCTGCCCTTTTGCTAGACTTCTACTATTTTGGCTTCATCAGATATATCATGTTGTTGTTGACCCATATCTGGAGCGTTACTCTTCACTTCTGTTAGCTTGACCTCCTCTATATTATCTATTCTCTTAGGTGCACCTACTTGACATTCAGGACTTGCATCCTCTCTATGTGTTAGGTCAATCACCGCAGGGTTGGTTACCTGATCAACTAATTTATCAAGCCCTATTTGTTGGGCTGCCCTCTCTGGGCTATTTTCCTTCTCTTGTTCTGCTTGCTTCAACTCTTCTAATATCACCCTCTGGGAGGATGGTGTTCCTTGTGGAGTTAGGCGAGTGCTAGAAGCAAGGGTCTCCATTCGCTGAGAAGCTACATTTTCTACCACCTCATCATTTGATAGGTCCACAGTCTCCTCTTGTGAGAAAGGACCTCCTTGACCTGCTCCTATGGTTTGTTTTATCTTCTCTTCAGCCTTCTTAGTTTTGAACTGAATGATGGTAGGAAGTGGTACATCATGTTGCAATTCTTTCCTGAACACTTCAGTACCAGCTTCCCTCAACATTATAGGATCGTGTCTTATTTCACCCCTCATTGATGTTCTTTATTTTTAGGTTTTGGTGATGCCACTAGGGGTGCTTTCCTCTTTCTTGTGACCATCATGGGATCATCTTCTGTAGGCTCTTTATTTATTGGCTCCTCCTCAATAAGGACATCTTCTTCCACATTTTGCTGTGAGGTTTGGCCCTTATCTGGTACTCCTGCAGTCTTAGCTGGCCTTTGGATTCCTTTTGCTCTTGGTTCATCTACCAAAGGCTGTGCAAATGAGGCTGATGCCTGTCCTGATGCAGATGCACCTTCAGTTGGTATATCAACTCTCTCAATAATTACCCCCTTAGGTTCACTATCTACTTTCTTTTTCTTTTTGGGGGTTCCTGTGCGTTGTTTCTGCGGTGGCAACCTTTCTCCATTAGATTTTCTCTTTTCAACTAGAAATTCATCATATTCCTCTGCAAGAATCTCCTGCCTCTTCCTCTTGTTGTCTACTGTGATAGCCACACCTTTCTTCTTTAGTACACCTATTTGTTTATCCACCCATGATTGGGTCAACTGCAGCATCCTGCCTGTAAATTGATCTATTGAAATATCTTCAAGTTGTGTAAGATTAGGAGCTGAAATAGTATCATTATATATCTTCTTTTCTTCATATTCATCTGTTAGATCTAGGGCACACAACTGAGAGGGGGGGTGAATCAGTTGTATAAAACTTTCTTCTACTTCTAACACTTGATTCTTCTTTGTTAGTTAACAACAAATCAATTAACCATTCATCAAAGCATAAAGCATGAACACCGGAGCAGATAAACATTAACACATTAGACACCAAGATTTTTGACGTGGAAAACCCAGTTAAGGGAAAAACCACAGGGTGATTAACCCAAGGATTATTCTCTGTTAGAAGAATAAGAAAAATGAATGGCACATGCCAATTAGGGCTCACTGCCCGAGCACACTGCTCACAAGGAGGCACACTGCCTACAAGAGACACACTATCTACAAGATCATAAGTATCACCAACTTGAACTGGAGAATGACATCTTCACCATGTCTGGATCAGTTCCATTTAAGCCTGAGTCACTTCTGCTCTGCCTTTCGCTCTTTCTCTACACCACACTCATCCGCTCCACGACACCCTTTGAAATGAACTCACAAACCTTTATTTATACAAGACATCAACTTAGGAACAATCATCTAAGTTGGCAATCAACCATAAGAACATTCACAAGATGAATAACACATCCAGTTGGCCACCACAAGAACATTCGCAAGATGAACAACTCATCTGGTCAGCTAGTCTGAACAAGAACTTCATCCGGAAGAATATCTTCAATTTCGGGCTCTACCACCAATGCGGACCAGCAACACAATATCAACATGATCCAAGAACCTTCACAGGCTTGCCTAAATGACCAAGTACATCCGCACTTCCTCTACTCACTAGAATCTCTTCTCTTCCTCATCTGGAACTTCAAGAACACAGTCTATCGCCATTGTCATACTACAAGAGATGCTTCTGGACCTCCAAACCACGTACCAATCGAGATGACACATCACAAGGACATCCCAAACACTCTGTCCAATCCGCAGAATAGGACAAAGCACTTCTGGATCTCACCGGACCTTTTTGTAACATTCTGTCACTCCGGAGCATCTCCCAGAATTGGTTCTACTTGATTGATCACAACTTCTTCACATCTTCATGCGGACCTCTGAAATCTTAACTAGATCATCTCAAGACTCATATCTAGAAACCCTTTAATCTGCATACTCTGAATCTCAACCTATTGAGTACTTTTCCCTTCTTCTCATCACTGTTCTTCACTATTCCTGATTGAGACTAATTTTCTCAATATCCTCAGCACACAGCTCATCCAATCCTTCTTGTCAATGCAATATGAGTATGTTGACATCAATGATAATAGTGGTTCACCTCATACTTGCAACAATCTCCCCCTTTGTCATTGATGGCAACATATGATGTGAAAACCATCAACACAAGAACTTCTCCTTTCTGTTACAGCTCCCCCTATCAACAACAACTCTTCACATGTCTTCTCTTCCTTTACTGCTCCCCCTTTGATTATCAACCACTTGTTTTTCACATGTCTTCTCTCCCCCTTTGACATTAATGGCAAAGGGCTCATATTTGTAATTCTAACACATCAGAATCATACCAGCTGCTCCCCCTTAGTAGAAGCTCCCCATCATCAATCCGGATCACAAGATATGACTATGATATCCACCAGACTGATGCACACCAGTGCATCCTAGTTCATCACCGGAGGGGCCATGACCCCTAACTTCTCCCGGAGATACTCAAAAGAGTCCTTGGGAAGAGGTTTAGTAAAAATATCTACAATTTGATCCTTGGAAGGTACATACTCCAATCTGACTTCATCCTTGTTCACTTGCTCTCTCAGAAAGTGGAACTTGATAGATATGTGCTTGGTCTTAGAATGCAACACTGGATTCTTAGAAATATTTATTGCACTTGAATTATCATAGAAAATTGTGATAGGCTCCTCATATTCTTCTTTAATGTCTCTTAACATTTGCTTCATCCATAAGATTCTAGTGCAACTACCTGCTGCTGCAATGTATTCTGCTTCAGTTGTAGACAGACATATTGCCTCTTGTTTCTTGCTTAGCCAAGAAACCAACCTTTTTCCCAAAAAGAATGCTCCACCACTGGTGCTCTTCCGGTCATCCACATCTCCTACCCAAATCTACATCTGTGTAAGCATGAAGAGAGAAATCATGATCTCTAGGATACCACAAACCATACTCCACTATCCCTTTTAGATATCTAAAGATTCTCTTGATTGCCATGACATGAGATTCTCTGGGATCAGCCTAGAATCTAGCAACAAGACCAATAGCTTGCATAATATCCGGTCTAGTTTGAGTGAGATACAAAAATCCACTAATCATTGATCTATACTTTGTCTAGTCTGCCTTAGGAGAGTCATCATCTTTGCTCAACTTGCATCCAGTTGCCATGGGAGTATTCATTGGCTTTGAATCTTCCATCCCAAATTTCCTCAACAATTCTTTCACATATTTGGTCTGAGAAATGAAGATCCCTTTCTTTGTTTGAGTAGTTTGCAGACCCAAGAAGAAATTCATTTCACCAGGCATAGACATCTCAAACTCACTTTTCATCTGATTTGCAAAAGTTTTACACATACTATCTCTTCCTCCAAAAATGATATCATCCACAAACACTTCAACAATCAAAATGTTTTCATGATCAATTTTGAAACATAAGTTACTGTCAGCAGTACCTTTGTTGAATCCAATCTACACAAGATGCTTATCCAACCTTTCATACCATGCTCTTGGGGCTTGCTTTAAACCATACAGTGCTTTCTTCAGCTTGCATACCATATCATCATGATCAGACAATTGAAATCCATCCGGTTGTTCAATGTAAACTTCTTCTTCCAAATCACCATTTAGGAAGGCAGACTTGACATCCATCTAATATACCTTGAAGTCTTTGAAAGTAGCAAATGCAAGAAATATTCTGACTACTTCAACCCTTGCCACCAGAGCAAAGGTTTCTTCAAAGTCAATTCCTTCTATTTGAGAGTAGCCTTTGCAAACCAATCTAGCTTTGTTTCTAATTACTTCACCAGCTTCATTTAATTTGTTCCAGAAGACCCATTTGGTTCCAATCACATTCTTGTTTCTAGGTCTGGGAACAAGATCCCAAGTATGATTTTTCTCAATTTGCATCAACTCTTCCTCCATTGCTTTGGTCCAGTTTTCATCATTGCAAGCTTCATTAATTGTCTTAGGTTCAATCTTAGAAATTAGACAACATTCATTTGAATCTTGAACAATTCTTCTCCTTGTTTGTACCCCTTTGCTTTTGTCACCTATGATCTGATCTTCAGAATGATTTAGAGTTACATACCTTGGAACTTTGGGAGTTTCTTGCACTACTATTTCTTGATCAGGCTCATTCAGACAAACCTCTTCTTCCTGATTTACCAGATCAGTCTGTATCTGAAATTCAGAGGAGGATTGAGCTCCTTGCACTGAAGAATCATTCTGATCATCTTCATCATATTCATAAAACCTTGAGGGCTTCTCAATTCCTTCATCAAATTTCACATTTGTACTTTCTATCATCTTTCTTAGTCTCTTATTGTAACACTGGTATGCTTTGCTTTGAGTGGAGTAACCCAAGAAAATTCCTTCATCACTTCTAGCATCAAACTTTCCTAGATCTTCATCTCTTTTGATGTAACATTTGCTACCAAATACTCTAAAATATCTCATAGTAGGAGTTACACCAAACCAAAGTTCATAAGGAGTCTTACCGGTATTGCTTCTGATTTGAACTCGATTAAGAGTGTAGACTATAGTGCTGACAGCTTCTCTCCAAAACATCTGAGGAACATTTGCTTCCATCATCATTGTCCTGGATGCTTCCTGGATGGTCTGGTTCTTTCTCTCAACTACTCCATTCTGCTGTGGAGTCCTAGGAGCAAACAACTATCTCCTTATGCCATGCTTCTCACAAAAGTCTATGAATTCACTGGATGTGAATTCACCACCTCTATCAGTCCTTAGGCATTTCAGTTTCAATCCAGTTTGATTCTCTACCATAGCTTTGAAGATTTTGAACTTCTCAAGGGCTTCTGATTTCTCTTTTAGGAAGGTAACCCACATCATCCAAGAATGATCATCAATCAGTAACATGAAATATCTATCACCTTGCATACTCTTGATTCTTATCGGACCACATAGATCAGTATGGACTAATTCCAGTAATCCGGTAGTGGACTGATCCTTGCTTTTGAAAGAGACTCTGCTCTGTTTACCTAGCTAACATTCTTTGCACAAACTATTTGCAGGTTTCACCAATTTAGGAAGATCTCTTACAGCCTGAGTATTTCTTATCTTGATGATGTTATCAAAATTCACATGACACATCCTTCTATGCCATAACCAACTCTGATCAACTTGAACAAATAGACAACTTTTATTGGAACCAACTAGATGGAAGATATTACCTTTTGTTTGAGTACCAAATGCAATCTCAGTTCCGGAGCTTTTAAAGATCCTGCATCTTCCATTCTTGAACCGAAGATCATAGCCTTTGTCCACCAATTGACCAACACTGAGAAGATTGTGTTTCAATCTTTCAACATAAAGTACATTACCAGTTTTGCTCTTTCCATCCAAAGAAATAGTTCCTCTACCTCTGATTCTGCCAGCAGAATTATCACCAAACTTTACCATTCCTCCTTCATACCTTTCCAAATCTAAGAACTTGTTCTTGTCACCTGTCATATGGTGAGAACATCCACTGTCAATAACCCAATCATCCTTTTCTTCAACTTGGGCAGCCAAAGCTCTTTCTACAACCTTATGATTGACAGATTTAGAGGATATTGAATCTTCTTCCTTGATGGCAATAAACACCCATTCATTTCCAGATTTGCTTCCTATTTCTGATTCATCATCTGTTACTCCTTCATTATCATCTTCTTCATGAACATAATAGCAGTTCTTTTGAAACCTTTGTCTGTTAGCATTTGACCTTGCAGATCTTTCTGGACATCTTGAAGCAAAATGACCAATCTTATTGCAGTTAAAGCACTTAAAGGGTAGTTTACCTTCATACTTACTGGATCCTCTTGGCAGTCTCTTTGCAATGAGGGCTTCAAGTTGAGCTATTTCTGCTTCTTCCTCTTCCATGTCTTTCCTTGCTTGATCATACCATGACAGCTTCCTTGAAGAATTCTCTCCCGGATCAAATCTTTGTTTGCCTTTCACATAGGCACTGGCTTTGAATGCAGATTCAATCTTGGGGTGATCATCTCCAAACTCAGTCATTTCAAATGCAGCCAGTTTGCCAGCCAATTGCTCTCTTGTGACAGTTGTATGGGCTCTGAATTCATCAATGGCAGCAACCTTGATTTTGTAGGCAGCAGGAAGGGATCTGAGAATTTTGCAAACAATTTCATTTTCATCCAGAACTCCACCAACATTCCTGATTCCACACACCAGCTCATTTACCCTTGGCATAAAGGTAGTGATATTTTCATCATCTCTCATCTTCAATCTTTCAAATTTCCCTTTCAGACTTTGCAACCTTGCACTCTTAACAAACTCATCTCCTTCATGCAGAAGTTCCAGTTTAACCTAGATCTCATATGTAGTTGGTAGGTCAATAACATTTGAGAGCTCTGAATCATTCGATGTGCTTGGAAGAGCTTCTTTGGTCTGCAGATTGTTTTCAGCATCTGTGATTTCATTCAGAGTTGTCAGACCACCCTGTGGAGGTACATATGGTTTTGTGACCATTGACAAGTATGCTTTTCCCATGTACTCCAAGTGACATTTCATGCGACCTTTCCAGAGCGAGAAATTGGTTCCATCAAACTTTGGACTATCCTTCTTGTATGGTGACATCCTGGATCTCCTCAAGCGGTTAAGCTCCTTTTAGAGGAACTTGGCTCTGATACCAATTGTTAGATCTAGGGAACACAACTGAGAGAGGGGGTGAATTAGTTGTATAAAACTTTCTTCTACTTCAAACACTTGATTCTTCTTTGTTAGTTAACAGCAAATCAATTAACCATTCATCAAAGCATAAAGCATGAACACTGGAGCAGATCAACATCAACACATTAGACACCAAGATTTTTGACGTGGAAAACCTGGTTAAGGGAAAAACTACAGGGTGATATTCTCTGTTAGAAGAATAAGAAAAATGAATGGCACATGCCAATTAGGGCTCACTACCCGAGCACACTGCTCACAAGGAGGCACACTACCTACAAGAGACACACTGTCTACAAGATCATAAGTATCACCAACTTGAACTAGAGAATGACATCTTCACCATGTCTGGATCAGTTCCATTTAAGCCCGAGTCACTTCTGCTCTGCCTTTCGCTCTTTCTCTACACCACACTGATCCGCTCCATGACACCCTTCGAAATAAACTCACAAACCTTTATTTATACAAGACATCGACTTAGGAACAATCATCTAAGTCGGCAATCAACCATAAGAACATTTGCAAGATGAATAACACATTCGGTCGGCCACCACAAGAATGTTCGCAAGATGAACAACTCATCCAGTTGGCTAGTCTGAACAAGAACTTCATCTGGAAGAATATCTTCAATTCTGGGCTCTACCACCAATGCAGACCAACAACACAATCTCAACATGATCCAAGAACCTTCACAGGCTTGCCTAAATGACCAGGTACATCCGCACTTCCTCTACTCTCTGGAATCTCTTCTCTTCCTCATCTGGAACTTCAAGAACACAGCCTATCACCACTATCATACTACAAGAGGTGCTTCCAGACCTCCAAACCACGTACCAATCAAGATGACACATGACAAGGACATCCCAAACACTCTGTCCAATTCACAGAATAGGACAAAGAACTTCTGAATCTCACCAAACCTTTTTGTAACATTCTGTCACTCCGGAGCATCTCCCAGAACTGGTTCTACTTGATCGATCACAACTTCTTCACATCTTCATGTGGACCTTTGAAATCTTAACTGGATCATCTCAAGACTCATATCTACAAACCCTTTAATCCGCATCCTCTGAATCTCAACCTATTGAGTACTTTTCCCTTCTTCTCATCACTGTTCTTCACTGTTCCTGATTGAGACTAATTTTCTCAATATCCTCAGCACACAGCTCATCCAATCCTTCTTGTCAATGCAATATGAGTATGTTGACATCAATGACAATACCGGTTCACCTCATACTTGCAACATCATCTACCATTATCTTGCCATCATCCCTTTTTAGTTGTGTAGGCACTGGAATGCAATCAAATGTTCTAATTTGATTGAGGGTGAGTCTTTGATATTTTCTTCTTCTGATCTCAGCCTCATCCTCGCAGTCAGTCCAAAAATCCTCTAAATGTCTCTAATGTATGGGCTTCCCCATGATCTTCTGCATTCTCCCATAGGGGTCATATGATCTAGCCAATGGGAATGGCTGTAGGTTCATCATGTTCAGACCAGCTATGGCTTTCTTTATATTTTCAGAATCAGGGCAATTATACCACCCTATAGTGACTAGAAACAAAATTGGAGGTATCTTCTTGTTCTCTTTGTATGCATCCAGTATTGTGGATATCTATCTTAAGAATTCCATCAGGACTACCCCATCAGTAGGGTACCTGGGTAGCATG
Organism: Cunninghamia lanceolata; assembly: GCA_027924645.1. NCBI lineage: Eukaryota > Viridiplantae > Streptophyta > Pinopsida > Cupressales > Cupressaceae > Cunninghamia > Cunninghamia lanceolata. The sequence continues at coordinate 10,876,005 of BSBN01000082.1, read as the reverse complement.
AGTGGCTGTCCTTCAAAACCCTCTATCCTCATGTAAGAGAATGTGGCAAACTGTATGAACCAGGCACCATGCATGTATATTATTTCTTGAGCTTCCATGCTCAGTCTTTTAGTTCTATCCTCCTCCCTCGTTCTAACCAGATGCATTGAAAAAGCATCATTCACTAATTTGTAATCATGGAGATAGTTTATTCTCTGTAACTGAGGATGATGATCCCATATTTGTGCATCATTTATACTGCCACCAATCTTGCCAACTATGGTAAGTGCACCAAATGTACCCTTATAAGCACATGAATATACAATATATGATGTCATGTAAAAGAAACACTCTAGGCCTCGTAGATTCATCAGTTGTTCATCTAGGGCATCACTGATGATTTTGGCCCAATTTGGCTTGTTATCTGTATAGAGGCACATTATGATAACCCCATACATCCAATCTTTGAAACTTCCAGCAGTAGGCTAGCTTGTCATCCTGCTGAGCAGGGCAATCATATACTAATACTCATCATCAAAGTCAAACTTGTACATGTGCACTAGTAATTTAGCAGAATCAGTATAAGGGCTATTCTTTGCTCTCCATTGGTACATCCTCTTTCTTGTAGTCTTTTTGTTATTTGTATACTCAATCTCCAACTTCTTCAGATCCATACTGACTATCTTTTTCCCAACTAGAAGGTTGAAAGTAGAGGTAATACCTTTTATTGACAAATCTGCATAAACCCTACCATGCTTTTCCACTTTTCTAGTCTGTGGGCTGTAATTCCTGGCACATTCTATTATCAGTTCAAGAGCCTCCATGGAATAAGGAAATCCAGTTGCATACACATCCCTGATACAAAAATGGCATCCAGTAGGGTACTTTCTTTATCATTATGCATTCTAGACGACCATGCTACTAGATCTGTGCTTCCCTGGTGTGTATCTCTAATAACACCATACTTGAACTAGACTCCTTCAGGTTGAGCAAACATGGGCTTAATAAATTCTGAATCAGATTTGTTCTTTCCTGACGTCGGCCATGGATTCCTGCAATGAACATGACTGGTCTTACAACAATATCCACATGCATGCATGCACATCATATATTTCTACGGCATTATGCGTATCATACTTATTAATCTACATTTCATCAGGATATGCATAATCTATAGTTTCAAACCGCATGAAAAGACATCCTACCTGGATATGTAGAAAACGACAAGAGGAGGTTTTTTAATTACTTACCTGATAACGCTTATCTCCTGAATTAAGCTGATGATTATGAAAAAAAGGGATTAGATACCGGTGATGATCACGTGTTCTGTTCTGCTGCAAGCTGTTAGCATCCGCAGGTAGGTCATACGAGGGTTTGAATGTTTTCTCTCTATAAATTTTGTTTCTTCGCAAGGTAAATGCAAAATGGCCCTGTAAATTCACTTTTAATCTCATTCCTAGGGCAAATTAGGGCAAAACTGGATTAAATTGATCAAAACCATTGATCTTCTGCAAGGAACTCATGAATGTTGCCAGGTGTGCGTATCGCATTCGTAATCGGCGGGAACCACCTATTGCATTTATGGCCATTAAATGTTACACGACAAGAGGAGCGGGGTGATCTTTGGAAGATCGGGTGATATTTGGAATATCAGGTGATATTCAAAATATGACCCCCTCGGTGTAATATCGGGTGATGTTGAGAATATCAGGTGATATTCAGAACATCGGGTCATGTTTTAAAATGTCGGGTGATGTTTAGAATATGACCCCTCAAACTAAAGTGACCCTCTTTCGAAAGATTAGGATGATGTCACCATCATATTGTGTAAAAAGGGTGATCGTTGGAAATATACCTCTGCGAGGTAAAAAGGATGATGACATCATTGTCAGGGTGATTTTCTTTGTCCATCAGGATTGGATGATGTCATCAACATATTGGCACTAGGGTGATATTTGGAATATCGAGTGATATTCAGAAAGTCAGGTGATATTTCGAAATATCACCCCCGCAAAATATATGAAGCTATTCGACAGGTAAACACAATTATCACTTAAAATTGACGTCTAAAGCTCCGGACCTGATGATTATCGGGTGATGAAATTAGATCGCGGTGATCTTACATAAGATGACTGATGTTAAGAGATATGACCCCCCCTCGGAATATCAGGTTTGACTAGGACTTTGACTCACCATAACTCTTGTTCCCTGAGGAATATCAGGGTGATCCAAAAGGCAAACCTGCATGAAATTTTGTACTCTTTCCAACCATGAGGTTATTGATATGAAATATTAACTTTGAAAAACTGACCTCATCATGATGACTTACCCAGCTTCCTTATGCAGGACCACCTGCATGACTTACTTTTTACCAGACCGCCAGAAAGCAGAAAAACACAAGCCAAGCCAAGCAAAAAGTTGGGTCCCTATATTGTCAAGCCAAAATGGGGCGTGTTGTGTAACCACACAACAACTTGCCACCAAAGAAAACAACAAAATTCTAATGATTCAAGTGAGGTGATCACATTCATATATAGTATTCTAACTCTTTCTAAGTATAAGCATCATAATCTTTCTGTATAATAAAGTTTTCATCATGGCAACAATGCTAACAAAGGATCAGGTTTGTGCAAATGATTAATTATCCTCATCTTGAAAGCAAGTTGAAAACATGAGTAACTGATGTTAAGCTACATAGTTTGGGAGCATCCCTCTTAGCCAACTTGGATAGAGCCTTGCTGCCAGTAGGCGTCCATAGCCCCGGCAAGGTTATCTATACAATCTCCTTAAGTAGAGCCCCACTGCCAGCAGGCGTCTATAGCCCCGGTAGAGTTACTTAGATGGCCTAATTTTATTTCTTTTCTGATTTTTCAATATTTTATATTCTATATATCTGATATCATCATGTAAGCTCAGTGTGCAAGGCATGGTCACTTGCTGATTTAGGTTGGAAATTGTATTGGTAGCAAGGGAGTCCCTTTAGATTTTTCACTTAACACCTATACTTGTGTGTTCAACAAACCCAAGGCTGTTAGGTGAGTCATTGTGTAAGAATCACTTTGGTCAAGAAAAGGCACCCTGATGAAAAGATATCACAGACCTGATCATAAATACTTCTCAGAATGAATCATAACCTATATATGAATTTGTTCTCATCACTTGAATCCTAACAATTTAGTTATTTTCTTTGGTGATGAGTTGCATCATCTTAACTAACCAAAACAAAAACTCAACCAACAAATAGAACAAAAACCAAAACAAAACAAAACAGACAACTATACAAATATACACTATGATACACATGACTATCATGAAGCTACTTAGGCTTGGAAATAATGTTTGAGGAATTGTCCATTAACTGGCAATGGAACATCCTCACCTGTCAAGTTTTTAAGCCTGTAAGTGTTGTCTCCTAAAATTTTAGAAATTTGGAAGGGACCTATCTAGAGTTTATCGAACTTACCATTATCTCCCTTCCTCTCATGTGCTTTGTCCCACATCAGGACTAAATCTGAGATCCTGGAGGCTTTAATCCTAGCTCTTTTGTCAAACTAGCATTTGACAACAGCCTAATGTTTGGCAAATTGATCAATTGCCTGACTTCTTTTCTCTTCCAGGTGCATCAACTAAAGCAACCTGACTTCTTGTTTATTGTCTATGCCAAGGTACTCTTGTGCAAACTGCAATGTAGGAATCTTTAAGTTAACAGGGAGGATAGGATCCACCCCATATACTAAGTGAAAAGGTGAGTTTCCTAATGCAGCCTTGTTCCTGGTTCTGTCTACCCATAAGGCATATTTCAGAAGAGCATTCCATTCCCTAGGGTGCTTTTCTATTAAATTTTTTATGATATTGAGCAAATTTTTATTGGTGGATTCTGCTAATCCATTCCCTTGGGGATAATAGTTAGAGGAGAACTTCAGTATAATTCCATAATCAAAATCCCAGCTTGACATTTTTGTTGAAGCAAAAGCAGATCCATTGTCACATACCAGAGCATATGGAACTCCATACCTGGTGACTATGTTACTTTCCAGAAATCTGATGACATCTTCAACATTGCAAGTCTTGCTGCTGACAGCTTCAGTCCACCTGGTACAGTAGTCAGTAATCATTAAAATGTACCTATGGCCTAAAGATGATGGAGGATTAATTGGTCCTATGAAGTCCATGCCCCATTGTGCAAATGGGCGCATCTCCATCACTAGCTGCAAAGGTTGAGCAACATATCTCTCTATTGGCAGCAACCTGACATACGTGACAGCATTTACTATGTTCAGCGGTATCCTTAAAAATGGTGGGCAGTAGTATCCTACTCTGAGGATAGCATGGGTAGTGGCTAAGGATGACCCATGGGCAGTCCCAAACTTGTCATGTAACTCTAATAACACTTTGTCTACTTCTGACCTTTCTAGACATCTCAGGTATATCCCTTCATAATTTTTCTTGAAAAGGACTCCTCCTTTCATCATGTACTTCAGAGACCTTATTTTTAGGGCTCTTCTTTGTGAGGCCTGCAGTCTTGAAGGACATCTTCCAGTTATCAGGATGTGCCTAATGTCTGAGTACCATTCTCCATTGTCCTTTGCATTAATAACATACTGCTGACTCATGATATTGGGGTCAATCTCTGATATCATTTGGATTAAAGCCTGTCCTCTTACTATCTTCATGGGTGTAATGTCCATGTCATATTCTTGTAGGACTGTGATCCACTTAGCCCTTTTTTCTCCTGGCTCACTTTGCATTAACAGCATCTTGACTATTGCATCAGGTACTACTGCTATCACTTTGCTTCTCAGTATATAGTGCCTAAACTTCTTTACTGCTTTGACTAAGGCAAGTGTCTGCCTTTCAACATCCATGTATCTCAATTCAACATCTTTGAAAGGACAGCTCATGAAAGCTATGGGCTTTTCTTCCTTTTCTTCATTTCTCTGTGTCAGCACAGCTACAGAGGTATGCTTTTAAGCAAATGAATAAATGTAGAAGTCCTTAGTGTAATCTGGACTAACCAGAACTAGAGCATCAAATATAGCTTTTTTATGTCTTCAAAAGCTGCTCTAGCTTTTGGTGTCCACTCAATTTTTGCGTCCTTCTTGAGCATGGCATTTAAAGGTCTGACTATCTCTGCAAAGCCAATGATGAACTTTCTAACAAAACTAATCTTACCAAAGTAAGATTTGAGCTCTTTTTTGCTTCCAGGAAGCTGTATTTTCATAATGGACTCCACCCTGTCAGGATCAATGATAATCCCATTTTCAGTTATCAGGTGATCTAGTAGTTTTCATGTTGTTACCCCAAATATGCATTTCTTGGGGTTCAGTGATATCCCATATTCTTCACATTTTTTAAGCACATTTATGAGATCTACATGGTTTCCTCTATCTTTAGAGAACACTATTAAGTCATCTATGTATATGACTATGCATTTTCCTATTAAGCCTCTAAAGGCTATGTCCATTGCTCGCTGGAATGTTGCTCCAGCATTTGTCAGCTCAAATGACATGCGTCTATAGGCGAATATCCCCCACTTCATGGTGAAGGCAGTTTTCAGTCTGTCAATTTTATCCACCATTACCTGGTTAGTGCCTGAGAAACCATCCATGAATGACATCATTTTGGCCCCATTCACAATTTGCAAGACCTCATCTAGTGAAGGTAAAGGATAATTACCCTTCTCAGATGCTCTATTCAGGTTCCTGAAGTCCACACATAGTCTAATGTCTCCATTCTTCTTCCTCACTGGGACCAGATTTGCTACCCAGGTGGAGTGTTTGACAGGAAATATGATTCTGTCATTTAGCAGTTTCTTAACCTCCTCAAAAATAATGGGTTCTAGCAAAGCATTGACAGGCCTTTGCTTCTATCTGAAAGGCTTAGCATCTGGCTTGAGGGGTATGGTGTGAGTGATGACTGATGTGTCATACGTTTTTTAGCTCATCATAAGTCTAGGCAATGACATGGATGTAACCCTTAAGAGCTTGGGTGATTCCTTCCAACTCTTCTTCTATGCAAACCTTTCCTATCAAGACATTTTTCTTCTCATCATCTGGTCCAATATTGACCTGTGAATATTGTCCCCCATCAGCCTTTGAAAGATGTTGTCCAAATCAAATGCTCTCTCTAGCTCTATTATTCCTTTTAGAATCTTATTGCTGGGCAACTCTAAGATTTCTTCTTCTTCCCAGACATGATCCTCTACATTGTTTTCATCTATGATCTGAGCATGAAATATATCCCTATTGGAGATGAAATCTAGGATATGCTAATCATCGTCAAATACTTGGAGGTTGGTTACATTGTCAGGCACAGAAGGTACTGATATCAACTCTATTGAAAATCTTTTTAGACCAAAAATAGACAGTGGCTCCAAAGTGTTGGTAGCCTGGGCTAAAGCATCTGCCCTATGATTCTGTTCTCTAGGTACGTGGGTGATATTAAATGCATCAAAGTCTTTAATCAGGTCCCACACTCTGTGTCTGTAATTAGACAGTTTTTTCTAATTACAAGAGTAGATTCCTCTTACCTGTCTCACTACTAATTCTGAGTCTCCATAGACATGCATAATTTTCACTTTCTTCTTAAGGGCAAATAGTATCCCATGAATTAGAGCTTCATACTCTGTTACATTATTGGTGCAGGGGAACTGCAGTCTGTATGTTGCCAAGTAGGATTTTCCTGATGGATCAACAAGATCTATCCCTACTGCAGCTCCTTGTTTGGACTTGGATCCATAAAATCTAAGGATCCATGGCTTATCTTCAATTCAAGGCTTATCTGAATGTTCCTTCTTCTTTGCAGCTCTAGTAGTTGTACCACTTGATATCCACTTTATCTTTGGTGGCTCAATTCTCTCAGCTTCTACAATCTTCATCTTTCCTTTCTTCTGTGAAGCTGATGTCTCTTTTTTCTTTTTACTATCATTAGGAGGACAATCCTCTGAACTAGGCGATGTCTGTCTTTCCAAAATATGCAGGCACAATGAGCAAGCAGTTTCTGAATGGGGTGCTTCATGTAGCCTGCACCAGTTTTCAATCAAGACCTCCTGTGGAGACCTTTGCTGCTGTGTCATTTTTTGAATCTCTTCTGACAGAAACTCTTCAAATTTAGTCAGATTGCTACCTCTGTCTTCATCAGATAGCTCATAGTTTGATTCCACTAAACAATCACTCCCTAGGGTGATTTTCTTTTTCTTCTTAACATTACTCTGGTTGCATACCAGCATCTCTTCTGTCATCTAAATGTGACTTTCATTTGGATGTATAGCTTCCTCTGTTGGTCCATGACCTTCACTTTGGCATGCAGATCCTTCCATTCCTGTAGAAGACAAACAATAATCAGCGTCACTATCATTATCGCTGTCTAACGAACTTACCTCTGATGATGATGATGATGATGCTAAGGCATCACTACATGCTTGTTCTAGCTCCATCATGTCTATGCATGCATCACAGGTTTTCTTAGAATGTGGCTCATTATGCAACTTGCACCATCCATCAATCAGAATATCATTAACATGTATTTTTAATAATTTACATCGTTTCACCTGTCTAGATAGGTGCATCTCGAAATTCCTAAAGTGATCTACCTCATTTTCATTCTTAGGATTACCATCAGATTCTACAATTATTTCATCATCCTGAGGATCATCATCATGATGATGAACATCATACATCAGGATTTCTTCTATCCTGACAGTCCGTGGCCTGATGGTGTAAACTCCAGGTTCTACATCCACATACATGATCTCATTAGTTTTGTTGTATTCAGTGATCATGTGCTTCATTCGAGGCTCATCATCAATTCTTATCTGGTTTGGTATCCCCTTCCAAGGCAACCACATATGACTGAAATTGGTGGCCATGTATCTGTTAAGCATTTTAGACCAGTCTCGGCTAAGCAACATTCCATAGGTATCGAGTATGTCAACTACCTGAATGTCAATATAATATTGGATTCTGGGATCAGATGCTAGCTGCATGTGGATATGAGTTAACTCTCCTACCACACTTACTTCTATTTTGTCCAATTGTGTCACTTTCTTTAGGGATTTAGCAGGATGTAGGCCTAAAGCATTTCATATGGACAGGGGCATTACATTGGTAGATGCTCCTAAGTCTACTAAACAGTTGTGCAGGTTTTCGCTAAACATCCTGATGGTGAGGAGGAACGGAGGTGACTCACTCTTGTCCCTATATAAGGTCATGTGGGAGGTCTCTGCAGCTTGAACAATAGCTGACACCTTGTGTTTAACATTAGTATCTCTAGCAGCATGATCCTTACTACCGGACTGACCTAAGGGATGACTATCCTCTTTAGGAGCAAGATCATCTAGTGATTTAATGAATGCTTTCTTAATGGCAGGAGTTTTAAGCAATTCAGACAAGAATAGGCTGATTTTAATCTTCTTCATCTCATCAGCCAGATAAGTGACTAACTTGTCAGATTCATGAGGTAGACTCACAGCCTTTGATGTTGTATTTGGTGATAAATACTGAGCATTAACCTTGGGAAATCCAGGGTTATTACTTACCTTGGGATCTGGAGGTGTATTGAAATTGTTCAGAGGCAAAGAAGTGGTCAAAGGACTAGAAGGTCTGTTTGAATTACCTCTCAGGTTGTAGTTATGCTCACCCTGATATTGCTGCTGGTAGGCATGCACCTCTTCATGTTCATTTGAAGGCTCATTTTCATCCTCAAAGGGGAAAACATAATTTGACTCAAAAGCCATGGCTAATTCCTCACATGCCAAGGTGTAATCTTGGTGAGCAGGCACTGTCTGTTGATAAGGATTATGAGTGTAACTCTCTAGCACTAAGGCATAATCATATCTGCAAGGAACAAGTTCATTTCCTTCTACTTGAGGTTGATTTCTTGAAGTATTGGACACTTCAATTTGAAAAATGCTAGCAACAATTCTGAATTGAGGACAGTCTAACTCTGCATGTGCATTGGTGTTATGAATTCTGCACCAGTTAGTGAGGGCTGCTTCTGCAAGGTTGACTCTAGTAGTTTGTTTAGGCTCACCAAGAGGCTGATTGTCTAGGGGTGATGGCAAAGAACCATTGTATGGCCTAGTGTTCCACACTCTAGGCTGTCTAGGAGGATTATTATTGCCATTATTGTTGTAATTATTGTTGTTGTACCCCCTATCAGGATAGTTTAGTCTATCATTTGTATAGCCTCTATTCTGATTGAGCTGAGAGTAAAAGTTTTGACTCCTTAAGTGAGTAATCTCAGTAGTAAGTTTCCTTAATTGAGATGATATTTCCTTGATCTCTTCCTTCTCTTCCTGGGCCTTAGCCACTACATTTTTTGTTAAAGGCTTAAAGAAAGAAGATCCATTATTCTGATTGGATTGATCTGCAACCTGAGGTGCTTGTACTTGTCTAGGATACTGCATCATCTGGCCATTTCCATTAGGAGGTGGCATGATACTCAATGGAGGTATTTGCAATGGTGCTGGCATCATAGCTGGAGGCATCATGGCTCCATTTGGCTATTGCTGGGAAGGATATGATGGATAACCAGGAAGTATTGGAAATGCAATGTTTGGTGTAGGAGCAGGAACTAGCTGCTGATTGACTTTGATAGCTTCTTGGAAAGCTCCTGTTAAAGTTGTGATTTCAGGATGTGCTCTTCTGATGAACATGGAAGTTAAAGGATCTAGGGCTAAATAATAAATGCTCCTAGCAGCTATATCTGCTACAACATAAGGGGCGACTAACTTAGATAGCATTTTCTGGAACCTAGCGTTAAAGTTGGCAATAGGTTCTCCTTCAAACCATTTGATTGTGGCAAATAGGTGATAGTTCATTGAAGGATTGATTGGTACTTTGAACCTATCAGTAAAAGCTTTCTCAAGGATAGCCCATGATCTGACTGAACCCTGACCAAGACTAATATACCATTTATAGGCTTCTTCCCCTAAGGAATAAGGAAATAACCGACATACAATGTCTTGATGCTCTATTCTGGCCCTACAACAGGCTTCCTTGAAAGTTCTGATATGATCATCAACATCCTGATATGGATGATACTTCGGACATAAATTTTATCAGGATTCTTCGGTAAAGGATGATATGCATTGAAAGTCAAAGGTGATTTAGCTGTAAACAATGACATTGCAACTGGTGGAGGTTGAGCTTGAGGTATGACTTGTGGAACAACTAGTTGGGGTTGAACCTGAGGTGTAACTGGCCATCCTGTAGGTGTTTGCAAACCAATAGGAGTCACAAGAGGACGTTCTGGTGATGCTCCTGATGTACTCGGATTAGGAGTATGATGAATATCAATAGTTCTTGGTCTAAACCCTCTGACAGGTAGTTCTTCAAATATTCCACCAGATCAAGATCTGGTATTTGGCCTGAGAGCCAGGATGTCTCAATTTTAAGGCAAATCAGCTGGATATTTGTAAAGATCGGTTGGAATTTACCAACAAAGGTTATATTTACAGTCAGAATTAGTAACTGACTGGATATTTACAGACTATTTGCATGAACAATGCAAATATGAGGTGATTGAGGTCTGGTGACACTTGCAACCAGATATTAGGTTTCTAAGGCATATTACCTCAAAGCTTTGATAGATTTACCTGAAATAGGACTGATCTTTGCAAATTCATGATGATCTACCACAAAGCTTGCAATATTTATGATCAATTTCAAAAACTTCATAAAGGATTAGCATGTGCAAGCTCAAAACTGCAAACCTTTGCGTATTACTTGAAATTTGGAGGTGTTACAGGGTTTACCTCACTATCTGTATCATCAAATGTGACAACTTACTGAAGCAATGGTGTCTTTTCCTGTTCTGCCCTCCTTCTAGCGCCAATTTATGTTTATCATGATGTTAGTCATAAACAAACATAGAATAAAAGATACACAACAATCTTTACTCATCTTGAAAGATATGATGAATTCAAAGAATTCATATCCCAACGTTGATTAGTTCTTAATCAACTGACATTACTCAGCGGTTGATGTGTGTTGCTGTTTCCATTTTGGGGCCTTACATTTGCTTATCAGTAATATTCTGTTCCTGCAATGATGCTATAGAGAAAGGTTATTCTACACAGTATATTCCTTCAAATGATGTGTCTATACTCAAATATTTGCATGATATTTATCAATTGTACATGATTTAACTTCAAATATGCTATGAATTTTCAGTTATCTATGAGATGTCTGCATATTTCAAATAATTTGCTTCTAATTGTCTATTATTTGCAATTGTGATGATGAATTGTTCTAAAATTAAAAGATATGTAAAAGAATACTTCAAATTATGATGAATCTTTAGCTATTGAGCCACATACACACTTGATACTGTCATGAGAAAGAAGGAATCAAACCATATGTTCACCAGGATGTTCCACAGCTAGATATAGATGATGCAAACTTCAAAGGATGAGGAATGAAGACAATATATGCAGACTGATTAGCACTCTAAGGGACGCAACAAATCAAAGCATATATCAAGAATTCATACACAGACTACTCAGGATTTACAATGATTTGTAATCAAAATGGTCTTCTCTTTCATTAAGTATGCAAAAATATGGATTCTTACAATAACTTTGAAATAGGCCCTGAATATTTCAGCAAACAAATTTTAATTAAGCTTTCGAATGTTTAAAATGAGGCATCCCTGCACCTTTTATAGAATAAGGTGAGGGAGCGGTTACAAATGATCTACGATCAAGATTTATCAGTTAAGATCAATGGTGCATATTCTTTTGACTTGGTCAACTATGTCTCGTGGCACAAGTTGCCAGTTGGCAACCATCTAGGTAACTTATTTTCCTCTTAAGTACCTGATGTAGATGTTTCCCTTCGAGCGCATCTTCATCTACTCCTTAGGTTCTTCTTCTTCATCATCATGATCATCCTGATCAATATCGCCTTGTATATGGACCTGCATGGATGTCCGGATATTTTCATATGCTTCTACTATTTTCTCAACTTCCCCGCCATCCTAAGTTTTAGCTTTACTAATAGCATGCTTATGTACTTGGAATTTATCCCTGAGGATTTCCAATTTATTCTTCCTACTGCTCAATGTTTCATTGTAGTTCTCTACCCTGACCTTGATCCTCGTTATCTTGTTCATTGCTTCTTTTGTCAGGTGAGTAAGAGGGTCATCAGCCATCGGCTGGAAGTTATTATGCAGAGCTTTTGTAGCAAAGTCTGCATCTTGGTTCTTAATTTTTCCTTCTACTTTTCCCTCTAATGCCTCCAGGACTTCTGCTTCAAATGACATCATGCTGTGCAATTTCACACTAATATCTCTTAGTTTACCATTGCACTTCTTTAATACATCATATTCAAACCTGATGTCATTATACCAAATATCTACCAGCATGGCAGTGTTATTATTTAGTACCTGATGGTTTATTAGGATTTGAGGATTAATCCTCTTTATTTCACTCAAAGCACTCAAGGCTTTCTCTAACTGAAATGACCTCCTTCTGGCCTTAGTCTGCAATTTATCTACTTTCCTTCTTGAGATACTCAAAGAATTCCACCTCTGCAAAGAGGCTCTTACTACTTAATCAGCTCCTGTTAATGCTGATAGCATCCACTTTCTCATAATTACTGGCTCTTTCTTCATAAGGTCCAATTTATTCACCTCCTCCTAAGAAATTGCAGTCAATGGGACCGCTTGATCTGATACTGTATTGTCAAGGTTAATCAACCCTTTTATGTATGAATGCAGCTGAGCAATGTTCTGTTTATGCTACTTATTCTTCTCTTTTTCCTTCTTCACCCTTTGGGTTAAAGAATCAATAATGTCTTTCCCCTCTTGACCTTCCTGATCTTCATTGGCAAATCCCAAATCCATTGTAGTTATCTGGAATTCTTCCAGAGTGATCTTGCCCTTTTCTCTCTCAATGGTGGGGAGTTCTACCTGAGCATTTCTTCTACCTGTAGCAGGATCCCTTCTGATGGTAGATGTTAATCTGGCCTTCCTCTTAGGCTTCATGATGGTTTCTAAGAACAATGTTGAAATATCAAATTCTTAAATTTCGAAACCTAATTCTATACCTATTTCTTTTTCTAGCCATTGAGGTACTTGCTCTCTGGATCCTTGTCATCCATCATCATTATCATGATCACCCTGATCTCCAGTATCAGCTTCAGTTCTCGGTAGAGAGGGTGATGTCCTGATTTCTTCCTCATGATGTTCTTCATGAGGGTGATCTTGCTCCATTTTCTCCTCCTGAGGAGCTTCTTCTTGCGGTGGAGGATCTTGTGGTGTATCTACATGTTGGTCATGTACTTGATCCTGTACTTCATCTTCTTTTGTTTCATCCACCTTAGGAATTTCCTCATCTTGAGGTATGCTTGTATCCGTGGATATCATTGTGTTTGAACTAGGTGCATCTACCTGATCTTGGATCACTTCATGCTCCACACCTAATGTATCTACCTCCTGCATCTTTTGGTCATCATGACCTGATATTTCTTATCACCGGAGGTTTCTTGAATTCAAGGGGCATCTTCAGCTGATGTATCTTTATCATTCCTACCCTTTTGCTGGACTTCTACTATTTTGGGTTCATCAGATATATCATGTTGTTGTTGACCCATATCTGGAGCGTTACTCTCCACTTCTGTTAGCTTGACCTCCTCTATATTATCTGTTCTCTTAGGTGCACCTGCTTGACGTTTAGGACTTGTATCCTCTCTATGTGTTAGGTCAATCACCGCAGGGCTGGTTACCTGATCAACTAATTTATCAAGCCCTATTTGTTGGGCTGCCCTCTCTGGGCTATTTCCTTCTCTTGTTCTGCTTGCTTCAACTCTTCTAATACCACCCTCTAGGAGGATGGTGTTCCTTGTGGAGTCAGGCAAGTGCTAGAAGCAAGGGTCTCCATTCGCTGAGAAGCTACATTTTCTACCACCTCATCATTTGATAGGTCCATAGTCTCCTCTAGTGAGAAAGGACCTCCTTGACCAGCTCCTGTGGTTTCTTTTATCTACTCTTCAGCCTTCTCAGTTTTGAACTGAATGATGGTAGGAAGTGGTACATCATGTTGTAATTCTTTCCTGAACACTTCAGTACCAGCTCCCCTCAACATTACAAGATCGTCTCTTAGTTCACCCCTCATTGATGTTCTTTGTTTCTTAGGTGTTGGTGATGCCACCAAGGGTGCTTTCCTCTTTCTTGTGACCATCATGGGATCATCTTCTGTAGGATCTTTATTTATTGGCTCCTCCTCAATAAGGACATCTTCTTCCACATTTTGCTGTGAGGTTTGGCCCTTATCTAGTACTACAATCTTAGCTGGCCTTTGGATTCATTTCGCTCTTGGTTCATCTACCAAAGGCTGTGCAGATGAGGCTAATGCCTGTCCTGATGCAGATGCACCTTTAGCTGGTATATTAACTCTCTCAATAATTACCCCCTTAGGTTCACTATCTACTTTTGTTTTCTTTCTGGGGGTTCCTGTGCTTTGGTTCTGAGGTGGCAACCTTTCTCCATTAGATTTTCTCTTTTCAACTAGAAAGTCATCATATTCCTCTTCAGGAATCTCCTACCTCTTCCTCTTGTTGTCTACTGTGATAGACAAACCTTTCTTCTTCAGTACACCTATTTGTTTATCCACCCATGATTGGGTCAACTATAGAATCCTGCCTGTAAATTGCTCTATTGAAATATCTTCAAGTTGTGTAAGATCGGGAGCTGAAATAGTATCATTATATATCTTCTTTTCTTCATATTCATCTGCATTTATCTTGCCATCATCCCTTTTTAGTTGTGTAGGCACTAGAATGTAATCAAATGTTCTAATTTGATTGAGGATGAGTCTTTGATATTTTCTTCTTCTAACCTCAGCCTCATCCTCGCAGTCAGTCCAAAAATCCTCTAAATGTCTCTGATGTATGGGCTTCCCCATGATCTTCTGCATTCTCCCATAGGGGTCATATGATCTAGCCAATGGGAATGGCTGTAGGTTCATCATGTTCAGACCAGCTATGGCTTTCTTTATATTTTCAGAATCAGGGCAAATATACCACCCTATGGTGACTGGAAACAAAACTGGAGGTATCTTCTTGTTCTCTCTGCATGTATCTAGTATTGTGGATATCTGTCTTAAGAATTCCATCAGGACTAGCCCATCAGTAGGGTACCTGGGTAGCATGAGTGGCTGTCCTTTAAAACCCTCTATCCTCATGTAAGAGAATGTGGCAAACTGTATGAACCAGGCACCATGCCTGTATATTATTTCTTGAGTTTCCATGCTTAGTCTTTTAGTTCTATCCTCCTCCATTGTTCTAACCAGATGCATTGAAAAAGCATCATTCACTAATTTGTAATCATGGAGATAGTTTATTCTCTGCAACTGAGGATGATGATCCCATATGTGTGCATCATTTATACTGCCACCAATCTTGCCAACTGTGGTAAGTGCACCAAATGTTCCCTTATAAGCACATGAATATACAATATATGATGTCATGTAAAAGAAACACTCCAGGCCTCCTAGATTCATCAGTTGTTCATCTAGGGCATCACTGATGATTTTAGCCCAATTTGGCTTGTTATATGTATAGAGGCACATTATGATAACCCTGTACATCCAATCTTTGAAACTTCCAGCAATAGGCTGGCCTGTCATCCTATTGAGCAGGGCAATCATATACTAATACTCATCATCAAAGTCAAACTTGTACATGTGCACGGGTAATTTAGCAGAAGTAGTATAAGGGCTATTCTTTGCTCTCCATTGGTACATCCTCTTTCTTGCAGTCTTTTTGTTATTTGTATACTCAATCTCCAACTTCTTCAGATCCATATTGACTATCTTTTTCCCAACTGGAAGGTTGAAAGTAGAGGTAATACCTTTTATTGATAGATCTGCATAAACCATACCATGCTTTTCCACTTTTCTGGTCTATGGGTTGTAATTCCTGGCACATTCTATTATCAGTTCTGGAGCCTCCATGGAAGAAGGAAATCTAGCTGCATACCACATCCCTGATACAAAAATGGTATCTAGTAGGGTACTTTCTTTATCATTATGCATTCTGGACGACCATGCTACTAGATCTGTGCTTCCCTGGTGTGTATCTCCAATAACACCATACTTGAACTGCACTCCTTCAAGTTGAGCAAAGATGGGCTTAATAAATTCTAAATCAGATTTTTTCTTCCTAACATCGGCCATGGATTCTTGCAATGAACATGACTAGTCTTACAAGAATAACCACATGCATGAATGCACAACATATATTTCTACGGCATTATGTGTATCATACTTATTAATCTACATTTCATCAGGATATGCATAATCTATAGTTTCAAACCGCATGAAAAGACATCCTACCTGGATATGTAGAAAATGATAACAGGAGGTTTTTTAATTACTTACCTGATAACGCTTATCTCCTGAATTAAGCTGATGATTATGAAAAAAAGGGATCAGATACTGGTGATGATCATGTGTTCTATTCTGCTGCAAGCTATTAGCCTCCGCAGGTAGGTCGTATGAGGGTTTGAATGTCTGTTCTTTGTAAATTTCATTTCTTCGCAAGGTAAATGCAAAATGGTCCTGTAAATTCACTTTTAATCTCATTCCTAGGGCAAATTCAGGCAAAACCAGATTAAATTGATCAAAACCATTGATCTTCTGCAAGGAACTCATGAATGTTGCCAAGTGTGCGTATCACATTCGCAATCGGCGGGAACCACCTACTGCATTTATGGCCATTAAATGTTACATGGCAAGAGGAGGGGTGATCTTCGGAAGATCAGATGATATTTGGAATATCAGGTGATATTCAAAATATGACCCCCTCGGTGTAATATCAGGTGATGTTGAGAATATCAGGTGATATTTGGAACATTGGGTCATGTTTTAAAATGTCGGGTGATGTTTAGAATATGATCCCTCAAACTAAAGTGACCCCCTTTCGAAAGATCAGGATGACGTCACCGTCATATTGTGTAAAAAGGGTGATCGTTGGAAATATACCTCCGCGAGGTAAAAAGGATGATGACATCATCGTCAAGGTGATTTTCTTTGTCCATCCGGATTGGATGATGTCATCAGCATATTGGCACTAGGGTGTTATTTTGCACCAGGGTGATATTTGGAATATCGGGTGATATTCAGAAAGTCAGGTGATATTTCAAAATATCACCCCCGCAAAATATATGAAGCTGCTCGACGGGTAAACACAATTATCACTTAAAATTGACGTCCAGAGGTCCGAACCTGATGATTATCAGGTGATGAAATTGGATTGGGGTTATCGTACATAAGATGACTGATGTTAAGAGATATGACCCCCCCATCAGAATATCAGGTTTAACCAAGACTTTGACTCACCATAACTCTCATTCTCTAAGGAATATCAGGGTGATCCAAAAGGCAAACTTTCATGAAATTTTGTACTCTTTCCAACCATGAGGTTATTGATATGAAATATTAACTTTGAAAAACTGACCTCATCATGATGACTTACCAAGCTTCCTTATGTAGGACCACCTGCATGACTTACTTTTTACTAGACCGCCAGAAAGCAGAAAAACACAAGCCAAGCCAAGCAAAAAGTTGGGTCCCTATTTTGTCAAGCCAAAATGGGGCATGTTGTGTAACCACTCATCAAAATTCCTTAGAACAATATTCCCCTACATTATCAAATCTCAAAACCTTTATCTTATATTTTATTGATTCTCTACTAAGACTTTAAATTCCTTAAACTTAATGAAAACCTCGTATTTATGTCTCATAAAATAAATCTAGGTACACCTTGAAACATCATCAATGAAGGACACAAAATACTAAGATTTTCCAATAGAATCAATATCCATATGACCAAACACATTTGTATGAATAATTTCTAATTTACTCTTTGCTTTATTACTTCCTAAAGGAAATGATGCTCTTTTTTGTTTTCCAAACATACAATGCTCACAAAAATTAAAATACTCATTAGAGTAGGAAAAACCGTCAAGAAATGTTTTATTCATAATAGTTTTTAAACATTTTTCACTTATGTGGCCCAATCTATGATGCCACAACATACATGTATTTTTAGATTTTTTAGCCACATAGGTGGATTTACATAAAGTAGTGGCATATAGCCAAAATAAAGTTCCCAATCTTGTCCCTTTTGCCACCACCAAGCTCCCTCTCACCAATCTGTAAGCATGCTTATCAAATGTTACATGCATTCCCAAATCATTCAACTTAGATATAGAAAATAAATTTCTAGCCAATCCAAGAATATGTAGAACACTAGAGAGGGTTCTTATCCTCCCATTACTAAAACACAATTGTACCTTACCTCATCCAACTATTGGATATGAACTATTGTCTCCAAGGTAGACTTCACCTCCATCATATTCTTCATATGTGGAAAACCACTCCTTATGAGGAGTCATATGATATGAGCATCATAAGTCAACCACCCAGTGTTTGTTAGAAATGATTGCATGAAGAAAGTAAGACTTCGTCACCTAATTCTAAGGATTTTTCTATAGAGGAATCCTACTATATCTTCTTCTTTTTGCATTCCTCCTTAAGATGTCTTTTTGCAATTCCAACACTTCACTCTGTTCTTTTTACTAGGAATTTTAGATCTACCCTTTGACTTTTTTTTTTAGGTCCCTTTTGTTCTCCTTTAAATCCACCTCTTTCTTTGGACCTTCCCCTAATATTAAGACCATTTGTTGAGCTATCCATAGTGTTGATCATGATGTTAGTCACAATAACATAGATAAAGAATTCACAAAACAAACCTTTATCATCTTGAAAAGGATGATCAGTTCAGGATGAATTGACAACTCCAAGTCTTTGTTAGTCAGGTCTTGACCTTCTGATAATCTCTCAGTTAGTTTGATGTGAATTGTTGTTTTCCATTAGGGGCCTTACATTTCTATTTTGAAGTGATTTGCATCCAGATATGTTCTGTTTCTCCTGCTTTCTGTGAATTCTCAACAAACAAGGTTAAATCCTACTGTATTTAACCAAATCATGTAGATATTTATGATAAGTTTGATCAATTTTTCTACATATCATTCTTGTTAAATTGATTCATGATGATTTTAATTAGTTCTTCTGAAACTATCTTCAATTCACTTGTTCTGAACTAATTCCTACTCAATTTCACTTCTACACTATAAATTTGCTTAAATGATGTGCCTGTAAGCATATATTTCCCTGACATCTATCATTATATATGTTCATTTGCATAATATTTTCATTTTGTATGCACTTTATTTGAATATGCTTAAGATCTTCATGTATTTACGGGTATCAACATATTTTGTATTATGCTTTCCATTTATCTGTGTATTTGAGTTATGATGGTGATTTTAATGCAATTTAAAGAAATTTGAACTAAAACTTTCTAAATTTATTGAAATGAATGAATCTTTAGTCATTGATCCACATATATCCTTGATACTGTCATGAAGAGAAGGAAATCAAACCATATTTTCACCAGGTCATTCCACAACTAGATATGATTGATGCTAACTTCAAAGGAAAGGAATGAAGACAACATGCAGAGACTAAGATGCACTCCAAGGGAAGCAGAAAATCAAAATAACATGTCCAGAATTCATCCATAGATTACTCAAAGTTTACAATTAGTTGTAATCAAAGGTCTTCATCTTCATTAAGTATGCAAAAGGAGTATATATTTACAATTGACTTTGAGAGTTGGTCATGACATTCAACAATCCAATCTCAATTAAGTTACAAATAATCATACAAGGTGCAATCCTCTTCCTTTTATAGAGTAAGAAGGGGATGTGGTTACAAAAGATCCTATGGTTAGGATTCATCTATGATAATCAATGGTTTACATTGTATTGACTCGGTCAACAGATAAAAATACGTGGCACAAGTTGCCAACTGGAAACCATCTGGTGGATACAGCTGTCCTAGAATATTCTTCAAAGTTATGTCGACTTGTCTAGCATGTTTATGTACTCTGCATTTCTCTTCATTCCTCTTCATCTGTGGATGGGTCATCTTCTGTTCATATACTAATAGGCCCTCGGATAGGTTCATATGCTTGAAGTATTCTCTCTATTTCTCCTCCATTCATTACTTCAGCCTTTTTGGTTGCATGTCCCTGTGATTGGAATTGGGCTTGCAAATTTATCCACTTATTCTTCCGTCTATTCAATGTCTCATTGTATTTTTCTACCTTAACCCTCATCCTCATAGCTTTGTCAATTACATCTTTAGAGAAATGGCTAAGTGGGTCATCTGATGCAGGCCCAAAATTGTATTGAAATGCTTTGGTGCAAAGTCTACATCTTGATTCTCCACCTTCCCTTCAATCTTATCTTGAAGAGCTTCTAAGATGTCTACTTCTGCTAGGAGTTCATGCAATTTAACACTGATATCCTTGACTTTGGCATTGCATTTATATAGGACATCTACTTCAAATTTCACATCCTCATACCAGATATCCAGTAACTGTGAAGTTTGGGTTGTTAGGATATTCCTAGATATTAGGACATTCATATCCACCATTTTCATCTCTGCAAGAGTGGCCAAATGTTTATCTACTTGTATTGAGCTCTGTGCAATCTCCTACATTTTATCTACTTTTCTCTTTAAAGTGTTGAGCAAGTTCCAATTGGCAAGTGAAGTCTTTATTACCTATTCCCCTTCAGCTAAGAATCAGATAAACCATTTATTTATCACTTATGATCTATGCTTCATGACATCCAGTCCTGTAATTTCATCTTGTGATATTATTGTCAATGGGGTGGATGTGGTGATGGCGATATTAGTGGGTGCCACTAACCCTTTTATGAATGTCTATATTTGAGCAATGTGTTCTTTATGTTCCTTATTCTTTGCCTTTTCTTTTTCTATCCTAGCCAATAGGGTGTCTATGGTATCCTTAGCTTCTTGGCCCTCTTGTTATGCAGTAGCAAAGCCCAAATCCACAATGGTTATCTAGAACTCACTTGCACTTATTTATTCTTTGGATTTGTCCACAACTGGCATAGCTACCTGAGTTGTTCTTTTCCCTATTGCAGGATCTCTCTTTATTATAGAGGTAGACATGGCTCTCCTCTTTGGTTTGGCCACTTCAGCCACAAATAATGAAGATATATAAAAATTTGAAGAATCAAATAATGGGGGTGGGTTCACCTCATGTTGTAACCAATGTGGCACATTAGATTGGGACCCTCCTTGGTTTGTGTGCTCAATGTGAGCATCATGTGACTCTAGGTTTTACTCTTCCAAAGTATCCTCATCCATTCTTTGTTGTTGTTGTTGTTGTTCCCCAATGTGAATTCTTTCATCCACTTTCTGTTGCTCATCATGTGTGGGGATTTCTTCTGATATCCTCTTACTTTGATTGGGTATCATTTTTTCATCTTGAGGTGGTGGTGGATCCATATCAGGTCCTTGATGACTAAGATCCTGCATAACCTGATGATTTGATTGACTATCTTCAGCCACCCTTTCTTGTTCTTTACTATCATCTCCCCTAAATGGATCTTCCTGTCTAGATTCTGACATGTTTGTATCTTTAGTATCTTGAGGTTCAAATGTGACATTAGGACCTAATTGTCCAAATGTTTCAGTTATCTCTTCTTCTTCAGCATGTTCCTGCTTAGTGTCTTAGGCTTCTGACTGACCAGGTATCTCTGCATGCATGTCCATAGCTACATTATCTTTAATTCTATCATTCTCTAGGACTGCATCTTCATCTTTTCCTACCTCATCACTACCCTGATATGCTAAATCAATTACTACTAGGCTTGTGACATGGCCAATTAATCCTTCCAGGCCCATTTTCTGTGCCACAACCTCTAGATTATCTTCTTTTGTTTCCTCTTCCCTCAATGGCTTCTCTTTGGGAGTGTTGTAAGGTGTAACCATTGTATTTTGCACCAATGACTCCATGGGGCTAGTAGACACCTCATCCACTACCTCTTCATTAGAGAGATCTATTGTTTTATCTAAAGGTAGAGGTTGATCACCCTCTCTTTTCTTCATCTCCTCTCTAGCATCCTCTGCTAATTTAGTTTTAAACTTGACAATGGTGGGGATAAGAATATCATGATGTATACTTTGTTGAATTTCCCCAGCTCTGATTATACCTTCACCTCCTTGGCCTTTTAATACAATGCCTAGGCATTTGTCTACAGGCCCCCTCATTACTAGTGCTTGGCCTTTCTGCTTGGGAACATTTTCTTTCACCTGTACATTTTCAGCTTTATTTCTTCTCTTTATTACTAGAGGTTCATTATCCTCATCACTTTCCTCCAAGTCATTGTATATGATGCCTCTCTTTGCCACAGATTTAGGTTTCTCTACAGGCTTCTTGGATGTTGCGGCAGTAGATGTTGAGGCTTATGCTTTTTGAGGTGAGGGTTTTGGAGTTATCTTAACACTAATGCTCATACCCCCTCTCCTGGTTTCTTTGGATGAACTCTCTTGTATTCTCTTCTCTAGAGATTGTCTTTTATCTTTAAGGAAGTCATCATAATCCTCCTTTTCCAATTCTTGTCTCTTTATTTTATTATCAATGGTTATGGCCACCCCCTTGGCCTTGAGAGCAACAAGCTCTTGATCCACCCATGCTTTGGTCAATTGCATGACCCTCTATGTTATCATCTCCAGTGAGGTTTCCTTCGGCTGGCTCCAGTCAGGTGGGGAGATTGTTTCATTGTAGATCTTCTTGTCTTCATACTCTTGAGACATGATTACTTCATCATCTTCATGTAATTGTGGGGGTATCAGAATACAATCCAAGGTGCAGATTTGTTTCAATGTGAGCCTTTGGTAGCTCCTCCTTCATACTTCAACATCATCAGGGTCATACTACCTAGATAAGGAGAAAGGTTGCAAACACGTCAGATGTAATCCTCCTATCACCTCCTTAGTTGTTTATGCATCAGGGCACATATACCAACCAATGTTGAGTGGGAACATGACCTTGGGTATCTTATTCTTTTGGACAAATGCTTCATGTGAAGGCAATATCTACCTGGCCATCTCCATTACTATGACCTTATCTATTGGGTATCTTGGAAACATTAGGGGTTTCCCATTGAAGCTTTCCATTCCTATGTAAGTGAATACAGGGAACTAGATGAACCAAACTCCATTTCTCCCTACTACCGCTTGAGCTTCCATGCTCAGTATTTTAGCTCTGTCCTCCTCCATTGTTCAGACCAGATGCATAATAAAGTAGTCATTAACTTTCTTGTAGTGTTGGAGGGATGCTCTCCTCCCTAGTTATGGATAATGATCCTAGATATTTATAATCTCCAAGATTACGACCAACCCTGCCAACTGTTTGCAAACCATCAAATGGTCCTTTGGATGCACATGCATACACCACGTAGGAAGACATATGAAACATGTTTTTCTTGCCTCCAAGCTTCTTCATACTTTCATCGAGGCTATCACTAATAAGATTTGCCCATTGTGGCACTTGATTAGTGGATTCTATCATCCTCATGAGGCCATACACCCAGTCTTCAAAATAACTTGCATTCGGTCTCCTCCTCATCTGACTGAGCATAACCATCATGTATTGGTACTCAGGGGTGAAGTCAAATTTGTACGTGTACGGGCAATTTAGCTGATGCCCAGTATGTGCTGTCACTAGCCCTCCATGAGAACACGAACTTCCTGCACTCCTTGAAACTTCCCTGATATTGTTTCTCTAGGGCTCCCAAGTTAATCTTGTATAGATTAGATCCTGATGGCAAATTGAATGTGGAGGTGATGCCTATGACTAAAAAATCTGTATACACTCGATCGTGTTTCTCCACCCTTCTAGTGTAGACATTGTAATTATTAGCACACTCTACTATTAGCTCAATGGCTTCCATCGCGTATGAGAATCCCCTGGCATGCCACATTCCTAAATTATATATATTGATAAGTAGAGTATTTCCACTTCCTTTCTCTGATTTGGTTGTCCATGCATCTAGATCAATGTTCCCTGGGTGCATGTCACCTCTTTGTCCATATTTGAACGCTGACCCTGCGGGTTGTATGCACATAGGCGTCAGGAACTCAGTATCTGACCTATTCTTATGGATCTCCATTATATCCTACAATGAAGATATATATGTCTTAACCTAACATGCATTTAGGGGTTTAGATCTAACCATTTTCATGGATATCATGATATTTTACCTTTTACAAAAACATATATGAACATCATCATACGATTTTACCTTAGTAAAAACCATTTACCTGTTTACTATTCAGAAACAACAAAACAAGGGTTTCATTCGTTACATACTTGATTTTCACGTTCTAAATCTAATTCACTAAGATTAGGATATGCGGGTTCACTATTCAATCACTATTTTCCATTCGTCCTCCAATGTGCACACCATTCCGTTGAGGTTGCAAATTGTTGTAATGGTGGTCTTAATCATGCAGGGGCTCTATAATTTCTTGCTAAATACTTGATAAGTGTAAAAATGAGTGTTAATCCTGTTGGGACTGAAATTCCCAAACTACCTTTTGGCAAATATTAATTTTCAATCATCCAAATATTTTAGTATGTGAGCATATATGGAAAGATCCACAATTGTTTTCAAGCAGAAATTAACAATTGAGTTGATAGAAATATTTGGATTTGATCTATTCTGATTCCTAAAGATTTAATATAATATGGTTGAAGTGCTCATTAAAGATGAACCATAAACAAGGAAGTGAAAAGTTACAAACCTTGTTGAAAATAAAGGAAAAATGGCATTAAATACCAGAGTTGAATATGGGTGAATTCCTTGTCGAAAATGAATAGGGGTTGCTTTTTGAACCATCTTAAAATTCCCTGTATTTTGCAAGTTATGTGTGTTTTTAGTAAAATGCATTGTGGTATGGGTTTGTATGTTTGTATATACAAAGTCGTTTGTATATACAAAGTCTCTCATATACAAAGTGGTTTATATGTTTTGTCATTGTATGATGCATATGCAAACTCCCTTGTATATCGGGTCGTGGTATGGTCGCATAAAGGAGTCATCGGGTTGATGCATTGTTTACTTGTATGCATTTGGCTAACGTTTTATTGTTACATACAAGGTGGACTCAACGAGGTTAAAAGTTGAAATGTATTTTCTGTCGGGTCTGTTGCTTGTATGTTATGTTTGTATGTTTGGCAGAACGCAACATACAACGTGGTACATACAACATGATATACATTGCTCAGAACTGAAACAATTATGAATTAACGTTAAGTCTTTGTATGTTTGCGCTTTGTATGTATGTTGCAGTATACATACATTGCAGTACATACAAGGCGATATGCATAGCGTGGAACTGAAATGTTATGAAATACGGTTTTATTGTTGTATGTTTTGGAAACATGCATTGTGATATACGTACAACACAGAACTTAGGAGAGAGTTAAATCTGGTTAAAGGGATGCATCGGGACTTTATGTATATCGGAGGATGCATTTCATGATATATACAAGTCAGAATCGAAAGGGGCTGCATACTGCGATTTATAAAATAAGAAGTCCGTAAGGAAGATACAATTGAATTTGTATGTATCAAGCATTGTATATGAAGGTTGGATATAAGTAATGTTGTAACATGGAATACGAGTGAGGAATAGGATGTGTCCTGCCGCTTGCACATTGGGCTTGTATAATAACAATGTATATTTTTGATATGCCAAACTATTCTATATACATGACATGACTTGTTATCACCGGTTCTCTTTACCGTTTCTACCAGTCACCTTTTGTATCGAACACAATGTACATTCTCACATACATTCTTAAAGATACATTTGCGATATACATTCGCATTACACCTTCGGTGAAACAAAATGCACCTTATGTCGATACTCTACCACCGTGCAAACACAGAATAACTTATACAAAAATAGAAACCCTAAAACGACATTAAAATTTGAATGGCTAAGATATTTTTCTGACAATTGAAATATGGGTTTTTGCAGGATATACACAGCGGGGATCAAGTTATAAAAACACCCACGAAAGGATCATGAGGAATTGATAAATTATCGATAAGGGAAGTAATTATCTTAGTAAATACATATGTTTAAATAAATTTGTTTTGATCATTTGATCAGAGATTAATTTGTGTTTTATTTGGTCTTTTTAGGGATAATAAAGAAACTCTCGAAGGCTATTAAGTAGAACTACAGTTAAAGAGCTTTGTTTGACCCTAAAATGGTTATCCATTTGGTGGTTAAAGACAAGTATTAATTTTCCTGAATATGTTTTATTAAGACAAATATTGTTGTTCGGTTATCAACTGTCACAACTATTGTAACTGGTCTGAAGCTTGTATGCCTCTCTTTATAAGAGACGACCAAGACTAGAATTAGATATAGATAGAATAGGGGGAGAATAGGGAGAGATTACATAATAGAATAGGGGATACTACAGATTAGAATTGAACAACAATGCTAGTTCACTTTTAATATATTTTATTTCTAGTAGACCATGTGCAAGCATTCTCTGATGAAGTCAAGTCTGTGAACATCAAATTTCAGTATCAACTATCTGTTTAATTTATTCAATTATATGACTGTCTCCTTTAAAAGTTTTCTCTGTTACTCAATTTGAGTTATCAAGTATATCTTCAAGTTGTCTATACACTTTTGCTCTTATAGTGTGATAAGATTAATTGGTTTCTGCTTTCAGAATTAAATCCTTTAAATCTATCATAGTAACTGTGAAGACATTGTCATGGATCTGTAAGAAGAGTCATATAGTTAGGGTTTGTATTCTGTCTCCAGTTTTTTGATAAATCTATTACAATTGCAGTATTATTCTAATAGGTTCTTTCAAAGAGAGATTAAATCCTTTTAGATGAATGCAGGTAATTTGATTTTGTCAATTGGATATATATAAGTATGGAATATTAACTATTTCCTTGTAGGGTTGTACAAGTTACATACCTATTTTTTCATGCCAGATAGTTCGAGTTTTTACCAAACAAGCAGCCATTTATTTCATGATCATACTGACTCTATATTCAATAAGGCACTGGTCTAGTGTTTTCATTATCACTTATACAAATTCATTTTAGATTTACTTAATTAGATTGCATTATTGTTTTGGCATTACAATTTAGATCATTTAGAATTAACTTGTTGTCTTTTCATCTATTTTATAATTTGTGCCATTATCAACAGTTAGATTAATTCTGATCAAAGTAGTGATCATCTCTTTATCTACTTTATTAACTAGAGGTTCACCCGCCTAGGTCTAGCAGAGCCTGAAGTAAAGGGCGTTTAGCCATATCTACCCTGTGTCAGTTAGACAAAAACGTCAAGAGAGCCTGGCAACCTATTAGGGTTAACAACCTGCATTTTTGAGACCTAACAGAATTGGCAACTCTGCTGGGGAGAACATATAGAGAAACCTGGTGGTAGACCATGTTATTAGAGTCAGAGAATTAAAAGGCATAACTCTACTGGTGGAAAGAAAAAACCCAGAAGATTGATGTCCTCTAAATAGAGGTGGCAACTCTACACAAAATTCAAATACATATTGGTAAACTCTGTTGGCAAGAACCCAAAAAGATGAAATTTTCCTCTTCGCACAAGAGGTGGCGACTCTGAAAATAAAATTGATGAAACATGAAAAAATATAACATACCCCCTTTAGATGCATTCTTTGAACTAAAGAGACATGAAGGAGAATCTGGGTATGATTTGTTCCACAGGTTGGTGGACATCTATATACAAATACCTTTTCACCTCAAACCTAGTGAATCCTTATGCATTAAAATGTTCATGCTTCCTTATGAGCCTATGTCAATTTATTGGCCTGAATCATTAAAGCCAGTTACTCTAGACCAAATGACTCAATTGATTCCTATCATAGAAAGGAAAAGGTATGAGGATGCTATCAATATTGAATCCAATGCTAATGAATATCAAGATGATGATAAAAAAATCCATCCATTAAAGGATAGGTATGCAAATGAAAATAATGACTATAACAGCCCACATGATGAGGATGAAAATAGAGAGGGTCTATCCTGCATAACAGATTGTGACTGTAAATGTTATGAAGAATCCATTAAAAATCTAGATTTTGATGGCAATCATGTGGATTTGCAATTAAGTGATTCTCACAATTCTTATGAAGAATAGGAGAGGTTTGTTGATCAAGCTATTGTTGATCTTGATAGCATGACTAATTGGGAATTAGAAGTGTATTTAGAATGGAAAGAACAACAGCTCAGGAGGATACAACAGATTATACAAGAAAAACAAGATAGATTGGCACAATTGAACATACATGCATCAAAACAACCAAAATATGTCCCTCCACAAGGTGGTAATATCAATTCACATGAGCCCTCTTGGAATACATATGCTTCAGGAACTTCAAAAGTATCTCATAATGGATGCAACAACCCTACCCAATATAATATGTCACCACAAAGGCCTATAAATGTAGGTAACATTTCCCAATACTATCCACCACCTCGACAGCGGTGTACCTCACAATATCAACAATATGTGCCATAACAAAATGTTTACTATCAGCCTCCATATCAGTAAGTTTTATCCCAGCCCACCCACCCACCACAATATATGAATCAACAATTTGGGGGGGAAGAGGATGATTATTTTCAAATAGGGCAAACTCATGATCAGGAGGAAGAAGCAATGGAAAATGGTATGTCGAAACAAGAATTTCATGTGCTTACAAATCCATGTTATGAGGAGGATGAAGTAGATAATCAGGATGATATGTCAACTTCTGAAAGAAATAATTGTGTTGATAAAATGGGCATACTTGATTTTATTGATCTTAAGTATCGTGGTGATGATCAAAATGATAAGGAAAATGTCAACAAGGAGATAAATGAGGAAACAAGTTCAATCAGCAGTGAACAAATTTTAGAATTGCTAACAATGGAATATCAGAGATATACACATGGGAATGATTTGAAATCTCCATGTCAAGCATACATTTGTTTTGATAGTGAAGGCATTTTACGTGACAATGATGGAAAAACTCTTGAAGCAGACCAAGATTCTATGTCTGTCCCTATTCAAGAGGAGATATATAAATCAAGATTGGGGATCTTTGAGAATGGCATCAATTCATATGTCATGGATAATACATGCTCAACATCAGTTAGCCCAAACATACATAATGATGAATGTATTGATAAGAAGTTGATGTCACTACCAATTGATGATATGGAGGATGCTGAAAACATCTTAGATGAAGCTATCTCAAAATATGTTGGTATGACAAATTTCTCAAACCCATGTGAGAAGCATTTAGATGGTAGAGTGAACAAGTAAATACGTGCCTTGTTGACAATTGTTTCCCTGGGTTGCATCAATTGCCCTATGATGCTTTCAGATTTTTTATGTAGTCTTATGATGAGAAAAGACCGAATGATTTCAGCTATATGCTAAACAATGAGTATTCTCAGTTTTCATGTTAGCCAGGGGAGTATTTTACAATATATGACAGTGAGAAGAATAATAAAAAATGTTGCATTGAAGGTGAATACTTCCTATGTGACAAGAATGTATCACATGATGATGGAAAGTTTTAGATAATGTCTAATTGTGAACAACTGAAAAGAGATAAAGGTGAAGCTAAATATAGAATTGTGTTGAAAGTTTCCAATGGCAGTGGATATAGCAGGATAAATCATATGAATGTTTTCAAGAAAATTCTGATGGAGTCAGATCAGAATAAGATATATGACAGAGGCAAAAAGAGGGTTTTTTTTTCTCTGATGGCCTTGAGCCATTAGTTACAGTGTGTTTTTTTCAAACCATACCATTTTAGGGCAAAAGGTGACATTTGGACTCTATCGCCCAATGGGGTAGGCACTGGTCTGCTCCTCCAGAAATCTGGAATCTTGCTATGCCCACAAGGGGTATACATCCCCAGAAAGAGCCACTGTTGGGACTAAAATTCCCAAGCTACTTTTTGGCAAATATTAAGTTTCAATCATCCAAAGATTTCAGTATGTGAGCATATATGGAAAGATCCACAGTTGGTTTCAAGCATAAATTAACAAATGAGTTGATAGAAATATTTGGATTTGATCTATTCTGATTCTTAAAGACTTAATATAATATGGTTGAAGTGCTCATTAAAGATGAACCGTAAATAAGGAAGTGAAAAGTTACAAACCTTGTTGAAAATAAAGGAAAAAATGGCATTAAGTACCAGAGCTGAATATGGATGAATTCCTTGTCAAAAATGAATAGGGGTTGCTTTTTGAACCATCTTAATTATTCCCTGTATTTTGCAAGTTATGTGTGTTTTTGGTAAAATACATTGTGGTATGGGTTTGTATGTACAAAGTCTCTCATATACAAAGTGGTTTGTATGTTGTGTCATTGTATGATGCATATGCAAACTCCCTTGTATATCAAGTCGTGGTATGGTCGCATAAAGGAGTCATCGGGTTGATGCATTGTTTACTTGTATGCATTTGGCTAACATTTTATTGTTACATACAAGGTGGACCCGACGAGGTTAAAAGTTGAAATGTATTTTCTGTCGGGTCCATTGCTTGTATGTTATGTTTGTATGTTTGGCAGAACGCAACATACAACACGATATACATTGCCCGGAACTAAAACAATTATGAATTAACGTTAAGTCTTTGTATGTTTGCACTTTGTATGTATGTTGTAGTATACATACATTGCGGTACATACAAGGTGATATGCACAGCGTGGAATTGAAATGTTATGAAATACGGTTTTATTGTTGTATGTTTTGGAAACATGCATTGTGATATACATACAACATGGAACTCAGGAGAGAGTTAAATCTGGTTAAAGGGATGCATCGAGACTTTATGTATATTGGAGGATGCATTTCACGGTATATACAAGTCGGAATCAAAAGGGGCTACATACTGCGATTTATAAAATAAGAATTCCGTAAGGAAGATACAATTGAATTTGTATGTATCGAGCATTGTATATGAAGGTTGGATACAAGTAATGTTGTAACATGGAATACGAGTGAGGAATAGGATGGGTCCCGCCGCATTGGACTTGTATAATAACAATGTATATTTTTGATATGCCAAACTATTCTATATACAAGACATGACTTATTATCACTAGTTCTCTTTACCGTTTCTACCAGTCACCTTTTGTATCCAACACAATGTACATTCTCACATACATTCTTAAAGATACATTTGTGATATAAATTCTCATTACACCTTCGGTGAAACAAAATGCACCTTACACCGATACTCTACCACCACGCAAACACAGAATAACTTATACAAAAATAAAAACCCTAAAATGACATTAAAATCTGAATGGCTAAGATATTTTTCTGACATTTGAAATATGGGTTTTTGCAGGATATACACAGTGGGAATCAAGTTATAAAAACACCCACGAAAGGATCATGAGGAATTGATAAATTATCGATAAGGGAAGCAATTATCTTAGTAAATACATATGTTTAAATAAATTTGTTTTGATCATTTGATCAGAGATTAATTTGTGTTTTATTTGGTCTTTTTAGGGATAATAAAGAAACCCTCGAAGGCTATTAAGTAGAACTACAGTTAAAGAGCTTTGTTTGATCCTAAAATGGTTATCCATTTGGTGGTTAAAGATGAGTATTAATTTTCCTAAATCTGTTTTATTAAGACAAATATTGTTGTTCGGTTATCAACCGTCACAACTATTGTAACTGGTCTGAAGCTTGTATGCCTCTCTTTA
Organism: Cunninghamia lanceolata; assembly: GCA_027924645.1. NCBI lineage: Eukaryota > Viridiplantae > Streptophyta > Pinopsida > Cupressales > Cupressaceae > Cunninghamia > Cunninghamia lanceolata. The sequence continues at coordinate 10,844,336 of BSBN01000082.1, read as the reverse complement.
TAAGAGATGACCAAGACCAGAATTAGATATAGATAGAATAGGGGCAGAATAGGGAGAGATTACAAAATAGAATAGGGGATACTATAGATTAGAATTGAACAACAATGCTAGTTCACTTTTAATATATTTTATTTTTGGTAGACCATGTGCAAGCATTCTCTGATGAAGTCAAGTCTGTGAACATGAAGCAGTAACTGCAAATTTTGGTATCAACTATCTGTTTAATTTATTCAATTATATGACTGTCTCCTTTCAAAGTTTTCTCTGTTATTCAATTTGAGTTATCAAGTATATCTTCAAGTTGTCTATACACATTTGTTGTTATAGTGTGATAAGATTAACTAGTTTTTGCTTTCAGAATTAAATCCTTTAAATCCATCATAGTAATTGTGAAGACATTGTCATGGATCTGTAAGAAGAGTTATATAGTTAGGGTTTGTATTCTGTCTCTAGTTTTTTGATAAATCTGTTACAATTGTAGTATTATTCTGATAGGTTCTTTCAAAGAGAGATTAAATCCTTTTAGATGAATGCAAGTAATTTGATTTTGTCAATTGGATATATATAAGTATGGAATATTAACTATTTCCTTGCAGGGTTGTACAAGTTACATACCTATTTTTTCATGCCAGATAGTTCAAGTTTTTACCAAACAAGCAGTCATTTATTTCATGATCATACTGACTCTATATTCAATAAGGCACTGGTCTAGTGTTTTCATTATCACTTATACAAATTCATTTTAGATTTACTTAATTAGATTGCATTATTGTTTTGGCATTACAATTTAAATCATTTAGAATTAACTTGTTGTCTTTTCATCTGTTTTATAATTTGTGCCATTAGCAACAGTTAGATTAATTCTGATCAAAGTAGTGATCATCTCTTTATCTGCTTTATTAATTAGAGGTTCATTTGCCTAGGTCTGGCAAAGCTTGAAGTGAAGGGGGTTTAGCCATATCTACCCTATGCCAGTTAGCCAAAAATGTCAAGAGAGCCTGGCAACCTCTTAGGGTTAATGACCTGCATTTTTTAGACCTAACAAATCCCATATTTTAATTATTAACATTGATGAATTAGGGCATAATCAATGCTAGATCATTCGTGTCCATGGATATACATGCACAGTTATTAAGATTACAACAGGTGGCACCATGTGGTTTGAAATTTTGAATATGCACCTACCATTAAGTGGCATTTAATACATGGTCTGCATGTTTGAAAATGTCAAGGTACTTAAACAATGCACATGGTCTTTCAGAATATGTGCATGATGTCATCATCATACTGGTCAATGCTAACCAGTGGTAAGAAACAAGTCATGAAGACATGAAGGTATTTTACTTCCATTTGGATATCAGGACATTATGATATGTCAATATGATCAGGTCAACGTGCCATGTGGAATCATTTCATTGGTTCATGAAAATCTACATGTTATGGGTCCTGAGAGTGGATATATGGATATTAAGAAATATCTGGGTACTTAGTTGTGTGAAATATCCCCCCTCCAAATCCTAAGATGAGTGTGATGTCACCATTTTGAATAATGTCCTGGACTCATTATAATGTGACGTCATTTTCACATTAGCGAAAGTCAGCATGCTAAGTTAATGTGTGGATATTGAGATTTACCATTATATTTCATTGGGTCAGGATATTAACGAATATCTGGGACCTTAAGGAATGTGATGACCCTTAGATGTTGATTTTCCAGATGACATCATCTTCCTATTGGGGTTTATGTAGAACATGGTTTGGATGATGTCACGATGTCATGTTAATGAATATGAGGATATTGAGTTAATATGCAAACCTTTAGTATTTTCATTGTATTTTAAAAAAGTATGCATATTAACGAATACCTGGGATATTAAAATCAGATGTGCACCCTTGCGGAATGTCCATGTATATTGACAGTCTGTGACATCCCGGGCTAAAATTTGACATCTACATATTTGTGAATGTGCGAACATTGAGTTTTCCTTTGTAAAACCTCGCGACTAGGGTATTAGCAAATATCTGGATGCTTAAGGAATATGATGATATTCTTGTGGTTGTTTGACCAAACTTTGACCAGACATAACTTCTTAATCCTAGGGAATTTTGGGGTGATTGAAAAGGCAAACCTACTTAAAATTTTGCACTCTCAGCTAGCAAGGTCCATGATAATAGATTTTGACTTGGAATTTGGACCTATATCAGGATGTTCTGATCTACATAGGATATTTCCCTGATATGCATTTGGTGCTAATTTTAGCATACCGCCCAAAGTGAGAGACAAGAAAGCAAGCAAAAAGTTGGGTCCTATTTTTCTGGGGCAAAATGGGGCGTGTTGTGTAACCACACAACACAGATTTGTCTTTCTCATTTCTTATGCCAACAATGTTGCAACAAGAGCATCCAACTTGGGATCTTCAAGATTAGCACTAATAGTAAGAATGAAATTCTCCCATGACTCAAGAAAATAAAAAAGAAGCATAATGCATTTATCTTCTTATTGAATATTAACATCAATAGAGAGTAATTTACTCAAAATTAAATTAAAAGTATTTAAATGCTCAACAATCAAATCACCTTCCTTCATTTTTAGAGAAACCAACTTTCTTTTCAAATATTATTTATTTACCAAATTCTTGGCTTGGTAGATCTCACCCAAACATTTCCATAGGGAATATGTAATAGATTCTTCAGCTACATTTAGCATAAATGAGTCTACAAGATAAATTTAGATTGTCCCCTATTCTTTCTTATCCATCTTATTCCACTCATCTTGATATATTTTGTCTAATTTCTTTTCCTTTTTCATAGCCAATCATTGATCCCTCTCTTCAAGGAGATCCTCCATCTTCATCTTCCACAAATCATAGTTAGTTCCATTAAACTTCTCAAGATCCAACTGACAAGTAGATGCAACCATGGCTTCCACACACATAAATCTACAAAATAAATTTAACCAAAATGCCCACTGCAGCACAAAAAACCTCCACTCTTCCACCAAAGAAGCAAAGTTAGCTAGGCTCTGCTACCAAATGTTAGAAATGAAGGAAAACTAATATAATATAGAAATCTAAAATTATATTGAAAATATGAAATTTAATCTATAAAATGTCAAATGGAGATAAAAGTATGTCAAATTAACAACAAGGAAATCAACAAACACATAATAATCTCACAACATGGCGTTTACATGGAGAAAACCCTTTTGGATAAAAAAATCCACCAACAAAGAGGCCAAGTTTGTATTGTCTTTGAAAAATATTACAATACAATCACTTCAATCCTATTGTATCCATTGTGACAACTTTTGTGTACCTGTGCAAAAACACTATATCTTCCAAATTCTCAAGCTCTTAATTTATTAAAAATACATGTTGTTTGGGAATAGATGAGGTGAGGCATTTAACATATAAAAAATCCAATGCCCCATATAAGGAATCCCACCACCAGGATAATTTTAGTCAATAATAATTCTTCTTATACCTTGCATAAATCACCAATAATGGATAGACGATCTTGGATGCCCACCTTGTCATAGTTGGCTAATAATATTATATTCCTTGCAACATGTTATAAAAACCTATTAATAGTCATCCAAAGAATATCATCTACCAACATGGACACCTGGTTTACATAAATGCCCCTATTTATAATCCCAATGCATAAGATTCTTTAATATCGGTAAATGGTAAATAGCCAAACACCATCAATAAATAATTAATTACCATTGTTGATGAATCCTCCATCCCTTATGAATGTATTTACAAACACTATTTGGAATAATTATATAACATAGGATTTGCAAGGTTGATGGCACCTTAATCCTAAAAAATTTTACTTCTCATTTAGGTTCTTTTCTCTTACCTATCTCATTCTCTATCTATCTTTCCATTTATTATACATAATCTTTACCTTACCTAGCTTTAATCTTCCTATTCTTTTTAGACCCCTTGTTACCACTTTTTTCCCTAGTACTCCTTTGATTCACTTTACATCCTTTATTATAACTTAATCACTTTATTCTATATCCCTTAGTCCATGCCTCCTACCCACCATAGACCCCAAGATCCTAACCCTTTTATACCTCTTCCTTACCCTAGTCCCCATCTCAATCCAACCATGACTAATATTCCTCCCCCTTCCACATCTTCTAAGGATACTATTTCCTTATTTCTTGTCATTGATAATTTTGATCACAACTTGACTTCCAACAACATGTGAAAATTATCACCTAAATTTAAGAGGTCAAGAATACAACAAATCTTGATGTAGCACTTGTTCCATCAAATCTTTTATATTCCTTAGGAAACCTCGTATTAGCTAATCCTTCAAGCCATGAGATGCATCAATAGATAGGTCACATTATACATAATCATGCACCTTCCCCTAATTTATCTTTCATCCTTTTGAGGATCTCTTTGGCAAACCATCTTATAAATTAGCCTGTTCCTTTCAATTTCTTAGTTAGAAAGTTATGTGTTGATTCCTAGTTTAGAGTTTATATGCTTTCTAGGTTTAAGTTCAAATGCTTCATAGATTAGATTGTATGCTTTCTAGTTTAGGTTTATTCTATTGAAAGATTCATTAAAAATTTAGAAAACTAATACTAATCTGAGATGTCCAAACCAATCCCCTATTTGCATATAGCCTTGGACACTGCCTGATAGACAAAGTGATATATCTTTCAACTAAAGTGTTAGGACTTAATGACAACTAGTCACTTTTCACCCTCTTTACATTGACTATATTTATGATGATTTTATTTTGTGTAAATCTTCCCTTGCCTACTCAAGGATCATGCTCTTGAGTAGTTCTACTCCTTACCTCATGGTTCTATTCACACTTTTGACATGCTCACCAAATCATTTGTAAGCCATTTCCAAGTACAAATTAACAAAGTTATTTCACTGATCTCACACATTGAAAACAAGGAGCTCAAGAAAAATTAGTGATTTTTCCTCCATTTCCAATCTATATTGGCTAAAATTTGTCATCATCTTATTGAAATCAAAATTCAATGCATATGCATGGAAAACCTTATACAACCTATTATGGAAAACTTGGTATTTCAAAAGTACAATACTTTTGTTGACTTATATGCTACCTTTAAGACTGTGAAACAAAGGTCGACAAAGTAAATCATGCTTGTATGGGTATGCCTACTACTTCCTTTTCTTCATCACAAAAATTCTTCAAACCCTTCAAGAAACCTTATAACAACAATAATTATAACAAAAATGGATCAAAAGAAACTATCAATATTACAACACCAACACTTAGGGGATGCTTTTAATAGACTTATCCTATATCACCTTCAATCATGGAATCTTAAATAATACCCCTAGTTTTCATTTCTATCTCTATATCTTGAATTTTTTATACCCCTCCTAGTACACAATTCCTATTAAAATATATCCTCTTGTTTTTTCTTGTTTTTTTTGGTAAGCGGATGCTTTTTTTGCTGGAGCTATGAACTAGTGAGGCCACAAATGAGGGACCTCATCCTTAGCATGAATGCTCAACATTAACACAATAGTCTAAATCCATGAGCTCAACAACCCATTAAGGATTTGAATCTAGAAGGATGAATGATTCAAATCCATGAGTTCAATGGCCCAGTAGGGGCTTAAAGCCCGCGAGCTTAGTTCAACCCAAAATGGGTTTGAACCTTGGTGGCAAGGACAACAATGCCATGATTTAACCACCACATTGTGCCATGAAGGGAAAAATATCTCCTCTTGTTTTTTATTATATAAGTCAGCAAAAACCAAGGGCCGAACCCTTACATTAAGACAAAAAGAGGCAGCAAAGGCTCAAGGACAAAAAGAGCCACCCAACCAACTACAATATTAACAGCAAAAATAGTTGATAAACAACAGATAGTAAGTAGTAGTAATAAGACAGTATAAACTATAACTAGAAACAAGACTAAGGAGAAACATTCTCCCATCCTTTAGCCATAAATTCAATAATTTCATCAAGTTTTTTGAATTTCTCCTCCTCTTTGCCACTAGCGCCAGTCCCATGCTCCTACAGCAAAGACAAGTTGAGAAACACCGTGGAGCAGAAACTACTGACAATGAGCTCACCCATAGAAGTAACCTTCTTCTCCAGATCATCCACATGACCCCGGAGGACAGCTAAATCATACCCCTAGTCCTCCACCTCCTCCTTGGTCTCCTATCCAACTTCCTCCACATATTTCCTCTTGTTACCATATATCCTAACTAACTATTTTTAATCACATTTATTATACCCCTTATTTATTCAACTCAACATTTCATTCTACCACTATCACACCCAACTCCAAATGAAAATTATTGAATGAATTTTGATAGGAGATTATGAATTAAATACATTCAAAAATATTTTTATACCATGCTAACTTTACATTGATCCCTAACAGAAAATATTAATGAAAATTTTTAAGGGTGACTATTTGATGTTAATACATGGTCATTCTTCACTTCCTTTGCATTTTTGGATCAAGAAAATAAATTTATACTTGTGCATAGGGTAAATTGCAAGAAACTATAAATATAACTACTCATCCATTTCATATCTTCCCATCAAAATTTAAAAATTCATCTTAAGTGTTATCATGTTGCAATCATTTAAATAAGGTATTTATTAAACTCTACAAAATAGATATTAAAAAATGTTAAAAAAAAGGTAAAGAATTTTTTCTTATCATTGCCAAGTTAGCCAATAATTTGGTGCGTGACATCCTCTTGGTAGTGTCCACAAGGAAAGTCATTTCCAATTTACCTTATATATTGTCTTACAAGGTGTACATAGGTAAAATATCTCTTTTTGAATCAAACTTGTATCTCCTATATGGTGTACGAACACCTTCATAATTTCACCCACTTATGACAAAATTTGCATGTAATCCCTACATAAATAGCATAACCAATTCCTTTTTGTGACCTCATAAAAGCAAAAATTAAAGATAGATAAATTTTAATATATAAATTTTTCCCAACTTCCTATCCCTTTGATCCAATCCCTAACCCTCTCCATTGTCTTGCCGCAATACCTAAGAAAAAACATTAATATAATTACCCTAATACCTAGTGATATATTTATCTGTTTTCTAATATGAAATACTATTGAAATGCATAGGACAACTGAGAGGGGGGGTGAATCAGTTGTCACAAAACTTTAACCACTTATGAATATCAACACATCCAATTTCTTAATCATTGTTATAAAGATTAACCATGAAAGCATAAAACAAGAAGCGTAACACAATAACAAATGAGACACGAGAATTTTTTACGTGGAAAACCCTATGAGGGAAAAACCACGGTGGGTGTTAGCCCACAAAAATAAATAAGTTATAGCAATACCAAAAATTAGAGGCTCACTGCCTTAGGGCTCACTACCCAAAATGCTCACTGCCAATGTTAGGGCTCACTACCAAGATCAACTCACTACCAAGGTGTGGCTCACTGCCATTGATTGGTGAACTGATTTGATAGCATCTACTTCATGCCTGAGTTCAGTTCCATTGAAGCACAATATAACATCTCTTCTCTGCTCTTCTTACACCTTCGCACTTATCTTGTCATTTTCACACTTCCACACACTTTTTGCAACTATATTACATGTTTTTATACAACTCATCAACCTTGGTATGTACATCAAGGTCAGCATTACATTCATCAACCATTGGAGCATTCTCCAAGAATGTCGACATTACAAACATACATAGAAAATAGGTCTGGACCTAAACAAGATTAATAATGGGAAAGATGTATGTGGATCACTTAACGCCTTAGCTAGGACTCTAACATAATCTTCCATGCCATGACACACTTTCATGATCTTCGATGCATCTCCGCAAGTAGTGAAAACAACCAAGTCAGTCAGGACTGGTGTCAACACTAAGTCTTCCAAGAACAGTCTTCATCTATGATACCAATTTCTCTTTGCAGACCAATCCAAAGGTAGGAACATGATCAGGAGACATCCACAAGCTCATTGTAATCACCAAGAACAACCACACGATCTCTAACCACTCTGTCAAGAAGATTCTTCACATCAGAGCACAAGAACAACACTGTTAGCTACTATCATAGCTTGTGGACCACCAAATCATGAACAATTGGAGTTGAAGGCACTTAACATCATTTCAAACTTAACTCATGAACCGTAGATCATAATACTTCAATGTGGAGAAATGTGGAGCAAAATACGTTCTCCCTGTCACCAGTGAGTATTTAGAAAAAGCAGTTTTCACTCTGGTGAACATAACTCACTGAAATCTTCATACCGGAGTCTCAAACTTGAAACATAGCATCTTTAGACATGCATCTAAAGAAATTCCAATCTGCAGACAAAGCTATTCATTCTACAGGGAATGCAGAGCAATCTTATGGACTGTTCTTCTGTAGACAAAGATTTCTGTAACACATTGTTTCCACCAAATAAGCAAATTTTCTCAATATCCTCAATATCAGGATCTCCAATACTTACATAGGCAGATAACTCATTACAAGAAAGCATCAAAACAAGAGAACAGTTGACACCAATGACAACACTGATATGTTGACATCAATGACAACACCAATTAGGCACATACTTGCAACAATCTCCCCTTTGTCATTGATGGCAACATATGATGTGAAAAATTGTAAAGACCATCAAGATAAGATTCTCCCCCTTTCTTTTTACACATCTGCACTCTTTCTTCTCTGAGTTTTTCACATGATTTCTCTCCCCCTTTGACATCAATGGCAAAGGGCACATACTTACATGTTGCTGCTCTGATCAACTGAACTTTCTCTATTAGCAACACTTTCTTTATCAGGAACATCTAGCTACTCCCCCTGAGAGGTAGCCCTCAAAACATCAATCCAAATCAAAGAATGAGACTTTGAGCACCACTGGAGAGGTAGCCTCTTCTTCATTCTAATTGTCTTCTTGCTTAGCTTTTTCTTCATTTGTTATAATCACAGGTTCATCTGGTTCATAGCAACTCAGATCCAGTATTCTTTCCTTCCCTTCATCTACCTTCACATTAGCACTCTCAACAATCTTATTTAGTCTCTTATTGTAGCACCGGTAAGCCTTACTCTTGGTAGAGTAACCAAGAAAAATTCATTCATCACATCTAGCATCAAACTTGCCTAGTTCTTCATCTCTTCTGATATAACAATTGCTTCCAAAAACTTTGAAATACTTCATTGTAGGAACCCTTCCATACCATAATTCAAAAGGAGTTTTAGAACTATTACCTTTCACTTGAACTCTGTTTAGGATGTACAAAGCAGTATGTATAGCTTCTCTCCAGTATACTTCTAGTAGGTCAGCTTCCTTTAACATAGTCATGGCAACTTCTTGAACTGTCCTATTTTTTTTCTTTCAACAACTCCATTTTGCTGACAAGTCCTAGGTGCAGACAATTGTCTCTTTATTCCTTGTTCTTCACAAAAAATATTGAATTCATGTGATGTGAACTCATCTCCTCTATCAAACCTTAAGTATTTGATTCTCAGCTCTAACTCATTCTCAACCATTACCTTGAAAACTTTGAATTTGTCTAGAGCTTCAAATTTTTCTTTTAAAAAAGTGACCCAAGTCATTCTAGAATAGTCACCCATAAGCAACATAAAATACCTGTCACCTTGTAGACTTCTTGTTCTTGTGGGACCACACAAATCTGTATGTACTAGCTCCAGCAATCTAGTAGAGAATTGTTCTTTGCTTTTGAAACTTGTTTTTGTTTGTTTCCCAAATTGACACTCCTTGCAAATGGTGTTGGATGGCTTCACAAGTTTAGGTAGATCTCTTACAGCCTATGCGGAGCTTATCTTCACCAAATTGTCAAAATTGATATGACACATCCTTCTATGCCACATCCAACTCTCATCTATCTAGGCCAATAAACAATAATCAGTAGTTCCTCTTAATTGGTAAATGTTACCTCTAGTCTTCTTACCAGTAGCAATCACTATTCTGGAGCTTTCCATGATCTTGCACCCATTGTCATTGAATCTCATATCATAACCTTTGTCACACATCTGACCAACACTCAAAATATTATGCTTCAAACCCTTCACATATAGGACATTATCAGTATTGTGCTTTCCATCAAATGAAATAGATCCTTTTCCACAAATCTTAAAAGCTGCATTGTCTCCAAACTTAACCATTCCTCCATCATACTTTTCCAAACTCACAAACTTACTTTTGTCACTGGTCATGTGATGTGAGCATCCACTATCAATAATCCATTCATCCTTATCTTTCTCAACCTGAACAGCCAAAGGACTTTCTTCCACTGGTTTTCTTCCTTCACACAACTAGCAGGATTAGTAGACACGGGTTCTTCTTTAATAGCAATAAACAAGCATTCATTTGCACTAGTACTAGCATCATTAGATTCATCATAAGTGATACCTTCATCATCAAGATCTCTAACATAGTAGCATTTCTTTGGAGCTCTAGGCCTATTCTCAAATCTTTTTATATTCCTTTCAATTCTTTTAGGACATATAGAAGCATAATGACCAACTTTACCACATGAAAAATGTTTGAAAGGTAATTTGCCTTTTAACTTATCAAAACCTCTTTGTAATCTGTCAACAAAGTTACCTTCAATTTCATCAAAGTCATCAATAGGCTCCACTTTGTATTTTTCAGCTTTGGAGATCTTTGTAGAAGTATTGGCTTTGAAAGCAATCTCAAATTTTGGCAGAGCATCACCAAATTCTCTCATCTCAAAGGTTGTAAGCTTCCCAAGTAATTGATCCTTGTCGATAGTTTTTACAGTCATTAATTCTTCAATTGCAGCTACCTTGTGACTATAGAATTTTGGTAGTGACCTAAGAATTTTCATCACAACTTCCTTCTCACCAATAGTTCCTCCCATACCTTTTATTACATTGACAAGTTCATCAACCTTTTGTATGAAGGCTATTATGTTTTCATCTTAATTCATCTTTAAACCCTCATATTTCACTTTCAGGCACTACAACTTGGCTTCTTTTATATAATCATCTCCTTCATACAGATTTTTCAATTTTTCCCAAACTTCATTTACAGATTCTAGATCCATGACTTTTATCAACTCAGTGTCAGTCAAGGCACTTAACAGGGCATCCCTATCTTTTATATTCAACTCATATTCTTTGATTTCATCTTCAGTTGTCAAACCATTTTGAGGCATGGTATATTTTTTCTCTGCAACTTTCCACGCTTTATAACCAAGACAAAGGAGATGGCTTTTCATTTGTACCTTCCATAGAGCATAATTTGTCCCATCAAACTATGGAGCTTCCTTCTTAAAAGACATCTTGGATCTTCCTCAATCTATTAGGCTTTCTTCCGAGGAACCTACTCTGATACCAATTGTTGAAATGCACAGGACAACTAAGAGGGGGGTGAATTAGTTGTCACAAAACTTTAACCACTTATGAATATCAACACATCCAATTTCTTAATCACTATTATTAAGATTAACCATGAAAGCATAAAACAAGAAGCTCAACACAATAACAAATGAGACACCAAAAATTTTTACGTGGAAAACCCTATGAAGGAAAAACCATGGTGGGTGTTAGCCCACAAAAATAAATAAGTTATAGCAATACCAAAAATCATAGGCTCACTACCCAAAATGCTCACTGCAAATGTTAGGGCTCACTGCCAAGATCAACTCACTGCCAATGTTAGGGCTCACTGCCAAGATCAACTCACTACCAATGTTAGGGCTCACTACCAAGGGATGGTTCACTGCCAAGGATTGGTGAACTGATTTGATAGCATCTACTTCATGCCTAAGTTCAATTCCATTGAAGCACAATATAACATCTATGCTCTGATCTTCTTACACCTTCGCACTTATCTTGTCATTTTTGCACTTGTTGGCAATTGGGTATGTCAAGAGTTGTCATTGATGGCAACTAAATCTATCTTACACATCTGCATTGTATCATTTGATCATACCGGAAGTCAGATTGTAGATTTGTCTAAGTCCGGAAGGACAGGAACAGAGCATATGACAAGGTCCAGCCTTTTGGTCCGCATTTCTCCACAGGTAACCATATTCTGTTACGGATCTAAGGGTATGTTAAGGGATGTTAGGGCTACCTAAATCCAAAGATTTAGCCTCCGGTGATGAAGGGAGTGAAAGTTATAGGCATCTGAGTATCAGGTTTTGGTTAGACAGTTCAGTCTAGTGAAAAATAGGTTGACTTGGTGTTTGATCCTTGTGCAGATTTAGAGAAGTGGTTGGTCGAGTTATTTATGAGATTCAGTGGTATTGGCCGACATGTGTGATGACTTGAATTCATAAGTTGTGGTTTGAATTGATGTTTATGCATGGATTCAGCCGATAGAACAATGATCTTGAAAAAGTTTTAAGTTTTCTTGAGGCTAAGTGCAGTTGCGGTAATTTCATGTTGTGGATATATGATTGATTGGTGTATGAATTTTGATGTATGAATGTGCTAATATGAAATGAGAAGTGTGAAGGGTGGTAGTATCAAGTGCAAAGTAGAGATCTAATCCTCAAATTATGGCATAACAATGAAACAAGGCAGTGAGAGATGAAGTGTGTGAAGTTGGTATATTGAGCCTAACTGAAACTATAATTTTGCATAGTTAGATGCTATTATTTAGTTCAAACATTTTAGTGAACTCTTTGTAATCAAACTTTGAGGCAGTGAGCCTCATTTGAGCAGTGAGTTCTGGGTAGTGCGCCTGAAGGCATGTGCCTTCCCATTTGCAATAATTTTAACAAAGTACAAAATCTTGTGAGTTAACCCCCACCGTGGTTTTTCCCTTAACCAGGTTTCCACGTAAAAATCCTTGTGTTCATATGTGATGATCTTTTTGTTGTTGTTCTTAAGTTCATGCTTCTTTCATTTGAATGTACATGTGGTTAATAGATAAAGGAACATATTAATAAGTTTTGTAGAACATTGATTCACCCCCCATCTCAATGTTCCTTAATTTCAACAATTGGTATCAGAGCAAGGTTTCTTAGAAAAAGTTTAACTTGAGGAAGATCTAGGAAGGTGTTTCAATGGGTTCGTTCAAGTATTTTGATGGTATCAATCAACAACTTCAAGTAGACTTAGATGATCTTGATCTATCCAGAGCAGAAATCAGAGATCTGCAAGAGAACTTGAAAGATGCTACAGATTTCATTGAGACCTTAAAAGGACAACTAAGCAAATCTAATGAGAAGAGGAAGGAGCTACTTCAGCAACTAGTAAATCAAAATGAAGACAATGACATGGATGAGGCTCTAAAGAAGAAGACAAAGGCATGTGAGAAGCTGGCAAAAGAAGTTGTTGTCCTAAAATATGAGATGGAATCTGGGGTGATGAGACTAACCAAGGAAATTGAGGAAAGGAAGAAGACGGAGGAAAAACTGAATCAATCTCTGAAAGAAAGAATAGAAGAGTGCTCTAGATTGGATAGAATAATTGGCCATCTAGAATCTGATCTATAAGAAACTAGGGATAATGAGGAACAACTTGAAAGATAGATTGTCATTCTCAAACATGACCTATAAGTTGCAAATGAATATAAAGAGAAGTTAAAGGTAAGCTTAGCTAAACTTGAGGTTCTTCTTGACAGTCAAAAGAAGGTAGATGATAAGCATGGTCTGGGATTTGAGAAAGGTGAAAGCTCTGGATCCGGTCAAAGAAATCCTAAAGCAAGAAATCAAAGAAGGAATCCTAGAAGACCTCTGATAAGACAACCTAATTCTCAAAGGTATCCATCTTTCAATGGTAATTGTTTCAAATGCAATAAGTATGGTCATAGAGCTAATTAATGCAGAAGTAAAATGAATCAAAATGCATCTTTCTCTGGTCAATGCTTTAATTGCAAAAAGATAGGTCATAATGTTGAGGAATGCAAAAGTGGATCAAGGAATCCTCCTAGAATAAACAAGTGTTCAATGGAAGATGTTTTATGTGCAATAAGTTTGGGCATATTGCAATGCAATGCAGATCTAAACCTACTCCAACATGTAATTGTCAGAAAAATAAGATTGTGTGTTTCAACTGCAACAAATCCAAACATATTGCTAAATTTTGTAGAAGCAAAAAGGAGAACTCACAGGCAGGTAAAGGAAAAATAGAGTAGAAGTTGGACAAAGGCCAGGGAAAAGTAGATGTGAATGAGATGTAGAATGAAATGAACAAAACATGGGTGAAGAAAAGTGTAATGAATGATAGTGATGGATCCACACTGGAATCTGATGCTAATAATTGCTCCGGGAATTGAAATAGGAGCTCTGGCTCAGGGGGAGCTGCATTGAAAATTCAATTCCCCCTACCAATAAGTGGGTGCCTAAATCTAGCATGATGAATGAAGATAAAGAAGCCGATTTCAAATCTATTAAAGCAAATTTTGGAAGAAAAGAAGCTAATGCAATTGATTGCGGAGCAATTGAAGATTGATTGTATGCAGAAATAGTGTAATCAGATGTATTAGGGAAAAGTATTTATTACAATGGAGAATTAGGTTTTGTGGATTATAAAAGGTCATTTACTCAACATTTAAATCACTTTGCATTTGAAGATAACAAGGAGAAGAGTGCCTGAGCTGAGATTTCAAAGACTTGAAGTGCCAAAAGTGAATTCGACAGCTAACCCTAACTGACGAAACAAGGTATTCTCAGTAAAACTCTCTAAATTTGCATTCTTTGGATATGGCTACTTTGTTGGTTATTGACATCACTGAAAGGCCCTGACCTAATTTCAAAAAGCATCCACACAAATCAATAGAGGTCAATCCATTAGGTGCCTTTTCAAATGTTCTACATGGTGTGTTGCACATTGAAGATATTAGGGCTTATATTAATACTAGCATAGATGAGTTTGGGGATTTTAAACCTAGTAGATTTGTTCAAGAATCATCTGAGGGATGAAATTCATGGTCTTAAACCTAAGTATAAGGTGTTGCAAGTCAAACATCTCATTCAGGTTATTGGGTTCCCGTCCTTTGGTGAAGATGAGTGGGTCTGGTATGTACTGAGTCGAATGCATACTAAATTCATGTGGTTAATGAAACCCTTCAAGATCACCAAGGATGCTATCCAGGCTGTAACAGGATTGAATTCGTCTGGTGAACTGCCAATGTTAAAATCAGTGAAGAATTAGACTGTGACTGAAGCTACCGGATCAAATTTTGATAAAAGGGCAATGACAATAAATGATATAACTGATCCGAATGTCAAATTTGCTTCTATGGTGATTGGGTATAAGATATATCACTCCAGTAGGGAAAACTTTATATCTGGTACAACCATTTATGCTGCCTATCAGATGTTAAGAGAAAATGTTGACTATGACCTATGTGAGCTGCTGCAAAACTAGTTAATGGAGAACCTGAACAAGATCAGAAAAGACAAGAAGAATACATTCAATTATGGTACTTTGGTATTGTGTTTGTTCTTCTATTTCATGAATGAGTTACCCAATAAGAAAAGCATGTGTTGGACCAGTGATAAGCCTATTGCCATACAAATAAGAGAGCACTTGAACAATATTGGTGACTCCAATGCCCAAAGGACTGCTCTTTGGGGATATTTCAAGAATTTTCAAAGAATGATGCAATCAAGGGAAAGAATCCCTACTTCTGTGGTAGAAAAATACAAGGATACAATTTGTTTCATGGTGGAAATAGATCAATGTTTGATGGAAGTAGTTGAACCAAGGACTATATGGATCATGCCCATGGGGTATGAAGTTGATGGAAAAATACTAGAGATGTATGCTCAACACCTTCTGAGAAAACCAAAAGATACTTTAGTTGAGAGATTCAATACATATAGTGAACTCGGTGTAAAACTGCATGTTGAGATCCAGAAACCTGAGTCTAAGAGAAAGATTCAAAGACAAGTTAAAATGTATGCAGAAAGCATTGGCATAACAAAAGAAGCTATGAGAAAAAATAGGGAAAGGATAGAGAAAGCTGAGAAGGAGAAGCAGGACAGAGAACAGGGAAGTGTTTTGATGGAAACCACTTCTAAAGCAAGGATTACTAGGAGTTCTGGTACAACTTCTGGTGCATCACCTTCTCCTATTGAAAAACCTATTGGTAAGGAAGGAAAAAGAACAAAGGTAATGGCCAAAAGGTCATATGTTAGTGTGGAGAAGGAGGATGAAGAAAAGACTAAGTCAGATGATGAGGTTAAAGAGTTGAAGGCCTCAGGCACCAAAGCTGCTAAAGTGTCTAAGGAGAAGTTCTCGAGAAGAAAAAAGTCAAGTAAAAGGCATAAGTCAGAGGATTATGTTGAGAAGCCTACTCTTTCTATGGAAGACATCATTAAGTCAATCACTGTAGATGGAAACATAAAGCCAATGACTGAATATTATGATCATTACAGTGATGTTGACAAGAGAGTTTTGGAGGAAGCAATAGTGCATGTTGCCATACAAATAAGAGAGCACTTGAACAATATTGGTGACTCCAATGCCCAAAGGACTGCTCTTTGGGGATATTTCAAGAATTTTCAAAGCATGATGCAATCAAGGGAAAGAATCCCTACTTCTGTGGTAGAAAAATACAAGGATACAATTTGTTTCATGGTGGAAATAGATCAATGTTTGATGGAAGTAGTTGAACCAAGGACTATATGGATCATGCCCATGGGGTATGAAGTTGATGGAAAAATACTAGAGATGTATGCTCAACACCTTCTGAGAAAACCAAAAGATACTTTAGTTGAGAGATTCGATACATATAGTGAACTCGGTGTAAAACTGCATGTTGAGATCCAGAAACCTAAGTCTAAGAGAAAGATTCAAAGACAAGTTAAAATGTATGCAGAAAGCATTGGCATAACAAAAGAAGCTATGAGAAAAAATAGGGAAAGGATAGAGAAAGCTGAGAAGGAGAAGCAGGATAGAGAACAGGGAAGTGTTTTGATGGAAACCACTTCTAAAGCAAGGACTACTAGGAGTTCTGGTACAACTTCCGGTGCATCACCTTCTCCTATTGAAAAACCTATTGGTAAGGAAGGAAAGAGAACAAAGGTAATGGCCAAAAGGTCATATGTTAGTGTGGAGAAAGAGGATGAAGAAAAGACTGAGTCAGATGATGAGGTTAAAGAGTTGAAGGCCTCAGGCACCAAAGCTGCTAAATTGTCTAAGGAGAAGTTCTCCGGAAGCAAAAAGTCAAGTAAAAGGCATAAGTCAGAGGCTTATGTTGAGAAGCCTACTCTTTCTATGGAAGACATCATTAAGTCAATCACTATAGATGGAAACATAAAGCCAATGACTGAATATTATGATCATTACAGTGATGTTGACAAGAGAGTTTTGGAGGAAGCAATAGTGCCTGTTGCCATACAAATAAGAGAGCACTTGAACAATATTGGTGACTCCAATGCCCAAAGGACTGCTCTTTGGGGATATTTCAAGAATTTTCAAAGCATGATGCAATCAAGGGAAAGAATCCCTACTTCTATGGTAGAAAAATACAAGGATACAATTTGTTTCATGGTGGAAATAGATCAATGTTTGATGGAAGTAGTTGAACCAAGGACTATATGGATCATGCCCATGGGGTATGAAGTTGATGGAAAAATACTAGAGATGTATGCTCAACACCTTTTGAGAAAACCAAAAGATACTTTAGTTGAGAGATTTGATACATATAGTGAACTCGGTGTAAAACTGCATGTTGAGATCCAGAAACCTGAGTCTAAGAGAAAGATTCAAAGACAAGTTAAAATGTATGCAGAAAGCATTGGCATAACAAAAGAAGCTATGAGAAAAAATAGGGAAAGGATAGAGAAAGCTGAGAAGGAGAAGCAGGACAGAGAACAGGGAAGTGTTTTGATGGAAACCACTTCTAAAGCAAGGACTACTAGGAGTTCTAGTACAACTTCCGGTGCATCACCTTCTCCTATTGAAAAACCTACTGGTAAGGAAGGAAAAAGAACAAAGGTAATGGCCAAAAGGTCATATGTTAGTGTGGAGAAGGAGGATGAAGAAAAGACTGAGTCAGATGATGAGGTTAAAGAGTTGAAGGCCTCAGGCACCAAAGCTGCTAAAGTGTCTAAGGAGAAGTTCTCCGGAAGCAAAAAGTCAAGTAAAAGGCATAAGTCAGAGGCTTATGTTGAGAAGCCTACTCTTTCTATGGAAGACATCATTAAGTCAATCACTGTAGATGGAAACATAAAGCCAATGACTGAATATTATGATCATTACAGTGATGTTGACAAGAGAGTTTTGGAGGAAGCAATAGTCAAATACTTGAATATCTATAATAAGACTTTATTTGAAATAACTTATGAAATTTTGGAAAGCCTTGCAAAAATTCTAGAAATAAGAAAAGTGAATGCAAAAGCTAAAGATTTTGAGCTCCAGGAGCATGTGCTAATAAAATTGTGTCCTCAAATTACTCTGGATCAAAAGAACTTGATATTCAAAGAAGTGAAAGAGGACTTCAGGAGTAAGATCAGAATGAATATGCTCATGCTGGGAGAGATTGATAAGATAGTTAAAGATACTCAGGAGATTCTTTTGAATGCATTGAAAAGGCATAATCTTCCCACTGTTGAAGAAGAAACTGATAATGAAATTGATTCCTCCATTCTGAATGTTGAGGAATTTGATAAAAATGATAATAATGCTACTGCTGAGGATATACAAAATCCTCTAGAAGAGAATGCAGAAGATATTTCTAATATAGATAAAAGCAAGGATGCCTCTGATGATGATACAAAGAAGGTAGAAGCAGAGAAAAAGAATGAAAATGTTGAGCAAGATAATGTGGTTGACTCTGAAAAGGGAGAAGATGGAGGCCCTGAAGAGCATAAATCTAAAACATCATTTTGGGCAAGAGACACTGCAGAAGTAGTGAAAGAAATTTTGGAGAAAGATAAACAAGTTGCAGAAGATCCAGATATAATACAAGGTCCAATCAATTTTGATGCTCTATCACCAGTACAGAAGATGAAGTTGGCCTCTTTTGCACAAGCCAAGGCCAGAGAAGAAATTTTAAAGTTTCATATAGAAGATAGTGAGTTTCTTGATCTTGCATCCGGCATTTTGGAGAAAATCATGCCTACATTTTAGAAGGATTCATCAGCATCCCACTCCTGTCAGTTGAAGAGTCTGATAAACTCTGTAAGTACTCTCTTTGAGTCTTTTAAAAATTTAGCAAAAGTCAAAGTCCATAATGAATTTAATGATAAATGATTCAGTGAACTAAAAAGAATAATTGCCAATGATAGAATTATGTTGGATACTAGTGTAAAGAGTATTCAAAATGCCCTCACTGAAGAAGGAATGTGTACAAATTCTATCTATCTTGGTCAAAAGTTGTAGAAGACATTAAGAAGAAAATAAAGGAGTATGAGAAAAAATTGTGAAATATATCTCAATCCTTTAATCCTTTGACAGTATCTATAGCAAGTCAAGAATGTCAAGTAGTTAACTTGATTGGAGAAATAAAGAAATTTGTGAAGGAAAAAGAAAACATTGTGGCAAGGATATGTGAACTCCAGGGACTGATTCTCCCTAAGTTAGAAACAATGTTCAATGCATTGAAAGAAGCTCAAGTTGTTTCTCTGACAAGTGATCCCACTGATCTGCAAAAGGCAGAGTCATAGGCATTCTTATTCAGTGGTCATATTTTAGTTTTGGATGGCATGAAGAAAAGTTGGGACAGTGAGTTGGCACAGTTGAAGAATATTTTTGGTGATGTGTTTAAGTTTATGTAGATAAAACATAAGGATTATTTGTATATATGCAGAAGTATGTATAAAGTTTTGTGTGAATTTTTGGATCCGGACCTCAACCTTTGCCATTGATGTCAAAGGGGGAGTGAAAAATAGTGAAAAATGAGGAATTCAGCTAAGGGGGGAGCATTGGAAATCACAAGTGTACATAGTAAGGGGGAGTTGTTCTAACACTTAGTCATTTTTCACTAAGTGTTGCCATCAATGCCAAAGGGGGAGATTGTTGTCAAGAGACACTACTAGGCATGTAAGGTGTTGTCATTGATGACAACTAAATCTATCTTATACATCCATATTATATCATTTGATCATACCGGAAGTCAGATTGCAGATTTGTCTAAGTCTGGATAGACAGGAACAGAGCATATGACAAGGTCCAGCCTTTTGGTCCGCATTTCTCCACAGGTAACCATATTGTGCTACAGATCTGAGGGTATGTTAAAGGATGTTAGGGCTACCTAAATCCAAATATTTAGCCTCCGGTGATGAAGGGAGTGAAAGTTACAGGTATCTGAGTATCAGTTTTTGGTTAGACAGTTCAGTCCGGTGAAAAACAAGCTGACTTGGTGTTTGATCCTTGTGTGGATTAAGAGAAGTGGTTGGTCGAGTTATTTATGAGATCCAGTGGTATTGGCCAACATGTGTGGTGACTTTAATTCATAAGTTGTGGTCCGTATTGATGTTTATGCATGGATTTAGCTGACAGAACAATGATCTTGAAAAAGTTTTAGGTTTTCTTGAGGCTGACTGCAGTTGGGGTAATTTCATGTTGCGGATATATATGATCAATGGGTGCGAGAATTTTGATGTATGGATGTGCGAATATGAAGTGAGAAGTGTGAAGGGTGGCAGTATCAAGTGCGAAGCAGAGATCTAATCCTTGGATTATGGTAGAACAGTGAAATAGGGCAGTGAGAGATGAAGTGTGTGAAGTTGGTATATTGTGCCTAATCGGAATTGTAATTTTGCATAGTTAGATGCTATTCTTTAGTTCAAACATTTTGGTGAACTCTTTGTAATCAAACTTGTAGGCAATGAGCCTCCTTTAAGCAGTGATCTTTGGGCAGTACGACCGAAGGCATGTGCCTTCCCATTTGTAATACTTTTAACAGAGTACAAAATCTTGTGGGTTAACCCCCACAGTGGTTTTTCCCTTAACTGGGTTTCCACGTAAAAATCCTGGTCTTCATATGTGATGATCTTGTTTTTGTTGTTCTTAAGTTCGTGGTTCTTTCATTTGAATGTATGTGGTTAATAGATAAAGGAACATATTAATAAGTTTTGCAGAACACTGATTCACCCCCCCTCTCAGTGTTCCTTAATCTCAACAGCACTTCCAAACACTTTTCAAAACTATATTACATGTTTTTATACAACTCATCAACCTTGGAATGTACATCAAGGTTGGCATTACATTCATCAACCGTTTGAGCAATCTCCAAGGTCGACATTACATACATAGAAAATAGGTCTGGACCTAAACAAGATTAATAATGGGAAAGATGTATGTGGATCACTTAACGCCTTAGCTAGGACTCTAACAGAATCTTCCATGCCAGGACACACTTTCATGATCTTCGATGCATCTCCGCAAGTAGTGAAAACAACCAAGTCGGTCAGGACTGGTGTCAGCACTAAGTCTTCTAAGAATAGTCTTCATCTAGGATACCAATTTCTCTTTGCGGACCAATCCAAAGGTAGGAACATGATTAGGAGACATCCACAAGCTCATTGTAATCACCAGGAACAACCACACGATCTCTAACCACTCTGTCAAGAAGATTCTTCACATTGGAGCACAAGAACAACACTGTTAGCTACTATCATAAAGAAAGAATAGCTTGTGGACCACAAAATCATGAACAATTGGAGTTGAAGGCACTTAACATCATTTCAAACTTAACTCATGAATTGCAGATCATAATACTTCAATGTGGAGAAATGCGGAGCAAAATACATTCTCTCTATCACCAATGAGTATTCAGAAAAAGTATTTTTCACTCTAGTGAACATAACTCACTCAAATTTTCATACCGAAGGCTCAAACTTGAAACATAGCATCTTTAGACATGCATCTAAATAACTTCCAATCCATAGACAAAGATATTCATTCTATAGGGAATGCGGAGAAATCTATTGGACTATTCTTTTGTAGACAAAGATAACACATTGTTTCCACTGGAGAAGTAAATTTTCTCAATATCCTCAATATCAGGATCTCCAATACTTACATAGGTAGATAACTCATTACAAGCAAGCATCAAAACAAGAGCACAGTTGACACCAATGACAACACTGATATATTGACATCAATGACAACACTGGTTAGGCACATACTTGCAACAAATACAATATTATGAACTTCCATGCTATGATGTTGCCTAACTACCGATGCCCCTGGGTGCCAACAACACATTCTCCTTCTACGCTTCTATCACTTCCTCCTACCACTCCTTTGACTAATATCATTTCCTTTCATCCATGACTTCCTCAAAAATTCGCTAGACTTGATGATTCTTAATATTATAGCATGGCCAAAGTCCTTGATACCCAACCTTCTCATGCTTCCTCCTATATGTCCTCTTTATACTTCTCTCCCTCTCCCCTAAGTGATGCAGAGTGGCACAAGGGAAGCACAACATGAAGGTTTACTCTACTGTCCTTTGCCCACTCACTCACTTCAAACAACCTTCAACCAAGCAACCAAAGGCACATTCAAGGGTGTATGAAGGATTTGGTATCCTAGTGATGGCTCCACCTTCTAGGCTTCTCCAACACCTCAGGACAGATCAAACAAACACCTTCTATGCAGTTGGTTTGATCTCCAACTTCCCAAAACTCTTCAACCTATACCTTGACTAGTAAGGCTACTAGCCCTCCAAACTAGGTTTTCTCAACAAAACTTGACAAAATCCCAAAGGTCTAGGCAAAAAAATGATGGAATTGAACACCCTTCAGGGGACCCTAACAAACCTCCAAATCTCCTGCTCCAACTCTACTCCAGCAATCCAGAACGCCTACTAGGTCTCTAGGCCTAATTGATCAATTTAGGCTAGGTTACAAAGCAAGTGCTCAAAATTGGGTGCATAGGTCAGAGGTAGGAACTTGGAATGACTCTACCATCCCCAAAAAACACAAATCCACCATTCATTCGCTCACTCTCTCAGACTTTTGCCATTTACATCACCAAATTGCATAATTTCAGTCAAATACATAGAGATATTTGACCTAGGGCATCACATTAAAAATAGTAAACTGTATTTTCTCAGAAAATGCTTTTGGAATCAAGTAGTATACACCCATAGCCTACATTTCACCAAGTGGAATGAAATTTCATCGGTGGAAATGCATTCTAGGGCCAAATTTGTGGGACTACCCTAGAAAACAGGGTTTCTAGACCAGTTTTGAAAGAAAATTCAATAACTTTTGACTCCGACCACTTCAAGACCTCAAACTAGTTGCATTTGAACCCAAACTCTCTCTAGTTTCAGAAAAAGTACATTAGACCAAGATTCCAGTCCGTACACAGCAAGAAAAATAGTGAAAATAGTCAGTTTTTTTGATTTTTTATGCCCAAATTCCGTACAAAAACTTTCTCCTCCGTACTGGAGCAAGATTTCCTCCATATCAACCTATCCAAGTTGGTTTAAAACTTCTACAAATAGTTTTAATAACCAAAATGAAGTTGCAACTGGTCAATGTGTCATTGACACCATTGACAACACTTGACACTATGGAGTTTTTGCATTTTCCAAAGGATGGTGATTTGTTTTTCTTGTCCAATGGAATCAAAACATCCTCCCTACTCCCAAAACATGATAAAACACACAAACAATCAAAAAAAACTCAAAAACCAACCCTTATACCTTCTAGGCCTAAGTGGCATAATAAGGATCCAAGTGGACTAAGCATGATTGAGGTTTATATGGTCACCTCAATCATCTTGACCACACAAAAAGGACCATATACTCATAGCTAAAGCCTTATTACAATCAAAACCACAACTTTCAAAAAAAAAATGCAAACAAAGTGACTTTAGGAACCAAGGTGCTCCTAGGTGCCCTGCACCATACACCCACTGTCAAAGAGAACTCAAGTCTCTTGAGTTGGAATGCTGTCAAAGGTGAAACCTACCTTCTCAATGTTTGCCCTGCTCATCCAAGTGGCATCCTCTTGAGGTTTGTTTAGCCACTTCACCAAATAGTCATGATAGGTGTGCCTTCTAGTTTGTTTTGCAATCCTCTTGTCCAAAATGCCCTCAATCTGATTTGGAGATGAAGGAATGAGTTCCTGGAGTGTGTGATCAGTTTGATCTTCTTCAACAACAGTCTGAGGATCAGATCCTTTATAGGGATAAAGGTCTGAAACATTAAAAATTGGAGACAAAGCAATGCCATCCGGAAGTCTGATTTTGTAGGCATTTTCTCCACATTTCTTGAGCACTTCACAAGGCCCAATCTTCTTCATGAGTAGCTTAGTGTGTTTACCTGTAGGGAGCCTCTCCTTCTTTAGATGAACCATTACTAAATCACCTTCCTTGAACTGCAAATCCCTTCTTTTTCTGTCAGCAAATTGTTTATATTTCTGAGAAGTGGACAGCAATTTCTGTTATACTTGTTCATGGACATCTTTCATGACTTGAACAAAGTCTTCAGCCAAGGCACTACTGTTTTCGAGTCCTTTAACCTCCCTAAGTTCCAAAATACCCCTTGGGTGAGTGCCATAAACAATTTGGAAAGGAGACAGGCCGGTGCTTCTATTGACAGTGTCATTGTATGAGAACTCTGCCTGAGCCAAAATTGAATCCCAACTAGCACCCTACTCCTTTGTTAGGCATCTTAGGAGGTTACCAAGTGACCTATTAATCACCTATGTTTGTCCATCAGACTGAGGGTGATAGGCAGATGATAAGGACAAATTTGTACCTAGTCTCTTCCACAATGTCCTCCAGAAGTGTCCAATGAACTTGGGATCTCTGTCTGAGATTATGGACAAAGGTAAACCATGTAACCTGACTATTTCCTTGAAGAAAAGACCTGCTATGTGTGAGGCATCATGTGTGGTTCTACATGGGATGAAGTGAGCCATTTTTGAGAACCTATCTACAACCACAAAAATGCTGTCATGTCCATTCTTTGTCCTAGGCAAACCAAGTACAAAGTCCATACTTATGGAATCCCAAGGCTTTGAAGGAATAGGTAGAGGAGTGTATAAACCTACATTTGATGTATGCCCCTTTGCTCTTTGGCAAATTTGACAAGTTTCAACAAACTTCCTTACATCGGTTGGCAATTTTGGCCAAAAATAGTACCTCCTAACCAATTCTAGGGTCTTATCAATACCAAAGTGACCTGACATGCTGCCACAATGCTTTTCCCTGATTATATTCTCTCTAACAGATCCTCTTGGGATGCACAACATGCTACCCTTGAAAAGATATCCATCTTGCAACAAAAAATCAGAAAAATCAGTATTATACCTTCCTGTCATGGCCTTGCAAGATAGGTATGGCTCTTTGAAGTTTTCATCTCCTGTATACTGATCTTTAATGGCATGAATACCTGTACTTTCCAACTAAATAGTTTGCACAACAAGATTTCTCCTGCTTAAGGCATCGGCTACCTTATTGGCCACTCCTTTCTTGTGTTTTATGGAGAAGGTGTATGCTTGGATGTACTCCATCCACTTGACATGTCTGTGATTCAACTTTTGCTGCCTATTCAAGAGCTTAATGCATGGTTGTCAGTAAAAACTATAAATTCCTTTGGCAATAAGTAGTGTCTCGATTTCCTCAATGACTAAACCATGGCATATAACTCTAGATCATAGGTGGAGTAGTTTTGTTTTGCCTCATATAACTTCTCACTAAAGAATGCTACAGGCCTCCCATCTTGACTTAGGACTCCCCCAACAGCCCTCTTACTTGCATCACACTCTACCAAAAAGACCTTGTCAAAATCAGGAATAACAAGGACCGGTTTTTCTGATATTTTTTTCTTTAATAGTTCAAAGGCTTGGTTGGCCTCATTTGTCCATAAAAACACACATTTCTTGCCCCCTTTTATGGTGTCAACAAGTGGAGCACAAATGCCACTAAACCCTCTAATGAACTTTCTATAAAAGCTGCATAAACCATGGAAACTCCTTACCTCTGAGGCTGTTGTAGGTGTGGGCCAATTAAGAATGGCTGCAACGTTACTTGGATCCATTTTTAGGCTGCCCTTGGAGATGACAAACCCCAAAAATATCAACTCTTCTTGTAGGAAGACACATTTGTCAAGGTTGATTCTCAACTTCTCCTCTTGAAGCCTCCTGAGCACTTGATGGATATGCCTTATGTGGTCTTCCTTGCTGTCACTAAAAATTAGTATATCATCCAAATATACAACAATAAACTTGTTAAGGAAAGGTTTTAGCACTTCATTCATCAATCTCATGAAGGTGCTTGGTGCATTTGACAAGCCAAAAGGCATGACAACCCATTCAAATAGTCCTTCATTGGTTTTGAAGGCGGTTTTCCACTCATCCCCTTCCCTTATCCTGATTTGGTGATAACCACTTTTTAGATCTATCTTGGTAAAATACTTAGCCTTACCCAAGCAATCCATTAAATCTTCTATTCTAGGCATTGGAAATCTATACATAATAGTAATCTTGTTGATGGCCCTAGAATCAGTGCATAGTCTCCATGTTCCTTCCTTCTTGGGTGCAAGTACTGCAAGTACTGCACATGGACTAATACTCCTCCTGATAAGCCCTCTATCCAACAAGTCTTGGATTTGTCTTGCCACTTCAGCATTTTGCTCTGGAGTCAACTTGTAGGCTGCTTGGTTTGGTAGGGTGGATCCTGGGATGAGATTAATGCAATGACTAATCTCCCTCTTTGGTGGAAGGGCATCCTTGCATTCATCGGCTATCACATCCTGAAACTTCTCCAATAGTTCTTCCACTTCCTTTGGTCCAATCCTCCTAAGAGGTTGCTGCACTTTGATCTTCTTGGGATTCACATCTTTGGGCTTGATGACTACTGCAAAACATGGCACTTTCTCTTCCTTGAGGTTAGCCAAAAACTCTTTTTCACCTACCAACATAACTGAACTAGAAATGACTTTCTCTTTGCAATCATCAATCAAAGGAGTCATTGTAAACTTTTCACCATTCTTGGACAAATGAATTACATTGTTCTTACCATCATGTTGGGCACTTGTGTCATGTTGCCAAGGCCTTCCAAGAAGAAGGTGGCATGCATCCATATCCACTATCTCACAAAGAACTTTATCATGATATTCACCTATCTTGAATTCAACCCAACATTGCTCTTTCACCACAATTTGTTGTTCCTTGGTTAGCCAAAAGACTCTATAGGGGTTAGGATGAGGAATTCTTTCCAATCCTAACTTAGTCACCATTTCATTAGAAGCCAAATTTTTAGAGGAACTTGAATCTACTATTACCTTGCAAACTTTTCCTTTCACCTTGCAAGTGATTCTGAACAAGTTGTTTCTTTGGGGCTGCTCCTTGGTGGCTGGCATGATGGGTGACCTGTTAAACATGATGCACTCTCCACTCTCAGGTGCTGCAGACTTGGAAGAGGCTGTGTGGTATGATGTAGTGCTTTGGCAGTCTTCTTCTTGAAGGAGTTGCACCCTTCTATCTTTCTGATTTGCAGCAATGTTTCCCATCTTCTCCGAGCATCTAAAGGACTGATGTCCAATTTGATTACAAGAGAAACACCTTCTAGTAAACACATTGGGACCTCTGCCCCCACTTCTTCCTCTGCCATTACCTCTGCCTCTAAACTGACCCTTATCAGCACTGTTTTTATCAGCCTGCCCTTGGCTGCCTTCTTGTGATCCGCCACCTTGGAGTCTAGAGAAATTATCTCTGTTTTGAAATCTGCCCTGCCCCTAAAGTTCTGATTTCCTCTGCCTCTGCTGCTGCTGTCAAAATCCCCTTTTCTTCTCTGCTTATCCTCAATCCTCAGTGCCATTTGAAAGCACTTATGGACTGTCTCCGGGTTAAAGAGAGTTAATTCATCTTGAATGGAGAACTTGAGGCCATTAAGATACCTTGCAAGTTTCTATTTTTCATTCTCAGGCATCTTGGCTTTCAATGTCATCTTGTGAAACTCCTCTGTGTAGGTGCTCACGTCCATGTCCTTCTATCTCAAGTTGTGCAACTTCTTGTTCAAGTTGACTTCATAATCCTCAGGGATAAATTGCTTCTTGATTTCAAGTACCATCTTCCTCCATGTAGAGATAGGATTCCTATCATCTTCTATCCTCTCATTTTGAATAAAATTCCACCAACTCAAGGCTGGCCCTTTCATTCTTGATTTGGCAATCTTCACTTTCTGATTTTCTGCCACTTCTTCACATTCAAAATAGTTCTCCATTGCCTCAATCCAATCAAGGCACTCCTCTGGATTCATCTTACCAGGAAACATAGGTAAGTCTGCCTTAGTGTCCTTCCTACTCAACTTTCCAAGTGCATCTAGGAATTGTCTCTCTGACATGCCTCCTTGTGGCTCTTCCATAGGCACTTCTTCTTCTTCATCTTGATCCTCTTCATCTGAATCTAAGATGACTTTTGACTTCTTCTTCTTGTCTTTGTCTTTCTTCAACTTTTCTATCTTAGCCTCCATCCTTTTGTTCTTGGCTACTTGCTCTCTCACTATCTTTGCCAATTTGGCATTAGTCACCTTTGAAGGAATTTCCTCCTCTTCTCCTCTATCTCCCATCTCTTTGATGGCTCTGATACCACCTGATGTAGAGTGGCACAAGGGAAGCACAACACGAAGGTTTACTCTACTGTCCTTTGCCCACTCACTCACTTCAAACAGCCTTCAACCAAGCAACCAAAGGCACATTCAAGGGTGTATGAAGGATTTGGTATCCTAGTGATGGCTCCACCTTCTAGGCTTCTCCAACACCTCAGGACAGATCAACAAACACCTTCTATGTAGTTGGTTTGATCTCCAACTTCCCAAAACTCTTCAACCTATACCTTGACTAGTAAGGCTACTAGCCCTCCAAACTAGGTTTTCTCAACAAAACTTGACAAAATCCCAAAGGTCTAGGCAAACAAATGATGGAATTAAACACCCTTCAGGGGACCCTAACAAACCTCCAAATCTCCTGCTCCAACTCTACTCCAGCAATCCAGAACGCCTACTACGTCTCTAGGCCTAATTGATCAATTTAGGCTAGGTTACAAAGCAAGTGCTCAAAATTGGGTGCATAGGTTAGGGGCAGGAACTTGGAATGACTCTACCATCCCCAAACAACACAAATCCACCATTCATTCCCTCACTCTCTCAGACTTTTGCCATTTACATCACCAAATTGCATAATTTCAGTCAAATACATAGAGATATTTGACCTAGGGCATCACATTAAAAATAGTAAACTGTATTTTCTCAGAAAAAGCTTTTGGAATCAAGTAGTATACACCCCTAGCCTGCATTTCACCAAGTGGAATGAAATTTCATTGGTGGAAATGCATTCTAGGGCCAAATTTGTGGGACTGCCCTAGAAAACAGGGTTTCTAGACCAGTTTTGAAAGAAAATTCAATAACTTTTGACTCTAACCACTTCAAGACCTCAAACTAGTTGCATTTGAACCCAGACTCTCTCTAGTTTTAGAAAAAGTACATTAGACCAAGATTTTAGTCTGTACATAGCAAGAAAAATAGCAAAAAATAGTCAATTTTTTTGATTTTTTGTGCCCAAATTCCGTACAAAAACTTTCTCCTACGTACTTGAGCAAGATTTCCTCCATATCAACCTATCCAAGTTGGTTTAAAACTTCTACAAATAGTTTTAATAACCAAAATGAAGTTGCAACTGGTCAATGTGTCATTGACACCATTGACAACACTTGACACTATGGAGTTTTTGCATTTTCCAAAGGATGGCAATTTGTTTTTCTTGTCCAATGGAATCAAAACATCCTCCATACTCCCAAAACATGATAAAACACACAAACAATCAAAAAAAACTCAAAAACCAACCCTTATACCTTCTAGGCCTAAGTGGCATAACAAGGATCCAAGTGGACTAAGCATGATTGAGGTTTATATGGTCACCTCAATCATCTTGACCACACAAAAAGGACCATATACTCATGGCTAAAGCCTTATTACAATCAAAACCACAACTTTCAAAAAAAAAATGCAAACAAAGTGACTTTAGGAACCAAGGTGCTCCTAGGTGCCCTGCACCACTAAGGTTATGACAAAAAGCCTTTTGCCAATATCATAGGGTCCCTAGGTATGATGAAAAACATTAATTGGGACTAAAACTAAAATAAAAGGGGAACCTCTTGATTTCCCTACCCAACCAAAACCTTCAAATTTACACAAATCCATTAAATCCATTTCCCAACATAACCAAGCCAACAATGTTGATTTGATTCTTGAGCCTCTTCCCATTTCTTTTTTTGATAATGATCTTCCTTCTCATGATGACCCTTTCCAATAGTTTCTTTTAATGACTTTGTGGGTATGGTTGATGTGGTACCTATTGATGAGTATGTCCTTAATTCCTATTCTTCTACATCACCTCTTCTTCTCATTCCATTCTCTTCTATATAAATTCATGATAACAACTATAATGTTCATTTGTATATTCATGGAATCATTAACAATGGTAGTTGTGAGGGATTCCTTGTTGGTCCTATGAGTATCTTTAACTTTATTACTAAATAATATATTTTAAATACTCATATGCAACAAGATTCTTGTGATATATTTGGGGCATCCCTAAAATATTATGATGGATTATATGTTTTTAGCTCAAGGTGCATGATTATACCTTTACAAGTTGGCCCAAAGGAACTTCTCATTCTTTCTCACATCATATCTACTTTGGACCACTTTCACTTACTTCTTGACCATTCATGCATTAGCAAAGCACAGGCCATCTCATATATCAGACACCAATGTCTTAAGTTCATTCATGATGGTCAAGTTATCACTATTCCTCATTCATCATTTTAAACTTTATGCACATCTATGAACATTACAATTGACTTATTTCATTTGTAAACCCATTTATCCTCCTTACATGAATGTACTGAATCTATATTGAACTTTATAGAGACTATGTGGAGAGAAAAACACATCATCATAAATGTGACCCCTTAATCTCTAGTCACTTGACAATTCTTGAAATACCCATATTACAACCACAAAGGGGATTTGACATTTATGAACCCCATTCACCTACTTTTGCTACACAACCTCCACATGATCCTTATGTCCAACCTCCTCTTTTTCCCCATGACTAAGTTTATCTTAGAAACTATGCCTCTCCTCTTCCCTTTCAACCAAGGGCTTGATCTCCTTCCCCCATACTATCTACACCTATACCCATTTGTACACTCCATCTTCCACCTATTCCTTGATTTCTACCTACCCCTTTCATTTATCCTCAACACACCCATCTTCTATACTTCATAACTCTAAATGTCACCTTGTAATCTCATATTTCTCTCTTTCAACTCCATCTCACACTCCTCTCATCTTAGCTCCTTCTACAATTCCATATTTTCTTCCTACTATAGATACTACTATTCCTCTTGAAGCTTCCATGATTATTATTGGTTTTGAGGATCCCATAGTTTCATCAATTCACATGTAATGACCATTGACAATAAACACTTGGGCATCGCTTATATTCTCTCCACCTTAAACATTATTCCCTTCGTCCTACTGATTCTATTGTGACCACCATAGTTGAGACATAATCCATGCCAAATATTATTCCTCCATCATTTGATATTATGTTTTTTAGTGTTTCTAAAATTTCGTCCCTTTGTTCCATTTTACCCCTAGTATTGACATAATTAGTCACCATAGCCATTGTTGTATCACCTTCCTACCCTAGTTATCTTCCTCATGATTGTATTTATTTGTTAAATATGGAGATTGATGAGACTAGATTCATAATAACATTTTATGTGTATCATTCAGACTAATTATGTCCCAATACAACTCTTCATTCTCTCTTCCCATATATCATACATCAAATTATTGTACCCCTCTCTCTACCCCTTTTGTGTACCCCTATCTCCTATCTTGATCATATCTTACATCACATATATACATCTTTACTTGTACCTATTATATACTCATTATTTACATCATATATGCAACAACAAGTCATTTGTTCCTCCTACTTATCTATATAATCATATCGTATTACTGCTACATTTATCATCACTCCTCTTTACATAGTATTATTCATCCCCTATGAAATGATATATCTTACTATCAGATATTTCTACACACTATATGTAGATTGTGACATCTTCTATTATGTTATCAATTCTCATATCCTTACTAGGCCTCTATCATGTAGCTATAGATTTACAAAACTCTCTTTCATTTATGCACCTTAGAAGTCAAATATTTCATTGGCCTTGACAATTCCTTATGGCTAATATATCTATACTAATATATTTCCTCACTTAATTTCTCCTAGTCATATTTTCCATATTATATATGTCCCTTGCTTATTTTTGTTAGATTCAAGACAGACAACTAAGAGGGGGGGTTAATCAGTTGTCCCAAAACTTTCTTCCTATTAATCACTTAAATCCTCTTTGTAATTCAGCAGCATAATAATAAATCAATCATGGAAACATAATGCAACAATTCAAGAGCAGAAACACATTAACACAAATGACACCAAGATTTTAAGGTGGAAAACCCGGTTAAGGGAAAAACCACGAGGTGATTAACCCAAGATTGTATTCTCTGTTAAAAGAATAAGAAGAACAAAATGGCACATGCGAATTAGGGCTCACTGCCCAAGCACACTGCTCACAAGAGGCCCACTGCCTATAGGAGACACACTGTTTATAGAATGATAAATATTACATACTTAAATTGAAGAATAGCATCTTCACCATGCTTGAGTCAGTTCCATTTAAGCCCAATACTTCTACTCTGCCTTTCACTCTGCTCCTCTCTACCACACTCTCATCTCCGCCAAGATACTTTTGAAATGACTTCACAACTTTTTATTTATACAAGACATTGACTTAGGGATAATCATCCAAGTCAGCATACTTTACAGAGCAAATACACAAATACAACTTGACTAATTACAAAAAGACTTCATGCAGATCAACACACTGTCGGCCACACAGATCTGGGACTTCAATCTTCTTTTAGGAACATGCCATGCTTCACAGAACATCTTCAAGATCATTCGCAGGATGTGTAACTCATCTAGTCGGCTAGACTTAGGAAGAACATCATCATCTGGAAGTAATTCTTCAATTACGAGGTCAATCTTCAATGCGGACCACCAACACGAATTGGACACAATCCAAAGACCTCCACAAACTTGCCTAAATCACCAAGAACATCCACACTACTTCTGCTTACTGAAATCTTTCTCTCCTTCATTTGGAACCTCAAGAACATAATTTGTCATCACTGTCATATTGGAATAGATACTTGTGGACCTCCAGATGATGAACCAATTGAGTTGTCAATTCACATTGACTTCCTAAACACTCCACAAAATCCACAGAACAAGATATTGCATTTCGGGATCTCATCAGACCTATCTGTGTCACTCTGTCACCTCTGAACATTTGCCAAAACTGGTTTTACTCAAGTGGCCATAACTTCTTCAAATCTTCATGCGGACCTCTCAAATCTTTACTAGATCATCTTAAGGCACATATCTACAAACCCTTTGAAGCGCATCCTCTGATCTTCATCTTAACTGGGATCTTCACCTTACTGTCTTCACTGTTCTTATGATAGGACTAATTTTCTCAATATCCTCAGCATACAACTCATCCAATCCTTGTTCATCAATGCAACAGGAGTATGTTGACATCAATGACAACACCGGTTAGGCCCATACTTACAACAATTTTTTCCTTCTTGTCTATAATAGTTTCATATACCTAGTCATGCTTATCCTATATTTTGTACCTTTCCTTACCTATGTTGCTATTATCATTATCCATATTCACCTTATATGTGTTCACTACCCTATGCTAAGTATAAACCCCATGATTTTTCCATGATTACTTATTTCCCATCTTACTTTCTTGATAACTAATCTCACCCATTATTCATAAGGGCTTGTAGGTGGATTTCCCCTATTTTCACTCATCAAATATTGAGTCCCAAAGAGTTATCCTATTGTGAGCTAAATTGGTAAGAAATGTATTCTTAAAAATATATTACTCCTCTACATGCATATCTATCTCTCACATCATTACTTTCCTAGTCTAATCTTCAATAATGATCCCTTGGATCTTATTGGTTGCATGGAGTTATACTTAGGGTGTAACAACATTCAAATTAAAAAAATATAAATATAAATATAAATATAAACAAAAAACATGGCATCCATTCACAACAAAGCATTCAAATGAAAATAAAAATCAAAATAAATCATAACAAAGCACATAAAATCCAAATTATAAAGAAACATAAACAAAATCAAATACATCCATATCAACGCCCACATAATGTATTCCATTTATTTCACAAATTTGATTTAGTTGGATTCCTCTTGATGAGTCTTCCCATTCTCCCAAATCCATCCTATTGGCTATTTAGGAATGATTTGTAAGTTGAGGATGCCTTTTCTCCCCTTTCATATATCTTACATGGACTTAGATTGGTTTTCTTACATATCCTATAACTCCACCCCCTCACATCAATATTCCTTGACCACTTGTCTTCCATCTATCTTTAAAATCTAGGAATACTTGTTGACTTGTTCCTTAAATTATTTATCGAAAACCCCATATTAGTTCAAATATGCCTCATATTTCTTATTTGCACTAGACATTTTCCATAAAATTTCTATTACAATTTCTTATCACACCCATTATATATATATATATATATATATCCATGATGGATTACAATTAGACAAATGTTTTCACAATCTTGGTGCATAATTTTAGGGTGTTGTATCATTATCTATGCACTCATGGTTTATTTCTATTCACCATTTTCTCTATTCCTATTTTCACATACATATATCATACAAATTTCTATCCTACTGGACACTTGTTATATCTTGTTTTTTTACTATTATCCACATCTGTCATCCCTATCTCATCATTCAATTATCATTGTTGATCTCTTCATTGCTATGCTCTTGTTATCTTTCTTTTGGGGGTATTATCTATTGTTCCCTACTCTTACCCCTTACATATACATCATAGATTATGACTATTCCATATAAAATGCCACCCCCATTTGCTACTCATTCTCCTTTTTGTTTTTCCTTTATTCATTAATCATCATTACCCTCTCACTAGGGGAACCTCCTCATTACTCATATGATTCAAGACATTAACTTAGTTACACATTCCCTTTTACCTTTATCACTATATTATTCTCCTTATCCCTTGATTATGCTTTTCAACATATGATGATTATTTATTTTACATTGACACATCTAGAGAAATCTCATCCTATAATCTTTACATCATTGGGGGCACCATATACAGTTGACCCTCTTTCATCTTTCCTCCATTATCCTACATCACACATACTTTATCTTTTCTCCCCTTATCATTTACTTTAAATTGGTTAGCTCTCTTCCTATCACCAATGA
Organism: Cunninghamia lanceolata; assembly: GCA_027924645.1. NCBI lineage: Eukaryota > Viridiplantae > Streptophyta > Pinopsida > Cupressales > Cupressaceae > Cunninghamia > Cunninghamia lanceolata. Next base: position 10,809,011 of record BSBN01000082.1, on the reverse strand, counting down.
ATTTAAGAGGGGTGTATTCTATTTATAATTTACACCATGATGATATTAGAATCATTAGAGTTTATGCCTATCTTGACCTATTTATTAGATTAGGTGTCTATTACATAGACTTTGACATAATTACCACTTTTTACCTTTTTAGCTTTGGCTTGACCTAACCCTGTCTTGGACAAAAACCACACATATCTAGGTGGTAACCACATAACCGCCACCATCATCATTAGTATTAATTACCATTTACTTTTGGCATGGATTGAACTTATCATTTGGGTGGCAACCTTATAGTAGAACTATAGTCATGAGCAATATCCTATCCTATCCTATCTAACATTTGCCAAGGTACCCCTTTCCTATAAATGGACTAGCCGCATCTATCCCATCCATCTCTGCCTCTTATTGTGTGATCCCCTTGGAACCCTCTTCCTCTTCCCCTTTCCCTAATGCAACCATATTAGCCACAAGGTGTATGGTGATTGTGTGTGTTTAGTGTATGTTTCCTCTATTGTATTGGTCATGTTTCCATGTATGTTATCTATACTTAATTATGTATGTGTGTAGTGACTACTTTGCTTTGATGTGGTGCATTGCAGGAACATACACATGCACATAGAAGAAAATATATATATATAAAATTTTATGTATGTGTGCAGTGACTACTTTGCTTTGATGTGGCACATTGCAAGAACATACACATGCACATAGAAGAATAAAATAACACTAAAAAACATATACATGACTTGTATTTTTGTTTCTGTATCCTTGCATTTTTATAATATATTGGTGTTCTATTCTATATCCCCAACCCATAACATACCATGTACACTAATACAAACATTTCAAAATGCTTATGTGAACAACCTAAACTACATGTAAGAAAGAAAGAAAATTATAACACGCATTGCCAAATATGACAAAAAAAATAGAAAGCATAAACAACCTTCATAAGTAGGGAGAATCTAAAGTTAATGGAGCATGGACTATACATTAACAAGATAAACTAAACCAAGATACCATCCACCTCCAGATCACATATTTTTAGACATCCCCAACTAGAAATGCCTATAACACATAGGAAAGAAAGCCACTTGTCATAAGTTTGATTTAATGCCTTGTTAATGCCTTAATATCTCTTGATTGGTTATCCTCTTATTGTTTTTCTTTGTCTACTCTTATCAGACTCAGTTTAGATCATTCCCCCATCATTTCTATGCTGACAAGATGAGAAAGGAAAAAGGATTCCCCTTTAGATTTGAGAAAATGTGGACTCGTCACCTTGATCTTAAGAGAAAAATTACATAATGGTGGAACATCAATGTGGAAGGTACTATCATGTATAGAATTTTCAAGAAACTCAATAATGTTAATAATAACATTTGTATATGGAACAAAACATCCTTTGCGCATTTACACAAAATTCAGCTCATTCAAAATAAAGAGGGAAATGTTTTGTCTGACTTTGGAGATATTCAAAAAGAGGTTGTTTCCTTCTTCTCCTCTCTTCTTTCAAATAATAATTCTTCCTTTTCAGAAGAACAGTGTAACTCTTTATTGAGTAGTATCCCTTGTTTGGTAGATAAAGATGATAATCTTATGTTACTAAAAGAATTTTCCCTTGAAGAAGTTAGGGGTGTTGTTTTCTCCTTGGATCCAGATAAGGCTCCAGGTCCAGATGGTTTCACTCCATTGTTTTTTCAAAAATGTTGGGACATTGTGGGAAGAGATGTTTGGCTAGCTTTGGAAGAGTCGAGAAAGAACAGTAATATGTTACAAGAAATGAATTCTACTTTTATAGCTCTTATTCCAAAAATTAGTTCTCCAACTACTTTTGCTCAATTTAGGCCTATTTCTTTGTGTAACACCTTGTATAAGATTTTTACTAAAGGTATTACTATGAGATTGGCCTCCTTAATTCTGAAATTAATTTCATGATGAGCAAGGAGGATTTGTTCCAGGTAAAGAGATAGTAGATGGAGCTTTAATAGCTCATGAAGTTCTTCACTCTATTAAGGAATTTAAACTTTCGGTCATGATTTTAAAATTAGACATGAAGAAAGCATACGACAGAGTTTCTTGGGAATTCTTGATGAAAGTTCTTGAGAAGTTTGGTTTTTCAAAAAAATGGTGTAAATGGATCTGGTCATGTATTTTGAAAGTAAGATCAGCAGTCCTGCTAAATGGAAGTCCTACTGATTTTTTTCAAGTCTCTCAAGGTGTCAGACAAGGGGATCCTCTTTCACCTTATCTCTTTATTTTGATGGCAGATGTTTTTAGTCGGGCTATTACTAATCAATGTCAGCTTTCTAATTGGAAGGGTATTGTGATTCCTCGAGTGCCTTTTCCTTTTACTTTATTGTTTGGTTTTCCTTCTCTTCGTGAGGCAAAATGTATTCAGAATACAGTTTTAAATTATTGTAATGTTTCCAATCAGGAGGTTAATTTGGAAAAGTCAAAAAAAAATTCTTTAATACTAAGGCAAGTATTCAGTCTAGAATCATTTCTCTTTTGAAATATAAACTGGGGTCATTACCTAGTCAATATTTGGGCATCCCTTTATTTTTTGGTCCTAATAGGAAGTCTTTTGGGGCTAAGATTTCTAAGTCAATTCATAATTAAATTGCCCTATGGAAGGGCAGGTGGCTTACTTTATCTGGAAAGATTACCCTTCTTAAGTCAGTTTTGTCTGCCCTTCCAATTTATATGCTCTCAGTCTTGCAAATTCCCAAAGATATTTTTGAAGATATTCAGAAATCTCTTAGGTCCTTTCTTTGGAAAGGTTGCTCAGAAGCTAGTAATAAGATTCCTTTGATCTCTTGGGACAAAGTTTGTATTCCTAAATCTTTAGGGGGAGCAGGTATTCATGGATTAGAATCTCAAAATAAGTCTTTGGGTGCTAAGTTGGCTTGGAAACTTTATTCCAAACCTCAATTAAAATGGGGTAAACTTATGCAATATAAGTATTTGGATTCTCCTGACTCTGAAAGAATCTTCACAGTTGAGAATCCTCCTAAGGGGTCAAGTATGTGGAATTTTTTAGTAACCTGCAGGGGGGTTATTCTTCCTAATCTTTCCTAGAAGGTTTTTAATGGTTCTAAGGCTAATTTTTGGGAGGATTCATGGGATGGTTTTCCTCCTCTTTCTCTTTGCGATGGTTTGGACCAAGCTAGAAATTACCTTTTACTTAATTGGGGGAGTAAGGTGCAAGACTATTTTTTAGTTATTAAGGACGGATCCTTTTTCTCTGTGGTATGGAAAGATTTCCAGTAGTGTGATTTCCCTCAAGAACAAAAAAAGTTACTTTCTCTTCAGCTTCAAAAGAGGAAGATTTGTTTCTTTGATAAAGTAGATGAATTAATTTGGACTTTTGCAAATAATGGATCTTACTCTATTCATGATGGATATAAATCCTTGGTTCTTAAACAGGGAAGTTAGATGTTGGATTGGCCTTTTTCTCTTTGCTGGAATGTTGCTTGTCTTCCTAAAGTGGGTGCTTTTGCTTGGTTGGCTATGCAGGGGAAAATTTTAACTAGTCAAAGGCTTACAAAAATTGGCTTAGCAGAACCTTTTAATTGTGTTCTCTGTGGAATTTGTGACGAGGATCCTAATCATCTCTTCATGCTTTGTCCTTTTGCTTCTTCTTGTTGGTATTGGTTATTTTTAAAGCTTAACTGGTTTGCTCCCTTACCTAATTCTATTTTGAACTTATTTCGTAGCTGGCCAATTCTCTACAAAGGTTCAACTTTTTCTTCTATTTGGATAGTCTCTCCTTCTATTGTGATATAGAATTTATGGTTAGAAAGAAATCGGAGGATTTTTAGAAAAGAATATCAAACTTTTGAATTTATTTTGTCAAAGATTAAGAAGTCTATATCTGAAGTGGTTATGAGCAATTTACAAAGAAAGGGGTCTTCAAATTTAAATTTTTCCTCTTGGGATGATCAGCTTTTGAAATCTTGGAAGTTATTAAAGCCTTTGCCAGACTTGGGTATTTCTTCTAATATTAAAGTTGATAGAAGTGTTATTTGTTGGGTGCCTCCTGTTCAAGGTTATTCTAAGCTTAATTTTGATGGTGCTTCGCGAGGTAACCCAAGTCCTACCTCAATTGGAGGGGCTTTAAGAGGAGATTTGGGAGAACTTTTATTAGCTTTTTCTTTGAAAATATCTGAAACTACTAATAATTTAGCTGAGGCCTTGGCTTTGGTTGAAGGTTTGAAATTAGCTAAGCAGTTGAATGTTGTCAACCTTCACATTGAAGGGGATTATTTGGTTATTATTAATGCCTTGAAGAAAAATGTTGCTTTGAATTGGAAGATCAATTATTTTTTAGAAGAGGCCTGGGATCTGATGAAATTTTTTGATAATTTCATTATTTTGCATTGTTATAGAGAAGGCAATCTTTTGGCTGACGCTCTAGTTAATTTAGCCTTTGATTTGGAGGTTGATCATTTGATTCTAGATAGTGGGAATATTGATAGTTATCCTAACATCTTAAGTTTGATTAAAAAAGAATCTAGTACTTGTTAAGTATGATTGTAAGTGTAGTACACTCCTAACATCTCCAACTCATCTCTTATCCTTCAATGGTAATAAGTTGCTTATTCATGTGACTTAATTGGTTTATGATAACGTTTGCGTGTGTTCTCCTTTCAAAGCAGGATAATCTACACTGAATCCAATTTTTTAGTACCTCATTTCAGTTCACTGAATTTGGCATGAGCTGAGAGGATTTGCAATGATGCTTTGCATTAATTTTTGAAGTTCCTTGGTCTATTTAACCTCACTCAGAGTTTGGTTTTCTCATCCTCTGTTTCCAAGCCTAAAAGATGGAGATCCAATTGAATCACAGGCTTCATTTCCCTATGCAGAAATGGGAAATGACTTTTTTTAGTAATGTAAATTCAGAAGGTTTAGCTTCTGTGTTCTCAATTGATAATCAAGATTCTGAGGAAGCAGTGCAGGAGGTGGTAGGGAATGAATTGTTGGATTCTCGTGTGCGGTCTCTTTACCCCTCTCAGATTTTATCTATGTTTACTTCTAATGTGATCGACTTGGTCCAGGATTCCTCAGTGGTAAGATAGTTAATTACAAAGTTTGTTTATCATTTTCTGTATTTAGAAGAGGTGCTACTAGATGCTTTTCAGAATTATGATTTGTTTAAGTCAGGTGCTCTAATTGGTGGTTTGTTTTCTAAATACAATATTCTCCACTCTCCTGCGCATAACTACACCTTCAATGCCTTTGGTTCGACCATTCGTCTTGAGAATGAGGATCTGTTGAGTATTCCTATTCATGCACATGGAGCTGAGTTGGGTGATCTATTGGTGAATCGGGTGGAAGAGAAGTTCCATGCTTTGCTCTTTTTAATTCAATATCATCCTCAGATTTCTCCTCCTCCTGGGTCACCAGTTGAATCGGATGTTGCCGAGGGTAATGTTTTGCTGCAAGATCTTAATGCTCCAATTGCTGGCTAGACTGTCTATTTATTTTTATTCACTGGTTTTGTGAATTTTTTGGTGAAGGCTTCTCCTATATAGTTTTGTATAGTTTTGTGGAGATGTTATCTACAGAAGTTTTGTTTTCACACAACTGATGCTCCGAGGGATATTTTTATCCTTTCTTTTTTGTGGAGTTATTGGAGGCAAAGATTATAACTTTTTTGTATTATTCTACTTCCCCTTCGTTTTGTAATTGTAAACCCGTTAAGGGAAATTGTAAATTTTGAGCTAAAACTGGAGGTTTTCTTGCTGGCTCTTTCCTGCCAGTATGCTCTATCGAACCAGCTTTTTGTAACTTTTTATTATTAATATATAATTATAGTGGCTTGCCACTTTTGTTAAAAAAAAAAAACATCCTTTGGGCATATCTTTAAAATTAAAGAGGAAGTCAAAATGAAGTTGAATTTGATTCATGGATAAATCTAAGACAATAGTTTGAATTAGGACCTTATGAGTAAGGAAAATGATCTCTTATTTGATTTGCACTTTGTAATAGTTAAGGAGGAGGATTTCTGGAAATAAAGATCAAGGGTGGTTTGGTTGAAGGAAGGCAACCAAAACAACAAATTCTTTCACTTTACTACTCTTAAGCATAGATCTTCTAACATAATCAAATAAATCTAGGGCGATGGTATCTGACATTCAGAGGAGAATGAGATAAGAACTAAATCCATAGATCTTTTCTCTAATATTTTATCTAATGATAATACCATTGATTTGATCACTCAACATAATTACCTTGAGGAAATCCCCATCCTGCTTGGTGAGTATGATAATAGAGAGTTGGGAAAGCCTCTCATAGAGGAGGAAATTAAGTTTGCCACCTTCTCTTTTGAAGGCAATAAAGTACCTAGTCTAGATGATTTTCCTCACTTCTTTTTCTAGATTTATTGAAATATTATCAACAAAGATGTTATTTATGCTACTAGGGAGTGTTTTGATAGTGGGAGGGTGTTGAAGGAACTAAATTCTACTTTTATTGTCCTTATCCCCAATAAGGCAGGTGCTAATACCCTAATTAACTTCAAACCCATCAGCCTCTATAATTCCATTTATAAAAATTTCTCCAAGATTATGGATTTGAGACTGCAATCTAGCTTCTGCTAAAGATGCTTTCAGTTCAATAGAGTGGATTTGTGCATGGCCAACAAATTTTGGACTCTATAATTTCCATTCATGAGGTCCTCCATTCATTGATGATTAATAAAAGAGAATGTTTTTTTATAAAGTTGGATCTCATGAAATCTTATGATAATGTGGCTTGGGCTTTCCTTCTTAAATTCCTTAGAAGATTTGGTTTTTGAGATAAATTCATTAGGATGATTAAAGAAATGATCCTAACCCCTAAATTTTTGGTTCTTGTCAATGACACTCCATCTAGTTTCTTCAACAGCTCGAAGGGTATTAGACAGGGTGACCCCATTTCTCCATTTCTATTTATCATTATGGTGGAAGCATTGGGAAGAAGTTCATAAAAATCTATTAGTAGAGGTAGTTTGAAAGGCATAAAACCTACCTCCACATGTCCCCCTTTCTCTCACTAGTAGTTTGTGCATGATACAATCATCATGAAAGAAGCCTCAGTGTTGGAAGGTAGGGAATTGAAAAGAATCCTTTCTAGCTATGAAACGACTTTGGGTTAGAATATTAGTCTCCCCAAGAGCACAATATTTTTTATAAATACTCTAATCCTAAGACAACAAAAAATTGCTCAGATTCTTGGGAGCCAAGTGGATGCTCTTCCTTCCAAATATCTTGGATTGAATCTTTTTCAAGGTGTTGTTTTGCATTCCTTTTGGAATGAACTTGTTGAAATATTTCAGCATAAATTGGTTGGTTGGAAGGGGGACCTTCTAAGCCAATCTAGGAGAATTCATCTTGTCAAATCCATGCTACAAAATCTCATCTATAGTATGAGTGTGCTGAGAATGCTGACAAAGATTGCTTACAAGATCAAAAAAATCCAAAGAAAGTTTCTTTGGACTAGGACTAAAGGAAGGAAAAGGTTTCCTTTGGTGGCCTAGGATGTCCTAGGATTTGGTCTACAAACCTATGAAAAAAGGTGGTCTTGAAATAAGGAAGATTAAAAATTTTAACTTATCTCTTAATACTAAAATAATGTGGAGATTGATATTTGACCAAAAAGATTGGATTGAAATCATAATAAGGAAATATCTTCACCAAAATGAGGGTGTTATGGAAAGGATTTCTTGCAATGATCTACCACAAGGATCTTGCTTATGGAAAAATATGATGTCAAGTGGACGTATTCTTAGAAAGAGTATTAAATGGAAACTTGGTGATTGGGCTAATATAAACTTCTAGGAGGACACGTGGTTAATTGACTCTCCTTTGGGAAATTGTGAGTGGATTGGTCTTATCAAGTCACCATGTAAGAGAACCCTAGGTAGTAAAGTCAGTGATTATATTGAGGAAAGGAATGGTGTGAAAATGTGGAAGTCCTTCTCTAACTTCCTCTCTATGTTGGACATTGTGGAACCTATAACCAGATTTTTATCTATGTTATCTTTATTTCACATCCCTCAATTCCCTCATAGGGATGAGTTAATTTGTAAAGGGTCTAATAATGGAATCTACTTGGTTGCTTAGCGGTTTGAATCTTTGGGGAACCAAATTGAAGTAGTTCCCTTTTAGGCCAAGATATGGCTTCTGCAGTTGATTTCAAAAATTAATATTTTATTTTGGCTCATGGCCTAAAATAAAATCCTCACTTTAGATAATCTTATGAAGAGAGGATTTTCTCTTCCAAATAGATGTGCTCTTTGTCAATTAGAAATAAAAAATACCATTCACTTGTTGTTGGAATGCCAATTCTCTAGGGAGATTTGGGAGCCCATTCTTTCTCTCTTCAAAGTTCAGTCCAAGTTTTTCTGAATTCTATCCAAGGCTTGGTGGAACAATGGATTTTGTCATCACATAATCCTTCCTTAAAATTCTTGTGGGCCCTTATATTAGCCCATGTAACCTGGGGCCTGTGGAAAGAAAGAAATAAAAGGATCTTTCAGTAGAAGAAAACTATTTCTAGAAAATGGTGGAAAGAATTGGCTCAACAATCAAAGAAAATGTTATGATTGGGATAAAAGAGAAGGTGTCCAATGCTTAGAAAGTGGCAGTTTCTAACTTAGACCATGAGATAGTTAGGGCTTGGAATATTAATTTTGACATCTCTACTCCTCTCAAAGAGTGTAAATCTCAAAGAGAAGGTGTGGTTTGGAACCCCTCCTCGTAACTGGAATAAAGTGAACTTTGATAGAGTGTTGGAAGGTAATTTGGGATTAGTTAGGGGTGGTGGTATTCTTAGGGATCATAAAGGAAGATTTATTGCTACATGGTCTGGTCATTTGGGGCAATAAACCAATCATTATGTAAAGGCTCCTGCAGCGTTCAATGGTATGTAGATGGCTCATCAAACAAGTGTCAAAAAATTTATAGTTGAGGGGGATTTCCTCAACATTCTTAAATGCCTCCAAGGTAAGTAAACTCCTAGTTGATCTATAGATATTTTTTAAAAGATACTATCTCCCTTAGAAAAAAAATTCTAGGAGGTTCATTTTCAACATGTTTTTTGTGAAGGAAATAAATGTGCTGATTACTTTGCTAATTGGGGAGTTTTTAATAAAGGGATAACTAAATGGGATGTAAAAGATAGTTTACCCAAGAAAGCTACTAGTTTAATTTCTAATGATGAAAAGATTCATGATATTTATCACCTTATGAAGGAAATATTGTAGAGATCTTGCAAGAGAAGTTTACATCACATCTAATGATGACCAATACTTCAATCTAAATCCTTCTAGCATGTTCTTCAGTAAATATCTAGTATTGTTGTCTAAGAACAATTATAAGATTGTGTGGGACACAACTGAAAATGATAGGTTTAATTCTAAGATGGGTGGTGAAAGGAACTGCAATGAGCCCTTTTCTTGTAGTGGGGTTCATAAAAATGACAAAGTATGGATGATTTTATTTAGAGGAGGGTTGATGCCATATTTAGAGTAGTTAAAGGGATGTGATACTATAGTAGCTAAAGTTTTTGATAAAGGTTGGAAGAAGAGAAAAGTTACTATGTAGAGTGTGGAATGTTTCATCACAGATGATCTTATAGCTCATGTAACTAGGTTATCTATGGAAGGGGTGAAGGTATTCAAAGATAGGAGAGATGGGGATGAAGCCATGTTACATTCTTGAAGTTTAGGGAGAATTTAACAAAGCTACATTTTGGGCACATGAGAAATTCCCTTAAATTGTTATGGGGAGAAGTGGTTGAGTGAATTTGTTGAAATTAGGGAAAACAACTGAGAGGGGGGGGTGAATCAGTTGTCTCAAAACTTTATCTTTTGCTACATTTAATCTTCTTTACCACTTATAAACAAATTAAAGATATAACCATGAAAGCATGAGTCAACAACACGAGCAGAAACACAATCAATACACATAACACCAGGATTTTTACGTGGAACCCGGTTAAGGGAAAAACCACAGTGAGGGTTAACCCACAAGATTTATTCTCTATTAAAAGAATAGAAAAATAGGAAGGCACTTGCCTTCTGGCTCACTGCTCAAAGGAGGCTCACTACCTACAGAAACATTCACAAGATTAACATAGATGAATTGAACTGAGAAACAACATCTTCTTCATGCCAAAGTTCAATTCCATTGAATCTCACAACACCTATGCTCTACCCCCAAACACTTCCTCAGTAAATCTGCATCTTCGCTCACATTCCCACATTTCCATGACTTCACAACACTTATTTATACATGACATCAACTTTGGAATGAACATCAAAGTCGGCTTTACAATCATCTATCTGGAACATTCTCCAAGATAGGTATTACAAGAAATTACAATAACAAGACCTAAAATGCTACATGCAAACCATTACACTATCAGCCAAACATAGATGCGACTCAAATCTTCCTCGAACAACACGCCACGCTCCATAGAACTCTTCTTAGGTCATCCACAACATGCACCAAGCATCCAGTCAGCCAAGACTGGAAAGAACAGCAACACCCAAGGAAAAATCTTCAACTACAAGCTCAATCATCAATGTGGACCACAAACATAATAGGCACATGATCCAGAGACCACCACAAGCATAATGAAATCAACTAGAACAACCGCACCACCTCAAATCACCAAAAACACTTGCACCTTCATCTGGAAACTCAAGAACACTAACTGTCATGACTATCACACTAGAAAGATTGCTTGCAAACCTCCAAACCATGAACCACTAGAGTTGAGGATACACACCAACATCCCAAACATACCACTAGAACTGTAGACCATAATATTCCAATGCGGAGCAATTCGGACCAATTTCCTATCACTCTATTACCTCTAAATACTACAAAACCTAGTTCTACTCATATGGCCATAACTTCATCAATCTTTCATGTGGACCTCTTAACTCTTAACTAGAGCAACTTCAGACAATCCTCTACAAAGCCCTTTGGTCTGCAGACTTTGATCTTCATCTCACTAGGAATGCTGATCAATCTACTTTACTGAACTATACTATCTTCACTGTCTCTGACAAAGAGATATGTTGACATCAATGACAACACATCATCTGCACATATTTGCAACAATCTCCCCCTTTGTCATTGATGGCAACATATGATGTGAAAAACTTATTCAGCCATCAAGACAAGAACTTCTCCCCTTTCTCTTATCACACCTGCAACCACTTTCTTCACTACTCCCCCTTTCACCAGCAACTACTTACTTCCAAGTTTTTCACATGACTTCTCTCCCCCTTTGACATTAATGGAAAAGGGCACATATTTGCAAACTAAACTCCAGAATTAACATAGTGACTACTCCCCCTGAGTAGCATCCCCTTAACACCAATCTGTATCACAAGATATGATTGTGAGTTCCACTGGACTGATGCACACTAGTGCACCTTAGTTCTAGACAGGAGGGGTACTAACCCCTAGCTTCACTCTGAGATACTCAAAAGAATCCTTAGGTAGAGACTTAGTGAAGATATCTGTAATCTGATCCTTTGAAGGAACAAACTCCAATCTAAATTCATTCTCATTTACCTTCTATCTCAAAAAGTGAAACTTGATGGATATGTGCTTTGTCTTTGAATGCAACACTGGATTCTTTGAGATGTTTATTGCACTTGAATTATCATAGAAGATTGTAACAGGCTCTTCAAACATAATTCTGATATCCTTCAACATTTGCTTCATCCACAAAACTTGAGTACAATTACTTGTTGTCGCTATATACTCTGCCTCTGCAGTAGATAGAGATATTGCCTCCTGCTTTTTGCTCAACCAAGAAACCAATCTCTTTCCCAAGAAAATTGCACCACCACTGGTACTTTTCTTGTCAGCCACATCTCTTGCCCAATCAGCATCTATCTATGCATGAAGAGTGAACTCATCATCCTTAGGATACCATAATCCATAATCATTGTTCCCTTCAGATATCTAAAAAAAAATTTGACTGCTACAACATGAGATTCTCTAGGATCAGCTTGAAATCTAGCAACAAGGCCAACTACATTCATAATATCAGGTCTGGTATGAGTAAGATAAAGCAATCCTCCAATCATTGATCTATACCTTTTCTGATTTGCCTTAGGGGAATCATCATCTTTACTCAACTTGCATCCGGTTATCATAGGAATGCTCACTGGTTTTCAAGCCTCCATTCTAAAGTTTTTCAACAACTCTTTTACATACTTGGACTGAGATATGATGATGCCCTTATATGACTGAATGATTTGCAGACCTAAGAAGAAATTCATTTCACCAAGCATGGACATCTCAAATTCACTTTGCATTTGATCAGCAAATGTTTTACACATGCTCTCATTTCCACCAAAGATGATATCATCAACAAATACCTCAACAATCAAGATGTGTTCATGATCAATCTCGAAATAAAGATTACTGTCAGTTGTGCCTTTGCTAAAACCTAACTTTAGAAAATACTTATCTAATCTTGCATACCAAACTCTTGGGGCTTGTTTAAGTCCATACAATGTTTTCCTCAACTTGCAGATCATATATCCTTGATCAGACAACTGGAATCCTTCCAGTTGCTCAATGTATACTTCTTCCAAATCTCCATTTAGGAATGCTGACTTGACATCCATCTGGTAAACTTTGAAATCTTTGTAAGCCACAAAGGCAAGAAATAATTTGACTACTTCGATTCTTGCCACCAGAGCAAAAGTTTCTTCAAAATCAATTCCCTCTACCTGAGAATATCCTTTGCACACCAATCTTGCTTTGTTTCTCACAACTTCACCATTTTCATTTAATTTATTCTGGAAGACCCATTTAGTTCCAATTACATTTTTGTTTTCAAGTCTAGGAACAAGATCCCAAGTATGATTCTTTTCAATTTGCATTAATTCTTCTACCATTTCTTTTACCCAACTTTCATCATTACAAGATTCATTCACTAATTTTGGTTCAATCTTTGAAATCAAACAATACTCTTCTTGTTCTTCAGCAATTTTTCTTCTAGTTTAAACACCTTTATTTTTATCTCCTATAATCTGATCTTCTGAATGATTCAACCTTACATACCTGGGAGTTTTGGGATTTTCTTGAACTTCTGATTCTTGAACTTGTTCCTCAACATTTGCACTAGCTTCTTGAACTTGTTCCTCAACATTTGCACTAGCTTCTTGAACTTGTTTTCCTTTATTTGTACTTTCATTTTGATCATCTGATTCATATCCACAAGACTTGGAAGGTCTCTCCTTTCTTTCATCAACCTTGACATTAGCACTTTCAACAATCCTTTTCAATCTCTTGTTAAAGCACCGGTATGTCTTGCTTTGGTTAGAGTAACCCAAAAATATTCCTTCATCACATCTTGCATCAAACTTGCCTAGATCTTCATCTCTTTTGATATAGCATTTACTACCAAAAAATCTAAAGTATTTCATAGTAGGAGCATTACCAAACCACAGTTCATAAGGCTTTTTACCAGTATTACCTTTGATCTGTACCCGGTTAAGAGTGTAGACAATAGTACTCACAGCCTCTCTCCAATAGACATGTGGAACATTTTCTTCCATCATCATGGCTCTAGTAGCATCTTGAATAGTCTGGTTCTTCCTTTCCACAACTCCATTCTATTGAGGAGTCCTAGGAGCATATAACTATCTTCTTATTCTATGCTTTTCACAAAATGGATTAAGCTCACCGGAGGTAAACTCTCCACCTCTGTCAGATCTCAGACACTTTATCTTCACACCAATCTCATTCTCCACCCTAGCCTTGAACACCTTGAATCTATCAAGAGCCTTTGATTTCTCTCTCAAGAAAGTGACCCACATCATCTAGGAGTAATCATCAATCAGTAACATAAAGTATTTGTCTCCTTGTAAAATCCTAACTCTGGCAAGACCACACAAATTAGTGTGCACAAGTTCCAACAATCCACTTGAAAATTGTTCTTTACTTTTGAATGTAGTTCTGCTCTGTTTACCCAACTGACATTCCTTACACATGCTATTAGCAGGTTTCACATGCCTTGGAAGATCTCTCACAACCTGAGTAGTACTTGACAATATTATCAAAGTTTACATGACACATTCTCCTATACCATAACCAACTCTGATAAATCTGAGCAATCAAACAACTTTTACCATTACCGCTTAAATGAAAGATATTACCTCTAGTCTGTGTACGAGATGTAATCTCAAATCCGGAGCTTTCTGAAATTTTGCATCTTCCATCCTTGAATCAGAGATCATACCCTTTGTCAAACAACTGTCCAACACTGAGAAGATTATGCTTCAATCCTTCTACATACAAAACATCATTTGTGTTATTCTTACCATCAAGAGAGATGGATCCTCTGCCACGGATTCTACCAGATGAATTGTCTCCAAACTTCACAATTCCACCATCATATCTTTCCAAACTTACAAACTTACTTCTATCACCAGTCATATGATGAGAACATCCACTATCAATCACCCATTCATCCTTTTCTTCAACCTGAGCAGCCAAGCCACTTTCCACATTCACACAGCTAGCAGATTCAGTAGGCACCGGATCTTCTTCTTTGATAGCAATGAACACCCATTCATTTCCAGAGGTACTTCCCATATCAGATTCATCATCTGTGACTCCTTCATTAGCAGCTTCTTGGACACAGTAACACTTCTTCCGAACCCTAGGTCTATTAGGGTTTGGATTTGAAACCCTCTCCGAACATCTTGAAGAAAAATGACCAATCTTGTTGCAAGCAAAACATTTGAAAGGCAACTTTCCTTCATACTTACCGGATCCTCTTGGTAATCTTTTGGCAATAAGGGCTTCAAGTTCTTCAAGCTCAGATTCATCTTCTTCAAGTTCCTTCCTTGCCTTCTCATATTTGGTTAGTCTTCTTGAAGAGCTTTCACCTAGATCAAATCTTTGCTTCCCGGAAACACTGGCTTTAAATGCAGATTCTGATTTAGGAAGAGAATCACCAAACTCACTCATTTCAAATGTTGAAAGCTTGCCAACCAATTGATCCCTTGTAACACTTGTCACAGTCCTGATCTCCTCAATAGTAGCAACTCTATGCTTTTATGAAGCAGATAAGGATCTGATCACCTTGCCAACAATCTTTGATTCTTCCAGTTTTCCACCAACACACCTAATACCACAAACAATTTCATTCACCTTCTACATGTAGGAAGTGATGTTTTCATCTTCACTCATCCTTAAACTTTTGTATCTACCCTTTAGGCTCTATAACTTAGCACATTTGACATATGCATCACCTTCATACAGAGTTTCCAACTTCTTCCAAATTTCGTGAGCAGTTTTCAATTCCAAGACATTTGTCATTTATATATCAATCAAGGTGCTCAACAATGCTTCTTTAGCCTGAATGTTGTTTTCAACATCTTTGATTTCATCTGGAGTTGAAGGACCATTCTACGGAGGAGTATACTCATTCTTAGTTATCAACCAATAAGGATCACCCATGCATTGTAAATGATACTCCATGTGATTCTTCCAAAGAGAGTAATTTGTTCCATGTAATGCCCCTCATTTTTGGATTGTGACAGTTGATAGTTTTTCTATTGCACTTAGACAATTTTGAGACTTATGGTTGATAGACTTATAGTTTATGCTTATTATGATTATGATGGACTCTGTTTGACTGATGTGGTTTTGACATGTGTTATAAGTTTTATGATGACATTATTGATATTCCAATTTATGATGTGATTGACATGATCAGTAATGGTTAGATATTATCATGCTTTATGTGATTTGTTGATATCTAATTTATAGTTAGAGGTGTTTATGCTATTGCCATGCTTTCAGAGAGGGGACAGTGTAGTATTGATCATTCCGAGCACCCTACTACGCTGTGAATCCTTAACTTTGTGTGTGTGCTATATATGTATGTACTTAAATGCAACATATTGTTTTGATGTTGTAGGTACCAGGCATCGACTCCACCTGACTTAGCAGGTCTGAGCATGCCCTTTCTCCAATGGATAATGTTGATGGGAGATAACATGGGGTTTTCCCTAGGTCAGTTCCCATTGTCAGTTTGTGTCGTGGGTCTTGATGTCACTCTGGGATTCTTGCCTCAGATTTTGGTTGTCATGTAGTATGTAGAGTAATAGTCAAGTTTTGCTTATTAAGCCAATGTGTATTTTGGAAATGCATTAATGAATTTATTATTAATAATAATGCTATTAATAAGTTTGATATAATATTATTTATTAGTCATTATTTAGCAATGCGAAATTAGGAATATTATTTAAGTAAATTTTTAATAAAGATTAAATTAATTATTTTAATGATTTTAATTAGATTTGAGTCATAAGTATTTAACATTGTTTTATTAAAATAGTATTTGGTAATTTAAAGAATAATAGTAGTCAATAATTTATTTCATGTGAGTTGTCGAATAAGATTCCTGTCTTGGAGAATCTCTCTAGAAAGTAAAAATTAATTGCTTTCAGGGTAGTGGGATTTTCTGTAACGGATTTGTGGTAGTGGGAAGTTATGAGGCTTGGCTATTTTTGTTTCTAGGGGTTTTATTTTGAGGGGGGAGTTGTCCTAAGGAAGATAGACATAAATTTGGAGGAAATTGGCAACGGGAAATTGGAGGAGTTGGGAGATGAAGAATTTTGGAAGTTGGATTGAAATACGGGTATGTTATTTTTTTTGCCTCCTTGTGTGTGATTGTGCACTCTATAATCTCGTCTGTTCAGGAATTTTAAAATATTTTTGTTCTATGCCTCTGTGTGGATGAGTGTATTTGAAACCGAGGCCATTTTTTGCACTCTCTATGTGTCTGTATGCATACTGCTCCCTTCTGGAATATCCTTGCTGGAAATGAAGTTTTCATCCTTTCTTATGGATCGATTAGCCTATGAAAGTTCACTCAAATTTTATTTTCCTCTCCCTCAGCATGCCGTTGTACGGCTTCTCTATCTTTATTTCTTTAAACTTTGCCAGAAATCTGTGATAAAAAAAATAGTGTTGACTCATTACCTACCCTTTAAACTTTTTCTACCCTTAAATCTGGTTATACTTTGCTTGTTCTACCAGGCTGTACGATGTAGGAGAGAGAGTTTAATCAATCCTCAACAAATATTCTAATTAGAATCTCCTTCTAAGCCATCGTATGGCCCTATTCCATTTTGGTTTCCTCTTAATTTTTGTCTGAAATGAAATGTAAATCTTACCTCCTCATGTTGTTGCCGTACGATCTCCTCTTCTGCATCTTTTTATTTTGAAATTTCTTTTGTTTAAATCCTTGGAAACCATGCTTATCGCTGAACATACGGCGTAGGATGGAAAGTTTGATGCAAATTTTGTTTGAAATATAACCCTGACCTTCTCTTAGGCCGTTGTATCTGCTAGGATTTCTAGTCTACATATTAAAAAAATGATAATTATCTTTGGAACTTGCCTGAAATCCATGCAACTTGGGGTCATTTCTACCAAATTCCCTTGTAAATTTTCTTCTCTGCCAAACAATTTGAAAATCACTGGTTCCTCTATCAAACTCTTGAATCTCTAAAAATTGTTATGGTTTCAATCACTACTCTGAAATCTGTATTGCCATTTTTCTTTCATGGCTTTCTTTTGGTAAACCAATCTCCAATTGTTTGTTCATAACCTCAGAAGCCTTCTTGCAAATACTCCTCTCTGAATTAAGAGTCTTTCAATTAAAATTATATTACTATGTTTTCTTTTCTTATAGTGGAGTTTAGCAAGGATTCATAAGATAGACAATTAAATCTAATTAGGAAGTTTCCAAAATCAGCTCCATGATTGTTTAATAAACTTGCCTAAACGATTATTATTTAACAATTGTTAAAAAGAATTTAATTTTCTCATTAGGAATTAAAAATGATGAAACTATTGATTAGTATAACTTATATATATTTGTTAGGATAGATTTGTATTATCCTTTAGAGTAATTGCCTTATTAAGTATAGATTAGAATTAGTAGATGAATGATTGTTAATTAATAAATTAGAGTATTAATGTGAATTAGACTATAATGACAATGCTAGCTTTTAAACCAATGTTAGATGTAATTATAATTCTAGGAAGGAATAGTATATGTTATTATTAGGATTTTAATTAAAAAAGAGTTAAAATCTTATAATTCTTCTTGTTTTTAATTGTTCGAAGGTAATATGTTTGAGTTTAACTTAGATGTTTTTTTTTCAGTTAGTATTGTCAAGTAGAATGAAGGAGTTGGTATATTGTACCATCCTTGGGTTCTGAGTCATATTGTTCTGATGGAATGTCATAGTCGTTTATATCTTCTTTTCTCCATATCAGGAAATGGATGTTTTAATAAGTGGTATTGTGTTTCAATTTACCTGACTCCAGAGGTTAGGCTACTTGGTTTCCTGTTCAACATTGTGTCATGTCATTGTAAATGTTTTAATTGAATCAAGATTTTGAAATGGATGGGGAAAAAGTTTTGTGGTTTTGGAATTAAAATTGTCTATGTAGTGTAGTGGGTTGTAAAAAGATAGATGCCTTGTAGTCCCTTGTCCATGCATGTTATTGGTTTCTGGATGTTGGTTAGGGGTTGCTAGTTGTATGTAGGAGAGTGGCTTTCATGGTGGGGCCGGTGCCCAAAGTGGCTACCTAGATAACCCCATGGAAGTTGTAATCAAGTGATAACTTAATAATTTATTTAGGTGGGTTGGGTAGTAATTCACATAATAAGATAAGTATGATGCATCACCCATGCCTTGAGTGCTCTTACAGACTAAGGATGGGATGAGAAGGCCTGGTTGGCAAGGTCAACCTCCTTGTCTCCATGAGAGGATGTGTCAACTCCGCATGTGTCACCCTATGGGGCCAGTGCCTAGAGAGAGGTTGTCAAGATAACCATAGATGGGGGCCTGTTTCTAGTAAGAGATAGCCTGGATAACCCATGCTAGGACCATGCAATGATACTCTCCCTACTGGAGCTTAGTTACTTCCTCTTTATCTTTTGTTGTAGCCTCTGGAGTACTATCTTGTCTTGATGATCTATCTTGTCTTGATGATCTGTCTTGTCTTGATGATTTGTGTAGTCTTGATGATCTGAGTTGTCTATGTCAAGTCTGTAACTTCTTGCTTGTATCCTTTGACTTAGTGGAACCTCATTGTTATCTCCTAGCTTAGGGGGTGGACCTCAATGTTCCACATGGTTGGGTGGAAAAGCTTAATCCATTAATTTTCTTGGTCGACCTGGTTCGTGATCAATGCAGAAGTGTTCCCAGTTCCTGATTTGTACTTGCATCTGCAGAGCTGTATTATACTTTCAAAATTGTATAATCTTGTTGTATATTGTAAACTGATATGATCAGTCATGAACCTTGTAATCTTGTAATCTTGTATTCAAACTTTTGTAACTTTTCATATTCGCAAATGAATGATGTAACCCTCTTCTGTGGTATCATAATGTATATTACTTGTATTGATATGAGTTGTTATGAGTTTATGTTTATCTGATGCAGTTATGTTCCCTAGAGGTGTTAGCTATTCATTTTATTTAAATATGGTGAATAGTGTCAACTTTATCTAATGTTAATGCATTTACTTGCTTCAAAAAAAATATTTCTATAAATTTTACTCTTATTTGTCTAACTCTCTAGGGTTGCATGACGAGGCATCACATTCCATCAAATCTCAGACTATCCTTCTTGTATGTCGACATCCTAGATCTCCTCAAGCGGTCAAGCTACTTTTAGAGGAACCAACTCTGATATCAATTGTTGAAATTAGGGTAGACAACTAAGAGGGGGGGTGAATCAGTGGTATCAAATCTTTATCTTTTGTTGCATTTAATCTTCTTTACCGCTTATAAACAAATTAAAGATATAACCATGAAAGCATGAGTCAAGAACACATGAGTAGAAACACAATCAACACACATAACACCAGGATTTTTACGTGGAACCCGGTTAAGGGAAAAAACCATGGTGGGGGTTAACCCACAAGATTTATTCTTTGTTAAAAGAATAAAAAAATGGGAAGGCACTTGCCTTTGGGCGCACTGCCTAGAGCTCATTACTCAAAGGAGGCTCACTGCCTACAGAAACATTCACAAGATTAACACAGATGAATTGAACTAAGAAATAGCATCTTCTTCATGCCAAAGTTCAATTCCATTGAAGCTCACAACACCTCTGCTCTACCCCCAAACACTTCCTCACTAAATCTACATCTTCGCTCACATTCCCACATTTCCATGACTTCACAACACTTATTTATACATGACATCAACTTTGGAATGAACATCAAAGTCAACCTTACAATCATCTATCTAGAACATTCTCCAAGATAGGCATTACAAGCAATTACAATCACAAGACCTAAAATGCTACATGCAAACCATTACACTGTCGACCAAACATAGCTATGACTCAAATCTTCCTCGAACAACATGCCATGCTCAATAGGACTCTTCTTAGATCATCCTCAATACGCACCAAGCATCCAGTCGGCCAAGACTAGAAAGAATAGCAACACCCAAGGAGAAATCTTCAACTACAAGCTCAATCCTCAATGCAGACCACCAACACAATAGGCACATGATCCAGAGACCACCACAAGCACAATGAAATCAACCAGAACAACCGCACCACCTCAAATCACTAGAAACACTTGCACCTTCATCTGGAAACTCAAGAACACTAACTATCATGACTATCACACTAGAAAGATTGCTTGCAAACCTCCCAACCATGAACTACTTGAGTTGAGGATACACACCAACATCCAAAACATACCACTAGAACTACAGACCATAATATTCCAATGCAGAGCAATCTAGACCAATTTCCTGTCACTCTGTTACCTCTAAATACTACAAAACCCAGTTCTACTTAGATGGCCATAACTTCATCAATCCTTCATGTGGACCTCTCAAATCTTAACTAGAGCAACTTCAAACAATCCTCTACAAAGCCCTTTGGTCCACGGATTCTGATCTTCATCTCACTAGGAATGCTGATCAATCTACTTTACTAAATTGCACTGTCTTCACTGTCTCTGACAAAGAGATATGTTGACATCAATGACAACACATCATTTGCACATATTTGCAACAGCATTATGACGTATGTAACCCTTGAAGGAAGGTTTAAATTAGTATATGGTTACCATTTTGTATTGTTAAATCATTTTAGGCATAAAATTAGTAGTTCAGAAAGATGTGACTGAGGCAAGTCAAGAGAATTGCTAACCTTAGGAGAAAAAGGTTAAAGAGAAAGGGAAATACACTCTTATTCCTAATCCTATGTTTGGTGTCCATTTTCTAGGAATACCAAATCATTTGTCTAATATTCCCAAAGAATTATCTATTCTAGTGGCGAATGCATCCTCCAGGAAGGAATTATTTGATATCCTCGAAGCCATTAACGAAGAAGTGGATACACAACATTCCCTTAAAAATGGTTATTTATCAAAATTAACAAATTAAATATGAAGTTTTCCATCATTGAAAAGAGGATTGGAGGACAAATTCCGGTGGGCAGGAAGATAACAAGATCTTTCAAATCTAGGAAGCTATGCCCAGATTGAATAAAATGGAGCAAGAACTTTCTAATGTAAAAAAAGTGTTAACATGTTAAAGGAGATGGAGAAAGGAGAAGGGGATTATAAAAATAGATTTACCACACTAGAGAAGGAGCTTACAGGCATAAAATATAATATTAATGGGGTCATTCAAGTTATTAAATGCACTATCCAAAATAGTGCAATGGGTATTAAGACTCTCATAAAGAAATTGAAGGAAATGACATATGGACAAGAGGCCTAGTGTTGGGAAGAAAAGATCATCAGTGCTGACAAAAGTGTGAAGGTAGACCCAAGTGTGAGAACTCGAATCAGTAAGAAGAAATCATTCAAGGAGGAGAAAAAAGAGGTCGAAGACTTTGTCAAACTCCATGAGAGCTTATACTAGTAGGAGCTAGAAGCAACTAAGATTCTAAAGCAAATACAACTAGAGGTGGTATGTCTCTTTTTGTTGTCTTTTGTTACATTTGGTTTGGTGGGTTGATTATTTTTTGTTGTTGGGTTTTGGGTTTGTTTTCTACAAACATTTTGTTGTTGTAATGTTGCTCACTTTTTGATCTTTCATTGTTTGTAAATGGTTTTGGGGCCTCTGCAAAACCTATTTTACCTATATAATTAAAAACATCAAATGCACCTTCATGTCCCCTACCATATCATCTAAGCCTTTAGACTAGATGATTTTGATTATTTCTATCCTCCTCGCTACCCTATGAAGGGTATCATTCTTAAGACAATGAACTATAATACCACTCACTATCTCCAACAACCCCTTATTATGTTAGACAACCATGTGCTTGATAACCATTTATGCAGGAACTTTCGGAGGTCATAACTTTTGACCGAGGTCCGTTGGAGCTAAAATTTGGTGGGCAGATGCGTTTTGAAGTGTTTTATAAAAATTTGGTAGGTCGCCCTTTTGACACTTCTTTGGGACCTTATCCGATCATCTAGGGCCTCAAAATGAGGTTTTAATATTTTTTTTTAGATTTTCCAAGTTATTTTTTCTAATTTATTTTCAAACTTTACTTGCAATAAGATTAGAAAGTTGACAATTAGTCGTCTTTAAGTAAGTTTAAAATATTTTGAAACTTTCATGGTCATACGGATAAGGATGTGAAGTTACCAAAAATGGCAATTTTAGAAAGTTGCTAAAATCTGCCCAAAATGGTAATTTTTGTTTTGTATAAACTTGGTATTTTTTCAGTTGTAGTAGGATGGAATGGAATGAGAAGGAAGTTGAAAATAGTTCTAAGTTTTTTTTATCTTTTTTTTGCAATAATAATATTGTTGAATTTTATATTGTGAAGTTTGGTTACATCAACCATCCACAAATCTTGTGTGAATTCTATTAGTTTATTAACTTCTTGGCCAAGATCAAAGAATTCATCACACATGGCTTTAATGTCCAATTATATTTTCACCTCCCTAGGGTGGATAAATCCTTGCTTCTCAAACTCTGGACCCACCATACATCCATTCTCCTTGAAAATTAAAATCTCTATCACTATTTTGTAGATTTCTACATTTTGGACTGTCATTTCCAACTTATTTTGAAACTCTACAAGAATAGTTGCATGAGATATTAATCTCCCATTATTTGTTTTCCTATCCTTTCCAAGGATGGATTTAACCACATTCAACAAAGTAACATTAAGGGAATGATTTTTTTTTGCAAAGGCGGTGATCCAACACCCCACCCATATGTAGATAGTCGCATGAAGGACCAACAAATCACTCTACCATTAAATCTAAGACCACACTTAGATATAGAGCCCACACACCCTCCTGCACCACACTAGTAATAAAAACCCTACCACTAATCATTTTTAATTCTCATCTAAAAAAACATAATGGTGAGTTGTTTCTAACCTAATGCCATCATTTAACACCTTGCCTGCAAGAAACAATCTGCACAAGAGCATGACACATGAGAAATGTCTTACTCATAACATCCCATGATAACTACCTTTATTACCAATCACAACCATGATGGATCTTGAGGGGAGAATTCATCATTTACTAGATTGGCTACCTCTTTCCTATCTAACATCCTACTACCTTCCAAAGTTGTAATTTTAACATATTTATACCATGGTTTTCCAGCAATAAAAAATAATTATGTTCACTATAGCAATGTCTTATGTAAACTATAACCACTTTTTCATCCAATAAGGAAATTCATAGTGAATTTCTAGCAATCCTAATTTGGACAAAATTAATTTTTGAGGGTGGATATTGCAACATTTGAGTTTCCTTCCATAGTGATATTTTAGTATCCCTCTAAAAAAATATCTCCAAATTAGAAAGAATAATCTCCCACTATGCCTAACTATTCATTTTTATGCCCTAGTTATGTGAACACCCTAAAAGGAATTTTCCCTTTGTATCTCTTAGAACATAACTTGCATGTACTAGCCTTAGGTTCCCTTTAGAGGCACCATCAAAATTAAATTTACAACTTGTAATTAGAGCTTTCCATTTTTCATTTCTACTAGTGTATTCTTACATTGATGCAATGATATATTTACTGTACTTTTAATTTAGAATTCTTCTTCCCCTTCAATTTTATCATCCCGCTAAAGTGTGGATGAAATGCAATAATAGAAATGACATACCTTGTAACTTCCTTATTGTGTTTTTGCACTCATTTAGTGTCCATTTATATAGCATGTTTTAGGACCACTTTACACATATTTCTAGCCTCTTTGATGATCAAAACTAAATAGCGCAGGCTTCCTAGACCCTAAAAAGCTCTCCCAAAAAGTAGGAATTTATAGATTGAGGAGCCACAAGTGCCTTCCTAGCACCCCTAGTCACATACCACCTATGCCCCTAGTGCCCCTAGTCCTATGAAATTTTAAAACCAAAATTTTCCCATGCATTCTTGCCCTACTCTAACTACATTTTCATGTACAATTCCATACTTAAGTCTATATTTTCCATTTTTCACTCATTTGGTAATTAGATTTCCTTATGCAAACCTAGCACTCTCTCTCTCTCTCAAAGGTATATTATAGGAATATTGTGAAGGATAAAGATAAACAATATCAAGTGTAAAGCTATGGAATTCCTCCTTTGCCCTTGATTCATGTTTACCTTATATTTTTCCTCTCAATCTCCATTGTCACACCTTATTTCCTCTTGTTTCCATCATATTTAGCAATATAAACACTTTTGAACTTCCCTCTAGATCTAAAAATATCACCCTTGTGTTAGGATAATGGGTGCAATTCACCTTGTAATCTTAATTAATTGTATTTAATTATGTATATGATAAATAAGGTATGATCTCCAAACATGTTAGAGTAAGTAAAATGCCATGCCCATATGTGAGTGGGTATATTGTTAAATAATTATTATTATTTATTCTCTGAGACACTTGGGATATTGTGTAAGAAGACATTGAATAGGCAGGTTTCATTGAAAAGGTAAAAATAGGAGTTACAAATCATCTTCTCAATTTTTATGTTTATGACACAAACATTTAATGCCCTCATGGAGTGCCCAGGATTGGGGTCTTGGCCAATTTGGTTGTTATGACAAAACCTATGGCATCTATGATGTGTAATAAGGGTGTAAGAGGACTTACATACCATTCCAAGATGCTTGACCATGACCATAGGGGTGATGGAGTTTTTCCATGGTTCATGGTTTTGGATACTATTTCATAGTTTTTTATTTCCAACTTTTCTATATAGTGGAGGCATGGTATAGTGGATTGTAAGCCTCTTTTGTAGGTACTCTTATACTATCAATGACTGTTAGAGGAATAAGTGGATTGTATTATTATACTAATTGTTCGGAAGATTGGGTCTCTTTGTGGTGGAGCTTCTTCCTACAAGAGCTTCTCCATGTATATTTGGTGTCTATATGGTTTGCATTTTATAAGTTTGTTGATTTCCACTTGCTTCTTTGTTATTTCATTGATAAAGTTTATCAACATAATCATAATAAGTCACTACATTATTAATATTTCTATTTTCTCATTTACCCTATATTTCAACATTTAGTATCAAAGCTATGACTAGATTGTAGAAGGGGATGCCTTTCTCATTTAATGTTGTGGTTTTTTTGTGGTTGCAGTTGGAATATTATTTTAGTAGTTTTATAGATTTAATTATGATTAGAGAAGCCATGACAAGCACATCACGATTAGAGATTGAGAAGTTAAATGGATTTGAATACAAGTTGTGAAAACTAAAATGGAGGATCTCTTGGATAAGAGATATCAATGGAGAGTAGTTTCAAAGGAAGGAAAACATGTAGAAATGTCTAATGAAGATTGGATACAGATGACCAAGAAGGCATGGGGAACCATTTAGTCATGTCTTGTGGACTCATTTCTTTTGCATGTCTCAAAGGATGCTATCACTTTTCGTTTGTGGAAGAGAATTGATAAGATATATCAAACAAAAAGTTTGGTAAACAAGATTTATTTAGAAATAAAATTGTATTGCTTAAAAATGAAGGAAGTAGACTTCGTAGTTAAGAATTTAAATGCATTTAATCTCATTTTGAGTTATCTAGGTAGTATTTATGTTAAGATAGAAGAGGATGATTTAAGTGCATTTTTCTACTTTACTCAGTACCTAAATATTGGGAGAATCTAATCATTGCATTGAGTGGTTCCACTACATATCTCAAAATGGATGCCCTTGTTGTCATTTTTCTTAGTGAGGAAATGAGGTGGAAATCCATAGATGAGGGTTCCAAAGATGCACTACATATATGGGGTAGACCCAAGAAAAAAGGTGGTAAGAAAAAGGGGGATAAGGAGAGATCTAAGCCAAAAGAATAGTCTAAAACCCTCTGTAAGAGTAGAGTTAAATGTTGGAATTGTGGGAAATGGGGTCATGTAATGAAGGAATGTAGAAACAAGAAAAAGTCTTCTAAAGATTCCTCTAATGATAAATTCTATGATGATGAAAATGAGATTTCATTCATTTCAACTAGCATTTCTAGTGATGACTCATTGTTGATTGATTTAGGTGTGTCATATCATGATTCCTTATTAGTAGGATAGAGCCAAAAATAGAGCAACAATTACCCACTACAAAAGGAATGTGCAAGAAAATCAACCAAAAGACACAAGCAACATAAGGGGAAACATTATTTTCTTATAATTGGGTATAAGTAAAGATGACATAAGGACAAAAGAAGAGAAATATAGAGAGATAGAGTGAGGTAGAGTGAGAGTGAAGTAAAGGAAAGGACAGAAGAAGGAAAATATACCTTGTATAGTATGAAATAGATGAAAGTGTAATATATATGGGACATATGTAATAGATAGGAGAGAGATCAATATATGAGTATGATTGTAAGAGAGAATATTGAATGAATATATCCTCTGAATGTAATATCCTAATATATATAAGGCATTGCATATTATTGGGACTCTCTTATGATGTGTTGTGGTGTATGTCATTATTGTTAGTTATTACCTTTTATTATCTGCACATGTTATTTCTTCTTGCAACCTTCTATATCCTATCCCATTCACTCAAACTCTCCATTTATCCCTAACATTGGGGTATAAATACAACATTTTAAGGACCTAGGCACATAATCTCTAATTTGCACCCATCCTTGCCAAAATCTTGGTTTCATTGTTAGGACCCTAGTAAAAGGGGTAAAAGAAGGTTCTAAACAATAGGGATATCAACTACAATAGAGAATACTTAAAGAAAGAAGGAATATAGTCAAGAAAAGATAGGATTTCATGATCTATGATGCAAGATCCTAGGTTCTAGCCTCATAAGAGGGGGTTAGGCACCTAGAGGATGACAAAGGGAAAGGGGGTGTTGAACACCCAGAATACTGAGAGGGGGGTGAATAAGATATTCTATTAAACCTTTTACTTATTAAATCATTAATCCACTTGCCATATTTGATAATAACAAAGCAAATTAAGTAGAAAAGAAACAACCACAAAGTATTACACATAAACACCAGGATTTTTACATGGAAAACCTTAAATAGGGCAAAACCTTGGTGAGTGTTAGCTCATAATAATTATGTAATGCCAAATTACAAGAAGGCTCACTGCCTTAGGGCTCACTTCCCAAAGAAATGCTCACTGCAAGAAAGGCTCACTGTCTATAGAATGAAAGAAGAAGGAAGAATGGCTCACTGCCAAGTTGAACTGCTCAGATTGTATCTACACATGCATGGTTACAGATCCAATGAATCTCAAAACACTATCTCAAAACTCTTCATCTTGACTACTCTGTTTCACTACTCTGCTTTTACATTAAGCAAGATCTCTCTTCTTTTGCTCTTGTCACATGCACTGTACTTCACGTATTACACATACATTCACATTCACATCACACCACCCAAACTTCAAATTTAATGCCATATATATATCCGTAACACTTAAAAACTTCATATTAGGTTGGCCTGATAGGATGTAGCTTGTAGTCATGCCTTAGGTAACTTTTCAGCCAAATTCATTCACCAAAACTCATAGAGGACCCAAACAAAACTTGAATTACATTCGCATATGTCGGCCTCAACTATTCCACCACTTAGGATTAAGTTCTAAGCAATAGAACTTACCGCATACAATTTTGTACTTATCATGTTGGCCTTCAACATAGACTGCCATTGGTTCAGTTCATCTGTCAGAATGAAACTTTTACTGTAGATCACAATGCTTGCTCAAACTCATATCAAAGACTCTTTAGCCATCATAGATCATACATCAAAAATTGCAAAGCAGAATATCCTTTTCCAGCAAAATGCAGACCCCAAGAACACATGCTCTGTCACAGTCAAACTCTATCAAGCCATGTAGCGATACTCAGTCATTCACAACTAACTTTTTGATGGACTTCAGAACTTGCAACTTTGAATTTAGACACTGCATACAAGTTTTTACAACACCTCAAAATTGCATATCAATATATACAATATTGGAGGAATGCAGACCAATTCAGTTGAGTGTTATGCTCTGCATAGCACTATATTCTACTCTACTAGACTTAGGTTATTTGAAGGTATGCTTCTGGTACTTATCAGCAGCTAAAATCTTGGATATGAGATTTCCATGGACTGTGGACAACATACTAGAACTGCATGATCTAATCTTCAACTATGGACCAATGCCAATCATTATACTGTCTCTCTATCTATGTCTCTTGTATACTGCCAGCACAGCCAAAAAAACTAAGTCTTCTTCATCGGACCAAAACTTTTGTTCTAATCTTGTTCTTTTTCTTGTTTCCATCAATGACAACATCTTCAAACATCATGCCTAATCATTCATCATTATACCAGCAGTGTCTCTTTCTTAATGATGTTTTCCAAGTTGCCAACAATCTCCCCGTTTGGCATTGATGGCAACACTTGATGTGAAAAACTGTTACAACTCCCCCTTTCTCTTTACACACTGCTCCCCCTAACTTCATGCTTCTCTTCTTACTTTTAAAATGTTATTCACATGCTGCATTTCTTCTCCCCCTTTGACATCAATGGCAAAGGTGTATGATACAAAGATATGTACAAGTTGCCAAAATTTCAAAACTATTTTTCTACTTTCAGCATATATAAAAGTGAAATCAAAATGCTTACTATTGTTCTAGGAGAACATCCTTGTAGATCTTCTTCAACTGCACTACTTCTTCATCCCAAATGGTCTTAGTATTGCTCAAAACTAGTATGTGCTCATTAATTTGGCACACCAACTCTTATGCTTTCTTCATTGTATCAGGGGCCTAAGTGATTTGCCTAGTCTTATCTGCTACTGCTATTAGTTTGGTTAGGGATGCAATCTTGAATCTTGCTACCGGTGAGTGACCAAGCTAACCAATATTATTCATTCATGGTAACTCCTTCAGAAAATAGAAGAATAGGCAAATGATTAGGGTTCCATACTTGAAGAGGTATTTTGAGTCTTTTGTCTTTTTCAAATTCTCCATGAGTTGTTCCTAGATCAACTCACATAGGTCATAGTCTATGTTGTTCTTAACCATATCATATGTTGTATATATGGCTATTGTAGAAACATAGTTCTCCCTATTGGAGAAATAAATCTTGTAACCAATGACCTTTGACACAAATCTCACAGTTGGATCCACAATATCATTTATAGTAAATGCTCTTTTATCAAATTTCACACCTGTCAACTGCATTACTATGTTGTTCTTCATAGACTTCAATTCTAAAACTTTTATAGTGGAACACATGCTAGTAACTACTTTGATGGCATCCTTTGTTATCATATAAGAATCGTAAAGCCAAAAGAATTTGTCATGAATCCTACTCAAGACATATCTAACCCAAGCATCATCTAGGACCACTGGAAAATCCAACCACTTCCCTGTGCTTCAGGCTCTGCTTCGCCTAGGTGGGTATACCTTTCTATCACCAAATATGAACTCTCCAATATTGACTGGTGATGATTAAGCAAATTGTGTGCAATTTTATCAATTAAATCTTCCTCTTCAACCAAAATTCAAATTGGCATGAAATATGAAAATGGTTTTATTCAATTACATTACTCCTACTACTCCTACAAATAGAAAATTAAAATATGTATAACGATTTTGTTTGTTTTGGAGCACAACATCTGATCAGTGTCTTATTTGTTGGGCTATGGAGTCTTAATGAGTTTTTCTCATCCAATGGCCTTAAACTCTAATTGTTTAACACTTTTCCTATTTATATCTTGTATAAACGAGCAAGTAATTCAACTATGAAAACCATTCTTACTAATCCAAACTGCATCCTTTAAATCACAGTAACATGTTCAAAAGAATTTAATCCCTACTTGAGAGAACCCATTAAACATATCACACATAAGCATTTAATATGTAACGTCAAATTAATAAGAACTTGCCAAATTGATTCATATGATCAAAGAAAACAATATTAGAGATAGTCTCATAGTTTATTTTCATTAAATTCAATGAATAGCTAAAACCATTTTCAGATCAAATACATTTTGTACATTCTCTTACCAAGTATTCACCTGTGTACCAATTTGTTCTGCCCCTTCCTTCTTTCCTATGTCTAACTCATTTTTGTCTTTTTGATTTTGTCATATATACTTTGCATCATGACCCTTCACATATCCTTTTGATGCAACATTTCATATTCTTTTGCAAATAATTATTTTATCTCCTTTCACTTCATATCCCCATGAATAATTATTTTGCAAATACAATAATCCCCCTTTTGTCAGCAACTTCATTTTCATTTTCACCTTCATACATTTTCAATCAAATTATATTCTTTAGGTAAAATAATTACCTATTCTTTAATCTCTCATGTTGAAAATGTTTTACAAAACTTATATTTTCACCTTTCAAAAAAACTATCTGGTGCAAGATATTAACATTAACATTCAAAGTGGCTCACTTAGCCTTTTCTAAAACTGCACCTGTCAAAAAACTAACTTGAGCTCACCAAGTCACCACCCTGAAAAAATACCAAATCTCTTCCTATGAGGCTGCCACTGGAGAAACTAGTTCATTTAGATCCATTGAACATGTGTGCAAAAGGATTTTTTACCAATTTACTTCCTTCACAAAATATTACAGGTCAAAGATGACCCCTCTGAAACATTCTAGAAATGTAGATGTCAAAACTACATTTGCTTTTGACCCCAAAAAAATACCAAACTTGATCCTGAGGCTCTGAAAAGGGACCAAGGAGTATATGAATGTTAGGGGAATGTAGAATACCAATCCATTTGTCATGACAATCACCCAGCTGTAAAATACCAATTTGAACAGGAGGCTACTTCGCGGGCCTGAGAATATGCAAACAACACAACAATCCCAGAACCCCCTAGCTTAGTGCTTCAAAAACTCATCAAATCACATCTTGGGAGTCTGAAATCAAACATACATGCTTACATATGTCGAATGAGTGTGTTCACCAAGGGATTGGCATGAAATTGAACAGGCTTCAAATTATTACTCTCCAAAGTAGGCCAAATAGTTAGATTTGACAGGGGTGTTTTCTAAGAGTTGCAATCAAAATTCTCACCATAGGAACTTGAAATTTTGCAAAATTTTATAGAGCCAACAGTGGCTCTTGCTTGGGGATGTATGCCCCTTGCGAGCATAGCAAGAATTCAGATCTCCGGGGAGCAAACCAAGTGTCTTGTCCATTGGGTAGCAAAGTCCAACTCCTTCTTTTTGCCCTGAACTAGTATGATTTGAAAAATCACACCACAACTGATGGCACAAGGCCACCAGAAAACTAAACTCCTCTACTTGCCTTTGTCATACACTTTATTCTCATTTGATTGCATAAGGTCAAATCTGAAAGCACTATCATTGCACTCTTGAAAACAAACATCCAACATTATCTATTTCATTATCATGTTTCATTGAAGGTTTTCCCAAATAGACAAAGAAATTGAAACACTCATATGTTGCATCATAGTTGATATCACACTACTGTAAACTCAGAGAATTATGCAAACAGTCCTCCAAAAAAGAGAAACATTCATATACGGGCTCATTTTGCAATTGCAATTCATCATTTTGGTGAGAAGAATCATCAAGAAACCCATGCAATGCATTACTATTAATGTCACACAAAGCACCTTCATTGTCAATGCAAATATGTGTTGGACATGAAATTTCACGATCATTTTTATGTGCATATCTCTGGCATTCAACAGTCAACAAATCTAAAATTTGTTCACTACTGAGTGAACATACCTCTTCATTCACTTCATTGCTGATACATTCTCTGATTTCATCATCTTGGCAAGGTATTGTTTGATTTTGTTTTATCATTTCATCATATAATGAGCATGAAAAACATTGGAAAACATTTTCAGATATACATACCCCTTCTTCACCAATTGTGTTTGTCAATGGATGTACTTTCTGTTCACTGCTAGGTGGACCTGCTCCTTCATTTGCCTCATTATTGATGCAGTCCTGATGCAATGTGTCCTCAAAAGAATCTTCAGTATTGCAATCCTCCTCAAAGGTGAAGAGTTGGCCTTCCACAAATTCATCTTCATTCAAATCTTCACTTACACATATTTCCTCTATTGACTGATCAAAAGTGGCTAGAACTATTGTAGCTTCTAGATGTCTTCTTACAAATATATTTTGTTCTTGATAAGGCTGAAATTGTTGATATTGATATCCCTGTTGCTAATATGGCTGATGCCTACATTATCCTCTACTTGCCTCTGTCATACACTTTATTCTCATTTGATTGCATAAGGTCAAATCTGAAAGCACTATCATTGCAAGCTTGAAAACAAACATCCAACATTATCTATTTCATTATCATGTTTCATTGAAGGTTTTCCCAAATAGACAGAGAAATTGAAACACTCATATGTTGCATCATAGTTGATATCACACTGCTGCAAACTCAGAGAATTATGCAAACAATCCTCCAAAAAAGAGAAACATTCATATACTGGCTCATTTTGCAATTGCAATTCATCATTTTAGTGAGAAGAATCATCAAGAAACCGATGCAATGCATCACTATTAATATCACACAAAGCACCTTCACTGTCAATGCAAATATGTGTTGGACATGAAATTTCAGGATCATTTTTATGTGCATATCTCTGGCATTCAACAGTCAACAAATCTGAAATTTTTTCACTATTGAGTGAAAATACCTCTTCATTCACTTCATTGCTGATACATTCTCTGATTTCATCATCTTGGCAAGGTATTGTTTGATTTTGTTTTATCATTTCATCATATAATGAGCATGAAAAACATTGGAAAACATTTTTAGATATACATACTCCTTCTTCACCAATTGTGTTCGTCAATGGATGTACTTTTTGTTCGCTGCCAAGTGGACCTGCTCCTTCATTTGCCTCATTGTTGATGCAGTCCTAATGTAATGTGTCCTCAAAAGAATCTTCAGTATTGCAATCCTCCTCAAAGGTGAAGAGTTGGCCTTCCACAATTTCATCTTCATTCAAATCTTCACTTACACATATTTCCTCTATTGGCTGATCAAAAGTGGCTGGAACTATTGTATCTTCTGGATTTCTTCTTACAAATAGATTTTGTTCTTTATAAGGCTAAAATTGTTGATATTGATATCCATGTTGCCGATATAGTTGATGCATACCTTGATACATATATCGGTTAACACCTCCATGGTAATAGATATTACCTTGTACATTTTGAAACAGAGCTTGATATTGATACTGATATTTCCCCATATGTTGATCATATCCTTGATTTTGAATTTTTACTCCTCCTTGACCAGGGGGAAAAGGATATGCAACTCCAATAGGCTGAATACAATCAGATCTGTATTGTGTCACATTTGAAATATTATGAGCATGCAACTGAAGCAACTCCTTCTCCAATTCATTTATTTGCCTTATCAATTTTTGCCTCACTTTGTGCCATTCTCTCATCAAATTCTTGATAGAGTTGCCACCTCTTTCAAATAGGAATAAATTTCATTTTCTTAGTCTTCTCCAGTAGAGTCATTCTCATATCAATTCATTCAATTCGTCCCCAATAGAGTCACCAATTTGTTGGTGACTCGGATGGGCAAAAGTTTTCACTAGAGACTTCAGGGTAAGATTTGACACTTCAAATCCCCAACAGAGTCACCAATTTGTTGGTGACTCAGATGGGCAAAACTTCACTAGAGATTCCAAGTTTTGACAATACTTTCACTTCAATTCCCTAGCGGAGTCACCAATTTGTTGGTTCTCAAATCTGCAGATTGCATAACCCTAAAAGGATGCCAAACTTTATGATTGATTTAAGAAACTGATTTGGCCAACTAATGAAATCAATTAAAATGATTGAACTTCCCTACGCTTCAGGCTCTACTTTGCCTAGGTGGGTATACCTTTCTATCACCAAATATGAACTCTTCAATATTGACTAGTGATAATTAAGCAGATTATGTGTAATTTTATCTATTAAATCTTCCTCTTCAACCAAAATTCAAATTGGCACGAAATATGAAAATGGTTTTATTCAATTACTTAACTCCTACTTCTACTCCTACAAACAGAAAATTAAAATATGTACAATGATTTTATTTGTTCTGGAGCACAACATCTAATCGGTGCCTTATTTGTTGGGCTATCAAGTCTTAATGAGTTTTGCTCATACAATGGCCTTAAACTCTAACTGTTCAGCACTTTTCCTATTTATAGCTTGTATAAACGTGCAAGTAATGCAACTATGAAAAACATTCTTACAAATCCAAATTGCATCCTTTAAATCATAGTAACATGTTCAAAATAATTTAATCCCTACCTGAGAGAACTCATTAAACATATCACAAAGAAGCATTTAATATGCAACGGCAAATCAATAAGAACTTTCCAAATTGATTCATATGATCAAAGAAAACAATATTGGAGATAGTCTCATAGTTTATTTTAATTAAATTCAATAAATAGTTGAAGCCATTTTCAGATCAAATACATTTTGTACATTCTCTTACCAAGTATTCACTTGTACACCAATTTGATCTACCCCTTCTTTCCTCTATCTAACTCATTTTTGCCTTTTTGATTTTGTCATATATACTTTGCATCATGACCCTTCACATATCCTTTTAATGCAACCTTTCATATTCTTTTGCCAAAAATAATTATTTTATCTCCTTTTTTTTTTTGATCCGTAATATAGGCATCAGGGAGCCGTACCCCATAAGAAAAAATAAGAATAAAAATAAACCAAATGCATGCCCTAAAAATTAGGGTGCAATAATGCAGGAATTCTAGCCTGGCCCACACCAGGGAGATCACAACCTCATCCTCTTGGAAAGAGCATTACATCTGACTTATTCAGCCAAGGTCATGCAAGACCAAAATCCCAACCTACTTATTCCTGTCGCTGAGCCACTAACAGAACCATGCCTACTTTAGCTTAAACCAACCAACCCACACATGAGTAATTTATGGATGGTTATTTCCTTACTTTGCTTTACATTCCACTCATTTCTCCCTCCATTATTTTGTTCTTCTCTACCAGATTTGGTGTGAGGCTACAACTGCAATCTATTACAAGCATCCATACCTTTGTTAGCCCTCCTTTTCTTTTTCTGAATTATTTGTCATTCCTTTTCTCCATTTCCATCAATATAGTCCTTGAGATCTTGAGGACTATGGAAGAGGGAGCCCTCAAACCCCATGGTGAGAGGACCCACATTCGATACAATAGGGCCAGTAGGTTGATTTTTTGAACTTGCAGTAGTGTCCAAAGGAAGGGGGTAGATTGCTTCACTGCCCAAAACATGATCTAAATAGTGAGAGTTGCTCGAAAGTGGCATATGTTGTTCTCTCTTAGGTTCTATAGAAGACTCATCACTCTTTAAGCGGCTTGAATCACACGTTTGGTGTAAGTTTTGAGTTGTCTTTGGCTCCGGAGAGGAACTAGAGACCGAATCCTCCTTTTGCTTCTTGTTGGCCAACTTTGTAGGAGAAATAATCTGTTTGGGATTGTTCATAACAAAATAATGTTTGGGGGAAGAGTCCTTCCACCAAGAGGCCACTTGAGTTGGCTATGGTTTGACTGTAGAGCAATTTGCTGCAATGTGCCCGGTTTAAAAACATCTCCTACACCTAAAAATTAAACCTTCATAATCCAAAGTTTGATTCCAACATTGTCCATTGGCCCTCAATACAATTTCTGCTGGGAGCTCCTTGGAGATGTCCAGTTCCACCAAGATCCTGGCATAAGTTGTGTGGATAAAATTTCTTGAGTTGTCATCCATATGCACAAAATTTCCCAAGGAGTTTCCAATGGCTGCAAAACAAGAATCGAACCAATAATGGAGGGGGAGATTTGGGAGATGAACCCAAATCGGCAAAACTGAGAATGATTTAGAAAATGGATCAAATTTTGGATGCCAAGATTTCAACTGTAGAAAATTTTCTTCCCAAAACCATACATAACTCAAGATGGTATTTTTGTCTTTCTTCGAATCGAAAACCAAAGTGAAGAAGCCTCTTACGCTGGGGTAAATTTCCAAGTTTCCTTCCATGACAGGAAACCAAGATTTTGAAATCCAATTATGGAGATCTGGAAGACTGGGCCAGAGGTGGTTGAATCTACCAATTAAACCATTATCTAGAAAGAATTCTTCATTTTCACGCAACTCCTTTGACAATGTGGCACCAAAGTCCAGGGATAAGGGTTTACCAAAACACTGAACAATCTTTCTATACCCTGAGTGGGTCTTTGATTTTTGTGTAGAACCTGGTGGGGGAAAGGAACCTGACTTTGCTTCCTCCAAAAAAGAAACTTTAATCCCTGTCCACCCCTGCCCAATAGACAAACCATGACATTCCAAATCTGTGCGCTGATGATCCACTGAAGGTCATAATCCTGATCCCTTGAGATCGACACTAGCAGCAATCCCCCCATGATCGAGCAAGTGTAATGTGTCATGGAGAGGCAGGCTTGTATCCAATTTCTTCTTTCCGCCGGGAGAGACATCAGATGGTGAAGGAGAGGCCAAATTGGAGGTCGAAACCCCCACCACATTACTGGCAAAACCCCACAAATCTGCAGATCTCTGCGGTTCTAAGCCATTAGAGGTTTTCGCAGTAGAAACCCCAGCCACAGTATCACTGAAGGAAGCCTTTCCATTCGTGGCATCAACGCTCCTAGAAACCCTAACACCAGAAGTGTTCGGGAGATTCAGCAAATTCAACATATTCCCTCTCTCAAATTCAGCGCATCATTTTATCTCCTTTTACTTTATATCCCCGAGAATAATTATTTTGCAAATACAATAATCCCCCTTTTGTCAGCAACTTCATATTCATTTTCACCTTCATACATTTTCAACCAAATTATATTCTTTAGATAAAATAATTACCTATTATTTTATCTCTCATGTTGAAAATGTTTTACAAAACTTATATTTTCACCTTTTGAAAATACCTATCTGGCACATTTCTTCACCAAAATTAAATAAAAACCATTTTATATTTTTACCCCCACCTGCACACTTCTTCTATCATTAGTTTTTATTTATTAGAAGTTTTGATACTTGACATTTCATTACTCATGCTTTCTGCACCATCACAAACCTCTTATCATTCCTTTACAGGAATGCGGGAAAGAGCCCTAAGTTCACCGCTCTCCCGCACATGAATTTGATTGCTCCTGCGGTAATGCGAGGAAAGCTCGACCTTCTTCCCGCAAGCCCGCACCATTATGCCTAGCTCCTCCTGGTTCAGATACAAGGCTACCAACCTATCCAGCACAGTCCAATCATTCAAATTTTGCACTGATTCCGACCTCAATTGATCATTTGTCATTGTTGAGCCTTCTAGTTCTGCCATGTAACAATAGTGTATGATCAAGCCTCAACATCATCCATTTCTTCTTGTGTAAGTTGAGAAGCATCTTTTCTTCAAGTTCATTTGTTCGATAATTGATTACAATAGAATAATAATGTCAATTCAAACCATGGATCAGTGCCTGGATGGATGGTTTATTCAAATGCCCTAGATTGGAAGTTGTTTGTTGAGGCTCTTGGCCAAGCATCATAGTTTGGGGATTGATTAAACGGAATGCATCAATCACAACTTTCCCCTTAACACTTTGAATAGGATCGACCACCACAGCAACTGCCCACCAACATTCACTTTTGTATTCTAATGTTATGCCCGCTAACTCATACCCCACACAGGATAGCTCTCTTCAATGATGTCAGATGATTCAATATCTTACTTGTACAATTATGTCAATATGATTGTTGATTCTCCCAACATTGATTTCTCTTTTACCATAATAGATTTAAGGGTTATTTCTTCCATTGTTATCAAATCATCAATACTTCTATTGATTCCCCTATCCATGTTTTCAATCTCATTAATAAGAATACTATGGGAAGCACAAAGCAATCTCCACAGGACCATATCCTTAGCACCAACTCCAAATTTTGTAAAGCTCATTGCCATGTTACTCATAGCTCCAACCCCTTCCTAACTATGCTCTAGCAAACGTTCATTTCTTGTAGATACTCTGGAGATAGCAGTGTAGAGAACATCATGTATGCTTAAATCTTCTAGCACCATATGTAATGCATCGAAGCGAAGGGAGTAGTAGGAATGCAAACCCAAAAGATATTTGGGAGGAACACAAACTTCATGGAGAAGTTTCATGATTTGAGGCATATAATAGTTCAAACTTTAATAAGAGCAAAGATGTTAAGAGTGTCTTTGGCACTGTCAAATTCAAAGTGAAGGAAACCATCATTGACAAATAACATCATGTCATGAATATTTGATTAGAAAAGGACAAGTGCTAAAACTATGGTCATCATTATCAATCTGCCAAACTCCAACCTTCTCTTCTGAACCTGAACCTGGGACATCATATTGCACTACACGAGTAGGAATGCCATGAGCAACATCTTTAGAACCCTCCAACCTTGAATTCACTTTTATCTTGTACCATAATGGTTCTTTGTGTACTCTCATTTGTATGAGAGCTCCATTGAAATCCCAAATAAACATCTTCAAATGCATTCAAAATGCTTTATCTGTGGAGTCCCACTCCTCCGAATCCCACTTAGACTACAATTTGAACCCACACTAACTGATATTGCCTTCATACCAATGTAAAATTCACACTCTTAACACCTTGTGCTTTGTATTTCCAATCATACCTTCCACAATGGACTTCAACTCCTCCAAATTATAATACACCTTTTAATATCTAAAGACCCAAGAACTTCATTTGTTTGATCCACTTTATTCATTACAAGAAGAAAATAGGAATGAGAAAAGTGTCTCTGAACCCTATTATAAGCTTCACCAAGAACAATACTTGTGAGACACATGTCAGGGCCCGTTGTGGGCCTGGCTAAAAAAAATTTCATTTTGAAACAAGTTTCATCCTTAATTGGCCTAAGACTACCTCAATATGCTTCTAAGGTGGAAAAATGAAGTGGGTTATTATCAAAATCCAATTTCTCGCATCTTGCACAATGAACCAAAACAAGTCAGGTGGCCTCCAAAATCACCCTGGGAAATTGGTCAAACAATCTCTTAGAGCCATGAAAACGCACAAACATGTTGACATTTGATCCAAGAATTCATGAGAGAAAATGTATTGGAAAAACTTATCTGGAGGTCCAAGATATTAACATTCAAAGTGGCTCACTTCGCCTTTTCTAAAACTGCACCTATCAAAAAACCAACTTGAGCTCACCAAGTCACCACCTTGAAAAAATACCAAATTTCTTCCTATGAGCCTGCCACTGGAGAAACTAGTTCATTTAGATCCATTGAACATGTGTGCAAAAGGATTTTTCACCAATTTACTTCCTTCACAAAATATTACAGGTCAAAGATGACCCCTCTGAAACATTCTGGAAATG
Organism: Cunninghamia lanceolata; assembly: GCA_027924645.1. Taxonomy (NCBI): domain Eukaryota; kingdom Viridiplantae; phylum Streptophyta; class Pinopsida; order Cupressales; family Cupressaceae; genus Cunninghamia; species Cunninghamia lanceolata. The sequence continues at coordinate 10,769,136 of BSBN01000082.1, read as the reverse complement.
CAAATGTCAAAACTGCATTTGCTTTTGACCTCAAAAAAATACCAAACTCAATCCTGAGGCTCTAAAAATGGACCAAGGAGTATATGAATGTTAGGGGAATGTAGAATACCAATCCATTTGTCATGACGATCACCCAGCTATGAAATACCAATCTGAATAGGAGGCTACTTCGTGGGCCTAAGAATATGCAAACAGTAGAACAATCCTAGAATCCCCCAGCTTAGCGCTTCAAAAACTCATCAAATCACATCCTGGGAGTCTGAAATCAAACATACAAGCTTACATATGTTAGATGAGTGTGTTCGCCAAGGGATTTGACATGAAAGTGAATAAGCTTCAAATTATTATTCTCCAAAGTAGGCCACATAGGTAGATTTGACAGGGGTGTTTTCTTAGAGTTGCAATCAAAATGTTCATCATAGGCACTTGAAATTTTACAAAATTTTACAGTGCCAACAGGATGCTTTTTGAACTTAGGGTGAGGCCTCTCTGTTGTCTCAACTACTTGAGGAGTATACATCTCTACATATTCAACACAGAAAATTTTCAAGAGAGATAGTTGTAAATACCTTTTGTTTCCAGTTAGGGTTTCTTCGCACCAATCGCCAAATACTTGGATTCACTTCAGCTCGCTTCTCATATCTCTTTAGTCACTTGAGGGTTTGAATGTAAAGTGATTTCTCTTTCAAATAAATTCCTTATATCCTCTTTCCATCAGGATTCAATCGTCATAAATGCTTATTTCAAAAAGCTGTCAACCGTTACTCTACCACCCACAGTCGATCTAAATTACTCTGCAATCCACCGCATTAGATTCTTTTCTACTAGAATCTTCTTCAAAAGATTTGTCATTCAGTCTTACAACTCATATCTTTGTGTTGGATATCTGCACCACACTTTTGGCTGGGGGAATAGGATTTTGCATTTAAGCTCCCCCTAAGCCAGAGCTCCCAATTTAAACTTCTTGGAGGAAGTACCTGCACCAAAATCTAGTGTGGGCCCATCCTTGACCTCATATGCTTCCTTCTTAACCCAAATCTTGTTCATCTCCTTCTTTATCTTTGTCAAATCTACTTTTTGTACCGGTTCTTTCTTCTCTACCTGATTATTCTTCTTTATGTTCTTGCTTTTGCAAAACCTTGCAATATGTCCAAGCCTGTTGCAATTGAAACATACAACATTTCTCTATCTATTGCTCCTTTCATTCATCCTTGATTTGCATTGGTCAAACTTGTGTCCAAATCTATTGCATGCAAAACAATTCCCATTGAAAGATTGAGCATACCTTCCGTTATTGTAGTTGTTTCTTATCTGACTTTTGCATTCACTATCTCTATGACCAAACCTCTTGAATATAAAGTAGTTACCTTTGAAAGTTTGAACATTCCTACCATTGTTGTAACCATTCCTTATCTGACTTCTGCATTCATTAGCTTTGTGACCTACTTTATTGCAAGTGAAACACTGACCATAGAATGATGGAACATTTTGATTTACTCTGCCCCTACATTGAGTAGCCTTATGACCAAACTTGATGCATGCATTACAATAACCAGTGGTCTTCTAGGTCTGTTCCTTTGATTCTGAATTTATTTTTCTTTGTTCTTCTTGATCTTAGCATTCTTTTCTTGACCAGTTTTAGAGATTTCACTTTTCACAAATTCTAATCCTTCTTTGTCATTGGGACTTTTTTGACTTGCAAGTATTCTATCAAGTTGAGCAGCACTCACTCTGAATTTATCTTCCTGAATCCATGCCTATTTCAGATCCACAATTTCTTGTTCAAGCTTTGTGTAGTCTTCAGTTTTTCTTTTCACCAACTGATTTAGGTCTTCTACTGCTTTTGCTCTTTTTACAACTTCCACCTTCAGATTACTCAAGTTGTCATTTGCAGATATCAATTGTTCACTAACCTCCTTATATTTTTCTTTGAACTTCTTGACTTTCTCCCTCAATTTTTTGATGCACTCATCTGATTCCTTAACATTATCTTTCAGATCCCTATTTTCTAATTCAACCTTTTCAAGATCTTCAAGTGCAAGCTTGAGTTCTTCTTCATTGACAAGCATGCATTCTTTTTCAGTTTCAATTGAATAAATTTCTTCAAGAAGAGTAGGACATTTTTTTACCTACCATGTGTTCAGTCTCCAAGATCTTCCTCAAGTTGTTAGGCTTCTTCCAAGGAACCAAGCTCTGATACCAATTGTTAAACATCCAGAATACTGAGAGGGGGGGTGAATCAGTATTCTATTAAACCTTTTACTTATTAAATCATTAATCCACTTGCCACATTTGATAATAACAAAGCAAATTAAGCATAGAAGAAACAACCATAAAGCATCACACATAAACACCAAGATTTTTACGTGGAAAACCCTAAATAGGGAAAACCCACGGTGAGTATTAGCTCACAATAATTATGTAATAACAATACCGAATTACAAGAAGGCTCACTGCCTAAAGAAATGCTCACTACCGAAACAGACTCACTATCTATAGAATGAAAGAAGGAAGAATGGCTCATTGCCAAGTTGAATTGCTCAGATTGCATCTACACATGCATGGTTACAGATCTAATGAAGCTCAAAACACTGTCTCAAAACTTTTCATCTTGACTACTCTGTTTCACTGCTCTACTTTTACATTAAGAAAGATCTCTCTTCTTCTACTCTTGTCTCCTACACTATACTTCACGTATTACACATACATTCACATTCACATCACACCACCCAAACTTCAAATTCAATCCCATATATATATATACTCAACACTTAAAAACTTCATATTAGCTCAACCTGATAGGATGTAGCTTGTAGTCATGCCTTAGGTAACTTGTCGGCCAAATTCATTCACCAAAACTCATAGCGGACCCAAACAAAACTTGAATTACATTCACATATGTCAGCCTCAACTATTCCACTACTTAGGATTAAGTTCTAAGAAAAATAACTTACCGCATACAATTTGCACTTATCATGTCAGCGTCTGACACAGACTGCCACTAGTTCAGTTCATCTGTGAGACTAAAACTTTTACTATGCATCATAATGCTTTCTCAAACTCATATCAAAGACACTTTAGCCATCATAGATCATACCTCCAGAACTGCAAAGCAGAATATCCTTTTTCAGCAAACCCAAGAACACATGCTCTGTCATAGTCAAACTCTGTCAAGCCATGTAGCGATACTCAGTCATTCACAACTAACTTTTTAGTGGACTTTAGAACCTACAACTCTAGATTTAGACACTTCATACAAGTGTTTACAACACCTCAAAACCGCATATCAAGATATGCAATACTAGAGGAATGTGGACCAACTCAAATGAGTGTTCTACTCTACATAGCATTGTATTATGCTCTGCCAGACTTAGGTTATTTGAAGGTATGCTTACGGTACTTATCAGGAGCTAAAATCTTGGATATAAGATCTTCTATGGACTACAGACAACATACCAAAACCGCATGATCTGATCTTCAACTGCGGACCAATGCCAATCATTATACTGTCTCTCTGTTGTTGTCTCTTGTATACTACTAGCACTTAGCCAAAAAGACTAAGTCTTCTTCACCGGACCAAAACTTTTGTTCTAATCTTGTTCTTTTTCTTGTTGCCATCAATGACAATATCTTCAAACATCAAGCCCAATCATTCATCATTATATCAACAGTGTCTCTTCCTTAATGATGTTTGCCAAGTTGCCAACAGGGGGGATCCTAAAAGGACCTTCAAAGAGATGTAACTTTTAGAAAGTAAAAAGACTAAGCCATTAAGGGATGCATAAAAGGATTAATGGAACTTCAAATCAAATCCACCCATAGCAAAAGGAGACAACAAGAAGAAAAGAAAGATTAGGGAAGAGATTGACTTGGCAATGGAGTTGAACATAGAAGAGAGGAAATTGAAACAAGTTCAAGAATGATAGGAAAGATACTACAAAAGAATGGAGAAGGTTGATGAAGCTAAGTTAGAGCACGATAGGTTGGCTAATATTGAGGAAGAGTTAGAGCACACCAGAAGGGTTGCTACTATAATGAGACTAAAGGAAAATTTGAGCACACTAGGAAGGCTACTACTAAAATTGTTGAAGAGGAAAATCCACTAGTAGAAGTGTTGGCACTGTAAAATTTTGCAAAATTTTAAGTGCCCATGATGAAAAAATTTTATTTACACATTAAGAAATGCAACTGAAAAATCTGCCCCAGTGACCTACTTTGGAGGGTCATAATTCAGAGTCTGTTTGCTTTCATGCAAAATCACCTAGTGAGTGTATTCATTTGACATATGTGAACATGTATGTTTAATTTCAACTTCCTGTGATGAGTTTTGACAAGGTTTTGAAAAGCAAAGTTGGAGGGTTCTGGGACTGTTTTGTTGTTTGCAAATTCTAAGGCCTATGAAGTAGCCTCTTTTTCAGGTCGATATTTCACAACTGGATGATCATCATGGAAATGGATTGGTGTTCTTCATTCCCCTCATATTTGTATATTGCCTTGTCCAATTTCATAGCGTCAGGATCAGATTTACTATTTTTTCAGGGCCAAAGCAAATGCAATTTGTCATATTGACATCTGAATGTTTCAGAGAGGTCAACTTTGACCTTGAATATTTTGCAAATGAATTGGATTGGTAGAAAGCCCTCTTGCACACATGCTCAATGGACCTAAATGAATAAGTTTGTCCAATGGCAACTTCCCAGGAGGAGATTTGATATTTTTTCAAGGAGGTGACTTGGTGAGCTCAAGTTGGTTTTTGACAGGTGCAATTGCAGAAAAGTTTGAGTGAGCTAATTTGGAGATTGATATCTTACAACTCAAGATGTGTTTTGCCAAGCCATTTCCTGCACTGAATTCTTGGGCCAAAAGTCTACATGATTGTGCATTTTCATGGCTCCAGGAGATGGTTTGATCAGTTTTCCAGAATGATTTTGGAGGCCACTTTGATGGTGATAGTTTGTCATTGATGTCAAAAGGTATTGAGAAAGTTGAGTTGTGCAAAGTATCATCAGGCTACAGGTCATTTGTGGATCACTTGTACTATTGACAAAAGTTGTTCATGATCATGCATTTAATAGTTGTTCATTGCTTGGTCAGTTCACAAAGATGTGGAGTTGTCAGGGATGCAAAGTGTTTTTGATCTTGTGCATAGATCTTCAAGGTTGGGTTAGGTGACAGAGGTTAAATACAGAGATCATTCTCTTGTGCATAGATCTTCAAGGTTGGGTTAGGTGATAGAGGTTAAATACAGAGATCATTCTTTTGATGGAATCAGGGATTGTTTGATGTCAGTAATTGACGCAGAGATTGTATATTCTTCATTGGAGAACATTATGGTATGCTTCATGCTTCTGGGTGATCATGCTTGTCGTATTGGTTTGGTAAAGAATGTTTGGTTACAATGTGGAATGTTTCATATGATGTCTTCATGGTTACTATGTGGGCTTTCATGCTTCTACCTCAGTTGGTTATCACAGCTATTGCTTCATGATCTTGTTGATAATGTGTTGACTTGTCTTGGGTATCTTCAAGAAGACTTAATATCTATTTTCCTAATTTTCTTGGAGTCACTATAGTCTAAAGTCCTTGATATATTCCTAATTCATGTGCATCAACATCCTAATATCTAACCACCTTCACTTGAAAGCACTTTATTTTATATTTGTTAGTTGACCTGCAAGTGAAGGTCAAGTCATTTAAAATGACCTGTTAGAGAAGGTCTTAAGTCATGTCTTTGAGTGGCCCCACAAAAAAATCCAAATATGCCATATGAAAAGTTTTTTAAAAAATTTAGAAATCTTTTTCTAAACTTCTATTTTGGCGGTCTCTTCATGTCATCCATTTATGACAGCTTTTTAAATTTTTTTTTAAAGTTTTGTTTAAGAAAGTAAAAGGCAAATCAAAGAATATCTTCAACGAGTTTTTTAAGGGGGTTTTTTATGAAGTTTTCTATATTTATGCTCTCCTATTCGTGGCAAGTGGAGTAAGGTGCTGTTTTTTAAAAAGGGATATATTTTTAATGGAAATTTATTTCCTTATGGCAGTTAAGACAAAAAGTATTTTTTTTAAGTTTTTTTAAGAGACCGATTTTATTATGAAGATGGATTTGAGGATAAAATATTTGGAAGGATTTTTTTTGGGAGCAAAATGTATTGAAGTTTATTGAATTTTTTTTTAGAGAAGACAAAAAGATTTTTATGAAAAATTGCAGAGATAACAATGATGCAATGAGAAAGATTTTTTTTACAGATTGAAGATTTTTTTTGAGGCAGATTGGTTTTCAAAGATGAATTGATTTTTTTTTTATTTTATTGAAGATTAAATAAGATTGTAGGAGTTTGCAAAGAGGAAGAGAGGAAGAAAATGAACAGTCATAGGCATGAAGAGAAAATTAATTTCTTCACAGATATAGAATATGAAAGGTTTTCATGAAGATATTTTTGAGGAAGATCAACAGGATTGAATGATGTTCAATGGAGATAATTTGTCTTGTGAGAAAATCAAATTGGAGATTTTATTTGCAGGGGAGATGAAGAAAAGGAAATGTGTTTTTGCAGAGAAGATCAAGAGGTTTTGAAAAAGAGGATAATGCAAAGATAATTAGATTGAAATTTTTTTGTGTTTTGGGGAATATGAAACATCATGCAGAGAGAAGATGAATGAAGAGATAGAAATATTTTGTTTATACAGAGAATATATTTTTATGTAGGATTCAATGGCTTCAATAAAGGGGTTTGTCTTCTTGCACATGGAGATCAGATTATAAAGAGATTTTATTTTCTGTTTCAAGAGCAAATTGAAATATCTTATTTCAATTAAAGATTTTTATATGACTTTAATTATTGTTTTAGACGAATTGTCTGTGCAGAGAAAGTGAAAAGTTTCGAAATTTTTGAAGAAGATTTACATATTTTTGCAAGGGATAATTTGAAATAAAAAGAACATGAAAGGGCTCTAAAGTAGACAGAGAAATAATTTTTTTACAAGAGATTGATTTTGTACAGAGAGAATGTGAAATGTTTTTGTTGGTAGAGAGGTTGTAAATGATTATCTTGTATATAATGGCTGTGCAGGTGGATTGGTAAGTGAGTGTGGTGATGTGGTTCAATATGGAGTATTGAAGATATTTTCAGTTTATTGTATGTGAGATTATGTTTGTGCAGGAATGGATCAAACACAGTATGAGGACATCTAGCAATAAACTTACAGATTGAATCATGAAGATAAACATTGAACCATGAAAATAAAGTGCAGGTGAATATGCATCAGGTGAATCAAATTTGCTTGCAGAGATAAGAATGTTGTAAAGATTTGTAAAAGGAATTGTTTTGTATGGTCTTGATTTGAAAATCAAATAGGAGGTATAAGGGTGTATGATGAAACACAGGTTGCATAATGGTGCAAATCAGATTGAATAGCAATCAATTCTTGCACACAGAATTTTATGATGGAAAATTGTCTATGCCAGTGAGGCACAGTATGCCAGTGAGGCTTATAGGTCAGTGAGACCTTAACATTTGTCAGTGAGACTTCTTTGTAGCCAGTGAGGCATGTTTGATTAGTTAAGCCAGTGAGGCAGTTCAGAGTGGTTTTTCTACCCCTGGAGGGTTTTCCACTCGTGCAATTCTTGTGTCATAATCTTCTCTGTGTGTGTATGATTTACTTATGAAGTTTTGTTCTCTTTCTGTGTTCACAGTCATGTGCATATGTATTTGACAAATCAATGCTATCTTTATCTCCTTATGCTCTGAAAGTTAAAGTGTGTAAAAAGATTTGAAAATTCACACAACACTGATTCACCCCCCCTCTCAGTATTGATTGTACTCCTACACAGTTGGCCTATTTTGACTACTGTGCAAGGTGCCAAAAGTGGATTTTGATGTCTACCCAATTCATTTTTCACTTCAAGAGCATGTTGAGGTAGTCTTGGATCAATTGAAGACAAAATTTGTTTCAAAATGAAAAAAAAAATTAGTCGGGCCCACATGGGGACCCGACATGTGTCACACAATTGTTGTTGGAGAGGCTTATAACAAAGTTCAATTATCTTCTTGCAATCATTTAAAATGGTCACAACCATACACAAGTATCAACATATGGAATGTAGTTTGTTTATCAGTGGTAATTTTGTAAATGACTTTGATAAGTAACTTTACAGATGAAGACTACAATTGGGATTGGGGTTGCTTTCACTAGAAAAGCCAGTGTAAAATCTACTCATGGCTTTTTGGTTCAAGTTCTTTCATTTTGCTCTAAGAAAACAATGATCAAAGTTTGAGAATTTGGTTAATCTCCTTATTGAGTGAACCAGAGAACCTTGCAAGAGTTGCTTGAAAGATAAAAACACCCCAATAAAAGAAGTGAATGAAGTGCTTCTTGTAGGAGGAATGACACGAGTCCCAAAGGTTCAATAAATTGTTTCAGAGATCATTGGTGAACAAACTAGCAAAAGTGTTAACCCAGATGAAGTTGATGCTATGGGAGCTGCTATTCAAGGTGGTATACTCCGTGGTGATATAAAAGGACTATTGCTTTTGGATGTCGCACCTCTATCCCTAGGAATTGAAATTCTTGGTGGAGTTTTTACAAGGCTCATTAATAGAAACACAACAATTCCAATCAAGAAAAGTCAGGTTTTTTCAACAGCTGCAGAGTCAAAGCTCCAGGATAATAAAGAAAGGAAAGAGTGTCTATAATTGGGATATTGGGTCATGACTACAAGTAAGTCAGATGGGTACAGCAATCGCAGAGGATAGAGCTTTTGAATCCATAGAAATGCTGATTGCCACTACGCAACAAAAATTGTTGTGGGGACACATGCTAAAAACACTGCCCCATTTTCTATGCTCCAAATTGCATTTGCCATCGACTATTCATTTTAATCTCACAGCATTATGTAGAGAGGGCCAATTGAATGAAACGATGCACATTTTGCTTGTTATGCGCGATCCCTTGGAGACTCCTTTACAAATCTTCAACTATTGCCAGATATATTCACATTTGCCAGCGTCCTCGGCTTGTGCCAAAATGGGAACTTTGGAGCATCGTATGGATATCTGTCAAAGCATAATGGAAAGTCAATTCTTGTTAGATGGGGATTTGCAAGTGCCCTGGCAGATATGCGTGCAAATTGCAGAAGGAAAGGAAAAGTATAAGATAAATGATGAGGTTCTCAAGTCCACAGTGTGTGGGATGTCTGCAACAAAAAATCAGAGGAGCTCTTTTACCAGCAATAAATCTTGCAAGAAAAAACCAGGGACAAGGACGAATGTGCCAAGGAATTTGAAAGGGGCTTAGCACTGAAACCATCGAGAGATAAAGGGAAAAATATGGGTAAACATCCCAACAACCATACCATTTCATGGAGACATGGCAGAAGTGCTCTTATCACCATAGACGCCCGTGCTAGATGAGCGGTAAAATGGGTGCAAAGGAAAATTAAAATGTAGATGGAGTGTGGTGATTTCTACGGCAAAATAAACAAAATGACCCCCAAAAATTCATAGTGGAGAAGATAAAATAAAGAATTAATTTGGATGAAAGTATAGTAATATTGTTTTGGGTGGGTATTGGAAATGAAAATTACCGGGCAAGTAAATATTTTCACCTAAAGAAATATAATTCAGTTGGAAATGTGGTGAAATGTTAATAGTCATTTTTTACTACTATTGTAAAATTGATATGGGCGAAAATGATTTTCTCACGGGAATGTGAAGCAAAAATAGTAAATATTTTTATGTAAAGGCATTGTGGGGAAATAATTTTTAAGGGGACTATTGTATTTTGTGAAATTATTTTCATGGGGGAGATAGAGTAAAGTTTTTCATTGTGCAAATGAAAAGGTGGGAATCTGAATAGACACAGAATGTCAAGAGGTCTGAAACTTGTTGCTTCCTCTATAAGAGGAAACCAGGACCTCATGGTATGGGCTAGCTGGGGATTTGATTTTGGAATTGAACATATTGCACAGGCCGATTTTCTAAAGCACTGCAATAGAAGGACTACATTCATCTGGTGCCCGAATTCTAGTCTCATTTGTTGTTGAATTCATTGTATATATGTTGTTTGGTTGTCTCCAACTTGTGTTTTCAAATCATAATATCAAGTATATTTTTGATTTGTTAGAACACACTTGCTATTTTTGTGTGATTTGTTTATTGGGCCCCTTCAAGAAAGGATTAAAATCCTCTAGGTGAATCACAGTAACCTGGGAAACTCAATTGGATCATTAAAGAAGAACTAGATAACTGACAGCCTTGCACGTCTATGCAAGCTATAGACCTTGTTGTGCCAAACAAATCAAGTTGTAGCCAGAGGGAAGGCATAAATCTTTTTGTATTTGACTATGTTGCCCAGTTTAGGAAAAGGCACCAATCATACAAATTTCAAAATCATCCCTTGTACATAATATTTTCAAATACAATTTTGGTTTTTTGTTTGTAGGTAGGGGTAGTGAATAAAATAATTAAATAAATCCAATTTCAAATTCCATGCCAGTTTGAAGTGGATTGAAGAGGAAAGTTTAATTGGCAAAGTGCATATAATCTGCATAATTATCACCAGTCAGTATTGGAGAACTCTCATTTGTTGATATAAAGGTACACCCACCTAGGCTAAGCAGAGCCTGAAGCACAGGGAAGTCCAATTAGTTCAATTTCTTTCGTCAGTTGGCCAAATCAGTTATCAAACCTTAGTGCAAAGTTTGGCATCCTTTGGGGTTTGGTGAACTGCAAATTTGAGAACCAATAAGAAGATTTGAGCATAAATGCGAATTCTAGAGGGGTTGTAGCTAAACATCAAGATTCTATCAAGATTAATGGGACTCTACAAACAAAGGAACTAGGATCAATTACACCATTTTATAAAAAAGGCACATCTAAGAAACTCAACATCCATCTTGGATAGACATCAAAGATTTTACAATGGTTAGCAAGATAGAAATTGAAGAATGTGTGGTATCTAGTGAGTCATTAGAAGAAGGGTGTAGAAGAATGGGTGCTCTACCATTGAAATTTTTGATTCAAAACCATCATTTGGATTTTGATCTATCTAATATATAAGTTACAATTAATGAAGGATTTGAGGAATTACTAAACCCTTTTATAAAACTAAAACCTCTATATTTTAGTGCAAATTAAGTAGATAAAGTAGTAAGGAAGAGTCTGGATTTACAAAAGGAGAAGATGATGAAAGATTGGAACTTGCAAGAGAATGGGGAAATGTAGCAGTTCAAAAGAAATTGAAAACTTGTTTGAGAACCTTTCCATGGACACAATTGAAATGATGAACAAAGAATAGGAAACTTCTATATATTAACAAATGAAATTTCGTTAATTAACAAAAGAGTGTCTCCCAAATTGAAACAATTGCATGAAGAGATGGACTCCATGAACCAAGAGTCATCTCCTATGCCAAATAAGATAAGAAGAATGCTTTGAGAAGGGATATATAGTGACTCAATTCAAACAAGAAAAACCAACAAGAAGAATTTGTAAGAGATTGTGCAGAAAAATTGAGGACTGAATTCTTTGAGATTAAATTAGCAAGAGATAAAGGAAGAAATTGGAAGTTAGTAAAGTAGAGGAATTGCATCAAGAGATCAAAGAAGGAGAAAAACTGTAAAGAGCTTAGAACATAGGAGCATATCCAACCACAAAGAAGAGGAGAATCCTCACCTAGTACCAACAAAGCTAGAAAAAAATGCTAGACATGGGCCTAAGCATGAAGTTACCTTTCTTCAAAAAAGATACTATTGAAGCCTTTGAACATATAGTTGTGTTGGAATCAATTTGGAGAAGGAATGCAACTAGAAATACTTAGGCTAGATTATATGCTTTGTAGGAACCTTAAGTAATGATGCTCTTAAATAGTATATGAAAAATGTCCACAACATGATAAGGAATGACAAGAGATAAAATAGGATTTTCTATCTAACAAGTTATCTCCTTGTCAGAAAGCATTAGCAAAATGAGAGAAATGGTACTGGAAGAGGGGGAAATAGTTAAAGAATTTGATTGTAAATTTAAGGGTAAGGAAAATGAAAGAACCGCTAACGTAGAAACAAAATAGAATGGTTTGTGCCTAGGCTAATACCAAAGAATTAAACTGCATTGGATGGAAGAACCTTTGATACATATTCAAGCATGGTAGAATTAACATGCAAAATAGAGACACAACCTTGGAGAAGAAAGAACAAAGAGGTAGAAAGAAAGGAATTTGAAAATATGAGATTAGAATTGAATTAATTAAAGATTAAGCAAGATATATTTGCTAAGGGTGAAAATAACTTGATAATGTTACTAGTCCAGAGGAAGAGAATTTAGTGCACCTACTATGTGGAAGAAGTTCACTTGCAAAAAAACTGGCCAATGTTGAAAGGAGAAAAATAGCTATGACACAAAAAGTTGAGTTGCAACCAGCCCCTAGAAAGTTAAAGAGCATCTAATATGGAATTTGTGATGAATGGGATGATCATGAGATAGATTATTTCCCATCCCTTTTGTTTAGACTAAGGAAGGATGAGGAACATAAACCTTAGTGTATCCACTACTATGAAGATAATAACCCTGTCCATACAGGATGGCTAGAGCTAAATGGTTTGCTAAAAGATCTTTCTATGACCATGGTTACAAACAACCAACATGGAAAAATCAACACAATACCCATGCAGCATAATTTTCTCCACAAATTACAACTAGGCAACCTCTGATCAACTATCCTTCAAATGGTAAGAAGAAGAATTATGGTTTTTGCAGTGACTTGAGTCATGATTCATTCACCTACACTAGGGCACAAAAATATTTCAAAAACACTCCACCACAAACAAAAAGTGAGGATTTGTTTGGTGCTAATGCAACAAAAGGAGTAAAAATCATAAGTACCTTGAAAAGATGCTCAAGGAGCTCAGAGATGCGGAAAAATTGGGGTGAATGAAGAAGAAACAAGAAATCAATCCCTTTTAATAGAAGAAGAACAAATGGATAAAATATCTAGCAAAGAAGGAAGAATTGAGTAGGTAAGTCATTGCAAGATACAAGAGGGAAAATAAAGTTGTAGTAATAACTAGAGGAGGAATTGACAACACGAAAGGATGAATATAGGAAGATGAACTAGAAGAGGGAGCATAAGAAGATGATGGAGAGTGTTTTCCAACAAAATCAAGACATGATTAGATAGTCGAAGATGCTAGAAGGGTAATTTTACAAGAAAAAAGAAATAAATAGTACTACAAAGCATGTTTTTCAGAAAAAGAAGCTCAACGCTTAAGGGAATTAGTAAACTTTGTAGAAGAAGAGAATATTCTAGAAAAACTAAAACAATTTTCAAAATACTAGAACAAGGAAAGAAATCCAACTTCCAGACCCTAAATTAGAAGTACGATAAAAACATCATGAAGATGGAAGAAGAAACCAAGTCTATTAGAGCTCAGAGTAAAAAACATACATTTTAAGAATGTACCAGTTGACCTTGGAGTATATGTCAATGTCATACCTAAAGGAGTCTAGGAAGAATTTGGGAATCCAACACTCTATGATACTTCTTATAATATTCCCCTTGCACATGGTACTACTATAATATTAATCCATAAATTATCCAAAGCTTTTGTCTAGAGCTTTTAGAGACCACAATATTTAAAACTATCTTTCACCTTCTACCTCTATGCAATCAAATGATACTTGGGAACTACCACTAGTCAAAATTGAAGTAGTTGAAAAGTTACCTAATGGAGATGAGGTGAATGAAGAAAGATTTAGAAAAAAGAAAAAGTTACAAATAATCATTGGAGAGGAAGATCTAGTTCTTCTAGAACTACTAGAGAAATACATAGGATACTCAATGGATCTTCAAAAGAAGCCAAATGAAAAAACAAGTGTGAGTTTTGTCCCTCCAGAGAGGCAAAGGGAGCCTCAAAATCCCTTCAAGTTATTTCAATTTCTACAAAGTGTTCAAGATCAAGATGAGGTTAAGATTTACATGCAAGATTATTTTGATCTTCTTACAGAATTATTGACAAGTGATAGGACCCTATTTTGGACCCCATCCCACCAATAGGCATATCAATATCTCACTCATCTCATGACAACTCCATCTTTTCAAGAAAGTACAATAATTCCTATAGACCAGCAAGAATCTACTAGACCATTTAGGAAAGGAGAGTTGGTACTTAGAAAAGAAATCACTAAAAATAAAAGGCACCAAAACAAATGAAAGTTTCATGAAGATTGGAAAGGACCTTATGTAGTAAAGGAAGATGTCAGAAATGGAGCTTATATTATGTGCACCATGGAAGGTGAAGAATTTAGTGAAACGATTAATACCTTTCATTTGGAGAAATATTACATCTAAAAAATCCATATAACTCATAAAAATTCAAAAAAATCAAATAATCTAAAAAAATCAAAACTTTCATAGCTTGCATTTTCATTTTTTCCATCTTTTGCATTTGTTAGTGACTTTCTCTTGTTTATTTTTCATCCTATAAAGGATTCCTACGGTTTTCAAATATAGGTTGCCCCTTCTAAGCTTTAGTGATTCCTAAAATTCATCATTATCCATTTCTCTTTTCACACCAGATAATTTTTAAATGAAGTCAAACTCTAATCTTTACATTGATATTAATCTTAACTGACATCTATTAAAGTCAAAATAAAGTAGGTTTTCAAACCTATAGTGCCTAACAATAAGATCTTCCCAATTCTCCTTATTATGGGGAACTCTTAAAAGTTGGTTATGTTTTTAGTTATATCTAGTCTCTTACTCACCTTACCTAGTCTTTAGTGATGAGCCCTCACTTCTTACTAGTAGCGTGAGGTTAGGCTAGGGGGGTTGAAATCCAAATCCCACATTTGCCTAGTCTAATCTTTGGTGATGAGCCCATGTATCTTAATGGTTGCATGAGGTTAGGTTATATGTGTGATGACAAAATTCAAAAATATATATTCATACTCACAAAGTGGAAACCCAAAAGGTTGAAGTTCTAGAAAGTGGTTAAAAAAGAAAAAAGAGGTTTATAAACAAAGCACATAGATGCACAAACTAGGAAATAAGAGTCTATCTTACCTTATAGGGCCATCCCTACTAAGGACTAAATTATTTACCCCAAATCTAACCTATTGTCCATCTTCAAACCTAAGTCTAGGGGGTACCCATAAAGTTTATTGACATGTCTATGTTGAAAACTTGACTAAGTGGTTGGTCTAGATAAGTATTAATGTTTATGCTTTTGTGTAAACTAAATCTAAAAGGTGTCACACATTCCTTCTATATTCCCACTTGATTCCCTAAATCCTATCCCAAAAAAATTTAGTAGGTCACCCTATGCTAAGTCAACCTGCAATGCCCTAGGTTAAAATCCTACTAAAGAGTTATGACAATGTTTGTTCTATATGCATATCATTTTAGAAAATAATAAAGCATGTCATTATATCATGGCATCCATAATAGTATCAAAATAAGCAAAGTGTTCTACGTTTACACCTACATGTGTCTCGAGGGCATCCATACATGTTTAATTTGCATACATTAATAAAGCAAAACTATAACAAAAAAATACATCATCATCCATGTGTAATCATCATAGTATTGTATAAATCAAGGGCATAATAAATAAACATAACCAACCATATACACAAGAGATAAAGAAAAATACAAGACATTGATTAAAACTGAGTATAGATCTAAACCAATCGAAGTCAAAATAGCAAGTGCATAAGTAAAATCTGAGTAGAATTCACTCCTCCATCAAAGTATAAAGGGAAAAAGAGTACACACAAGTGTGTGAATCTCCCCATGCAAGGGGTAAGTATAGATATATGTAATAAAAAGCAGGTATCTCAAAGACCTCAAGGATGAATCTAACCTGAAGAACCTCTAGGGCTCCTACTCTAAATTCTCCTCTAACTATCTACAACATTTGAAGGTCTAGGAGTCTTGTGAGCATGCCTCTAAGAAGGGACATGGCTGTGAATCTATGAGTGTGAAGGTCTTGATGTCAAGACCCATGAAGTAGAAGTCCATCTGTGGACTCCCAAGGTGGCTATCTCTTGAAGCAAGACATTCTCTACCTCCACTATAGCAATCCTAGTCCATTGAGATATTACATCCTAGCCAATATGGTAAGAAGGAGCAAATGCATCTATGTGATGACCTATTTGAGATGAAAACCCATCATCTAGAAGCACCTTTTAAGTATGTCCACTAGAAGGGTCTACAATGTATAAGGAAGTAAATATGATAAAGTCCCTCCACTCATCAATAATGCCTAAGAAGAATAAGAAGAAAAGAGTGTTTATCCATCATTAGAGCTTAATAATTTTCAATAGAGTAAATGCAATAAAGAAAGGAGTGGAGTATTGTAGTACTCATGATGATCTCTAGGCTACCACGAGGGATTAATTATCCTCATATCCCCCTTTGTCAGCCCTATAAGTAGAGCAATTTGATGTGCAAGTGTGACCTCTATTGGTGTTACCTCCTCATCTTCTAGATTTGATTCCTTTCCCCCTATTTCCATATCAAATCTCCCCTCCTCAAGGTCATATTCATTGTCTATCTCATCATCGGTCTCATCCACATCAATGGCAACAAGTCTTTGAGATCAATGAGCTCCCCATTATCTAGGGCCTAGCCCTCAAAATAGTTGTGTGATCAAAACCTGTAGGATAAGTGATGTCTAAGAAAGTGCTCCTCGTTATGCATTAATTGTCTCTTGAATAGATCTATAGCATGGGGGCACTAGGGTGAGTCAGCTAGAAAATTGTCTCCTAGCTACTAGAGCACTCATGAAATAGAGTGAGTCTTGACCAAACCATTCATATCTATCAAGTGGAACACCTCACTACAATATGATCAAATCTCTCTTCCTCTTGTCCATAACTCCTCCATGTCTCTGTAAGGATCTGAGATGAAATCTACATCTATCAAGGTAGCCACAACTCATGTCGATGAATCAAAGTGAACAAGTTGTCCCCATCACATAGCTCTCAAAAGTCTCAAATTTGAAGGGGAATCTCTCTTTGGAATGGCACAATATTCTCAAGAATCCATGTTATAACCAAATATGGATGGCTAAAAGCAGGGGCCCCTCATCACAAAATACGACATAAGTCTTAGTACACCGATGGTAGAATTCCAATCCCCTATGTGAAGACTATCCCTCACTCCAACAACTAAATGACTAGTTCCTAGCACTACCTAAGAATCAGGACCTTCTTTCCTCCCAATAGGCAAGTTACAGTTAGGCCAATCAAGACCTTCTACAAGGGTGGAATGGTAAGTCTAGGACTGCAATAAGTTAAATATCGATCCTATCTCCAATTTGAGTCTTTCCCATCATGGTTACCCAAGACAGTCTCTCTCTGACTCCCTATCAGGTAGTGTGTGCAGTTACCCTCTAATTAGAACCTCAAGAATGTGGTAGACATCATACAAATTGATCTTCCACTCTTCAATATGTCAAGAAATCACAACAAATTTGAAATGAAGGGCAAACAATTAGAATCTTAGCAACTCTAGCTAAACCCATCCTTTAGAGAGTAGCATGACCACAACCAATAATGCCTCTAGAGCCTCTATGTACTAGGCCTTCTCTTATGTAGCATTCCATCGAATGTAAGTGTCCTGTAGGAAATAAGTTTCAGGTCAAACCTTCATCATAAACTCCAAAAAATCCTAAAAATTAGAAAACTTAGAAAATCCAAAAAAATCACATAACTTTAAAAATTCCAAAAAAAAGATAAAGTCTTCATAAAATTAGTAATAAAAAGGAAGCTAGTTATATGTTGAGAAAAGCGAGCAAGTTTGAGCATCAAAGGTGCAAGTTTAGCCTTCAATACTGTCAACTGAATCATCTGGCAGGGTCTCTCAAGCGACCCAATGTGAAATGGCAAGGTCACTCAAGTGACCTACCCTAGAGAAAGGGGCGACCCAAGGCAACACCCTAGTGAACCCTAGTTGGCCCAGAAAGTGTAAAATCTTAGCAAAAATAAGAAAATCAAAAGAAAGAAACAAAAGAATCCTAAATTCTAGTTGAAAACAAAAATAAGATTTAATATTAATAGGTGTTTTTAAGAGATCAAATGAAAAGTAATATAGGGTTTAGAAGAGGCTTTATCTCATTTCTTAATCATGGGGATCTATAGGAAGATGTGTAGTAGTCATAGTGTCATTCTCCTTAACAATAGCTTTCTTTTAGTTGTTTCCTTATGCAATTTAATATTTGTTTTCTCTCTTTCTCTTGTTTTCCCTCTTTCTCTTCCTTCCTCTTCTCTAGCTTAGCATGTGTTTATGAGTTTTTGTTTAGCTTAGTTTTATTTTATACTCTTGGCTTTCATCCTCATTTTGTGTGCTTTCTTTATCATAATTGTAGGTTGTTGCAACAAGGCAAGGCAACATAGGTGAACTTCAAACATCTAAGGTAAGTCTTCTTGTCTACTTTTAAGTACTTACTTTTAGCTTATCATATATTAAACTTATGCTTGAATCAATTTATTTATTACAAGTCCAAATGCGAGACAATGACAAAGGTAAGAGACATGCTTCGAGAATGGTACCTACCTTTCATGTAGACTACCATCCTTGAGGGGGGAAATATGTAAGTAGCAAAATCATGTGCAAGCCTATATGGCAGTCTGATGATGATCAAGAGGTTCCTAATCATGACCATGTAGGAATGAATTGACCTCCTCTTAGTAGCTTCATTCTTGGTGATGTGTCTTAATATTGTTTTTCCCTCTTTTTTGCCCTTTCCTAGCCTTCATTTTATGTTTTTATTTCTTTCTTTCCTCCAATCAAACCTTTTGGATCCTCTTCAAGAGGGTCATGTAGTTGGCATGTAAGGTTAATTAAGAAAAATGTCCTTAAGTTATAGGGTCGCTCGAGTGACCAGCCTTAGAAAAAGGGGTGACCCACTTCCCGAAAGGGGTGACCCACTTCCTGAACGAGGTGACCTTGTTATTTTTGAATGTGTGATGTAGGAACATCCTAGGTTGTAGAGTAATCTTGGATCAACCAAAAACATTTTCATTTTATTTTGTTTTCTTTCATTTTCCAGTTCAGTGCAGTTCAGTTCAGCCAATACCACTTTTAGCATTTTGTACCGCATTTTGTCGCATCTTGAGATTAGAGCTCGCAGAGTAGTACTTAGCATCTAGACATCATCAACTACATCATATCCAAAATTTAGGTCATTTGGACTTGTCCGCTAAAAGTTATCGCTATTAGAAGATAACCTATTTTCACATAACAAAGCATTCAGACAATCAGCTGAAGGAGAAGGATTTTGGATCACTTCCATGACCTACAAAGCTAAATGAGTCATATTACACAGGACATAATGATCAAATAGACCTTCCTTGAGGTCCGCACCAAGTTTCATTCATTAGAAAAGCATTACCAGATGTTTAAGGCCGACCTATTTGTTTCTACACATTACAGCTCTTCATTGGAGTTTGTAATCTTTCTTGGCTAACACGGAGGATATCTTGAGCTTGAAGATGATATATATATAGCTCTAGAATGTATTAGGAAGTTACTTATATCATAATTCATAAGATAGATAGTTATATTCTTTCCGGATAAGCGCTTAAATGCCATATCTTGGATATATGTTGTAGCTAGATTATCAGGCCTGTGAGCCCTAGAATTTGTAGCCCACATTTTGCTGGAATATAAGTATTCTACATATATGATATATTGATCATTTGGGTCATTCTTTGCATTCTATATTTTATTTGTTTCCATTGTGTTTACTCTTGTTGAACAGCGTGGACAATTTATTCTATGAACCCTCCGACCATGACTTCACCAAGTAGTGTCAGAGTGAAGTTTTGAATCCTTTAGGAGTGAAGTTTGACAGAAGTTTGAATCCTTTGGGAGAGAAGTTACAAAGTTATTCCATGAGATCTTGTGGTGAACTAATCGCCAACTTGAGGTAGTCTACTTGTGCTTGTTGACAGATCTCTGAGCGTGAGGTAGTTGATACCTTGTAGCCAGATCACCGAATTTGAGGCAGTTGCATAGGATCCTAGGAAGAGATGCTACCGAGGAGAATACCTATTATACGCACTATGGCTAGAAGAATGGATGAAATGATGGAGATGATGAAAATAATGAAAGTTTGATTGGATGATGTTGAATAAGATAGAAGAAGAGGATTAACACCTAGACCTAATGTTAAAAATGATGATGAAGAATTTCAATCCGTTGATCAAAATGAAGAAACTCTAGAAGAAGAAGAAGAAGAATCAAATCAAGTGAAGATATTGAGAGCTATTTCAAAGATTGGAAAGAGACCTAGAGTGGAAATACTAAGTTACACTAGAAATTTGAATCGAGAGGAACTGATTGATTGGATAAATGATTTGGAAGAATACTTTGAATATGAAGAAATTGAAGAAATTGAAGATCTAGAGAAGGTAAGATTTGTAAAGACTAAGTTGAAAGGACATGCTGCTATTTGGTGGAAAGAAGTTTAGTTGGATATAAATAGAAGAGAAAAATAAAAGATCACAAAAGGGGATAGAATGGTGACAAAGTTGAAGAATCAATTTATACCTGCTAACTATGAGTTGGAATTGTTGAAAAGATTGCAAAACCTGAAGCAAAAGGAGAAATATGTGAAGGAGTATACTTAAGAATTTCATAAGATAATCATAAGGACTGGACACAGTGAAGCAAGCAAGGATAAAGTGGCAAGATACATCAATGGACTAAGATTGAACATTCAAGAAGAACTGAGTTTGGTAAGGATGACAACAATAGAAGAAGCATATCAGTTTGCCCTCAAAGTTGAAGAAAAGTTGAATAAGAAGCATGAGCAGAGGTAGAGAGGTAGAGGAGGTAAATTTTAAAGAGGTAGAACATATTCCAAAGGAGATAGATCATATGTGTGTTAGCTGCCGTTGCACCAAAAGATCGACCTATTAATGCCCGATACAACCACTTGACTTAACAAGCACGGGAGGCGGTTAAGCCCTTGTCACAAACCACTGCAGCGCTGCACTGAACAAGGAGACCAAGGGCCACACCTTGCAATAATCCCTCTCCTAGCGCAAGGGCGGGGTTTGAACTCATGACCTCGGCTCTAATACCAATTGTTAGCTGCCATTGCACCAAAAGATCGACCTATTAATGCCTGATACAACCACTTGACTTAACAAGCACGGGAGGCGGTTAAGCCCTTGTCACAAACCACCGCAGCGTTGTGCTGAACAAGGAGACCAAGGGCTACACCTTGCAACAATGTGGAGCAGAACAAACAAGATAGTCCATTCAAGAAGGAAGATAGAGATAGCAGTACATACTGGAGAGATGATAGAACTTTCTATCGTAGAGGGAATCATAATTCATACCAAAGTGAAGGATACAGAAGAGATGAAAGAGGGTTTGTAAGAACATTCAGAGGAACTTGTTTTAAATGTGGAGGTGAAGGACACAGAGCAGTTGAATGTCATCAAGGAAGTACAAGCAAGAAGATAGAGAACAGTGGAAGAATAGCTTATGTAGAAGAACCTGTTGGATCACTTAATTCAGTTGGAAAACAAGAGAAGGTAGAATCATTAGTCATGAGGAGAGCACTATTTCAAGTAGAGACAACTGAGGAACCACCGCAGAGGAAAAGTTTGTTCCAGACTAGATGCAAATCAGGAGGTAAATGTTGTAATGTTATCATTGATAGTGGTAGTACTGATAGGAGATGGTAACTAAGTTGAACCTGGAGAGATTGAAACACCCTAAGCCCTAGAAGATAGCATGGATTCAGGATGAACACAAGATACTGGTGAGTGAACAATGTTTGGTGAAATTTCATATAGGATCTTATCATGATGAAGTATTGTGTGATATTATGATGATGGATGTGTGTCATATATTGTTGGGTAGACCATGGCAGTATGATAGAAAAGATATACATGATGGGAGAGAGAATATTTATACTATAGTATCTAATGGAAAGAAAATCACCTTGATTCCTTTAGAAGATGAGCCTAAGAGTGAAATATGTGAGAATGCTAGAATCTATTTGGTTGATGGAAGGAAAATTCTAGATGGTTTGAGAAATGAGAACTTGTGTTATGCTTTGATCCCTAAGAAACATAAAACCCTAAGAATAGAGATAGAAGAATCACAACCAGAAGAGATAACTAAATTATTGACAGAGTATGAAGACATCATATCAGATAAGGTACCTAAAGGATTGCCACCAATTAGGAGTATCAGTCATCATATGGATCTTATGCCTGGATCTAGTTTGCCTAACAAGGAAGCACACTGGATGACACCAGTAGAGAATGCATAACTGAATAGCTAGATACAAGAATTGTTGAGGAAAGGTTTGATCAGAGAAAGTTTGAGCCCTTGTCCAGTACCTGTAGTGCTAGCACTGAATAAAGACAGAGAATGGAGAATGTGTACAGACTCTAGAGCAATCAATAAGATCACAGTTAAGTATAGATTTCCATTTCCTAGGATGGATGACATTATGGATTATTTGAGTGGAGCAAAGTATTTTACAAAGATAGACTTGAAGAGTGGATACAATAAGATCAAGATCAGAGAAGGAGATGAACAAAAGACTACTTTCAACACAAATGAGGGATTATATGAGTGGTTAGTGATGCCTTTTGGATTGACAAATGCACTAAGTACTTTCATGAGGTTGATGAATGAGGGTTTGAAGAAATTCTTGGGTAAGTTTGTTATTGTATACTTGGATGATATTCTAATTTTCAGTAAGTCAAAAGAAGAACATTTGTGGCACCTGAGACAAGTATTACAGAGACTAAGAGAAGAGAAATTGCTGATAAACATCAAGAAATGTAGTTTCATGAAGGAATAATTGGTATATTTGGGATTTGTGATTTCCGCAGAAGGATTGAAGATGGACCCTAAGAAAGTTAGAGCAATTGTTGAGTGGCTGACACCTGAGAGCATTGGAGAAGTCAGATCATTTCATGGATTAGCTAATTTCTACTAGAAGTTCATTAGAAATTTTAGTTTAGTATGCACACCAATGACAGAGACAATAAGAGGTGACCGAAAGGACTTTAAGTAGACATCAGGAGCAAATAAAAGTTTTGAATTGTTGAAATAGAAAGTGACAGAGCAACTAGTGTTAGCTTTACCGGATTTCAACAAAGTATTTCAAGTGGATTGTGATGCAAGTAGAAATGCAATAGGAGCAGTGTTAAGTCAGGAAGGTAGACCAGTAGCATATTTTAGTGAGAAGTTGAATGATGCAAGGAGAAGATATTTAGTTTATGATCAAGAATTTTATGTCATAATTCAAGCTTTGAAGAAGTGGAGACATTATTTTTTGCCTAAGGAGTTTGTGTTGTATACAGATCATCAAGCTTTACAGTATCTGAATAGTCAAGGAAAGTTGAATTAGAGACATGTGCAATGGGTAGAGTTAATGCAGAGTTACACATTTGTATTGAAGCATAGGAGTGGAAAATCAAACAAAGTTGTTGATGCATTGCGCAGAAGAAGGAATTTGTTGACAAAGACGAGAGTTGAAGTATTAGGTTTTGAAGAGCTGAAGCACTTGTATGAAGATCTTGATTTTGCATAACAATGGAAAGCATGCAAGGAAACTGTTGTGGTAGATAGAAGTACGTGGTTAGATTATTTCATTCAGGATGAGATATGTTGTTCAAAGGAAATCAGTTGTGTACACCTAGAAGTTCAATGAGAGATAATTTGATAAAGGAGAAATATAGTGGTGGATTAGCAGGACATTTTGGAATTGAGAAGATAGTGGCTTTGGTAAGTGAACATTACTTTTGGCCTCAAATATATAAGGATGTAAGGAAGTTTGTGCAAAGTTGTAGAGTATGTCAAGTTACAAAAGGGAGTAGTAAGACTACTAATTTGTGCAAATCTTTGACAATATTGGAGAGACCTTGGGAAGAAATAAGAATGGATTTCATATTAGGATTGCCAAGAACATAGAGAGGACATGATTCCATATTTGTAGTGGTGGACAGATTTTCAAAGATGGCACATTTCATACCTTGTAAGAAGACAATTGATGCAATGCATGTGGCTGATCTATTTTTCAAGGAGATTGTGAGATTGCATGGATTACCTAAGAGCATAATTTTAGATAGAGATACAAGATTCATTGGATACTTTTGGAGAACATTGCGGAAGAAGATGAAGACAGATCTAAATTTTAGCTCAACATTTCATCTACAGACAAATAGACAAACAAAAGTGGTAAATAGGAGTTTGGGAAACTTGTTGAGATGTTTGGTCAAAGACAAGGTAGGAAATTGGGATCTAATTCTATCACAAGCAAAGTTTGCATACAATAATCCAATGAATAAGAGTACAAGAAAGACACCTTTTGAGATTGTGACCAGAGTAAACCCTAAAGGAGTTGTAGAATTGAGAGACATCAGTATGGAGAGTAAGAGAAGTGTAGAGGCAGAAGAATTTACAGGATACATGGAGACAATACATAATCAGGTCAAGAAGCATTTAGAGAAGATGAACGGTAAGTATAAGGAGAAAGCAAATGAGAAGAGAAGACAAAGAATTTTCAGTTGGTGATGAAGTGATGGTATATCTGAGAAAAGAAAATTTCCAGTAGGGACATATAACAAGTTGAAGATGAAGAAGTTTGGACCATGTAAGATAATCAGGAAATTTGATTTAGCAAATGCATATGAAGTGGAGCTACCAGAGACATTAGGTATATCACCTATATTCAATATTGCAGACCTATACTAGTACCATGAAGGAAAGACAAGTGGCAGCATTGAAGATAATTTGAAGAATTAGTTACCACAGAAACAACCAAAGTAGATAGAAGATATCTTGGATAGCATAGTTGGATGTAGTACTAGAGGCAAGCAATACAAGGAATATTTGGTAAAGTGGAAAGGTAGACCAGATGAAGATTCATCTTGGATTTCTCAGGCTAAGGTGGACCATCTTGGTTTTCCTCTAGCCCCAGCAAAGTGAGGGGCTCACTTTTTCAACAACTTGAGGTGTCTAATGTAGGAGCATCCCAGTTTGCAGATTAATCTTGCAGCAACCAAAAACATTTGCATTTTCTTTTGTTTTCTTTCATTTTCTAGTTCAGTGCAGTTGAGTTCAGTCAGTAGTAGTTTCAACATTTTGTACCACATTTTGCCATATATTGAGATTAGATCTCATAGATAAGGAATTAACATCTAGTCATCATCAGCTACATCATTTCCAAAATTCAGGTCATTTGGACTTGTTTGCTAAAAGTTATTGCTATCAGAAGATCCCCTATTTTCACATAATAGAGCATTCAGACAGTCAGCTGAAGCAGAAGGATTTTGGATCACTTCTATGACTTGTGGAGCTAAATGAAGCATATCACATGACACATAACAATTAGATAGACCTTCCTTGAGGTCTGCACCAAGTTTTATTCATTGGCAGAGCATTACCAAATGTTTAAGGCTAACCTATTTGTTTCTACATGTTATAGTTCTTCATGGGAGTTTGTAATCTTTCTTGGTTGACGCAGAGGATCTCTTGAGCCTAGAGATGATATATATAGAGCTCTAGGATGTATTGGGAAGTTATTTATCATAATTCATAAGATAGATAGTTAGATTCTTTCCGGATAGGCACTTTAATACCATATCTTGCATATTTGTTGTAGCTGGATTATCAGGCATGTGAGCCCTAATTTGTAGCCCACATGTTGCCGGCATATAAGTATTTTACATATATGATATATTGAGCATTTGAGTCATTCTTTGCATTTTATATTTGAGTTGTTTCTATTATTTTTACTCTTGTTTCACAGCCTGGACAGTTCATTTTGTGAACACTCCGACCGTGACTGCACCAATGTGTGAAATAACTTTTAGTTCTAGTTTTTCTTCTTGATTTTTAGGTTGTTTTTCCTCACATTTTTCATGCTAACTCATCCTCTTCTTGCTTTCTTTCCATTTCAAATTATTGATCAAATATTATCTCCTCAAGTTTGTTTATTAATTCTCTTATTTTCTTTTAGTTTTCTTTAGATTTCTCTAGTTTTCTTCTTATTTTCCTCTTATCCTTTCATCTATTCTTATTAAACTTTATTTTTTTTCTTTATTTAAATAATTCTTTCAATCTTATCTCTTCATCCCTTTCCTCTCATTTTTACATTTAAATATCCCTTCATTCTTCATTGTTTGACATCTTGAAATCTTCAAATCATTCAATATCTCAAGCATAGCTTAGTTTATAATAGGATAGAAGCTAGCAAGCTTCTCACACGGGACTTTGAGAGTGTTTCCATTTCAATCATTTAGCTTTAGCATTGCCTTAGGAGGAGATAGTTTTCATGCATTCTTATGTTCTTCAAGTTTATGCATATATTCTTCCCCTTAGGAGTTTTATTCTCATATAGGACCTAGAGAGTCTTTTCCCTTCAAATTTGTCATCACTTCTTCATTTCCTCACATCCCCATTTTCATCCCTATTGCCAAGAGGAGGACCTTGCTACTGCAAAGGAGGAGATGGTTGCTACAAGACCTATGAGAACATAGCCTAGCACCAATGTCCATTATCAATAGGTTCTTTATTGTTTTCTTAGTAATTAGCTTGCATCTTGCTCTTGAGGATGTAAAACATTATTTGTGTTTCTCTTGATAGAATATAGTTACAGTAGAGTTACATGCTTTTCTTAGATTAAATTTCTTATATTAGTTGCAAATTTGTTTAATTAGGTTAGAACTCAAATCTTAAAAACACACAAATGTAGTTACATTGCATTAAGAAAAAGCCATATAGAATTGCATACATATTTCTTTTCATAGTAATTAGATCATCATCAAATATTAGAAAAAGAATCAAAAGTGCTTACATTCATTTAGAATTAATTGTATTTAGAAACTCATCCAATACATCCAAAAACTCAAAACATTCAAGCCCTCAATTTCATCACGAGGCATACAACACAAACCTTTCAATATTCAACATTTAAAAATCAAAGAAGCCCTCGATCTTGTCATAAGGCATAAAAACCCAACACAACATAAAAATGAATTATTACATTAAAAAATCCATCTTCTCCACTAAGAACTCAGTGTGCCCTAGTGTGAGGGAAGACCAGATAAAATTAATCTTTGAGGAAATTAGAGAAAACCTGTTTGAACAAATAAACCTGGCTAAGGAAAACATTCAAGAACAAACTAAAATCTTAGAAAAAATCAGGAAAGATATAATTAGAGCCCATAACATTAGAATATCAAATCTAGGGCTAGTTATAAACCAATTTCATGAAGAGGCTACACAAGACAGCCATCATAAGAGAGGCAAGCAACAAAAAATATTTGTTTATTACAAGAACTGACCTCTCAACTTTGAGAATTAAACAACAATAATTGCAACAGCCACAATCAAAACATTCAACACACAAACGTGATCAACCCAACTACAATCTATGATGTTCTTCTCCCTCAAGAATAGGACACTCTGATGCAAAGCCAACAGAAATCCTAACATGCATTACCCTCTTTGTATGTCCCGCTTTACTTAACATACATTCTCCAATGTATATACATGCACGTCTCGCCTATTGGCAAAACATTCTTATTGGCCACCTTACAAGAGATCACCCCGATGTATGTCTTCAACGCTTGTATCTGCCACAAGATACATTACCCAATGTACATTTAGAACATACATTTGCGATATACAATCACTATATACTTCAATTGACCTGTGATCACCGGTTTCCTTCACCGCTACTGCTGGTCACACTTTGTATTTGGTACAATTGTATCTGCATAATGTATAGTCCAATATACATTCGAAGGATACATTCAAAACAAACTTTGCCAAACATGCATACAAACTGACCATTGATCGGTCGTTGACATCCTTGTACATTCACAATGTACATTCAAACATACATCCTAAAGATACAAACCGAATATGCATTTGATGGGTTTGACCCAACCATTGACTTCCTTGTATGTCAGTTGGAAACTTCAATTTTCTCTCTCCTTTGTATGCCGATACACTTGCACATTCACAATGTATGTGTACTACATACAATCTCGATAACCATTTGCGAGATACTCATGACTTACCACTGCGGGATACACAGGAAATGAACCTGATATACACCAGCGATATACGCACAGAATGTATATTTGTGATGTATGTTTACTACTCACAAACTTGACATACAATGCCTCAATGCTTCCCGATATGCTTTACGACATACACACTCAACAGACAATTGCGATATACACATGGAATGTATATCTACATGCATTTGCGATATACTCACAAAATGTATGTCTAATGAAACAAAGCAAAATTTCACCGATTTGGTCTGCTGAAAACCTTGCGACTACACAGATCTGTTTCCTCAACAACCTAACATAGATTTTAGACTTTCCCAGCCTAGCACATGAGGATGCTAGGATCTTTCAATGCATCTGACGCGCGATCCTGCAAACACAAATATGAACATAACAGAAAACAAAACGAAAACACTGTACAGCCATTCCACTAATTTTGAAGAAATCTAACCAGTGGAATGGGTTAAGAACCCATTTCAGCTGCAAAACTGCAAATCAATTACACAATGAACTCAAATGCCAGAAAGATGTACAACACAAGATTTTATTATGCTTTTCAGAACATGTACATGCACAGATGCTCTGTTTACTACTGCAAACACTCTGATCAAATCCAAACTCAACTACAAATGATTGCAACTATCTATCATCATCCTCACAATCAATTTGATCTTAGGGTATTTATCTACTCACCATGCGTAGTACTGAATTGGCTCCAAGTGGCTGGGAGACTAGTCCAAGCGGCTGGGAGATCACAACCGACTAACAACCTCTAACTGTCTAACAACCTTTGAGATTACAGCTCGACAAATGTCCTTGGGACTTACAACATAAACCTAAATACAACCTAAATTAACATGCATTGGTCAAATAGACCTTATTACATTGAATGGTCTTTTAGGACCTTATTGGAAACAACAAACATGAACATAAAATAGTTAAATGCCTCATGAAGGCCACTGTGGATTGGGTGCTCCTACATCATACACCCCACCGCGAAAAGAACTCATGCCACATGAGTTGGGTCTTTGTCTTGCTCTAGCTGTATACTCTGCTGTCTCATATCTGCTCCATGATCTCTGGACTGCAACCTGCTGCCATGGAGTCAAAAATTCATGCCTAGCATTGTAGGTTCTACTTACACCTTTCTTTCTTATGGTCATCTCTGTCTGAACACCTGTATTATAAACCTTGGGTAATGCTTATTGTACTGCTGCTATGACAGAATCTGTTTGTTTGTCAACTCTTGTTGGCTCTAGAGGACAAACAATTGTCCCTACTATGATAACATCCTTGTCTTTCCAATCAACTTGTGGTTGCTTGTAAACCTACTCTTTGACCTTCTGCTGATCCATCTGAGCTCCATCAGTCATAATTGAAATCATCTTCAAACTGTGATCTCCAGTAATCCCATTCCTTGAGATATCATCAACTTTCGTTGTCTTTGTTTCATGCATCTTCACAAACTCTCTCTTTCCTACCAAAATGATTTTGGCTGCCTTCTTTGCTTCAGCATCCTCTTGCAATGGTGTCATCACAAAAGTTCTCCCTTCCTTCTTGAAGGTGTAGGTGTTAGCATATCCATCATACAATGCTCTCCTATCAAATTGCCATGGCCTTCCTCAAAGTAGGTGGCAACATTCCATGGGGAAAATATCACATAAAACCCTATCCTAATATTCTCCAATCTGAAAATCAACATATGCCTATTCATATACCAAAAGTGATTGACTATCACTTACCCAAGATGCTTTGTAAGGATTTTGATGAGGAATCCTTTCCAACTTCAGTTTATCCACCATT
The DNA here is from genome assembly GCA_027924645.1 of Cunninghamia lanceolata. Taxonomy (NCBI): domain Eukaryota; kingdom Viridiplantae; phylum Streptophyta; class Pinopsida; order Cupressales; family Cupressaceae; genus Cunninghamia; species Cunninghamia lanceolata. Next base: position 10,739,272 of record BSBN01000082.1, on the reverse strand, counting down.
TCCTGAGATGCCATATTATCTGTTGAACCAGAGTCTATTACTACCTTGCATAGTTTACCTTTGGTTTTGCATTTGGTCCTGAAAAGTGCTCTCCTTTGTATCATCTCCTTGGATGTCTTCAAGATTGTTCTCCTTAGCATCAATGATTCTCCATCTTGACATGGTGCTGCACTCCTCATTGGAGAGTTAACACTTTCATCTACCTTCTCTTCTTGCACAAATTGAACCCTCTTGTCATTCTTCCTATCATCTCTTGATGATGAACCTTGCCTTTCTAGACATTTGAATGTTGTACGGCCAATTTCATTACAATGATAACATCTTCCAGTGAAAACATTAGAACTTCTACCACCTCTAAATCTGCCTCTTGTGCCTTTCCATCTACCTCTGAAATCAAACTGTTCCTGTCCTTTACTAGTCTCTTCCTGATCCTCATTGGCTTGCCTTGTTATAGGGGCTAATCCTCTTCCCCTCATATTGTTGCCTCTTCCTCTCATGGACTTATCCTGTCTCCTTTTCATCTTTTCCTCAATCCTGATTGCCATTTGATAATAATCTTCTACACTCCTAGGGTTAGCCAAAACTAACTCATCTTGTATGTTCAATCTCAAACTAGCCAAATATCTAGCAACCTTTTCAACCTCATTCTCATGATGACCAGACCTCATACTCAATTTATAAAATTCCTCAATATATGCCTTCACATCCATTTCCTTTTGTCTTAAAAATTGAAGCTTCTTAAACATTTGAACTTCATAATCCTTGGGTAAAAATTTACCTTTGATCCTTGCTACCATCTTGTCCCATGAAGAAATCTTTGAATTACCTTGCTTTCTCCTTTCTGATTGTACATAATCCCACCATACCAAAGCATGACCTCCCAATTTGGTCTTTGCAATCTTTACTTTCTTCTCCTCATGAACCTCCTCACATTCAAAGTGATTATCTAATGCAGCAATCCAATCAAGTAACTCTTCTTCATTTAAACTTCCAGTGTACCTTGGAACATCAATCTTTACCTTAGGTTTATCATTCTGAACTGCCTTTAACAGTTTTGCAAATCTCTGATCTTCAGGATTCAAATCTTCATCTACCTCTTCAAATTCTTCACCATCATCTTCTTTTTCTTATTCACTGTCTTCCACTTCTCTTTTTTTGTTTGTCCCCAAGGCTGCAAGCCTAGCTTAAAGGGCTTCTGCAATCTCTTTCATCTTCCTCATCTCTTTAGCATGATTTTCCTTCATCTCCTGCAACTCTCTGGCAGTACCATTACCTTTCGGAGGCATCTTGTCAACCTCTCAATCCCTCTACTTCTGCCTTCTCAGTGATAGAATCAACACACAATAGCCCAGACCTTTTACTGAGCTCTGATACCACTATGATGCAGAGCCAACGGAAACTCTAACATGCATTACCCTCTTTGTATGTCCCATTTTACTTAACATACATTCTCCAATGTATATACATGCACTTCTCGCCTATCGGCAAAACATTCTTATCGGCCACCTTACAAGCGATCACCCCAATGTATGTCTTCAATGCTTGTATCTGCCACAAGATACATTACCCAATGTACATTCAAAATATACATTTGTGATATACAATCGCAATATACTTCAGTTGACCTATGATCGCTGGTTTCCTTCACCGCTGATGCTGGTCACACTTTGTATCCGGTACAATTGTATCTACGCAATGTATAGTCCAATATACATTCAAAGGATACATTCAAACAGACTTCGCCGAACATGCATTCAAAACATGCATACAAACTGACCATTGACCAGCCATTGACCTCCTTGTACATTCACAATGTACATTCAAACATACATCCTAAAGATGCAAACCGAATATGCATTTGATGGGTTTGACCGAACTATTGACTTCCTTGTATGTCGGTTGGAAACTTTAATTTTCTCTCTCCTTTGTATGCCGATACACTTGCACATTCACAATGTATGTTTACTACATACAATCTCGATAACCATTTGCGAGATACTCACAACTTACCACTGCGGGATACTATTGGTCATGATGTTAGTCACAAACAAACATAGAATAAAAGTACACATTAACCTTTATTCATCTTGAAAGATACTATGAATTCAAAGAATTCATGATCCCAAGTCTCCGGTGATTAGGTCTTAATCGTCTAAAGTTACTCAGAGGTTAATATGAGTTGCTGTTTCCATTTTGGGGCCTTACGTGGAAGTTCATCATCATGATACCACTTCTGCAAACATTCTTACAGAGGAGTCATATTATACAGTTATTTAATGGAATGATGCAGTAATACTTCAAACTTTGCATGATATTTTCAATTGTGCATGCTTTGGGTTCAAATATGCTAAATATTTGTGATTACCTACGAGATGTCTGCATATTTTGTGTTATTTGTTTAGGATTATCAGTGATTTGCAATTGTGATAGTGAAATGCTTTGAAATTGAAAGAAACTAAAAGGAATACTACAATTTAAAGTTGAACCTTTAGCTATTGATCTACATACATACTCGATACTGTCATGAGGAGAAGAAATCAAACCATATGTTCACCAGGATATTCCACAGCTAGATACAGTTGATGCAAACTTCAGAGGATGATGAATGAAATAATACATGCAACATGATGAGCACTCCAAGGGATGCAACAAATCAAAGCACATATCCAGAATTCAGACACAGATTACTCAAGATTTACTAAGATTTGTAATCATAATACTCTTCTCCTTTATTAAGTATGCAAAAGACATGTACATATACAATAGCTTTGAAATGAGCCCTGAATACTTCAGCAAATAGATTTTAATTAAGTTTTGAATGTTTACAATAAGGCATTCCACCACCTTTTATAGAATAAGGTGAGGAATCCGCTACAAAAAGATCTACAATCTTGATTTATCAATACAAATCTATGGTCATGATTCACTTGACTTTGTCAACCTTTACAAAATGGCACAATTTGCCAGCTGGCAACTATCTATATTATTTATGCTTATATCCTCTTCATGATGTGTCTTCATCATGCTCCTCAGCTGATTCATGTGGATCATCATCATGTGCGTCGCTTCCTGAACTTTCGCTATCCTGATGATGATGATGCTGCATATGGGGTTGCATACTACTGCGGACCTACTCATATGAATGCACAACCTGATCTATCCCTCCGCCATCTTGAGTTTTTGCTTTAATGATGGCGTGCTTATGTGCTTCAAATTTGTCTCTGCTATTATCCAGCTTATTTTTCCTATCTTGTAGTGTTTCTTTATATTTCTCCATCTGGACCTTGATCCTCATTATTTTATCTATCAGTTCTTCTGTCAATTGGACAGGTGGACCATCTGTTTCTAATTGGAAATTACTGTGTACAGCCTTGATGGCAGACTCTTCATCTTGATTTTCTATTTTTCCTTCCACCTTGCCTTCCAGTGTTTCTAATATCACTGCTTCTTCAGCCATTAAATCACGTAGCCTCATGCTGATATCTCTCAGCTTATTATTGCATCTTTTGAGGACTCCGCACTCAAACTGAGTGTCTTTATACCAGATATCTATCAATAACGCGATATTACCATTCAATACCTGCTTACTGATAAGCAATTGAGGATTTATCCCCTTTATTTCTCCCAAAAGGCTCAAGACCCTTTCCAATTTATAAGACCTTTTCCCGGTCTGCATTTGCAATTTATCTACCTTGGTCTTGGAGTCACTTAATATGCTCCACCTCTTCAAAGAGGCCTTCATTATTTCTACAGCATCATCCAATGCGGATGAGATCCACTTTCTTATTACAGACGCCTCATGCTTCATGAGGTCCAATTTATTTACCTCCTCCTGAGAAATGGCAGTCAATGGGACTGCATGTTCAGTTGTGGTATCATCAGGATTGGTCAGTCCTTTGATATAGGCATGCAACTGAGCAATGTGCTCTTTATGTTGCTTATTCTTCTCCTTCTCTCTTTTCACCTTTTGAGTTATAGAGTCAATAAAATCTTTGCCCTCTTGACCTTCTTGGTCCTCATTGGCAAAGCCCAAATCTACTGTGCTGATTTGAAATTCAACTACAGTGATTTTACCTTTTTCTTTCTCCACCGCAGGTATAGCAATTTGTGCGGTCCTTCTCCCGGTTGCCGGATCTCTTTTAATGGCCGAAGTCATTCTGGCCTTCCTCTTGGGTTTCATTATGTCCGTGGAGAACAAGGTGGAGACATCGAATTCTTGAATTTCAAGTTCTTCCTCAATATTTACTTCTTTTGCTAACCATGGAGGCACCTGATCATGTTTCTCAGCATCATCATGATGTTCCCCCATATCTCTCGTTTCTATCAACAAATGTGGTGGAGATGGTGATTTTCTCATTTCTTCCTCTTGATGCTCGCTTGGTTGTTGATCTTGTGGCACCTCCTCCTGTTGAGGAATCTCCTTCTCCGGAGGAACATCTTCTTGGTGTGGGGAACCTTGTGGTGCATCTATATGTTGATCATGATGATCATGATCTTTCTCTATCATTATTTCATCTATTTTTACTTCTTCCCCTTGTTTATCTACTGCACTAGATATTGGGGATTCTGCCTGAGGTGCTGGCATTTTCTCTACGGCCATTATTTGCTCCTGGCATGCACTGTCAACCTCCTGTGTCTTAGCAGCTAGATCCTCTAGTGCTTCCTTCTTTTCATCAGCCTTTATTTCTTGAACCTCTACTATAGTAGGTTCAGCTGATGTATCCTATGGGCTCGGTTGGCCTGATTCAAGAGCATGGCCTTCTGACTCTGCCATCTCTATTTCTTCTGCTAGGTGCTCCTTATCAGGTGATCCTGCTGGCTGTTTAGGACTTGCATCCTGCTTCTCTGTCAAGTCTACCACTATAGGACTTGTCACCTCTGTAATCAATGTATCTAGCCCTATTTCTTGAGCTACCTACTCTGGGCTCTTTTCTTGCTCTTCTTCTGCTTGTTTCATCTCCTCAAGCATAATTTGAACTAGTGGCGGCTTGTGAGGAGTCATACTTATGTCAGCAGCAAGTGTCTCCATCTTCTGTGTAGCCACATCCTGCACCACCTCATCATCAGACAAATTTATTATCTCATCAAGCGAGTCATGTCCTTCCGCTTGTGTCTGGGAGGCTTCTTTCATTTGTTCTTCTGCAAGTTCAGTTTTGAACTTGACAATGGTAGGAAGTGGAACATTATGTTGAAGTTCCTTCGGCACTTCACTACCTGCCCCTTGTACTAGTGTAGGGGGTTGGGTTATTCCACCTCTCATGGAGGTTCTTTGTTTCTTAGGTGTGGTGGACACCAGCACCTGTGGAGCTCTCCTCTTTCTTTTTATTATCAATGGAGCCTCCTCTTCTTCAGGCTCTTCCTCCATGAGGATAGCCTCTTCTCCCAGTTTCTTTGAGGATTGACCCACTTCTAGGGTCTCAGTGATTCCAGCCTCTGCTGTCTTACTCTTCTTGGGCTTTTCTTTCTTCGGAGGGGATTCTGATTCTGATCCTGATCCTGATCCAGCTGCCTCCTGCCCTTTCAATTATAATCCCTTTTGGTCCTTTATCCACCTTCTTGCCCCTTGGGGGTCTTTTGCTCTGTTGCTGTGGTGGAGGGATTCTATCTCCCTTGGTCTTCCTCTTCTCCATCAGGAAGTCATCATACTCATCCCCAGGAATATCCTGTCCCTTCTTTTTGTTGTCCACCGTAATGGCAACACCTTTCTTTTTCAATGTCTCCACCTGCTCATCAACCCAAGCTTGAGTCAGTTGTATGGTCCTGGCAATGAATGGGTCTAAGGATATGTCCTCCTGCATGGTGAGGTCAGGTGCAAAGATGGTGTCATTGTATATCTTCTTTTGTTCATACTCATCTGCCATTGTCCTGCCGTCATCCTTCTTCAATTGTTGGGGAAGGGAGATACAATCAAAAGTTCTAATTTGGTTCAGAGTCAACCTTTAATACCTTCTTCTCCTGGCTTCTGCCTCATCTTCATAGTCAGCCCAAAAATCCTCTAGGTGCCTCTAATGAATAGGCTTTCCTAGTATCTTCTGTATCCTGTCGTAAGGATCATATGGTCTTGTTAGTGGGAAAGGCTGTAGATTCATTTTATTCAGGGTGACCATCACCTTCTTTATATTGTCAGAATCAGGGCACATATAGTTACCAATGCTGACTGGGAACAAAATTGGTGGCAGCTTCTTGGCGTCCTTGTACATTTTTATCATTACAGAGCCCTGCCTGATAAACTCCATTAGTACTACTGCATCAGTAGGATACCTTGGCAGCATGAAGGGATGTTCCTCAAAACCCTCAACCCTTATGTAAGAAAAGGTTGCAAACTGTATGTACCAGGCCCCATGCCTGTAGACTACTTCTTGAGCTTCCATGCTCAATCTTTTTGTTCTGTCCTCTTCCATGGTCCTTACCAGATGCATAGAGAATGCATCATTGACTAGTTTGTAATCTTTGAGGTAGTTGGTTCTCTGCAGCTGGGGATGATGATCCCAGATATATGCAACATTTGTGCCTGTGAGCTTTCCATCTATAACTAAAGCATCAAAAGTGCCTTTGTAAGCACAAGAATAAACAATGTAAGATGTCATATAAATGCACAATTTGAACCTCCCAGGTTCATCAGTTGCTCGAGCAGAGCATCACTTATTATCTGGCCCCATAGTGGCTTAATGTCTGAATACAGACACATCATGATTATCCCATACATCCAATCTCTGAAACTACCAGCATCAGGCTGGCCTGTTACCCTGTTTAGGAGTGCAATCATGTATTGGTACTCCTCACTGAAATCATACTTGAACATGTGCACAGGAAGTTTGGTTGCTGTAGGATATGTGCTGTTCTCTGCTCACCACTGATACATGTTCTTCCTGGCTGATTTCTTGTTGGACTCATACTCTTTTCCTGACTTCTTGAGGTCCACACTCTTAACTTTACTGCCTAGTGGCAGTCCAAATGTCTAGGAGAGACCCTTGATGGAGAGGTCTGCATATATCCTCCCATGCTTCACCACTTGCCTTGTCTGAGGATTATAATTCCAGGCACATTCTATGACCAGCTCTGGAGATTCCATGGAGTATGGAAAACCGATAGCATTCCACATCCCTGATACAAACACTGCATCCAACACCGGACTCTTAGCATTTCCATCATTCAGCTTAGCTTACCAGGTCTCCAAATTGGTGCTTCCTTGATGGGTATCTGTAATTGCTCCATATTTAAACAGGACCCCTCTCTGAGAAGAGAACATGGGCTTACTGAATTCCTCTTGACACTTAACAAACCGTTTGTCAGCCATGGATACCTGCAATTAACAAAATTCCATCTCACAATAGGTATACCCATATATGCATATTGCCATTGACTTCATAAATCACTATGCCTACTGTATCTTTTCAATACTACTTAATCATATGGGTGCATAAACCAGAACTTACATCATCATACCCGAACAGAACAACATGATGAGGGTTTCATTTACTTACCTGATTATGCAGATTTCTCTTTTATACCAGTAGATTGCTAGCGGCATTCTTAATTTAGCTGATGATCACTTCCTTCCTTCTGTCTATAAGCTTAAATCATGCAACAATCACCTGTATGAGGATGCGGAAGCTGGTGCTCTGTAAAACAATTTTATCGCAAGGTAAATGTGAAAATGGCAGTTGAATTACCTTTTAACCTCGCAATTAGGGTACATTTAGGGCAACTCTGACAACTTAGATTGCATTCCCTGATTATTCGTGCGAAAACGCAGGATCTCGCCAGGTGTTTTATTGGGTTCCGGGGTCAGCGGGAACCACCTACCATGTCTGCGCGCATTAAATGATAATGGCGGCAACGGGAGCGGGGGATATCCATATGACAGGATATCATGAGAGCAGGATGATATTTGCAAATATTAGGTCGAGTTTCAATATCATCCTCCTCCCATATATTGGAATTGCTATCATGACAAGAATCAGGTGACAAAAGCACCTTTTGGTTATGTATGTTACCTCAGGAGGATATTTCGATGTATCGGGTGATGTTTCAAATATGATGATGACGAGACAAACTTACTTGTCTCTCTTTCGAAATATCGGGATGACGTCATCCTGATATTCGTTCTTAGTATCGGAAAGGCATCATGACGTTATCGTCATATTATGCGAACATGATCATGCTTTAGAAAATATCCTATCGAAATGTAAATGTGATGATGATGTCATCGTCATGTTTGTTCCTTCGTTTATCCGGTTTGGATGACGTCATCAGGATATTTGCTAAGGGTGATACTTTACGTCAGGAGGATATTAAGAAATATCGGGTTACATTCGAAAACATGACGCTTGCGATACAAAAGACCGCTTGACCGGAAGATTTACTACCACTTAAAGTTGACGTCCGGATATTTGAGCCGCATGACATATCAAGGATGTTTCAAATATGATGATGACGAGACAACATGACTGAGGTTATAAAATATGATCTTCCTCTTGCGAATATCAGGTTTGACCAAGACTTTGACTATTCATAACTTTCACATCCTGAGGAATATCTGGGTGATGTAAAAGGCAAACATGAATGGAATTTAATGCTCTTTCAGAATATGAGGTCACAGACATGAAATACAAATTTTGAAAAACTAACCTCATATTGGGGACTTACCTCATCCTAACTCTGCATGATCATGCACATGACTTACTTTTTTACCAAACTGCCAAAAAGCAGACAACACAAGCCAGGCCGAAAAGTTGGGTCCCTGTTTTGCCAAGTCAAAATGGGGTGTGTTGTGTAACCACACAACAGATACACAGGAAATGAACCTGATATACACCAGCGATATATGCATAGAATGTATATTCGCGATGTATGTTTACTGCTCACAAACTTGACATACAACGCCTCAATGCTTCTCGATATGCTTTGCGACATACACACTCAATAGACAACTGCGATACACACACGGAATGTATATCTGACATGCATTTGTGATATAAAGTAGAATTTCACCGATTTGGTTTGCTGAAAAACCTTGCGACTACATAGATATGTTTCCTCAACAACCTAACATAGATTTTAGACTTTCCCAACCTAGCACATGAGGATGCTAGGATCTTTCAATGCATCTGACATGTGATCTTGCAAACACAAATATGAATAGAACATAAAACAAAATGAAAACACTGTACAGTCATTCCACCGATTTCAAAGAACCAGTGAAATGGGCTAAGAACCCATTTCGGCTTCAAAACTGCAAATCAATTACACAATGAACTCGAATGCCAGAAAGATGTACAACACAAGATTTTATTATGCCTTTCAGAAAATGTATATGCACAGATGCTTTGTTTACTACTACAAACACTCTAATCAAATCTGAACTCAACTACAAATGATTGCAACTATCTATCATCATTCTCACAATCGATTTGATCTTAGGGTATTTATCTACTCACCATGCGTAGTACTGAATTGGCTCCAAGCGGCTGGGAGACTAGTCTAAGCGGCTGGGAAATCACAACCAACTAACAACCTCTAACTGTCTAACAACCTTCACGATTACAGCTCGACAAATGTCCTTGGGACTTACAACATAAACCTAAATACAACCTAAATTAATATGCATTGGTCAAACAGACCTTATTACATTGAATGGTCTTTTAGGACCTTATTGGAAACAACAAACATGAACATAAAATAGTTAAATGCCTCATGGAGGCCACTGTGGATTAGGTGCTCCTACATCACACTCCCTCGGTACCGCCACCATTTGACTAGCTTTTACTATGAGAGGAGTGACTGGGAGGTTGTCTCTACAAGGATATGGTTCATATGTTGCATTGGAGTCTAACTCACCCATGTTGTGTCTAATTCACCTTCTAAACAATACAAAATCTCCATGAGGTAAGCCCCCTTTGGGATCCCAAGCGAGAGTGGTAAATCATGCCTTCATGGTGCAACTTAGAAAAACTAATAATTTACTCGCCAAATAAAACTAAATCTATTATTTAATTATATGAGGAAAATTAAATGTAATTATTTCACCAACTATGCTCATTTTTCCACTATCAAAAAATGGTCCAAAGGATGCAACCACTTATAGTCTAAAATTATGAATAAATTTAAATTTTAAATTTTATTATTTTACTAGATTTAAAATAATTGATGCAATATACTTCTTTTTTTATCGGTGAATTTGGCCAAGGGGGGCATACCTATAAAAACAATATTTTTTTTTAATTATTGGGTTGCTCCAAAATGGAGGGCCATATATCAAAATGCATCAGACCCATAAACAGGGGTGCATTACTTTAAGTAAAAATCTCCCTAAACTTGGAATCTAACTAACTTAGTTTTGGGGTATTTACACCCTTTTTAGAGTGAAGTTGCAGGTGCATATTATGGAGGGAATTATCCCCTTTGCATGAAGCCTTATTTTTCTTTCTCACCTCTTCCCATTGTTCATTGATTTCTTCATTATTATGTGTCTTCAAGGAGGATTCAAGAGTTGAAGACATATTACTTCCTACCAACTTGGATAGTTGCCTATTTTGTGACATTGATTATTCCACCTCCTTTAGTTTTTTCTTGTCATGATTAGACATCTTGTCTCTATCCTACAATGAATCAAGTAAAGTTTCTTGATCTCTGATGGACTATCAATAGTACAATGATGAGGAGCAACATTTTTCCACCATGTGGCACAATGATTTGATTTAGATTTGGAGTTGGGGCATTCTACAACAAGATGGCCAGTGTTGTAACATCTCTGACAAAGAAAAGGTAATCCCTCATAATTCAAATATTGAGCCCAACTGCGACCATCTACTTTAAGGATTATTTCCACCAGAAGATCTTTTGAAGTGTCTAAATCTACCAATATGTGAGCAAAGGTTGTATGTATGAAATAAGAAGAATCATTGTCAATAGCCAGGAAATTACACAATGAATCACCAATAGCCTCAAAGCAAGATTCATCCTAGAAGTGAAGTGGAAGATTAGGGATTTGAACCCAAATAGGCTTAATAGCGAAAGATTCAATGGATGGATTGAAAATGGGGTGCCAGGGTTTTTTTTTAAAAAGATGTTGACCCCAAGCCCATAGATTGCATATAATAGCATTTTGATTTTCCACACTATCGAAGATCACAATGAAGAATCCACATGCACAGGGGTAGATTTTGAGTTTATCTTTTAAGATAGGCTACCAAGTGTCAGTTATCCATTAATTAAGGTCTAAGAGGCTAAGCCATAAATGGCTAAACCATCTAATTAACCCATGCTCTACAAAGAATGCTTCATTTCAACTATTTATTTCTTTGCATCATCACAAAAATTCAATTCTATGGGCTTACCAGTATATTGGATGGGCTTTCCAAGATCAGTTGCTCTACTACAAGTCTCCCTGGTTTTAGTCATTTTAGATTTATTTCTAGTCTTGGCAGTATCTGAATAAGACCTTTCTTCTATTTGAGCAGGGGCGCCCTTGGTAGATTTCCCATGTTCTAGCATCGTTGTGGCCATAGTCTCTGCATTATCCTTCCCCATGGCATTGTATCCACAATATCTATGTGAGTCAAGCCACAATCCAAGATCCTTCACAAATAGTGAATTAGAGGTGGGAGCAAGAGTTGGATCCCCAATCCGCAGAGAAGGACCATTTTTGTCTATAAAATCATAGCATATGGTACCAGAAGCTAATCCATAGAAAGTACTACCACCATCAATTCTAGCCACGATAGGAAGATTTTCCTCCAAACATGTGAATCTATTCAAAACTCTACCTTTAGGAGTCTTCAGCAGTGAGGCCATCCTCTTTTTTATTAATTGATGCATTATACTTAACTTATATTTAAATGTTTATTAAATATTTATTTAAAATGATTGTTTCTGATAAATCAGAAAATGGATTAAATTAATAAAATGGTAACATTACTTATTAATCTCTTACCTAAATTATTCATTTTACACCAAACTACTCACTCAGATCAAATTAAATTAAAACATTCAATTAGCAAATCAAAGTCTAAATTATAGATTATTGAATTATCCCACCTATTTAACTTACTCAAAGTATAATCAATAACTTAATATTAAATTAGGGCAACTCCAAACAACTTAAGATGTCACATGGTATAAATTATTATATTTACTTCTATCTTCTCATTTGCACACTCATTTCTTTGTGTTTTCCTTCTTCATGTTGCAAATATGGAGAGGGAGTTGTGGAAGAAATGTCTCTTAAGGAAGCCATGAAATCTCATGGCTGGATCTCACACTACCCTCCAGCTCCTTACCTTCATCTTCTTCTTATTTTAGTTTATCTTATCCAAGAGTTTGTTATTTTTATCAAACCCTAATTTTTTTATTTATTTCCTAGTTTAAAAAGCCTTGATCTTGTTTCTTTGTTTATTATTTTACAAATCTACAAGTTTCCTATTGTTATTTTTCCCTTATCTTGTAGATCTCATCCCTTAATGTGTAACATCCCAACTGGAATATTAGATAAAACTTAATCATAATTGAGCAAATATTCACATTTTTTTAACAAATTAAGAGAAAATTCATAATCAATATATTACATTTGTAATATCCAAGAAATAATGTACATATTTCAAAAGAAGGTCGCTTCACCTACAACTAACAAATTGCACATAACAATTGGTCATTTTTCTTACGACTTACGATTTTATCAATATCATTTATAAAATAAGCAATGTGTTCATGTTCACAAGTATTCGGCAATCAACTATAGGAGAGAGAGAGAGAGAGAGCATCACCCTAGTGCTTTTCCTCCAACCACAAACCGGTAGTCCCCTGCACACCTTCCTTTCCAAAAGTGGCCCTTTCCCTCACAAGCGTAATAGATAATGAGAATCAACTGATTCCATATGCCTTTTGAGAACTAGTGATGTGTCCTAGCTAATGACAATCAGGTTTACAACTCTAGTCTAGCTCTATCTATGTATGATCCATTTTGATTGTTCAGCTATCCGGTACACTATGAACCGACAATGCAAGCAGTGACTTTTGCATTACTTGGGCTGAAGTTTCATATATATAAATAGTCATATGTTCACTCACTCATTTCTTGACTTGGAGAAAACATTCTTACTAATCATTCATTTCTTTATACATAACAACTCTCTTTATCTTGCTTATACCACATTAGTCATAAAGACTTATATCTTTATCTACGAATCTTCCTTGACATGTCTAGGGTGTGAGCTTAGATGATTGGTGTAAACATATATTGAGCCCTCTATGCATCCTTGCAAACATCTATGACATCTTGTCATCTACTAGATGGCTTGTTCACCTAATCTCATGCTCACCTAAAATCAGCTACACATACAAGGTTGACACTTAAGCCTTATAAATTATCAAATAAAGACTCTATCTGACTTAAATCATATTTGACTCATAATATGTCAATAATGAGCTATAAATGGGTAATCATGTGAAATAAATACTTCTCTTAATGTATATCAAAGATAGAATTCCAAATATCACAATAGTCTAAATCTTGACTTATCATTGGCATAAAGAGTGTTTCTAAAGACAGTCTTATGGCTATACTAAGCTTAAAATTAGATAAAAGAATATCCTTCCACCAAAACTAGGATATAAATAATTCGGGATAATAATATCTACTAATAACTCAAATTTCCTTTATATTTCTATTGAAATAACATTCTAATGTCAAGTGTGTCTACACTATGACTTTGTCTCTTTTACTAGCTTTAAAAGATTTCCAAACACACTCATAACCTTCTTAATCTACTACTGCTAAGAAAGGTTTACTTTTATGAATGACCTCTTCTTGGGTCCTTCATTAAATCTACTATCAACCTTTATTAAATTTCCAAATATGAACTCAGTTTCATATAACAGTCGATATTTATATAAATTTGGCCTATATTTTCCACCATCGACCTCCATATGGTATCACATTCAGCCTTAATATAAAATACAGTTGATCTGAGTAATAATAACAATTGGCCTTAAACTATCATAGTCAGCCTTAACTTATAAAACATTTGGTCTTGACTATCTCAGCCAACCTTAACATATATAACATTCAGCCTTGACTATTATAGTCAACCTTAACATATAAAACCATTTAGCCTTGACTATTACTGTCAACCTTAACATATAAAACCATTCGGCCTTGACTATCACAGTCGGCCTTAACATATAAAACATTTGGCCTTGACTATTACAATCGGCCTTAACATATAAAATATTTGACCTTGACTATCACAGTCAGCCTTAACATATAAAACCAGTCGGCCTTGACTATTTCTACTTCTACTCTTCTATTAACGCTTCTATCTATTATTTGATTTCACAATCCTTAGACTGCTAAAATATATATACACAATGAATAACATAACTTCTAAGTAATCCTAACTCTTCCTTTATCCAAGACACAATACATAATATACAGAATTAATCTCCTATTTAGGATAAACGGTGACATCTTTGTATAAAAATATTACTTTGCAATTCAACGAATATAAGGAGATATCAATGTATCTATATCATTATCTTCAATGGTATTTGATCAACTTACCTGTAATAATACTATAGGCAGCACGCTAGTAATATATTTCTTTGTCTTGTGTTCCCTATCCTTCGAGTCTCTTTTTCAAAGTATCTCCTCCCTCCCTTGATCTTGAGTCGGCCTTCATAGATATGGGTGCTTAATTAATGCACCACTACCACACCTTCTCTATATCCCCGCAGTCTCTCAACATGCAGAAGATAATGGAGAGTGTGGAGAGTATGGAGCTATTGCTTCTCTCCCCTCTCCTAAGCATCTAGGGAGTTCACTTAGAAGCAGAAGAAGACTTTTACCTAACTCAACATGATTTTAACTATAACTATAATAATAATAACTTTGTAGATAGACAATAATATACTTATCCATTAGATGTCGATACTACATATTTTCGAACACTAAATGTGTTCATCTGAAGCACAATTATTGATGGAGAATTCCTGCAAGTCGACTAAGATCTTGACAACAAAATCAAACATGTTTAGTCGATTTACACATGTCATCTAATATTCTATAAGTATACACCAAGTTCTATCAGAAAATGAAAAGGATTCTACCATTCATCTTAATGACGATGTAATTAACAAGAAAAAACATGGTCTCTCTACTAAGTATATGTGTGTGTGTGTGTGTGTATTTCCAGATGGCATAAGGATCGTTGAATTCACATGAACTAGTATTTTCTCCATGGTGATACTCTCTCTCTACTCATATCAAAGGGAAAACAACATTGTTCATGTATCCACCTCAGTTTCATGAGGGTAGTTAGTCCATTTCATTATTTAACCACATGATCAATAATGATGTCATAAACATTTATCCTTTGCATATAAACTAATATAAAGCACACATTTTTCCATCTTTACTATAATCATAATATTTTCTCTGACTAACTATCTATCTTTTGGAAAATAAAGTAAATAAATACATTAGTTTAAAAATGGGGTGTGACATATCACCCCCTTAGAGATCATCATCCTCGATGATTAAGTCCAAACCAAAAATAAATACTTCAAACATGTTTTTGTACATCATGCTATATAAAAAATGTGGAAACTTTTAATATATATCATTGTAATCCTCCCAGGTAGCATTTTCCTCTGAATATTAGTCCCATCAGACCTTGCACTGGGTAACCTCTTTGTTACACAGGCAAAGCTTATGTACTTCAAGCACTTTGACAAAGCTCAATCATGACCACCCCTGGATCGCATACCTAAAGAGCATTCCAATCAAGTATATGATTAGATCCTGATACATATTTCTTCAAATATGACACATGGAAAACATCATACATTCTAGCAAGGGCTAGTGGTAGAGCTATCTTGTAAGCAACTGGATTAACCACTTCTAGGACTTCAAAAGGCCAAACATATCTAGGTGCTAGTTTGGAAGACTTTCCAAACTTAATTGGGCTCTTATGTGGTTTGAGACTTAAGAAAACTTGATCTCCTACTAAAAATTATCAGGGTAATCACTTGGCATCAGCATAGCTTTTTTGCCTATCATTTGCTTTTGCTAATCTTTTCCTAATCAACTTTACTTGCTCTTTAATTTCCTAAAGCATTTCAAGCCCAAGGCAAATCTTATCCTCTAGCTTATCCCAGCTTATAGGAGTTTGACACTTCCAGTTGTACAATTCTTTGAATGGAGCCATCTTAATTACAAAATGATATGAATTATTATATGCAAATTCAATCAAGGGAAGGTACTCTTCCCACTTATATTGCTGATCCATGCAATACATTCTTAACAAATCCTCCAGTATTTGATTTACTCTCTCGGTTTGTCCATCCATTTCTGGATGATAGGCTGAGCTTATATTCAATTGTGTTCCCAAAGCTAAGATTTTCAAAACCTTAAAGTTATCTGAGCATCTCTATCCAAAATTATCTTCTCTAGAATTCCATGCAACTTGAAAATTTCTTGCATGAACTTCTTGTCCAAGATGGGTGCTCCATCTATAAAATTACCAGGTATAAAATGAGCTACCTTAGTAAGTTTATCCACTACCACAAGAATAGCATCATGCTTGTAGCGGGACACAGGTAATCCTTGGAAAAAACCCATACTAATAACCTTCCATTTCCATTCTGGTATATCATGAAGATACAAAAGTCCTGCTAGGTGTTGGTGTTTAGCCTTAACTCGCTGACACTCCAAGCATCCTGCCACAAGTCTTGTAGCATCATTTTCATTCCCTTCCAAAAATATAAGGGTTTCACATTAGCTAACAACTTTGTCACTCTAGAGTGACTTGAATATGGTGCAGAATGCACTTCTTTCCACACAATTCTTCTTAAATCTCCTTGATTTGGAACATAAATTCTATTATTGAATCTCAATAACCCATCAGGTTCAAAATAAAATCCATCGTACCTTGTATCTTGAGGATTTTTTGTTAGAGATTTCAAAATTTTCTCATAATATTCATCATCGGTCAAATTTTTCAATATCTAAGCTCTAAAATCATAATGCACTGCTACTATTGCCGATATGTGCCTTCTTCAACTCAAGGAATCAACCACTCTATTTTCCTTACCTTTAATGTAATTAACCTCAAAATCATAATTAGAGATGAGTTCTAACTATCTTCTTTGTCAAATGTTGAGGTTAGGTTGCGTGAAGATATACTTCAAACCTTGATTATTAGATTTCAATTCAAATTGCTTCCCCAACAAATAATGCCTCCATACTTGGAGAGCATGCACAATTAATGCTAATTCCAAATCATGAGGGGCATACTTTTACTCATAAGGTCACAACTTCCTGGACTCATAGGCTACAACCTAATCTTCTGGCATGAGCACTCCTCCTAACCCTTCTCCTGAAGCATCAGTCACAACAACGAAATGACCCTCTGGGTCTAGTACTCTAAGAATTGGTGTTGAAGTTAAAAAAGCATCTTCACACTTATCAATACATTCAAATATCTTTCCTTTTCTTTGCAAGGAAGTGATAGGGTGAGCAATTCTATAAAAGTTCAAAACAAACTTCCTAAATACCCTGCTAATCTCATAAAACTACGTACTTCATGCATGATGAGTGTCAGGTAGCACCCATGATAATACACCTTTTTACCTCTCTTTTTCTTCCTTATTATTCCATTGTCCTGATGATTGCACCAAAGTAGATTGACAAGATTTGTTCTAATTATGTTAATAAGAGATGAATTACCTAAAATCATGATTTTTTATTGAGGACTAATGTGCATTAAATTAATGGAAATATGCAGAAATTCTCTCTTTTTGAATCTACAGGTGCAGGTGTTCGGGCAAAGACAATTTTGAGCATCTCCAGAGGTGGTCCTAATAATCTCCAGAGCTGACATAAGGATACCACACCAGTCTCCAATGTTTTCCAATATGATTGGAGAGATTTTGAGATAAGGGGGTGAATCATCTCTAGAGTTGGACTAAAGTCATAAGCATATCTTCAGAGCTAGATAGAAAGTCACGAGCATATCTCTGGAGCTGCAGACAAAAGCACACACCTCCAGAGCCTCCTTAATACAAATGCAGATTTCTAGTGCCGCTGCCAGTCAACACTTCTAGTGATAATTGGAGTGCTCCAAGGATTACTCAATCAGCACCTGAGTAATCGAATGAAGACTCTAGTTAACTGCTAGAAGTTTTATTTCTCTTTTTGATTTTGCCTGAGTTCTCGATAAACTGATTAAGTACCTATATTTCAAGGCCTCGTTGCCCAGTTGTATTTGAAACTAAGACTTAGATTTAGTGTGACTGTTGTTCCACTAAAATCTATTTTAATTGCATGATTTTACTCTGTAGTTAAACAGTTGATAGAATAAGAGATTGATGCTATCTTATAGATAAACTAGTAGTTAGAATAAGTGATATCTCATCGTTGGATTTGATATAAATATATAAGGTAGAAGCAAAAGAAGATATGGATTTTTATTATTGTAATCTCATTTTGATATAGATACTTTTCTTAATACAAAAGGATACTGATGGGATTGGACTAAAAGAGAATTGTGATATTATATTCCTGTGCTGATTCATTGCCTTAGTCTTCAGTCCTAAGAGTAAGGAGCAAGGGCCCACTCCCACCATCAAGGCAGAAGGCTAGTATTTGTTTATTTGTTATTCTATTTTAGATTCTGTTTAGAAAGATAGTTACTATTTTCTCATAGATAAATGTATGTTTCAATTGTATGGATTAGTATAGATCTACATTAGAAATTCATTGTTTCAACTTTGTTTCCAGCATTCCTAGAATTTATTTCCATAGCGGATAGATCAATAGCATTAGTTTCCTCAATCAGTAGAGATCATTAGAGTTAGTTAAATAGACTGGCAACTATAGGATTCCTAATTGCAGATAGCCAAGGACACAGCCCTGGATTTGACACATCAAAATATTATTAAATGCCAAGGACCAATGACCCTTGTCATTTTTTGCATCGTTGCCAAGGACCTCTATGTTAATTAGGGAAACTTAGTTAAATAGTTTTAGGATAGATTGAATCTGTATGGTTAGAGCTAGGGATTCAAAAGGAAGATACATAAAACAGACACCCCAGCAACAAACTATAGGAGAAAGCAGTAGGGTCGCACAAGATCTTGTTGAAGAGAGACACCTAGAACCTACCTTGGAAACTGCACCTCAACTGAATAATCCCTCAAATCCTCCAAGTCCTCCACTCGCTAAATATATCCAAGAATTGCAAGAAAGATTCTAGGAAGATCCTTTGACAGTAACTAATTCCTCATAACCTCACACTAAATCTCAAAGAGAAGAACCAGTATCAGTCATGGATGATAATCATGAAGAGGAGGATAATCAGGCTCCAAGAACCTTCTCATATTACATTATTCTGGCTACTAGAGATAATGCCCCTATGAAGAACATTTCACCTTCACATTTGTTAAATTTTAGGGGTCTTGCTTCTGAGGATCCAGATCAGTTTTTGTTTGATTCAAAGTGGTATGCTAGACTTACGATTATGGATCAGATAATAAAAAACTCAAACTGTTTCCCTCAACTCTAAAAGATTCTACAATGAGATGGTTCATGGGTTTGCCCCAAAATTCTATCCATTCCTAGGAACAAATGGAGATAGAATTCTTGGGAAAATACTAGGACTATTGTAGAGTCAGTGATAAAAATGAGGAATTATTCAAAATTAAATAGAGAGAGGATGAGACCTTAGAGGACTATGTGGATAGATTCAACTTCTCTTTGAGAAGGTATGGCAACCCTGTGAATCACTCTTTGGCCAGAACCCTATTTATAAAAGGATTAGACAAAGAATCAAAACAGGCATTGGATCTTATGGATCAGATAATCAAAAACTCAAACTGTTTCCCTCAACTCTAAAAGATTCTACAATGAGATGGTTCATGGGTTTTCCCCAAAATTCCATCCATTCCTAGGAACAAATGGAGATAGAATTCTTGGGAAAATACTAGGACTACTGTAGAGTCAGTGATAAAAATGAGGAATTATTCAAAATTAAACAGAGAGAGGATGAGACCTTAGAGGACTATGTGGATAGATTCAACTTCGCTTTGAGAAGGTATGGCAACCCTATGAATCACTCTTTGGCCAGAACCCTATTTATAAAAGGATTAGACAAAGAATCAAAACAGGCATTGGATCTAATGGGAAAATAGAATATCAATAAAATGGATATGCCTGCTATAGAAGAACTCTGCAGGAACTATTCTAGAACCCAAGATGGAGTGAGAACACCCAAATCTTTCAAAGGGAAGAATGAAATTGGATAGTTAATGGAGGAGAATGCAAATCTTAAAATAGATATTCTAGTCCAATTGAATACCACATTAGATAGGATTCAGGAAAAAACTAAAACTAATCACAGCAGAACAACTGAACCACTCTCCATATATTGTCCTAGGTGTAGAAACAAACACCTGTTGAGAGAATTCCCTTTAGATAAATTAGAGATCTATCAGATCTGTGACAGGGAACATCCTACTAGTCAGTGTGATCAGCTACCATCCTTAAAAAGGCTAAGTAAAAAGAATGTCATTATAGAGGAGGAGTTGAACTATGTAGGACAAAAACAAGCTGGGAATTTCCCTTATAATCAGTATCCAAACCAGGCTTCTTATAGGGGTCCTAATTGGGGAAATAATCAATGGAATCCAACTTGGCATGGGCCTCAAAATATTCCTCCTTGGGGACCACAAGATTGGTTGAACCAACAATGGCAGAACCAACATTGGCAAAATCAGCGTTGGGGGAATCAACAATGGCCACAACAGTTAGGATCACAAAACATGCAACCTCATTGGGGTCCTCAACAAGGATATAATCAACAATACCAAGGACAACCTCAAAGTTTCCAACCTCAACAACAAGCATTGCTAACTAGACCCCCCAACACACAAGGACAGTCACAAAAGGAACCAGTTAGCTAACCACCTTTACCAACCCAACCTATACTAAACCCATGAAATTAACAGGGAGCAGTTGTTTACATGACAGAATAAGAAAACATAGTTGGTATTAATGTCACATATTCCAATAATCTCTAGTTGTGTTCTAGGAAAGCACTTCCAAGACCATCTCCTCCAAATATAATGAAGTAACCACTGATGAGAAACCTAAAAATTCATCCACTCAACTTCAAAAGGAGATTACTATCAAAAAAGTGCTAAAAGAACCATCCTTGGATAACTCCAGAGTTCCTCCCAAAGGAACAGCTCCGGAGAATGTTCCTGGAAACAATTCTGCTAAGAACTCCAGAGTTGCTCTGGAGATAGAAAAACCAGCACCATACCCAAAATAGCTCAAACAGCATGTCCCTCAAAAAAAGGTCTTACAAAAACAAGTCCAATCTACCCTAGAATTAGAACTTTTACAAGAAATTAGACAATTGAACATTGAAATTCCGCTCCTACAAGCAATTAGGAATGTGCATGAACTGAACCAATTCATTAAACAACATTGTGTTAAGACCCAGGGCAGGAAGAAAAACTTTCCTTCCACCATTCAGGTGGAAGGAAAAGTAGTAGACCTCCTAATGGGAGAAATGCTCCTCCCAAAATATGGAGATCCTGGGAATCCTGTCATAATTGTTTACATCTCAGGGGTAGAAATATCTAATGTTTTGGTTGATTTGGGAGTAGCAATAAATGTAATGATAGTTCACACAATGGACAAATTATCCCTAATAGGTATCCAATCCACGTCCACAATCCTTCAACTCGCTGACCAGTCGGTACCTATTCCAAAAGGGGTGATAACTAATGTTCTAGTTGTGATAGAATCATGGGAATTCCCAGTAGACTTCCTAATATTAGAACCTAGAAACCAGTGGAATGCATATCCATTGATATTAGGAAGACCATGGCTAGCTACAGCAGCAACATCTATTGACTGTCGAACATGGGATATGGTAATTTCTAATGAGAGAGATTTGAAGAAAATATCTTTGTATCCTCCAACTAAACCATCAATACATTATTCAGGAAGAGTATGGGTAGATGAGTTGAATAACATGGAAAACGGTGCCTTAGTAGCTATGGTTACCAGCAAGGAACATTTGGGTGAGTTAGAAGAAGAAATCCACTATGATACAATAGAAGATATCACCCACATTCTTATTAACGAGTATATAATGGAGCTAGTCCAAGATTTAAAAAGAGAAATTCTCACTTCTACTTATTGTACCCTAGCAAATACCATTCCTTGTGGAGAGACCTTTTACAGAGACTTAGCCATATTCCACATGTTGCTTCCACATTCTTGTCCCCTCAATACCATGACTCCAGGATATGGATTGAATACATCTATGGATCAGATCACAAAACAAGTCATGATTTTACCTAGGAAAACATTGAATATCAACACCTAGTTAGCAAAAAAATAGGAAGAAGCACTTCTCAAACTTCTAATTTCCCATTCAGCAGCTTTTGGTTGGGAATACCAAGATATGAAGGGAATCCCTCCTAAGATCTATACTCATCATATATATAGTGAAGATGTCAAACCTATCAAACAACCCCATAGAAGATTCAATCTTGCTTCAAAAGACATTGTTAAGACTAAAATAGAAAAATTGCTGCAAGTAGGGTTTATATATCCAATCTCAGATAGTCAATGGGTCTCACCCTTAGTCATAGTGCCTAAAAAGAATGGGAAGTGGAGAGTGTGTATTGACTATAGAGAGCTAAACAAATCCACAAAGAAGGACTACTTTCCTTTACCATTCATTGACCAAGTGCTAGACAACCTTGTAGGGAGAAAGTACTTCTCATTCCTGGATGGGTTCAGTGGATATAACCAAATCCAAGTAGCACCTGAAGATCAAGATAAAACCACTTTCACTTGTTCTTGGGGAACTTTTGCCTACAAAGCTCTTCCATTTGGACTGTGTAATGCTCCACTACATTTCAGAGGCTTTTTTTCGCCATTTTTGCTGAATTAGCTAATGAGTGCATGGAAGTCTATATGGACGACTTTACTATGTATGGGGACAACTTTGAAGAAGCTCTCATAAACCTAGAGAAGGTACTAAAATGCTGTGAAAAAAATTGACTATCCCTGAGCCATGAAAAATGCTTTATGATGGTAGAGGAAGGAATTGTATTGGGACACCAAATCTCAGTAAATGGGATCAAAGTAGACAAAACAAATAGAAGTGATCAAACAGTTACCCTCACCTAAAAATCAAACAAACGTTAGAATTTTTCTAGGTCATGCAGGCTACTATAGGAGATTTATAGAAAATTTCAGTAGAATAGTTGCTCCTATGTTTACCTTGCTTAACAAAGACACAGAATTCTTATGGATAGAGGATTGTCAATTAGCATTTGAAACCCTTAAGGAGAAACTTATTGTCGCTCCTATTTTAAGAGGACTTAATTGGACTCTGCCATTTCATATACAAATTGATGCTTCAAATGAGTCTATTGGAGCAATCTTAGGACAAAAAGAGGAGGGAGAAGATATGCATGCCATTTACTACATCAATAAAAACCTTACCTCTACAGAAATAAACTATACCACAACTGAAAAAGAATTCTTGACAGTCATATATGCTATAAACAAATTCAGGCATTATATCACTAGATACAAAATATTTGTATATACTAATCATGCAGCCATCAAATACTTAATGAATAAGCCAGTAGTAGGTGCAAGGATAATTAGTGGTTATTACTATTGCGAGAATTTGACATTACCATAGTTGATAATCTAGGAAAATTCAATTTGGTTGCTGACTTTATGTCAAGATTGCATACAGGTGGAGAGAACCAACTAGTGGAGGACAAATTTCCAGATGAACATCTTGTTGCTATTTCCTCTACTGCACCTTGGTTTGTAGACATAGCTAATCTCTTAGCTACAAGCTTGTTTCCATCCCATTTTACCTCAAAACAAAAGAAGCACTTACTAAAAGAAATCTTATCTTACAAATGGTTAAATGGTTTACTATTTAAATGTGGTCCTGATTTCATTTTACACAGGTGTCTAAAAGCTGATGAAATTTTTGATGTCTTAAGGGCATGTCATGATGAACCATCTAGTGGGCATTATTCCTCACACAGAATCATCCATAAAATTCTAGGAGCTAGTTGCTACTGGCCCTCTATTCATAAGGATACCAAGAAGTATGTGCAGCAGTGTGATCAATGCCAAAGGATGGGACAACCAACCTTCACCCACCAAATGTCACTTCATCCTCAAGTAATGTTGGAACCATTTGAGCAATGGGTCCTAAATTTTGTGGGACCAATTTCTCCACCATCATCAAGTAAACAGTACATTCTGGTATGCACAGACTATGTAACTAAATGGGCTGAGGTTCAGGGATTGCAGTTTGCAAGAGAAGAGAAAGTTGTTGATTTCCTTTATAACATAATTTTCTTAAGGTTTGGAGCCCCAAGATCAATAGTTTTAGACAAAGGACCTCAGTTCACTTCCCAGGTAATCAAAGCATTCATAGACTTATATCAAGTTAAGCACAGGAAATCTTCACCTTACCATCCCCAAGCCAATGGGCAAGTAGAGGTGACTAATAGGGAACTAGAGAATATCCTAACAAGGACAGTGGCCATGAATAGGAAGGATTGGGCTAATAGATTACTTGAAGTAGTTTGGGCTTACAATACCAGTTGGATGTCCAAAACCAAATTCTCACCATATGAATTGGTTTATGGAAAGAAACCCATTTTGTATATAGAATTTGAACTACAGACACTCAAAACTTCATTAGATAGTGGTCTACCATTGTCTATAGCACAACAAAATAGGATTCTTCAACTCAATGAGTTGGATGAAATCCATACATAAGCCATACAACAAACAAAATTTGTTCAATATCAAAGGAAATAATGGCATGACCAACACATCAAAAGGAGGACATTTCAGCAGGACGATTGGGTTCTCCTATATGATTCCAAGTTCAAGGAGTTCAAAGGGAAGCTACAAACTCATTAGATAGGTCCTTATTAGATAAAGGAAGTTTTTGAAAACAGAACAGTTTTGCTAGAGCCCATTGATGGAAGCACATATTCATTCTTAGTGAATAGCCACAGAATTTGACTCTATAAAAGGTCATCAACTAAGGAGGAATTTATCAAGGATTTGTGCTTGGTTACAGGGGACACATCCTCTATTATAGATTAGACTAAAAAAAGGGGGAAGGTTGAAAACCAGCAAATGGCTTCCTTCTTAAAGAAAAGAAAAAAGAGAGAGAAAAGATGGAAACCAGTAAATGGCTATCTTTATTGACCAAGGGGATTGAAAACTAGTAAATGGCATTTCCCTTCGTCTTGCCAGATTGGAATAATCAAGATACAGAGGTAATCAGGTGCCAAGAGTTACTAAAACACATCTCCGTAGAAAACTAGGAGCACCTTCGACACTTCACAAACTAGGAGTACCTCCGGCGCTTCACCAATAAAGAACCATTTTAAAATATAAAAAAATAAGGATGGGACCTACCTCTCCAGGTAATAAAGTGGAGACATCATTTGATGAGGTCATCATGACTCATCCTCCACTCTATGACATAAATAATGATGAAGTCAGCATGCATATCGTCGGCAATCAAAAAGCCGTCACTTTCACATACGCAAGTCATCATGGATTGCTTTAACAATGTCACCTGACAACATGTCATTCCCAGACCACTCAATGGGAATAATTGTAGAATATGTGACAACAAGAATGCCGACGCCAATTCAAAGCCTCGAAGGAGCTGCTCATGTGCTAGGTCATATCAGATCTTATTTAAGTCTCAGCGTTGCAGCCAAGTACATCGGGCCATCATCACTAAGAGTGATTCAGGTAATTCTCTTTAATTAAATTAATTAGTAACTGTCTTGTCAGTTCTATTTTTAGGTGTCGTTATTGTGACCCATCTCCCTGCCATTATTTCCTTACTTAACTCATGCATGTCATCATATTTGCCACATTGTCGACCTGTCTACAAAGTGTCACATCACTCCACTACAATTATGACTACATATCCATGTTAAACCAGTCTCAAGCTTCCTTCCCATAATCTAAGCGGTAAAAAAATCAACATATCAATCCCAATTCAAAGATTGCAGAATTCTCCAAAATCTTTGAGTGAAATATTCAAGTCTACTACCACAGTCCTCGTAGAGAAAAAAGAGAAAAAATAGACCACAGAGGGAATCAATAAGAACTTTAGCCAGAGGAGGTGGAATAGGACAGGAAGATGGGAGTGAAAAAGAAGTCAAAGCCAAAGAATATAACAAGCCTTCTCCAAGATCAAGTTGTAGCAGACATCTTAAGGAATGCAGGGTGGTTAGAATTTTTGAAGAAATTTGAAGGCTTTTAGGAGGATATTGTGGATGATTTCCTACGTAACATAAAAGATAATCAAACAATTGTGAGAGGGGTTCATGTCAATGTCTCTTCCACCATTATCAATCATATCTCAGGGCTACCAGAACAAGGTGAGAGGTTTTACCATTTAAAAACCCTATATGTTGATTTGATTAAAAATTTCTTTGAGGATGGTGAACCTAAAATACAATTACATTTAAGCAAAAATGAGGTTAAAGGAATTGTTAGGTCTTCACTTCCACAACCATGACAATCTGTAGCTATGTGGTTGATGAAATATTTTACATGTGATGGCCAATTCTCTATAGTTTTAGGACCAATAATGAAAATGTTAATTTTTTTGAGGCATGGGAATGCCCATCTAGAATTTAGTATAAGCATCCCAAACTTTCTATATTCTACCATTAAAGCCTCTGCAAACAAGTATCAATAGGGGAAAGGTCCTATGAAAAACATGGCTTCATTTTCTTAATTTTAAAACATCACTTTCTGTCCCAACCTGATGGGGAAGCTTTATGGGAGACATTTTTAGAGAATAAACCACAGGGCAGAACACTAGAGAGAGCACAGGGAATGGATGAGACTTCCTCTACCTAGTAGGAAGAGGAAGCAATACCTTCAACTTCCTCTCCAGCTACTAAGAAAGATAAAGGTTAGAAACCAACAATGGAGGAAACTTCATATGTTGCCCTTGTTACTGGCAAAAAGAGGAAAGTGAAGGAAGTTGTGGATGAAGTCTCAGTTGCCTCAGAACAGCTAAAGGAACCTATTATAGAATAAACCCCCTTTATGACTCACTCAGCAAAATGGAAGATGACCCTGGCTAAGAAATCTATTCCAACCAAACAAACAGGGGAAGCAGTTGTTATAGAGGAGGAAATTATTCAGACCTCTACCTAGACTTCTGACCCCAAGAAGCAAAAGAAGAAGACAAGGTAGGGTTAGAAAACAAAGAGGACTTCAAAGAAAAATGATTCCAGCATACACTACTGGGCTGAGGAAGAATCTCATGATTTAGATGAAATTCCTCTAGTTAGGAAGAAGAAACAAAGAGAAGTGGCTAAGGAAGCTTCCCCAAAACCATCTATTCATCAAAGTTCTTGTATTTCAACTCCACAACATTCCCCTACTCTGGAGATAGAACAGAGACACACTTTCACTATTTCCTCAAACTCTAAGGATAATGTACCTGCTACAGAGGCACCTAACCCACCTGTGCTATGGAGAAGCAAGAGAAAAAGGCAACTCACTCAAGCTGAAAAGATACTGCTCTCTTGGCTAAGGTTTTCTTGGGTTTCAGAACTTCTATGGATGAGGTTGGACCTTCATCAACACCAATAATTGCATAGATAAATCAAGAGGAAGCTCAGGATAAGGATATTGTACGGGAAGTTGAAAAAGGGCAAGTTGATGCAACTGACAATGAAGAGCAAAGAGCCATGGAAAACCCTGAAGTGGAACAAACAGGAGTAGAAATAGGGACTTATTCTCACCCCTTTGATCAAGAGGATGTGGAGATTCCAAAGGAACAACTATTGCTAGAGGAAATAGATAATCTAAAGAGATTATTGAAGGAAAAAGAAATGGAATAAAAATAGATGATTGAAGGACTGCAAGCAGAACTCTAGGACAAACAGAAGATAA
This sequence comes from Cunninghamia lanceolata, assembly GCA_027924645.1. Lineage (NCBI taxonomy): Eukaryota > Viridiplantae > Streptophyta > Pinopsida > Cupressales > Cupressaceae > Cunninghamia > Cunninghamia lanceolata. Next base: position 10,711,263 of record BSBN01000082.1, on the reverse strand, counting down.
TTCAAGAGAAAGAGGTAGAAATTAGAGACAAAGAAATAGAGGCAACCCAAAGTATCAAGGAAAAGGAAGAAGAGGCAGCACAAAATATTTATGATCTTATGAAGGATCGAGACAATAGTCTCACAATAATTGCAACACTTGTTGAAAAAGTACAAAGTCAAGCCAAACAATTAATGTGGGCCAATGACAGGATAGATGATCAAGAAAATACATTCAGGAGTTTATTGGCATAGTGGCAACCATGGAACAGGGGATGTAAACAGATCCATACTTAGGACCAATTCCAATAGATATCCCTAAGGCCCTGTTTCATTGGGAAAGAAGATGTAGGGAATATGAGGCTTCTAAACCAATGCTGCAATTACAAAGGGTAGTGACTGCCATGTCACAAAGAGTACAAACTTTGGAGAAAAAGGCCCTTCAGGTAGCTTCCATTTCATCTGAGATCCTATCTTGCACACCCCCGAGTGGAAGTTATGCTTTATTTTTACAAGAAATAATCCTATAGAGAAAGATATCTTTGGTTTTGTCTAATTTAACTGAGGACATAGAGATAGGAGCAGGTTTCATGGAGGCATACATGAAAAGTCCTGATGAGGATAAAGATTTTCTATGTGAGCTATATTTGCATGGTTTTTTCATCGATGATCATACCTTTGTTATCAACTATTTTGTAGGAGAATGCCAACTCAGGGCATTCATGTCACTGATGAGAAATCATCAGATTTGGAATGAAAGGTTGGAGGCTTATATAAAGAAGGATGTAGAAACAAGCCTTTTCATCAGAAGGAATGTCCAAATCCCAATGCTTTTAAGATTCATTTTAGGGCAAGCATTTATTCCCCAGAAGGTAAGACTAAGATTTTATCTTTATATCTAAAACATCTGCAGGAATGTTCCATTGATTTTGGTCTCCTCATAAATAGTTTATCTAATCAAATGCTTCCAGTGGCAAAGAAAAGGTGGAACACTTTAACTCCAGAACAAAAGATGAGAGAAGTGTTGTCCCCTACCAACCTAAGGTTGTTTATGAGGAAGGCCAGGACAGTGTCCAAATTGATGGATAAATACCAACTGGAGTGGATAGGTAGCCATTTCAGACCTCCTCTCATTATTGAGCCACTACCTATCTGGGCTAAACAAATGGAAGATGCCAAATTTCAAGAATGGATGAAGCAGGTTGATCAATTTAGAGGAAATGGTAATACAAACCGCACCACTTGGCACACTTTTGCAAATGACTTCAATTTGACTAATAGAATATTCCACCTAAATAAGTCCATATTATGAAAAGCAGGAGGACCTACTAACCTTTAAGTCTAGGGGGATGATGAGTGCCAGGTAGCACCCATGATAATACACTATTTTACCTCTCTTTTTCTTCCTTCTTATTCCATTGTCCTGATGATTGCACCAAAGTAGATTGACAAGATTTGTTCTAATTATGTTAATAAGAGATGAATTACCTAAAATCATGATTTTTTATTGAAGGACTAATGTGCATTAAATTAATGGAAATATGCAGAAATTCTCTCTCTTTGAATCTACAGGTGCAGGTGTTTGGGCAAAGACAATTTTGAGCATCTCCAGAGGTGGTCCTAATAATCTCTAGAGCTGACATAAGGATACCACACTAGTCTCCAATGTTTTCCAATATGATTGGAGAGATTTTGAGATAAGGGGGTGAGTCATCTCTAGAGCTGGACTGAAGTCATAAGCATATCTCCAGAGCTGGACAGAAAGTCATGAGCATATCTCTGGAGCTGCAAACAGAAGCACACACCTCCAGAGCCTCCTTAATACAAATGCAGATTTCCAGCGCCACTACCAGTCAACACTTCCAGTGATAATTGGAGTGCTCCAGGGATTGTTCAATCAACACCTAAGTAATCAAATGAAGACTCTAGTTAACTGCTAGAAGTTTTATTTCTCTTTTTGATTTTATGTGAGTTCTCAACAAACTGATTAAGTACCTATATTTTAGGGCCTTGCTGCCTAGTTGTATTTGAAACTAAGACTCAGATTTAGTGAGACTGTTGTTCCACTAAAATCTATTTCAATTGCATGGTTTTACTCTGCAGTTAAACAGTTGATAGAATAAGAGATTGATGCTATCTCATAGATAAACTAGTAGTTAGAATAAGTGATATCTCATCGTGGGATTTGATATAAATATATAAGGTAGAAGCAAAAGAAGATATGGATTATTATTATTGTAATCTCATTTTGATATAGATACTTTTCTGAATACAAAAGGATACTGATGGGATTGGACTAAAAGAGAATTGTGATATTATATTCCTATGCTGATTCAATGCCTTAGTCTTCAATCCTGAGGGTGAGGAGCAAGGGCCCATTCCTGCCATCAAGGTAGAAAGCTAGTATTTGTTTATTTGTTATTCTATTTTAGATTCTATTTAGAAAGATAGTTATTGTTTTTTCATAGATAAATGTATGATTCAATTGTATGGATTGGTATAGATCTACATTAGCAATTCATTATTTTAGCTTTGTTTCCAGCATTCCTAGAATTTATTTCCATAGCGGATAGATCAGTAGCATTAGTTTCCTCAATCAATAGAGATCATTAGAGTTAGTTAAATAGACTGGCAACTATAGGATTCCTAATTGCAGATAGCCAAGGACACAGCCCTAGATTTGACACAAAAATATGATTAAATGCCAAGGACCAATGACCCTTGTCAATGCATGTTTTTAGGATTAAGCCATTCTAAAATAGCCTTTATCGTTGATGGATCTACAACAATTCCTTTAGCTGATATGATATGACCCAAGTACTATACCTCTTTTTGAAAGAAGGTACATTTGGATAACTTTCCATAAAGTTTATGCTCCCAGAGTCATTGCAGAACTATCCACAAGTGTTGATGATGTTCCTCCTCATTACGAGAGTAAATCAAAATATCATCTAAAAGCACCAAAACAAACTTGTCTAGACAGTCTCTAAAAACATTGTTCATCAAATTCATAAATTTTGTTGGAGCATTGGTCAAACCAAAAGGTAAGACTATGAACTCATAATGCCCATACCTTGTTCGAAAGGTTGTCTTGTGAATATCTTCTTCCTTCAATCTCAACTAGTGATAACTTGATCTAAGGTTAATTTTGGAAAATGCAACGGTATGATGCATTTGATCAAAAAGACTATCTATGCATGGTAGAGGATACTTGTTCTTAATTGTGGCTTTGTTAAGCATATGATAATCTATACAAATATGCAGAGTGTCATCTTTCTTAACAAAGATCATTGGCGTACCCCAAGGTGATACACTAGGTCTAATCAACCCTTTTTACAACATTCTTGGAGTTGAGCTTTTAACTCCATCAACTCAGTAGTAGTCATCTGATAAGGTGCTTTGGACACCAGTTCAGATCCAAGAATAATATCTATTGGAAAATCAAAAACTCTCTTCAAAGGTAGACCTGGAAGGTCTTCTAGAAACACGTCCTAAAAATCTTGAAGAAAAGGGTATTCTTCAAAATAATTTTCCTTTAATTCCTTCTCCTCTTTATCTTTTACCTCCTCCATATTCACACTAAACATCTTGCATCCTTTATGTTTTGCTCTTTTCAATTGCATCATGGAAATTTGCCTAATTTTCATTTCACTAAAAACCTTGATTTCCATCATCATCAGTGCATTCTATTGTTTTGGAAAGACAATGAAATTTTACCCTATGTTGAGATAGCCATGTCATCCCTAAGATGACATCATAGGATCCTAGAGGTGCTACATATAGGTTGACCTTCGTAGAAAAAGTAGGTAGGGTTAATCTGGTTTCGAACAAGCATTGCTCTACCCGAGCTCTTGACTGGTTTACAAACTCTATTGTCCATGAATTAGCCATGAAACAAACTTTCCTAGATATTTTATCAAGTATTCTAGGGTTCACAAAAAGAGTACCTATGGTTTCAATAGGAGTAACATGATACTCAGCTTGACGACTATCAAGAGGAGCATGAATCCTTTGCTAGAAAGTCGTTTATTGTGAAGGTAAAGGTTTGCCTCTATAAGAATTTCCTTAACTCTTTGTGGGGCACTGGTTAGTATAATGATCTCCTCCACAAGTGAAACACCCTCCAGGAGGACCTCTCTTCCCTAAAGATCGATTGATATTATCACCATTCCTTTTAGGATAGAAATCCCTATTTCCATCTTTAGATTCATTTATGGTAAATCTAGAACTTTTACCATGGTTTCTTTCTCTGGATTCCTGATTCTTATTTCTCTTTTTAAAGGATGTCAAAGGTTGACTCTTGTTAAATTTCCTTCAAGATCTTTCTCAATACATAGAGATAGACTTGAGCTTATGCTCTTACTTGATGGCTTTCTCAAAAAATTGATCCATGGTTGTGGGTCCATGAACATCTACTTCTCTGCCAATTTGAGCATTCAAGCCCATAATAAACTTCCTTATTCTAACTCTTTCATCCTTGTTATATTGTGGCACATACTTCAATAACCTGGTAAATTTTTCCTAGTATTCAGTGATAGTCATATCTCCTTGACGCAGATTTTGAAAATCTATTAATTTCTGGTCAAAATAAAGTTGGTACAACCACCTTTTTTCTAAATATGACCACAAATTGATCCCAAATTAGACTCAAGGAACTCAATCCTAATTCCATTTTCTTGTTCATCCACCACGTGGATGCTTCTCCAGCTAACTGGTATGTTTCCTATATAGCCTTGGTGATCTCATAATAGTTTCTTATCTCGAAATATTTTTCCATCTCTGTCAGCCAAGTCTCGACTGCATCTCCACTCACTATTCCATCAAACGTAGGAGGTATAATTTTCTTCATATCTCAAGCTAACTCATTGGTAAGACAATTTTTTTCCTCGTTATGAATTTGTGAGTCTTCATTATTTGCTCTAGGTTCACCATGAAAATCATATTCTTCTCTTCCTTCAGAGTGATATTCTTGATTGGTTTCTCACCCTCTAACTTCCTATTCTAGGGCTTCCAATCTTCCCTTTGTTTCATTTAAAACTGACACAATTTGATCTAATTTTTCCATGGGGTTATTCTTAGGATATGGGCCATCCGAGTTCCCTCCTAGTTGGTTCTCAAAGTGTTCCATAACAATACCACACCTAATCATTTCATAGAAATTTATCAAAACATGTAACTTTTTGATATACTATCATAAAAGTACAAGTTCATAAATGCAGAAACTCAGAGATTCATCTCACAAACATTTGCTTACTCGAAAAGCCAAAACTTTACTTTATTCACTTTATGGATCTTTACATCCTTATTCAAATACAAAACTTTTTATGAAAGGAAAAGTCTACATATCACTTTCTGACAAAAGGAATTCATCTTGTTCCTCCTCTCTGTCAGAATTGAGTAACACAAACTTAGTAGGTGGATGTACTCGCGAGTACTCCTTCAACACCTCTAGACTCATATCAAGTGCATCCTGACCACACCTGAAAGACATGTCACGATATGTAGATGGTTTACTAATCTTAACAATATTAGGGTTGACAATATTTTTACCTCTTCAGGGCCAAGAAGATACATTTGAGTGCATCACCTAGTGTCTCAAAATTAGTGAGCTAAGCTTCCCTTGCAAAACTCTTCATTTCTTCAGTCTTTGGTTCAGGAGATGGCCCTTTCTTAATAGTGATCTTAGGCATTTCACTAAGTTTGTTTTCTTGGCTCACTTTCTTGTCCTTGTATTTCATGTCATTCTGGCACAAGAACAAATGTTTTAACTGTTATCACCCAGATTTGCACCCTTTGCTGCGGTTATGAAACTTCAGCAATCCGGGGTAACATGGGAATGATCTCGAAGTGTGGGACCTTGCAATTTGAGATCAGACCTCCAGAGAAGGCCGGCTTCCTCTCTCTAAGCCTAATGCTCAGAGAAAAATCATCTAAACTTAGTGCTAATGCTTGCTGGGAAAAGGGTTAGAAGGAATGCTGAGAAGAAATGTTGAAATGAACTAAGTGATACACCAAATTTAAATGTGTTTGGCTGCAACTGAATAGACACCGTAATAATCTCACAGCTGGAAAGACTTACACAAACTGATATTAGTTCTAACAGAGGTCAAAACGGAATAATGGAGGAATGAAAGGGACCACTTTATCCACAATACACAGCCTACCAATCCAAAGAGCAGACACAATGCTAAAAAAAATAAAAGAGAGGCAAAATACCAGTTTATATTGATCATAGAGGCCAAATAGCCATTACAATGAATAGCCTAGAAGAACAACCAACCACCTATACATCTATTTTACATGTATATATATATATATATATATATCACTTCAATTGGCCTCAGTGAGTTACAAAAAACTGCTAAGAGAGCTGTCTCTGAAAATATCTACCTTTTTTTACTACCCAGGCGCAGAAGTTATGGCGCGGAATATCTGGCACTGGGCAGATAGAAGATATTTTCAGTCTTGAATGCAAACAGCTACGTGGTTATCTTCAATAGTGAACACATAGATATTTGAAACATGGCGGTGGAGGGATATCCTTTACCATTAATGCGAATTGCCAGATCTTGGTGCAGCAATGAATGCCCCAAGAATATCTTTATCTGTTGGAAGTCGTCACTGAAATATGCATTTTCAGATCTAAAAATTGAAAGGTGACAAAAGCTCCTAAAAATCCTGCCAAAAGAAAGAGGGGACAAAAACATGCATCTTTGCCTCTTACAGCATGTCAAAATTCGTCAGGATGGAGAAGATATAGGCAGTCAAAGTTTTGGTCAACCACCTGTATATACTGCATTGCATCTCTGTGTATATCGCTGCATCTTGGCACCTGAATCAGCACTCAAAAATTCATTCTGCAACTCTTTTGTACATACATGGCGCTCTGCATATCGGCCCCTGTGTAACCTTTGCATTTTCAAAATTGCATATACATACAAGCTCCCTTGTATATACGGGCCCTACCAGTTGTATGTTAACCTTTGTATATTCCCCTTGTATATCGAAACATACAAGCATACATACCAGTAGAAGATATATGCAAAGTGCTTGTACCTTGGTGGACCCCACCACTTGCATCTCCTTGTATGTTCACTGCTTGTATATCGGCTTGTATGTCGCAAACATACAAGCTGAAAATATACAAGCCACTATTGTAGCTAATGTGTTTGCCTTTGTATCTTTACCTTGTACATTCGCCACCAATGTACATTGCAAAATGCACATCCATCCTTGTATCTTCACGGGACCCACAAAATGTATGTGCGGCCTTGTATATTGCAACATACAATCGCCAAATATACAAGGCACGGAACTTAAAAACTATTAACTGTATCTGACTGCCCTATCGGGTCTGCCTTGCATATTCCTCCTTGTATACTTCTTTGTCTATGAAAATATACAAAACACTTATACATACAAGCTGCAGACCTGATGCCTCAATTTGTTGAATTTGATCTCTGTATCGGGTCCGCCTTGTATAATTCCTTTGTATCCCCAGCTTGTATATCGTGATATACAATTGCAAAAATATACAATCCATATTTCAAATCTTTTATAAAGCCTTCTGAAAAAAATTTCGGGTCCGGCTTGTATGCTGCAATGCATGATTTTCTTGTATGTTGCGGATATACAAGCGCCTTTGTATATCGTGGACCCCACCTCTTGTATATTGGCGACATACAAAATCTTTTGTATGTTCCCTGCGGCACTGTAGCAAATGTACATTTGCACTTGTATGTCAGTCATTGCATATTTCCTTGTATCTTTTCTCTGTATATTTCACTTGTATGTGCAAACATACAAGCGCAAATATACAAGCCACTGTAGCAACCTACCAATATACATTCCACTGTAGTACATGTATGTCCGCCGGCCTTGTAAATTTTTATGCATATTTTTTTGCATCTTTCACTTGTATATGCGTCCCCTTGGCCTGATATACATTCTAAAATGCATAAAAACTCAATTTTTTCTACATTTTCTAAGGCCGATGGGGTTTGCAAGCCCGCCAAATGTACATTTAAACTGTATGTTTGACCAAACTTTGACCATGGATAACTTCTTTGTTTGGTCGAATCTCAGGGTGAAGTAAAAAGCAAACCTGCCTATTTTTTCAAGCTCTTTCCAATGGTTAGGTTCTTTAGGCAAGGTTCCTTGGGAAATTTGGCACTTTTGCTTTATAGGAACATTTTCCAAAGGATTTTCAAGGAAAATACCAGGTTGATTGTTTGGCTCTAGTCAAAGGAAAAATGGGTCAACAATTTGGTGACTTATATGGGATGTTTGCCTGCCAAACAGTTAGATCAGTGGCCTTATATATCTATTGGGCATAGAGTCATATCTAAAACATGTTGGAAAGTTGAATCCTACCCCCAAAACACAAAAAGGCCTGCATTCTCCTAATGACAATGCAGCATGTGCAGAAGCACTTAGGAAAAGGAAAAACTAAAACAAAAATGAAACCTACTCTAATCTAAACTAACCAGTCAAAAGTGACCTTAAACAAAGCCATTAACTAGTCCTGAAAATAACTTCCCTTCCTTGACAATTTACAATGTTTATCATGCATATGGGCAGTTAATAAGAGGTGAGGGGGAAATGTACATATCACAAATTGATAAAACACCCCCCACAAAATGGAGATGAACTCACCTATCCACCTGGATTGATTGCTAATGTGGCTAACTTGTGGTGATTAAATGGGTTGATCCCACTCATTTTGATGCTCAACTTCATACTTAGAGGTAAGCATGACAAGTGGTGACCTCTCTTGATGTGTCTCCAGCTGGGCTAGATGCCTAATTGGGCATCCCCTTGAAATGACATGTAGATCAACATGTTTGATCCCATGTCTCTGGTCTGATTCTTTCTCTTCTGGTTGATCTGAAAACTCTAGCTCCTCATTTGGTATGATGGTGTCCTCCACCTTGCTCTCACATTGCTCTTGTATGTGAAATAGCTGACTTGGGACCTCATGGCTTTGTCCTTCTTCCTTCAAAGAATCCAAGAAGATTAATATAATGTTATCATGGCTGCATTCTTCCTCTTCTTGCTGGTCTAAATACTCTAGCTCCTGTGATTCCACTACAAATATAGCTGCCTGCACCTTATGAACAAGATGTTCATGATTTTCTAACTTAGGCTCAGAAATGAGCCATGCACATGTTCAAAAGAGAAGACCTCCCCACTAAGAAGCTAATATCCCTGCTGGATAATAAAAAACAAATCTACAATTTGCTCTTGCCCATGTTCAGTCTCCTCATTATCTTCAATAAAGTATGGAAGCTCTTCAAGCATATCAGCATAATCAACCTTTGGATCATCCAGCATAAGGCAACATGCTTTCCCTTCCTTATGGTTTGGAACCTCACTGTCATGTTTAGCCCCAACCTGCAGCAATCTGCCATCATTTTCACTTCTCTCTGGTTGCTGCATATCCACAACCAGCTGCAGATATTCTTCATCTCCAACATAATCAGGTAGCTCATGAAGTAGGGCATCATCATCCACCTCTAAAGTGACCCTAGCAACTTGTTTCCTTATGCCTCCATCCTTTGATTGTAGTTCTTCTGGACTTTGGTTAAGTTGTCTCTACAGCTGAAGGCTTTATCCATGCACTCTTTACATTTCAACCTTATTTGCTTGATTGGATGCATGAGAAAAGGCTTTAAAAGAACTAAAGTCAAGAGGACTCAATCCCTTAGTTGAATTAACAGTACTCACGAGTGCAATAGGTTCAAACAATTCTATCCTCATGAGTGTAGGAACGAACTGCTCCTCATCAGTTCTATCTTCTTCCACCTCCTCTTTTGGCTCATCTTTCCAATTATCTTGGTATACCACAGGTCCACCCTTGAGGATTGAAACATCATCAACGAAAGAGGCCTGAATACCTTCTTGAATTTCTTGGAGGAGAGAGGGTTCTGGACAAATTTGTTCCTAGGGAATGACAATATGAGCTTGCACAGGAATAGGGACTTGTGGAGGGATAAAGGCGTTAAAGCCTGGGAATTTGTGGAGTCTAGGTTGCTCATGCTTATGAATGGGTTGTTGCAGTGGATAAGACCCATTCCTAAAACTTGGAATTATGTTAGGCCTAGATTCTACAACCTTTTCCTCTACCTGATTTTGAATTGGTATAAGAGGATTGGCTTTTTCAAGGTTTGGCATTTTGTAACTAGGATGCTTGATCCAAGAAGGCTGCCATGGTAGAGAAGCTTGAGCCACTTTCATAGATTCGCTTTGGCTTGAAGGATGGACTTGTCTGAAGCTAGGAATTTTAAATTTTGGGACTTCTTCAATAGCATGCTGAGCAGGTGTCGTTCCTATAGCAAGGTTTTTTTGAAAAAACCCCTCTTGTGCTTCTCGCTGCTGGTCATGTTTTAACACTTCTATAAATTCATCAACCTCCCTATTTAAATTTAGAGACAGCTTCTTGAGACCATACATGCTGATGATGCTGAGATCATAAAAATGCTGAGGCTGGCTATATCCTGCTGCTCTTTTGGTGTTATCTAGATTTCCGTCTAGCCTTAGAAAACCGCTCATGAGCTCATTGAAAGTGTCAATATTCTCAGGGGCAACATTAGGGGTGGGAGGAAGGCAAACATCATGAGGATGCTGATATTCTGTAGCAACAAGGCTGTATGGCATAAAAGCAAAGGAATTTGGGGCCTGGTATTGCTGATATGGGGGCCAATAGCCTGTATTTTGATTAGGGGTAGAGGAATAGCCATAATTCCCATAAAATTCTGACATTCTATAGCATCTAGATGCTGGATAATCATGAAAATGTCAGAATAAGAGAAAAATAGGTCTGCAACCAAGGAGAAACTGGATACATACTAGAGAGGGAGTCGCCAGGTGATTGAGATGCTTCTGGAAGCTGAAAGGACCAGGAAAATCACCAAAATCTTGACCTTTGATAAAATTTTAGGTACTTGGGCTGCTGAAACTAGCTAATTTGATCAGTAGAGTCGCCATGGTGTTGTTTGCATTACCTCCAAAGGCTGGTAATACTAGGAGAAACACCAAATCTCTCCACACTTTGATGAGAAGTTCATCGAACTGGTCCCACCAGGCGTTCCAGAGCTGTTATCACCCAGATTTGCACCCTTTGCTGCATTTATGAAACTTCAGCAATCCGGGGTAACATGGAAATGATCTCAAAGTGTGGGACCTTGCGATTTGAGATCAGACCTCTGGAGAAGGCCAACTTCCTCTCTCTAAGCCTAATGCTCAGAGAAAAATCATCTAAACCTAGTGCTAATGCTTGCTGGGAAAAGGGTTAGAAGCAATGCTGAAAAGAAATGTTGAAATGAACTAAGTGATACAACAGATTTAAATGTGTTTGGCTGCAACTGAATAGACACCGTAATAATCTCACAGTTGGAAAGACTTACACAAACTGATATTAGTTCTAACAGAGGTCAAAACGGAATAATGGAAGAATGAAAGGGACCGCTTTATCCACAATACATAGCCTACCAATCCAAAGAGCAGACACAGTGCTAAAAAAAATAAAAGAGATGCAAAATACCAGTTTATATTGATCATAGAGGCCAAATAGCCATTACAATGAATAGCCCAGAAGAACAACCAACCACCTATACATATGTTTTACATGTATATATATCACTTCAATTGGCCTCAGTCGGTTACAAAAAATTGCTCAGAGAGCTGTCTCCGAAAATATCTACCTTTTTTGACTGCCCAGGTATAGAAGTTATGGTGCGAAATATCTAGCACTGGCTAGATAGAAGATATTTTCCGTCTTGAATGCAAACAGCTGTGTGGTTATCTTCAATAGTGAACACATAGATATCTGAAACATGGCGGTGGAGGGATATCCTTTACCATTAATGCGAACTGCCTGATCTTGGTGCAGCAATGAATGCCCCAAGAATATCTTTATCTACTGGAAGTCGTCATTGAAATATGCATTTTCAGATCTAAAAATTGAAAGGTGACAAAAGCTCCTGAAAATCCTTCCAAAAGAAAGAGGGGACAAAAACATGTATCTTTGCCTCTTACAGCATGTCAAAATTCATCAAGATGGAGAAGATATAGGCGGTCAAAGTTTCGGTCAACCGCCTGTATATACTACATTGCATCTCTGTGTATATCGCTGCATCTTGGTGCCTGAATCGGCACTCAAAAATTCATTCTGCAACTCTTTTGTACATACATGGCGCTCTGCATATCGGCCCCTGTGTATCCTTTGCATTTTCAAAATTGCATATACATACAAGCTCCCTTGTATATGCGGGCCCTACCAGTTGTACGTTAACCTTTGTATATTCCCTTTTGTATATCGAAACATACAAGCATACATACCAGTAGAAGATATATGCAAAGCGCTTGTACCTTGGTGGACCCCACCACTTGCATCTCCTTGTATGTTCACTGCTTGTATATCAGCTTGTATGTCGCAAACATACAAGCCGAAAATATACAAGCCACTATTGTAGCTGATGCGTTTGCCTTTGTATCTTTACCTTGTACATTCGCCGCCAATGTACATTACAAAATGTACATCCATCCTTGTATCTTCACGGGACCCACCAAATGTATGTTCGGCCTTGTATATTGCAACATACAATCGCCAAATATACAAGGCGCGGAACTTAAAAACTATTAACTGTATTTGACTGCCTTGTCGGGTCCGCCTTGCATATTCCTCCTTGTATACTTCTTTGTATATGAAAATATACAAAACACTTATACATACAAGCCGCGGACCTGATGCCTCAATTTGCTGAATTTGATCTCTGTATCAGGTCCGCCTTGTATAATTCCTTTGTATCCTCAGCTTGTATATCGTGATATACAATTGCAAAAATATACAATCTGGATTTCAAATCTTTTATAAATCCTTCTGAAAAAACTTTCGGGTCCGGCTTGTATGCTGTAATGCATGCTTTTCCTGTATGTCGCGGATATACAAGCGCCTTTGTATATCGTGGACCCCACCTCTTGTATATTGGCGACATACAAAAGCTTTTGTATGTTCCCTACAGCATTGTAGCAAATGTACATTTGCACCTGTATATCGGTCATTGCATATTTCCTTGTATCTTTTCTTTGTATATTTCGCTTGTATGTGCAAACATACAAGCGCAAATATACAAGCCACTGTAGCAACCTGCAAATATGCATTCCACTGTAGCACATGTATGTTTGCTGGCCTTGTACATTTTTATGCATATTTCTTTGCATCTTTCACTTGTATATGCGTCCCCTTGGCCCGATATACATTCTAAAATGCATAAAAACTCATTTTTTTCTACATTTTCTAAGGCCGATGGGGATTTGCAAGCCCACCAAATGTACATTTGAACTGTATGTTTGACCAAACTTTGACCATGGATAACTTCTTTGTTTGGTCGAATCTCAGGGTGAAGTAAAAAGCAAACCTGCCTATTTTTTCAAGCTCTTTCCAATGGTCAAGTTCTTTAGGCAAGGTTCCCTGGGAAATTTGGCACTTTTGCTTTATAGGAACATTTTCCAAAGGATTTTCAAGGAAAAGACTAGGTTGATTGTTTGGCTCTAGTCAGAGGAAAAATGGGTCAACATTAACATTAGCATATCTTCCCAAATTTCTAAAACCTCACAATGAGCTCCAATGTCCAAGTGTTGAACCTGGTAGCTCTGACTTCTCTCATATCTCAAATTTTCATGGTTCAAACTAGATTCCAATCTAAACAAAAGAAAAAAATGGGTTCCCTTCACAATAGTGGGCATAATTCTAATAATGAGGAGATTGGTCAAGAGGAAATCCTTAAACAACTTCAAGATCCAAAATTCCAAAAGATGATGGATAGGGTCGTTGCCACGGATCCTCATAAATATTTCCTTATGCTAGCTCAACAAGGAGCTAAGTTGCCCTCAGATTTTGATGTCTCAACTCTAAGAGAGCAATTCCTCAAATGAAGCTGAGTCTTTGAAAGATGGCTCCAAAAATGACAAAGATGCCCCCCAAAACTGACAAAGATGGTTCTAAATCATAAAAGGCTGAGGACACACTCAATCCCTTGGATACATTAACAACACAAATCCAATCCTTGCAAAAATAGTTGATGGACATCCAAAGTGGGACAACAACAAAACATTACTCTCTTGAGGATATTTCACCATTTTCCTTTGATGAATCTTTGCTCATGATACCTTTTCCCTCAAGGTTTGAGGTTCCAAAATTTGATAAGTATAGAGGAAAAGGTGATCTAAGAGATCATATAAGGGAATTTAGTGTAGCATGCCTAGAAGTCACATACAACGAAACATATCTTATGCAACTATTCTCGTGAATCTTTGGAGGCCAAGCAATGGAATGGTTCTCCCACCGACCTCCTGGCATCTGCACTTTTGATGAGCTAGTGGATAAATTTGTAACACATTTCTTATACAATATCAAACACGAAATCTCCATGTTGGACCTTTGTAATAACAAGCAAAACGGGGGAGAATCCTTCGCCTCTTTCCTACAAAGATGGAGACAACTTACAAGCAAGTGTCCCTACCACATACCAGAGAAGTAGATTATAGAAATGTTTGTTCACAACCTAACCATGGAACTGAGTTATCAAATCCAAATACATTGCCCAACTACTTTTAGTAAGGTCTGTTAGGTCTCAAAAATGCAGGTCGTTAACCTTGAGAGGTTGCCAAGCTCTCTTCATGTTTTTGGCTAACAGGCATAGGGTTGATATGGTTAAACTCTCTTCTCTTTAGGCTCTCCCAGACCTAGGTGGGTACACATAAATGGCTGAAGCAGATTTTCATGTAACATTCACGATGGCAAATATGTGTGAAGTAGATGTAATGTTTGTGAATTGTTCCTAATGTTAATGTTTGAGATTTGAAAATTATGAACAAGATTGTGAAATGATATTTGTGATGACCAGTGTTTTATTTGTTTTGGGTAATGGAGTCAAGATGTGTATGATAAATGTCTCTTCCCTCTTGGCTTAACTCGAATTATTTGGCACTTTTGAGATGTTTATACCTTGTATAAACATGCAAGGTTGTAGGTTATTTATGCTCTTCTTACCCAATCCCAATGATATTCTCCCAGGTTACTGTGATCAATTGAAAGAATTTAATCCTTCCTTGAAGGAGCCAGTAAGATTAATCACATGAAAATAACAAATGTGTCCCAATAAATTAAAAATATGCTCGATACATTAATTTAAATAACACAAGAAAATTATTGTGGAGACTGCATAAATAACACATATAAATGAATATTTACAAATAATTGAACACCATGGTTGGGCATTAGATAAAATATTCCTTCTCCAATTGCTTCAAAAAGATTTTTTATAATGTACAAAAAGTCTTCATTTTATTTATTGCTTAATCTACTATTGTTGTTGTTGTTGCTTGTTGTTCAATTTGCATCCCGCATATATACTACATATTTTTAGGGTTGTGACCCTTAATTCCACATTCTTCTTGGGTGCATCTCTTTGTTTAATTAATCGTTATTTGTAGATAAAATTAATTAATCTTCTTCAGGCACTCTGTGAAAAATATTTGTTAATATTTTAATCTCTATCCCCTTTCTCGTGTGACCTTTATTTGGCAAAATATTTATTCAGATGAAAAAATTACCCCCTCGGTGAAAATATCTCACTGCACCTTCACAAAATATTCTTTGGGTAAACTAATTACCTACTTGATTGATTTTTCCAGAAAATATCACTATTGAGTAAAATATTCTCAATAATTTTTCACCTTATAACTCCCTCAATGAAAGTGTAAAATTTACGTTTATCATACTATATTCATACTTCATTTTGTTTACAACTTTTGCCAATATTTATTTTCCTCTCGGTTCACTTCTCAATCAGTTTTTCGAAGAGAACTTGAACACATTCATTCCGACACTCCGATATCATTTTTGGTAATGACATTTATTTGTTATTTTTCAAGGGGCCCATTTTATATGTAATTTTGATCTTGGCTATTGTACCAATTCTGCTAATAAAATTTACCCCCTTTTTTGTGAATAATATTTTACTCCACTCTAAGCCTCAATTATTAAATAAATCTTCATTTGGTATTCTACACGGCACCCAAAGAATTCTTTCATGTAAAATAATTTTGACATTACATATTAACAAATCCCCTCAGAAAGTGCTTGATGTGTTTTATGGCAACTGAGATTTTATTTACATTTTCTATTCGGAAGGTCGAAAAGACTTATTATTTTGTCTCTTAGATATCCCCATGAACTCTTTAAGTGAATGTTATACCATTTTCGGGACTTTGGAGAGACTGCATATGATGTTCTACCGATATACCGATTAGGGTTTTTGTTTTGCCCTTACAAGCTGCTAAATGCAAAGTTGTTCTCTTGTCTTAGTTAGTTAAATTTGGGGAAACTCCATCCTTCAATTCTTCAATCAAGCCATCCACATTTCCATGATTGGCATAGAATAAGAGTTGATATGAACTATCAGACATGTAGTGCGATTTCTAAACAGATGAATACTTTTTCATTGATGAAGCTATGAAATCTATTAGTAGTCGCAGTTGTACTATTTAAAATAATTAATGGGTATGCCGATGCAGATTGTGAACATTTTGGAAATTGCTTCATTAAATTGACGAGACAAATAATCTCATGGAGAAACTGAGACATTTTGTTTCATTCATTTCCTTGTCTTTTATCCCCAGTAAGACTTCCATGTCTCTGAATCCCACCCTCAGACTGTGTAATAGGGTTTCTAGATATACCACTCGCAGGATTAATACCTTCAACTGGGTTAGCTGGAGTTTCCTTGCTACCATGAATAAAATGTGGAGCGGTGCCAATGTTAAATTTTTATCAATAGTACTCTCTGTCTCAGGTAGCGGTGTATGCACAGGTTGTTGCAAGTTTCCACTGGTTGAAGCTACTAGTTGTTGGCGTTCCCTTTGTCTAGCCATAAACTTGTCAACATGGATAGCTAGTGGCTGACCACCAGTAGAGCCTGCACATGAAACAGTTGCAACATTGGAGCTGCTACTCATACCATCATTATTTCATTCTCTTACAACATAATCATCAACATGCATAGAAGGTGGTCTATTAGTATTAGGTTTGCGTTGGTGAAATGTATCCTTTCTGGATGGACCAAAAGAGGAAACACTTGTACCTCTTGTGCGAATAAATGAGCAGGCTGCAGTGGTTTATGTTCCCCCTCCTAAACCTACACCATCTCCTCATTGACGCCTATTTGGGCCATCAACTGAAGTTGTTTTTCTCTTTAATGAATGCACTAGAATTATAGGTAGATTAGGCAAGGAATCTAGACATTCCCATATAAATCTATCTACAAGACGTCCCAAGAAGTATGGCTCATCAATTCATGGAATACCCTTCTATAATTCTTCAAGTTCTTCATTTGATGTTTCAATCCTTTCCCGATGCATTTTAGTAGAACTTCTGACTTGATAGCTAAATGGGGTGGCAACTCCCAAGATGAAACTGAAATCTCAGAAGATGGCAACTCTACTTCTGGCACAATTTCTAGCACATGAACTATATTCATAGATTTCTCCAACAAATAAAGCATTCCTCTTATAGCTGCCCTAGTTTGCTCTAGTTTTATCAGTGTATGCAAGGAAACTTTTGTACCCACCCCACTTATTTTTAGATTAAGAAGATCAATCATGTGAAGTACATGTTTCAATTTTTCATCATTCTGACTTTCCACTGACCCGCATTCAAGCCCAAAAAGAGACCTTGATGCCACAAGGCCATGTGAACTTTTACCTATTGTACATAGATGTAAGATGCCTATAGCAAAGCACCTTGCAATTTTAATAGTTTCATGACAAATATGATCATCATTCTCCATCCCTGGTAACATTTATTTGCCAGTAAGATAATAAAGGACGAGTTTCCACATGACTAGATTCTTCGAAACCTGTACTAGCAAACACATATTCACTTTCCCTTTATGTGTCTTTGCCCACAATAGATGATCACATTTGTATAGATACAAATGCAAAAGTAGACCTTCCTAAGTTGTGACTACACAAACTTGTTAAAGCCTTCACAAAATATCAAGTGTCAAAGTTGACCTTACTGAAGCTGTCTGGGAATGTAGTCACAAAAATTGTGTAAAATCTATTTGGAATTGATTTTGAAAAAATACTAAATGAGATGTTGGGACCCTAAAAATTGGCATGGAAATAGATTAACCTGGGACGAAGATGGAACACAAATTGGATTGCCATGAAACTCCTCCAGTTGATAAATATTTGCTTTGAAAGTTGGCCCTTCTTGTAGATTTCATAAATTGCAGACAGCAATCTTTTCTTAAACACTTCAAGTTGATACTTTGAAACCTTGTCAAAACTGACTGTAAGAAGCTGAAATTAAGCATGCACATTCACATATGGCAGATAAACATGCCTGCAAGGTGGTTTTGTATGAAATTGCATTGGCTTCATTTTGTGATTTTTCAAAGTAGGCTCCTGAGATTGATTTAGCAAATGTATTTTTGAGTGTTGAAACTAAATTTTTCATCATGGAAACCTAAAACTTTGCAAAAAATGAATGGAAATTTTAGGTCCCAACAGTGGCTCTGTCTGGGGATGTATGCCCCTTGTGGGCATAGCAAGATTACAGATCTCTGGAGAGTAGACCAAATGCCTTGTCCATTGGGTAATAAAATGCAACCTCCTTGTTTGCCCTAAACTGTATGGCTAGAAGAATCACACCATAGTTGATGGCTCACGGCCACCAAAAAAAGGAAATACCATATTTTCCTCTATCATACAACTTATTTTGGTCTTATTTTATTAAACTCAGATTGAAAATTTTTATACAATCATCATTCTTGTCACTGTCATATATCATGGAATCATCTTGCGCTGAAAACTGAGAAAATTCACTGTCTATCATGTAGCAAAGATCATCAAGTATTATTTCATCCAAAGTTTGTATAAAAAATCTACAACCATCATAGGACCTTTGATGCAAACTGGGCAAAAGACAGTCATAGTTATCCATGTTCATTCCATCATCCGATTTTCTCTTATTTATGGACTCATCATTATGTATATCAGCATATTCATTTTCTTCATGAATTGGTGCAGCACTCTAACTATCTAAAAATGTTTCATCCCCTTCATAGAATGGATCTAAACATACATGAAATTTATGTTTGGGCATGCCTTGGAAAAATGTCATTTGTTCTTCTTCTATTATTTCATCATACAAGGGGTTTGAATAATCATTTTCAAATGTGCACAATTCTTCTTCACCGAGATTTTGTCCTCTTTCATAAATATACAGATACTCATCTTCTTCCTCCTTAAATTACTGATTTAGGTATTGAGGTGGGTGGGATGGGACAACAAGAGATTTTACATTTTAAAGATTGATTTCATCTTCTAATGTATCATATGCCATTCCATTATTCATTGTAATATGTTGAGGCTCCAAATCTTGTGTAAAATCCTCATAATTGTCATCGAATTGATTCAGAAATAGCCTCTTGAAATCTTCCCATGAAGATACACTTTGGATGGGTAGGATTTTACACCAATCTCTTGCATAATCCCTAAATGATCTTGCAAAGCATTTCATAATGACATCTTCTAGATAAATCTGAAAGTCCTCAATAAAATCCCAAAATAATTGCACATGCCTGTGAGATGATTCATGTACCTCTCCATGAAATGTAGGCATATATTTTATGAACTCAATGGGATAATGATTCAGGTAGCCTTGTCTATTATTGAAGTTAAATGGTTTATCAATGTCTCAGATAAGCACTCTTCTCTGTGGATATGGTTGACATTGCTGACTATTTTGATATGGATCTTTACATTGATAATAATAGGTATGCTGATAGTATCTATAATCTTGGAAACCCACTTGTCTTTGGCTAGGAGGGACAAGATAAGTATTTATTTGATTTGAGGCTTGTGGTGTGAAAATGTCTTGCTAAGTATGGTATGCATCATATTCATTGCCAAGATTTTCAATTGTACTATGAGATACTTGTGGAGTCAAAAGATCACTTGAATTCATGTACCCATCCTTATTAGAGACTATATTTTGTGATGTATATGAAATAAAGTTAGCTCTCAATTGTATAAGTTGTTGAGTCAATTCTCCCTTTTTTGATGGCTCAAGGCTTCCTACTTCCTCTGTTAATTGTTCTAATTTCTGTTTTATCTCGCTCCATGGCTTAGTTAATTCTCTTTCGGAAGTAGGTACATCAAGGGCACCATAATTTGCATTGGGAAAATAAGAATTAGAACTCATACTTTAATAAGAAATCTGCAACATCCTTCAATCTTTATTTTGTCAAGAAATATAGTTGTTCCAAAATGTATTTTTCATCAAGTTCCTTTTAACAGAGTCGCCACCTCTTTTCAAAAGAGGAATAAATTTTTATCTTTCCAGGTCCTTCTTGCCAGCAGAGTTATATATTTTCAATTCTTGACTCTATGAATGGATAGGCTAAACCCAAATATTCTAGAGTTACTCCCCAAAAGAGTTGCCAATTCTGTTAGGTCTCAAAAATGCAAATCGTTAACCCTAAGAGGTCGCCAAGCTCTCTTCACATTTTTGGCTAACAGGCACAGGGTTAATATGGTTAAACCCTCTTCTCTTTAGGCTCTACCAGACCTAGGTGGGTATACCTAAATGGCTGAAGCAGATTTTCATGTAACCTTCACGATGGCAAATATGTGTGAAGTAGATGTAATGTTTGTGAATTGTTCCTAATGCTAATGTTTGAGATTTGAAAATTATGAATAAGATTGTGAAATAATATTTGTGATGACTAGTGTTTTATCTATTTTGGGCAATGGAGTCAGGATGTGTATGATAAATGTCTCTTACCTCTTGGCTTAACTCGAATTATTTGGCACTTTTGAGATGCTTATACCTTGTATCAACATGCAAGGTTGTAGGTTATTTATGCTCTTCTTACCCAATCCCAATGATATTCTCCCAGGTTACTGTGATCAATTGAAAGAATTTAATCATTCCTTGAAGGAGCCAGTCAAATTAATCACACAAAAGCAGCAAATGTGTCCCGATAAATTAAAAATATCCTTGATACATTAATTTAAATAACAAAGGAAAATCATTGCGGAGACAGAATAAATAACACATATAAATGAATATTTACAAATAATTGAACACCATGGTTGGTTATTAGATAAAATATTCCTTCTCCAATTGCTTCAAAAAGATTTTTTATAATGTACAGAAAGTCTTCATTTTATTTATTGCTTAATCTACTATTGTTGCTATTGTTGCTTGTTGTTCGATTTGCATCCCCCATATATACTGCATATTTTTAGGGTTGTGACCCTTCATTCAGAATTCTTCTCGGGTGCATCTCTTTTTTTAATTAATCATTCTTTGTAGATAAAATTAATTAATCTTCTTCAGGCACTCTGTGAAAAATATTTGGTAATATTTTAATCTCTATCCCCTTTCTCGTGTGACCTTTATTTGGCAAAATATTTATTTAGATGAAAAATTTACCCCCTCGGTGAAAATATCTCACTGCACCTTCACAAAATATTCTTTGGGTAAACTAATTACCTACTTAATTGACTTTTCCAGAAAATATCACTATTGAGGAAAATATTCTCAATAAGTTTTCACCTCATAACTCCCTCGATGAAAGTGTAAAATTTACATTTATCATACTATATTCATACTTCATTTTGTTTGCAACTTTTACCAATATTTATTTTCCGCTTG
Organism: Cunninghamia lanceolata; assembly: GCA_027924645.1. NCBI lineage: Eukaryota > Viridiplantae > Streptophyta > Pinopsida > Cupressales > Cupressaceae > Cunninghamia > Cunninghamia lanceolata. Next base: position 10,689,555 of record BSBN01000082.1, on the reverse strand, counting down.
GTTCACTTCTCAATCAATTTTTTGGAGAGACCTTGAACACATTCATTCTGACACTCCAATATCATTTTTGGTAATGACATTTATTTGTTATTTTTTGGGGGGAAATTTTATATGTAATTTTGATCTTGGCTATTGTACCAATTCTGCCAATATAATTTACCCCCTTTTTTTATGAATAACACTTTACTCCACTTTAAGCCTCAATTATTAAATAAATCATCATTTGGTATTCTACACGACACCCAAGGAATTCTTTCATGTAAAATAATTTTGACATTACATATTAACAAATCCCCTCAAATAGTGTTCAATGTGTTTTATGGCAAGTGAGATTTTATTTACATTTTCTATTTGGAAGGTCGAAGAGACTTATTATTTTGTCTCTTAGATATCCCCATGAACTCTTTCAGTGAATGTTATACCATTTTTGGGACTTCAGAGAGACTCCATATGATGTTCTACCGATATACTGATTAGGGATTTTGTTTTGCCCTTACAAGTTGCTAAATGCAAAGATGTTCTCTTGTCGTAGTCAGCTAAATTTCGGGAAACTCCATCCTTCAGTTCTTCAATCAAGCCATCCATATTTCCATGGCTAGCATAGAACAGGAGTTGATATGAACTATCAGACATGTATGTGGTTTCTAAATAGATGAATACTTTGCCATTGATGAAGCTATGAAATCTATCAATCGTCACAGTTCTACTATTTAAAATAATTAACAGGTATGCCGATGCAGATTGTGAAAATTTTGGAAATTGCTTCATTAAATTGATGAAACAAATAATGTCATGGAGAAACCAAGACATTTTGTTTCATTCGTTTCCTTGTCTTTTATCCCCATTAAGACTTCCATGTCTCTGAATCCCACCCTCAGACTGTGTAACAAGCTTTCTAGATATACCATTTGCAGGATTGATACCTTCAAATGGGTTAGCTGGAGTTTCCTTGCTACCATGAATAAAATGTGGAGTGGTGCCAGTGTTAAATTTTTATCAATAGTACTCTCTGTCTTAGGTAGTGGTGTATGCACAGGTTGTTGCAAGCTTCCACTGGTTGAAGCTACTTGTTGTTGGCATTCCCTTTGTCTGGGCATAAACTTGTCAACATGGATAGATGGTGGCTGACTACCAGTAGAGCCTGCACGTGAAACAGTTGCAACATTGGAGCTGCTACTCATAACATCATTGTTTCGTTCTCTTGCAACATAATCATCAACATGCATATAAGGTCATCTACTAGTATTAGGTTTGCATTGGTGAAATGTATCCTTTATGGATGGACCAAAAGAGGAAACACCTGTACCACCTGTATGAACAAATGAGCTGGCTACAGTGGTTTCTGCTCCCCCTAAAGAACCTACACCATCTCCTCGTTGACGACTATTTGGGCCATCAACTGAAGTTGTTTTTCTCTTTAATGAAGGTACTGGAATTGTAGGAAGATTAGGTGAAGAATCTAGACATTCCCATATAAATCTATCTGCAAGATGCCCCAAGAAGTATACCTCATCAGTTCTTGGAATACCCTTTTGTAATTCTTCAAGGTATTCATTTGATGTTTTCGATCCTTTCTTGATGCATTTTAGTAGAACTTCTGACATGATAGCTAAATGGGGTGGCAACTCCCAAGATGAAAGTGAAATCTCAGAAGATGGCAACTCTACTTCTGGCACAATTTCTGGTACATGAACTATATTCATAGATTTCTCTAGCAAACAAAGCATTACTCTTACAGTTGCCCTAGTCTGCTCTAGTTTTCTTAGTGTATGCAAGGAAACGTCTGTATCCACCCCACTTATTTTCAAATTAAGAAGATCAATCATGTGAAGTACATGTTTCAATTTTTCATCATTTTGACTTTTCGCTGACCCACATTCAAGCCCAAAAAGAGACCTTGATGCCATAAGGTCGTGTGAACATTTACCTGTTGCACATAGATGTAAGATGCCTATAGCAAAGCACCTTGCAATTTTAATAGTTTCATAACAAATATGATCGTCATTCTCCATCGCTACTAACATTTTTTTGCCAGTAAGATAATAAAGGACAGGTTGCCACATGACTGGATTCTTCAGAACTTGTACTAGCAAACACATATTCACTTTCCCTTGATGTGTCTCTGCCCACAATAGATGATCACATTTGTATAGATACAAATGCAAAAGCAAACCTTCCTAAGTTGTGACTACACAAACTCGTTAAAGCCTTCACAAAATATCATGCATCAAAGTTGACCTGTCTGAAGCTGTCTGGGAATGCAGTCACAAAAATTGTGTAAAATGCATTTGGAATTGATTTTGAAAAAATACTAAATGAGATGTTGGGACACTGAGAATTGGCATGGAAATAGATTAACATGGGAAGAATATGGAACACAAATTGGTTTACCATGAAACTCCTCCAGTTGATAAATATTTGCCTTGAAAGTTGGCCCTTCTGGTAGATTTCATAAATTGTAGACAGTAATCTTTTCCAAAACACTTCAAGTTCATACTTTGAAACCTTGTCAAAACTAACTGTAAGAAGCTAAAATCAGGCATGCACATTCACATATGGAAGATAAACATGCTTGCAAGGTGGTTTTGTATGAAATTGCACTAGCTTCATTTTGTGATTTTTCAAAGTAGGCTATTGAGATTGATTTAGCAAATGTATTTCTGAGTGTTGAAACTAAAGTTTTCATCATGGCAGCCTAAAACTTTGCAAAAAATGAATGGAAATTTTAGGTCCCAACAGTGGCTCTGTCTGGGGATGTATGCCTCTTGTGGGCATAGCAAGATCCCAGATCTCTGGAGAGCAGACCAAATGCCTTGTCCATTGGGTAATAAAATGCAACCACCTTATTTGCCCTAAACTGTATGGCTAGAAGAATCACACCATAGTTGATGGATCAAGGCCATCAGAAAAAGGAAATACCATATTTTCCTCTATCATACACCTTATTTTGGTCTGATTTTATTAAACTCGGCTTGAAAATTTTTATGCAATCATCAGTCTTGTCACTGTCATATATCATTGAATCATCTTGAGCTGAAAACTGAGAACATTCACTATCTATCATGTAGCAAATATCATCAAGTGTTATTTCATCAAAAGTTTGTATAAAAATTATGCAACCATCATAGGGCCTTTGATGCAAACTGGGCAAAAGACAGTCATAGTTATCTATATTCATTCCATCATCTGATTTTCTCTTATTTATGGACTCATCATTATGTATATCAATAGATTCATTTTCTTCATGTAATTGTGCAGCACTCTGACTATCTAAAAAGGTTTCATCCCCTTCATAGAATGGATCTAAACATACATGAAATTTATGTTTTGACATGCCTTGGCAAAATGTCATTTGTTCTTCTTCTATTATTTCATCATACAAGGGGTTTGAATAATCATTTTCAAATGTGCACACTTCTTCTTCACTAAGATTTTGTCCTCTTTCCTGAATATGCAGATACTCATCTTCTTCCTCCTTAAATTGTTGATTTAGGTATTGAGGTGGGTGGGCTGGGAGAACAAGAGATTTTACATTTTGAAGATTGCTTTCATCTTCTAATGTATCATATGCCATTCCATTATTCATTGTAATATGCTGAGGCTCCAAATCTTGTGTAAAATCCTCATAATTGTCATCAAATTGATTCAGAGATAGCCTCTTGAAATATTCCCATGAAGATACACTTTGGATGGGCAGGCTTTTACACCAATCTCTTGCATAATCCCTAAATGATCTTGCAAAGCATTTCATAATGAAATCTTCTAGATAATTCTAAAAGTCCTCAATAAAATCCTAAAATAATTGCACATTCCTGTGAGCTGATTCATGTACCTCTCCATGAAATGTAGGCATATATTTTACGAACTCAATGGGATAACAATTCGGGTAGCCTTGTATATTATTGAAGTTAAATGGTTTATCAATGTCTCGAATAAGCACTCTTCTCTGTCGATATGGTTGACATTGTTAACTATTTTGATGTGGATCTTGACATTGATAATAACTGGTATGCTGATAGTATCCATAATCTTGGTAACCCACTTGTCTTTGGCTAGGAGGGATAGGATAAGTATTTATTTGATTTGAGGCTTGTGGTGTGAAAATGTCTTGCTGAGTATGGTATGCATTATATTCATTGCCAAGATTTTCAATTGTACTATGAGGTACTTGTGGAGTCAAAAGATCACTTGAATTCATATACCCATCCTTATTAGAGACTATATTTTGTGATGTATATGAAATAAAGTTAGATCTCAATTATAGAAGTTGTTGAGTCAATTCTCCCTTTTTTTATGGCTCCAGTCTTCCTACTTCCTCTGTTAATTGTTCTAATTTTTGTTTTATCTCGCTCCATGGCTTGGTTAATTATTTTTCAGAAGTAGGTACATCAAGGGTACCATAATTTGCATTAGGCAAATAAGAATTAGAACTCATATTTTAATAAGAGATTTGCAGCATCCTTCAATCTTTATTTTGTCTAGAAATATAGTTGTTCCAAAATGTATTTTTTGTCAGGTTCCTTTTAACAGAGTCACCACCTCTTGTCAAAAGAGGAATAAATTTTTATCTTTCTAGGTCCTTCTTGCCAGCAGAGTTACATTTTTCAATTCTTGACTCTATGAATGGATAGGCTTAAACCAAATATTCTACAGTTAGTGCCCAGTAGAGTCGCCAATTCTATTAGGTCTCAAAAATGCAGGTGGTTAACCCTAAGAGGTTACCAATCTCTCTTCACGTGTTTGGCTAATAGGCACAGGGTTAATATGGTTAAACCCTCTTCTCTTTAGGCTCTTTCAAACCTAGGTGGGTATACCTAAATGGTTGAAGCAGATTTTCATGTAACCTTCACGATGGCAAATATGTGTGAAGTAGATGTAATGTTTGTGAATTGTTCCTAATGCTAATGTTTGAGATTTGAAAATTATGAATAAGATTGTGAAATCATATTTGTGATGACCAGTGTTTTATCTGTTTTGGGCAATGGAATCAAGATGTGTATGATAAATGTCTCTTCCCTCTTGGCTTAACTTGAATTGTTTGGCACTTTTGTGATATTTATACCTTATATAAACATGCAAGGTTGTAGGTTATTTATGCTCTTCTTACCCAATCCCAATGATATTCTCCCAGGTTACTGTGATCAATTGAAAGAATTTAATCCTTCCTTGAAGGAGCCAGTCAGATTAATCACACAAAAGCAGCAAATGTGTCCCTAAAATATCCTTGATACATTAATTTAAATAACAAAGGAAAATCATTATGGAGACAACATAAATAACACATATAAATGAATATTTAAAAATAATTAAACACCATGGTTGGACATTAGATAAAATATTCCTTCTCCAATTGCTTCAAAAAGATTTTTTATAATGTACAGAAAGTCTTCATTTTATTTATTGCTTAATCTACTATTGTTGTTGTTGTTGCTTGTTGTTCATTTTGCATCCCCCATATATACTGCATATTTTTAGGGTTGTGACCCTTCATTCGGCATTCTTCTCGAGTGCATTTATTTGTTTAATTAATTGTTCTTTGTAGATAAAATTAATTAATCTTCTTTAGGCACTCCATGAAAAATATTTGTTAATATTTTAATCTTTATCCCCTTTCTCGTGTGACCTTTATTTGGCAAAATATTTATTCGGATGAAAGAATTACCCCCTCGATGAAAATATCTCACTACACCTTCACAAAATATTCTTTGGGTAAACTAATTACCTACTTGATTGATTTTTCCAGAAAAATATCACTATTGAGTAAAATATTCTCAATAATTTTTTACCTCATAACTCCCTCGATGAAAGTGTAAAATTTATATTTATCATACTATATTCATACGTCATTTTGTTTGCAACTTTTACCAATATTTATTTTCCTCTTGGTTCACTTCTCAATAAGTTTTTTGGAGAGACCTTGAACACATTCATTCTGACACTCTGACATCATTTTTGGTAATGACATTTATTTGTTATTTTTTAGGGGGGGCTTTTATATGTAATTTTGATCTGGGTTATTGTACCAATTCTGCCAATATAATTTACCCCCTTTTTTTATGAATAACACTTTACTCCACTTTAAGCCTCAATTATTAAATAAATCTTCATTTGGTATTCTACACAGCACCCAAAGAATTCTTTCATGTAAAATAATTTTGACATTACATATTAACAAATCCCCTCAAAAAGTGCTCAATGTGTTTTATGGCAAGTGAGATTTTATTTACATTTTCTATTCGGAAGGTCGAAGAGACTTATTATTTTGTCTCTTAGATATCCCCATGAACTCTTTAAGTGAATGTTATACCATTTTCGGGACTTCAGAGAGACTGCATATGATGTTATACCGATATACCAATTAGGGTTTTTATTTTTCCCTTACAAGCTACTAAATGCAAAGTTGTTCTTTTGTCATAGTCAACTAAATTTAGGGAAACTCCATCCTTCAATTCTTCAATCAAGCCATCCACATTTCCATGACTGGCATAGAATAGGAGTTGATATGAACTACCATACATGTAGTGCAGTTTCTGAATAGATGAATACTTTGCCATTGATAAAGCTATGAAATCTATCAGTCGTTGTAGTTCTACTATTTAAAATAATTAACGGGTATGCCGATGCAGATTGTGAACATTTTGGAAATTGCTTCATGAAATTGATGAGACAAATAATCTCGTGGAGAAACTGAGACATTTTGTTTCATTTGTTTCCTTGTCTTTTATCCCCAGTAAGACTTCCATGTCTCTAAATCCCACCCTCAGACTGTGTAATAGGATCTCTATATATACCACTTGCAAGATTGATACCTTCAACTGGGTTAGCTAGAGTTTCCTTGCTACCATGAATAAAATGTTGAGCAGTGCTAGTGTTAAATTTTTATCAACAGTACTCTCTGTATCAGGTAGCGGTGTATGCACAGGTTGTTGCATGTTTCCACTGGTTGAAGCTACTAGCTATTGGCATTCCCTTTGTCTGGCCATAAACTTGTCAATATAGATAGATGGTGGCCAACCACCAATAGAACTTGCATGTGAAATAGTTGTAACATTGGAGCTGCTACTCATACCATCATTGTTTCGTTCTCTTGCAACATAATCATCAACATGCATAGAAGGTGGTCTGCTAGTATTAGGTTTGCATTGGCACAATGTATCCTTTCTGGATGGACCAAAAGAGGAAACACTTGTACCTCCTATGCGAATAAATGAGCTGGCTGCATTGGTTTCTGCTCCCCCTACTGAACCTACACCATTTCCTCAATGATGCCTATTTGGGCCATCAACTGAAGATATTTTTCTCTTTAATGAAGGCACTAGAATTGTAGGTAGATCAGGTGAGGAATCTGGACATTACCATATAAATCTATCTGCAAGACACCCCAAGAAGTATGGCTCATCAGTTCTTGGAATACGCTTCTATAATTCTTCAAGGTCTTCATTTGATGTTTCTGATCCTTTCCAGATGCATTTTAGTAGAACTTCCGACCTGATAGCTAAATGGGGTGGTAACTCCCAAGATGAAAGTGAAAGCTTAGAAGATGGCAACTCTACTTCTGGCACAATTTCTAGCACATGAACTATATTCATAGATTTCTCCAGCAAACAAAGCATTACTCTTACAGTTGCCCTAGTCTACTCTAGTTTTATCAGTGTATGCAAGGAAACTTCTGTAGCCACCCCACTTATTTTCAAATTAAGAAGATCAATCATGTGAAGTACATGTTTCAAGTTTTCATCATTCTGACTTTCTGTTGAGCCACATTCAAGCCCAAAAAGAGACCTTGATGCCATAAGGCCATGTGAAATTTTACCAGTTGCACATAGATGTAAGATGCCTATAGCAAAGCACCTTGAAATTTTAATAGTTTCATGAGAAATATGATCATCATTCTCCATCATTGCTAACAATTTTTTGCCAGTAAGATAATAAAGGACAGGTTGCCAAATGACTAGATTCTTCTGAACCTATACTAGCAAACACATATTCACTTTCCCTTGATGTGTCTCAGCCCACAATAGATGATCGCATTTGTATAGATACAAATGCAAAAGAAAACCTTCCTAAGTTGTGACTACACAAACTCATTAAAGCTTCACAAAATATCAGGTGTCAAAGTTGACCTTTCTGAAGTTATCTAGGAATGTAGTCACAAAAATTGTGTAAAATCCATTTGGAATTAATTTTGAAAAAATACTAAATGAGATGTTGGGACCCTAAAAATTGGCATGGAAATAGATTAACATGGGAAGAGTTTGGAACACAAATTGGTTTTCCATGAAACTCCTCCAGTTGATAAATATTTGCCTTGAAAGTTGGCCCTTCTAGTAGATTTCATAAATTACAGACAGTAATCTTTTCCAAAACACTTCAAGTTGATACTTTGAAACCTTGTCAAAACTGACTATAAGAATCCAAAATCAGTCATGCACATTCACATATGGTAGATAAACATGCTTGCAAGGTGGTTTTGTATGAAATTGCACTGGCTTCATTTTGTGATTTTTCAAAGTAGGGTCCTGAGATTGATTTAGCAAATGTATTTCTGAGTGCTGAAACTAAATTTTTCATCATGGGAACCTAAAACTTTGCAAAAAATGAATGGAAATTTTAGGTCCCAACAAGGTCATCTAAATGGGGCTACGCATTGAGAAAGCCTTGATAATAAACAGGCAAATTAAGCTATACAAAGACACCCCTAGTTCTAATAACAATGCGGACAAGTCGCGATTTTGGACCAAGAACAAACCCATTGTAAACGATGGTGTGGTAGATGCTAAAAATGTGGTGCAAAAGTGACCCATCTTCAATCTATCAAAACCACAAAACAATACACCATCCAACAAGCCTCAAAATAATGAGCAAAGACCTACCAACTTTCCTCCTAGGAGAAAGTTCACACCACTAGGAAAGTCTCTCGAATCTGCCCTTAGGAAATTAATAGGGGGCAACCTCATAACACTTCCATCGGTGCATGATTATGAACCAAAATTTAAACCCTCTTGGTGGAGTGATTCTAACTTTTGCAAATATCACCGAAACAAAGGACATAAAACTAATGATTGTCAAGCGCTAAAACATGTCATTCAAGACTTGTTGGATCAAAAACAAATATAAATTGAAGGGTATACCTCTAATGAAGAGCACATAGCATTAAAAAATCCTCTTCCTCACTATGAGAAACGAGGATCATCCAATCAAAACAAAAACGGTGCTGACAAAGCAAGCTATAATAACATTTCTTACAAGTACATCATGAATCATATCTCTTAAAGTGTTTCACACATCAATGTGATCACCATCAATAATAAGCCTGACTGTAATGTGACCACTCATCGTGGAAACATTACTCTACAAGGAGCTCCACCCACGTCATCATCCACATCAAACCAATACAGCATCCTTGATCAACTCCATAAAACACCTGCACACATATCCATTTTGGAGTTATTACGTCTATCCCCATCTCATAAAGCGATCTTAGAGAAAGCCCTCTTGGAAACAATTGTTCCTACAAACCTTGCTCAAGAGCAATTCCAAGCTATGGTAGGTCATCTAACCACACCACATTTTCTATCTTTCACAGAGAAAGATGATATGTCCATCAACCAACCACACAATGCATCCCTCCACATTGAGGCCCAAATCCACAAACACAGAATAAAAAGAGTCCTAATAGATGGAGGTCCTAGTTTAAACATATGCATGTTAAAGTTAATCCTTACATTGAGGTTTTCACAAAATGTCATTGATCCTAAAAAGAAAATAACTATCAAGGCATATGACAAAGAAGAGAGAACTTCCAAAGGAACTGTAGTCTTGCCAATACAGATTGGGCTAGTAGAGAGAGATGTTGTGTGCCAAGTTCTAGACATGGAGCTAGCATATAACATTCTTCTAGGTAGACCTTGGATCCATGCAATGAAGGTCGTTCCATCAATATACCATCAATGTATCAAGTTCTCACACAATGGCCAAGAATGACCATACAGGGTGACCCTGACCCATTCTAGTATTGCAAGAACATCCAATCAAAACTAGAAGTTGTAATCCCCACCAACCGTGCAGCTTCACCCTCTATAGCCAATGTTGGCCCAAGCTCAATACCTTCTACATCAAAATCTATGGAACAAAAATTCAAGATCAAGGACAAAGGTGTAGGAGAGTATTCCATTGAGCAAACCTTTTGTCTCACACCATTACCTCTTTCACCCAAAATCACCCATCCATTACATCATTCATCTACCCATGCACCTACAAAGTATGTGATCCAAAGGCTACTAGCAAGGTGTCAACCATGTCAACAAATTCCTATCATTAAACCTACAAAAGATTCTTCCAACGCCATGTCCAATCCTACAATCCCATCATATAGTCCACAACCCCTTGAGCCTATTGAAGAATCTCCACCAATGAATCCAAGTCAAGATCCTTCATCCCCTCATGATGATAACCCTCAAGAGCATGTCAAGCCTATCCAAGATCCTTCCACTTCTATTCAAGTAACCTAAGAGGTATGTCAAGAACCTAATCCTAAGCATGTGAAAACATCAATTCCTAGTCCTAATCAAGATCAAATCACTTTCACTCCACACATCCATAACATTTATCTTTTCCATGATCAAGATATTACCTATGAAGAAGATATCCATGAGCAACTTGATCTTATACCTATACATGAGAAAGAAATCCAAATCCAACCCATCCATAACCTATATCTTTTCTATGATCAAGATATTACCATTGATAAAGAACATATACACGAGAAAATTGATCCCATCCATATCACACTTAATCCTATCTATGATCAAGATCCCATCTATGATCAAGATCCTATCTATGATCAAGTGAACCATGATGATCCTCTTAGCCAACTTTATGCATTCCATGGTCACGAGCTTATTACCCCATCTATCCATAACCCCATAACCATCCATGAGCAAGAAACCTCCATTACTCCTATCCATCCTCCACCTAGTCCTATCCATGATCCAACAAAACACACTTTCCTTGATGAGACACTTGCCTCCCAAGTGCACATAGATGATCAAACCAATAACTTGGATCTTAGTGAGCATAATGATAATCAAGATCCTAATGATTCTCCACCATCCATTATTGACCATGTTGCAAATCCATTATCCTATCCCCTTGGTCTCACTACCTTCATCCATGAATGTTCTTCCTTAGGAGAGCAACAACCATTATCTACCATGTCATTTTCCCCATCAAATAATGAGATAAAATCTCATGTCCAAATCACCCATAACCCCATTGTCCACTGCATACTCCAAAATATGAACTATCAAGGTAAAGGCTTAGGCCTTCACGAACAAGTTATTTTGGAGCCTATCCATGTCAAGTCCCTTCACCCTCTTATGGCCTCCCCAAGAAAAGCAATCTCATGATGTTGGTACTTCCTCCATGCCTTCTAAATCCACTCATTCCCATCGCACATCCTATCATATCCCCAAAACGTATGTTGTCATTCCACCTCCCTTATCATACAAATCCCAAAAGCATGTGACCATACACCTTCCACCGTCCAATCTACCTCTGCTACTTCCAACTCCTAACATCCCTCCATTCATTTTACCATCACTTCTCCCAACACCAAATCCATCCATCCACACATTCCCTCACATTTCGAATCATGACCGACAAATGCACATATTGTCTAAACATGAAGCTTCCACTCATTCCACCAAACCTATGGGATTCAAAAATAAACATTGGGATGCCTCCTTTCGTAAAGTCAAAAATCCTAAGGGTTCTAATACCTTACGAAATCAATCCAAAAATTCAAATTCAAATCCTTCTAAAATGCTATCCAAGCGCATATCTCCAAAAGCAAAGTCCAAAAGCAAGATTTGATGGGTCCCCAAGCAAAAAAACAAGTCAAATGAGGCATACACCTCTCAAAAATCCCAACCATCCACTTCCATTCAAAAATCCTATTCCATACAAAAACATCATATTCCTTCATCCCACATCAAAAATAAAAATCATAAAAATACTAAGACCGTGTGGGTTCCTAAATGCCTACGTTATCCATCTCCTAAGAAAACATTGCCATTGCTTCCTACACCACCTTCCAATCACAAACTTCCATGTTTGTCACAGTGTGTGCAACCATTGGTCATGATTCCTTTTCACACCTCCATTGCCCCATCATTCAACCATTATCCTACTTATCTACCCTATCACCATCCTATGGTCCATGCTTTTGCATAAATATTTCATCCATCTTCCTTGCATAAGTCTGACATAATCCACATCATAATCCACTTTTGTTCCCTACATAATCCACATCATAATCCACTATCATTCCTTTCACAATTCACTATCTACCTACTCCATATCCCTTTCATGCAATCCCATACCAACATCTATGAGCATAATGACATTTGATATGGTCCATTTGATGACATTCATCCCTAGTAGGACTACCACCTTTCATGGAACCAGACACTTGAGTCCCTCTCGTCCGTATTCCACCTATCCTATCCAAATATTCCAAAAAAAAAAAGTAAAGAAAAATCCCTTCGTCTAATGGTGAAAACCACCCTTGGTGGCGCCTTGGATAAGTACCATGATGAAAACCTGGCAAACAGGCATCATGTGTAGGTTGATCTTCCATGTCATTTACCCTTGGGAGCATATTGTCTCATCAACCCTATCATTTTCCATCCTATCTTACTATACCATCCTATCATCCTTATCCTACATATACCTATCATATTGAGTCCATTCATCCTCCATTCCTCTCTTAATCTTGATAAAGATGTAGGGGCAAAATGTTGAAACATGCTTTGGAAAAACTCTTGATATACCTTATCTTTTTCAAAACAATTCAATCCTATCATCCTCCTTCGTTATAAGCGTTGTTATGTCAAATCCTGAGTTATTCCTATGAAACATAGTCCTTGGAGATAACATCCTTATTTTTTATCCCTTATCGCCCATCCTTTAATCCAATCGTCAATCCTACATACTCCAATGCAAGGGAATAAAAAACAATGTCAATAATAAACTGATCCCTCCATCTCTTAGGACTTCAGTCCTCATCCAGTCTTTTCTAACTGCATCCACCCAATCACATCGAGATACCTACCATGGCTTGTTGTTCACTCGTCCTTATCACCTTATCCCACTAGGTTGTCGATCCAAACTTGCGTCCATCTTGTCATCCATCCTCAAGTCAATCCATTGAACCATTGTCGAACTACGTCGCCTCTGAGCTATCATGTAGGCAAGGCCATCATTGATGAGCCCCTAAGGCTTCCCATCCATTTCATCCATTGTCACCCATCCGTTTGTTCATCCCATTCCACCTAGGTCTTAGGTCCTCATGGTCCGCACCCCAAACTACGTTGCCTTTGCGTCATCACGTAGGCAAGGCCATTTATCAATGAGCCCCCAGGCACTAGGTCAGTCCCTTAGGGCTCGTTTCTTTGTGTCTATTGTCCGTTCATCCATAATAAATTGATCCTTTGCTTAACTGGGGGTACAATCCTTGATCTAGTTAGTGAATTGGATTTTTGAATGCTACAACTCAGAGGATAACAAATCGGATCATGGTTTTATCACTAGACAGCAATTAGCACAGCAAGAGAGCTTTAAACATCATCTTGACAAAGAGACATCAAACTAAACCGGACAGCACCAACCTACCTAACACTATCAAACATGACTCTATCAGTTATTGCAAGAAAAATATATCTATGGCAAGAAGGTTTTTAATGGTTGTTTAACATCTTATATCATGATTTTTGTTATTATGTCTTTTTATGCTACTCAAGGATGTCAAAAACTAGAGGAGCTATGATGGGGGCATAATTATTTTATTTGTTTGATGTTTGTGGGTTTATCTTTAGTAATGTGAAGCCTTGTCTAAAGACATGATCAACAAAATGATCATCGAGGACATCAAAGGTCTAAACATGAAATAGGTGTAATCCTTGTTTGTTGATACGCAAGCAATACTCATGTCATCTTGGTTCAATTATACTTAGATGCTTGTATTAACTTACTAAATCAAAATCCATGTAAGTAATACTTAGGTCATCATGGTTTAATTATACATAGATGCTTGTATTTTCTTACAACATTTTAAAAGCTCCATGATGAAACAAAGTACTTCACAAACTTGTATACAAAGATGACAAAATCCACATCCATATCCACCAAATTGCATTTCATTTCATCTATAAGAATTTCATACATATCATTTTCCAAGTGGCTTAAGATCCAAGTCATTTCTTTATCTACATCTCTTTATCTACTCACCCTTTTCTCTCTTTTCATTTTGAGAGCACACCAATTGTCCTCTTGAGGGGCGTCATCATCATCATTCATCTTATTTTCTAACTTACCATTATCTTTCCTTGTCACCCTCACTCTTAAGTGACTGGGGCCTCACCAATCATCAATCCAAGCGTCAGTTTGATCATCAAATCTTTAATCACTTCTTCCATTCATCCTTATCCAATCATTCCAAGCAATGATCCAAATGCAAGTCCATCCTTAATCCATACCAATCGAGTAAATCAATCTTGTAAAATTATCCAATCGCAATCAATGATCTTGATCCTAATCTTGTTGTAAACCAACTCAATTAATCAATCAATTGTCATCATCAGTGGGATATGTCTTTCCCATATCTTTGTGTTGATCTAGAGATATATCATTCCCCGCAATGACAACACTATCATCATCAATCATTATCGATTAATCATTGGTTTACAGCTGGACAGGGGCAATACCTTGTTTGTTTTTGTCTCATTTGTGCATACTTGCTTGCTTGCTTGCTTGCTTGCTTGCTTGCTTGCTTGTGTGTGTTATCATTTTACCTTGTGTAGCATACCATTTAACTCTTTCATCCATCCCTTGTCTCGCATCCACCAATTTCTTCATCCATGTAACCTGTCATTCAACCTTTCTCATCGTGAGATTGTTCATCATCTTGTCGTCACATTCTTCCCATCCAATCTCCTGAGGGGGCATCCTACCATCATTTAACCTGTACCAGGGGAAAACTAGGGCAAGCATCATAGTCAAAAAACTTTTATTCTTTGAAGCAATGTGATAAAACACACTACCTCGAAGAGGGGCAAAATGTATACACCTAAAACTAACTCATGTCGAACTAAATAAATATTTTAATATTTATTTTAATTCTTATTCTTCTATAAATCAAATAAATATTCTAATTTATTTGATTGGTTCATTATCCCAAAATTAAATAAAAGTCATTTTATTTAATTAAATATCCTAATTCCTCTAATGTCTCATCTAATTAAATAATCCTAAATTATTCAATTAATCTCACATTCCTCTATTCTAAAGTCCTAAATTCCATAATTCCACATCATCTCATCCATGTCATTCTTCTAGCTCACCATGTTGCACACATAATTAAATATTTTAATATTTAATTAGCTAATATTCCCTCACCCACATGTCCTATTTATCCTCCAATCAAGATCTATTAAATCATCAGTCAAATTAGTTATCTAATCAATCAATTGAGTTCACTAATCAATCAATTCAGTCAACTCTCCAATCAACCCACTTAACTGGTCAATCTATTCAGTTAACTCCTTAATCTATTCTGTTAACCCCCATAACTCATGAAAGGAGCTTGGACACTTGTCCTCTTCTGATTTGCGCACATTCTCTCAAGCTTCCTCAACCATACACCTCATAGGTAATTCCTCCAGTCATGGATCCATTGACACTTGGACTTGGCCTCTCTTGAGCCTATAAAAGGAACCCTCATTCCCTCATTTCATACACTCAAGCTTTAGCAATCTTACTCTGCAAAAATCCTACCAAAGTGCCTTTGGCAAAGTATCTCCATTGCATTTGCATAACCTTATTATCATCATAATCATCCAACCATGTCTCCATTATCATTCATCCATCTTCATAAAGTTGCATTGATAGTTTAGTCTTCATTGCATTATTCATCTACAACCATTCTCCTATTGTCATCTTCAACAGCAAGGAAGTACAACTTTTGAGAGCTAAAATCATACACAAGATTAGTACGAGATAGGCAACAATGGAAGCTATGAGGTAAATTGGTCTATGAAGGTAATATCTTTGTTTACTGTATTTGCATCAATTTCATTGAGTTATTGGATATTTAGTTGTTTAATACTGTTGTTCATATTTCATCTAATACCATGTGTAACATCCAACTAGAATATTAGATAAAACTTAATCATCATTAAGAAAATATTCACATTTTTTTAAACAAATTAAGAGAAAAAACCATAATCAATATATTACATTTTCAATAGCCAAGAAACAATGTACATATTTCAAAATAAGGTCGCTTCACCTGCGACTAACAAATTGTAGATAACAATTGGCCATTTTTCTTACGACTTACAATTTTATCAATATCATTTACAAAATAAGCAATGTGTTCATGTTCACAAGTCTTCAGCAATCAACTATAGGAGAGAGAGCATCACCCTGGTGCTTTTCCTCCAACCATAGACCAACGGTCCCTACACACCTTCCTTTATGGAAGTGGACCTTCCCTTCACAACGGTAATAGATAATGAGAATCAATTGATTACATATGCCATCTGAGAACTAGTGATGTGTCCTACCCAATGACAATTAGGTATAAAACTCTAGTCTAGCTCTGGTTATGTATGACCCGTTCTAATTGTTCAGCTATCTGGTACACTGTGAATCGACAATGCAAGCATTGACTTTTGCATTACTTTGGCCAAAGTTTCATATATTTAAATAGTCATATGTTCACTCACTCTTTTCTCGACTTGGAGATAACATTCTTAATAATCATTTATTTCTTTATACATAACAAGTCTCTTGGTCTTACTTATACCACATTAGTCATAAAGACTTATACCTTTATCTATGAATCTTCCTTGACAATTCTAGGGTGTGAGCTTAGAAGACTAGTGTAAACATATATTGAGTCCATCTATGCATCCTTGCAAACATGGGTCTATGACATCTTGTCATCTACTCAATGGCTTGTTCACCTAATCTCATGCTCATCCAAAATCAGCTACACATATAAGGTTGACACTTAAGCCTTATAAATTATCAAATAAAGACTCTATTTGTCTTAACTCATATTCTACTCATAATCTGTCAATAATGAGCTATAAATGGGTAATCATGTGAAATAAATACTTCTCTTCATGTATATCAAAGAGAGAATTCCAAATGTCACAATATTCTAAATATTGATTTATTGTTGGCATAAAGAGTGTTTCTGAAGATAGTTGTATGGCTATACTAAGCTTAAAATTAGATAAAAGAATATCCTTCCACTAAAACTAGGATATAAATAATTCAGGATAATAATATCTACTAATAACTCAAATTTCCTTCATATTTCTACTGAAATAATATTCTAATGTCAAGTGTTTCTACACTATGACTTTGTCTCTTTTACTATCTTTACAAGCTTTCCAAACACACTCCTAACCTTCTTAATCTACTACTGCTAAGAAAGTTTTACTTTTATGAATGACCTCCTCTTGGCTCCTTCATTAAATCTACTATCGACCTTTATTAAATTGCTAAATCTGAACTTGGTTTCAGATAGCAATCAGTCTTTATATAAATTTGGCCTATATTTAACACCATCGGCCTCCATATGGTATCACATTCGGCCTTGATATAAAATATAGTTGATCTGAGTAATAATAACACTCGGCCTTAGACTATCACAATCAGCCTTATCACATATAATGTTTGGCCTTAACTATCACAGTCGGCCTTAACTTATAAAACATTCGGCCTTGACTATCTCAGTTGGCCTTAACATATATAACATTTGGCATTTACTATTACAATCAACCTTAACATATAAAACCATTTGACCTTGACTATTACAGTCAGCCTTAATATATAAAACCATTTGTCCTTGACTATCACAGTCAGCCTTAACATATAAAACATTCAGCCTTGACTATTACAATCAGCCTTAACATATAAAACATTTGGCATTGACTATTACAGTCAGCCTTAACATATAAAACCATTCAACCTTGACTATTTCTACTTCAACTCTTCTGTTAACACTTCTATCTATGGTTCAATTTCATAGTCCTTTGACTGTTAAAATATATATACACAATGAATAACATAACTTCTGAGTTATCCTAACTCTTCCTTTATCCAAGACACAATACATAATATATAGAATTAATATCCTATTTAGGATAAACGATAATAGCATCTCTGTATAAAATATAACTTTGCAATTCAATGAATATAAGGAGATATCAATGTATCTATATCATTATCTTCAATGGTATTCAGTCAACTTACCTGTAATTATATTGTAGGCAGCACACTAGTAATATCTTTCTTTGTCTTGTGTTCCCTATCCTTCGAGTATCTTTTCCAAAGTATCTCTTACATCCCTCAATCTTGAGCCGACCATAGATATGGGTGCTTAATTAATGCACCACTACTGCACCTTCTCTATATCCTCGCGATCTCTCAACATGCAGAAGATAATGGAGAGTGTGGAGAGTATAGAGCTTTTGCTCCTCTCACCACACCCAAGCATCTAGGGAGTTCGCTTAGAAGAAGAAAAAGAAGGCTTTTATCTAACTCAACATAATTTTAACTATAACTATAATAATAATAATAACTCTGTAGATAGACAATAATATACTTATCCATTAGATGTTGATACTACGTGTTAGTGAATAGATTTGTCACTGCTTGTTTTATTAGACCCGCCCTTTTGGCAGTAACAACCTTACTAACAGTTGGACAATTTGTTTTTATAAATTGTCCTCTGAAGGTTTTAGAAGGTACAGCTCCCTTCTTATGATAGTTTAGAATGTTTTGTATTGCACTTTTAACCAGAAAGTGGGAAAGGCACTTACATATAAATATAAAATCTAACTAACCCACACCACGTACTGCATTACAGGTAGGAATTTTTATTCTCATAATAATTTAATCAATCTTCCTCTAGACATAAGAATAAAAGGAAATCAATGATCAATCCACATCAATATTAATACCACTCTTGCAACAAATCCTAACATAAGAAAGGAGATACTCCAATGGAAATAAGCTTATACAAAAGCAGGTTATCAATACTCCACACAGTTTTATTTAGTGGAAAATTGAATTTGTTAATGTTTTAGTGTTTTGATGTTTAAATCCTCCTTTCCACTTTACATTCAAGGATCTAGGGTCAAGTGGCAATTCACTATCATACCCTAGATTGCTGTGAGATGTAGGGAAACTTGGATTAGGGAATTTAATTATCAATTTCTAGTCTCTTATGCTCAATTGACCATTAAAACCCTAATTATGCAAATACGGCAATAAATTGATGAATAACAGAAAATGCTCTTGTAGACGGAAGTAAAATAGAAAATCACAGAGTACCTATTTTTGGGGTTTTGAGGCGGAACAGTCAGGGACACTAGAGCGGGCGCCCAAGTCAAGGGTACCAATTTCTTTGCAAGGTCCTGACCTCCTTCCAACATTGATCATCCATGTAACTTCTGTTTCTAGAAATTTAGTTGTGGAGGACACTAGTGCAAGCGCCCAAGTCCTGGAAATGCTCTGGTGTCCTACTTCTCTTCAGATCCTGAATCCTTGATGCCTGCCAATTCTTCCTACAACTTCACTTTTCCCAAATAGGACACCTGTAACCTGCAATCACAAGACTTTGGGAGGGGGTTGTGGTGTTTAGAGGCTTGCCTCAGTCAAGCCCCGAAGGACACTTAAGTCTCTGAACACTATTTTCAGATGAAGAGTGCGTGCCTAGGGAGGCAGAGACAAAAACCAAAGGAAATGATGAAGAAAACACCATATAATGTCACCTTGTAGTGAAGATATCATGGGAGGAAGATGCTCTTCATTCCATGATGAAATGGATGCTCAAATCTGCAAACACAAACACATAAATCACATGAGTCTGCTCTTGCAACATAATGAAAGCCTTAAATCACCTTGAGAACACAATAGCTTGCTAGAAATCATCTAGTTTACAAATGAATGCCTAAACATGATTATATATGCAACTACAAGCACTCTCACCAAGATTTTCATAATTCAAACTTGTCGTGTTGACATAGGACCCAAATAACAGTCATAAACTGACACTTGAAAATTAGAGCTACCCCAAAATAGGGCAAGACTAGGGCGCGGGCACCCAAGTCCTCCCCCCTATTTTGGGTAGGGTACAACTCAAGGGGTCCTCCTACCACCCATTTGTCATGTTACCTAGGGCTCATTCCATTGGGATGCCAAATTATGAACTAAGATGTCCTAAATGCATGCAAAAGACCTAGGAGCTAAACCTTATGAGGGAAAAGCCCCCAAGGGGACATTTTCTGACATTGCATTTAGCCCCCACTTTAATGTATGTATAAACGCAAGGCCAATACATGCATTAAAATATGGTCACAAACATAGCAAACACGCCAAGCATGAAGAAGACACACCAATCACATAGAGTAGCAGGCACACAAAACACGAAGAAAAGAGTTACAATCACGCAAAACACGGAGAATATAGTAAATGCATAGAAGACACATTAATGCATGGAAGACAGAGATGATTTGTTTTCTTTTCTTTTTCTCATATATATGAAATGCAAATGCAAGTACTGGAAAGTAAACAAACCTCCCATAATACATGATGCACTCATCATGCAGGTCTTTGTATAAATGGGGCAACACACACGCCAGACACATAAAACCTCCCAAAATGCAGACTACATATGGGGCAACAGACACACCAAACAAAGCAAGCACACCAAACACACACACTTGAAGACACAGAGAAAATACAGCAAACAAATGATGAAGTGTACCTATTTCTAGGTCCAACACCATCTCAGGTACATTACAGGCACACACTGACAATTGGGCTTTGCCACAACAATCATCGAAGACACGCTTAAGGCTTAAGTTAGTCACAGAACTGCTCCCCACCTCTGTAAAGGACATTTGAAAATGCAACCCTACCCGCGTCCCGGAGACAGCTTACAGTGAAAAGGAAGCATGACATACAACCCCACCAGCATCACGGAGACACCTTACGATGAAAAGGAGGTATGATCTCAAAAGTATACAACACCACCTGCATCATGGAGACACCTTATGGTGAAAAGGAGGTATACTCAATAGATTTCAAGATAGATTGATTGATTGCAAAACAAACTCAAGATGCAGGAAGTACTCATCGCACTAGTCTACACCTAAGGACAAGCATCTTGCTAACATCTACAATAGACAGCTTACCTTATATATGCCCCCACCTTAAGGTGGTTGATATCATGAATTGATACCAAGCACATTAAGGTAGGAATAAAACACACAAGGGAACACATACTTTCACAAAGCCCATGCCCCCCGAAGGTGACATGTACTTTACGATCGCCAAATGTTCCCACAAACACATCCCTGCAAGAAACATGTTAGTGTCTACAACATCATGATAAACAACAACATCAATGCATATGATTAACCACACAAAGAGCCAAGGTTATATAATGAATTCGGAGTTCGAGGATAACCGTGGGGCTATATCACAAAGCTCTCTAAATCGAGTACCACCAAGGCTAGATTCAAAGACAAACAAAGGTGCATAGAGAAGCAGTATTGTTAAGATTTGTAAATGAGATAAAATATCATCAAATTCACTATGTGGAAAGCATGAGTGCTTCCACTAGCCAAGTGTTGGATAAGATATACAACCCCATTGTCATATTAGGAACTAAGTCCATTTTTTGATTGCTCTCGAAAGGGACACTAGGTCCGCATTAGTATAAATGTTTGTCATCATCCACCCGCTAGATGGAAACACTAGAGGAAGGGAAACAATAAATTAGAGAGGAGAAGAAAGTGTCTTAAGGATAGTCACGTAGGAGGGTGCCCCCAGTGTCACTAACTGTAACACTATGTCCGTAAGACACAACACACAACAATGAAATCAAAGAGAGGTAATTTAGAAGAATGATGATACACATAGAAGAAGGTTACAATAGAGGCTGTCTCCTAGTATCCCGGACCTTACGGGAGAG
Organism: Cunninghamia lanceolata; assembly: GCA_027924645.1. NCBI lineage: Eukaryota > Viridiplantae > Streptophyta > Pinopsida > Cupressales > Cupressaceae > Cunninghamia > Cunninghamia lanceolata. Next base: position 10,667,498 of record BSBN01000082.1, on the reverse strand, counting down.
TCTGAGGTCATCCCAAGATGCCTAAACAACACATAACACATCACGGAGGAAGCACATCACAAGAGAAATAAAGGGTTAGAGCTACTTACCTGTTAGCACCATCGTTAAGAACCTGCATATCTAGGATATTTGTCATGTTGTTTTGATCTTGTTGAGTTGACATTAAGTGTAGGATGACGGGAGGCTTTCTTTTCTTTAAAAGGATTATATTCAATGCCACTTGAGTAATGTGTTGAAGCAGATTCTATAGGTACTCGAATCCCTTGTTGATTTACACAACATCTCTTACCTACATATTCACAATTATTATAAAGGATTTTAAATCCTCAACCATAAAGAGATGTAATTTCCTTAGAAGTGTTAGAACAATGCAGATAACTGAGAGGGGGGTGAATTAGTTATTTTATAACTTTTCTCTTTCTTACTTTCTTTTCTTATCTTAACATTTAGTGCTCTATTAAAACATGGAAGCAAAGACAACCATAAGAACTGAAAATGAAATAAACACATAACACAATGATTTTTATGTGGAAACCCTATTAAGGGAAAAACCACAGGGTGACTAACCCAAGATTGTATTCTCTGTTAAAAGAATAAGGAGTACAAATTTGGCACTTGCCAATTAGGGCTCAATGCCTGAGCACACTGCTCATAAGAGGCCCACTACCCACAAGAGACTCACTATCTACAAATGCTTACAGATTGTACTAATGAATTTGAACTGATGAACAGCATCCACATATGCAAGATTTCAGTTCTGGTTAGGCTTAGTATACTGGTCTAGCACATTTCATTCTTCCTCGGTGTAGTATCTCTCCTTTGTCACATTTTGGGCTTGGAGTACTATCTTTTCACTTCCTTCTGCTCTTCTTCACACTGCCTTTATTCACATCTTCATCACACACACTTACATGCTGGAATCTATCGGGTATATATATCTGCATCAAGGATTTTCATCAACTTTCTAGTCAGCAACAAGAACACTCAAGATATTTGCAAGTTATTGATCTGTCAGCTGAATCCATGCTTGATTTGTGATGCGTATCAAAATATTAAGCATAGAAGTCATTAATCATGTTGGCCAACAATGTAAAATGCCACAAATTGCTTGATCAACACCTTTTGCACATTCGGATTGAAGTCTGATACTCTGCCGGTTAGTTCTTCCTCTGTCTGCTCTGCCTGACTGGAACCCAACACTTAGATGCTCATAATAAAGGCTAAATCTCTGGGATATAATAGTCATGATACCCCTCTTGACTTGTCCAAGTCCACAACTTACTGAGTTACACCATCTAAGAGATCCAGACCTAATTGTCGAACCTTGTTACATACTTTGTTCTTGTTCACCAGACCAAAACAGTCTTCAATCTGAATTTCGGTATAGGCATATTATGTATTGCGGATGTGTGGGATAGACTTTGTTGCCATCAATGACAACACTTATGAAGCCACACAGTGTCTCTTGCCAACAATCTCCCCCTTTGGCATTGATGGCAACACTTAGTGAAAAATGGCTAAGTGTCGTAGTAACTCCCCCTTTGCTGATGCTCTGTCTTTTTACTACTTTACTGGAGCTCCCCCTTTGTTGGATTCCTCATTTTTCAGTATTCTTCACTCCCCCTTTGACATCAATAGCAAAGGGTGGAATCCGCATGCCAAAATTTTGCAAAAAAAAATTGTTCTATACATGGCCGCATAAGTATGTACAAATCATATGTTATACTTACATATACTTAAGTATATCCGCAAAGGTTGTCTTCAACTGGATAATTTATGTGGCCCAACTTCTCTTCATTCTGTCCAAAATGGAGATGTGTCCACTTAACAAAAATGTATATGCTTCTGTTCTCCTTAAGTCTGTTGGATCACTGGTCTGGATTCTATTTTGTGCCTCTGTCAAGGCATCATGCATTGCCTCTAACTTAGGGATGATTATCCCTCTGAGCTCACCCATTCTATCCATTATGTTCTTTTTCTCCTTAACCATTTCTTTAATTTCATTTATTATAGCAATAGCTTGACATTCATGATTCACCAGAGAGGTAGTAAGGGGATCAAAATTCTGAGATAAGCTTGACAGTTTTCCTTCTTGTTCTTTCATTTTCTTTTCAATGTCCTTTGTCACTTTGGGCCAAGTTAAACAAAATTTGTAAATGTCCCCACAATCTTTAAGAGCGTTTTTAAGGCTCTTTATGCCAATGCCCAAGGTTCTTCTATCATTAGTAATTAGCCCTTGTACTTCACTGAACCTCTTTCCTAAGAACTCCTTTCGGACTTTAGTTTCTGTAGATTTCTCTAAGGATTCAAAATGAGTGTTAACAGAATTGACTAAGTTTTTTAGATTATCAGATGGAGAGGTAGAAGGATCCTTTTGATAGTTTGGCATAATCTTCTCCAGCATCCCAGATGCAATCTCCAATAGCTCATAGTCCCCCATATGAGATTTTAGAAGTTTCTCTTTTGCTATGGCTTGAGCAAAAGATGCTATTTTCATTATCTGAATCAGGGAGAGAGAGTCAAAATTTAGTGGCCCTTGAAATAACTCAGGTTCATCCAGCTCCATTATTTCTTTGTCCAGGAAGTTATGTACTATCTCTATGGTGTTTCTTGTTGATTCTACTTCCTTCCTTTTGGGGTCATCCAAACTAACCTGTTTTGATAAGGTATCATTAATCTTTTTTGCTTGTTCTTCTTTTCCCTTATCCTCTTTTTCTTGATTCTTCTTTTCTTCTTTTCTACCTTCCCCTTCAGCTTTAGTGTCTAGAATGTTTGTCATGGCTGTAGTGCGATCTGAAGGAGAGATATCACTTGTGTTTGTTGCTTCATGAACTTCTTCTGCCGGAACAGAGGAGTCTAAGTCCTCAGAGATTTCTTCATTTATTTTCTTTAATCCTTCGACATCCTTGTCAAAAGGTTCTTCATTGATATCATTTAATCCTTCAACATTCATGGTAGAAGAGTCTGTTGGCAAGAGACACTGTGTGGCTTCATAAGTGTTGTCATTGATGGCAACAAAGTTCATCCCACACATCTGCAGTACATAGTATGTCTATACTGGAAGTTAGTTTGAAGATTGTTTTGGTCTGGTGAACAAGAACAGAGTATGTAACAAGGTCTGACAATCAGGTCCGGATCTCTCAAATGGTGTAACTCAGCAAGTTGCGGACTTGGACAAGTCAAGAGGGGTATTATGAATACTATATTCTAGAGATTTAGCCTCTGGTGATAAAGCATGAAAAAGATATGAGCACTTGAGTGTTGGGTTCCAGTCAGGCAAAGCAGACAGAGGAAGAACTGACCGGCAGAGTATCAGATTTCAATCTGGATGAGTAAAAGGTATTGATCAAGTAATTTGTGGGATTATACATTGATGGTCGACATGATTAATGACTTCTATGCCTATGTTTTTGAGACGCATCACAAATCAAGCATGGATTCAGCCGACAGATTAATTACTTGCAGTGTTCTTGGTGCCAACTAGAAAGCTAATAAAAATCCTTGATGCGGATATATATAATAGATAGATTTTAGTATGTAAGTGTGTGGAGAATATGTGATGAAATAAAGTGTGAAGAAAAGTAGAAATTCAAGTCCATATGTGATTGAGCAACAGCATTAAAACAGGGGAAGAATGAAGTGCATCAAATCAGTGTATTATGCCTAACCAGAACTAAACTCTTGCATTTGTAGATGCTTCTCATCAGTTCGAACACTCAAATTATCTTTTGTAAGTTCTGTAGACAATGAGTCTCTTGTAGGCAGTGTGCCTCTTGTGAGTAGTGTGCTCGGGCAGTGAGCCCTAATTGGCAAGTGCTATTTTGTAATCCTTTATTCTTTTAATAGAGAATACAATCTTGGGTTAGTCACCCCATGGTTTTTCCCTTAACAGGGTTTCCACATAAAAATCCTTGTGTTATGTGTGTTGATTTTATTTCTGCTCTTATGATTACATATGCTTTCATGTTTTGATGCAACATTGAATATTAAGATAACAAAAGAAAAGAAAGTTAAGGAAATTTTGAGATAATTGATTCACCCCCCCTCTTAGTTACCTGCCTTGTATCCAACAATTAGTATCAGAGCCAGGTTCCTCTGAAAAGTCTAACATCTTGAGGAAGATCCAGGAATCTCAATGGATGAATATGGTATGAAAGAACAACTACAATCTTCCCTAGATGATCTTGAAAAATTTCACTCTGAGGTCAATAACTTGAGAGAGCAACTCAAGGAAGTTGATGAGTTCATCAATGAGCTGAAAGAGAAACTCAGTATTTCTATGAAAAAGAGAAAGGAATTACTTCAGAAACTAGAAAATTAGAATGAAGCCAATAATACTGATGAGGATCTGAATGAAAAAACAAAGCTATGTGAAAAACTCTCAAAATAAGTCATTATGATGAGACATGAAATGGAATCAGGAGTTATGAAGTTCACCCAAGAGATTGAAGAAAAAAGAAAGATTGAAGATAATCTAAAAAAATCCCTCAATGAGAAAATAGAGGATTGCCACAAAATGGATAGAATAATCAGGCATCTTGAATCTGATCTTGAAGAAGCTAGAGACAATGAAGAACAACTTGAGAATTAGATAGACACTCTTAAACAAGATCTTCAAACTGCAAATGAATACAAAGAAAAATTCAAGATAAGCTCAGCCCAACTTGAAGTTCTTCTTGAAAGCCAAAAGGAGGTAGATGATAAGCACGGCTTGGGATATGAGAAAGGTGAAAGCTCTGGATCCGGTCAGAAGAACTTTGGATTAGGAAATCAAAGAAATGGGCCTAGAAGACCTCCAGTAAGGCAACCAAATGCCTAAAGATATCCATCCTTCAATGGATATTGCTTCAATTGCAACAATTTTGGTCATAGAGCAACTCAGTGCAGGAGGAGAATGAATCAGAATAATCCATCCTTCTCCGGACAATGTTTCAACTGTAAAAGGTATGGTCACAAATCTCATGAATGTAGAAATATGCAAATAAACAATTCATTCAATGGTAGATGCTTTGCATGCAATAGAATGGGACATATGGTTAATCAATGCAGATCAAGAGGATATCAATCAAATAAGCAAAGAAATGTTGTATGTTACAATTGCAATAGATCCAGTCATATTGCCAAATTCTGCAGAAGCAGAAATCAAGATAGAAAAGGTCCAGTGCAACATAATCAGAAACAAGATAAGGGTAAAGGTAAAGTGAATGTAGATGAAGTTCAAAAGGAGATGAGCAAGATTTGGGTAAAGAATAGTACAGAAAATATTGGAGATGGATCCGCACCGGAATTCGGTGTTGATATTCCTTCCAGAAACTAAAAGGTGAGCTCTGGCTTAGGGGAAGTCATAGAGAAAAATAATTTCCCCCAGCCAGTCAGCTAGTGTCTAAATTCAGCACATTGAGTAAACATCTGTCGCTGAAGGGTTCTCATAAAAACATCTAGATAACCTTCAGTCAAAATGTGAAAGATTTGCATGAAGTTTTGAAAGATTTCTAACCACTCAAGTTAATCCAGTTTCAACAGCTATCCGATAAAGCAGGATTTTCATAGACAGATCCAGTATGATTCAAAATTGAAATGCTTTGATCTACGAACCTATGGCATGATTAAAGAAAAGAAGATACATTGTCAATCCTCACTGAAAATGATTCTAAGTTCAGCGCAGTGATTCAAGAAGATCTCTCTCAAAATAGGGCAACCAGATAACTTAAGTTGTGCATTTATTACAAAAGGAAATTAGGGTTTGTGCAAGGATAAAAGGGTTCTTTCACTCTTTATTTGCACACTTGCACTCATGAAGAAGAAAAGAAGAGCTCTGCAACAAAGTTTCTACAATTCACTCATGATCAACTGGAAAATTGAATTCAATCAACGATTTGTTCCAACTCCTATTTCAAACCCTAAAGCCTGAAAAGGTACTTCCATTCTAAAAATCTCTCTCAGAATCTCTTGCAAAATGGCTACTCCAATGGTTGTCAAGATCACTGATAGGTCGTGTCCTAAATTCAAGAAATGCCCTTATAAATCTCTAGAAGTTGATCCTTTAGGCGCGTTTTCTAGCATTTCGCACGGAGTATTGCATGTAGAAGATGTTAGGGTTTATATCTAGCAAACATCAAAGATTTTGGAGACTCAAAATTGATTGACATCTATCAAAATCAGTTAATGGATGAAAATTTTGAACTTGGACCTGAATTCAAGACCCTAAGAGACAAACACTTCGAACATTGCATACATTTTCCATCTTTTGTAGAGGATGAATGGGTCTGGTATATTCTAAGTAGGATGCATGACAATTTCATGTGGCTAATGAGGCCTTTCAAGATAACCAAAGATGCCATCAGGGCTATGACCAGACTGCACTCATCCGGTGGGTTACCTGCACTTAAATCTATGAAGAACCAAACCGTAACCAAAGCCACCGGATCTAAGTTTGATAAAAGAGCAATGACCATAGATGACATCATAGATCCAGATGTCAAGTTTGCCTCAATGTAATCAGGTACAAAATCTATCATTCGAGCAGGGAGAATTCTGTGGCTGGCACAGCAATCTATGTAGCATATCAAATGTTGAGGGAAGATGCAGACTATGATCTATGTGAGCTTCTTCTAAATCAACTGTTGAAAAACCTGTAGAAGATTAAAAAGGATAAGAAGAATTCCTTTAAAAATGGTAGCCTAACACTATGCATGTTCTTCTATTATATGAATGAGCTACCTGGATCACATGGTTGGGTTTGGCAAAATGATAAACCGGTTGCCATCTAGATTAGAGATTATATGTATGGACTTGGTGATGCTCAAGCTCAAAACACAGCCCTCTAGGGTTACTTTAAAAACTTTCAAAGCATGATGCAAGCCAGAGAGAGAATACCTCAATCCATAGTTCAGAAATACAAGGACATAGTGTGCTTCATGGTTGACACTGACCAATACCTAATGGAGGCAGTTGAGCCAAGGATTGTGTGGATAATTCCTATGGGATATGAAGTCGATGAAAAAATCTTGGAGCTTCATATTCAACATCTGCTGAGCCAGCCCAAGGACACTGAGGCAGAAAGGTTGGGAACCTTTCAATAGCTAAGTGTAAAAATACATGTTGAGTTAAGACAGCCAGAAACAAAGAGGAAAGTAAGAAGGGAAGTTGAGGAAATTGCCAAAAGATTTGGCCTATCAAAGGAGGCTGTGGATGCAAATAGAGAGAAGATGAAAAAGGTTGAAAAAGAAAAACAAAAAGCAAAGAAAGGAGACACTCCGGTACAAGCCTCCTCCCGGACTAGATCTTCCAAGAGCTCTGTACCTGCCACTCCTATAAGCTCAAAGGCTTCCAAACCGGAAGTCAAGACATCCAAAAAAGGAGAACAGAGGACAAAGACCAAAGCCACAAGGTCATATACAAGCCTTAAAGATGATGAAGAAACAGAATCCGATGAGGAAATCAAGAAAATGAAGACAAAGAAAACATCCGGGAAATTCTCTACTAGTAAAAATGAGGAAGAAAGGTAGAGGAATTTGTTGAAAAGCCCACTCTTTCCATTGATGACATCATCAAGGCAATTATTGTGGATGGGAACCTACAGCCAGTAGAAGAGTTCTATGATGAATACAGTGATACTAACAAGAGAATTTTGGAAGAAGCTATTGTTAGGTACCTGAACATTTACAATAAAGCTTTCATTGAAATTATATCCTTAATTCCTAAGAGTCTAGAAAAAGTACTTGATCTGAGAAAAGAGAACGCAAAGGCAAAAGACTTAGACATTTAGGAACAAATAGCAATTCAGCTTTATCCTTCTATCACTCCAAAACAAATGGACATGATTTTTAAGGACTGTAAGGATGAGTTCTGGAGTAAAGCAAGAATGAATAAACTTATGCTTGGAGAAACTGACCAAGTAGCAAGAGAAACAAAAGATATCCTTTGGAATGCTTTCAAAAGATTCAACCTTCCTATTGTAGGGGAAACAGATGAAGAACCTTCTACCATGGATGTTGAAGGATTAAATGTAATTGATGAAGAATTTTCTAACAAGGATGTTGAAGGATTAAAGAAAATAAATGAAGAGAAGTCTGCAGACTTAGACTCCTCCATTCCAGAAGAGGAAGTTCATAAAGCAGTAAACACAGGTGACATCTCTCCTCCGGATCCCACTACAACTATGACAAATATTCCAAACTTTGAAGCTGAAGGAGAAGATAGAGGAGAGGAGAAGAAGATTCAAGAAGAAGAGGTCAAGGGAAAAGAAGAAGAACAAGAAGAAAAGACTAATGAGGACTCTTCTGATATTTCAAAGAAGTCTCAATCTCCAGCAAGAGACACTGCAGAGACAGTGAAGAAATTTTTAAACAAAGAAATGATGGAGATAGATGAACCTAAGCTATTTCAAGGACCACTAAATTTTGACTCTCTCTCTCCACTTCAGACAATGAAAATAGCATCTTTTGCACAAGCCAAAGCAAAAGAAAAACTCCTGAAATCTCACATGGAAAACTGTGAACTGTTGGAGATTGCATCCGGGATGCTAGAAAAGATCATGCCATCCTTCCAAAAGGATCCTTTGGCCTCACCATCCGGTAACTTGAAATCTTTGGTAAATTTTGTTAGCACTCATTTTGAATCTCTAGAGAAATCAGCAAAAGCAAAGGTCCGGAAGGAGTTTCTGGGAAAGAGATTCACTGAAGTGCAAGGACTTATTGCTAATGATAGGAGGACCCTTGACATTGGAATAAAGAGCCTTGAAAACACTCTTAAAGATGGTGGGGATATATACAAATTTTGTTTATCTTGGCCCAAAGTGACAGAGGACATTAAGAAGAAAGTGAAAGAACAAGAAGGTAAACTGTCAAGTTTATATCAGAATTTTGATCCCCGTACTACCTCTCAATGAATCAAGAATGTCAGGCTATTGTTATCATAAATGAAATAAAGAGGTTGGACAAAGAAAAGAAGAACATAATAAACAGAATGGGTGAACTCAGAGGGATAATTATCCCTAAGCTAGAGGCAATGCATGAGGCCTTGACAGATGCTCAGACCACAGCCTGGACCAATGATTCGGTACATTTAAGAAGGGTAGAAGCATATGCATTTTTGAGTGGTCACATCTCCATTTTGGATAGGATGAAGCAGAGCTGGGCCACAGAGTTTGTACAGTTGTAGACTACTTTTGCGGATATAATTAAGTATATGTAAGTATAACATATGATTTATATATACTTATGCGGCCATGTATAGAATAATTTTTGCACAATTTTGGTATGCAGATTCTGCCCTTTGCCATTAATGTCAAAGGGGGAGAGAAGAGTAGTGAAAATGTGGAATTCAACTAAGGGGAGTTTCGGTATAACAGTGCAAAAGACAGAGCATCAGCCAAGGGGGAGTTACTACGACACCTAGCCATTTTTCACTAAGTGTTGCCATCAATGCCAAAGGGGGAGATTGTTTGCAAGAGACACTATGTGGCTTCATAAGTGTTATCATTGATGGCAACAAAGTCTATCCCACACATCTATAGTACATAGTAGGTCTATACCGGAAGTCAGTTTGAAGATTGTTTTGGTTCGGTGAACAAGAATAGAGTATGTAACAAGGTCTGACAATCAGGTCTGGATCTCTCAAATGGTGTAACTCAGCAAGTTGCGGACTTGGACAAGTCAATATGGGTATCATGAATACTATATTCCAGAGATTTAGCCTCTGATGATAAAGCATGAAAAAGATATGAGCACCTGAGTGTTGGGTTCCAGTCAGGCAGAGCAGACAGAGGAAGAACTGACCGGTCGAGTATCAGACTTCAATCCGGATGAGTAAAAGGTGTCGATCAAGCAATTTGTGGGATTATACATTGATGTTCGACATGATTAATGACTTCTATGCCTATGTTTTTGATACGCATCACAAATCAAGCATGGATTCAGCCAACAAATTAATTACTTGCAGTGTTCTTGGTGCCGACTAGAAAGTTGATAAAAATCCTTGATGCGGATATATATAACAGCCAGATTTTAGCATGTGTGTGGTGAATATGTGATGAAATAAAGTGTGAAGAAAAGTAGAAATTCAAGTCCGGATGTGACAGAGCAACAGCATTAAAATAGGGGAAGAATGAAGTGCATCAGATCAGTGTATTGTGCCTAACTGAAACTGAACTCTTGCATTTGTAGATGCTTCTCATCAGTTCGAAGACTCAAATTATCTTCTATAAGTTTTGTAAACAGTGAGCCTCTTGTAGGTAGTGTGCCTCTTGTGAGTAGTGTGCTCGGGTAGTTAGCCCTAATTGGCAAGTGTCATTTTGTACTCCTTTAGTCTTTTAACAAAGAATACAATCTTAGGTTAGTCACCCCGTGGTTTTTCCCTTAATAGGGTTTCCACATAAAAATCCTTGTGTTATGTGTGTTGATTTTATTTCTTCTCTTATGATTACATATGCTTTCATGTTTTGATGCAACACTGAATATTAAGATAACAAAATAAAATAAAGTTAAGGAAATATTGAGATAACTGATTCACCCCCCCTCTTAGTTATCTGCCTTGTATCCAACAGGTTCTTCATCTATTTCCTCTATAATAGGAAGATTGAATCTCTTCAAGGCATTCCAAAGGATATCTGTTGTTTCACTTACTACTTGGTATGTTTCTCCAAGCATGAGTTTATTCATTCTCGCCTTACTCCAGAACTCATCCTTACAATCCTTGAAAATCATGTCCATTTGTTTTAGAGTGATAGAAGGGTAAAGATGTATCATTATTTGCTCCCAGATTTCTAAGTCTTTAACCTTTGCATTCACCTTTCTTTGTTCCAATACTTCTTCTAGGCTTTTTGGAATTAATGAAATTATTTCAATGAATGCTTTGTTATAGATATTCAAATACCTTACAGTAGCTTCCTCCAGAATTCTCTTGTCAGCATCATTGTATTCATCATAGAGCTCTATCATCAACTACAGGTTCCCATCCACAGTAACTGCCTTGATGATATCATCAATGGAAAGAGTGGGCTTTTCAACAAATTCCTATGCCTTCTCTTCCTCATTTCTACTAGCAGAGAACTTTCCAAATGTTCTCTTCTTCTTCATTTTCTTGATTTCTTCATCTGATTATGTTTCTTCATCATCCTTATGGCTTGTATATGTCCTTGTGGCTTTGGTCTTCATCCTCTTTTCTCCTTTTTCGGATGACTTGATCTCTGGTTTGGTAGATTTTGAGCTTTTAGAGGTGACAGGAGTAGAGCTTTTGGAGGATCTAGTTCAAGAGGAGGTTTGCACAACAACACTTTCTTTCTTTGCTTCTTTCTTTTCTTTCTCTGCCTTCTCCATTTTCTCTCTATTAGCATCTACAGCCTCCTTTGATATGCCAAATCTTTTGGCAATTTCTTCAACTTCCTTTCTTACTTTTCTCTTCATCTCAAGCTATCTTAACTCAACATGTATCTTTATGCTTAGCTCTTCAAAGGTGCCAAACCTTTCTACTTCAGTGTCCTTAGGTTGGCTCAGTAGATGTTGAATGTGTAGCTCCAAGATTTTTTCATCGACCTCATAGCCCATAGGCATTATCCATATAGTTCTTGGCTCAACTACCTCCATTAGGCATTGATCAGTGTCAACCATGAAACAGACTATATCTTTGTATTTATCAACTATTGTTTGTGGTATTCTTTCTCCGACGTGCATCATGCTTTGGAAATTCTTAAAGTAACTCCAGAGGGCTGTGTTTTGTGCTTGAGCATCACCAAGTCCATACATGTAATCTCTGATCTGAATTGCAATGGGTTTATCATTTTGCTAGACCCAACCATTTGATCCAAGCAGCTCATTCATATAATAGAAAAATAGACACAAAACTAGACTACCATATTTAAAGGAATTTTTCTTATCCTTTTTGATCTTCTACAAGTTCTTCATCAACTAATTTAGTAGAAGCTCACACATCATAATCTGTATATTCCCTTAACATTTGATATGCAACATAGATTGTTGTACCAGACACAGAATTCTCCCTGCTCGATTGGTAGATTTTGTAGCCAATTATCATTGAAGCAAACTTGACATCCGAATCCGTGATGTCATCTATCATCATTGCCCCTTTGTCAAATTTTGATCTGGTGGCTTCAGTTACCATTTAGTTCTTCACAGATTTGAGTGTGGGTAACCCACCTGATGAATGTAGTTTGTTCACTACCCTGATGGCATCTTTAGTTATCTTGAATGGCCTCATTTGCCACATAAAATTATCATGCATCCTACTTTGAACATACCGGACCCAGTCGTCTTCTGCAAAAGATGGAAAATGTATGCAATGTTCGAAGTGTTTATCCCAGAGAGTCTTGAATTCAAGTCTGAGTTCAAAATTTTCATCTATTAACTATTTGTGATAAATGTTGATCAACTTTGAGTCTCCAAAATCTTCAATGTTTGCATGGATATAAACCCTAACGTCTTCTACATGCAAGACTCCATGCAGAATACCAGAAAACACACCCAAGGGATCAACTTCTAGAGATTTGTAAGGGTGTTTCTTGAATTTTGGTCTCAGTCTATCAGGAATATTGACAACCATTGGAGTAGCCATTTTTGCAAGAGGTCCAGAGAGAGTTTTCAGAAGGAAAGTATCTTTTCACATTTTAGGGTTTGGAGCAGAAACCAGAGCGATTCTCTAGTTGAATTCGATCTTCAGTTGAACTTAAGAGAATTGTAGGGTCTTCTTTGTAGAGCTCTTCTTTTCTTCTTCTTCGTGAGTGCAAGTGTGTAAGTAATGAGTGAAAAACCCCTTTTATCCTTTCGTAAACCCTAATTTCCTTTTGTAATAAATGCACAACTTAAGTCATCCGGTTAGCCTATATTTGAGAGAGATTTTCTTGAATCACTGCGCGGATCTTAAAATCATTGCCTATGAGGGTTGACAACATATCTTCACCCTTTTAAAACATCTCATAGCTCTACAGATTAAATCATTTCAATTTTGGATCATATCGGATCTATCTGTGAAATTCTACTTTACCGAATAGTTGTCGATAGAGGATCTCCTCATAACTTGCTCAAATCTACATGCGGATTTGCCAAATTTTGACTAGATGACTTTCAAGTGAATCTCCTCAAACCCTTTAAACCACAACCTCTTATTTTGACTCAATGTGTTGAATTCAGGCACTCACTAGCTAGCTGGGGGAAAAGGATCTTCTTTGTAGCTCCCCCTGAGCCAGAGCTTACCTTTTAGTTTCTGGAAGGAATATCAGCACCAGATTCTGATGCGGATCCATCCCTAGTATTTACTGTACTCTTCTTTACCCAAATCTTGCTCATCTTCTTTTGAACTTCATCCACATTCACTTTACCTTTGCCCTTATCTTGTTTCTGATCATGTTCCACCGGACCTTTTCTATCCTGATTTCTGCTTCTGCAGAATTTGGCAATATGACCAGATCTATTGCAATTGTAACATATAACATTTTTTTGCTTATTTGATTGATATCCTCTTGATCTACATTGATTATCCATATGTCCCATTCTATTGCATGCAAAGCATGTACCATTGAATGAATTGTTTATTTGCATATTTCTACATTCATGAGATTTGTGACCATACCTTTTGCAATTAAAACATTGTCAGGAGAATGATGGATTATTCTGATTCATTCTCCTCCTACACTGAGTTGCTTTATGACCAAAATTGTTGCAATTGAAGTAGTATCCATTGAAAGATGGATATATTTGGGCATTTGGTTGCCTTACCAGAGGTCTTCTAGGCCTGTTTCTTTGATTTCCTGATCTAGAGTTCTTCTGACCGGATCCAGATCTTTTGCCTTTCTCATATCCTAAGCCACACTTATCATCTACCCTCTTTTGGCTTTCAAGAAGAACTTCAATTTGGGCTAAGCTTATCTTGAATTTTGCTTTGTATTCATTTGCAGATTGAAGATCTTGTTTGAGAGAATCAATCTAGTTCTCAAGTTGTTCTTCATTGTATCTGGCTTCCTCAAGATTAGATTCAAGATGTCTGATTATTCTGTCCATTTTGTGGTAGTCCTCTATTTTCTCCTTGAGAGATTGTTTCAGGTTATCTTCAGTCTTTCTTTTCTCTTCAATTTCTTGGGTGAATTTCATAACTCCTAATTCCATTTCATGTCTCATCATAATGACTTCTTTTGAAATTTTTTCACATAGCTTGGTTTTTTCATTCAGATCCTCATCAGTGTTATTGGCTTCATTCTAATTTACTAGTTTCTGAAGTAATACCTTTCTCTTTTCACAAAAATACTGAGTTTCTCTTTCAGCTTATCGATGAAATCATCAGCTTCCCTGAGTCGCTCTCTCAAATTATTAACCTCAGAGTGAGATTGCTCAAGATCATCTAGGGCAGACTATAGTTGTTCTTTCATACCATATTCATCCATTGATATTCTCGAATCTTCCTCAAGCTGTTAGACTTTTCAGAGGAACTTGGCTCTAATACCAATTGTTGGAACAATGCAGATAACTGAGAGGGGGGGTGAATCAGTTATTTTATAACTTTTCTCTTTCTTACTTTCTTTTCTTATCTTAACATTTAGTGCTCTATTAAAACATGGAAGCAAAGACAACCATAAGAACTAAAAATGAAATCAACACATAACACAATGATTTTTATGTGGAAACCCTATTAAGGGAAAAACTATGGGGTGACTAACCCAAGATTGTATTCTCTATTAAAAGAATAAGGAGTACAAATTTGGCACTTGCCAATTAGGGCTCACTGCCCGAGCACACTGCTCATAAGAGGCCCATTGCCTACAAGAGACTCACTATCTACAAATGCTTACAGATTGTACTAATAAGTTTGAACTGATGAACAGCATCCACATATGCAAGAGTTCAGTTCCAATTAGGCTCAGTATACTGATCTAGCACATTTCATTCTTCCTCTATTTAGTATCTCTCCTTTGTCACATTCTAGGCTTGGAGTACTATCTTTTCACTTCCTTCTACTCTTCTTCACACTTCCTTTATTCACATCTTCATCACACACACTTACATGCTGGAATCCATCGGGTATATATATCTACATCAAGGATTTTCATCAACTTTCTAGTCGGCAACAAGAACACTCAAGATATTTGCAAGTTATTGATCTGTCGGCTGAATCCATGCTTGATTTGTGATGCATAGCAAAAGCTTAAGCATAGAATTCATTAATCATGTTGGTCAACAATGTAAAATGCCACAAATTGCTTGATCAACACCTTTTGCACATCTGGATTGAACTCTGACACTCTTCCAGTTAGTTCTTCCTCTGTCTGCTCTGCCTGACTATAACCCAACACTCAGATGCTCATACTGAAGGCTAAATCTCTAGGATATAATAGTCACGATACCCCTCTTGACTTGTCCAAGTCCACAACTTACTGAGTTACACCATCTGAGAGATCCAAACCTAATTGTCAGACCTTGTTACATACTCTGTTCTTGTTCACTGGACCAAAACAATCTTGAATCTGACTTCCAGTATAGGCATATTATGTACTGTGGATGTGTGGGATAGGCTTTGTTGCCATCAATGACAACACTTATGAAGCCACACAGTGTCTCTTGCCAACAAGAAGATGGTGAAGTCTCATAGGTGTCATAATTTGTAGTATAAGTGAGGGTATTGTCTTTATTCTCAACCAAGGAGACTTTGTTTTTCTTAGATGTTTCAAAAGATTGCCTCGATGAGATCGATGCAACTTTTGATGTGTTGAGGTTATTAAGTTTATATTCCCCTACATCACAAGGACTAAAATTAATGAACCCCAATCATCATCAACAATTGCATTCAATGGTTGAGGGTCTTGCACAACATTATTCGTGGCTAGAGGCATTGATGAACCAGTTCGTAAACTGTTTAAGCTCATATGATTGTAAATTGGTTTTTGATTTTCAATGTGTAAGTAGTTATCTGGTTCAGGATTGACATGAATAGTATGAAGTTTACCTTTGAATATAAAATTGATTGAACGATGCAAGGTGGAAGGAACTGCCCCTAATGCATGAATCCAAGGTCTACCAAGAATCATGTTGTGAGATAAAGAACAAGGCATGACATGAATCAGAGTAGGCACAAGCATAGGTCCTACTTGTATAGGTAGAGTTATAGTGCCCACAGATTGTCATCCAACATTATCAAAGCCACCAATGCTAATGCCTTTTGGTGTGATTTGTGATGTGCCAACCTTGATTTTGTGTAGTAGGTCAATGCTACAAACATTAAGATCTGATCCATTGTCAATCATAACTTGTTTTACCAACATTCTGTTTATTGTGACAAAGATTATAAGAGGATCATATTGGTTTTGAACTTCAATTGACAGTAATTCCTGTGGTTGAAAGAGAATATCTATTTTTGTCGTATGCATACTATCCAATACGCCTGCTACATCATTCGGCTTAACAGTAGGTGGCACAATCACCTTTTGTAAAGCTTCTTGGAGCATTCCATGGTATGTAGGTGATGTTTGTATCAAATCGCAAAGAGAGATCTTAGCCTGAGTAGTGCGAAGCTATTCGACAAGATCATACTCTTGACCACTTTTATGAGTAAGATGAGGTGGTGGAGGGAGCATAGGTTGAGAACATGGAAGAGAGACAGGCACATGTGGTGCTTGGTTACTTTGCTTGTTATTACGAGTGTTGTATGTGTGAGCAATCACATTGTGGTGTGGTTGTTGTAACACATTTTGAACACCTTGAACCATAATCATCATTTTTAAGCAAGAGGGTGCACTAAGTGCCCCTCAGACAATCATTTTAGGAATATTTCTATGAAGTCTATTAACGATTATTGAATTAACATTGTTTCCCTCTTGATTGCACCCAATATCCATCCCCCAAGGATTTAATGTGAGAGACCTTTTCTCATCCACTAATGCTACATCCTGGCTAGGGAGAGTAATGGGATGAGTGGAAGGTACATCATCATCATCATACTTTGTGGCAGAAAAAGGCTTTTCGCTCTCATCTTTCTCATGAGTATTCCTAGAGATGAATTTAGTTAAATCTTCTAATATTAAAGGATATGCTCCTATGAATAGTGTGAAGATATTAAAATCATGTGTATAACAAAGTAATTGCAGCTTATATGTAGAACATATAGAAGCATCAATACCACTTGCAGAAGCTATGTGCTCTAGAACATGAGGATTCTCATTACTGAAATAAGAGAAATTTTCAAAATCTAGGATGTACTCATGCAAAGATTTCAAAGATGAATAACATAAAGATGCCATTATCAATGTCTGATGCAAAGTTATCACATTTATGTTTCCAAATCAATGTAAAATCATATTTTAAAAGTTTTTCAAAAGATATGCAAATGAGAAGTGCAAAACTATATGCAAAAAATAACCTAAAATGCTTGATTTTTTGTACCGTTTCCAATGCAAACAGGTGAGAGAAAGGATATTGTAAGGATTTTGATCAAGGGAAGCAAATTATATGTCTTATATCAGTTCAAAACAGCAATATTTTCCTTCCCAACACACTCTTGATGCAAATCCAATATAATGCCAAGTCAAACTATAGTAAAAATATGTTGAAATGGGCACTTTTTTCACCAAAACTCAATACAAAAGGACATAAAAAAGGGTGCTGTAAGGAAAATATGATGGAGAAAAAAATAATATCAGTAATAACAGCCACTTGGTGCCAAAATACCCAACACAACACGCTTTTAGTGTCACTTAAGGTCAAACCCTAGTGAAAATATAGTAAAAATAGGCTATTTTTCACGGTTTTTCAATTCCAAGATCAAAAGAGGTGTTGTAATGAATTTCAGGAGGTAAATAAATTAATATCAATCACCTCAATCCATAAAATTGATCACAACACGATTGGAATGCAAACTAGGTCAAACCCTAGGGCAAAAATAGCCAAAATATGTAGTTTTTCACCAAATTTACAAGAGCCCGATAAAAAGGTGTTGTGAAGATTTTTAGGAGGGGTAGAAAATTATTACCCTGATAATAGAAAATTAATGCAAAAATAATCTTCACAACATGCCTATGGTGCAAGTTTAGAGAGTCGATAAGGCCAAATTTAGCGAAAATTGTTGTTTTTAAAGCCCTAGGTTTGAGTTCTTGACACAAAATACTATGTGAATGTTTTGAGGTTTGATTTATGATTAAAATTAAATACTCTTAGATCTGAAAATGATTTTCAAGCTTGAACACGCAAAATGCCAATGCAAATTTAATGAAAATGCATTAAAATTGCTAGTTTTTTGTTGAAATTTTCTATGTAAAAATGCAAATATTTTAAATCTAAATGCAAATTTACACTAAAATGCAAGACTACAGCCAAATTAAAATTTTAATGAGCCTCTAAAATCATTAGAAAAATCTGAGAAAAGATTTTGCCTACTAACCCTAGATTTTGGAATTATTAGGTTATATGAAAATTGTCAAAATTTCTACAAAAGCCTAGCAAATTAATGATGAAAATGCAATGCAAATTATTGAATTTTTGTATTTATCTATATTTTATATCAGATCTGATGCAAAAATCATGAATTAGGAAAATTTAGAAAGAATTGATGCAATTTAGTAAGCCAAACAATGCAATTTTTATGAATTTTCCAAATTTTTCAATTTTTTTGAATTTTTCTCAATGCAATAAAATGAATGACTATATGAATGAATGAAATCAATCCAAATATGAAGACACACACTTAGAAAGCTCCAAGTTAAGTCCAAAAACACGAGTTCACCAAAATGTTTAGTGGAAAATTGGATTTGTTAATGTTTTAGTGTTTTGATGTTTAAATCCTCCTTTCCACTTTACATTCAAGGATCTAGGGTCGAGTGGAAATTCACTATCCTACTCTAGATCGCTGTGAGATGTAGGAAAACTTGGATTAGGGAATTTAATTATCAATTTCTCTTCTCTTATGCTCAATTGACCATCAAAACCCTAATTATAAAAATACAGCAATAAATTGACGAATAACAGAAAATGCTCTTGCAGACAGAAGTAAAATAGCAAATCATAGAGTACTTGTTTTCAAGGTGCTGAAGCAGAACAGTTGGGGACACTAGAGCAGGCGCCCAATTCCAAGGTACCAGTTTCTTTGCGGGGTCTTGACCTCCTTCTGACACTGATCAACCCTATAACTTCTATTTCTAAAAATTCAAGTGTGGAGGACACTAGAGCAAGCGCCCAAGTCCTGGAAATGCTCTGGTTTCCTACTTCTCTTTGGATCCTAAATCCTTGATGCTTGCCAATCCTTCCTGCAACTTCACTTTTCCCAAATACGACACTTGTAACCTGCAATCACAAGACTTTGAGAGGGTGTTGTGGTGTTTAGAGGCTTGCCTATGTCAAGCCCTGGAGGACACTTAAGTCTTTGAACACCGTTGTCAAATGAAGAGTGCATGCCTAGGGAGGCAGAGGCAAAAACCAAAGGAAATGATGAAGAAAACACCATATAAGGAAAGGAAAACTCAGAGAGATGGATACTATTGGTGATGGGCACACTGATGGGACCCATAAGAATCTAAATAGTGAATTTGAGGGACCTGGGAATAATAAATCTAAATTGTCTGCTAAAGATAAGTATGAGGGTTCCTTTTCTGGGGTGAGAAGGTCAGGAAGAATTGCCGGTAAACCTGCTCCGCAGGCTAAACTTATCAACTACTTTAAAAGTGCCTCTAAAGCTTCCACTCAGAGGGATGATCAGTTGAATTCCAAAGGCATTGCAATCCAAGAGATCTCTGAAGATGTTGCTAAGGAGGAAGAAGGGAAACAGGCTAATGACTCGGGGGTTGATGCTGGTGATCCTGTGGACAATGTTGGTGAAGGGGAGAGGATGTTTGTGGAGGAAGCCAGAGAGGAGACCAAGGAGGATGAGGATGACCAGAGGTATGATTTAGCTATCCTTAGGGGTCATGTGGATGATCTGGAGAAGAAGGTTACTTCTATGGGTGAGCTCATTAACAGCAGTTTCTGTCGCATGGTGATTCTCAACCTATCTCTGTTGTAGGATCATGGGACTGGCGCAAGTGGTGAGGAGGAGGAGAAATTCAAAAAACTTGATGAAATTATTGAATTTATGGCTAAAGGATGGGAGAATGGTTCTCCTTAGTCTTGTTTCTAATTATAGTTTATACTGTCTTATTACTACTACTTACTATCTATTATTTATCGGTTGTTGTTACTATTAATGTTGTAGTTGGTTGGGTGGCTCTTTTTGTCCTTGAGCCTTTTCTATCTCTTTTTGTCTTGATGTAATGGTTCGGCCCCTGGTTTTTGCCGACTTATATAATCAAAAACACCATATAATGTCACCTTGTAGTGAAGATATCATGAGAGGAAGATGCTCTTCATTCCATGATGAAATGGATGCTTAAATCTACAAACACAAACACATAAACCACACGAGTCTGCTCTTACAACACAATGAAAGCCTTGAATCACCTTGAGAACACAATAGCTTGCTAGTAATCATCTAGTTTACAAATTAATGCCTAAACATGCTTATATATGCAACTACAAGCACTCCCACAAAGATTTTTGTAATTCAAACTTACCGTGTCAGCATAAGACCCAAATAACGGTCATAAACTAACACCCAAAAATTAGGGCTGCCCCAAAATAGAGCAGGACTAGGGCATGGGTGCCCAAGTCCCCCCCTATTTTGGGCAGGGTACAGCTCAAGGGGTCCTCCTAGGTCCCATTTGTCATGTTACCTAGGGCTCATTCCATTGGGATGCCAAATTATGAACTAAGATGTCCTAAATGCATGCAAAAGACTTGAGAGCTAAACCTTATGAGGGAAAAGCCCCCAAGGGGACATTTTCTGACGTTACAAGTGTAAAGTAGATATCCAAATTCAACACATCACTTATTCAACATACGAAGAATGAATGATAAATATTAAAAGAGACAATCAACTCACTACCAATCCTCCTTTGATATTTATGAATTCAATCAATCACATACACTATCTCAAAATATCCCCCTTACTTCCCCAAAAGAAATATTTGTGATCTAGTTTTGAAAAGTAAACTTCACCCAAAAAGGTCCCTTCCTCTCTTTTAATCATTCATTATATATAGTAAAAGAGAACTAACTTTCCTGTATAACAGTTATGCAGCCAACAATACATAATAAAACAAAGTCCATGAAAAATATTAAATGAGAAGTAATCTGGAATAATAAAGAGTTTCAGTATAACAAATTATAAAATCCAAAGGGCAGTTATGAAACTGTTTCATTGTCTTCATCTTCTGTAGTGTCAAATCCTTTCAGTTCATCTGTGGTCTTCTTGTCTGCTCCATCTTCAACTTTTTGTGATGTATTCAGCTTAGCATGCAAGACTTTGAATCTTCCTATGATTAAGAGGACATTTTTAGCATTGGGAATGTTTGTGATGGCCAGTCTTGCCATCCACTTTTGCAATACGCTACTAGCTTCCTCATATTTTCTTTCCATCTTGACAATATCCTTCTTGAAATTAAGCAAGCAAGCAGATACATTACTTAGGCATTCTATGGAATTTCCTATGGTATCTTCCTTTATTTTCAACTCTTCAATAAGCAAATTCTTAAAGGTCTATTTGATAGTGTCCAGCTCTAACATATTAGACTCAGTCTCATCATAAAGATCAATTCCCAAAGTCCCACAAGAGCCTCTGAGATCAAGCAAATAGGATTGATTAGTTTTGGCTAGACTCTTCAAGTCACTAATGCATTGCTTCTCCATATACAGTTTTAGTCAACACCAGCCATCTATTTCACTGATTCATTATCTTTTGGTTTCTCAATGACTTTTTTAGTGACAAGGATACTAGAATCCAACTTGACCATAGCAGCAAAATTGATCCTGACTATATTCAACATAGCTTCATCCTTCTTGATTATTTTCAAATCATCTAAAATTTATGTTTTCTTGTCAGAAATCTTACCATAAAGAGTAAAGACATCATAAATGAAATGAAGACCATCCAATATCAATTTCTCAACCCATTCTTCCACTACACTCCCAAGATACTTATACTTGTTTATCTGGTCAAATACTTCAGTGATTACACCCTTAGGAACACCAATGGTAGCATCTAATGGCTAGGAGGTGGTGTCAACAATGGATTTAATATATGAGGTTAAGATGTTCACCTGATCTTCCAAGATTTCATTTTCTTTCTCCTTTTCTTCTAACTTGTTTGTTACAATTTCCACATATAACTTAGAATTGTGAATATCACCTTGCACAGAAGGTGGTCCCAAGTCTACAGTACTCATATGGAAATCATCAACTGATATGTCTTTCATCTCCTTATCCACCATGGGCTCTGTTATCTCCACATATTGGTGCTTAGAAATTGGGTCCACCATCAATATGGACATCCTTTTAGCCCTCTTTGGGCTAGATTCTAGCTTTAGGAGCCCAGCTATTGCATCAAACTCTGTCAATAATTTGAGAATACCTTCTTTTGATTCAAACCTTTGTTTTCAACCAAGCTAGGGTAGCTATCATAGAGCAATCACCTGTATCCCTTTGAGAAACCTTATCTAGCTGAGGAGTACCATCCATTGCTATCTACTGCTAAGGAGGGGGAGTTTGAAATGACCCATCCTAAGAAATGTGAGGAGGGGTTCCACTTTGTTTTGCATTTGATGTAGCTTCCTCATCCTCCCCACTATGTAGCTCATGTTGTGGTGCCCTTGATATCTTATCTGTTTGTGGGTTAAGGCATTTCGTGACCTTTTATTTCTTCTTAGGCATTTGAACATTTTCTCCATTTGAATCTTTAGAACTTACCTTCTTTTTGGGTCCATCTGCCCCACTCTATCCTGAACTGGAGACTGTAACATGGTGTCTTGAACAAAACAAGGGTTACCATGATTAGGAGTTCTCACAGAAACCTATGGCATTTCCATAACTAGCTCCTTGTGTGAAGGATAACCTTGATGGCGATGCTTGATGGGAAGGGGATGGCTAAGCTAGATGCGGTTAACTTCTGGGAGCACTTCTTCAAATAATAATAGAAAGTGACATTTATGAAGAAGACCTTTTACTTTATAAGGTAATGAGAATAGGGTTAAGACATTTAATGTCCCTTGCAATAAATGTCACCCCTTGCTTACCAAAGCATTTTATTAGAAATTGCATTTTCTCTATTATCGATGATTTTTGCTTTTTTAAAACTCAGTTATCAGAAAAAAAAAAACTCTACTTTACAAATGATGTAGGAGCATCCCTGGCTCAAGAGCAATCTTGCATCAACCAAAAACATTTGCATTTCATTTTGTTTGCAGTTCAGTTTATTTCTTTTCATTTTTTAGTTTAGTTCAGTCAGTAGTAGTTTTTGTATTTAGTCCGCATTCTACCGTAGTTACATTTCAGACCTTACAGAGCTGGACTTAGCATCTAGATTCATTCATCCACATCATATCTAGAATTCAAAGCATTTGGATCAACTACGAGGAAGATATCACTATTAGAAGATCAATTGTTTTCTTAGAGCAGAGCACCCTAATAGTCTCAAACAATCAACTAAAAGTGAAGGCCTACAGAGCATTTCACAACCTTCGAAGCTTAACGACACATCATTCACTGATCTTTGGCTTGTGGCCGACCTTCCCGAGATCCACACATCATTCCATTCATTTGCGGAGGTGTTCTAAGCACTTAGGTCCAACCTATCTGTGTACACACGTTACATCTCTTCATTGGAGTTTGTGATCTTCCTTGGCCGACGCAAAGGAACCTTGTGTACTGGAGATGATATTTATTGATGTAATAGATCCTTAGGAAAGTAGTTATCAAGTTCATGACATAGAGATAGTGGATAGTTTAGCTCCTTCACAAAAGGAACTTCAAAGCTATATCTTGGGCATATTCTGATATTCTGTAATCAGGCCTTTGAGCCCTAATTGTAAGCCCGCATGTTACCATCTAGATTGTATTTGAATTCTATGATATACTGAATGATTGAATCTGTATTTGTTTCATATCTTTGAGTGGTTTCTGTTGTGTTTACTCTTGCTGCATAGTATGGACAATTTATTCTATGAACCCTCCTACCTTGACTGCACCAAGTGGTATCAGAGCAAAAGTTCAAATATTTGGGAGCGAATTAAACAAAGTGGGCGAGGGAATTCTATAAGATCTTGTTGTGGACATATCACAGAATTGAGGTAGGTTACTTGTGTCACAATTGATCGCCGATTGTGAGGCAGTTGTCACCTTGTAGCCCGATTGCCAAACTTGAGGCAGTTTGCACTTGATCCTAGGAAGATGCCACCGAGGAGAGTTGTTGTTGTTGGAACAATGGTTGGAAGAATGGATGAGATGATGGAAATGATGAAAATAATGAGAATTCGATTAGATTTTGTTGAAGAAGATAGGCAAAGAGGATTAACACAGAGGCTTAATGTTGAAAGTGATGATGAAGAAGAATTTCAATCTATTGAACAAATTGGCGAAACCCTAGGAGGTGCTGAAGAAGAATAATTAGATCAAGTCAAAATGTTGTGAGCTATTTCAAAGATTGGAAAGAGACCAAAAGTTGATGTACTGAATTACACTGGTAATTTGAACCCTAAAGAATTGATTGACTGGATAAATGACATGGAAGAATACATTGAATACGAAGAAGTTGAAGATCTGGAGAAGGTGAAATTTGCAAAGACAAAGTTGAAAGGACATGCTGCTATATGGTGGAAAGAAGTTCAGTTGGATAGGAACATAAGAGGTAAAGAAAAGATTACAAAATGGGATAGAATGGTGACAAAATTAAATAATCAGTTCATACCTGTTGACTATGAGTTAGAGTTGTTGAAAAGATTGCAAAACTTGAGACAAAAGGAGAAATCTGTGAAGGAGTATACTAAAGAATTTCATAAGATGATCATAAGGATAGGACACAGTGAAGCAAGCAAGGAGAAATTGGCTAGATACATCAATGGACTAAGGTTGAACATTCAAGAAGAACTAAGTTTAGTAAGGACGACATCTTTGGAGGAAGCATATCAATTTGCCCTGAAGGTTGAAGAGAAGTTGAACAAGAGACATGATCAGAGACAGAGAGGAAGAGGAGGTAAATTTCAGAGAGGAAGAACATTTTATGGACGAGACAGATCACATTCAGAGTAGAACAAGCTAGACCACACATTTAGGAAGGATGATAGAGATAACAATGCATACCGGAGTAATGACAAAAATTTTCATCACAGAGGTAATTACAATTCATACCGGAATAAAGGATACAGAAGAGAAGGAAGAGGATTTGATAAGAAGACATTCAGGAGCACTTGTTTCAAGTGTGGAGGTGAAGGACATAAAGCATTTGAATGTAATCAAGGGAGTACAAGAAAGAGAACAGAGAACAATGGAAGAACAGCTTATGTTGAAGAACTTGTTGGATCACCGAGTTCAATTGGTAAACCAGAGAAAGGAGAATCACTGGTGATGAGGAGAGCACTATTTCAAGTAGAGACAAATGAGGAACCACTGCAGAGGAAAAGTTTGTTCAGAACAAGATGTAAATCAGGACGTAAATGTTGTAAAGTTGTAATTGATAGTGGTAGTTCAGATAATCTAGTTCCAGAGGAGATGATGACTAAGTTGAAGTTGGAAAGTGTAAAGGGTAAAATTTGGATAGTTGAGTTTTGGTAGTTTTGTGTGTATATCCTCCTTTCACCCTTTCATTCAATGACCTAGGGTCAAGTTGCAATGTACTATCCTACCCTAGGTCACTGTGAGATGTAGGGAAACTTGGATTTTTATGATTTGATTGACAATTATTCTCTTATGCTCAATTACACCTTAAAACCCTAATTATGCAAATACAACAGTAAACAGATGAATTACAGAAAATGTTACTACAGAAAAATGTGAAATAACAAATAATTGTGCACCTATTTTCAGGATTCAGAGACAGGAAAGTCAGGGACTAAAGAGCGAGCGCCCAAGTCCAATGCCCTGCTTTTTGCTGGGATCTGCAAACAAGATCTGCAACCTGTTCCTATTGTACTGAAGATTTTCCCGTCACAAAACTTTGAGTACTAATGAGCGGGCACCCTAGTCCAGGGAGTTATTTCTTTCTCTGATCTACAATTCCAACACTCTGTTGTACCCTCTTGTGACTTCACTTTGTTTGCAACTCCAACTTGTAACCTGCAATCATGAAAACTTTGGGAGGGGGTTGTGATGTTTAGAGGCTTTCCTTAATCAAGCCCTAGAGAGACATTCAAGTCTTCCGAATATCATTGTCAGATAGAGAGTGTGTGCCCTTGGGAAGCAAAGGCAAAAACCAAATGATAAATGCTTACAAACACAAATGAATGTCACAGTGTAGTGAAGATCTCATGGAAGGAAGAAGCTCTTCATGCCATGATGCTCAAATCTGCAAACAAAAACACATAGACAACAAAAATTTTCTCTTGCCACACAATGAAAGCCTTGAATCACCTTTAGAACCTAATAGCTTGCTAGTAATCATCTAGTTTACAAATGAATGCCTAAACATGCTTTTATATGCAACTACAAACACTCCTGCCAAGAATTTCGTAATTCAAACTTATCGTGTCGGTATAGGACCCAAATAACGGTCACAAGCCGACACCCAAAAATTGGGACTGACCCAAAATAGGGTAGGACTAGGGCATGAGTGCCCAAGTCCTCCCCCTATTTTGGGTAGGCTCTATCTCAAGTGGTCCCCCTAGGTCCTATTTGCCAAGACACTAAGGGGTTTTCTCATCAAGATGTTGAAATATGATGTAATATGTCCTAAATGCACACTAAAGACCCGGGAGCTAAACCTTATGAGGGAAAAGCCCCCAAGGGGACATTTTCTAACCTTACATTTAGCCCCCAATTTAATGTATGTATAAACGCAAGGCTAATACATGGATTAAAGTATGGTCAACAAACACAGTAAACATGCCAAGCACAGAGAAGACACACCAGAGACATTGAAGACAATGACAGGCACGCAAAACATGGAGAATACATTGAATGCATAGAAGACAGGAATGATTTCTTTTCTTTTTCTTTTTCTCATATATATGAAATGTAGATGCAAGTATAGGAAAGTAAACAAACCTCCCATAATGCAGGATGTACTCATTGCATAGGTCTTTAAACTGCATATATGGGGTAACACACATGCAAGACATGCAAAACCTCCCAAAATGCAGGATGTACTCATCGCACAGGTCTTTAGACTGCATATGGGGCAACAAACATGCCAAACAAAGCAAGCATGCCAAAAACACACACTTTGAAGACACGAAGAAAACACGGCAGACAAGCGATGGAGTGTTCCTATTTCTAGGTTCATCACCATCTCAGGCACACTACATAAACACATTGACAATTGCACTTCGCCACAACAATCACCGAAGACACGCTTAAGGGTTGAGTTAGTCACAGAACCTCTCCTCGCCTCCACAAAGGACTTTTAAAAATGACAGGATGATGCATTCTACTCTAAGAAATACACCATCTCTACCTTTGTAGAGGGCTTAAAATAAAAAGGATATACGCGATATTCCACCTTTGCAAAGGGCTTAAATGATTGATTCATTGATTGTAAACAAACTCAGAGTGCAAGATGTACTCATCGCACAAGTCTTTAAATTGCACCTGAGGACAAGCATATTGCTAATATCTACAACAGACAGTTTACCTTAAATATGTCCCCACCTTAAGGTGGTTGATATCAAGTATCGTTATCAAGCACATTAAGGTAGGAAGAAAACACAAAAGAAAACACAAACTTTCATGAAGCCCATGCCCCCCAGAGGTGACATGTACTTTATAATTGCCAAATGTTCCCACAAACACATCTGCAAGAAACATGTTAGTGTCTACATAATCATGATAAACAACAACATCAATGCATATGATTAACCATATAAAGATCCAAGGTTATACTATGAATTCGAAGTTCAAGGATAACCATGGGGCTATATCACGAAGATCTCCGAATTGAGTACCACCAAGGCTAGATTCAAAGACAAACAAAGTGCACAGACCATCAGTATTGTTATGATTTGTAAATGAGATAAAAACATCATCAAAATCACTACACAGAAAGCACGAGTGCTTCCATTAGCCAAGCATTGGATATGATATACAACCCCATCATCATATTAGGAACTAAGTCCAATTTTTGATTTCTTGTGAAAGGGACGCTAGGTCCACATCAGTATAAATCTTTTTCGTCATCCGCCCGCTAGATAGAAACACTAGAGGAAGGGAAACAATAAATAAGAGAGGAGAAACAAGTTCCTTAGGGACAGTCACGTAGGAGGGTGCCCCCAAGTCACCAACCACAACACTATGTCCATAAGACACAACACACAACAATGAAATCAAAGAGAGAAGCAATGTAGAAGAATGATGATACAAATAGAAGAAGGTCACAATAGAGGCAGTCTCTTGGTATCCCGAACCTTACAAGAGAATCAAGGGTCATCCCAGGAGGCCTAAACAACACCTAACACATCATGGGGGAAGTAAATCACAAGAGAAATAAAGGGTTAGAGATACTTACATGTATGATCGTTGTATTAGATTTTTGAATTTACTAACCTCTTGGAGAGGTACTCGATCACGTTTAGTGCAAAGTTTGAGTGGTTCTTGCGA
The DNA here is from genome assembly GCA_027924645.1 of Cunninghamia lanceolata. Lineage (NCBI taxonomy): Eukaryota > Viridiplantae > Streptophyta > Pinopsida > Cupressales > Cupressaceae > Cunninghamia > Cunninghamia lanceolata. Next base: position 10,638,897 of record BSBN01000082.1, on the reverse strand, counting down.
AAGTCTTGTTTAGTATCATATGATGCTTGTTTTGTAATTCCTTGTTGAAGTGAAACTTTTTGTTGCTTATGAGGGGGAGAACCACCATTATTTCCCACTACTGATAGCCATCTTACTCTTTTCTGATTTTTAGCGAGTTTTCATTGTTGAATCTTTCTAACACAGTAACATAAATTATCTTGTACCTTCTCACTTGTCTATAGAAGTTGTTCTACTTATTTTTCGGATGCATTTTGGTTATCTCCCGATCCATATAAGGATAATAGAGGATGAACCTCAGCATAAATTCCCTGTCTTCGTGGACGAGGTGGATTATCCACTTGCTTCTTATCCACTTTAATCATACCCATGATATTATCATAGTCTAAATAATCATCATCATCTACTTCCACTAAAACTTGTTCCAACATATTGGTATCAGTATGTTTAGGGAAAGGATTAGCGAAGATTTGTAAATTTTGATTCAGCAGAGCAACTTACTTATTTCTGTTATCATTCACACCTGATACCTGGATGATATTCAAATCAATGAGGTCTTGTATTTCATGTTTAAGACGCATTCATCGTTCAGTGTCATGTCCTTGTGTCTGATGAAAATGACAAAAGGCATTAGCATCAAAGTAAGGCCCTTGTGGTCTACTAGGATTGATAGGCTTAATCAGGGGAAGCTTCAGAATGTTATTACTCATAGCTTGATTCATGATAGAATGATAAGACTCAGATATCAGAGTAAAATTTCTTGGTTGATATGATGTCTTCTTTGGATTAGTGATAGCAGACACATTAGAAAAGTTCTTCGTATTCGGTCCATTAATCTTGATGAAACTCCTATTGTTATTGTTTCTCTTAAAGTTGTTTTGTGATGATCTACCCATGGATTGACTAACTTGAGCCGATGAGTTTTTCTTTTCATACTAACTAGATGAAAGTTGGTAATCACGAAGGGCGGTGCATAAATGTTGAAAGGAGTTATATTTCATCAAGAGAATTTTATCACAGATGTTAGGTTGTAAATTTGTAATAAACACCTTCTGAACATCCTCATCTTTCATCTGATATTGAATTTGTGTATACAAAGCTTGATACCAACTAATAAACTTAGTTAATTTCTCTTTTGGACCTTGCTTGCAATGAACCAAATCGATCAAAGAGACTTGAGGTCCGATGTTTGCTTGAAAATGTTGTAGAAATTGATCAATCAACTACGAAAAGGAGTGTATTGAATTCGGAGGTAAGGAGAAAAACCATTCTAAAGTGGTGTCTTTGAGAGATTGCGAGAAAAGTTTTGCCAACAAGTCCTCTTCAAAATAGAAATCACTACACATAGCTGTGAATGCTGCCACATGAGTATTAGGATCACCTTTTCCACCATAGTTTTCAAAGCGAGGAGTCTCAAACCTCTCAGGCATAGGGGTTCTTAGGATTGCATAGGAAAGGGGATTACAGGAATGATATGTTGGTATATTAGGTTGCGAAGAATTTGTCAAGTTTGTTACCTTTTGTTCTAAAGCAGTCATGCCCTACAAAAGTTGGTTTAGGATGGCATCATTGGGAGATGCAGTTTGTTGCAAGGAATTGGAACCAAAGTGAGGAGGTGATTGAGCTTGAGATATGATAGGTGGTGGCTGTGGATAAGTCAATGGTGGTTGGACATAATGGTAGGTGGTAGGTGTTTGAGAATAGCTATATGTGATGGGAGGTTGAGAATAAGTGTGATGAAGAGGTGGTTGAGAGAAATTATTCATAGAAGAGGTCCCCTTAGGAACCAAATTCTGATAATTAAATCCCACAACTTTGTAATTGGTGTCATTAGATACTCCAATACCAGTGGTAGCATTACTACAAGCATTCGCATCAGTTGTTAAGATCGTTGATGTAAAGGTAGATATTCTCGTAGTCGATATAGGTATCGATACTTGAGTATGAGATGGCGATAAAGTGTTATTTATCACTTATGCACATTTGGTCACTAGCATAATGTTGGTTTGTAAAATATGTGCTAGACCACAAATTGTATTAACACCATCTTGTCCCTCTTTTATCAATTCTCTTATCTTATGAATTGTAGGAACAACTTCTTCAGCTATTCTCTCATTTTCCATAAATAATTGAAATTGGGCTAGTTCTTTATCCAATTTTTCTATTTGCTCATCAGATACATATCCTATCACCTCAATGGTATCATCAATATCATGAAAAGTTTGCTTTTCCATTGTACTTATGATAGGTGTAATATCTTGTAACATTTGAGTCTCTCCTTTTTGTAAAGGTGTTCAATGTGCCAGCTTCTTCAAGAGCACTAGATCCCATGTGTCTTATTCTTCTTCTTAAAGGAATATTTCTCTTAGGGCAGCGAGTTATTAGACTCATGCAAATCTAAGATGACGGCAGGTTAAAACCTAGTGAAAATACACTAAAATATGTAATTTTTTACGAAATCTCAATGCAAAAGAGCATGACAGAGGGTGTTGTGAAGGAAATGATGATGGAAAGAAAATTATATCAGTAATAACAGCCACCTAATGTCAAAATATCCATCACAACACACTTATAGTGCCATGCAAGGTCAAACCCTAGTGAAAATATAACAAAAATAGGCAATTTTTCACGGTTTTTTGATTCCAAGACCTACCCAAAGGGGTGTTGTAAAGAATTTAAGGAGGCTCAGAAAATAATATCAGTTATATCAGTCACCCACAAGCATGGAATCTGTTACAACACGCTTAGGGTGCAAACTAGGCCAAACCCTAGGGCAAAAATAGCAAAAATAGGCAACTTTTCACCAAATTTTCAATACAAGAGGCCAATAACAAGGTGTTGTAAAGAATTTTAGGAGGGGAAGAAGATAATACCCCTGATATAAATCAATTAGATCAAAAAAATTCTTTACAACATGCCTATAGTGCAAATTTAGAGAGTCGATAAGGCCAAATCTAGTGAAAATCAAGGTTTTTCAAGCCCTAGGTTTGAGATTTGATGTAGAATGTTGTATGAATGTTTTCAAGATGATATATGATGAAAATTAAATTCTCTTAGATCTGAAAATGATTTTCATGCTCTAACATACAAAATGCAAGTGCAATCTAATGAAAAAACTAGTTTTTGTTGAAATTTTCTATGCACAAATGCAAATTTTTGAAATCTAAATGCAAATTTGTTCCAAAATGGAAGACTAAAGACAAATGAAAATTTGAATGAGCCTATAAAATCAGTAGAAAAATTTGAAACAAGATTTTACCTACTAACCCTATATTTTGGAATTACTAGGTTATATCCAAAATTCACAATTTTCAACAAAACCCTAGCAATTTAATGATGAAAATGTAATGCACACTAATGAATTTTTATAATTTTCTGCAATTTAAATCAGATCTAATGCAAAAATTATAAATTTTATGAAATTCAAATTAATTGATGCAACATGCAAACCCTAAAATGCCATTTTTTCTAATTTTTCCAATTTTTCAATTTTTTTGTAAGTTTTCCAATGCAATAAGATGAATGACACTATGAATGAATGAAAATCATTGTAAATCTAAAGCAAAACACTTAGCAAGGTGCAAACAAGTCCAATAACATAATGTAAAGGGTAAAATTTGGATAGTTAAGTTTTGGTAGTTTTGTGCATATATCCTTCTTTCACCCTTTCATTCAAGGACCTAGGGTCGAGTTGCAATGTACTATCCTACCTTAGGTCACTGTGAGATGTAGGGAAACTTGGATTTTTATGATTTGATTGACAATTATCTTCTCTTATGCTCAGTTACACCTTAAAACCCTAATTATGCAAATACAATGGTAAACAGATGAATTACAAAAAATACTGGTACAGAAAGATGTGAAATAACAAATAACTGTGCACCTATTTTTGGGGTTCAGAGACAGAAAAGTTGGGGACTAACGAGAAGGCACCCAAGTCCAATGCCCTACTTTTTGTCAAGATCTGCAAATAAGATCTGCAACATGTTCATGTTGTACTGAAGATTTTCCCGTCATGAAACTTTAAGGACTAATGAGCAGGCACCCTAGTCCAAGGAGCTGTTTCTTTCTCTGATCTGCAATTCCAACACTTTGTTGTACCCTCCGGCAACTTCACTTTATCTGCAACTCCAACATGTAACCTACAATCATGAAAAATTTGGGAGGGGGTTGTGGTGTTTAGAGGCTTGCCTTAGTCAAGCCCCGGAGAGACATTCAAGTCTTCCAAACACCGTTGTCAGATAGAGAGTGCGTGCCCTTGGGAGGCAAAAGCAAAAACCAAATGATAAATGCTTACAAACACAAATGAATGTCACATTGTAGTGAAGATCTCATGGAAGGAAGAAGCTCTTCATGCCATGAGGAGATGGATGCTCAAATCTGCAAACACAAACACATAGACAACACAAATTTGCTCTTGCCACACAATGAAATCCTTGAATCACCTTTAGAACCCAATAGCTTTCTAGTAATCATCTAGTTTACAAATGAATGCCTAAACATGCTTTTATATGCAATTACAAACACTCCTACCAAGAATTTCATAATTCAAACTTACTGTGTTGGCATAAGACCTAAATAACGGTCACAAGCTGACACCCAAAAATTGGGACTGACCCAAAATAGGGCAAGACTAGGGCACAGGCGCCCAAGTCCTCCCCCTATTTTGGGTAGGGTCTATCTCAAGTGGTCCCCCTAGGTCCCATTTGCCAAGATACTTAGGGGTTTTCTCATCAAGATGTTGAAATATGATATAATATGTCCTAAATGCACACTAAAGACCCGGGAGTTAAACCTAATGAGGGAAAAGCCCCCAAGGGGACATTGTCCGACGTTACAGAAAGATTGAAACACCCTAAGCCCTATCAAATAGCATGGATTCAGGATGATCATAAGGTACTGGTTAGTGAACAATGTTTGGTAAAATTTCATATTGGATCTTATCATGATGAAGTCTTGTGTGATGTTATGCCTATGGATGTATGTCATATCTTCTTGGGTAGACCTTAGCATTATGATAGGAAAGCTATACATGATGGAAGAAAGAATACATACACTATAACATCAAATGGAAAGAGAATTACCTTGATCCCATTGGAAGATGATCCTAAGAATGAAGTGTGTGGGAATGCTAGTGTGTAGAGAAAAATCGAGAGGTCGAATGATAAAATCAAAACAATGATAATAACAACTCAATAACCCATAACATAAAGAGATCAATCTAAGTAAAAAGCCAATATAAATGAATAAATCAAATAAAACAAGAAAGACTTCACCTAGATTGTATTGTTCTCTTTGTAGATATGTAGATTGCTCAATAATGTTGCGAAACCATGTTTGCAACAAGCGGATGTAAGTGTATTCGTGCTCAAAAGATCGATGTCAAAAGATCGTAAGGCGCTCAACGATGCGATGTATGCTCAAAGTGCTATAAAAGGATGCCTGAGAATAAGTGATCGAAGAGGATTTGTAAAGGAAATGAGGAGGGTTTATATAGGTTTCAAGCATGATCGATCAACGGATGAAATAAATCCATAGAACAGATAGCTGAGATAAATCAAATAACTCATGCTGAATGTGCACACAACATGTGTCACTCCAAAAAGTTATTTTTATTAAGATAATTGCTTTTTTTGATAAAAATAGATTTGATTTCATAAATTAGAATGTTTTTTCTTATAATTCATGAGTTGATGAAAATAAGATAAATTAAAGCCAATTAACTTGTAATTTTGCCTTTTTTAGAGTTCTAAAAATAAGATTGATTGTAAACATGAGTTAACATGATATTTTTAGAGGAATTGGAAAGATAATTGCAATTAAATAAATAAATTTATTCACTTGTTTGTGCATGGTAGAGGAATAGATAAAATTATAAATAAAATACTCGGTTTTATTTATTTTTAAAGGATTGAGATAATTTAAATAAATTTGCATGATTTATTTAAATTTGGAAGAACAATTTGACTTAATTAAATAATGTAAATTATTTAATTGTAGATAAGAGAGAATTTTGTGATGAATTAATTAAATAATTGGATTTATTTAATTAATGTGGATTTGAAATTTTGAAAAGGATAATGATTTAATTAAATAATAAAAATTATTTAATTTTGGAAGAATAAGGTTGATTTTGCTAAAATTAATTAAATAAATACAATTTATTCAATTAATATTAAATTTTGGAGTTTTGGAAGAATTTGATGAAATTAATTAAATAACTAGATTATTCAATTAATGTTGAAATGCACGTGATGCGGCAGTTTAGATGAAAATGCAAGTGATTCGAAGACCTGGTCATTTTAGGGTGTCTACATTTTGCCCCTTTGATGCAATGCAGTTTACAACGTTGCATCAAAGAAAATGATTGTTGAAGACATGATACAATTTTGATGCCCCAGTGTAGCTAGCTGCCCCAACGTATGCCCCCTCGACAGGAAAGACAGGGAAGCAACAGAAGGACTGGGTTGACGCTCGACTAGAAGACTGTGTTGGAGATAGAAGAGAACATGAGAGAAAGACTATTGATCGATCTTTTATTGAAAAAGTATATAAGGCCATGGATGAATGGATGGGTAGATGGATACGCTTGTTGCAACGGTTACAAATGTTGATAAAGAGCAATCTTTATTTTTGATATAGCACGTGGATAGTTTGCCACCAAGGTATAAATGACCAAGGTGCTGTAATATCCAAGTGCCTGGATGTTGACTCTGCAAGTAAGTGGTTTGAACTTAGCTCCCTTAGACATAATATAATCTCGTTGTACATGTGAATGAGCTATAGTCTTGAACATAAAATAAAATTCAATACATAAATACAAGAAGAGTATTAATATGTAAGATGCTAGGTCGTAACACACGCAAGATAAATATGCTGCTAAGAAAGATGCTAAAGATCATTCCTCAAACACGGCACACAAAAGCAATGACTATGCCCCCATTACGTACTGCATCGCAACATACCAAGATTATAGATAAATCAAGGCAGTCTTGAATATGTATTGGAAAAAAGAACAAAAGATAAACCAAAAAGAAAATTGATTGACTTACAAAGTAAACATACAGTTGACATATTCTCTTGCCAAAGAGGTTGCTCCAGATAGATTGGATAGGATAGATAACAGCCTTATCGTAGGAGCTATGTGTCCCTTAAAGGGTGTTATCTGTTTAAAAAGGATAATGTCTAGTTTCAAGAAATGCAACATGTCGTATAAGACGCGTGTGTTGGTCTGGTTTCAAACATGGAACATCCTGTAAAAGACAATTTTGTTGATCTGTTGCTTAGTTGAGATTGATTTAGATGATGTTTGGCAATCAATATGGACAGCATATAGCTCTATAAGTAAGTTTTTGTGCGTCAAGTTTATTTAAGGATTTTTGTTTTGAAAAGTATGCATTTGGTTGTTGTTTTGGTGCTTGAGTTAGTCAAGTCGAGGTGAACGGATTTTGATAAATGGAAGACTAGAAAGATGACATGTCAATGGATTGAAATGGGTGAAGAATGATGAATCGTATGTGCCTAAGTATTGGATACATCCTTCATATTCCAGACTGCCTACATACCCTATATCCATGGAATCAAGGCACATTACGATGAAAGATGAAAGGGATAATATGTAGTTCTAGGTAGAGTGATGAATGGGTCAAGGTGTTTGAGCTTGGGTAGGTGAAATGATGAGATCTTATGTACCTGAGTACTAGAAACTTCCTTCATATTCCAGACTGCCTACATACCCATATCCATGGAAACAAGGTACCTTAAGATTGAGAAGATGATATGTAGTTCTGGTTTGTGTGAAGATGTAGAAAAAGTGTTGTCGTTGTGGGGGGATGGTTGAAGTGCTTGTGTTTTTGTGAACCACGAACAAGGATCCATTCCTAGACCTAGGTTAAGGAAAGAGTTGTCCCCATTCTAGTAGAGGTGTTTGTTATGGATGATTGACATAGGATAGCTGATGATGGAGAAGACATGGAAAGTGACCTAGGACAAGACAGTGATAACTGTTGACATAGATCAAGACGTGGGATGACGACAATGGACATTGACAAATTTCCAAGCTATTCAAGATAGGGAGATGGAGATGCAAACTAGATCAATGGTTTTATTATGGATGGATGGATGAAGTTTGTTGTTTGAAATGGACATAGAATGAACAAGACTCGATAGATGATGGATGTTGACTCTACACATAGCACCTGTTTGTCAGGTTTTCACTATGGTACTTATCCAAGGTGCCTGTTTACCAAGTTTTCACCATAGGACGGATTTTTTTTTTTTTTTTCATACTCTGAGGATCAAAGATAGAACTTCTTGAGATGAACATTGTTGAGTGGCTCATCTAGAGGAATGCCGTCAGGTGTAGCTAAAGTATAAGCTCATGATCCATATGTTGTTGTGACAATAAACGGGCCTAACCAGTTAGGCTCAAACTTACCCTTCTTTTCTCGATCTGCTTGATTTCTCTAATTTTCTTTTAAGACAAGATCACCCACTTGAAACCATCTTTCTTTGATCTTTTTGTTATAATTACGTCGAAGGTGGTTTTGATAGACATGGAGATGATTAAGCGCAGCAAGACGCCTCTCATTTAGTAGTTCTAGCTCAGCTAATCTGGAAGTGCGATACTCCTCTCCATCAATCAAGTTCTACATGGATACTCTAAGGGATGGGATCTCGACCTCTATAGGTAGAATGGCTTCAAAGCCATAGACTAATGCATAGGGTGTGGCACCAGTTGGTGTTCTGATACTAGTGCGGTAGGCCCATAGGGCGGGATTGAGTTGCAAGTGTCAATCATGACCAGCTTCATTGACCATTTTCTTGAGGATTTTGAGAATGGTTTTGTTGGAAGCCTCAGCTTGGCCATTACTTTATAGATAGTAGGGAATTGAAAAGCGATGTTGGATATTGTATTGGGTGTACAAGGCATGGACATCTTGATTTTTGAATGGTCTCCCATTATCAGTGACAATGGCTTGGAGGATACCATACCGGCAAATGAGGTAGTTAAGGATAAACTTGGCTATTTGCTTACTGGTGATATAGGTCATGGGAATGGCTTCGACCCACTTCGTGAAGTACTCAGTGGCGATAATGATGAACTTGTGGCCATTAGATGGGGATGGTTGGATTTGTCTTATGAGGTCAAGACCCCATTGTGAAAAAGGCCATGGAGTAGTCATAGGTTGTAGTTCATGAGCTGGTGCGTGAGTCAAATCTCCATGCTGTTGGCATTATAGACACTTCTTAGAAAATTGTAAAGCATCTTGTTCTATCGTAGGCTAGTAATACCCTGTGCGGAGTATCTTCTTAGCGAGATTAGGACTGGTAGAATGTGCACCATAGACACCTTCGTGTATGTCTCGTGAGGTAGCTTCGGCTTCTTCCACGTTAAGACATCATAAGAGGATACCATCGAGACTCTGGCGATAAAGTGTATCACCCAGAATAATGTAATGGGAGGATTGACGAATAAAGGTTTTGTGTTGGTTAGTGGATAGGTTAATGGAAAAGGTACCATTTTTAAGGTAGTCATAGATATCTTCGTACCATGGGGAATTGGGACCAATAAGTTCATAGGTGATTTTAGTAGTTGGAACATCGACAGCTGGTATCAACAATTGTTCGATCAAGAACTCACATTTCTATGTGTTTGCAGGCATGTCTATAAGTGACCCCACAGAGGCCATAGAATCTGCAGCCTTGTTGTGCTCTCTTGGATTCTACTCAAAAGTGATACTAGAAAAGTGTGGTTCGTAGGCATCCACTAGTTTCTTGTAGGGGACCAACTTTTCATCTTTTGTTTGGTACTCATCATTGACTTGTCAAATGACTAGTTGTGAGTCTCCATATACCTGTAGTTCTGTGATGTCCCATTGAATTGTTGTATTGAGACCTATGAGGAGTGCTTCATACTCAGCTATGTTGTTGGTGCAAGGAAATGCAAGCCGATATGACTTTGGAATATAGTCATTTTGAGGTGTGATGAATAAGATGCCGACCCTTGATCCATGCTATGTGTAGGAACCATCAAAATACAACTTCCACATTACTGAGGTAGAAAGAGTGAAGAGATTTTCATTTGGAAAGTTAGATACCATAGGATGTACATCTGTCATGGGTGCTTATGCTAGTTGATCTGCTAGGGCTTATCCCTTGATTGCTTTACGATCCACATACTCAATGTCAAAATCACTAAGGATCATGACCCATTTAGCTAGTCTGCCTGTAAGAGCTACTTTTGCTAGTAGATACTTCAATGGATCAATTTTGGCTATTAGATTTGTGTGTTGGTTTAGCATGTAATGCCGTAACTTTTGGGGAGCGAATACTACTGCTAAATAAGCTCTTTCCATAGGTGAATAATTGAGTTTATAACCCACCAAGGTTTGACTGATATAATAGATTGCATGCTCTTTTCCTGACTCATCATACTGTGCTAGAAGAGCCCTTAGGACTGCAGTTGTAGTTGAGATGTACAAGATCAAAGGCCTATCGGTGACTAGTGGTACCAAGACAGGAGGTGTAGCTAGATATTCTTTGAGTTGATCAAATGTTGCTTGACACTTATCATCCCATAGAAATGAGACATCCTTTCGGAGAAAGTGTTGAAATGGTTGACATTTATCCGCTAGCTGTGAGATGAAACACCTAATAGATTGTAACCTTCCTTGAAGGCTCCTTAATGCTTTTAGATTCTTTGGTGGAGACATCTCCACTATAGCCTTGACTTTTCCTGAATCCACTTTGATGCCTCTGCGACATACAATGTATCCTAACAGTTTTCCTGATGTTACCCCGAAGACACATTTCTTTGGATTGAGTCGTACTTGATATTTCTCGAGCCTGTCAAAGATATGTCCTAGAACTTGTATGTGATCTGCCCTAGAAGATTTTGCTAGTATATCATCCACATAGTCCTCCATGATGTGATGAAAGAGATCATGGAATATCCTTGTCATTGCACTTTGATAAGTTGCCCCTACATTATTTAGACCAAATGGCATGACGCACCAATAATAGTTACCCCAAGGACAAGTAAAAGTTGTTTTATGTTGATCTTCTTCTGCTATCATTATCTGATTGTAGCCGAAGAATCCATCCATGAGAGAAAGCATTTCATGACCAATGGTCAAGTCTACTATGAGATCAATGTTTGGTAATGGGAAGTCATCTTTGGGACATGCTTTCTTGATATCTTTGAAGTCAGAACACATGCAGATGCCCCCATTGGGTTTAGCCATAGGTACAATGTTGAAGACCCATTCTAGATAATCAATAGGTTTGATAAACTTTGTGTCTAACAACTCATGTATTTCCACTTTCACCAAGAGAGCTATTTGTGGATGCATCTTAGCTTTCACTTGACTTGTTTAACTGTTGGATCAACTATGAGATAATGAACCACTAACATAGGGTCTAGCCCTAGCATATTAGCATAGGTCCATGCAAAGTTGATGGTTCTTTGTAAGATGAAGTTGTTAAGATTCTTGTGCTCTTGTTCTAATAATGATGCTGCAAGGAATGTTGTTTTAGGATTTTTCTCTGTGCCAAGATTTATCTCTGTAGAATCTTCCACTAGGAGAGCTGATTTCTCTTGATACTTAGATGGTAGGGGAAGGTCAAATCCTCCATCCTCAAGTGCCACAATTGGGTTTTCACCTTTGGATGCGTCCTTTGTTTTTACTATTTTGTGATCGGGAGGTGCCACAGTGTGGTTTTCACCTAGAGATCTTTCTTTATTTTTACTTTTGTGACTGGAGGATTTGGCATTCTCACCAAAATAAGCTTTTGGCTCTAGTTCCATTACAAAGCCAGCTTTGTGATCGCTGAGAGGGATACCATCCCGGAGTCCCATAAACTCTGCAATAAAAATGAGAGGTCGAATGATAAAATCAAAACAATGATAATAACAACTGAAGAACCCATAACATAAAGAGATCGATCTAAGTAAAAAGCTAATATCAATGAATAAATCAAATAAAACAAGAAAGACTTCACCTAGATTGTATTGTTCTCTTTGTAGATATGTAGATTGCTCAATAACGTTGCGAAACCATGTTTGCAACAAGCGGATGTAAGTGTATTCATGCTCAAAAGATCTATGTCAAAAGATCGTAAGGTGCTCAACGATGCGATGTATGCTCAAAGCACTATAAAAGGATGCCTGAGAATAAGTGATCGAACAGGATTGGTGAAGGAGATGAGGGGAGTTTATATAGGTTTCAAGCATGATCGATCAACAGATGAAATAAATCCATAGAACGGATGATTGAGATAAATTAAATAACTCATATTGAATGTGCACACGACATGTGTCACTCCAAAAAGGTATTTTTATTAAGATAATTGCTTTTTTGATAAAGATAGATTTGATTTCATAAATTAGAATGCTTTTTCTTCTAATTCATGAGTTGATGAAAACAAGATAAATTAAAGCCAATTAACTTAACTTATAATTTTGCCTTTTTTAGAGTTATAAAAATAAGACTGATTGTGCACATGAGTTAACATGATATTTTTAGAGGAATTGGAAAGATAATTGAAATTAAATAAATAAATTTATTCAATTGTTTGTGCATGATAGAGGAATAGATAAAATTATAAATAAAATACTTGATTTTATTTATTTTTAGAGGATTGAGATAATTTAAATAAATTTGCATGATTTATTTAAATTTGGAAGAACAATTTGACTTTATTAAATAATGTAAATTATTTAATTGTAGATAAGAGAGAATTTTGTGATGAATTAATTAAATAATTGGATTTATTTAATAAATGTGGATTTGAAATTTTGAAAAGAATAATGATTTAATTAAATAATAAAAATTACTTAATTTTGGAAGAATAAGGTTGATTTTGCTGAAATTAATTAAATAAGTACAATTTATTCAATTAATGTTGAATTTTGGAGTTTTGGAAGAATTTGATGAAATTAATTAAATAATTAGATTATTCAATTAATGTTGAAATGCAGGTGATGCAACAGTTTAGATGAAAATGCAAGTGATTCAAAGCCCTGGTCATTTTAGGGTGTCTACAACTAGAATATGTTTGGTCAATGGGAGGAAGTTCTTGGATGGTTTGAGACATGAGAACATGTGTTATGCTTTGATCCCTAAGAAACCTAAAACATTGAAGAAGGAGACTAAAGAATCACAACTGGAGGAGATAAAAGAGTTGCTGACAGAGTATGAAGACATCATATCAGATAATGTACCTGAAGGATTGCCACCTATAAGGAGTATCAGTCATCACATGGATCTTATACCAGGAGCTAGTTTGCCTAACAAAGTAGCACACAGAATGACACCAGCAAAGAATGAAGAATTGACTAGATAGATACAAGAGTTGTTGAGAAAAGGTTTGATCAGAGAAAGTTTGAGTCCTTGTACAGTACCTACAATGTTAGCACCGAAGAAGGATGGAGAGTAGAGAATGTGTACTGACTCTAGAGTAATAAATAAGATCACAGTTAAGTATAGATTTCCTTTACCTAGGATGGATGATATCATGGATTGTTTGAGTGGAGCAAGATATTTCACAAAGATAAATTTGAAGAGTGGATACCATCAAAGCAGAATCAAAGAGGGAGACAAATGGAAGACTGTTTTTAAGACAAATGAAGGATTGTATGAGTGGTTAGTGATGCCTTTTGGATTGACAAATGCACCAAGTACTTTCATGAGGTTAATGAATGAAGCCTTGAAGAAATTCTTGGGTAAGTTTGTTATTGTATATCTGGATGACATTCTAATTTTCAGTAAGACAAAAGAAAAACATTTGTGGCATATTAGACAAGTTTTGTAGAGACTGAAAGAAGAGAAATTGCTGATCAACATAAAGAAATGTAGTTTCATGAAGGAAGAATTAGTATACTTGGGATTTGTGATTTCTGAGAAAGGATTGAAGATAGATCTTGAGAAAGTAAGAGCAATGGTTTAATGGCCTACACCGAAGAGCATTGGAGAAGTTAGATCATTTCATGGATTGGCTAGTTTCTATTGGAAGTTCATCAAAAATTTTAGTTCAGTTTGTAACCCTATGATAAAGACCATGAGAGGTGACAGGAAGGACTTTAAGTCGACAACAGGAGCAGATAAAAGTTTTGAATTATTGAAGCAAAAAGTGACAAAGCAACATGTGTTGGCATTACCAAATTTCAATAAGGTATTTCAAGTTGATTATGATGCAAGTGGAAATGCAATTGGAGCAATGTTAAGTCAAGAAGGTAGACCTATAGCATATTTCAGTGAGAAGTTGAATGATGCAAGGAGAAGATATTTAGTTTATGATCAATAGTTCTATGCCATAATTCAAGCCTTGAAGAAGTGGAGACATTACTTGTTGCCTAAGGACTTTGTGTTGTATACAGATCATCAAGCTTTGTAGTATTTGAGCAGTCAAGGTAAGTTGAATCAGAGACACATGAGATGGGTAGAGTTCATGCAGAGTTATACAATTGTGTTGAAGCATAGGAGTGGCAAATCAAACAAAGTTGTTGATGCATTGAGTAGAAGAAGAAACTTTTTGACAGAGATGAGAGTCGAAGTATTAGGATTTGATGAATTGAAGAACATGTATGAGGGAGACACTGATTTTGCAGAACCTTGGAAAGCATGCAGAGAACTTGTTGTGATAGATAGGAGTAATTTTTTGGATTATTTCATTCAAGAAGATATGTTGCTCAGAGGAAGCTAGTTATGCATACCTAGAAGTTCAATGAGAGATAATTTGATCAAGGAGAAGCATAGTGGTGAATTGGCAGGGCATTTTTGTATTGACAAGATAGTGGATTTGGTGAATGAAAACTACTTTTGGCCTCAGATCCATAAGGATGTTAGGAAATTTGTGCAGAGTTGTAGAGTTTGTCAAGTTGCAAAAGGGAGTAATTAGAACACTGGATTGTATAAACCTTTGACAACACTGGAGAGACCTTGGGAAGACATAAGCATGGATTTTGTAATGAGATTGCTGAAGACATGGAGATGACATGATTCAATATTTGTAGTGGTGGATAGATTTTCAAAGATGGCACATTTCATACCTTGTAAGAAGACAACTGATGCAGTGCATGTAGCTGACTTATTTTTCAAAGAGATTGTAAGATTGCATGGATTACCTAAGAGCATAATTTCAGACAGAGATACTAGATTTCTTGGATACTTTTGGAAGACACTTTGGAAGAAGATGAAGATATATTTGAAGTTTAGTTCAACATTTCATCCACAAACTGATGGACAGACAAAGGTAGTGAATAGGAGTTTGGGAAACTTGTTGAGATGTTTGGTTGGAGAGAAGGTAGGAAGTTGGGATTTGATTCTTTCACAAGTAGAGTTTGCATACAATAATTTAGTGAATAGGAGTACCGGAAGAACACCTTTTGAGATTGTTATCAGAGTAAACCCTAGAGGAGTTACAGAATTGAGAGACATTGGTATCGCAAAAAAGAAAAGTGCAGAAGCAAAAGAATTTGTAGACCACATGAAGACAATGCATACTCAGGTTAAGAAACATTTATAAGACATGAATAGAAAATATAAGGAGCGAGTAGATGAGAAAAGAAGACATAAGGAATTTTCAGCTGGAGATGAAGTGATGGTGTGCTTGAGAAGAGAAAGATTTCTAGTTGGGACTTATACCAAGTTGAAGATGAAGAAGCTTGGAGCTTGTAAGATACTTAGAAGATTTGATTCAGGAAATGCATATGAAGTGGAATTACCAGAGACATTGGGTATATCACCTATTTTCAACATTACAGACCTAAATCAATATCATGAAGTAGAGTTCAGTGACAGCATTGAAGAAGACTTGAAGAAGTAGTTACCACAATAAGCACTGGAACATATTGAAGACATCTTGGATAGTAGGGTTGGACACAGCACCAAAGGAGGACAATACAAAGAATATCTTGTGAAGTGGAAAGGTAGACTAGAAGAAGATTAAAAGGATTTATCAGGCTGAGGTGGACCGTCTTGGTTCTACCCTAGCCCCGGTAAAGTGAGGGACTCACTTTTTCAATAACCCCGGATGTTTGATGTAGGAGCATCCCTAGTTCAAGAGCAATCTTGCATCAACCAAAAACATTTGCATTTCATTTTGTTTGCAGTTCAGTTTGTTTCTTTTCATTTTCTAGTTCAGTTCAGTCAGTAGCAGTTTCTGTATTTTGGTGTGCATGCTACCACAGTTGTATTTCAGACCTTGCAGAGTTGGACTTAGCATCTAGATTCATTCATCCACATCATATCCAGAATTCAAAGCATTTGGATCAACTACCAGGAAGATATCGCTATCAAAAGATCAACTATTTTCTCATAGCAGAGCACCCTGACAGTCTCAGACAATCAGCTAAAAGTGAAGACCTGCAGAGCATTTCACAACCTTTAAAGCTTAATGACACATCATTCAATGATCTTTGGCTCGTGGACAACCTTCCCTGAGATCCACACATCATTCCATTCATTTGCTTAGGTGTTCTAAGCACTTACGTCCAACCTATCCGTGTACACACATTACAGCTCTTCATTGGAGTTTGTGATCTTCCTTGGCCAACGCAGAGGAACCTTTTGTACCAAAGATGATATATATTGATGTAATAGATCCTTAGGAAAGTAGTTATCAAGTTCATGACATAGAGATAGTGGATAGTTTAGCTCCTTCGCAAAAGGAACTTCAAAGCTATATCTTGTGCATATTCTGATATTTTGTAATCATGCCTTTGAGCCCTAATTGTAAGCCTGCATGTTGCCAACCAGATTGTATTTGAATTCTATGATATACTGAATGACTGAATCTGCATTTGTTTCATATCTTTGAGTGGTTTTCGTTGTGTTTACTCTTGTTGTACGATTTAGACAATTCATTTTGTGAACCCTCCTATTGTGATTGTACCAACAAACTTCATCTTTGAGTGCTACCTTTGTTCAGTCGGCAAAAAGTAACTTTTATGAATCTCCTGTATGCCCGACTATAAGCCTCATTACTTTATCGGTGTTTTTATTATTTTGTGAACCAAGTTGAATGGTCTCACTATTGTCAGCAAAATATGATATCCGCGAATTTTATTGAGTTAGGCTATAAGCCTAAGACATCCCTTCTTTATCGATGGAACACTTGACATAAAAATGACTATCGACTTATCAGAGATTGGAGAAAAACAAAACTCAAGAACCAAAACTTTACTTCACAAAAGACAAAGATAGCCGATAGAAGGGTGTTCTAAGGTGACTTATCAGGAAATCAGCAAATTGAAGAAATACATAACTTACAAAACAAAATAAAAATTTCATGAAAATAAAGAAAAGTCGATTATAACAAAGGCAAGACCATGAAGACTTGTCGAGAGAAATAGGAGTTCAAGAACTTAGAATTTTTCTGATAACTTCATAAACTTGATATTTTCCTGACAAGTTCACTGATTGAGACATTTCTCGACAAGGTAAAAGGTTTAGCCAAGTTTTGAAAAACTCAAGTTTGTCGACAAGGCATCATAGCGATAAGGTTCCAAAGTTTGGAAAAGAGAGAATTTGTCAATAAAAGAAGGAAATGGAATAGGACTCAAAACATGACTCAAAGACATAGGGAAAATAGAGGTGAACCAAAAATTTCTATTTTGGGGAAACATTACATACTTTTGAACACTAAATGTGTTCATTCGAAGCACAATTATCGACGCAGAATTCCCGCAAGTCAACTAAGATCTTGACAACAAAATCAAACATGTTTAGTCTATTTACACATGTCGTCTAATCTTCCAAAAGCATACACCAAGTTTTATCAGACAATGAAAAAGATTCTACCCTTCATCTTAACGATGACATAATTAACAAGAACAAACATGGTCTCTCTACTAAGTATATGTGTGTGTATATTTTTGGATGGCATAAGGATGATTGCATTCACACAATCTAGTATCCTCTCCATGGTGATACTCTCTCTCTCTCCTCATATTAGAGGGAAAACAACATTATTCCTATATCCACCTCAGTTACATGACGGTAGTTAGTCCATTTCATCATTAAACCACATGATCAATAATGACATCATAAACATTTATCCTTTGCATATAAACTAATATAAAGCAAATGCATTTTTATATTTTTACTATAATCATAATATTTTCTCTGACTAACTATTTATATTTTTGAAAATAAAGTAAATAAACACATTAGTTTAAAAATGGGGTGTGACATAATGGTCACCTATAGATTTCTCATGGATTCTCATTGCATGTAGGTTACAAGGAGAATAATACAATGATTCATTAGTGCTCATTTTGCCCTAGGGATTTATACAGAAAATATCCATGTATAAATATGTATATATAGGGGTTAACTAATTTACCCCTCTATGTATTTTTTAACTGTTGCATTATTAAATAAATAATTTAGTATATATATAGTTTGTCTGATATTTACAATGGCTATAGGAAGATCTATATATTTTTTAATTGCACTATTGTAGCTACAAGATGAAGATGTTATGTTTTTCCTCTTTTTTAATTAAACAAAGTACAACAATAATATATACATATATATATGATTTTACAGAGCAATATATGTATTAAAATTTCTTATGTAGTGAATACTAATTAAAATCTATTATTTTTCTTTTTTGTACAGAGGTCAAGGGACAAAAGGAGGAGAGACTTTATATATTTTTTTTGTTTATTCATAAGGAGTAGGTATTATAGGGAGGCATTATAGAAAGGCAACAGTGGCTCTCCCCATGGAAGTCACACCCCTTTTGAGGGATTTGCAGCTTCCATGAGGGAGTCATTCCCCTTTAATAGGGGGCTTCCCCCTCTCCCCATCACATGGGGAAAGGGGGGGTTGAGCCTCTCCTTTTTAATAAAATATGTTTTTATTAGATTTTTTTTAAATTAAAATTAAAATAAGATTTTATTTATTATTATTTAGGCATCCAAATGATAATTAATTTATATTCAAATATATCTGTTTTCAAACTCAACAACCATATTTACAAGTCCTAAATAAATGCATGTATATAAAAAATAATAAGACTTGTGATTACACACATGTATGTATGTATGTTTAAAAAATATTATATATACATTCAGTAAAAAATAATTCTTTTAGTTTATAAAATAGTAAATAAAACAATACTGAAGTAAAAGATGGCTATATATAAATTTATTTCACAATTGAAAGAAACACTTAATACATGACAAATTGTATTTCTTTAAATAGAAACATATGGAAAGAGGAATAGATTTCTAAAAACACTTATAATCATAAATCTATATATTTAATTTTTTGTAGCCTATCTTTTTAAAATAGCTACATTTATAGGAATACTAAATTATGAAATCATGTAAAATACATAGTTTGTTTCTCTAATCTTTAGAAATAATGCATCATGATCTAAATCAAGTCTTTCATAAAATCATTTTATAAAATAATAAGTGTACTCAAACCTATTCCCATTTAAAACACTTTGAATAAATGTAAACACAACTATTCTTTGTATTTCACATTTAGTCTCAAGGATATGCCAAATGAAAGGTTATTAACCTACAACTAAAAAAATCCTTCCATTAAAATGAAGTTTTCTTTTCTCATAATAATAAATATAACAACAATAATAAAACATTGATTCATTACATATAATAGTTTCTTTCCCCTAAATAAGATTTAGAGTGTCAAATACATAAATAGGAAAAAAAATTTACATTCTCACAATGACGGTTTTATAATAACCCTTTGACTCAAGAGGGTGTTCCAAAACTAAGTATGGACTCCTTCAACACAATATTTCCACCTGTTTGTTCATCCACAAATTTTCAAATTAAAAAATTACATCCAAGCAAATGGAGGTTTGCTTACCTCCAAGCATAGGGCTTGCTCACAAACCCACCCCTAATCTAGAAGATCCTCTTAGAAATTGGGTTTCACATACATAATAAAGGAAATACAAACACAAAACACAACATCACCCAATGGATTAAACATCACATATGAATTAACAAGATTCATAGAAATAGGGGGAGACGAGGGGACACTCTCCAAACTTGGGAAAATGATAACAATATAACAACTCAACCAAGTATCAATATTAAATATCTTCCATAAATATTTTCCATCTCCTTCGATAACCGACATCCTTCACCATATCAACCATTCTCCTCCTATACCCAACACCATAATGAAATTTCCCTTCCATATCCAACACCACAACACACCCAACACAACACCTCCATCATAATATTTCATGAAACACATAAGGTGCACAATGTCAAAATTCTTTCATAAGAAATACATATTTTTCCATCTCATGAAACACATAAGGCATTCGATGCCAAAATTCCTTCACAAGGAATGCTTTTTTCCCCAAGGAAGGTTCCACATTTTTCTCAACCCCGCACATGGGTTTCTCTTGTCTAATTTAGAGAGCCTAACCCAATGCAACACTCCATCCCAAAACACATATATAAATATGGCACCACAAAAACTCAACAAAGGAATCACAACCAAGATCAAGCTAACATGTGTAAACACACAACATCAATTAACATAATCATCTTGCATATTCTACAAATAAAACTATGAATCCTACCTCTAATGACTTACAAATATGTTAGAGATACTCCTTGTTGAAGACCCTTCAAAGAGACTCCTCTGCAAACCATCTCTCTTCCAACTCCAAGCTCTCAAGACTCTAATCTATCTCACAATAACAAAAATAATAATGCCAAAAGAATAACCCCTCTAACTCTCCAAGAGGGGTATAAATAAGGAATGGCATTCCTAGTACAACTATCCATACAAAACTTAATAAGAATTGGATGATAGCAAGTCGATATTCCTTTTTTCCCAAGCCAATTTTTTCAAGGGATTTGGGGAGGATCAAATTTTATCCAAATCCCAAAATTTATGTCCCAAAAAATACCCATCCCATAGGTATTTTCACTTAATTAATGAGGGAAAAGATAATTTCATACCTTTTAAAGACCCCTCTTAGTTTAAATCCAAGATTTGCCACTAAGGATGGCTCACAACCTAAGACTCCAACATATACAACCTTAGAACAAAATTAAAATTCAAAACTAACATTACAACATATTTTTCACAAATGAAGACCTTAGTCCTTCCTAAGCTAAGGTCAATGTGTCACTAGGGAATCACAACATGGGTTTCTAGAGGAGCTCCAAAAAAATATGTTGGCCATGAAAATCACCTCCACACTTGAATACAAGCATTAAGATATCCCATCAAATAGTTGAAGCAACAACAACTCAAATACAAGTGTTAATATATCTCATCCAATGATTTTAGACCCATTAGCCAATGAAATTCCCTCTACAAAATCTTCTCAAAGATTCATTGTATGAGAATGCAAAGAAGTCTCCCTAATCTAAATCCCTTCAACAAAGCAGTTTTGTCAAGGATCATCAAATTCGGGACTCCTTAATATTTGTTCATGAATTTGTCCATTCTATGGAAAAGACTAAAAAAGTTAGCATGATCCTCAAGCTGGATATGAATAAATCCTATGACCATGTGTCTTGGAAGTTCCTAGATGTGGTGCTCACTAGGTTCAAATTTGGTGCTAAATGTAGAAAATTAATTAACAGTCACATATCCACTCCTAAGTTTTATGTTGTCATCAATTGCTCTCCTATGGCTTCTTTGGGGCACGTTAAGGCTTTAGGTAGGGGAACCTCGACCCCTCATTCTTTTCATTCTATCTACAAATTTTTTAGGTAAAAGCTTCAATGCAGCTACAACTACTTGGAGAATTACAGGTTTCAAGTTAACTTCTTTGGTCCAGCCTATTACTCAAGTGTTTGTAGATTATACAATTATCATGGGAGAATGTGCTATGGTTGAAGCTAATGAAATTAAGAATTTTCTTCAGTCTTATGAAAATATTTCTAGATAAAAAGTAAATCTTTACAAAAGTAATGTTTTTTCCTAAATACTCCTCTAATTCGCCATAATAAATTGCGAATCTACTCAATTGCCAAGTGGGTTCTCTTTCATCAACCTACCTTAGCCTTCCCCTTGTCTCCATTCCTTTTGTGAAGCTTCATGGGCTAAATAAATTGGTAGTTGGAAAGGTACACTTTTATCTCAAAATGGAAAATTGCAACTAATCAAGTCCACTTTCTATAACTTACCTATTTACTTCATTTTCATGTTTACCATACCTTCCAAAATTGTAGAAAAGATAGTGTAGATACAAAAACATTTTATCTAGATTGGAACAAAAGAGTGATTTAGGCTCCCCCAAATTTCATGGTAGTAGGCTTGTCTTCCTAAATGTTTCAGAGGCCTTGGGTTGAAGAATCTTAAAATTTTCAATGTTTCACTTATTACAAAGAGTGCTTAGCATCTTATCATGGATTGCAAGGAGTAGAAAGATATAGTCACAACTAAATATATTAAACATAGTCAAGAGTTCTGTGTAGAGCCAAACAAACATTGCCATTGAGTTTAAAAGGCTTGGGTGTAGACAAAATAGCCTGTTGTTTTGTCAAATTTGAAACGGGCAAAATTTTTTAAAAAAATTTACCCCCTACCCTTGTACCATACAAATTGTATGGTACCGTACGAAATTATTAGTTTGAAAAGAAAAATTGTTTTTGCAAATCAGACTAATGCAAAACTCTGGCAAATTTTCAGAGAGCATTTTGGTCAATTCAAGCATTTTTTTAATCTAATCATTTCCTAGTTTTGGCCCTTGGCCCCTTTGTGCATTCACCCAGTTTCAAAATATCCTAGTGGGTTTTAAATATCCTAATTTCTTGATCCAGGTCCCAACAACCCGCATAAAATCTTTGGCTCAGTGGCATAGAATCTCGACTCCCTGAATCAAGCAATCTCACCTCACATTGAGGCCTATTTTTCTCAAGTTCGTGTAGGTTAGGGTTTCAAATTGAAGTCTTCTTTGAGAAAGGTCTTCTAGTTTGCACCTCCAAATAATTGCTATTAGGGCATTTGTGCCTTGCCACCTCCAGCCAAGGGTTCTCCATCGACTGGCTTGAGAAATGTTTTGGATAAATAGTTACCTCTATTCATCATGGTAATCATTGCCTCTATTGGGCATGTTGTCACATAGATTTGCATCCAGTGTTGAAGGCTTTTAGGGCTCCAACAATCTAGTGAAACATTGAGATGACCTCTAGGTATGGGACCCTACAGGGAGGCCAAATCTCTAAAGAAAGGCTGGTTCCTTTACTAAATAAGAGATTTAGTGATCCTAAGACTAAACCTAATCTATCCACCTGTTTATGAAAAGAGGGGGAGGGGGTAAAATTGAAATTAAAAGGAGGTGATACACCAGGTTTGAATATGGGAAGACCCTCAAAACAACCATGTATGCACAGAATAACAATATTCAACTGATTAACATACACAAATCATGAACTGCTTGCAGAGGTAAGGGAAACTAAATGAAATCCAGGAGGAAAGATGCATTCACAAATGGAGATCAAACAAAAAAATACACAGAGCAAAGAATAATTCATGAGAAGATAAAATCTGATGTCTATTCTCAAAGAGGCACGGTTACAATTGCAAGAGATATGGTTTTTTAGACCCAAAGTCGACAACCTAAATACATTACATTTCATGATTTATATAGGATTTACAATGGATCACTATTACCTACTATAATGAATGCGCCCATGGGCCTGTCAGAGATATTTCCTCACCAAAAGGGACATCTACCTGCAAGAATTCAATGTAGAAAATATATGAATCCATCGAGTAGCTGGAAGATATTTGTGCCATTAATACAAACTGTTGAATCATGCACCTACAACAATCAATGCAAGATATCCTCCCTTTGAAAGCTTTTACAACACTTTAAGTCAGCCTCTGATATGTCTTGTCAGTCGAGTCTACATATTCCTCTTTGGTTGGCAACTTATCTTGATATCTGGATATGCATATCCATATCCAGATCATGAATTCTAGATCATAATTTCAAAGTGTGGATATCCCTCAAAATCCTACCAAATGAAAGAGGATGAAATTATGAGCAATTTTGTTTTTTGGATCATGTAGAAATTCCTTAGGATGGAAGAGATATTCATAGTAAAAGTTGCAGTCAATGGGTATATGGATATCCATGAATATCTCCAAGGTCTTCACATTGGTAAATACCTAGATGATCTAGCCCGACTGGAAACATATAGTCTCTCTATCCCAATAGCCAGGTGCACCTGTCAAATTTACCTTCACGGCATGGAAAAACCGTCATCTGCATGGATATCTGATATTAGGATATTAACTTTTAATATGTCACCCTTGAACATCATGATGATGTCATCGGCATAGAGAACTTCATTAGAGAGGGGATCTGGATGACATCATCAGGATGTTAGCTTTGAAGGATAATATGTCGATGGCAGAATGTCATGATGACATCATCATCATATGCAGTTCTTTTGGGGAGGGGACTAAATGATATCATCAGGACATTCACTTTAAGGATTGGGACATTCGGCAAGGATCCGGCCATTAGGAGATATCTGGATGTTGAGAAAGATCTGAATATCGACTAAGGTCTAGACATTTTGGAGATATCCACAACTTAGCTAAGGTCCAGATAGTAACTAAGGTCCAGATATCCGGACATTAGATATCCATACCGAAACAACTAAGTATGAAGGTCCAGAAAACTTTGAGAAGGTAAATATTGAAGGCTAAAGGTTTCTGGGTTTTTCACAAGGATCCTCCAGATGGGTTTTTAGGGAATTTTTGCAAGGCAGAACACTAGAATTTGAAATATTTAAAGCCTATAGAACCATATTCCAAGGAATTTCAAGGAGATTTTCAAGATGAATTATTGGACTATGAGTAGAGGAAAATAGGTCAACATTTTGGTGACCTCTCAGAGATGTTTTCTTGCTAAACAAAAGACTAGTGGCCTTAAGCATCCATTGGACATGGAGTCCAAAAGAGGAATTTTAAAAGGTCAAGACAACTGGAACCTGCCTCCCAAAACACATCAAAAGAAGAGGCCTGCATTCTCCTAATGATAATGCAGCCTGTGCAAAAGCACTTAGGGAAAGGGAAACTTAAAACATAAATAAAACTAAAGCAATATGTACAAATATCATACCAACCTTAATGCTAAGGTTTGAGATGGATCCCATTCTCTGAGATCGGTAGAACTTCACCATCCAACCTTGAAAGAATGAAGGCATCTTCTATCTTGCTGTTGATGATGACATAAGGCCCACTCCACAATGCATCAAACTTGGCGTGGCCTCCAGGTTTGGCCCTGTCAGCATCCCATTTCATAATAAGATCACCCTCCTTCAAGGTCTAGTCCTTAGCCTTTTTGTCAAAATACCTTTTGGTCTGCATCTAATGTTCTTCTAATGTGATCATGGTTGACTATCTTTGTTCTTCTAGTTAAGTAAATTAAGCCATCCTAACAGACCTTGCATCCTCTCCTTCCAATTCTAATTGTTGATCCAATTCTAATGCAGGAAGCTCTAAAGATATAGGCAATCTAGCCTCTCTTCCATACACCAGAACAAAAGGAGAGTTCCCTATGGCCCTATTGTATGTGATCCTATCAACCCAAAGAGCTAATCTGATCTTATTGTGCCATTGCCTCTAGTTTGTTTCCATGATCCTCTTCAGACTCCTAATCAGGTTCCTATTGGAGGACTCAGCCAACCCATTACGTTGAGGGTAATAATTGGATGAAGTCTTCAAAAACACATTATATTTAAGAGCCCAATCAGCAATCCTAAAACTAATGAATGCTTTTGCATTATCAGAAATAATAGTATGAGGAGCTCCAAACCTTGTCATGATTTCTTCCAAGAAATCCATGATAGACTACTCAATGGCCTCCTTGAGTGGGACTGCTTTAACTCACTTGGTGAAGTAATCTGTTGCAGTCAAAACCCACCTATGACCAGCACTAGAAGAGGGATTTATCATGCCAATGAAATTTAATCCCCACTGTGAAAAGGGTTGATCAGCTTGAATAGGGTGGAGTGGAAGTGTTGCCAATCTTTCCTTTCCAGTGAAGAGAGCACACTCTTTGCATTTTCTTACCCACACATGGGCATCATTGAATAATGTGGGCCAAAAGTAACCTACCCTCATTATTTTCATCATTGTAGCTCTAGTAGAGAAATGGTCACCAGCTGGGTCAGCATGAAACTCACTAAGAAGTCTATCAACCTAATCTTCTTCTATGCATCTCAGTAAGACTCCATCCAATTTTCTCTTGAAGAGAACACCATCTACCAATGCATAAGGGATAGACTATAGCCTAAAATGTCTTCTTTTGGCTCTGTCGAATCCATAGGGAAACTCACCAATGGATAGGAAATTAGCCATATTTGTTGTCCAAGAACTTACAACTAATGGATCAGTTGTAGGTTCCTCTTCATTCAAGTGGTAAGATGAATTTGCTTCATCTATTGATGTCTGAGCTAGTTGTTCACACAATCCTCTGCCTCTAATCATCTTAGTGGCTTTGATGATCACATCATACTCCAAGATCTTGGTGACCCAGCTGGCTCTCTTTTCACTAATCTCAATCCCCATTATGTAATCTCTCACACAGGGATGAGAAACTAAAACTTTAATATGATTATTTGCCAACATATATATGAATTTCTTCAAAGCTCTAAGAATGACAAATACCTGTTTGTCCATGGTGTCATATCTGACCTCATAGTCCTTCAAGGTTTGACTAAAGAAGGCCAAGGGCTACTCCATTCCTTGTTCATTTTGTTGCATCAAGGCAGCAACAATACTATTCTCTCCTCCATGTGCATAGAGGACAAAATCCTTCTCATAATTTGGGTTCATGAGAGTAGGTTCTTGGGCAATCTCTTCCTTGATCTACTCAAAATCATCCTTCCCTTCGTTAGTCCACCTAAAGATTGCATCTTTCTTGAGCATAAGGGTTAGAGGCTTCACCAAGCCAACACAATTAGGAATGAACTTCTTAACAAAGTTGATTTGCCCCAGAAATGATTGTAAGGTTTTCTTGTGAGAAAGCAGGGGAAGAGAAAAGAGAGCAAATGTTCTATCAGGGTCTATGGATATCCCATCCTTAGACACTATGTGGCCCAAAAGCTTACCCTGGGCAACAAAAAAAAACATTTCCTAGGGTTTAGAGACACCCCAAATTCTCTGTACCTTTGGAAAACTTTCTCCAAATGCTCCATATGGTCCTCTTCCTTCTTGGAGAAGACTGTGATGTCATCCAGATAAATCAGGATAAATTTGTTTACAAATCCTTTTAAGGCAATATCCATTGCCCTCAAGAATGTGGCACCTGCATTTGGCAGACCAAATGGCATTTTTTTCATATGCCATGGTTCCCCATTTGGTTGTAAATGTTGTCTTGAATCTATCTTCTCCTCTGAAAAAAAATTGGTTATAGCCAGAAAGTTGTCTAATAATGAAAACCTCTCTACCCCTACAACAGTCTGTAAATTTTGACACTTAGAGGGTAGAGAGTAATGATTTTTTAAAGAAGCTTGATTCAGGTCTTTGAAGTCCATGCTGAGCCTAATCTCTCTATTTTTCTTTCTCACAGGCACTAGATTAGCAACCCAAGTAGAATACTTGATGGGGAAGATAATCCTTGCTTGTATGAGCTTAGAAAGCTCTTTTCTCATCAAAGGTTCGATCTTTGGATTGATGGGCCACTACTTTTGGCAAACTAGCCTACAATTAGCATCCAGATCAATGGCATGTTGAGCCACATCTGGATTGAATCCTTTAAGATCCTCATACATCCATGCCAGGATGTCACCATATTTATGGGCAAGCTTTATGAACCCTTGCTCTTTTGCGTTACCACATACCTTTCCCAACAGTAATTCTTTGTCCTGGGTGACGATTACCTTCTGGTAATCCTCCTTTTTGAAGGTCATGTTATTTCTTTCACCCCTGAACTCATCATCATGGCTGAAGATGGCCTCAAGGGTGACTAGACCCTTGGGTAGTTTGTTTGATTTGAGTTGGATGTTCTGATCACCATAGCATTCTTGTAATCTAGGTTGCGTCGTGGAGGAACTCTGCTTCATTCTGAATGAAGCTCACAATCTATTTGTTGCTATCAAAGGCCTGCCAATGGACATCATTATCAGGAATAGATGGTATGACAACAACCCTCACACACTGATTAGGACCTTGAAACAAATTTGTAGGTGGAGAAAATTGAGCTCCCACCGTTGCTAATTGATCAGCATCAGCATTCAATTTTCTTGGGATCCCCTGTAGGTTGAGGGCATCAAAACTCTCCAACGGGTCCCAAATTCTATGTCTATAAGCTCTTAAAAGTTGGTTTTTTGTTGTACATCTTTCTCTGACTTGGTTAACTACCAATCCAGTATCCCCAAAGATCTCCAAATGCTTGATTTTAATCTTTTATGCTAACAGCAGTCCATGGACTAATGCCTCATACGCTGCTACATTATTGGTGCAAGAAAAATGTAGCCTATGAGCAAAATGCAACTTCTTACCTGTCGGAGAGACTAGCAGAACACCTACACTAGCTCCATTTCTGCTCTTTGCACCATCGAAAAATATCTTCCATGGGCCATTGGAGTCATCATCTGGCTTAAGTACTGAAGGGACTGAAGAATCTCCTTCATGGATCATGTAGGTTCCCAAGTTAGTTGCGTCAATAGTATCATAAGGGTCAAAATTTTCATGATCCCTTGCCCACTCATCAAGAAAAAAATTAGGGATGGGGAGAGGGGAAGGTTTTGCCTCAATAGGCTCTGGTTCATGTGCTTCCTCACCCTGGATCATAACATGTGGGTTCACCAAACTGTGGTCATAATTCTCCACATGATAATTTGAAATTGGTTCAGCCTTGATGGTTAACCTGTGCCATATCTAGTCCTTAGTAGCATGTGAGACCAGTCAGAAGAAAGGTAGCCACCTACCTTTTCTGTGAAGTCCCTTGACAAACATATGGCAAAGAAGGGAGGAAGATCAATGACTGAAATGTCTAGCTTGAAAGTCAGGTTCTAACACGCATGTAGAGTCAAGTCCAATCCCTTGATCACTCATATAGTGTTTATAGAGGTGCCATCCAGTTGTTAGACTCCTAATGAAATAGGGGTATACTTGATGCCTAATGCATCTGCTATCTTCTTGGGCATGACTGAAACACTAGCCCCCGAATCAATCACGTAGTTGTGCACTAAAAACTTTCCAATGATCAAAGACAAGTAGAAAGGAGATGGTTTCTTGACTGTACTTACTTGTCCTTCACTTGGTTACACAAGACTGACAAGAGTCTTCTCTTTTTGTTTTGATGATGAGTTTGGTGTTGCTAACTTAGCAGATGGTAAGTGCCTCAAGGCTTCGTGTAATAGATCCCTCTGAGAAGGGATTGACATTACTTCCCACATTGATACATTGACATTTATTTTCTTCATATATTCCACGATATTTAATGGAATAGAGGGCATCTTATACATGGTGGGAACCAATGTTCCCTTCTTTGATTGTTCAACCGATTGCTCAAGCACTCTTGAGACTGGTGGAGTCTTTTTTGGAGTAGCAGATCTACTGTCTTGAACTGGAATTGTGGTACTGGCCACTTTTGTCTTTAGAACAAGCTCTTTTTGTAATACAACAAGCATAGGGCTAGCTTCCAACTGCCTCTTCTTCGACCTGATGTTGTTTGCAATGGGCATAATAACACTGTCCATAGGTTGACTGACAACACAGAAGTCTTCTGATGTCCATAGCATCATACTGGCATCATTGGTAGCCTCATTTAATACTTTAGGATTGTTATTGGCTGCCTCTAATAATGATGTTTGTTGGGTATGAAAGTTCTGCACCATTAAAGCTCTTTCTTGTGCTCCAAAAGCACAAGAGGACTGATTATGAGGTCGGTTGCAGGGGTAGCACCAATCTGCCTCTTGGGCTAGATTATTCTGAGTGGGGACTAAAGCCCTAACTAGATTCACAGTTGGTATTTGTTAGATAGGTCAAATTGTTTGTAAAGGTTGTGCAGGGTTAGGATTTTGATATCTATTTTGTTGGTAACCCTAATTCTAGTTCTAATTTCTATTAGGATTGTACCCTTGATTCCAATTCGAATTAGATGAATTCCCCTGACTATAATTTTGATGAGGCTTGGGAGTAGTTTGAATAGCTAAACTATTCAGTTTATTGGTCAAATTAGCCATTAGGGTCTTCAGGTCACTCTCTTCTTGAGAAAGAGATGATGTTGAAGCTATAGGCTCTGGTATGGGAGTAACAATGGGCTGCTGGGATGAGGATGGTAGCTTGGGAAAAAAGGGGTATAGGAGGTCTGGGAGCAATTTTCCCAACCTGTATTAAATAATTTTATGCTTTAAGAGTTGTCTCATAGCCAATTGGTAGAGTTTCATCACCCATAGATTGCATCATCACTGCAATGTTAGAATTCAAAGCTCTTAAAAAGTATAAGAAAACACCTTGTGGGGATGGCATGAGGGTGGCTGAAATTCTCTCCCATGTCCTCTGGAATCTGAAGTTAAAGTCTGTCAGCATCTCACTTGGAGCTCTTTTGATAGTCATCATTTGTTCTAGCAATGAAACATTATCTGCCCTCTCTCCAAACTATTTGTAGAGGGCCTCTCCCAGCTCATCCCAGGTATGTATAGATGCACGGGTCAGGATCCTGAACTATTGAAGAGATCTCCCTTTAAAGGATGAGACCATGAGTCGGACCGCAACATCTTCATGTTGTATATGATGGACTGAGCATATGTTGGATATGTATTTGATGTGCTTAGCAGGGGTTATAGAACCATCACCCGTGAAGGATGAAACACTCTTTAGGGCTACAACTAGTATATAATTGTATCCAGCCAAGTCTAAAGGACTACCTCCATTAAAGGTCACAAAAGGCAAATTCCTTGCCATCCTAGGGATATTCAAATTCAATCTAGGAATATGCAAGCTTCTTCTGTTATATTGAAACCTAACAGGAGGGTGTGTGGATTGAGACCTTGAATGAGGTAAAGTAAGGTTGTTGTTCCTTCTTACAGGAGACCTAGATAATATAGACCTTCTCCTTGAACTAGTAGCAGATAGTTCAACAAATTGAAAGTTACCTCTTAAAGATGCCCTGGTTTGTACAGGCATAAAAGATGGCACTGATCAGAACCAGACGCATGTAGAGTCGCCAGGTGCATGACAATGTCTGCCAAGATGCAGAGTATTGAGAAGAACACTAGATTCTCAGCTTGATTCTTTGATTTCTTATGCTTACAGTACCATCGAGTATGCCAGAAACTATTTTCACATAGATTTGCACCCAGTGTTGAAGGTTTTTAGGGCTCCAACAATCTAGTGAAACATTAAGATGACCTCTAGGTGTGGGACCCTACAGGGAGGCCAAATCTCCAGAGGGAGGCTGGTTCCTTTGTTGAATAAGAGATTCAGTGATCTTAATACTAAACCTAATCTATCCACCTATTTATGAAAAGAGGAAGAGGGGGTAAAACTAAAATTAAAAGGAGGTGATACACCAAGTTTGAATATGGGAAGGCCCTCAAAACAACCATGTATGCATAGAATAATAATATTCAACAGATCAACATACTCAAATCATGAACTACTTGCAGAGGTAAGGGAAACTAAATGAAATCCAAGAGGAAAGATGCATTCACAAATGAAGATCAAACAAAAAAATACACAGAGCAAAGAACAATTCATGAGAAGGTAAAATCTGATGTCTATTCTCAAAGAGGCACAGTTACAATTACAAGAGATATGGTTTTTTAGACCAAAAGCCAACAACCTGAATACATTACTTTATATTCTTTATATAGCATTTACAATGTAGTGCCATTGCCTACTATAATGAATGTGCCCATGGGCATGTCAGAGATATTTCCTCACCAAAAGGGATGTCTACCTACAAGAATTCAATGTAGAAAATATTTGAATCCATCGAGGAGTTGAAGATATTTGTGCCATTAATACAAGCTACTGAATCATGCATCTGTAACAATCAATGCAAGATATTTGCCCTTTGAAAGCTTTTACAACACTTTAAGTCAGCCTCTGATATGTCTTATCGGTCGAGTCTGCATATTCCTCTTTAGTCGACAACTTATGCTGATATCTGGATATGCATATCCATATCTAGATCATGAATTCTAAATCATAATTTTAAAGTGTGGATATCCCTCAAAAGCCTGCAAAATGAAAGAGGATGAAATTCTTAGCAATTTTGTTTTTTGGATCATGTAGAAATTCCTTAGGATGGAAGAGATATTCATGGTCAAAGTTGCGGTCAATGGGTATATGGATATCCATGAATATCTCCAAGGTTTGTACATTCACAAATATTCGGATGATCTAGCCTAACTAGAAACATATAGTCTCTATATCCCAATATCTGGGTGCACCCATCAAATTTACCTTCGTGGCACGGAAAAATCGTCATCTGCATGGATATCCGATATCAGGGTATTAACTTTTAATATGCCACCCTTGAACATCCTGATGATGTCATCGGCATAGAGAACTTTGTTAGAGAGGGGATATGGATGACGTCATCAAGATGTTAGCTCTGAAGGATAATATGCCAGTGGCAGAATGTCCTGATGATGTCATCGTCATATGCAGTTCTTTTGGGGAGGGGATTGAACGACGTCATCAGGACATTTGATTTAAGGATCTGGATATTTGGCAAGGATCCAAACATTAGGAGATATCTGAACATTGAGAAAGATCTGAATATCCACTAAGGTCTAGACATTCTGGAGATATCCAAAACTTAGCTAAGGTCTGGATATTAAGATAATATCTGGATATTAACTAAGGTCTAGATATCTAGACATCAGATATCCATACCAAAACAACTATGTATGAAGATGGAAAATTTTGTGAAGGCAAACATTGAAGGCTAAAGGTTTTTGGGTTTTTTTGGGTTTTTTTGGGTTTTTTGCAAGGATCCTCCAGGTGGGTTTTTAGGGAATTTTTGCAAGGCAGAACACTGGAATTTGAAAGATTTAAAACCTGCAAAGCCATATTCCAAGGAATTTCAAGGAGATTTTCAAGAACTATTGGACTCTGAGCAGAGGAAAAAAGGTCAACATGGAATATTATGTGTTTGAAGCCCTTTTGGGCTCTCTGCTCAAGCAACATCATTTGCAAGGTCTTTAAGCCTAGATGAGGTCATAATTTCATATCTATTGCAGGTCTTCATCCAACATCAAAATCTTTGTTTCCATTTTAGGACTGCCAATCTTTGACATTTTTGGTCAAAGTTTTGATATCTCTGCCCTGGTTGAAGACACGACATTGTTTGTTGTGGGTCACAATTTTTGTGTACAGGTTGACAATCTTCAATGTTTGGTAGTTGCAAATCGCCATACATTGCAAATTTTTTTAGGAGGTCATGTTTATGTTCTCGGATCCACATTCTTTGGGTGATTTTTTTGGTTTGATTTTGGCAAATCTAGTTTACCCAAGACGTCATTCAAGATTTGGTCATCATTTTTGTTTGCAGGTAGTATTCAACATCCAAGTTGCAGGTCGCCATAGTTTGAAGTTCAAGTGGATTTTGTTTCATTCCATAGTCTTCAATCCACTCACCATTAATGGTTTTGACCAACATTCAAGTCACCTTTCTTGTTGGACTTCACTATTTATAGGTTCACTGTCACGACTTCTATAAAGGGTAAAGATCTCTCATTAGAGTTCTCACAAAGGCGGTTATTAGTTGATTCTCCCTGTTACATTTTAGTTTTCATTTTATGGTCACATTCAATTTTTTTTATCACGATTAACATGTAAACCCTAGCATTGTTTTATGTGAGATTAACTATGATATTGTATACTATTGTTAGCAATTATTACTAACATTTTATGTAATAGAAAATGTAACTGTTGACATTAACATTAACCAATAGAAATAGATGTAATAGTTAGTAGTTAGTTAACAACCAAAACTGACACTTTCCTGCTAGGAAAGACCACCAACCAATGCTAACCCTTAGAGGTTAGTTAACTGTCACAAAGATAACAATTTTTTGTTAGACAGACCACCAGGCTTCATGTAGTGCTCATAAGGGGGGCACGTTTTCTTTTTGTCATAATTTTCACCCACAGAGGTGAAATTTGGCAAATTTATAGTCAACAGGAAGCTGGTTCCGGCACCAACAAAGCAGCGTCAAGACAATTTAGAACTTGTGTCATTTTTTACCCTTCCTTTGTAAAGCAAGATAGGTAACTACTGAAATTGTTGTATCTTTTGATTTACAACTCAAAATTGAGTGCCATTTTTTTAGAAAGTGAATAATTTTTCAAGCTTGATCTATTGGAAATGATTTCACACTATCATTATAAAGTGTATTTTTTCATTCCAATTAGACTTGCTTATGCACTACATGTTATGTGTTGCATACCCACCCCACCTTTGTTTGCCAATTGGGGGCCTCCTTTTTGTTTTCCCTCCTTTGTTTTTCTTGTCTTGTGTTTTCCCTTTTTCGAGTCCTATGATTTACCTAGGCATTTCTTTTATCATACTCAAAATAAGTGTTTTGAGTGTTGTTTTGGGATACCCCAGGAGTTCTCTAATCCTCAAGATCCCAGGCCTCAAGTCCAATTTTGGATCTGGGCTCCTTTTCGGAAAGTCTAATCGGGACTTCGTGTTCCGATCAAATTTTTAGACTTTTTTAGAGATTTTAGCCAAAGTTCATTTTCCTTCCCATCTTTTTGTGACCCTTTGGGACTTCGGGTCCTGATCGGTCTTTTGACCACTTTTGAGGCGGGGTCCAAAAGTCAGTTTTGGTCTCGCATCCCCAACCACCTACCACATTAATGGAAGCTCTTCTTAGTTACTGTGTGCAATATATAAAACTTTAAACACCTTGAAAATCCTCATTTTACCCTTGATCGATAATTCTCTGTCAGATCACAAACCCTAGAATGTGTATTGAAGACATTTTTCATTGACAATTGTAGGTTGAGTTGCAGTAATCTTATCGTGTGTGCATGAGGACAGGGTTATTTGTCCCAACTGCCCTTCTTCTCATTCTCATTTTCGAGGTAGGGTTCTTTCTCTGCTTCGTGTTTGTTTGTCTTTGTTTATCATTTGTGGTTACTTCTATTTTTGGTTCATTTGTGTTTGGTTGTGTCATTTAGGTTCTAGGTTTTGTTTTTGTTGTTTGTTGTTTGTTTAGGGTTTAGTTTCAGTATTTTATAGTGTTGTTTTAGGTTTATTTATGTGTATTTTGATTAATAATTTAGGTTCATGTTTAGCATTAGGTTTTAGAATAAATGGTTTTGAATTATGTTGTTCATATTCAACCACCCAAGCCTTTTAAAAATTAAAATTTCAAAATATCCTATTTGTGCTTCGGGCACCAAGGGCAAAATAGGATTTTTTTACATGGCAAAGTAAACTAAGTCATAAGATCCTTTCAGGACCTTAGGCCCCGATCAGTTCTTTGGCCCCAAAAACTTCAAAAGCCTAAAACTGAAATTGGTCCTACCTCCTGCAAGGTCAATAGAAATGTTAAGTCGTAAAGCCCTTTTGAGACTTTGAGCCCCAATCATCTCTTTGGCCCTTAGACCTTTAGCATCCAAAAGCCAAAAACAATCCTGCCTTTTGCAAGAAATACTTAGGGAATTTTTGACAATACATAAAGACCTTTCAAGACCTCGTGCCCTGAAAGGTCCTTTGGACTTGAAGTTTTAAAAGATCAAAAACCAAAATTAGCCCTACACCTCACAAATGAATATGATAACCTTTCAGGACCTCAGGCCCCGAAAGGTCCTTTCGACCTAAATCTTGATTAACCTAAAAATCAAGATCCTCCCAACACTCTGCTCCTCGTAGTATCTTAAGAATTGGAAACTTAGCATAAAGGCTCGATTGAGACTTTAGGTCCAGATCAGCCTTTTGGCCCTTTTGAATCAATAAATCCTTAAAATTGATTTTTTTTTGCCGACCCACTAAGCCAAGTAGGATTGCGAACCTCACCCCCACTTTTGGACATAGGTACAAAAATCTAAAATGGTCTGCAATTCTGTTAGAACATAGGAACACTTAAAATGCTTAAAATTTAATGCTCTCTTCAGGTTTTCTTAGATTTTTATACATCCCTTTTGCTTTTTTTAGGTCAATTAAATGTCTAAGGGTGAGACATCAACCTACCAAAGTGAGGAAACCTTATCATATTCAAATAAGTCTTTTGAAGAAAATGAACAAGAAACAATAGGTGAAGGATTAAAGTAGAAATCAAAGAGACAACAAAAACAAAAAGGGAAAAAAAGGAAGAAAGAACAACCAATAACAATGAAATATCAATTTCAAGGGGTTCCTAAAGAATCAAAATTCAAGAGTGAATCCATGAACATAACTGAAATAAAGCTAGGACATGTGGATTTAGAACAATTCAAACATGATACATTTGGAGAAGATGTTACCCCTAAAGAAAAGAACCTTTCAGAATCTGGATTAGGGCATGTAGCTTGTTTCCCATTAGTCGTTCAATGTTTGGAACTTATCCTTACTCTTTATCACCATTACAATCTAGAGGAAAGGAATTTTTTTTACTCAAGCGGAAATCTATTGCTAGACATTACGGCTCAATGATCAGATTAGCCTTTGATATGCCAGTATATAGGGAGGCCAGTTTGTTGACTATTGCCGAAGTCGCTAAACAATATAATTTGGATGTTAATGCGAATAAGGGATATTTGAATAGGCATTGGTTGTCAAACCCTAAGAAGTATATTTCTAAGATACCTTGGACAGGTTGGCAAGGGTAGATTTTAAA
The DNA here is from genome assembly GCA_027924645.1 of Cunninghamia lanceolata. Classification (NCBI taxonomy): domain Eukaryota; kingdom Viridiplantae; phylum Streptophyta; class Pinopsida; order Cupressales; family Cupressaceae; genus Cunninghamia; species Cunninghamia lanceolata. Next base: position 10,602,152 of record BSBN01000082.1, on the reverse strand, counting down.
GGAGAAATTATTGACATTATTGCCTTGCTTAGTAGAGCTTTTGGCAGAGAAGAATCTAGGACATATGAGACTTGGATGTTCCAGTTTATCTACTTTACTATCAAAGGGGAGACTCGTCTAGATTGGGGAACCATGATATCAGATACCTTACATGTGCAACACATGTCAATCATAAATACTAAAAAGTTTTATATGACATCTTATATCATTTGGTTAGTTGCAAGAGTTAAAAACTTTCCAGGATTAACTACCATGGGTGTAAGAGGAGAAGGCCTTGGAGAAAATAAAATTTGGGATTTCTATCCTCAATTACAATTGAAGGAGGCAGAAAAGCACTTCGAAAGGTTTAATGATGCATTCTTATATGCAATCATTTTACAGTTGACAGGTGATCCAGCTTGGAGGATGTCAGAAAAAAGCTATGGATTTGATTAGAGTCTAGGGACAATGGTTTATTCAGTTTCCTAGATCCACTTACATCAGAATTGTAGGATTCAAGAGAGCACCATTCCTCCTTCCGAGGCATTGCAGTGATACAATCGTTCTAATGGAATTTTCTTGACAAATCATCAAAGTGCATTTGAAGTTATCTAGAAAGCATAAATTAGGGGCAAAATATCCTTTTGAATTGGGATTTTATGTATGCCCCTCGATTGTGGTAGCTAAAACAACAGAAGAAGAGATAAATACTCTTAATTTGAAAACTTATGAAGCTAGGGAAGATTTTGATCCTATAGGTAAACTTAGTTAATTGTTTCCTACAATGGATTTTAAACACAAGCATTCTCTAGAAGATTTTTGGGCCAATTGTAAAGATGGTTCTAATGTGAGGAAGAAATAGTATAATAGGCTTACTACTTTCTAAATGAGAGAATTTGGCTTGAGGGATGATATACCAGAGGAATTTTCCAAAGATGGTATTGTTCTAGATCATGTATATCATTTAGACACTATTGATAAAAAAGAGTTGGACCCAATTAACTGGTCATTGAAAGAAGAGAATTCCATAAGGGAATTCAGTACCAATGTGGTTGAAAGAAGCATGACTTGGTTAGATATATGGCTTCATAACTTTGTGCCAACTCCCCAGGACAGGAAAAGAAGAAAAGATGAACGTTCATCTTCAGGATCACAAGCATCCAAAAGACAGAAAATGCTGGGGAAGCCTGCAAAATATGCAAAAATTAGAATTTCAATTGATAATGCTTCTCTAGAGGATGTGTCGAGGGTAGTAAGAGAAAAGTTTGATGACACTTCCATCACCTACAAGGAAGGGGTTGCAGGAGTAACATCTGGGATAAGAGCTAAGCCTTTGGCTCAAATTATTCCTCCAAGGGAGTTAATTAGTCAACACCTAGATGCAAGAGAGAAAATAGTCAGAATAAAAATGTCATAGGGTACATTTGGTACTGTTGTAACTCCATCCTCTTCTCATCAAGTTTCAGAACAAATGCCTGAAGAGAAAACTCAAGAAGTGACTAAGGAAAAGAAAAGTTTTGATAAAGAAGGAGAGAAAGAACATGAGAGGGTTCAAGATATCTCAGAAAATGTCCCATTTGAACAAGAAGGAGAAGATTTTCAAGAAGAACATGTGTTGATGCTTGAAGAACAACAAGAATTGATCAAAACTACAGATATGAAAGGAAAGCATGATGTTCCTTCTGTAAGTACTGAGTTTTCAAAGAGTATGAAAGATCAATTTCTTAAGAAGGGATAACAACAAGAGACAAAAGTGGAGAAAGAATTTGGTGAACAACAGCAAATTGCAAAAAGTCCAATCGATCAATCTCTACGACAGGTTCCTACATTACCCTCTTGGTTGAATTTGAATATGGAAAAAGGAAACAAGTAGTCATTAAAGAAAAATCAAGAAAGAAACCAAGGATATGATGGTAGAGATTGAAAAGGAAAAACCAAGAAAGAAGCCAAGGACTTTATCAGCCTTTTTAACAAATGATCAAGGGGAAAGGATCGTGGAAATTGCTACTCTTATAGTTGATAAGGATGTTTGAGAGCTCTTGGTTGATGATTATCAAATCACAAAAGTGAATTTGGGTAAACAAACTCGTGCAGAAGAGATAATTTCATTTCACTCTGCTTATAGTATAGTGAAATCAAGAATGTAGAAGGATAAACAAACAAAATATGGTCTAAAACTACAATTAAGTCAAATGAAATGTTTTCATGAAAGGTCTCCTAGCACCTATCTCAAAACATCCAGCTGCGGTAGATATTCTAGTGCTAATGACCAAACAGGAAGTTGATGCTCTATAGGCTATGAAAGAAAAGTCATATGTAATTGATAGATGGGAGTCTAAGTTCTTAAAGGAAGCTTTTGGTATTTTTGACAAGTATTATCTACATTATGATGAAGCTCACAGTTTGGAGCAAGAAATAGATACCTTCATGGAAAATTCTAAGAAAGAAGATGGAAAAATGGAACATATTTCGAGGAAATTGAAATAAATCAGAAGTATGAGTCAAAAAGAACTATCAGAATCTAACATTTTACAAGATGAAGATCCTAATTTTTTCAAGCTTTGTATAAAAGTTAATCAATATAAGATAGAGTAGACAGTTGAATATCATCATATGTTGTTGACCTTGAAAAAGGAAATATATATCGCTATTTTTTAAACTTCTATTAAGGTAGTTGTTGACCCAGAAGTATATACACATGACAAGCATAGATTGGAACCTCTGGATAAAATAAAAGAAGTCTTCAAGAGGAAAATGGATGGTTGGTTGAATGCTCTAGGTTTTGGTGAAGATGTGCTTGACAAATTTATAGACTCTAAAGCTCATTTTAAACTGGCAATGGTGGATGTGAGCAGCATGGAAAGAAAATGTGAACATGTCTCGACATTTTGACACATTTAAATTTAGGACCGAATGGTTGGATGGGCCAGAAGTGGATAGAGTGGGTCGGCTTTTATCAAATTTTACTGAGTATAAAAAGACAGTCTTCTTCAAGAGCACCTAGTTCTCATTAAGTCTATTTTTGGACTTGGATAATTTTTGTGTTAAGGAATCTTATATATCCAAATTTTATAAATAGGGAACCATTATTTTATAAAGTGGGCCCTACTAAACTTCTTTGTTTTTCTTTTTGCATGTCTTTGAGTTGGAAAGTCAAATTTAGAGATTAACATGCGGAATCAGTTCTATTGTTAGAATTGCTTTTTGAGTTGCATGGATGATCAGTGATAGAAACGAGGGACAAAGGTACTGCATGTATTTTAAGGCTATTGTGTTGTGCTTTTTGGGCACCTATATAAGGAAGGTACCTATTTTGTTCATAGGGTCCGCAAGTTGAAGAATTAGGTTATCAGTCCATACTTAGCATTTTCAAATTTTTAAGAAATTAGTTAGTTTTTATAGCATTTTAGTTTAGACGAGATAGTTCTTTTTGAAACAGATCTGTAATTCTAGTGTGTTCTTGTTGGATCTATATCTTTTACTCAAATTTGAAGAAATTAATATAATATGGTTGTCAATTCCTCTGGATTCATCTTCATGCATCTAGTGTAGTGCTTTAAACTTCAATCTTTACTTCCATATTTATTTGAGAAATTTTGAATCTGGGATTAAATTTTAGATTTTATTTCTGATTTACATGTGAAATATAGTAATCAAAAATATAATTCAAGTTATCATCTGGAAATCCTTTGAATCTTGCACTAGTGGTATGAACAATTCAGTTTATAACTGATTTTAGTACTACAATTAGTGAATTTCTCAGATAGATTTGTTGATATAAAGGTAGAAATATAAGTATATAGCACCATTCATCTCTTGCATTCCTTATTATCTTTTGAGATTTCTTTAAAATAGCAGTAAAATATAAATCAACTCTGATCCAGTTTGAATAATTAGAAGAAAACCAAGGCCTCTTGTTAAACTGTCCACATTTACCTTGTGCTTGCGTAGCATAGTTGTGACCCAACTCCCTAGACCTTGGGGATAGTGGATCCTTTTCTGGATCAGTTATCCTTTTAGGAGAGGTAGTTGAATCTCACCTTACCTATGTTGCATGTGTGTTAAAAGGACCATCAACACTACAATTATAAAGTGCCAAAATTTAGGGGGGATAAAATATTGAATTATGGGGGGTGCATTGAGTTGTGTCAAGAGCACTTCCACTACTCCAACATTTTTTCCACATTTTATTGAGTTGTGTCTAGAAAACTTCCACATCAACTCCACCATCACCTGTTGCTACATCAGAATTTTGATTTACTTCCTTGAGAACTTCCAGAGATTACTTGCAGCAGAACATTAATATTAGTTCGTTTGCTTCTACAGAGTTTAGAGTTGCTTCACATAAGGTTTCTAGAGATTCTTTGCAGCAAGACTTCGCGTGGGATTTGGATTGTAGCCACATGGCATGCATTGGCATTCTGCACATCATTTCTTCAAACATTGGTGCTCTTGCTTCACCTATATCAACTTCTATAGTGATAGATTATCTAGATTTTCATGAGTCCACATCTTTGATTCGGTCATCATATCAGCACTTGTCAACTGTTAGCATTAGGTTGGAGATACTTGAACAACATTTGAAGACATCATGGGAATCATCTATGTCTTTGAATCATGTGTAGAATTTAGATATATTCATACTTCTTCCTGCATATTCCTATTTGGACTGGGAAGATCACTTGCACACTTCTTATTTCTTCTCTCTTTTGGAGGAAATTTTTCTCCCACTAGGTTTTCTTTCTTTCTATGCTTTATGAGAGATTTCTTTGTACATGGGTACCTCATCAGGCCTAGTTGCTGGGACCCATCTTCATTTGTGGCCACCCAAGTTATACTTAAGGGGGGTGTTAGTGTAGACTATTAATGTTATTACTTATTATTTAATAAGTAATTATACATATAAAGTACACATGGTGTTAATACACCTTAGGTAGGTATGTGGCAACTTGGAGAGTTGTTCAAAAATCTTCCAAGGTATGTGTCACCTCTTTCTTTCCACTTGGTGGAGCAAACTCGCCACCACTCTTTGAGTGTTGAAGTTGTCTTTTGATTCGACTCAAACACCTCACCTATTTGTGCACTCTTCTACATACATCCTATTCATCTTTTGGCAATATTATTTGGATTATTATGTGCTTGTAGCTTGTGGTAGTGTTACAATATCTATTATTTGATCGACGACACATTATTCATCAATGTTGGAAAGCACATTATTGCTTGGCATTCATGAATACACTCAAATCATATTAAAGCTTGAAATCGTGGGAGCCAACAACTGTTATACCTATTGTTGTATGGAGCAAGACAACGAATATCACAAGATATTCTTGGTAGAGCATGATGCATAGGAGGAGCTTGCTAATAAATATATAAAGAGATAGTCTTTTGCTTGAGGAGATATATTGTTGTGCTTGTGATTTGGGCATAAGGGTTTAGGGGCGTTGATGATATTTCTATTATTGTTCTTTTGAGGAGCACTGAATGAACTTGATGGGGATGAGGGCGCAGGGCCAGACGGAAGTGCCCACATGCATTGAGCCATTGTCTTACTCAATACGAAGGGTTAGCCTTAACTCACAAACCATAATGATTGACTTCTTATGTGGCTCGTGGGCCCCTCATTTCCTCCTCCGTAATCGTTTGCTCTCATTGTCACACTTTCAAATAGAACGGGATCATTTCCCTACGTCATGATCATGATTATGTTTTATACTGAATGTATTGCACCCACTAAGACTGTAGAGACACAAGATGTCCAGCTACTATTTATCTAATGAATACAATCCATTATTGAGAGCTCGGGAATGCTAAGTGTCCTTTAAGGATAGCTTGCCCAAAAGAGTAAATATTTGGGTTGTTCATCCCACATGTGCCAAGTGAGCAAAAACATGTGAGAAGGGGATTATAAGAAGAGGCTTAAGATGGGATGTGTAATGCACTTTTGTGGGTGAGAATCATAGCTACTACTTATGTCTTTGGCTCTAAAACATAAAATAGACAATCCTCTTATAAAGTAATGGAATGGAGGATGTAATTCACAATTTGAAGTTAATTGATTGGTTTTGCTCCATTCAATTTTGTCTCACGTTGATTTAAATGTGCTAATAACTACCACTTGCACCTATAGGAGGTTTAAGGGATGTACCAATAGGAAATTGAAGGTAATATTTAAATGTATTTTTTAAGTCAGTTTATAAATATTAAAAATTAATATTTTAATATTACATTGTAGGTCCTAGATAATTAAAGAATATAGAACAAGGATCTAGTGATGTGTAGGTCCTAGATGCTTCTTCTTGGAAATTGATGGATAACATATGTTGCTTGATGATGTAAATGATCCATAGATAACTCATTTAAGTACACACCCTAGACACATAACTTGAGGCATGTTAAAACACTTCCAACAACATAAACATGTGTCACCCAACAGAGTTGGCTAGCCTATCTTATTCTCATGGGCTAGGTCAAGGTGGCAAGGGAATAACCTAATTGGTTAAATAATATATTTAACTATTTTTGGTTGACCAAATGGTGTTGTGAAATGATTTATTGTATTTTTATGAGCCTTTTGGTAAAATAAAATAAATTAAAGGAAATTGCCAAAAGGTGGGTGACCCAAATTAAGGATAAAAATCTATAAAAAGTGGCCAAGGAAGGTCGGCCAAGAGGGAAGAGAATAAAAATAAAATAAAGTATTTATTTCTTGAGGAGTTCGGCCATTATAAGGTCTATTTGGATGACTATAAAAGAAGGCAAGTTGGAGGTCATTTTCATCATTCATTTATATCATTTTCCATTTGGAGATTTATCTCTTTGGTTGCAACTTTGGTGCAACTTATTCCAAGGATGAAAACCCTTAGGAATATCGGTGGATTGGATGAAAACCCAATCTCATCTTGGAGGTGGACTCGTACGAAGTTCATATTTGTGCTTCATTGGAGATTTGGAAGGAAAGAAGGAGTGACAAAGATATATTTGTTTATGCAGAAACCCTAAGGCCAAATTGTGAGATTTGTGCCAAATACAATTTGGAAGATTGAAGATATATTCAAATTTTTAGATCATCTTTGGAGTGCCACTCTTAGGAGGGTTTGAGTAAAGATTTCTGCTAGGGTTTTACCCTAGGGTGAGCACCAACATCAAGGAGGGTGATTTGCATTTTGTTGGAGCATTGGACATTAAACCCTAGTCACTGCCAAGTGAGATTCATAAGTATATTTATTTGCAAGTTTTCAACTTCATTTGGAGATCTAATTTGAAGAATATTATTAGGGTTTGTGCCCTAAGAGGAGCACCATCTCTAAGGAGCATAGTTTCAAACTTGGAAGGTCCTAAACCCTAGTTGGCACCCTCGTTCTTGCATGTCTACATCACTTACAAGGGAGCACCATCATTGTGAAGGAAACCCTAGCTCATTGTGAAGGAATTGTGGAGTTTTTTGGAGCAACCTCAAGTTCTAAATCTGATCGCCCATATAGGGTTTGAAAGAAGACATCATTCTCCACTATTTTGGTATGTATAAGCAATTGTTTGTCAATGTATTGGAATTTTTTGGAACAACAGAGATCTGAGTTGTGTTTAGGCATGTTTGGGACTTGAAACTTGTTGTAATTTCATGTTTGAAAAGTCTAATTTGTAGCAGCAGAATTTCACATTCAGAAATTAGAACTTTATGTCATTTGGTTCGCATTAGAATGATCATATTATGTAGTGAAATACATGTTTGATGTTATCTTCATAAGCACACATGTTTGGCATGTTTATTTGAGTGTTTTGGCAGATGTATATTCACTGCCCATGATTATGTTTACTTCATAAATAAAAACCAAAATTCAAATTAGGGTTTGAGCATAAAAAGAAATTAGAAATTTAGGGCAGAAAATCAAAATTCTAGGACAAATCCTATTGGGGATATTACAATGGTATTAGAGAAAGTTATCTTGCCAACCCATTTGGATTGTGTGATTAAGAAAATGTCAAAGTTATAGCAGTGAATTTTAGCAGTGGTTTAGATGGTTAGACTTGACTCTCTTACAGGAAATCAATACAAGTTGCTTGAATCTATTAGAGAAGGTTAAAAAGAGGTAATAAGAACTCTCCAAAGGTTCTTACAAAGGGAAGAAGATGAGGATGTGGTAAGTAAAAAAGAGGCCACAAAAATCATTGATGAATAAAAGGGTTTACCAGATAATTTTAAGAATCAAGTTTCTGTTGATGCTCATTCGAGAATACTTGAAGATGGGAATCCAAGAAAGAGAGATCTATATAACTACATCAGAAAATTAAGAAGAGAAGAAGAAAAATTAGAAGTGATCCAAGAGATCATTGATAAAAACAAAGAAAAGAAGAATGATAAGAAAGAAGAATTGCTTCCTTGTCATGTATAGCCTACAAGTGATCCTAAGAAGAGCAAAAATCAGTTGAAGAGAGAAAAATGTTGCTTCACATGCCTAGAAGTTTGGACACCTCATCATACATGTGGAAACCCTAAATAAGATGAAATGGTTGTCACAATATTACTTCAACAGGGTGATGATATGGATAAAGAATCACTTCATGCTTCCACAATTGAGGAGTACATGAGTCTTCATGACAATAACAAGGTTGAAGGGTATGCTGATATGAAGTTTGCCAAATCAACAGTTATTGATCATCCATATGAAGGTATGAATTCTCCTAATGATCCATTACTTGAGCATAGCATTGTCTCACCATCTCTACATAGTAGTTGCAAGGAATCAATTGGTGAGTTGGGTGACTTTGAAGGTGATATTGTTCATACATACAAAGGCAATACTAAAAATTTGTTATGTGATGAGCAAAGTGACTTTGATGAATTGGATCAAAGACCTCTGGTAGGGCAAGATTTGAAGGTTCAATTCATGGTTAAGAGGAATTTGTGCATACACTTTGTGGACTAGCAAATAATGATAGGTATGCATCAGTTGAGGAAGAGTATGTTGAAGAATGTGTGGAGAAGAACATTCTTGATTTAGATTTGATGAGCTTGACCATTCAGGGAGAACTCAATGAGTCTACTTGTGTCTTGACACCATAGCATTATGATCATGATTTTTTTATTGGGCATAATGATGTCCTAGCTTCAAAACATGAATTATGTGAAGAGGATGTCATGGAGATATTTGATTTTGAGAGGTATGATTTTGACAACAAATTAGAAAATTCATTTTATACAGATGATCTTAATCATAGGCCCCATGAGCCACATTATTTGGTGAGCCAATTGAAGGTCAATGAAGATATGATTGTTGCGGCCTTAACACATTTGGATAACACTCACAAGATGATTGAAGATCATTTTTGGAAGGCTCAACTTGAAGGACAGAAACTATCTTTTGATTTGCAAGTACTCAAAGAAGCTTTGGTAGCAATGAAATCAAATTATTTACATCTACTTTCAGATAGAGGTCATCTCTTCAAGCTTGCTGAAATATATTCCGATGCATTGAGAGGAAGAAGAAGTTGATAAGCTTACCCTTGAGCTTAAGACTACAAAGGATTCCTTGAAGAGATATCAAATGGCCCTTTAAGAATCAAAAAATCAAGTTAATGAGCTTTGCTTAGAGATGAGATTGGCTCACTTTTTATCATACAAATCAAAATACCAATCATCCATGGCAGCCACACCTATGGAGCAATTTTCACATGAAGATGCAGTTTTCAATTATGGGATAGATGCTATAATAGGTTATGTATGCATATTTCAGTGTGATACAACTTTTGGATCGGTCAATAATGATGAGTATCTAGAAGGTGAAGAAGATGTGCATGAGATCCATGATGACATCACCAAAAGGTATGATATGAACAATAGTCCATTATCTTCACATGATTTTGATAGTCATAAGGTGATAGAAGTGTTCCATGTGGATGGCATTGGTAAGTGGCACTACCTTGTTGATCTACAATATTTTATGGCTAAGCATGAGAGAGTGTTTATGGATCCAAGCTACATACAAGGTATGACATTCCATAGTGGGTTTGCTATTCTTTGTTTCATGAGACCATCACTACTTGTGATCACATTGGAAGGACACAAGGTATGCAAAGATTCTTATATCATGGCTCTAGCTCGAATGTTGAGTTTGCACAAGATACATCTTATTAGAGAGCTGATTATGGAAACTAAGGGATTGCCTATAAGGAAGATACTAGAGTTTAATAATGTGTGGTTTGTCGTTGGCATTACATCTTTGAGATGGTTATCAAATGAAACATTGGTAGTTTCTAACCTTGAACCTATTGTCCATCATTCATTAGTAACAAATGATCAAGTATCTCATACTTTAAGATTGATGAAGGGGCAAAATTTTAGTATGCAATGAGTTGAAGAAAATTCAGATTTGGCTCAATGGCTTCCACCTTACACATTGATGTTTAGTGGTTGTTCTATAATGTTGATCATAAAATGTTCAGACTTTACATTGATGATTGCAACTGATTTCATGGGTTTGTGGTGATGGGTTTGTCACTATGACACTTTGAGGCTGAATGATGATGAGATCTTATCAGTTATGGTAGTAGCAGCATTCCCAGGATGATTATAGATCTAATCTTTAGTTTCAACAGTGTTGTCATTATTTGTATCAAAAGTCTAGAGTGGATATGCATGCTTGGTTATGCACACACATGACGAACACCTTTCAAGTCCATATGAAATAATTCAGATTTATATGGATAGCTTGTGAGGGTGACTTGATAAGAGACACTTATCCTTGCATTTTTAGTTTATATGATGATGCAATAATTTGGGATCCAGGCATTTGTATGATTGGTGGATTGCTTCATATTGATTTGTTGAATGACAGTTGTATCAGAGTGGAGCAACGAAAACTTGGTAAGTTGCTTCACAATGTTTAGTTGGATGATAGTTATATCAGAGTAGAGCATTGGAAGGCTTGGATCAAGTGGTTTCATACTACCTATCACATGTTGATAGGCATGTCACCTTTCAAAGCCTTGTGTGGTTATGACACTATGTATTTTGTAGACTTAGCATTTGTTGACAGTAGAGCTCCCAGAGCTAGAGAGGGGATACAGGATAGCCAGGGCATGCACAGCACATTTGAGGTTGGTGATTTGGTTTTCTTGCTCTTACAACCGTATAGACATACTACATTAAGGAGGAGGGGTATAGGAAAGCTGAAGCCTCACTTCTACAACCCTTACAGGATTGACAGTCTAGAGTTGGAGAGGTTGCATATGAGTTGGAGTTGCTAGAGGGTAACCGAATTCATAATGCATTTCATGTATCTTTCTTCAATAAGGGAAATTGAGAAACACATTATATCTTCTTCAAAGCTTCCACCATTAGATGATGAGGGCAAGTTGATATTGATTCCTGATGCTATATTGGATATGAGGGAGCGCAGACTGAGGATTCGAGTGATCAAGGAGTATTTGATTAGATGGAGAGACTTGCCTCTTAAGGATGCTACTTGGGAAGGTGAATAGATTTTGCAGTCTCCAAGTTTGCAATTGCTTGAGGGCAAGCAATTCAGGGAAGGGAGGACTGTAATGTCCCCTTTTTCTAAGTGATCATCCAATAGAGTCAGCTATGCTATCTTATTCTCGTGGGCTAGGTCGAGGTGGTAAGGGAATAACCTAATTGGTTAAATTATATATTTAACTAATTTTGGTTGACTAAATGGTGTTGTGAAATGACTTCTTGTACTTTTATGAGCCTTTTGGTAAAATAAATTAAATTAAAGGAAATTGCTAAAAGGTGGGCGACCCAAATTGAGGATAAAAAATATATAAAAAGTGGCCAAGGGAGGTTAGCCAAGAGGGAAGAGAATAAAAATAAAATAAAGTATTAATTGCTTGAGGAGGTCAGCCATTATAAGGTCTATTTGGATGCCTATAAAAGAAGGCAAGTTGGAGGTCATTTTCATCATTCGTTCATATCATTTTTCATTTGGAGATTTATCTCTTTCGCTGTAACTTTGGTTTAGCTTATTCCAAGGATGAAAACCCTTAGGAATATTAGTGGATTAGATGAAAACCCTTAGGAATATTGATGGATTGGATGAAAACCCAATCTCATCTTGGAGGTGGACTCATACAGAGTTCATATTTGTGCTTCATTGGAGATTTGGAAGGAAAGGAGTGACAAAGATATATTTGTTTCTATAGAAACTCTAAGGCCAAATTATGAGATTTGTGCCAAATACAATTTGGAAGATTGAAGATATATTCATATTTTCATATCAGCTTAGGAGCACCACTGATTAGAGGGTTTGAGTGAATATTTCTGCTAAGATTTTACCCTAGGGTGAGCACCAACATCAAGGAGGGTGATTTGCATTTTGTTGGAGCATTGGAAACTAAACCCTAACCGCCACCAAGGGAGATTCATAAGCATATTTATTTGTAGGTTTTTAGCTTCATTTTGGAGATCTAATTTGAAGAATATTATTAGTGTTTGTGCCCTAAGAGGAGCACCATCCATAAGGAGCATAATTTCAGACTTGGAAGGTCCTAAACCCTATTTGCCACCCTCATTCTTGCATGTCTACATCGCTTACAATGGAGTGCCATCATTGTGAAGGAAACCCTAGCTCATTGTGAAGGAATTATGGAGTTTTTTAGAGCAACCTCAAGTGCTAAATCTGATCTCCCGTCTAGGGTTTGAAAGAAGACATCATTCTCCACTATTTTGGTATGTATAAGCAATTGTTTGTCGATGTAATGGATTGTTTTGGAACAACGGAGATCTGAGTTGTGTTTAGGCATGTTTGGGCCTTGAAACTTGTTATAATTTCATGTTTGAGAAGTCTGATTTGTAGCTGCAGAAATTCACATTTAGAAATCATAACTTTATGTCATTTGGTTTGCATTAGAATGATCATATTATGTGGTGAAATACATGTTTGATGTTATCTTCATAAGCACACATGTTTGGCATGTTTATTTGAGTGTTTTGTCACATGTATATTCACTGCCCATGATTATGTCTACTTTAGAAATAAAAATTAGAATTCATATTAGGGTTTGAGTAGAAAAAGAAATCAGAAAATTAGGGCAGAAAATCCGAATTCTAGGACAAGTCCTATTGGGGATATTACAACACCCTAGACACATAACTTAAGGCATGTTAAAAAACTTCCAATAACATAAACATGTGCCCAAATTAGCTGATTCTAGAAGGACCCCCTCAAAATCATCAACTTGTGCCCAAAGTAGTGTAAAATAAGAGGAACAATTGTTAGAGTATGCACTTTTCACCTCTAAATAAAAATATATGAAGAGCAATATGCTATAAATATAAATATATATACTTGCAAATTGGAAATTGAAATCAATAGTAAATTCTTCACTTTATAACATCTAACAAAACATAATTTTAGCATTAGTTAACTAAATATAAAAGAATCAAAATCTTTTGAAGTGTGAGATATTTATTTTTTCATCTTAATGATATATCACAGAGAAATCTAAAATGTTGATAAAAGAAACACTTACAAATTTTTGTACCAAAAGCATTCTCCATCAATATATTGGCTATTATTGATAGCCAGATCTATAATTTATACATAATTTTGCTTGTTAAATATATAGTTATGCAAAAAAATAACAAATACAAATTCAGCCGGGTGGGTAAAAAATCTACCCTGCCATATACTATCTCAAACCTTAACAAGAGGCTACATACTGTCAAATTCTTGGCCTACCTTGAGAAGTTTGCAATACATTCTATTGCTAATGTCATTACAGAGGAATGTCTAATTTATTTAGAAATTCTAGGACATGAACATGAATATAGGAACATATTTTTGAGGCAATATAAGTCCCTTGTATTCCAGTTAATTAGTGCCTGATTTCTTCAAAATGTTCCAATATCTATAAATACAGATTGCACCCTACCAGTCTAAATCTTGACGCAATTGCCTCCTTTACAATAAGGAGATTGGACACAAATTATGTGACAACCACCATTAGGAGAGAGTGTTTGTATGTTTGTTCATATTTTTAATGTTTTTCTTTTTAACTATAAAATCTCTAATTAGATGGTTGAGATATGGAACTATTGGGTGCTAACTAAATATATGGATTACTCTCTATAGGTATTCAACAAAGTGTTGGAAATGGTAGAGAGAGATGGATTTTAATGCTGCCAACAAGTGGATCTGTGTTGAAATTTTGTGTAAAAATCAATACCTCTATATTTGTTTTATTTGTTTATTTATTGCTTGTATTAGAACCTTGTAGCTTTTGGATAGTACTTAGTAGTACTTGGAAACACACTATATATAAAATTATGTAGCACACAGTCTTGTTGGGTTGCATGATAGTTGAAGCTCAAGGAGATCCAAGATATGAATTTAGATCTATTTATAGAAGATGGTGGCTAGACACTATTCCAAGAAGCTTTCTTGAGTGAAGTTAGCATCTACTACTAGTGATTTTATGGACAAGTGAGACTAGCAGTAGATGGATGCTAAAGCACTCAAGGATGCATTGTACTAACAAGGATACAAATCTTGAATGCGCCACATAGAACATTGAGCTTGTTTTGAATGTGGTCTCCATGTGAGCTCATGAATCAACTTAAAATTGGAGTATCACAAATAGGGTTAAAATAATATAAGGTGAAATTTGAATGAAATGATATTTAGGGTGAAGAGTGAATGGCCTTAACATTTATAGACAATTCGTAAAATAAAATTGATTGTTGCATAGTAGTTAAGTTTCTAATATTGTGGAAGCTTATGACAGAGTTAACTGGGGCTTTTTGATCAAAATTCTTAGAGCCTTCGGGTTCAGTTGTGAGTGGATTGATTGGGTCATGAACTGTGTGAGGACCTCCTCATTTTCTGTTCTCATAAATGGGGAGTCTTCAGATCTGTTTGGTGCTTCTAGAGGTCTTCGATAGGGGGACCCCTTATCCCCATATTTGTTCATCTTGATGGCTGAAGGCTTGGGGAGATTCATTAAGTCTCATGTTATGAATGGGCTCTTTTAGGGATGGAAATGGAGCAATTCTCTTCCTCCTCAAACTCATCTTCAGTTTGTGGATGATATGGCTTTGATGGGTGTTGCTATGGTGGCTGAAGCAGTTGCTTTGCGTCAGACTTTGGATTGTTACCTAGCTGCCTCAGGTCAAAGCATTAATGAAAGTAAGTCTTGCATTTATTTCTTTAATACCCCCAATCTTATTCAGCAGCGTATTGCCAGGATTTTAAGGTTTCAGGTGGGGAAACTTCCCTTTATTTACCTTGGCATCCCTTTGGATGTGCGCCCACTTCCCATGTGTTTTTGGCAAGACATGATGGATAAATTTTGTGGGTTGGTTTGTCACTGGACCTATAGATGGTTATCTATGGCTGGTAGAGTTACTCTGTTAAAGTCTGTGGTTCAGGCCCTTCCTATATACAGGTGCTTTGTGCTGACAGCTCCTGCAAGTTTCATCAAAGATTTTGAGGGCCTCTGTCAACAGTTTCTTTGGTCAGGTAATCTCCTTTCGAAGAAGTGGAGCTTAATTAAGTGGGAAGTTGTTTGCTGACCAAAGCAGGATGGTGGTCTGGGTTTGCGTAGGACAGATTGGAATGGACAGGCTTTGGCTGCTAAGCTTTACTAGAGATGGTGTTCATATTAGCACAGTATTGGGCCAGGATCCTTACCTTCAAGTACCTTGGGGAGGTGGAGGGCGTTGAGGTGCCTCATTTTAGTCTTTCGAGGAGAGGTTCTATGATATGGGATACTCTCAAGAGGGGGCTGTGCTGGTTAAACAAGGCCTGTTTTGGATTTGCAATAGAGGCTCTGATGCTCTTTTTTGGCATGATTCCTGGGATGGCTTCTCGCCTATCCTCGCCTCGCACCCTCACTTGGGGGACTTATGTAGGATTTTTATTCAGGCTGGTTGGAGTAGAGTGATAGATTTCAAAGCCCCTCAGGCTTTAGGGCAGACTATTGTTTACCAGTGGAAGGATATGCAGGAATGGCCCATGGGTGGATCTTTGGAGGATAGGAGGGAGTTGTCCTCTATTTTGGATGATAGAGTCTATTGTTCTCTCCCAGAGCGGGATGTGTTGGCTTGGGGTCCGGATCCAAAAGGGAAGTTCACTGTTGCTTCAGGGTATCATGTTTTAGACAGACAGGCCTGGGGTAGTGCTAAGGTTCCTTGGTGGAAAAATATTTGGAATAAATTCTCTTGGCCAAAATGTAATTTCTTCTCTTAGCTGGTGGTTTATGGTAGGTGTTTGACTTGGGATAACCTCTGTAAGTGTGGCTTCCAAGGTCCTTCTGTATGCTTCTTATGTATAAAAGATGTTGAGACTATTTCACATCTTTTCTTCCAGTGCCCTTTTGCTAGGACTATTTGGCATTTTTGGTGGGGGGCCTGGAGTTTCTGCACATAGCTTGGCCAATTGGCCCTAGTCTGATTATATGGCACATCTAGTTGGAGCACAACTGCAGGGTCTTTCTGGATAAGAAGTTGTTGGTGGGTCAAGTTTGGTCTCACATTATTGGGGCTTTGCAAGAGACCTTGTATGCTAAATGTGATTTGTCAACTCCAGTGGATCTTGGTGATACTAGAGTGATTCATAATTTGGGGATTCTTGTTGGGGGTCCCAGAAGGCCCAAGATTGGGTGGAGCATGTGTTCTAGAAGGAAGGTTTCTAGGGAAGGGCATTGGCTACCCCCTCCCACTGGAGTCTTGAAAATCAATACCGATGGGTCTGCAAGGGGTAATCCTGGGCATGCTGGCATTGGTGGGGTGGCCAGAGACAATTCTGGGGTGGTTGTGTTTTTCTTCTCGGAGTATAGGGGGTTGCACTCTAATAATCTTATGGAGGCCTTGGCTATTCTTTTGGCTTTGAAGAAGGCATATGCCTTTGGCTGGAATAAGATTATATCTGTGAGTTGGATTCTTAGGTGGTAATAGACTTAATAAATAGAAGGTAGTTTGATGATGTTAGTTGGCAGCTTGCAGTGGTGGCTAAGAAAATCACCAGTCTTGGAGATTTATTTGATTCTATCACCTTCTCTCATATCCCTCGGGAATGGAATAAGGTGGCTAATGGGTTGGCCAAATGGGCTTCTGAGAAGAATGGGACCTGGCTAGTGGATGATTGGGACAGTTTACCTTGGGATCTTGCTCAGGATTTGGTGGATTTGGTCATGGAGGATGTGAGATGTTGGATGACCACTTCTTGACTTCTTGTTTGTTGTCTTTGGGCCCGTTTGGGCCTCTTGCTGCTTTTATGATTGTACTACTATCTTTGATTAATAAAGTTTTTACCCTCTTTTAAAAAAAAAGTTTCTAATATTGTGGCATTCAATAAAAAATGAGAAACTAAGTTAAAAGCTAGGTATTCAACTACAAGCTAATTCAAATTAAAGGATTATAGTTCCACCATGATATAAATAGTGTAGGCCCTAGAGAATTGTAATAGCACATAAAGTATTTTTTCCTCACATACATTTGTATGATATGAAAAATGTGTGCTTTAGGTTCAATGATAAGAGCTCAATTATCTAAATCTCTAAGCACCACAAACTTTAATGTAGCCTTGGCCTTCCCAAGACCTTTACCAGTTTGGGTACAAACCTTAAGATTAAAAAAATGGCTTGGTGCCATTTAAGGACCTATGATGCTTTACATATGTGTGAGTTATCCTTTTATGCAATCTATTATATAGGGCCTCAATTGATTGATTTTGCTCATGATAATTGCTTATAGTTGGCACCTGAATCTCCTTCCATCTTTGCATAATTTTTTAAATTTTTTGAACATTTAAGAATGTAGTTTCTAGAGCACATCATAGTACATACTACAAAAGTAATTATTTTTTATATATGTTTGTGAGCTATAAGAAATGTGTGCTTTAGGTGCTTTGAGAATGCTTTGGAGTTCAATCATACAAGGCTCCAAGTACACTTTGAGGTATCTTTGGATTTTTAAATAACTCTTAACATTGGTAAAAAAAATAATGAAGGAAGATGTTTCTTAACATCACGTGTAACCTATAATGCTCTACATGTGTG
Source organism: Cunninghamia lanceolata (assembly GCA_027924645.1). NCBI lineage: Eukaryota > Viridiplantae > Streptophyta > Pinopsida > Cupressales > Cupressaceae > Cunninghamia > Cunninghamia lanceolata. Next base: position 10,584,155 of record BSBN01000082.1, on the reverse strand, counting down.
TGAGCTATGTATTTCATTTTGCACTATACTTTATAGGGTTGGGTCTAGCTTGGTTAGGTTTATGTACAAATAATGACTCATCTAGAATGGGTAAATCTTTTTCTCTTTCTCCATGAAAGTCTTATTTTATATGGTCATGTAGGGTATTTCTTGTGAATCAACTATTTTTTCATTATTTAAAAATATTAAATTTGTTCATATGAAAATAAATTCTCTCCTTTCTATTTTCTACATAGCCTTTTGACAATGCTATACTCCATGTCTCCAACAATTCAACATCACTTTACACCTCCTTGAATATTTTATTTATACTCCATTCAATAATGATAGGGTATAAAGATCCCACCAATGCAACCTTAAAATGAATAATGTCGGAGTCTCATAAAGACAAGAATATGTACAAATTTGAGCATCATTAGATTATTATATTTTTTCTACATACAATATATGCAATTTGAGTCATCCTTCCTTTGAGGGTTTAATTCAGACAACCTTTATTTAAAGTAAGTGAATTAGTGATCCATTAACTTTGGTTAAGTTAATACTTTAAAGTTTGAATGTTACAAGAAATGGGTGATTGATAGACATGCCATTTTCTATCCAGCATACAAGAGGTAGAAATAATAAGGGGATATAAAAATGTAACCAAAAAATAGGTACATAATATACTTGTTGAAATTAGGGAGGTGTTTTAATTATAATAGTGTATGTTGAAGTAGTATAAAAACATAATTTGAAGTGAAGAAATGAAACTAGGGGTATCTTTTAGTACCCTGTGAATGAACATGCTTAGTACACCATTGTTTTATTGAGTGAATTCATTAGGGCTATGACAATGGGTACAAGAAGATACAATGGGTAACAATAAAAGAAATGTAAAAAATTAAGGAAAAGGAAAAACCCTAGGAGAAAGATACAAGGAAATATGGAAGGATAATGAAAAATGGATGAATAAGAGGGCTTGTAGACAACATGAAGTTTCATTTGAAAATTAGCTAAACAATTCAACATTTTATGTTCTCAAAGTAACAAAATAGCCAACTTGTTAGGATACAAAACATAAATATCAATCAAAATTCATGCCTATGATTGTAGAGGAACAATGTTAAATGCACCAATTAGTATACTGTCCTTTCAAGCCTACAAATACAACTATTCTAATATACAAGGAAAACAACTTTAGAAATTGAAATCATTAGGTTTTGTCTGAGAGCATAGTAAAGTGCCATGTGTTTTCATGTAGTTGAACAAACCTAGTTTGCATAGACATTGAAAGCAAAAACACAAAATGTTCATAGAATAGGTCAAAACAAGTGACATTTTAGATTAATTTCCCATTATGGATGATGGAAAATTTGTGTTAATGTCATTTCTTCTATTGCTTCTTTGCCTTTTCATCCATATAAATCAATCAAATCAACTCAAGTGCTTTGCCTCATGAAAAATATGGTCCATCTACTACTAGTACCACTTGTCCATGAAATCACAAGTAGCAGATGCTAAAGCACTCAAGAAAGAATGGAATAGTATCTAGCCACCATCTACTATAAATAGATCTAAATTCATATCTTAGATCTCCTTGCTTCAACTGTCATGCAACTCAACAAGAATATGTGCTACATAATTTTTTATATAGTGTGTTCCCAACTACTATCCAAAAGATACAAGGTTCTAACACAAGCAATCAATAAACAAATAAAATAAATATAGAGATACATATTTTTGCACAAAATTTCAACATGGATCCACTTGTTGGTGGCATTAAACTCTATGTCTCTTTGCCATTTCCAACACTATATTGAACATCTAGAGAGAATAATCCATATATTTGGTTAGCACCCAACAGCCTCATATCTCAAATATCTGATTAGATATTTTACAGTTAAAAAGAAAAACATGAAACCTTGGCAATCACTTTTGGGGCTTTTAATTGTTTCTTTAAACTAACATAAGTGACACAACTCCAAGCAAATTTTTAAGTGTCTTCTCAACATTAGGTTTATTGTCATTGAGGTCATGTATTCTCTTAGGTAAAAGAATAGGAGGAATATAGTCATCAAAAAGAAGATTAGCTATCTTTTTTTCCCTTCATTTATCAAAACCTTGTATGTGTTGTTATGTGGAGCTAGAGTAGGACCACATGAGGGTGTTGGAGTAGGACCTAGAGGTGAACAAGGGATAGAGCATATGAAGCATTGTGACAATGGATTATAACCACGATTTTATGAGCTTCTTAAGCAACTATATGAGTGCAACCCTACAAATAGAAAAGTGTAGCTCATCCCTACAAATAGATAAGGGACCATTAAAACCTAGTTTCAAATAGATTTAAATGGAAGAAAATAAAATATAAATTGTACTACTTGTGTGTGCTAGTGAGGATTAGTGAAGGGGACTAGCTTGAAATACAACATAACAAATCTAAAGATATGCTAAGGGAGACTAACTACATATATATTCCCCAGATATTTTAGTCTTACTTTACTCATAAAGATGATTATTAATTCTCACACTGTAAATAAAACTTGAATTGTTCAATAACCAAGTGTTGTGACGCTCTCCTTTAAGATGGCCTATAGTGGATTCTTCATAACCATAGCGAATTCCCGCATCTCTACAAGATCCACTATTTCTCCTAGTTTGTTGTGCTATTTGTATTTGTTGATCAATGTAGCCACAATAAGCTTAACACAGAACATGGTCACACCTAAGCCAAGGCAGATCCTCCTCCCCACACCAAATGGCATCATCTTTATCCTCTTGTCTTCACTAATATCTACTTCCACATTCATAAATCACTCTAACATAAATTCCACATGATTCTCCCACCCTATTGGATTATTGCCCTTCTACCACAGACATAAACCATAGTACTTGCAACCCTACAAATAGAAAAACATTCTATATATGACATCCTATTTTTCAATTGACAAGTTTTACATTCGACAAGTTTCTAAATTTCATGGTTTTCCTGCTTTTATTTATGTTAGTGAGCTCTACAGAATTGATGATCAATAGAGAGATTTTGGAAATATGACTCTCGATTGTACTTAGTCTACATTCTTAAGAGTTCCCTATTTTATTTGTCTCGATGTTTTTGTTAGTATTTCGACAGTTAATTTATTAGTCTTGGCCTTTGGACCTCTGAAGCAAATAACAGTAACATCACGACAACTTCTATTGCGGAGTGGAAAGTACCTAGCCAAACTCTTCTATTTCGTGGCAAGGTCTCTTATCTTTGTTGCATATCAAAGATGGTAAAGATGGGATATCTACTGCATTTAGATTACGCGTCGATATTTTTGTGATAGGATATAGCATGAGAAATTGTCTTAATATTTAAATGTATTAATATTTATTTTAATTGTCTTAATATTTCAAAGCTCTCATGTCACTTCAAGCATTTTCAGCTTCAATTCCTAATTTTGTATAGGCTGGTGCGAAAATGTTTAAGTTAATTTGAAATAGATGGGATTGTAAAGAAGTGGATATGTTAACCCTATCATTTCTTCGCAACACGGTTTGGCGGTGGATGAATGAAGAGGGCATCTACGAGCAATACGTTTAGTTTGGGGCCATGTCCCTTTGACATTGGTCATATGATGGACCACCGACCACAAATAATGAATGTGTTTATAGAAGCATTTTTAACATGTTTATTAGGGTCTATATTTACACTCTACTTAAATATCATCCACTTTAATGATCAAATAGTCAATAGTAATTTTACATCTCATTTAGAATAAAAAGTGGTAAATATTTGTCTTATTTTTATTGGTCGAAATTGGCCTTTAACTGTTGAAGTGGATGATATTTAAGAATAAACATATACCAATGTTTTTGGGCAATGATAAATTATATTTAAATGGACATTTTAAATATTATAAATCTTTTAATCCATAGTTGCAAGCCAAACTTCAAAATCTAAAATAGTAGAAAAATCCATCTTGACTAAAATATTTCTTAATTGACATCAAAGGAAGTTTGGGCGTTGATTGCATGTTGTAAGTATGCTTTGTAAGATGACAAGTATGTATTTGTAGAAACATATTGCAGTATCTTGGTTGAATCATTTTTTTGTTATGCTTATTTACATTTGTATTTTCTAGTGGATGGTAGCTCTATGAACATTTTGTAGTTCAAGTTTTCATGAAACACAACGTTTACAAAAATGCATGATGTGGTTTGAGCAACATGTTATGAGAATCTTTTGTAGCTTAGGATATTAATGCTTAGTGTCTAATGAGCCAGGGGTTCTGGTACTAACATTTATCCTAAGCCTTGCATATATATAGCCTCATTGTCTATCTTGATTAATAAATATTAATTATGCATGCTTTCTAATCACTTTCAAGTTTCTTGGGATGTTGTAGGCAAAACAAATGAAGAAGGGTGGTATTGAAGACATGATATTTCCATAGTCCATGACATGAATTCTAAAGCTTCCGGTAAAAACTATGTATAGCTTTTTTGCATTAAAAAAGCTATGTACATAGTTTTTACTAGAAGCTTTACAATTTAAGGTTGGTATTGTTGGCAAATATGGTGAGTATACATTTGTATGTATATACACGTGTGACTGTCTACACATTTATGTTTTTTTAAAGTCATTTCATGTTTTCAAGTATGTACACATATCCTAGGTTTTTCTACTATAAACATTTGCAACATTCTTTCTTTATTATGAATATGTGGATCATCTATTTTTTTTAGAAAGCTACATGGTTTAGGTACTACATATTCTAGAAGGAGATGACTCATGTGATAAGGTTTGTTCTTGGTTATCTCCATCAAGAGATAAATCTCTACTTGAAACAGACTTAGCAACACAAAAATCAAGAGATTGAGAGATTGACAGTCAGGAACAACATCAACAATAAGGAAACATCATGTAGGCAGTGGATTCATGGTCAAAGTGTGGTTGCTTATTAGACTTGCTATTGGGTGACCTTTTTTGAAATATAAATAGGTGGTGGCTTAGGCATCAAGTCTCCAACTGGGACAAGAATATCAAAGTCACTGAGAGTCCACTCTGTAATTTTATCTTTGTCACTCACATATATTTATGTTCCAACATCAATATATGTCCACACTGCCATAGTTGGTTTTGTTTCTGGATCCTTTAACTCCACAACCACCATTAGATTTATAAGATTAAGTTATGTAAATTTGTAATTTTGGAGGGAAAATGTCAGGGGGTTGTTGAAGCAAAATGTGACATTAATTGACTATTTTTTTTAGATTTTTACAATTGGCTTTCCTTAAACAATTTATAAAGAAGAAATTTACCTTTAATTAATATTTCAAAATAGCCCATAATATCATATAACTAAATACTATTGTGTAATATTTTAATTCTCCAGTAAAGCTTTATCCCTCCAAATATTTCTAACATTTGATTAGCTAAATTGCATTCTGGAACATAGAGACCCCATTGAGCTATACAAGTATTGGAGTGGGACAATCAAATCGTGGGTAGTAAAGGGCCCATTTTGCTTCAAGTCAACATCATTTCACTCAGAAATATTAACATTGTGATATTGTTTGTGTTGTTTCCCATGAGTGTGAGTGGGTAAGCTCTTCATTCTTTATTTTCTAGTTAATCTAATATTTTATTTTCTTATCCCTCTTATTAATGATCTTACATGCACATGTACAAAATAATGTCAAAGTTCACTTGATCACGTACAGACACATGGCATAAAGTTAATGTCAAAGTTTATTCGTACATAGACACACTCTACACACACAAGACAGTCAAATTTTACTTAAATACACACACACACACATGAAACAAAGTGAATGTGAATGTTCATTCCTACATAGACACACTCCATAGAAAGTGAATGTCAAAGTGGTAGTTGAAGTACATTCATACGCAAAAATTAAATGTCAAAGTTATTTTAAACACACACACACACACACACACACACACACACACAAACGCCAAAATTCACTCAAACAAACACACACACACACACACACACAAATGTCAAAGTTCACTCAAACATACACGAACTCATGACACAAAGTGAATGGAAAAGTTCATTCATGCATAGACACACTCCACACAAAATGAATGTTAAGACTTTTTTACAAACACTCCAACAAAGTGAACAACAAAATTTTTGTGCATACACTCCACACAAAGTGATAGTTGAAGTATATTCTCACACATAAAATTGAATGTCAAAGTTATTTCAAACATACGCATAAGAATGCCAAAGTTCACTCTCTCTCACACACACACAAGAATGTCAAAGTTTACTCAAACACACATAGACACATGACACAAAGTGAATGGCAAAGTTAGATTGTGCACACACACTTCACATAAAGTGAATATCAAAGTTCATTCATACACAAACATACTCCACACAAGATGAACGTCAAAGTATTTTTATACATACACAAATACACTTCACACAAAGTGGACGCCAAACTATTTTATACACATAGAAACACAATCCACACAAAAAAACTTTTAAACATACACAAACACACTCCACATAAAGTGACAGTTGAAGTACATTCATAAACAACGAAAAATGAATGTCAAGGTACTTTCAAACACATACACATAGTGCCTACCAAAGTTAGTTCAAACACACACACACATGCACTTCAAACAAAGTGAATGCCAAAATTAAGTTTTCACACACACACACACCCACTTTAGACAAAGTGAATACCAAAATTAACTTTTCACACACACACACACACACACACACACACACGTGCATGCACATAGAATGAATGTCAAAATTCATTCACTCACAATTCACACACACATTGAATGTCAAAGTTAACTTTCAAAGCCATACACACATAATGAAAGCCAAAGTTCATTCAAACGCACAAAGTGAACATGATTGAAGTTTGAAATTATTTTGGACATATACCTCACACAAAGTGAATGTCAAAGTATTTTTCTTAGGGTTAAGTTTCAAAAAACACACACATGTCCACTTTAAAAAACTGACTGCCAAAATGAACTTTTCACACACACACACACACACAAGCGTATGCACATAGAGTGAATTCCAACATTCATTCACACACATAGTGAATGCAAAAGTTAACTTTCAAAGCCACGTGATGAGGGTCATTGTAGTCCTCATTGTTGGGATTAGCGAGGATCAGCAAACAATAATCCAACCACAAGCTATTTGCACATAATAAACTATTGATATTGCCAAAATATAAATGAAATGTACATAAGAGTCTTGCATATATACGCAAGGTAGAGGAGGTGAGAAGGTCATACACAACGATTGAGCAACCCTCCATATGTGCAACACTTGTCTTGCTCAAGTGACATATGTTTGAGCAAGTGACAAGTTTGCATGAAATAAGTGTCTCACAAAGGTGAGTACACATGTCTTCACCACATAAGGTGAGAAAAAAGGTAAGAAGCCCAAATTTGGACTTAAGCTAGTGTGAATAGAAGCAACCTGATGCTTGTCTTTGCAGATCCTACAAACTAACTGATGTGAAACCGTCAAGAAATGTTGACCATTACCTTGATTTGGTGGAAACCGTGACCAGAGTAGTTTGTAAACCCTGCGATGGAGGAGCTAAGGAGGGTGTCACTAGCCATGAGAGGCTTTTGAGAGGTGGGCGGGCTGAGCAAAGAGTCGACCAATAGTGGAGACTATTGATGTCTTCAAGACATCAACTAGCAACAGTCAGATTCAAGGGCAACTAGACTTCAAAATGGCATCCAGAAAAGAGATCCTTGGTGGATCTATAATAAAATAAAGATTGTGATCAGAGATGTGAATGGTGTCGTCGACTGAGGATTGCAGTGTAATGCCCAACCAAAAATTCATGGACTGATATGGGAGCCTGAAAGGGGCCTTCTTGGAACACAAAGGAGCTTGAGATCGGGTGCAACAGGGTCGAGAGGCCAAAATTCAGCCCAAAATGGCCGGTTTACCACAAAATCTATGATGGCACGGGACAATGGCCCAAAACAACTAGAGAGATTTGCCAAACCCACGAGTCAAAACACCATATTGACCATAAATCAGGGAATGGAAAAATCAACCAAATCAATTTTGAAACCCTTTGCCTATAAATTTTGCCCAAAAATTTACCAATTTTTTATCAGATATGCCCAAAAGCAAAACAAATTCACACAGAGGACCTGCAAAATGTTGATTTTGCCAAAAAAAAATTGCATTTTCAACAAAAAATTTTCATATAGGGGCATGGGGCCTAAAAAAATTTGCAAAATTTTGCCTATGTCAATTTTGACAAAATGACAAGCTATTTTGACTATCTCATGCCTTCCAGACTCAATGGCGATGCCCGTTTGGATCTACAAGGACCTTTTAGCAAGGCAAGGTGCGAGATTAGCTATAACGGGTAGAATTTTGCATGAAAATCTCTGTTAGAAACAAGGATCCACTAAACACATGTTGATCACAAAATGGAGTGAAAGCAATAAGAATTGCAATACATAAACTATGCACAAGATGAGTATAAATAGTGAGAGAGGTTGAGTCAACTCAGAAGTTGACTTCTGTAACATTGGAAATTGTCCTCCTATATGGAATGGTACAATCTCCCTTGGTTTAGCTCCTCACTTCTAGTGACCTCTCAACCTTTTCTTTTTTGGCCTTCCCGAAACCCTGATTGGCTAAGTCTAGGAGCAATTTATTCACTTTTGAGGTAACTTATTGATAGAACTCGGAAAGGGAATTTGAGATTTGGGTCCCTAGGACCCCCAAAAGGTAGATCTGAGTGGAAATAGGGGGCTTGGACTTGGGTGTCTGTGCCCTAGTCCTTCCCTGTTTCCTAGAATTTTGAATTTTGGCGAGGTGTGGGCTCCCGTCGAGTGCCTCGGGATTCAGTTTTCAAATTCTCAGTTTTCGCGCGATATCAAGATGTTATTTCAAAATTTGAATTTCCCTAAAGCTAGATATAAAAAGACATTTGCAAATCATTTTATCACACACAATTCTTATGCAAGCTTGATGCCAAAACTCTTCTACAATTGCTATTGAAGATCAGTGACTTGTTGAAGTTCTTGGAAGTATTATTTATTTGCTATCATGGAGACAATGGATGGAGATTAGGAATCAAGATCTTGAGTCTATATTGCTCTTCCTAGGGTTTGTACACCCTTTGCATGATCAGGAGAAGGGTTGAAGCCTTCAACAACAAGCTTGGAGATCCTCCGCGGACATTGTTGATTCGCCTTCTTGTTCATGCAAGTCTTCATTTATCTCATCTCCTTGTGGTGAAGTTGTGTGTTTATTGATGCAAAGCAAGTTGTTGATCTTCCCTTGATTGAGACATCTAGGGTTTGATTTTTTTACATACACACGTTGTTAGGTCTGCACACACTTTTGTAAATCCTTTTTCTCTAGCTATTGTTGAGGTAGAAATACCAAAGACGGGGCTTGACTGAGGCAAGCTCCTATATAGCCACAACATTTTCCTTCTTTTGTAGGTGCAGATCATGTTTTACAGGTTCCAACGGAAAGAAGCTACAGAAAGGAGGATATTACGGGTACAGTATAGACTTTTGGATTTTTAGATTCTGAGACTTGCGGGACACTGGAGCGGGCACCCTAGTCCAACCAAGGGTTATTTCCAAGATCTGGAAGCCTTTTAGCAGTCTCAGACACCCTATGCAGAAGATTTTTTAGTGTTGGAACTTTCAGGACACTAGAGCGGGTGCCCTAGTCCAAGTGGACCTCAAAATCTAGGTGCACAGTCTCTGAAACCCTATCTCTACACTTCCGTGATCAGTTTTGCCAGTTGTTTCATTAATTTCTGTATATTTATGATTTAAGGCATAATTAGGGTTTTACTTGGTTGAAAGGAAAACACTTGATAAAATCTTGATTAGGGCCTTAGGTTTCACAACCACGCAAATGTAAGGGTTAGACAAAGTGATTAGAAGTTGGTTCATAAGCTCAGTCCTTGTCCTCCCAATGCGTAGCGGGAAAATGGTGGTATTTAACCTAGCTTAAACAAACTATCAAATTTCCCACTAAACATTTTGGTGAACCTGAGCTTTGAAGAATTTGTATCCTTTTAAACTTTAGATTTGAAATAATTTGTTGTTCTAGAGCATAATTGGATTGAAAATCCTCTTTAGTGAAATTGCATATGTTAGATTATGGATTATATTCTTTATCTTTTCACTAAAAGAGTTGGAAATTAGCATTCATTGTTGAAAAATTATATTTTATTTGCAAAGGCCATCATTGTACATTTAAATCTTGGTTTAAATAGAGCATGTTAAAATATCAGATTATTTTTTGCAAGATTTTCATGCTTATGATGAGTCATTTAGTCGTGATGACTTCGATATGTTAGATGAAGCCCTTGAGGACTTTATCTCGATTGAACATTCCACTATAGCCTCTAAGCCGTCACTGTTTCAAAGATTTGTAAATGCAATTTATGTTTCTAAACCTAAAGAAGAGATTAAAAACTAAAAATTGTGGTCACTCTATGTACAAATGTGGTTCAACCATCCTCTAAACTTATGCTTATTGTAAAAGGTCTTTCATCCTCTTCTCAATCTCCTAATCACATTTATGATTATGCAAAGCAAATAGCGAATCAAAACTCACAACAAACCAATCATAATGTGGTTGCTCATGCATATAACACTCAAAATAACAAACAAAGTACACAACAAATGAATGTTATGATATCTTTACCAGCTTCTCAACCTATGCTTCCTCAAGCACCTTGTTTAACATATAAAGGTGGTAAAGACTATGATCTTGTAGAGCAGCTTCGCGCAACTCCTGCAAAAATGTCTCTTTGGGAACTTATACAAACTTCACCTACTTACCATAGAATGCTACAAGAAGCTTTACAAAAGGTGATTGTTCCTCCCACTGTTAAACCAAATGATGTTGCCGCTTTACTAGATTGTATGCATGCAACAAAAATAGATAATCTATTTCAACAACATGAATTACCATCTCTTGAGGTTTAGAATCAATATGATCCTTTGGTTATCTTTATTACAATCAACAAAACATTGGTTAAGAGAGTTATGATTGATAATGGGTTAATGTTTGTGGCATTGATTTATTGCATAAGGTTAAAGTTGATGTATCTACCATAAAACTGGAATCATTAAGTATTCGTGGCTTTGATAATGTTGGACGACAATCTGTGGGCACTATAACCCTACCTATACAAGTTGGACCTATGATGGTGCCTACCTTGATTCATGCCATGCCTTGTTCTCTATCTTATAACATGATTCTTGGTAGACCTTGGATACATGCATTAGGAGCATTCCCTTCTACCTTACACCGCTCGATTAAGTTTATATTTAAAGGGAAACTCCACACTATCCATTCAGATCTTGAACCTGACAACTGTCTACAAATGGAAGTGCATAAGCATGTTGTTGGTCCTAAGAGTTTGAACAATTTGAAAGCTGATTTATTAGCTCCTCTTGCTTGTAAAAATGTTACGCAAGAGTCCAAGCAATCAAATGCATTCGTTGGTGATGAATGGGGTTCATTAGATTTTGCATCTTCCTCTATAGGAGAATATAAACTTAAAAGCCCCGTCCCTGAAACATCAAATATTGCATTGATCACATCGCATGCTTCGAATGATGAACCATAAGACTTCTTTAATGATAAATAAAGATAATACTCTAAGTTATACTACTGATTATGAGACTTATGAAGCTCTGCCTTCCTCTAAAGAAAAAGTCTCTCTTTATGGCAGAAGATTCTGAATCCTTTACAAAAATTGTGACTATGTAGGTAACAGTTGCGGTATAAATCAACAAGGAATCAAAGTCCCTATAGAATCCGCTACGCGACATTGTTCAAATGGCATTGGATATAATCCTTTTAGGGAATCAAAAGCCCGCAAACGCCCTACTCTAAATGTAAATACAATATCAACACTTAGTTTGATATTCCCTAAGATGATTGACATCAATTGTCCTCCAGGATCACTTCCATTGCATATGTTTACGGCGGATGAAGCGATAATGGAATTCTTAGGTGCTTATGATGGTATTCGTCGTTATCACCATAAATGTGGCCTGCCTTACTGTTTAAATAATGATGCATATTTTGGAAAGACTACTAGCACAATAAATGCTATAGTAGAGCATAGTGAAAAACTTGAAGAACGATTACAATCCTACAATCCCCTGGACCATAGTACTCTCCTTAACAGAAAGACTATCGATGTCATTATGGATAAGGATAATCCTGAAAAAGTTATCCCTATTGGTGATTGTTTAAATGCAGAAGAAAAAGAAGAAATGACTAAACTGTTGAATGAGTTCTCATAATTATTTGCTTGGAATTATTCAGACATGCGTGGTATAGATCCCCAGATTGTAATGCATAATATTGTGTTAAAACTAGATGTTAAGCCTTTCAAACAAAAGATCCGTAAGATGAATCCTAAGATTGCCTTACTTGTTAAAACTGAAATAGAAAAACTCTTACAAGCTAGTTTTATCTGACCTATTGATTACTCTCCGTGGATCTTAAATATTGTTGTCATCACTAAACCTGATGGTCGTATAAGAATGTGCACAGATTTCTAAGATTTAAATTTGGCATCTTTGAAAGATGATTTTCCGTTCCCTAATATCAATATGATTGTTGATTCCATAGCTGGACATGAGTTGTTATCTTTCATGGATGGATTTTCAGGATATAATCAAATCCTTATAAATCCTCTCGATCAATATAAAATAGCCTTTATAACACCTTGGGGTACATTTTGTTGGGTGGTCATGCCATTCAGACTAAAGAATATAGGAGCTACTTACCAGCATGTAATGACTCTTATATTCCATGATTATATGCACAATATTCTAGAAGATTATGTCGATGACATCCTAGCGAAGTCTATCTATTATAAGGATCATGTTACAAATCTTCGATAAATATTTGAGCACATACGAAAATATAATATGCGATTGAATCCCCGAAAGTGTGTTTTCGGCGTAGACAGTGGAAAGTTACTTGGATTTATTGTTTCAAATCGAGGTATAGAAGTCGATACGAAAAAGATAAATGCAATTGTTAATATGCCAATACCAAATAACATATCTCAACTTCGTAGTTTGTAGGGAAAGATACAGGCCATCCGTCGATCTATTTCACAACTCATGGATAGGATTCGCCCCTTTACGCAATTACTAAGGAAAGACTCTTATTTTCAATGAAATTTTGAATATCAAAAAGCTTTCAATGACTTAAAGGATTACTTAGCTAATCTGCCCATTTTGCAACCTGTTGTTTCAGATAAACCATTCCTGTTATACATTTCAGCATCTGACAATGCCCTAGCAGCTTTGTTAGCACAACATAATGCTGAAGGTAAAGAATGCGTTGTCTATTACATCAGTTGTACTTTGCTTGATTATGAGGTGCAATACATAACTATAGAGAAGATTGTTTAGCTTTAGTGTTTGCCACTCAAAAGCTTAGACATTATCTCTTAAATGCTGAAGTGCATGTAATGGTAAAATTTAACCCTTTAAAACATCTCTTTGCAAGAATAGATTTATTAGGTTGTCTTGCTAAATGGGTTATGCTGTTAATAGAATTTGATCTCAAATTTATTTCCCAAAAAGCAATTAAAGGGAAAGTGATAGTTGATTAGTTAACTAACGCTCCCTCACCTTTTTCTATACAAAATGTCGATGCATTTCCTGACGAACAGATTTTAACAATCTATGCAGATGAAAAATGGGAGTTATACTTTGACGGATCAAAATGTCGAACTGGCTCCAAGGCTGGTGTTATATTGATACCCCTCATTGGTAAGTTGATTCCCTTATCTTACCACTTAGATTTCTTATGCACAAACAATATAGTTGAATACGAAGCTCTTATCACTGGACTTCGTGCAACCTTGGCTCTTAATATCAAGAACATTACAATATACGGTGATTCTCAGTTAATTGTTAAACAAATAACAAGATTGTATCAAGCTGAGCATGATAAGCTATCTCAATATTGTGAGTTTGCATTATCTCTCTTAAAACAATTTACATCATATTCGATCGATACCATTCCCAGGAAAGATAATCGGCATGCGAATGCAATGGCAAGCGTAGCTTCCCTTATATCCCCTGATGGTTCTCTTGAGGAATTTACCTTTGTTGTTCATAATCTTAAGACACCGATAATCGATGACTCTATAGTTGCAAATTCGAAACTCTGTGGTAATACATACACTGATGAATGGTTCTCCTACATATTTAACTATCTACATGATGGAACCATTCCTGATTCGACATCTAAGAATGCCCGACTCTGTTTACACAAACTAGTAGCGCGATACATTATATTATTGAATGTTTTATATCAACGAAGTTATAATGGTGTCTTACTCTGATGTTTAAGCAATTCAGAGATTCTGATAGCTTTAGAAGAAGCTCACTCTAGTGCATGTGGAGGGAATTTTGGTGGAAAATCATTGGTGCAAAAATTGTTATGTATGGGGTACTATTGGCAACAAATGGAACAAGATTCCTTTGCTTACGTCAAGAGATGCCCGCAATGCCAACAACATAAACACCTAATCCATGCTCCTGCTCAAGAGCTTTGTGCCCAGGTGTCACCATGGCCATTCTCTATCTGGGGTTTGGATCTAATTGGTAAAATTTCCCCACCCTCCTCTCAAGGACATACGTTTATCATTATTGCTACTGATTACTTTACAAAATGGGTCGAAGCGGTCCCTTTGCTATCCATGACCATCGATGTAATCTGTTGATTCATACAAGATAACATAATTTCTTGATTTGGAATACCTTCCTCCCTTGTTTCAGACAATGGTACGCCATTTAAGAACAAGGATGTGAAAAAGTTCCTCGAAAAATACCATATACATCACTTCTCTATGCCTTATTACCCTCAATAAAATGGCCAAGTAGAAGCTTCAAACAAGGTTATTGGACAGATTTTACAGAAAACTATTAATGAACATCAAAAATATTGGCATACACAATTATCCTACGCATTATGGGCCTACAGAACAAGTATTTGAACGGCTACGGGTAACACACCGTATAATCTCGTCTATGGCGCAGATGCAATAATGCCCTTGGAGTTAGAAATTCCTTCCCTGTGAATTCCCCTAAGAGATATCATGGATGATGACATAGAATGAGAGAAAAGATTACAGGAACTTGAGATGCTTGATGAAAGACGTATTAACGCTCTTGAACATCTCAAGGCTTATAAAAAAGGAATATAATGAGCCTATAATGCGCAAGTCATACAACATTCATTTAATGTTGGGGACTTGGTTCTTTATGAAAATCAACGCAACGTAAATGCACCGCTTGGCGAAAAAGGTAAGGTCAGCCCTAATTGGCTTGGACCGTATATAATCACTGAAACCTTTAGATCTAGAGCGTATAAATTAGTCGATGAGCAAGGTACACCACTTAAAGAACCTATTAATGCGGTGCACCTCAAAAGATTTTATGCTTAAAGATTTAATGTTAAAAGTTCCTAAGCTAATTTAGCACATAGATTAGCTTCAATTTCGACAAGCTATTACTTTTTTGTCTTAATTCATTTGGTATAATATCTTTGTTTAGTTGATCATTGTTGTATCATGTTTAAATAGTAATTGCTTAGATCACTTTTGTATTAACTGAATATAGCATGGAAATTAAAATTATGTGTAAAATAATTAATCATTGTGCTTGTTACTACATGTTCTTCTTAGAATTGTTAGTATATCACAATAGTATTAATTATAGCATTTAGACATCATCACTAGTTGTATTTTCACAAAAATCACATTTGATAGATTAAAAGCCATTACACATAGATCAAAAGAAATTATATATATATATATATATAAGTTTCAAGAATACATCCGAGTCGACTATCCCTCAAGACAAAATAGGATGTCGTAGAGCCTAAAGTCTATACATCGCATAGCTGAGCCTCGATTACCAGTACCCTCAGGCCCTTGTGGTGTGCGAGTGACAAAAGCCTAACCATGCGTGGCTACAGATCGTGAATTACTCCTAGAGATGCTTCGCGATCGTAACCCCCTGATCTCGCCTCTCATCTCTATCATCTGCTCATGTGCCTCCTAGTACATCCTCTGGTACTGGTCTCTCTCAGCTTGAACCCTGTCTCTGTCAGCTCTAGCCTGCTAGACCTCCTGTAGTAAGAACTCACTGACAGCTGGCTCTTCCTCTGATGTAGGAACCACTATCATCTGCTCTCGCTGTGCCCTGAGCTTAGCCTCGGTGTGCTCAGCTCTTTGTCAAAACTCCTCTCTCTTCCATGCAGACTGCTCTAGCATAGCCTCTGTAGCAGTCCTATATCTGACGAATGGCATAAATATCTTAGCATGCCGCCCAGCGGATGATCATGGCGAATAACTTGCCTGCACCTGCTGCTCTGAGGCATCTATCGGTACTATGTCTCCTATGACGCAACTCACAAAGTCTCACCATGCGTCTGTCCCAACTGCAAAAAATTGATGAGATAGATGTTAGATTCCCATATAAATATCACAAATAATAAACTATACAAAAACATAAAATAATAAATCAAACCTCACCTAGATCTCCATCTCGCCAGGATGGATCTCAGATCACCGATGGTGTGATGAGATCTGCAGTCTAATCTGCATCTGGGGGCATAGACCTACTACTCTGCCCTGTTGTGTCTGACTAGGCCTCGCATAGTCTGAAGGAGTAGGACCACGAGCCTTGGACCGCAATCTCGACTCAGTCTCCTCGTCAGTGTCTACCTCCTGCTGGCTCTGTCGCGATCTCGCTCTGAAGATGTACTATGATGGGAACTCCTCGGACCCATCCTCTTCCTCCTCCTCATCCTCCTCGAGATCATAGTATCCCGTGAAATCACTGACGTCGTCCTCCACCCCTATGTCACTAGCGTGACCGGCCCAAGTTCAAGCGTCCCCTGGAGGGTGCCCGAGTGGAAAGATAGGCACAGGTCGTGCTGTGTGCCACCAGGTCTGATATGCTCAGGTACACCTGACATCATCTACATCTGACACTAGCTCTGCATCCTCAGGACCCTCGCCATCACTAAGTGGCACGTCTGCTATAGTTAGCCGTCGGACGGTATTGGCTCTGACTGCACTCCGAGCTGCACGTGCATAGCTTAGACGAACTGCAGGAACATCCTATATCTGTCCGAGCTGTCGTGCCACCTTGTCAAAGTAGAACCAAGATACAATATGATCGAGGCAACTAGCCATCAACCAATCCCTCTGCATCCGAGCTAACCACCTCTGCTCACCAAGCCATCTGATGTAGCTACGATACGATCTCCAGATGATGTCGCCAGGCTGTAATCTGTCAAATACTACTCTCCAGTATAGCAGATTGTCGTGCCTCCACCACCTCACTAGTGGATAGGCATAGACACACAGATGGGTAAACGCTTCCTCTATAGGAAAACCCACTGGTCGTGTGCACTTGATGTGCTCAAAGGCCCAGACCTGTAGTAATGTGCAGACCATTAGACTATGCATCTCATAATGGACGTATCGCCCTAATTCATGATAAAGGTGCACAAGCATACTACGCCCCCATGCGTAGATAGTCCGATGCTCCTCCATCACTATGATAATGTGAACGAGACCACTGTGAAGGTGAGTGCCTCGTTCATCTAGTGCAATGGCTAGTGCGACTATGACAATCATGATCCTCCATAGTAAGGGAATGTCCCTACATCCCTGCTCTAGCAAACAGAGCTGAATATGTCCTCGCTCTGCCTGTGAAATAGTGTGACCCAAACAGTATAGCTGACTCTCGTGACTATACCCCGCTGAGCGATGTCCAACAACCCTCACTGTCTCTCTTTAGATCGGTAGTCGAAGGATCCTAAATACATCCTCCAGTGTGATGGTAATCTCTCCTATCGGTAAATGGAATGTGAATGTATCTGCATCCCATCTCTCCATCAGTGCCATGAGCATCATGCAGTGGAATCTAATTATGGGCATCTCAAACACCCACCATAGGCCCACCATCTATAAATGCTCTCTCTCTGTGACAGTCAAGGCGCTAGCGCGCTCTCGTAGAAGTGCCATCAGACGACCGCCTATGTGCTCACGCATCTCAAGGACATCCTACAGATCATCAAGCAAGCAAGAGTATCAGAATCACCTCTAGAAACCAAAGTAAGCTATTAAGAACTGAACATAATCCCTGTGCCTAGAGCCTATGTTCTCTGTAGACCAAGGTGCCCCAAGAAGACTAGGGCAGCCCAGAGGGACACTGGCACCCTTGTGGGACTAGGGTACCCCCAAAGAGACTCTGGCACCCTAGGTGGACCTGGGTGCCCCTGTCTGGGAACCCTATCCACCTTCCCCTCTTGGCATAGACATCAATAAACGTGAAAGCAAAAGTACAATGAAAGATTATAGAAGAGTTGGATCAGGACCCTACCTCAGCCTCGAAATGTCTCTCTGCCACTTGGGCTAGGAGCATCTCTAGTCGTGGTGGATGATATGGACGTCAGCTCAACATGGTTGTTCTCCTATTCTCCTTCTCTCTCCTTGCGATGACAAGAAACAATAATGAGTTAGTGGTAAGTGACAACTCCCTTTTACATAAAGTAAGTGAGTGAGAATTCCTATCCCTAACTAGGTGCAAAAGTGTGCTCTTTCACTCTTGAGCCCTTTTCTTGAGCTGTCGAACTCCGATTTCAGTATAGTTTGTCGCATTGTAATCTGGGTTTCGTTCTCTTTCTTCCCCAATGTGTTTTGTTTGAGCGTTGTTTCTTCAAATGACCCTCATAACACATTTCCCTTAAAATTGACGCACGTGGATGTCTCCTTGTTTCTACTTTCAGACTAGCAAGCATAAATAAGAGGGGCATATATCTCCCTCGATTTCCTCCCTTCCCATCACTCAACCCCCTTAGCGTTTTTGGTACTAACTCATTGGTGGTGGTTGCAGGTTGATTTGGTTTTAATTTTTCTGACAAGTGTTCCTTTGTAGGTTGCGGTTCCTAACTTTGTGGTCTTGTAGGATTGCGAACTTGGGGGCTCCTTCCTTCTCGGCGACAACACTTTGGCTTCCTCTACAGTATCCTTTTGGGTATCCTTTTCATGATTAATGTATTTAGTTTCCTTTAGTTGCATATGCACATAGTTTCATATGGCCACTAAAGTGGGGGCTAAATGTAACGTCAGAAATTGTCCTCCTATATGGAATGGTACAATTTCCCTCGGTTTAGCTCCTCACTTCTGGTGACCTCTCAACCTTTTCTTTTCTGGCCTTCCCGAAACCCTGATTAGCTAAGTCTAGGAGTAATTTATTCACTTTTTGAGGTAACTTATTGATAGAACCCGGAAAAGGGATTTGAGATTTGGGTCCGTAGGACCCCCAAAAAGGTAGATCTGAGTGGAAATAGGGGCTTCGACTTGGGTGCCTACACCCTAGTCCTCTCCTGTTTCCCAGGATTTTGAATTTTGGCGAGGTGTCGACTCCCGCCGAGTGCCTCGGGATTCTGTTTTCAAATTCTTGATTTTCGTGTGATATCGAAAAATTATTTCAAAATTTGAATTTCCCTAAGGCTAGATGTAAAAAGACATTTGCAAATCATTTTATCACACACAATTCTTATGCAAGCTCGATACCAAAACTCTTCTACAATTGCTATTGAAGATCAGTGACTTGTTTAAGTTCTTTGAAGTATTTTTGTATTTGCTATCATGGAGATAATGGATGGAAATTAGGAATCAAGATCTTGAGTCTATCTTGCTCTTCCTAGGGTTTGTACACCCTTTGCATGATCGGGAGAAGGGTTGAAGCTTCCAACAACAAGCTTGGAGATCCTCCACGGACATTGCTAATTCACCTTCTTGTTCATGCAAGTCTTCATTTATCTCATCTCCTTGAGGTGAAGTTGTATGTGTTTATTGATGCAAAGCAAATTGTTGATCTTCCCTTGATTGAGACATCTAGGGTTTGATTTTTATGCATACACACATTGTTAGGTTTGCACACACTTCTGCAAATACTTTTTCTCTGGCTATTGTTGAGGTAGAAATACCAAAGACAGGGTTTGATTGAGGCAAGCTCCTATATAGCCACAACATTTTCTTTCTTTTGTAGGTGTAGATCGTGTTTTACAGGTTCTGGCAGAAAGAAGCTATAGAAAGGAGGATATTGTAGGTACAGTTGCGATAGACTTTTGGATTTTCAGATTCTGAGACTTGCGGGACACTGGAGCAGGCACCCTAGTCCAACCAGGGGTTATTTCCAGGATCTGGAAGCCTTTTAGCTGTCTTAGACACCCTATGCAAAAGATTTTTTAGTGCGGGAACTTTCAGGACACTAGAGCGGGTGCCCTAGTCCAAGTGGACCTCAAAATCCAAGTGCACAGTCTCTGAAACCCTATCTTTGCACTTCTATGATCAGTTTTGCCAGTTATTTCATCAGTTTCTGTATATTTCTGATTTAAGGCATAATTAGGATTTTACTTGGTTGAAAGGAAAACACTTGATAAAATCTTGATTAGGGCCTTAGGTTTGACAACCACGTGAGCATAAGGGACAGACAAAGTGATTAGAAGCTGGTTCATAAGCTCAGTCCTTGCCCTCCCAATGCTTAGCGAGAAAATGGTGGTATTTAACCTAGCTTAAACAAACTATCAAATTTCCCACTAAATAACTTCAACACTCAACTAGAGGTGGAAGAAGGTTTCCACCAAGTGGCATAAGAGTGGCGACACATATCTTGGAGAGTTGTGTCAAACTCTCCAAGTGGCCACACAACCCACCTAAGTAGGCTTATGACGTGTATTTTACCCATGTGAGGTAAAATATACACTAACATACCCCTTAATCATAGCTTAGGTGGGCACAAATAAGGATGGGTCTCGAAAACTAGGCCCGATCAGGTACCCATACACAATAAAAATCTCCCATGAAGTGGAGATAAGGTAGAAAACCTTGTGGGAAAAAACTACCTCCAAAAGAGAGAAAATATGCATGAATCTAGAAGCTACTTGTGTACCTCGATGTCGATGTTGAATTGTAACTCACTAACCCTCCATAGGTGCAACACTTGTCTAGCTCAAGTGACACGTGTTTGAGCAAGTGGCAAGTTTGCATGAAGTACGTGTCTCACAAAAATGAGAACACATGTCTTCACTACATGAGGTGAGACAAAAAGGTAAGAAGTCCAAAGTTGGACTTAAGCCAGTGTGAATAGAAATCTCCTAGACATGCTAAAATATAACTAGATAGATAATGTCACTTTTCACACTAGCTCATGGTATTTTAAACATTTCAGCATTGACGTCGAGGTACACAAGCAGGTTCCAAATTCATGCATCTTTTCTCTCTTTTGGAGGGTAGTTTTTTCCCACAAGGTTTTCTACCTTATCTCTACTTCACGAGATATTTTTATTGTATATGGGTACTTGATCAGGCCTAGTTGCCAAGACCCATCCTTATTTGTTCCTGTCTAAGCTATGCTAAAGGGGGGGTGTTAGTGTATATTTTACCTATGTATTATTTTACCTCACCTGGGTAAAATAGTTGGAAACACAAGACAACTGATAGGGGGGTGAATCAGTTGTATCAAAAACTTTAAACCCTCATAAACATAAACATATCCACATCAGTTGACTTAAGCTCTTAATCTGTTATGAAGATCAAACATGAAATATAAATAACAGAAACTTAAACACATCAACACCATGCATGGGAGAACACCAGAATTTTACATGGAAAACCCTAAAAGGGAAAAACCACGGTGAGGATTAGCTCACAATATAATGTAGTAGCAATACCGAATAACAAGAGGCTCACTACCAAAGGGATCACTGCCCAAAAGAAAAGGCTCACTACCTATAAGAAGAAGAAAGAAGAAAAGAAGTGGCTCACTACCTTGAACTGATATAATATCATCTACCACATGCCTGAGTACAGTTCCATTGAAGCACAACAAACATCAACTTCGCAGCCTCTCTAAAAGATTGTAGATAACTTCTGCTCACTGCATTAGGTTATCTATCACATGAAAGTCTTTGCTGCCTCTAATCCGAATTCACAACACAAGCATCACATCCTCGCACATCCACACTCAACACATGAATCCTTCACACTTATTTATATCAACATCATCCGTGAGATAATCACCAAAGTCGGTAATACATTTTACAACCTTTGGAACAGTCTTCAAGGTTAACAAACATACATAATTCAAATTAGCTCTAGACCAAAACATTCTTGTGAAGCAAATGAATGAAGGTAGAACACTTTACAACTTAGCTCAGACCTAAATACATCTTCACATGCTTCAACATTCTTCCACAATCCACGAAACACATCTGCAAAGAGTGTTAGCACCCAAGTTGGCCAAACTTGTGCAAACACCAAGAATACTTAGGTACACGCTTCCAAGAACTTAATCATAGATTGTGGATTAAGCACAAGCCTTCAACACAATATGGAGACATCCACAAACAAAATAAAATCACCTAGGAGCCAACAAATCCAGCTACAACAAATCTCACTTGAAGACAGATCACAGACTACTCACAACCAACACTGCCAAGCTCTGCTACTCATGAAAACTACATTCTGGAGCACCAAACCATAATTCCTTTGGATAGAACATATATATGGATCTTAGGAACACTCATCTAGAATTGCAAGACCAAAGACCAATCTACGGAGGAATGCAAAGCAAAATACTTCCTCCCTGTCACACTGCAAATGCTGCCAGGCACAGTCTTCAAACTGGTGAACATAACTTCCAGTCCACAGCGTTCTGAACCACCAAATTCTAGATTTAGCATCTTGAACCACTTTTCTAAAACATATCCAAATCTCACACTCCAATATTTAATATAGAAGAAATGCGGAGCAAAAGCTCAGATAGTATCTTGTAAGCCAAAATACTTCTTCAAAACATTGTTTTTAGTATTTATCATTTTTTCTCAAAAGCACTTGGAAACCAAACATTAAGATCATATTCTTATCATCTTCAGCACATCTACAAGACATTCAAATCACCTTAACACAATAACTCAATCAACCAACAACTGCAACAATAGAATATATAGTTGACACCAATGACAACACAAACATGTTGACATCAACGACAACACCAATTAGCACATACTTGTAACAAAATATACGTGTCGTAAACCTACTTAGGTGGGTTGTGTGGTGACTTAGAGAGTTTGACACAAATCTCCAAGATATGTGTCACCACTCTTATGCCACTTGGTGGAAACCTTCTTCCACCTCTAGTTGAGCGTTGAAGTCGACTCAACCTCTCTCATCTATATGTACTTGCTATTGTGCATAGTTTATCTATTGCAATTCTTATTATTTTCACTCCATTTTGTGATCAACATGTGTTTAGTGGATCCTTGTTTCTAACAACATAAAATGTTATCTTTTTGACAAAGTCTCTAGTTATGACAAATGTCAACAGTAAGAGTAACATTAAATGGAGTAAGATACTTAAATCTGCCTCTAAATAACCACTAACCAAAAGACTTATGTTAACGTGATGCTGGAAGATGTTTACAAACAAATGCCAAAAAACTTGGTGTTTTTTAAGAATCGTGGCAACAAATGTCGACATTTTACTACCAGGATGCTCTTCACTTGCCAAAGGAGGACATTTTTTTTCTTTTTGCCATAACTTTCGCCCATGGAGGCAAAATTGGGCATATTTATAGTCGACAGGAAAGCTGGTTCCAACACTGACAAAGCTACATCAAGACGATTTGGGAATTGTCCCATTTTATCAAACTTTTTTTCCCTTCTTTGTACAATAAGTTAAGCAACTCGAAAAACAATTGTATCTTTTGATTGGCAACTTGAAATTGAGTGCCATTTTTTTTAGAAAATGAATAATTTTTTGAGACTGATCTATTAGAAATGATTTCACACCACTGTTATAAAGTTTCATTTTCCATTCCAAATTAGACTTGCTTCATGCACTACTGTTATAAAATGCCACAAATTCACGGGGGTGTCATTGAGTTTGTTCCTTCCAAGCCATCTAAGTTTGCAACATACATCTCATCTACATGGTTTTATAAATGTGATAAAGTCCATCTCTAAGAACTTCTATTCATATTGGGACCTTGAAAACACCCAATGAGGTCTGTATAGCTCTTTGGGAAGGTCAACGAACAAAGAAATCATGAGCTCATAAATATAAGTCCAAGAGACTCTAATATTATAAAGGACTATGTCACATGATTTAACTCAATGAGGTTGCAACTAAAAGAAGGTGGGATGGAGTCATATTAGCCACAAAATATTTGGGATAAAAATATTGAATTATGGGGGGGGGGGGTCATAGAGTTGTGTCAAGAGCATTTCCAAGTTGAGCCAAGAGCACTTGCGCAGAGATATGTCAAGAGCACTTCCACTACTCCAACATTTTTTTCTGCATTGTATTGAGAGGTGTCAAGAACACTTCCACATCACCATCACCTAATGCTGCATGTGATTTCAGAGTTGCTTCACAGAAGGCTTCCAGAGAATCTTCAAAGCATGACTTCACATTGGATTTGAATTGTAGCCATATGACATGCAATTGAAATTCCACACACGGATCTTGCAAGTATTGCAGGACTATCACTTTCAACTGTATTATGTCAAGTGCACTTCTATCGAGTCATGTCCAGAACACTTTCTTTTTTTCTCTCTTTGTTTGGAGGAAAGTTTTTCCCATAAGGTTTTCTTTCTTTCTCCACCTTATGAAAGATACATTTGTACATGGGTACCTCATTAGGCCTAGTTGTTGGGACCCATCATTGTCTCAGTACTCCCTAAGTTGCACTTAAGGGGGTGTTAGTGTGAAAAGTGACATTATCTATCTAGTTAGCTTTTAGCATGTCTAGGAGACTTCTATTCACACTAAGACTCGTCATTTAATTTAATGATTGTCAATTCAGAGTGGTTTCCATGGCTATTTACAAGAGAGAAGATAGATAATTTTCATGACAATCCTTTCTACAAATGGAATTGACAACAATGCATGAAACAAACTAAGGTTTAACTGCTACAACCAAATTTAATCTAAGAGCTTGTAAATGTAAATGTTGGAATCAAATCTATCCTAGAAGCTTTCAAAGGGAAATTCTAGAAATTTAAATAAACGAGGAATGAAAAAAAAAACTAAGGAATGAAACTATGAACAATTAACCTTCTTCCTTGGGCTAAGTGGGCCTTTACTCCCCTTTGGAATTAGGTGAAACAAATTACACTACTACTATCAAAATGTTGAACTGTCTTACTTTCTGAAAATAAATTCTTACAAATAATAAAAGTCTCTTTTTTCTTCCCTTCCTCCCTTGATAGTTTTTTACAATGTATTTATAGAATACTTATTTCTAATCTACTAAGTCAATCCACCAAGCAATGTGGATCTGAGATCCTATTCTTGTGGAGATAAACTACAACTACTTCCTCCAATCTTGACCACATTTCTATCAGTAATTTTTGTCACAAACTTCTCCTTTATTTTGACAAGTTTCTTCAAATGGTTCCTATGTTTTGTTCCCCTCATTTTTAGCATTCTGGATCATTTTGAAAATCTGAATTTCACTAAGAAACGAGTGAGATATCATTGTTTTACTGAAACTGTGTTTTTGAATTTTTTCTCTTAAGTTCGTCCTTCTTCTTTAGTTTAAAAATGACTTATTCTTTAGTCTACTAATAAAATAACTATTGATCTAGAGGTGAACATGCAATATCAAAATAAACTCATGCATGCCGTTGATTGTGCCATTTAAACAAGGAGTTTATTTGATGTTTAGCTAAAAATCTTCCAAACTATACTCATGTCTACTTCAAAACTGAATTATTTAAGAAGAAATATATGCTTTTATCTGGCTAATAATGAGACGGTTTATGATCTCATCACCACGCACACACACAGTGAAAGCCAAAGTTAGATCAAACACACAAAGTGAACATCATTGAAATTTGAAAGTATTTTTGTACATATACTTCACACAAAGTGAACGTCAACGTGTTTTTGTTAGGGTTAGGGTTCACACACACATGCACTTCATACAAAGTCAATGCTAAAATTAAATTTTCGCACACACACACTTTAGAAAAAGTGAATGCCAAAATTAACTTTTCACACACACACACACACACATGCACTTCAATGAAAGTGAATGCAAACATTAACTTTCAACACACACACACATGCACTTCAATCAAAGTGAATGCAAAAAATAACTTTTCACACACACACACACACACACACACACACACACACACACACACACGTGTATGCACATAGAGTGAATGTCAACATTCATTCACACACATAATGAATGCCAGAGTTAACTTTCAAAGCCACACACACACAATGAAAGCCAAAGTTAGTTCAAACACACAAAGTGGAAATCATTGAAGTTTGAAAGTATTTTTTAACATATCCTTCACATAAAGTGAATGCCAAAGTATTTTTGTTAGGGTTAGGGTTTAAACACACACACACACACGCTCTTCAAACAAAGTGAATGCCAAAATTAACTTTTCACAACACAAACACGTGCATGCACATAGAGTGAATGCCAACATTCATTCACACACATTAAATGCCAAAGTTAAATTTCAAAGCCACACACACATAGTGAACATCAAAGTTAGTTCGAACACATGCACTTCAAACAAAGTGAATACCAAAATTAACTTTTCACACACACACACACACACACATCTACTTTAGACAAAGTGTGCCAAAATTAACTTTTCACACACACACACACACATAGAGATGTGCATGTACATAGAGTGAATGCTAAAATTCATTCACACATTCATTAAAATTATTGTTAGGGTTAGGATTAGAATCAGGATTAGGGTTATGATTAGAATTAGGGTTAGGGTAAGATTTATAGTTAGGATTAGGATTAGAATTATGGTTATGGTTAGGGTTAGGGTTAGAATTATAGTTAGGGTTATGTTAGAGTTAAAATTAGGCTTAGGGTTAAGGTTACATTATGAAAGGGTTAGAATTATGATTAGGGTTAGAATTAGGATATCTCAAATTCTATAGGATGTAAGAATGGTATCATAAATCTACATTATAGAGTTCATGTAAGATTTTTTACAATATTCATCAAACACATATTTCTAAGGCATACTTCAAAAAGTGTTATTTTAATAAGAGAGTTGAATTGCAAGTATTTTCTTCCATCCATTTAAAATTATGCTTTAAAATTAAAAAGGATCAACTAATCAAATCTGGATAGGCTAAGAAAGGGACTGGGCAGGCTAAGAAAGCCAAGACTGGTGCTGCGGAAGAAGGGATGGTGACTAGTTTTGTGAAAATTGTTGAATTGGACCAAGGGCCTATTTAGTTTGGGAGTGGTGGTGAAGATGTTGTTAAACATTCCAGTTCAAGGGTTCACCATTCTAACTGCATTGTTGGGAAACCTTCTACTAACCTGAAGGGGGTTGAGATTTCTGATGATTCAAAATTTGTTGAGGAAACCATGGAGGAGTTGGAGAATGATGCTCTGACTAAATTTGTGCATGAGGAAGAAGGGGCGAGCCATTTTGCTTCCATGAACAAATCGAGTTTGGAGGAACTGGGTGGTGCTGCTGAGGAAACTGGTGGTTTGGATAACAAGGGAAGTTGTCTGCTATGTGTCAAGACCGCTGAAGACATATGGAGACTCAAGCTGCAGATGGAGAAAATGCAGAAGAAATGGAAGACCGTGGCAGAATTTACTGCCAAGGCTTTGCATCGGGCAACGTCGATCTTTGCTGCAGTGAAGGAACTAGATGACAAGGTTAAGTAGGTGGGGATTGACATCCTTGGTGACTACGATATGGTTGAGTTTTTGGCCAAGTTCATGACTACTGACAGTCCCTAGTTCTTTTTTTTTTTGGTTAGTCATTTTTTGTCGGCTGTTAGTGTGTTGTTAATGTACTGTTACTAGCATGTTTAAGGCCTGTTGCCCCGGGGGCTATTTTGTATAGGGTTCTAGACCCTCTTTTCCAGTTGAACTAATAAAAAACTAATCAAATATGATGATACACTACAAAGAATAGTTACACCGTGCATATCAAAATGACCAAAACATACAAAGAACATTTACACTGTGCATATCAAAATATAAATATATACTATTTAGTGATAGGTCTATAAATATTTGTGCCTATCGATCATTTGATAGCACCTTTGGTGCTTTTACTAGTTAAGTATATGAGAATGCAATACATGTTAAATATTGAAGGAGACAAACAAGTCTCACCAAACTCTGGGCTTTCGAGAGGGTATTTAGTGTTGGAGAAATTTCTCTTATATTGGTTGACTATCATAGGATAGTACTAAAACAATATCTATACACATTTTTAAAATCTCATTTTATAATGAATTTAAGCATGATAACTATGCCATGTATGATATTCATGTTGGAAATAATTCTAGCCCTTGGTTTTCGCATCCACATTAGATTTTGCCTCACTTTGTCGACCGTATATCACGCTAGCTCAACATACTCATAAGTAAGGAGACTGTCAAAGCCACTTATAATGTCCCAAGAGGTTTGTCGTGTCATCATGACATTGAACAGGTTTTGTCTTGTGACAAATTTCGTTTAAAATTTTAGACGTATATATCGCATGTTAGTCTTCTACGTACCTACAAAGAATGAGGTACACAAAGCCCACTTCCCGTAAGGTCTCGCTTCCATTGTGCCATCTACTCGAAATTTAATGCTCATATCTCGAAAAACATAAATTCATCTACATTTTTGATCCCAATAAGTTGGGGTATCTAAATTAAATAATATATTTCAATTTTATAACTAATTTATTCTCATCTAAGTGTTACTTTTGACTTCTAAGGAGGAAATGGGTGTGGTGACCTTTCAATTTTTGGTTGTCTATTGTGCCTTGCACACACGCCCCATTCAAAATGGAGTCCCCCTCTTTTTGATTTGGCTAGAAAGTCATTGGATCTCTTCATCTCGTAAGTGATTGAATGGTCAAAGTGCATTTTGACCTTGATTGAAAGATGATATTGCAAATCACTTCAAAAGTCTTCTAGAATGAATCCTTATTTTCCCTTTTAGAGCCTTGAAATGGCTTTTTGCACTAAATTGCCCTTCAACTGACCTTTGCGAAAAACTCACTTGTCCGACCTTAGTGCTAAATTCCCATTGCTCCGACCTTGCGCTAAATTCCTACTTGACTGACCTTTGCGCTGAAAAATGCTGTTACCAACTTCAAACACCAATTTCTCCTTGTCAGACTTTTGCGCCGAAATCTGCCCTTCCGACTTGCGCTAAAATCAGCAATCACCGACTAAGTCGGACAACTCTGAAAGGCCCGCAAGTCGGATGAACCCGAAACTTCTACAAAATAGTGCAAATTGAACCTCCAAGCTTTGCGTGGAATGAAGACCCGTCCGACCAAGTCAGACGCACCGAAATTCTTCGCCAGGTCCGAGCTAAAGAAAATTTACGCAAACCCTAAAGACTGACATGTTGTATGCCTATGCATTAATGGCAGTTTTGGTAGAGGTTTATAAGGAAATTAATCATGTTTTTTAAGTTATTTAATCACGTTTTGGCTAGAAATTTCGGAGCTCCGTTCATCCTCTGTCGATTTGCCCCAAGCTCGAATCTGCGACCTACCTGTGCAGACCAAAATCGCCACCGCTTCCACCATGTAGGGCTTTAACCAATTTCTATGAACTTTTACTTACAAAACACTTAGGGTTTGGGTCAGGCAGTAGATTTTATATGAAAATAATCATTTTTCAGTATTTTGGGTTAGGGTTTCCGTACCAAACTATGAAATTTCCATTCGAAAAACCCTAATTTTAGCTCACTGTGAAAATGAATGAGTCACTATGTGTTAAAAACCAAAACTTGGGTGATTTTCTCCAGTGAAGCCCTTGGATTTTCATGGCGCAAAAACGTGCCTGACTGACCTGTGAAACAAGCCATCACTTAAGTCAGTCAGAGAACTTTAAATCCTGTGCCATGCATCTAGACCAATTTGGCGCCGAAATCAACCTCGTCTGACCAACAAGTACCAAAATGCTTTTCCCTGACTTGGTCAGAAGGTCTCGAAAACCCCACAAGTCATGAAGTTACCTTTTTGCGCTGAAAATTCCTTGCTTTGACCTTACGCTAAAAGATCATGTCTCTGACTTGGTCGGATGACACAAATTCCTCCGCAAAGTCAATAGCCCCCTGAAATCTAGCCAGAAACAATACCTTGACTCAGCGCTAAAAGCGACCCATTTTGACTTGCGCTATAACACCCTCCTACTGACTTAGTCAGATACTGTTCGAACTCGCGCAAGTCAGATTGAGCCGTTTTTCGCACAAACGTAGTAGAGTTTACATCGATAAGATCTTGCGCCGAAAACACAACTGACCGACTTGACAACCTTTAGAGGTCGGAGACCTCCAAATTTCGCGCAAGTCAGACACTGTCAAAACCCGCGCTAAAAATTAGAGGTATAAAAGGAAGTAAAACATGTGGTCGGACCTACTCGATTTCCCTGCCGAGGTCGGATGACCTCAAATTTAGCACTTTTCTACCTGAGGGTCGGACAACCCTCAAATTAGCGCATAACCATGCAAATGACCGAATTTTCTAAAATTTTCAAAAGGAAAGTGGTTCAAAATGATGAAATTAATGTTGTAATGTATTGTTGAAGGTAATTTCATGAATTTTCTTGCAACATTAGATATTTGATTGCATACAATATTATTGCAGTTAGATTGAACTTTCCTTCAAAGCATGTCAATAGTAAAATAGCGGATTTGCATTGATTCATTTGAAATTTAGAAGTATGTTAGGAATTTCCTAGATGTATTAATCTTATAAGGTTTGGTCCTGCAGACTAAATGACTGCTCGGGCCCAAGCAATGAAGTACGAGTTCAAAGGAGTCCCGCCGGAAACCAAGATCCACTTCGGGTGGAGTAATGTAGGGGACACAGACTTAGGTCACATAGACCTAGATGACTTCAGACTAAGAGTCTTTGGTCCAAATCCAACTCCCAGAGCTAGAGTGCTTAGAGATAGTGGTATTGCACAGGCAGCTGCCTTTCCTCCTTCAGTTTAGTGTATAGAGCTAATGGCCACCTGTGCAGACAGATATGACGTCATGACCAGGACAATTCAGATGACAAATGGGGATATCCTAGCTGATCTAACCCCACCTTCTTTGGCTGAAACCTTTGACATCCCCTGGCACAAGGTTATGACTATGCCAGATAAACAAGGATCGAAGGCAACATACAATAAAGATGTAGAGGGATGCAGGAAGTATATAAGTGACCATTGGGTTAAAAGCAGAAAGTTTGCTCTCATTAAGCTCCCTAAACAACTATACAAAAGTGACTTCCATGATGAGATCGGGGACATAGTAACCTTTTTGAGTAGAATCTATGGGTTACCAACAGCCTCTACCTTTAAGGATTGGATGTTTGTTATAATTATTGAAATATTGAAGGGAACTAAATTCCACTGGGCTCAAATCCCCAGTGACAACATCCATGAAGCCTTCAATAATTTCAATGAAAACAAATACTTCAGATGGACGTCATATGTTGTCTATGCATTAGCAAGAAGGAATCACTACGATGGACTATCCAAGGTTGGTGAAGTTGGAAATGATGAGAAGACTCAGATTAAAGTATATGAATGCTACCCACAACTGACTTTATCTCAATCGTTAATGTATTTCAAAAGGGTAAATGATGCATTCACAATGTACATAGCTAGAAAGTTGCAGGGTAATACAGCCTTGAGGATTTCTACCGAGGCCATGAATGAAATAACCAGATATGGCAGGTGTTATATCTAATTTGAGAAATTTACATACATAAGGGTACAAGGCTTCACTGGGATGGCCTACAGACTCCCTCGATATCCTGATGATAAGACAGTGCTTCTGGAGTTGTCTAGGCAACTGATACCTTGTGCTGAGAAGCTCAAGCACTTGCATAGAACTAAGGTTCAATTTCCTATCAAGTTCAGCAAAGGACTCTATGCATGCCCTTCTCTGGCATCAGCAGAACATTCAAATAAAGAGCTTCAACTCTTGAATTTGCACTACTACAATGCAAGGGGTCATTTTGATCCAAACAGAGTGATGGAAAGGTTTGTAAGTAAGAAGCTCTTTCACAAAGTGCACATTGAAGACTTTTGGGCCAATTGCCCTGATGACTACGAGATTATGAAGAAGGCACATGCAAGGCTACCTCTGGATTTCATCAAAAGGTTTCGTATAATGGCAGTCCCTGATCAATTGCAAGATGATGAAAATGTTATGGTTAGAGGACCATGGGAGGCATAGTACCATCAACCCATTCCATTGCCAAATTGGGCAAATGCAGAGGAAAGCTCCCTAGATGTGGTTATGAGAGAACCAATCAGACTGAGTAAGGCCTGGGTCATATCTCAGGTGGCTGTTATGAACGAACAAGGAGTCCAGCTTACCTACATAGCAGTGGAATCAGACAAGGACTTCAGGGGAGAAGAGGATGAACCCATTCAGGTAATGAATGAGGCAGAGCCAACTGAAAAACATAAATCAGATAGTGAGGAACATACTTCTCTGGCATAAAAGGTAAAGAAGATGAAGAAGCCATCTATAAGATCTCCCCAGAGAAAAGGATCAACCTCCCTCAACTAGGACCAGGACTTCCAAGAGAAAAGATATGCCAAATGGTGCTAGAGAAAGCTCTAAGGCTAAGAAGGTAAAAGTGAAAGACGTTAGTAAAGGGGATGCTGCAACCAGGAAAGATTCTAGTCCTCCGACTGTCCAACCCCCTACACAAAGTGTTGACACTGCTGCCTCAACCCCTACTGTTTCTGCTACCACTTCTTCTTCCATTCCCCCTTCCTCTGCTGCATCCACTTCACCCATAACTTGAGAAGCATCTCCTGCCACCTCTCTTGTTTCTGTCATCACCACCACCTCTTGTTCACTGGCAATTTCTTCTAGTGACTCTAGTAGTCCTATTTCCTCCACTCTTACCATCTCATACCCGTCCACTGCACCTACACTTTCTTCTTCTTTACCATTGCCTCCCATTTCCACCATCCTTTCACCCCCTCTTCCTTTACCTTCACTACCCTTTTCTTCAACTCTTACCATTTCTTTCTCCTTATCACCAGTCTTAACTAGCCTAACCCAGGTCAGTGCGCCTTCCTTAACCATCTCTTCTGCTGTCCCTATTTCACAAATGCCTGCGGATTCCTTGGCAGTCCCACTGCTGCCCAGAATTGAAAAAGTGTGTGCAGAGTTGGGGTTGAAAGAGCTAGAAACAACACTTGAGGAAGAAAAAGGGGTATTATCTGAAGTAAACAATGAAAACTTCCATGAACCTTCAGCCGATGTGGAAATTATTGACATATCTGATAGTCCTCTTGGTAAAGATCAAACGGAAGAAGTTTTAAAGATTGCACAGGAGAATGTAGTAATAAATCTGAAGGACTTGGCAAAAGAAGAAGAAAAGGAAGAAGAGAGAAGTCCAGAGAAGAGTGAAGAGCAAGAACAAGAACAATCCAAAGAGTTGACTGTATCCGATAACGATGGAGCTTCTGAATTGAACAAATCTTCTACTCCTGAATGGTTGCAAGGTAGAATGGCATACCTTGAACCACAGGTGGAAGTAATGCAACTTGACTTGAGCACTATCCTATCGCGGGCTCAGAAGCCTAAGAAATAGAAAAAGGCTAAGATTCAATCAAGAATTTATAAGAATGAATCAGGATCGAGGATAGCAGAAATAAGGTCCTGCCAGCTGATACAACAAGCGAACAAGTCCGGGCAGAGGATTACATCATATCTACAGTTGACTTAGGTCCAACCACTCATGCTCAAAGAGTGGATGATTTCAAGGGCTCGGTCACATTGATTTTGGAACAACTGGACAAGGACGAAATGTCCAAGAAAGACTTGAAACAACAAAATGAAGAACTACGAGCATGTCTTCAATTTTTGATAAAACCAGTAGATGCAGGAGGAGATATAAGGATAATACCTACTTTCCTATCTACTAATGAAATGGCTAAATTGGGCAGGGTAAGATCAAAGTCCCAAGGTACAGAAAATTGGTTACTAAAGGTTTTTGAGATGGGATGTGAAGCCATAAGTGCCTCTGCTCAAGCACATAAAAGACTCGTAGAATTACATAACAGATGGAAGGACTTGTGTGAAGAGTGCGATTCTTTTGATGAGTATTATTCACATATGTATCCCTGGGTAAAAGGTATCAGAGAGTTGCCAGCTCAGACTCTAGTTGTAGAAAATATTTTGACTGGGAGTTAGCTGCCTAAAGCCATTGAGTGGTATCAACAACTACTTTTGAGAAAGGAAACCTTTGAGCATATAAAGGAAGCATATAAACCAGCTGATGAGGAATTGAGATCAATTATATACGACATCAATGACTCTTTGCGGGATTGCAGGGAAGCGTCCTATGATGATTATGCCCCTTTTGATGTCGAGAAATGTAAAGATAAGTTGCATAAAATAATTTTTAAGGATGACACGCTCAGTATGGAGGAGAGGTTGGACAAGGCGAGCGACCTCAAGGTAGAATTCAAGGCATTTCAGAAAGTAGAAGTAGAAATAGAAAGAATACATGGCAAATTCAGTTGGGAATTGGAAGTGTTTGATTACCGGATACATCATTTGAAGGATCCAGACCCGTCTGACATTAATCCTGCACTTGATGCCTGGTTGACTTATCGCAACAAGCTGGCCAGTGAAGACAAGATCGATTTAGACAACGAATCTTGATACCATTTTAAATATTCTTATGATGCAATCCCATCACAATTAATATACTGAATATTAATTGACTCTATTTTGTCTTCTTTTTGCTTCCAAATTGTCCTTTTCTATTAATATACTGAGTTGGCTAGTTAATATGACTAGATTCAATGTTTCTGGAGAATGTTTTTCGTCTTTTTCATAAAGGACAAAATGTAATCCAAGAATTGATGTGAGCTATTACAATTGCATTTATTGATGTAATATAGACCGTCGGTGTTGAGCTAATCTCCACCGTTCATTTGAAAGCTAGGGTATGCTGCTTTTCTATATAAAGGGTTGCCATTTCCACTATTGGCAAGAGATATTTTGATACCAAATTGTTGACTCTATGCCATTTGAAGTAATACAAAGCAAGTTTCTGCAGTAATTCTAAGAATTTGTATGTTGTGTTGACTCATTGTTGTTTTCATGGTTTGCTTCTTGCTCTCCCATAGTTAGATTAATTGTGTTTTTATAATGTTCATGGTTTGCTAAAGTATTTGATGAATATTCCAAGTCCATACTTTTAGTTATTTGTTGATGGTAAATAGCCGTGTAAAGTTAGTCTGGGCTGATTATTTGTGTTGAAGTTCAATTGCATTTCATAAGTTAAGTTGCGCCATTTTTTGGGTATTTAGCAAATGAATGTGATCTGAAAATCTTTTGATCTCCATTGAAGATAACACCGTTTTCTGCAGCACTGTAACACCCATTTCAGTTTGGTAACTCAGGAAGTTGGTTTCAAGTTTTGGAGTATTTGTCTACTAAAGATAACCTATGCATTGTGAATGTCACTTAGGATCCTTCTAAAACCCTAAACCTTTTGCATTTTCTTTAAGAACTACTGTTAGTTGTTAGAATAGGAATTTTAGCAACACTTAACATTGCTTATCCGTTGAAAATCATAAAAGGGTTTATGCGTATTTGCTGCCCCAAACCTGAAGATTTGTAGATTGCATGTAAGACCCCTTGTAGGCATAGCTAGAACATACTAATTGAGAGATTCCAAGCAAGCTAAGATCTAGCTGTATTATCCTTGGAGTAGTCTTACCTAGGGTAGGATACTTTTCAAGAGAGGTGCGAAATCAGCAATCACACTTGCGTTGCTGCGTGCTAAAACCACCATCAACATTGTCCATTTCGACTTCCAAAGAAGACACGGTGTGGCGACTTTTTAGTGTCTTTTGAAAGTTTATAAATGGGTTCAATTCAAAGCAAAAAGGTGGAGAGTTCGAGGCATACAACTCTTCTCACGAGTTTGCCAAATTGTATGAGCTCTTCCAAATGGAATCTCGAGGGCATACATCTCTCCCACGAGATTGCCCAAATTGTTTAAACTCTTCATATTTCAAATAAAAATACGTTGTCCTCTGAACTCACAAAATAATTCAGATCAATTTTCCATCCATAAGAGTTCAAAATACGAACCAATTACAATACTAATAATTAATTTTTTGAATATTATTGTTAAAAAACTTATAATTGATTTAACATAAAAAAATCTTTGTTTAACATATTTTTTTTCGTGTGATTAATTTATTTTATTATGTCGAGAGGTATTTTACAGGCACACCACGGGGTGGAGATGAGAGCATTAATTTTTCTTGTAAATATATAGCAAAAAACCAAAAAAGAAATTAGAATACATAAACAATAAAAACCAAAAAAGAAATTGTAAGGTCAAGGGAAAAAGATGGAGAAAATTAAAAAAAACTATGGAACCAAAAAAAATTGTAAAAATAAAAAAAGTTGAAGGAAAAAAGTGGAAAAAATCACAAAAACTATACAAATACAAAAAAGTTAGAAGAAGTCACAAAAGCTATAGAAAGGACATACTATAGATATATTGTTTTAAATATAAATATACTAGTTTAGAAAGATTAATAATGAAACTATTACAATAGTACTAAAAACAGGCAGGTAGTTCAGAGCTTAAATTTGACGGTTGAGACTGCTTGTCAAATGATTTTTTCTTACTGTCATCTATGTGAAGTTGCCTTTTAAATATTAAAGTTTATCTATATATATAAACTAAAAATATATATAAGAATAATTACATATAAATTTTGACAACTTACCTGAAATCTTGCCTTTCAAGTGACAGTTTTCTTAAAATTTTAATTATATTTCACCGCTAAAATGACTAAATACGGCCATACAGCCATCAAATTTAGGCCCTGGACTGCAAGGTCCTTTAAAAAAACAGACCACGAAAACAGGCAGGTACTTAAAAAAACAGACCGCGTATAAGGAAAGTTTAATTAAGAGTACTCGAAGGCAGGGATTTACTTCAAAAAAACACACCACGATGGACAAGAAGTAATGTTAATTGCGTTTTGTATTTGAGGTAAAAGATCCAAATTTGAAGTTTTTTCACCTAGATAGAAGAGAGATGGGAGCGAGGCAAAAAGGATGAGTTTATGAGAAATAGAAAGAGGGAGGGTTTTAGCAGGGCAACAGGGCAACAACAAGAGAATGGCGTTCGGCGGGTTGAGACCTCCCGGCGCGCCTTCCTCTGCATTCGGCGGCTTCGGTTCGAATCCTGCGCCCTCCTTTCAGCAGCAGCAGCAACAACCGACTGTGCAAAGCCAGCAACATATTCATCTCTTCACCAACGAAAGAACGCCTGTCACATATCAAACCAAATGGGCCGACATTCATCCCGACTCGCAGAAACTTCTGTTGCAAATCGAGTACTGTTTCAATTTCCCGCCTTTCTCTTTACTGTATTGTGCTTTCATTTTTTATTTTCAGTACTTCTGAATGCTTGTTGCTTACGCTGCTCCTTTTGTTTCATGGACCTTTTTTTTCGATTGTGCCCCTGCAAATCACGTATTTTAGGGTTTGGAAAAGCCGAGCTTTGTACAACACTTCTTTTTGGAAAAATAGCAAATATGAAATTAAAAAAAAATTGAGCAAAACAAACTAGTCTCTGTTCCGAAGTTCGTTAGTATAAAGTTTACGAAAGCCGCCTTAATTTTTTTCTGTTTGGTTATTTTGACATGAATTTTGGGCCATTTGTTGCATTTAGTAATAGCAGCACCTTGAGCTTATGATCGGCGTGATTTATGAACGATGAATGCTCTCAGCTGCGGTTTTCAGTTGAATATCGGCAGTAGTGCAAATGTTGGATACTTTAATATTGTCAGGATCAGTGCAGTACAGTAAACTGCGAGGGAAATGAAAAGAAATCAAACAAACAAATGCAACTGCTTATCTGTGATTGTCAAAACATTCACAGAATGGCATAGCCAAGGCATGATACTCCATCTATATCACTACTTACTAGTAAAAGCACCTATAGGATGGCTGCTAGGAAATAGTCATGTTGGCCAAACATTGCACATTTATATTTTTTAGTCAAAGTTATTTTGTGCAGATTGGGGGACAGCACTATTTATATGTGCCTATGGGCAGGGCCTAAATTTGATTGCTGTATGGCCATATTTAGGCAATTTTACCGTAAAATACAATCAAAATTTTAAATAGATTGTATCATGTGAAAGGAGAGATTTTGGATAGACTGTCAAAATTTATATAGAATTGTGATGATATATATATTTGGTTCTTATATAATTTTATTTATATCAAGGTATGTCATAGTATTTTAAGGGCACATTTGAATGGATAACCGTAATAAAATGTTTGCTTGACAAGCAAGGTAGACTATAGTTAGGCCCTGCCTATGGGCTATCCACTAGCACCTATAGGTGCTTTTACTAGTTTAAAATTTTAAGTTCTTAATTTTTCCATCAGGAACGCATCTTTCTTGTAGCACTATAGTTATTTGAAAACAACGTATACATTATATAAAAAGCCATATAAGATAATGCATTAATTTTTGAAACGAACAGAAATAATATACTTGTCTTTTTTCTTATGCTATACACATTGCTATATACATCACCACTTCTTAAACACAATTGAATAGTTAATGTTTCCACTAATTAAAACTTATAATAGCTAACTGTTGGAATATTGGCCATTAAGTGAAACTTGGTAAGGAGGAAACACATCTCCCTAACTAAAATGGATATTGATTTACATATCTTACCAGCTCTATTGTATTGGACTTGCTAAAAAGAAATTTAATCCTTCATAACATAAAAAATCATAAATACAGCAATGATCTCAAATTCCATAACAAAAACATAGAAATATTTACAGAAAGAAAACAATTGAAATGATTTTACAATGACTGACAAGGGGAGAACTCAGAAAGCACAAATTTTAAAAAAATCTATCATATTTGAAACAGGAACAACGAATTTAAATATTTAATCTCATCCATGGACATGTGTGGGTTGTGGTATAATGTCCCTTTTAAAAATAAATTTTCCTTATTTTCCTTTAAATATGGTAAGCCCTAGCTCACAATTATAATAGTTTGCACAATCAGTATAAATATGAAATTTTTATGATTTGATATTTTTTTTCTAATAATTAATTCTATAATTCAGATTTAATACTTAGAAAATAGTTTAGAATGACCAAATTATCTCTTTCCAACGGCTGGTAAAACAGCTCCTTTTTGCAGCTACTTATCTTCATTGAAATGCCTTTGAAACGTCTTTAAATCTGCCTGAATCAGGGTTTTTCGTCCACTAATCCAGTGATGGAAATTAGGGGGTTTTTGTCCTCCAATCTCTTGCCATGAGGGGTTTTGTCCTTAGGCTATTTGAACCGAAGTCCAATGCTCCAACAAGGAGTAGAAATCAGAAATAAAATTGTTCATCAGTGCATGCCTCCTTCTCCTTGCTTGGTCTCTCTTAAATAAAGTTTTCCTCCAAAAGACATAACTCTTCTCCATGACCCTCGAGAGGAATTATTTAAAATAATTTTAATTACAAGAGACTTTTATTTAATATTCTAACTTTATTATAATTTCATAATATTACTTAAGTGACCCTTTTTATTATGGCTCTTTTAATTAATTATTATTATTTTTAATCCCATTTCAAAAAAAGGGGACATTACAATCTGCCCTTCCCAAGAGTGCTTGTCCTCAAGCAATCACAAACTAGGATGGTCCAGAATTTCTTCACTTGACTGAGTCTTTCTTGAAGATATCAGGATCCCAAATCGATCTTGGAAATTTGTAATTCCCAATCCTTGATCCAAAACTAAGACCTATATGCTCAATTTCAGGAACTTGAAAATAATTTGGCATCATAACATGTTGATCATCCTGAACATTCATCTCTTCTAACTTTTTATACAATTTGGCAGTTGCATCTTCAATCTTCACACTATTTGATGTTGGAGAAGGCAATCTGTTGACTTCAAAAACAATGCTGTTTATAGTGGATGTACCTATTATTCCAAGACTAACACTTGCAATCTGATTTGTTGATTTTGGCTTCCATTCCTTGTTAGGTACAACTGCTTTGTGAGGACCAACAAATTGCTGAGATCTAGCATTATAGTGATTAACCATGGGAGAAGACCTGCCCATAGCAGATGTTGGTATAGAATTGGATGCCGGGGGTTGCCTTTTTGATAAACGATTATCCCCATCCACTGTTTGAGACATATTGACAAGCCGATTGTGAGAAAAGGGATGTACGGTTGTAGAGGGAGCGCATTGCAGTTGAGTTTAAACTTTTTGTGTAATATTTGACTTCAAAACATCAGCCATAATGCTATTTCTAGTAGTAGTACTCCAACTTCCTACCGAAGCTTGAACTTGTTCAGTGCATACACTTGATGAGTTCCCATTGGGTATAACATGAGCCCAAGTCATGGTCATTGATAAAGAACTTGTGCCAGGAATATTTGTCTTAGACTGTGCATTTTGTGATATTCACGCCAAATATGCAGATTATAAAAATCTTTCAACCAAAATCCAAAAGGCCATGTCTTTCACAAATTTCATGTTATAATAGTTTGCATGATTAGGATAAATATGAAATCCTTATGATTCAAAAATTTCTGCTAATAATTAATTATGTAAATCAGATTTAATACTCAGAAAATAGTTTAGAATGACCAAATTATATCTTTCCAGTGGCTGGTAAAACAGCCCCTTTTTGCAGCTATTTATATTCAATGTAATGCCTTTGAAATGTCTCCAAATCTGCCTGAATCTCCTGCCATGAGGGGTTTTGCCCTTAGGTCATTTGAACTGAAGTCCAATGCTCCAACAAGGAGTAGAAATCAGAAATAAAATTGTTCATCATTGCCTCCTCCTTGTTTGGTCTCTCTTAAATAAAGTTTTCCTCCAAAAGACAACTTTTCTCCATGACCCTTGAGAGGAATTATTTAAAATAATCTTTAATAATAAGAGACTTTTATTTAATATTTTAACTTTATTATAATTTCCTAATATTACTTAAGTGACCCTTTTTATTATGACTCTTTTTTTTGATGAATAAGTGCAACCAGTGGGGGTAACCCCTTTATACTATAGAGAAATTTTAAAAAATATATAGTCATAATCAAGAACATGATTTTTCTGACGCAATTTTTTCCTCAAGACCTGTCCATCTGCCTCCCTCGGAGTCAAAAATAAATGTTTTTGTCTGGGCAACACCGAAGTTCGCAAGTAGATCAACAGTCCCATTTGCTTCTCTATAGACATGATTTATTGTGAAGTCTTTTATCATATCAAGTGAGTCTCGAATGGCCACAAGCGTGGGTTGAAGTTCCCAACTAGATATGAAATTCTTCTTAATAGCTTCTACGCAAACCTGCGAATCCCCTTCGATGTCTGTGTTGTAAGCCCTGCTAGATACAAACTGTCAGACCGACATTCAATGCTTCAAATTCTACCTTGTTGTTCGTTGCCCATGGAAGATTCATTGAGAGTGCCCAAACCAAAAGACCTTGGTCATCTCTAACCAAACAACCTGCACCTGAGATGCCAGGGTTGCCCTTCGAGGCGCCATCAAAATTGAGTTTTAATCGTCCTTTGGGAGGAGCAATCCACTTAGCATTCGCCCTCTTTGCTTCTTAGAATCCACAGGTAGGAATCCCGAGGTAACTTAGAGTAGTGGTAGATTTTTCATGATCGCATTGTCCCAACAAGAGAATGGAAGTGCCAGTCTTCTCTTTGCTGTCGCTCTCATGCATTCACATATACCTCTTTCTATTCCTTCAATTACTTTTTCTCTAGGGAGCGCCTTGTCTTGGAAAATTTTGCAGTTGTGCTCCTTCCATATATGCTAGATTACCATGGATGGGCCAATCGCCCAAATGCTATCCCAAAGGGAAGAATGCCTAGGAGAGGGCCATGATTCGAACTGGTTTTTAGCTCCCAAGGCCTTGGGCTGTGCCAAGCCACCAAGTTTTGGAGCCAGTCCCAACAACTGCTTGTAAACGGGCGATTTAGCAGAATGTGATTTGTCGTTTCAGAATGTGATTTACAAAGCGTGCATCTGGAAAGCCCTTGTATACCGATTGACTAGAGTCTGTCATTTGTGAGACATCTCCCGTGGATGGCCGTCCAGGCAAAAGCGCCAACCTTCATCAATATGCCCTTTCCCCAACAAAGTTTGTTCGGCCAACTTTCTTTACTTCAGCGGCATTGTACCAAATACACCATCTTTGCTATGTACATTCTTGTGCTCGCTGCGCACCACACAATTCAATCATTGGCTCTATTCAGACAAGTTGTAGGATTCCTGACAAGTTCCACGAGTATCACTTTAGTCTCTTCATTGATTTGTAGCTATTCGAGCCTACTTCTGAAAAGGTCCATATTTCCTTTAAACTTTAGATAATCCACTACTTTGGATCCAAATTCTTCCTTGATCGCAACAACCCAAGGTGCAAGGATTGACTCATCCAAAAGTGGTGTCATTCTGCCCCAAGAGTCCACCCAAAAATCTGCTTGTGTCATTCCGCCCCAGGAGTCCACCCAAAAATCTGCTTGCTTTCCGTCATTAATCTGCCAAGTAAGGTGGTTTGTAATTAGCTTTCGACATTCCATCATGAACCGCCAAATGTGAGATCCCATCGGGGGATTGGCCACGGTGAATATTCTACCTGGATCGGGAGAATCCAAGTACTTATTCTATAAGATTCTACACCAAAGTTTGTCTGGTGTTTCATACGTTTTCTAGACAAGTTTGGCCCCAAGGGCCAAGTTTTGGAACTTGATATTTTGGATGCCTGTGCCTCCATCCTCTTTGGGTTCTCTGACTTTATCCCAATGGATTAGTGGAATGCGCCTTTGTTTGTTTGATCCTTCCCACAATTATTTTTTTAGTATGTTGTTGAAGGACTCCGCTGCTTTTGATGTTAGCTGATTACATGCCATCATATGGATCAGTATTGCTGTTAATACTGCTTTTATCATGGTAATTCTGCCTGCCAGTGTAAGCCATTTTCCTTTCTACGTTGAGGCTCGGTTGCGGCACTTTTCGATTACTTCATTCCATAGGCTAGATCTTATGATACCATTAAAGATGGGCACTCCTAGATATTTGCACGGCGTGGAGTCCACATTCATCTCCAGGATCATTGCAATCCTTCTCTGGACCGATTTCTTTGTAAAGAAAAAGAAAACTTTGGACTTGGTCTTGTTAATTGTTTGGCTAGAAAGTTCTACATACCTTCCTAGTAGCTGTTTGATGATGAAAGCTTCTCGTTCACAAGCTTCGCCATACAATACTATGTCGTCTGCGAATTGAAGGTGAGTTACTGGGTCGATGTTATTGGCCACTAATATTCCTCTCCAATTGCCTTCCAACCTTTGAACCTCAATCATCCTGCTAAGGGAGAGATGGGGTCTCCTTGACGAAGACCATTCAAACTCTCAAAGAACCTGCAAGAAGAACCATTGACAATTATTGAGAAGTGGACCGTGGAAATGCATTGGTAAATCATTTTTAGCCAGTCGTCGCCAAACCCAAATTTCTTCAATATTTTCATAAGAAATCGCCATTTTACTCTGTCATAGGCCTTGCTAATATCTAATTTTATCATCATACTTTGTTGTCTCCCATAGTTGATCTAGTGAAGGGCTTCATTTGCCACAATGATGCTATTAGTAACTTCCCTTCCTGGAGTGAACCCACCTTGGGTGTGTGAGATGATTGACTCCACCACCAATTTCAGCCTTCTGGCCAATGCCTTGGAAATGATTTTGTATTGTGTTGCAAAGAGAAACTGGCCTAAAATCATCGAAGGTTTTGAAATCCTCCTTTTTAGGAATGAGTGCTAAAACAATATTATTCAGATCCTTCACAAATTTCTTCTTTTTCCTCAAATCTTCGGCAATTTCCACTATATCTCCTCCTAGAAAGTGCCAACATTTCTGATATAACAAGGCGGGGAAACCGTCTGGTCCTGGTGCCTTGTTGGGATGCATCTCAAAGACCGCTGATTTCAATTCTTCCTCTGTAAAAGCTTTCGTTAGAGCTTTATTTTGCTCCAGGGTAATTATGTTCGGAATGCAATCTAGAACTTTGCTCATATCCAATGAGTTAGCGGTATCCTTAGGACCAAGGAGGTTCTGGAAAAACTCGATGGTTGCGTGCTGAATGCTATCCGAGTCTGAATGAATCTGTCCTTCCAAATCTTGGATAGAAGTAATTCTATTTCACATCTTCCTTACCTTGGTTGAGTTATGGAAGAAGCGTGTGTTCAGATCTCCTTCCTCAAGCCATACTTCCCGTGACTTTGCTCTCTGGTATTCTTCTTCTTTGGCCAAGATTTCCAAATGTTGAGCAAGGAGGGCTTTTTCCTTTTTGAAATCTGCTTGCCCCATTCCACTGCGGATAACTAGTTTGTTTAGATCTTTGAGTTCTTTTTCAATTCTTGCTTTATCTTCAAAGATGTTCCCAAATGAGGATTTACTCCAAGCAATCAAATTGGATTTTATGTATTGAAGTTTACACATTAATCTATAGCTATTTGTCCCCACACGCCTTGGGGCTCTTTTCCACTAGACTTCTAGCAGCGGCAAAAGTTC
The DNA here is from genome assembly GCA_027924645.1 of Cunninghamia lanceolata. Lineage (NCBI taxonomy): Eukaryota > Viridiplantae > Streptophyta > Pinopsida > Cupressales > Cupressaceae > Cunninghamia > Cunninghamia lanceolata. The sequence continues at coordinate 10,539,458 of BSBN01000082.1, read as the reverse complement.
TGCATTGCAGAACCACATTCTTTCGAATTTGAATAGACTATTCTTTGGTTTTGAGACCGATAAGATATTTAGTTCTATCAGGAAATGATCTGATCCTGATATAGGGAGAATGCAAGCAGAAAGATCAAAAGGTGAATTTATCCAAGAGTCATTAAAGAAAAACCTATCGAGTTTTTTTGAAATGTTTGTGAACCGTAAGCGGCGATTGGTCCATATATGGGTGCCATTTTTGATTTGAACTTCATTCAATCCTGTTGGTTCCACGAATTGCCGAAAATCTTTCATAGCTTGCGATTCCACTTGCGATTCCACTTGCAATCCCTCACTTTTTTCTTCAAGTCTTGGGATGGCGTTAAAATTGCCTCCTAAAATCACTTTCTCCTCACGCCATTGTTCTAATATAGATTGCAGATTCCCCCAAAGATACAATTTCTCTTGATTTTTAGTTGGTCCATACACATTCATAAGAAAGAAAGATAATGATGTGTTATGACAACTTACTTTTAACAACATTGAATTTTTATCTCCCGCTTGCAAGTTTATATCCACCTCATTGCGCTTCCAAATCACACCCAAACCACCAGGCGAACCCTGAGCATTCGAAAAAAGGGAGCCCCATCTGAGGTCATTTGGGGCAAACAGTGGATGAGTCACTCCCTCAATTTCGGTTTCTTGTAGGATAATAATGTCTGCCAGACCTATCTATATTGGATGCTTGACTAAGTGTCGCTTGTTAGGGGCATTTATGCCCCTAACATTCCATGAGGCGATCTTCATTGGTTCCTAAGGGAGGGTTTTCCTCCCTTAGTACTATTTAAGAAGTCCATAACATTGGTGAGGCCTTTCTCATTCGCCTTCTCCTCCCTGATTTGTTTGAATGTTTTACGCCCTCTCTTCTTATCTAGCCGGATATTGCATTTTAACAAATTGGAGGCAGATTGAGATAAGCTTCTTGGGTCCAAAATTCCAAATTCTTCAAATTCTGCTTCATCTTCAGAGTCTGGGTCTAAAGATTCCTCATATTCCATTTCGGAATTCTGCTCCTTCTGCGTTTTCATCATTTGAATAGAAGATATGTTGGCAGTGGTACTAGCTGGAGTATTCTCCCCTATCACCTCTTGATCAACTTTTGTCTTTTCCTCATCATCCAGTTCATTTAGATCTTTCGGCTGTTGATCTTCTTCACCTAGCCTCTGTGGTGGGGGCACCAATGTAGCCGCATCCACCAACTTATCCGGGCTCTGGTTTTTCTGGGAATCAACATTCTTCCAGCCCTTCCAATGACACTCCTCTGTGGAATGGTTCCTTCTACTGCACCGTGAGCAAAAGAACTTTTTTTCTTCAATTTCAACCGTTTGCTCCCATTCCCCCTCACTGGTTCTAAGGATACTGGCAGCTGGGATTGGCGAAATTGCTGCAACGCACATCCTGGGGTAGAGATATGAATTGTTTTCCAAGATTCCTCCATCAATTGCTAAAAGTAAACTCAAGGAATTCTCGATCTTCCCCAGGCATTCTTCGGACCAAAACTCCAATGGGAGATTGTACAACTTGATCCATATTGGTTCACTATAAGGATTAAAAGAGTGAGGGTTAAATCGGGGTGTCCATTTCTGGATGTGGAGAGGGTGTTCATCAATTTTCCATAAACCTTTGCCCAACACTTCTTCCCTTGCTTCCATGGATTGAAACATTGCCGTGAAGAAACCATTGGGCAGAAATTTAACCACATGCTGTGTTTGCCAATTCGCAGCAATCCACACTAATATCTGTCTTCTACTGATTTTTGGGCCAATTAATTGGCAAATAATGGCTGATTTTTCAAGTAATCTGCTTTCTTCTTCCACCTCCTTTGAAATGTCGATATTTGGGACAAATTTATTTTCTACGCCATCCTTGCAAGCTCCTTCATTTTGTTCGCTTCTAGGGTTTCCACTCGGATTGGATCTTCGCTTATTGCTCTGCTCTTCCATTCGGTCATTCATTATTACAACATTCCCTATGTTTGAGTGCCAATTAATTTTTCTACTAGATAACTGTTTTATTATAACTCTTTTAATTACTTATTATTATTTTAAATCCCATTTCAAAAAAAAGGGGACATTACATGTGGACTAAAGATAATTGAAGATACATATATGAAAATGCCTCACGGAATAAGGTGGCCCATAACTCTAGTAGCCATGGTGTAAGCTAGAGGTTTTTTTTAACCCTAGAAATTGTTAATTGTACCACAATTACATAACAAGTAAATTAGAGAAAAAATTTAATGTCCCTTTTTGGGATATACCTGATTTCTTGGCCTGCAAACAATAATAATCACTAGAAATGATATTAGAAGTATTAAAGATCAAGAAATTATGATAATATTCAGATCATAACATCATTAGTATTCAGATCAATACATCATAGCATCATTTAGATCCAAATCGATACATCATAGCATCATTAATATTCAAATTAGCACATCATAGAGCAACCCTCACAGCCAATCACATTGTGAATTTCTTGGAATTACTTGCAAATGGCAACATCAAGGCTGGTCGTCCTTGATTTGCCGAGAGCAGGGAAGGTGGGCCATCCTTCCCACTCTTAGTCCACCTTGGAGGCTGGCTGTCCTTCCAACTCTTGTCAGACCCGGAGCAGAAAGGCTGGCCGTCCTTCCAACTCCGGTCCCTAACTTGATAAGAGCAGAGAGGGGGGCCATCGTCTCATCTCTTGTGAACCGGAAGGGGTGCCATCCTTCCTATTTGCAAGATTCTTCCTTAAATTCAGAATTGATTGCTCAGGGAATTTGCTAGAAGATTGTTGATTGAGTACCTCTTGATGGATGGACAAGATTATTCTTTAATGGCTGCAATAAATCATTTTCTGCTTTATATGTTTGTTGTTATCTGCTGTAGATTTTTTTTATATATCTTTTTTATTTATTTCTACTTCATTGATATATTTCCTTCCTTCCTTGTTGATCTATGCTAGGACATGACTAGGTTGATTTATGATTTTATAAAATATCTACTTTGCTGATCACTGCTTATCTCTGAATTGAATGCCTTTATGCTTGCTGATGCTTAAATTCTCCTTCACTGATCTTTTCTTGAAATCAGTAATAAATTAATAATATTCCTTCACTCTTCATCTATTTCTCCTTTAATGATCTCTCTTATATATTTCTTTATTTTCAATGGCCATATCCATTCGTATGCCTTTTGACTCTTCTTAAATAATCTTAATCTTTGTTTAATCTTAGTCTTTGAATATTAATTATCTTCTCTCTTTGCTGATATATTTACTTGTAATATGTCTTCCTGACTGATATCTTTTTCATTCCTTTATTGATTCCCTTTCTCATGGAATGACTACTCCTTATATCATTTATTTAAAGAGTCACAACCTTTCATAAGGTGGCTGCCTTTATAGAAGGGTCACATCTCTTAATATACATATGCTGTAATATTTACTTGGAATATTTCATATTCCTTCTTTTCCAATGATTTGAATGAGGATATAATGTTTTTGCTTGAATACACCATCCTCATCGAATGATCCCCTTTTTATACCTTATGGTCAAAGGAGACACAACCCTTTATCAAGCTGCCCCTTTGGAGGAGCATCCGGGCGGACTGGCAATCAACGTTAACCAAAAACAATTTGTAGGGTTTAATTTACATTTTTGGTGTGTCTCAGTTTTGGTTAGCTTTTGTTGGCATCTCTCAACCTTGGGGTACATGTGGAGTGATCAGATCTGATAGGATCAAGTTTTCGCCATACTTTGGTTTAGGCACACAACGGGCAGTTTTCACTGAAACAATTGGTTAGAAAAATTAGCGAGGTTTCACATCGAATCCTCTTGCAGGAAGATTGTTGACTCAACCCTGGGTTTGATGACGAAGGTTTTGTGGTCATATGCCTTATGGTTTTGGAGAATTAATCGTTTCGCGACTTGTGCTGGTAGATTGGCAAAAGTTTAATATCTTGAGCTCCATGAGTTTTGGTGCAGAATGACTTGGCAGAAAGCTTCGGAATGTTGAGTTACACATCTCTACAAGTTTTTGTAAGCTTCTGAGCTCTTGGGAAAAAGTTATAGCTAAAGTCAGTTTTCAGCTCGAGCACCCAATTCCGCTATCCTGTCGTAGTCACAGAATGGATTGGTTGAGCAGCTTCTTGAAGGTTTCATCTTCCATGCATGAGTCTAACCACCTAACAAGTTAAAATATGGATCATTTCTTTTGCTCAATTGTACAGAGAATGGTAACAAGGAGCCACTTAATTAAGTAAAAGATTTGCACTGTATTGAGCACCAGGAACTGCAGTGAAGATTGCAACATAGCAGGTGATTCTTACAACAACTCTGGCTTTTATATTCATGGAGGTTATCATTGTTGCTTCTGTTTCTCATGCCAACGTGGAAGGATATATTTCATCACAATCTATGAAGGAAATTATTGAAATCAACCCATATTTACATGGCTGGAGGGGTTGTTGATTGTCGGTTTTGGCACAGAAACCTTGATATTTAGTGTTGATTTCATGAACTGGTAAACAAAGAATGCCACCGTGGAGTTAGGCAGAGTATTAACCTTTGCCACAGATTAAGATTTCATGCCATTTGTTGGCGACAAAGGTTGGAATGAGGCCGCAGGCCTAAGGAGAGTGGGAGTCTTTGACTCAGAATTAAAAATCAAACTTCAAATTCATTTTTTCTGACCTGTACGTCCCTTCGACTTCTTGGATAGGGATTGTGAAAAGATTTTTGCATATCTATAAAAACAAAGACAAAATCGCAAAGGACGTTGGCCTTTGGAGAAGTAGACTACTGATTGTTGTAGAGAGAAGGCACAAAAGAATGTGTAGTGTGAGGTAGGTCCGACCCAGAAACAAAAACAAAGAGCAGGTCAAATTGGAGACGTTGCAAGAAGTGGTTCGGTCAAAGCAAAAAAGGATAGAGAGTGTATAGAGCACACCCAAGTCAGAACGAGAGAGAGAGAGAGCGTTGGAGTCAGAGAAAGAGGCGTAAGCCTGAATAAGAGGTTCACTGCCAAAAGAACAGATAATAAGTGGAAAGAGAGGCACTTGAATGGAAAGGCAACACCTTCATTGAAGGCAAGGAAATATATGCAACAGAGAAATAAGGGGGAGGTAACTGCATGTTTTGAAGTGATCCTCAAATAAGTAGAGAGAGGTTGTATGCAGGTTGAGGAAGAAAATACCGAGGTGCAGAGTAGGAGGCCAGAGAGGAGTGAATGACGGAAGGCAAAGCAAACCATAGAGGCTGTGTAAGCAGATTGTCCTGTGTGGAGAGAGAGGTCATTGTAGGACAAAATTATGTATTTTGTAATTTGCATATGGTATTTTATTTCCTGAATTGAATAAAGTTGAAATCAAATTCTTGTTGCAATCTTTATTTGAATCTGAGTTTCAGATTGCAGGTAGAGACTATCTACCTGTGCATGTGTTTGTGAATTGAGTTGTGTTTTTGCAAGAGGGGTTTCCCTTTTGCACCACTTCAGCTGGGTAATTATAATATTTATTTACTGCTAATCACCATTCAAGCTGTACTTTCACGTGGGGGCATGACAAAAAAATCCCAACACCACAGAAATGACTGCAAATTCTGAGCATTCAATGTTATTCCATATCAAATACACAAAAAAAATTCCAGATGAGAAAAGTAGAAAGGGATTTCACATCGGCTAAAGAATCTAAAGAAAAATTACACAGCCCCCAAAACTTTTAATATTTATAGTAGTTTTGTAAAGTATATGTGGTATTTTGAACTTATATATATGATTTTTATATTTTTTTGTACGGATGTACCCAAGCCCCCCCCGAAATTTGTTGTACGGACAGATTGTATCCACGTACCTGTACTTGTCTCCGATTCCGATTCAGTAACTTAGATGAAGATTTTTTGGCAAACGCGACAGGAGTTGAATGCTTGACCAGTATGCCAATGGTAGCAGCAGCAGGAGTCAAACTGTTGATCTCTGTATCTGGAGTGGCCATAATTATTATTTCTGCAAGTACCAAGTAATATCTCAAGATTCAAAAAAGGAGTTGGCATTTATGACATCTGATATATTCCGTGCTATGCTTGGCTTGCTTGCATTTAAAATGTAACTAACACAAACATCCACTGAATTCCTATATAAATTCTAAATGATCAACAGAATTTTAGGCACCTTCCGTACATGCATTTTTAATAGTGCAAATGCAGGGCTCACAAGACAAACACCAGAAAAATAACAGGGGTGGTCAAAGTGAGATATAGGGAAATAGTTACAAATTTACAAGATTGGATTTGGTTAGACACTTTAGGAATTCCTTGATTATATTTGCTTGCAATCTCTGCATTGTAGTCAATCCGAAAAGATAGGGAAGATGAATCTGCACCCATAGTGATTCTCTGTTTGGTAGATTTTTCACTAGGTAGGCCACGTCCAGTTCCTTGAGAGTTTGTCATAGGCCCAGTAGCCAAGATATCAGAACCCAAGGACGGGCCGAATTCATCATTGGCTATGGAGCTCATTGGGGTTGTTGCTTTCTGCTGTGAATAAAACCATAAGTTCTCAAAGTCTGGGGACGAAGCCCCCATTGTGCTCTTCCTACCAAGATTAGCAGCAGCAGTGGAAGGAATACTAGCTGAATTTGGAGCTGTTATTAATGAAATGCCTTGAATTGAAGAACCCCCTTGCAAATTGAAATGTTGTACTGTCACATTGGCTGCTTTGTCATCCATTGTTATTATTTATAGAAATGGATAGTGACTCTCCCAATAAATTGGCATCACCCAAATGCCTTGGTTGTAAAAAAAGTGATGGATTGTTATTATTTATAGATATGGATGACAACTGTACTAGTAACCCTGTAATGGGAAGCAACGACATATATTGTTTGTGAAATGGGTACGGATATATGAGATCACATTATTTTAGTTATGATAAGGAGCTGATAATAAAACACGCGCTACAAATCTTTATGAGCTTACGAAGCAACAGATATTGTAAGAGGAGGAGAGGGGTTGTATAGGGAAGGGATTGGACAGGAAATAATATAACACACCAAATATTTAATGTTACACATTATAAAGGTAAGTAGGCAAACGAGCAGTGGCAAAGAGGTTGAGAGGAACTTTCCAGTGAATTGAGACTTCATATTTCTTAGACATGTTCAAATCTTCGGGTTGTTGGCAGAGGGAAGCGATGAGTGAAATGCATGAACAAAGCTTGCAAGTGCAAAGTGAACCATATGATGAAGCCCCAAATTATAGCTCGGGCACATTCTTCACCCTACACTGAAGGGTATTATTTGAAAGTCTCTTACATGGAGATTAATGGGAGTGTCCACAAAGTGATTCAGATTAAATTCCAATGGCTTCTTCCATGCATTTGGATCTCTTGCTATGGCTCACACATTCACCATGACAAATTGGGGAGGAATGAAACACCCCATTATTACCCCTGAAGAATTTGGAGATGTGCGAGGAAGTGTAAGTGGCCTTGGAAGATGCAGTCGAAGAGTTTCCGTCACAAAATACTACCATTGCCATATATGTTTCATTCATTTTCTTTTCCGTTCCAAATGATTAGGTAACTATTAAAAAATGCGTCAAGTGGGTTGTGGTTAAGTGGTTGGGCCTCTTGGTTCTCATGATGGAGACCAAGGTTCCAAATCCCCCAAGGACACCTTAGCGCGTAGCGCTTGTTTCACAAAGTTGGTTCACAACACCATGTTGTTTGCGGCAGCTCTAGCTGCATTAGTTTCAAAGATTCATGTACAAGGGTTTGGGCCCTTTCAAAAACCCATCGGTTCAGAGCTTCGACAAAAAGCAATTACCCATAAATCAAAACTATTAAAAAATACATGCCAAGTATTTTTGATAGTCCAAAAAAATTTGATTTTTGGACAACGAAAATGACGACGAAAATTTGGCAATTACCAAGAAAGTTCACATAATAACGACCTATCGGCCAAACCAGAAAAAGGTTCCAAAGTAGTAGCCTAAACTTCAACTTCCAAAAAGATGGTAAAGATAAGGATAACTTATTAGGTGCTCTCTTCTACTCATACCAAGAAAGTTCACATAATAACGACCTATCGGCCAAACCAGAAAAAGGTTCTAAAGTAGTAGCCTAAACTTCAACTTCCAAAAAGATAGTAAAGATAAGGATAACTTATTAGGTGCTCTCTTCTACTCATCATTTTCTTTATTTTCCCTAAAATGTGTCATCATACTATTTAAATGAGTACTATATGCATCACTTTATTTTAGACCGCACTTAATTCACTCAGTCCCCTTGCACATACAGTCTGCTTTTACCTATGGTTGAAATTAAGCTGTGGCTGATATTAATATGTTTAACCTTGGACTGAATGTAGCTCAGCACACAATCTATGATATTGAAGATCGCAATTGTAAGTTTGTTTTTTAATCTTACGATTACATGTGCTTTGGTTTATACAACTGACAGTACAATTGCTTCAATGGAAGAATAAATTATTAATATTAAATTGACATTCAAAGTAGACTTGACATTCCTAGGTTTTGAAGTTGCTTCTGACTTGAACAATATTGCCTGAATGCAGGGAAAGAATTTTGGAGTACAGGCATGAGAGTCAGATGCTTGATCAATGTGGCCGGCTGTATGACATTTCAGCACTGAATGAGGACTTTGAGCATGATGCTGCTCGCATATTGCAGGTTTTGCACACTTATCTGAGAGGCTTTACATTCTTTCACTAAAATTTTCTAGGTGTCATTAATCTGTACGTGAGAAGTGCACTGTTTGTATAGTGCAGCTGGAATAGTTTTTCAGGAGGGCTGAATGAGAATTTATACATTAATATTTGACAAAATTCATCTATGCAAAATGTAAACACCCAAAGTCTCAGCAGAATACTGATCTGGATGACCATAGTTGGCCAAAATTGGATGCTATGTGAAAAGCTATGTTCCACCAAGTTTCTGGGATGGCTGGGACGGGAGGTCTTTTTTTTAGGGGATGGCAGGGGACAACAATTAAAAAAATAGGGAAAATTTAAAAATATAGAAAAATTCAAATATTCATATGATATGGCATTCACTCTATTCATTATATAACCATACTATGAAACATTAGAGCTGAATTGAGAATTCACATGAGTTGACATAGAAATAAACAACATTTCAATGTCTAATCATTTGAATTTTCATTATAAACGTGCACATACAACAAAATGAAAGGCCGAAAGTCTACAACTACAAATGACAAAATGTAGACAACTAAATCTGCTGCTGCTATGCCTTTGCCTCATCTTCACCTAAATCAAAATTAGAGTCTGAATTTGATTCACTGCGAATATGAGGGACTGCCTCATCCAATGGAATCCCAGCCAATCCCCTTGTGCCTCTTCCTCATCAATTTGTGTGGCATCTTTAGGATCAGCATCCCATGTGCAGTTGGAGTTTGATCCCAAAGTCGAAGGCATTATGCATAGTGACCAACTTTTCTGCTCATTGAGAGGTAAGCCTACTCCTCTTGATTGACTAAATGAAGTTGCATATGGACCAATTCCTCTTTGCAATAGAGGAACCAACAACCCGTGAAAGGAGGCAAGTGGCAAGCATCTTCAACTCTATTGCATCCTCGCCATGCCATGTCCATCATCCAATAGGGTTGGTTTGAGTTAATGTATAGCCCTATTTAACCTTGCTTCTAGTTTTTAAATGTTGGACTCCAAAGATTGACAAAGGCAAACCATTGCATATCATTGCTATACATCTTTTGAATGCAATGTTGCATGGACACGGATACGGTATCTGATACGGGCACGGTATCCTATACGGATACGGCTAATTTTGAGGACCCCCAATATGGCTGGATACAGCGATATATATATATATATATTAAATTTTTTTTATTATATAATATATTATATTAAAATATAATTTATTATTTTATGATAGCATATAATATATATAATATGTTTTTGATTAATATGTTATTTGTTTAATATAATATGTTTTTGATTAATATATATAACATATAATATGTTATTATAAAATAATAAATTATATATAAAATATACTATTATATATATATATTTTGAAAATATTAAGTTTAAATATTATAAATATTATATATATATATATATATTATATTATAAGAATGAATAAATATTAAAAGTATTAAATTTAATTATTAATTATAATGCATATTATAAATATATTTTAATTTAAATACACATTATAATTATTAATAAAATATTAAAGTTTTAAAAAAATTTACAAAGTTTAACATAGTAAATTTGAATACTGCGTGATTTTTTTACAAACCCGAATCCTAGCGAATCCGGCACTCTTGGAGATCAAAAAAATTAGGATACGGCCACGTATGGTATTTGGGTCATATCCGCGCCATACTGTACCCGAATCCGTACCTGGTTCGGTGGTATGTGTACCTATGGAGGGTTGGGGGCGTATCTGGCAACCCTGTTTGAAGGGCCTTCATGAGCCCTTTTTTCGCCTCTTCATCATCAAAAGGAGACACTCTCCTAGGCTTTAGTGCATACCATTTGGGATTTAGAATATTGGCTGTCCTATGAAGCGAGGTTTTCATAATGTTCCACTGCCACATCACAATGGGCCTAATATGCTTCTCATATAATCCCAAATCAGGATCTCAGCTATGAATTGCTTGCTTCATTTGCCCAAGTAGGCTGTTAAATCTCCTGTAAATCTCTTCAAAACTAGTAGAGTTTGTATCAACATATCTAATGACTTGCACAATAGATGAGATGAAGGAGCAAACCTATCTGCAAAGAAAAATTTCGAAAAAGAATAAGATTCAATTGACAAAGAGTGAATGCTGTTATAAAAATTGGAAATAATTTACAAGTTACAATATTAATAATTAATAATTTATAATAAAATTAGAAATTTCTTACCTTACCGTGGACCACCAATTACCATCAAGGATCTTTTGCTTCACACTTTTTTCTCTAGCTGTGTTCGCCTTTGGTTATCTACCACACTCTAATATCACTTAAGTGGCCCCTTTTATGACATCATGACCCTCTTACCTTACCGTGGACCACCAATTACCATCAAGGATCTTTTGTTTCACACTTTTTTCTCTAGCTGTGTTCGCCTTTGGTTATCTACCACACTCTATATCACTTAAGTGGCCCCTTTTATGACATCATGACCCTCTTAAGTTATTATTATAAATCCATTTTTCCTAGTGCAAAATTCCCAAGGCCCATGGGAAATGAATGATGGGTGTTTTGGGTTTCAACTTGGCTTCATTTCAAAAAGGGGACATTACTGTAACTTTAGATAGTATGTTAATAGTGGAGCCAACTAATATGCTAGGTGATGGTTAACCACAAAGCGTGGTGTTGAATGACTCAAAAAGAGAAGCCAAGTGTAATGAGTGGGGAGTTGACAAAAAACAAGGCGATTGATACAATAAAAGAACCATTGTCACAATTTGCATCAAGAGTGATTGCAATGAGAATAGTTTGTCCCAAATGATATTTATTTGTGATGATTAGAGTGGTATATGCAATGGTGAGGGTCAACGAGGGAACATATTAGAACTTCCCTACATTTCTTGCAGAAGAAACATGTAAAAACATTGATTAGATGCACGAGTTGGGAGAAGTGTTTGCATATAGTTTAATGCTAATTTTGGCAATGCTAGTAAAGTATGGAGTGGGGGCGAACCTTGAGTGGATCACAAAAGTTGATTGTAGAATAGACCAAATTGTGGCGTTGCGAGGGCAACAAGTGGAAGCATCGACCAATGTGTTCATGGATGAAAACCAAGTGATGACAAATTTTGTGTAGATTCAGTAAAGATTTTGGATGCCCAAATTGTGACAACGGTGATTTTGAGCGCCATGAAATCAACAAGGAGGTGATTGGGCTACAATCATACGACGAAGGCCTTGGACGAGGAAGTTCAAAAGTTACTTAAGGAGTTAAAAGCAAAAGATGAGCAACTAGTGGCATTTAAGATTGAGGTGACAACAATATTGGCAATGGTCAATGAGAAACAATTGGAAGTAGCGAACATGGTGGCATTAGAAGTAGAGCCAAATGTATTGAAGAAATACATCAATATACTTATCACTACTCCTCTACAAGACAATCAAGATACATGGATTGTTGAAGTGATGGCAAAGATGAATGAGGTCGATAGTAAAACTGAAGCCTTTGAAGAGGATTTGTGACGAGGCATTAGAGTTGGCAATGAACCTGGAATTACCAACTAAAGTGATCAATGCCAGAATAGCAAAGAGAAGGTTGAGATAGAGAAGGAAATTGTGGAGGCAATAACAATAGGAGACAATCGAATCACTATGACTTGGCAAGTAAGACAAAAGGAAAGATTGATTCAATGAAAGATCATTGAGCTTGAAGTGGAAGCAAAAGATCTAGTGACGAGCTAACAACGATTTTCAATTTGGGGCAGATATAGAAGATTGCATACAGACATGAGAAGTTCTTCAAGAAAATACAAGGGAAGGAAGGTGACAACAATCAGCAGCGACTTGAATGTGACTGACACAATTATCAGAGAGCTATAGGCGGCACAAGAATAATATAAGGCTGTAATCAAGTTGTGGTTGGAGTTCAAGATAGGCATCATGGGGCTCAAGTTTCCAAAATTACTTGCCTAGCTAGATGGTTTATCCAAGGATGGACAAAATCCTTGGCCTGAGTGAAATGTTGGAACCAAATTGTCCTAAGGCATAACACATTGCCAACATCCTTGCTGCTAGAGTACAAAAAGGAACCAACAGATAAAGATCATGAATCAGTGATCAACATCAAATGGACAGCGACAAATAAGGGGGCTGAGGGATTGACAAAGGTTGTGAAAGGTGATGAGAAGTGGAAGACAGTTGGAATCCACTCAGCAACCATGTGTCAAGGATTGTGAATCTGCTACAATGTGGTAGATTCAGGGGGGCAGGTGTCGATGCAAGAGATGATGTGGTTATGTCAATGGCCGGACTCTAACTTGGTGAAGGCCTATAAATATATGGGCCATTAATAGAGACACCAAAAAGGACCATCATCAGGAAGTGGAAACCAGATGACTAAGATATAGTGAACTGTTAAGAAAGAACAGAGAAGAGTAGTGCTAGAGGCTAATTGAAGGGACATCACCAACTGGCAATTGGTTGTAGTATAATCTTCATATTCTAATTGAAAAGCCATTGTAACTTTGCATTTGGCAACATGTCCATGCTTTGTATACTATAATCACAATGATCTCTGCTTCATTTATTTGTCTGTGTGAGTGTATTTTGTGATCTGTTGTCTTGCTTTCTTTCATTATGTGGGATTTGGGGCCTCTATGCACTTTGGATGAGCTTCCACTGACGGACACTACCCTATGGTTGATGATAGGCCAGTGCATTGAGTGTCTGAATGCTGGCATATTAGTCTCAGTGTGGTGTCAAGAGAAAATAGCCCAACATCCTAGCCAATATAGAAAATGCTGTAGGAAGTGGCAATATAATTTAAAAAAGTAAAATAAAATATTTATGCTACAAATCAATATAATGATTTAAAATAATAAACTAAATTTGGAATCATTTCTTGCAGCTGGAAACAGTTAACTAGTATGTCTAGCCTACCGGAGATGTTTTCAGCATGCTGGAAACATTGGAAGCAGAAAACACTGTTTCCAATGGCATTTACTGGTCGTTCTGTCACTGGGCTGCTGGTCTAATACCCCTTTCCTTGCTTTGGTAAATTGGAACTGATGTAGTTTTTTGACTGAGATATGGGTTCTCTGTAGTTGTATGCCATTCAAATATTTGAAAAGAAATTTTCAGCTTCAAATTTGAGTAATCTGCAGAAAAATGTTTTCAACTTTTTTGATTTCTGAAACCTGTATGTATGTCAAAAAGTTGGAAATGTGCTGGGTCTTGATGAGCTTTAAAAGGATTATTTTCCAGTAAGCTGAGAGACATTTCTAGTGATTGTTGTTTTAGATTAGCATTTCCTTTTTTATATATCCGGTGGAACAGTATTTTTTTTGTTTGAATGTTTATTTTATGTTACATGACTGGGTTTACTGTTGTTTGCTGGTTTCTACATGATCTGTACGTGGAATTAGACTAGAATGATATATTGGTTATAGGTTGGCTCTTGTCATGTTTGCATTGTCAATAGTTTTTGTTTATGCTTCACCTTTCTCATGTACTGAAATGCAGTCTGTTTTAATAGGAACTTGGAGTAAATAGCACTGCTGTCGAAAGAGAGAAGGTGCTACTCCAGGAGCTGATGAATGTTGTGAATGGTATGCTGAGAAATGCTGAGCTTGCAGTTCGATCTTTTATGATTATACGGCCCAGGTTCATTCGTCCAGAGGCTTCACCTAGTACTCAGCCTGCAACAACTGCAGCAGGATCCACCAACTTTCCAAATTCAACAGCCATGCAGATGTCTACTTCTACTACATCTCTGATGGATTTTTATAGTGGGTTACCAAAAAAACCCTCTCCATTTTTACAGCAGACAGTTGCCAGGTTTGAGAGACAACTTGCAGAGTGCCAACAGTGGATTGAAGAGTTAGAGCGCTTGCTTCTTCCTGCAAATGATGAGACTGGGAGCTCAAGTTCAGATCTGACACTGTTGCAATCCTTGCCATCAGTAATATCTAATATACATGACTTCTTCATATATGTTGCTGCTGAGGTAATTTCGTAATTGGGATCTTGACATTGGATCTATTCGTTCTACCTTAACCCACTATAAATAACCATGTTTATTAGTGCTAAGATATTCACAAAAGATGCACCTCTATAGCAAATTTATCTTTGAAAATATATATCCCCAATATGTCTGCTAGCTTAAACTGCTCTTGAAGTGAAGCAATTTCGTTGTTGAATACTCTTGATAAAAATAGAGTCTCAATGCCAATTTAGAGTAGACATGGTTCCACCCAGTTTTGGGACAATTTCTCTATTGAAGTCAAAGAACCATACACCTCTGTTATAGTTAAAGATCTTTCTCCTACTATATTGCTTCTGAAATAAAATTGTTTCTAGAAAGATAATGGATAGGAAAAAATAGATGTATATGAGATTGTGATTTTTCAATTACTTTGTGTCTAAATACTGTATATTTATTTTATTAATTATGGGATATATTTGTAGCTCTTTGTGTCTAAATACTGTATATTTATTTTATTAATTATGCGATATATTTGTAGCCATCAATTGTTGAGTATGAATGAAAATACATGAACTCAGATTTTGAAGATATATTATTGTGACTAAAGGAATTAATTGTATGGCATTAATATCTATGATCACTCCTACTGACCTACTGTGATAAACTAGCCGGTTACTTGCTTGGTATGAGGCGGTCACTTTTGATTCTTCAGAGAGAAGCTTTGCTTTCATAGTACAAGAGGGTCCATTTTTAACATTGATTGCAAGTAATATTCAGCTTTGTCACAGAAGAGGATTGATTGGTTGACAACCGCATCAAGAGGTAAATATAAGAGGGCTTATCATTGGCACAGATATCTTCATCACTCTTAACATGCCGCATAATTGTTGTGGCTAGGATGAGTGTGACAAGTTGGTTGTGGATATGAATCAGTGAAGTAGATGCCAACAGAATGTCTGAAATGAACATTAAATGATGCCTATCACAATACATATGATGATGACCATACTCTAGATCCCCCCTCTCAACTGTATACATCTCTTCTGAGTAGCTTTCATCATCCTGCTAAAAATGTATTCCATATTTATTTCTATTTTTACATGTATATGCTCTTGCTTGTTGCTCGTGGCTATGCATCCATCAAGGTATAGGGAAAGAAGCTGGAGTTTCTGACCAAATGGAAAGGCTGATGATCAAGCCAATGAGGGCAATGGAGTTAAAGGTGAAAGACTAGGCAATTAGTGCTGGTTAATGTGTTAAAAGTAACTAGACAAACACTTTGCTATTGACTGTCCTTGAGAGATCTGAGGTTAAAGGATGGGCCATTTGTCAACCACAAAACTTATTCTGTATTATTCTATATCTCCCTGTGGATTCAGATTTCAGTATCTTACCATATTTTTAGATGTCATTCCTTGTTTACTTGGCAAAGCAACTGGTTATATTTCCACCTTTGGAATACTGAAGCACAAAAATTTGAACAAAGTATTTATGCATGGAGTAAGACACAGAATCTGTGAGAGCAGTGAAGCATTGATGATGGAAATTGTATGGGGATGGGAAAAACTTGCTGGTTTTACATTGTATGATTCAAAAAGCAACAATGTTATTTATTAACAGAATTCCATTATTTATAATTATAAGTTACCATATGCAGTTATATCTGCTTATAAGTATCCATGTGGTTGTTACTGCCAAATCCTATCTAACCTTATCCCTCTGGAGGATGAACTGTCAACAAGTTCCCTCCTCATTTGAGCAAGCTAAATTGAATTACATAAATGAGTTTAGAATCCACTGACCATCCACTTGGGACCCAGAGTTTTACCTCAAGGACACACACATTTGGATGCTATACTAAATGTGACTTAGACACAGGAGGAATTTCTCTACAATAGAGACCACCCCTTAGAACATATTATCACAGAATTCCCTCAAGTAGCAATGACTTGATGAAGAAATTGTATCTAAATGATAAAGTATCTTCTCTGTCATTTGGCAACTCAAATTCATTCACATCAATTGCATTAAAATCTGAGGATTTTTTTTTTCTTGAACAGAAAACATCTCATACATGAATGAAGTCTTTTCTTATCATGTAAGACTACTAACATGTAAAATCAGTGACTACACTGTAATGGCCTTTCCCCTATGCCTTTTGTCCTCCTATAGATGCCCTTGCCAAGAAATCCCACCTTAATCCATAAATAGGACTTATTAAAAAATCTAGGCGTTATATATTTAAATATATTTACCAAATTCGGGCAGATCTGTTCTAAATCTGGTAAGATCTGGATTTTTTTGGTCCTGCTGAACCTGTCTAGGTTTGGATCTGTTTTTCTATTTTTATTTTTAAATTCAAGAAATAGTGTTTTTCTTTATAATCAACAAAACGAAGAAAAGCAATAGAAAACAAAAAGTTTTCGAAGTTAAGTTTTTAGTTTTACTTTTTCCAAGTTAATTCTTCCCCTTTGCATTGTGTTTTTCATCCTTCCAGTTTTCATTCTTGAATTTCTTCTTACCTTTGCTTTAGGTGAAAGTTGCAGTTTCCTTTGTACATAACTTCACATTTTTTATCAGCTTTAATTTTGCTTCATTCAAAATTAAGTGGAACTTCATCAATGTGCACATAGTGAGAAAGCCAGAAAGAAAATCATTATAAAGAGCCTTAGATTTGATAGGATGATCCCAATCAATTGAGGAGCCTTCTTATATTATGACCTATGTTCCTCCAAACATGATCACGACTCTTTGACCTAGGCAAGACAGTCTTATATGGTTAAACTCCAATGGATCTAGGGTTGCAATCTCTAGTTAATTTGAACATAGGGTTGAACCCTTGACCTGCCACTCCTGATGTGTAGGTAACACACCAATTGCATTGTTTGTGGGTTATACGCCTAAATAGTATCCAACACCTTTAACAAGTGTTGCTGCCAAGGTCCTTGCACGAAGCACTTCTCCTTGAGTGATTCCTCTTTTCTGCTAAAGCTCCACTCCTTCGACATTGTTGGTAGTGATACCTCTCTGGAATAGTTGGTGCTTGTCACCTCTGCTGTTACTATACCAGTGTTTGTTCAAGTTTCTAGGATAGGGGAATGTAGGGACAGGGTTTTGGGGAGGACAATTTTTTTTCTAAATTTTGGGGACAACGGGGGGACGGTTATATATATGCTATGACCAATGTTCCTCCAAACACAGTTGCAGCTCCTTGACCTAGGCAAGATGGTCTTATGTGATCGAACCCCAATGGATTTAGGGTTGCAATCTCTTGTTAACTTTGGACACATGGTTGAACCCTTGACCTTCCACTCCCAAGGTGTAGGTAACACACCAATTTCGTTGTTTGATAGGGTTATATCTTTAAATAGCATCCAATACTTTCAACAAGTGTTGTCGCCAAGGTCCTTCCATAGAGCACTTCTCCTTGAGTGATTTATATTTTCTGCGAAAGTTTTGCTCCTATGGCATTGTTAGTACTTAGTAGTGTTGCCTCTCCAGAATAGTTGGTGTTGGTCGCCTCTGCCATTACTACCAATGTGTAATAGTCACCCTAGTTTTTTTTTTGAAAAATAACACTGCAGAAATGAAATGCAACAACTAGACTCTTCCACACCTTTCTGATCACCTAGTCCCCGACACGGGCAAGGTGAGAGCATACGGGTGTTTCAGACTAGACATTTAACTACTATTGCAGCAAGCATCATTCACTTATTCAGCAGGCATCCACTCAATCGTGGGAATCGCCACTTCTTCAGTGGGGGATACTGAAGGAAAGCATTGGCACATCCACTTATTCAACGGGAAGCCTTTACAATAAAACCACTTGTTCAGTGGGCTGAGTGATCGATCAAGAAATAAACAGTCTCACTAGTGTTATGACCTTCCAGGAGTTACAAACATAAATCACTATCACTTCTAATCAGCATTCTTGCTGTTCATAATTCTGATATAAAATTAAGGTTGTTGTTATAACTGGAACATAACTATGTATGCTCAGAAATCATTGAATTACATAAAGGAAATCATATACCCATGCTTACAGCGGATGGAACATGTTGTAAACACTGTAGTGGAGCTGCCCAAACTGCTGAACTGAAGGTAAACTCACTGAAACCTCTGCTGATATAAACTGGAGTCACTGCTGCAGGCCTGAAATACATACCCAGCACCACTAAATCATTTGCCTAGCCCAAAATAATGATCTCTCCGCCCCAAACTTACTGCAGATCCCCTCCAAACTCCAAGGCGCCACATTTTAGGTGGTTTTGTGCTCCAAGGAAGAGGCATTTTGCACTCTAAATCTCACGCCCCCAGTAAGCACTTGTACGACATGTGATGTGTTGTACGGCTAGCTTATATCAGCTCTTCCTTTCATCTAAGCTCTCTAATTTACTCCTGTCTGGGGCGTCCAAGGCCATAGGGTGTATTCATTACTACCTCCAGCCATTACAACAAGAAATAAACACTCAGCAAAGAGATTTGTACGGCAGCCTTCGGGGAATGGTATGGCCCAGCAGAGGAAAAACCCTTCAAACACTACTACAAACCAGCATTACATCACACCAAAATTATATTGAAAACCAGCTCAAACCAAAACAACTTCAAAACACATCAAAATTATTTTTTCCAACTTCGCTGCGAACGAACTCCATTGAAGCTCCTTGTGATTTTTGAGATAAAATCACCATATATTCCAGCTAGGGTTGGTCTTCCACAACCAAAACTAGAAGGAAAATGGGGGATGCAACCTCACAGGACCAAGTTTGGAAGCTCTCCATAGAAATTTTAATTAGAAAATGCATAAACTCCCACGAGCCTTCAAAACTTCATTTCATAACCTTCCCGTGCATGCCAAGGATAAATAAAATATACTATTGCATTATGGCTTCATGGGTATTTATTTCCCACTAAGGTGGGGTGCTCACTTTAAGGAATAATATAATCTTTTTCACCAAGCGCTCACCAAGCTATAAAAGAACACTTTTAAAATAGTTAAAGTTGTCAACTTTAAAATATAATGTTAAAACCAAGGTCAACTAAAATTTAATTATTTTAAAAGTCATTTCCCTTAAAATGACCTAGTTAGTCTTCGGGAAATCCACAGAAACAAGGCTAACTATCATTAAGTTAATTATTGACGAAAAGGGGACATTACACAGTGTTTGTCCAAGTTTATGGGATAGGGGGACATGAGGACAGGTTTTTTGGGGACGATGTTAAGGGGATGGTTTCATATATATATATACACATATGTTATGACCTATGTTCCTCCAAACACGATTGCAACTCCTTGACCTAGGCAAGATGATCTTATGTGGTCAAATCCCAACGGATCTAGGGTTGCAATCTCCTTCTAAATTTGAACATAGGGTTGTGTTGTGACCTAATCACACATCGCCCCATTGCAAATGGGGACCCCCTTTTTTTGAGCTCTGATGCTTTGCATTAGGTCTTGGATGATGTCTTAGGTTCGTTTCCTCTGCCAATCCAACAATAAGTCTCTTGTAGTAATGAAGAGTCTTGATCAAATTCATCCAAATAATGAACACTGAGACCAATCCTGATGTATGTTTGAGATCCTGAAAATGACTAAGTCTGGTATCCTGATATCCTGAAAATCTTGAAAAATTGACTAAGTTTGAAATTTGATGGATCCTCCAAATTCTAGATTTTGGATGTTAAAACCGGTGGATTCAAGACCTATCTCAAACATCCTGAAAGGTATATTGAAAAATATTTAAAGTATAAGAAATACTTATATATATTTTTCAATATACCTTGCCCTTTAGACCCTGAAAATGGCTAACTACTAGAGAGGGGTGCAAAATCCTTGACCAGTGCGACAAGACATGAGAAGGGCGCAAAATTTTGGTTCACTGCGCCAATTTCAACCGGAGAACAAAATCTTTAACCAATGCGCCTTAAGCAATGCGCCAAAATCAAAGCATTTTGATCATCGAAGAAGACATTCAACCGGAGCTCAGAATCCAGAACCAATGCGCCTTAACCATTGCGCCATTTTGAAGAAGGTAAAGTAAGGATTTAGATGTCATTTGATGAGGATCCAAAACATTGAACCAATGTGCCACATCTAGTGCGCCCAAGATGAAATTGTCAAAGTGCATTTTTTAAACCGGAGCATGAAATATGTAACCAATGTGCCAGCCTTTGAGAAGAGTTTTATTTGAGTGTGACATTGTTTATCAAGGAGATATCAAAACCCTGATCTGCTGCACCATTTCATGTGAGGTTAAATTCAAATTTTATGAGGACATTCAACTAGGATCCAAAACTCTTAACCACGGCGCCAATGAGGATGAGGAATTCAAATTTACAAGTATGATGAGAAGAGGATCCAAATTCCCCAACTGGTGCGCCTAAGGGAGAGAGAATAGTTTGGTTTTAACTTAAAATCAAGAAGCAACCAAATTCGTTAACCAATGCGCCTAGTCCAATGAGCCACTTTGGAGGATAAGTTGAAGTGAGTTTGAATATATGTTGAAAGGAGAACACTAGACATCCATCTAAAGCGCCAATTTTAAAGGTCACTAGAAGGAGATCCAAAATTGTCATGTAATGTGCTGCCTTATGAAGGAAGCTAGACTCAAGTCTTATGATATCTTTTAGATCAGCAACCGAAACCTTAGCCAACGCGCCCTTATGAGGAGGTTCAACCAGAGTCTAAAAACCTTAACCGATGCGCCCAAGTTTAAATGCATCCTTCAAAGTGAAATCAAGATTTGTGATCAAGATAGGGGAGTGTGGAAGTGCAACTCTTAAGAAGAGGATCCAAAACCTTTAAGCAATGCGCCATTGCTAAGAAGAAGTTTAGTTTAGGTTTTAAAGCAAAATTCAATCAAAGATCAAAAACCTGATCTGCTGCGCCATTTCATGTGAGGAAAGGTAAGATGGAAATAAAAGTTTGAACATCATTGAAGGAGGATACTGAATTCCCAATTGCTGCGCCTTATCTACTGCCCCTATTTTGAGGAACTTGAGCTGAAGACATATTTCAACCGGAGATCAAAATGTCTAACCGATGCACCAACCACAAATGATAAGCAAAAGGTCAAATTTCAAGAGGAGATCTACTTCATGATCCAATGCGCCACTCATGAGCATGGTTTAATTTAAGTTTTTGACATCATTCAAACCAAACATCAAAAACCTTAACCAATGCGCCACTATTGATATGTGGTTTTGAAGAAATTTAAGTGAAGGCTGAATTGCTTATCTAATGCACCATTCCTAATGTGATGATTAGTTTGAATTTTATGATTTCTTTCATGTGGAGAACCAATTTCCCATCTAATGTGCCTAGGTTAGAGATGCATGAAATGATTCTTATGTATTATGAAATCAATTGTTTATCAAAAGGGTTTGATGTTTCTTCTTTGTTTGTGTTGCAGCAATAAGGATGGAGCTGAGGAATTATCTAAGGAACAAGTGATTGGAACCTTCGATAAGCAAGGAATGAGAAAAGGACAAGGCATCATGTAGCTGCTCTAAGAGGACACTCCAAGTTTGACATGTTGATCCTCAATGATATCATATTGGATCACTTCAAGTATCAACTAGCTTCTTCATCAATCATAGCTTCAAGATCAGCATGTAGCTACTCCAAAGGAACTTCTCATCATTATCAAGCATTCCAATGACATTTATAAAGTTTCAAGTACTTCCGGTGCATTCAAATCTCCTTGAGAAGTCAGCTACTCTACATATAAAGAAGGTGTTAACCTCAATATCTATGCTCTAAAGGACCACTTCAAGATAATCATGTTGAAGCACTTCATCATCAGTTGCATCATGTCAAGGACTTCATCCATCAAGCTTCAAGTTCTTTCACAAATCTTCAAGTCCAAGAGAGATCTCCTACTCTGATTCATGAATGAAGCATCGTCATCTATTCTACTTCATGTCATCATCATCATCTACTCTTACATGAAGGAATCCGCATCATCATATACATTACCCTTCATGAAGAAGCATCAAAGAAGATCTTTCCTACATCCTGCAAGAAGAAACATCACAGTGTTAATCAGATGAGCAACAAACATCATACTCATCCAGTTTACAAGAAGATGAACAAGGCGAGATCAACAAAGCATTCTCAAACATACAAGTTCAAAGCAATCACATCAAAGACATCACAAGATGATACAATTTGGGAATATGCTAAGGTGGCACCTACGTGGCATGTACCTATCATCAAGCCAATCATAGTTCGCCACATCATTCGACAAGCAAGAGGATAGAGAGGACGTCCATGTGGAAGATGCTCTAAAAGATTCCATCTTATCCCTATCTTCTTGGAAAACGTGCCTTCATTGCCTCTCATATGTATTAAAAATAGCAAGTTGTTGTAACTACCTACTGAGGTGGCATGATCTGAACCCTTGGCTACGTGAATTGATCCTAGCCATTCATTGTAATTTGGACCTCTATATAAAGGCCTTGTTGCCTCATTTGTAAAGTAGTAGCTAGTAGTCATCAGTCATTAGTTAGGAGTAGAGTAGGAAGAGACTATTGAAATTCTCTGAGAGGACTTGAAGTTGTTGTAAATATTTTTCAAGCTTAATGCAAAGACATTGGAGTTCGCTTGGTGTTTGAGTGTTGTCTTGTGAATTGACTTGGTTTTTTGTATCTTGATGAAATGGAGAGATGTTTCAAGTAGATTAGAGCTCATTGATGTTATGCATGTTTGTATTGAATATTTGATCAACTCCTAGCTCATGCTTTTAACATTCATTGTTGGTGAAGTGTTGTGTAAAGCTAGTCTGAGCCTTATCATTTGCATAAGTTCGATTGTGGATGCTTGTTTGAGCTGCGCCATCCGATGGGTGCTTGTATGAGCCTTCATGATTTGAAAACCATTCGTTTACCTAAGGAGATTGCACCAACTCCATGTAGTTGTAGGCATCCTTGGCGAAGTGGAGTTAGGTTTATCAAGGAGTTTGTCTATTCACGCATCATCGTTCCTTCATTGACCTTAGATTAGTTTTTAAACCCTTATCTTTTTTCTTTTATTTATCATTGAGACCTTGTGAATACTCCATCCACACTGAAAGGAATAAACTAAGGAAGCATGAAGAAGTCTAATGTAAGTCCCTTTGTGATTATCAACAAGATCACATGTAATCACTGAGTTCAATCCATCATGAATCATAAAAAAGGAACCTTGAAGTTACTTCACTGGATCACATAGTTCAGCCTTTGAAGAGCTTTATTCAAGAGAGAGTGGGATACTCTAGTGTTTTACTCTATTGTTGACCTGTCTAAAAACAATCATCAATAGGTTGAACCCTTGATCTCCGACTTCCAAGGTGTAGGTAGCACACCAATTGCATTGTTGTGGGGTGATAACCCCTAAATAGCATCCGACACTTTAAAGTTTTTAAGAAGTGTTGCTTCCAAGGTCCTTCCATGGAGCAATTCTCCTTTAGTGATTTATCTTTTTCGCCAAAGCCCTGCTCCTTCGACGTTGTTGGTAGTGTTGTCTCTCTAGAATAGTTGGTGTTGGTCCCTCTATTGTTACTACTACTATTTGTTTGAGTTTCTGGGATAGGGGATGCGAGGACAAGTTTTGGGGATGGCAAAATTTTTCCTTAATTTGGGGATAGTGGGGGAATGGCGAGGGGACGGTTATATAATAATACATACAAACAAAATTAAGAACATAATGATTAATATGGAAGCAAAAGGAGTTTAAATACATTGTTAATTGGTGAGTTAGTTGTCATCGAGCCAAAATTGAGAAGTTTCGTGATAGTCGCCCGAAAAATTTCTTTTACGTAGTTGACAAACTATGCAACACGTTTCAATTCTGTATGTACAAATCCACTCTTAACATGTATAAGAGGACGAGATTGCTTCAGCAACTAGTTTTGGCATGCGAAAATGAGTGGGTTGGAGGATCCTCGTGTTGTGGTGGTGCCATTCCCAACCCTTGGTCACTTCATCCCTTTTCTCAACCAGCCAAAGCTCCCTATTTCCAACAGCGTTTCCGTTAGTTATGTCACAATGCTTGCTAATGTCTCTTGTCTGTCGGGCTACCTTGTTCAAGCTATGAAAGTCGGTTTCAAAATTCACTTGGTAGCTCTTCCCATGCCCATTGTGGAAGGCTTAGATGGATGCGAGAGCAACAACCTCCTTCCCTTGGAGTTGAGGGGCCTTATATAATTATATTTGAATTGACACAAAAGCTTCAACAACCACTAAATTTATTTGGCAGCGCAGGTAACATGCGAGGGGAATGGTGGACATCAATGATAAAGAGCTGGTTTGTTGGCTGGATTCGCAAAGCCCTCACTCCATATCAATAATCTTTTTTTGGGCCGGGACATCAGAACATCTCCGGGACATCAGAACATCTCCGGGACATCAAGGATGCCCTGGCATCCCCTTGGGGTCTACCATTAGGGGACATTCCCAAGAGACGTCCCCACTGGTGAGGGGACATCCTTGGGATTGGATGGGGACGTTCTGCCCCTGCCTCCCATCCTAGAACAGCTGGGAACTTTTGGTGATGTTTCCCTAGGAGACATTGGTTACTAATTTTTCAAGGCCCCCTAATATGGATATGGCTAGATACTACATTCATAAAACATATACAATTTTATAAGCTATTAGAAGAGATTTTCATTACTTTAAAAATACAGACACGTAATTACTACATATTCCAAAATGTTTATATATACACATAATTGCTACTATAAATAATTAAATTAACTTTCACATTAAAATATAAATATTAATAATTTAATAAAGAATATCAATTATTAAAAAAAATAATAATAAATAATAATAAACATAAAAAATAAAAAATAACTTTCACATTTAAATCAAAATTAAAAATTAAATAAAATATATTAAAATTTAAATATTAGTAACTAACATTATTAGCCATACTGTGCAAATAAACAATGTATATTGTTACAATCAAGGTTTTAAAACTCATAGAAATCACAAGTACTTGTATATTGAAGTGGCTGTCCTCGCCCATTATCTCATGGGTGAGTTTTGACAAGTTGCAGGATGTAACTCATGGTGAGTATAAGTGAGTTTATTTTGGAAACTTCTCTGACACTAAGTTTTTAGCAAGTTTTGTTTAGTTAACAAATCACAAATTTAAAACAAAGTAAAAATAAATGCGATTCAAAATCATGGGCAGATTAGTGCACAATGTAGGGATGAGGGAAAGACTCATATGGCTGTGACTACAAGAGGGAAAATGTCAACTGTTTAGGGATGCAAAAACATCCACGAAAAACCTACAAACAAATTGCCGAAAAACTCACAAACAGATGGGAAAAATTAATTTTTTTTTGTGTTTTGATTTTTTTTCCTAAATACCGCACAGTTTTTGGAGGACGTCGAGTCAAAGCGTATCAGGCATGGGTCCATGTTTGCCCTAATTCTGGGTATGGGGGTACGATATCCGAGTTGTATTTATGCTATACCGTACTCGAATCCATACCAAGTATGTCGGTATGCATACCAGGGGAGATGGGGGGTGTATCTTGCAACTCTGATTATCTCAAGGGGACTTGATAAATTGGGACTATATCAATGGTCGATAATTGCACTAGCAATATATACATCTACATTACATGTATATGGTTATATATATTGGACCAAGATTTTTTTTGAATCTTATGTTTTGGCCTTCTTGAATGAATCCAAATACCCAAGATTGGTAAGTACGTACTTAATTGTATAAGTGAACTAGGAAGATCTGGGCCACTCAAAACCTATTGCAAATCTTGGGAATGGCGTGGCAGACTATGCGGTTTCGTTAGCAAGAAGCACATCCTAGTTTGTACCCTTGGTCCAAACTGCAGGTCATTCCTCTCTTTTGTATAAATATGTACATAGCCATTCTTCATTACAACTATAAGGAGATAGACCACACATATGTTCTCTAGATCATGTACAAAACTAAGCATAATATAATCTAGCTGTTATAGTTATATCTGTTCTCTGTTTATGTTGTTCAATGTTCTTTGCATATTGCTTGAATCCTTATCATATATAAATCTTCCACACTTATAACCTATTTGAATCTCTTTGATTGTGTTGTCCACTAGGCTTTACACTTGGGCCTTGGATCATTCGTGTATCAGAGCACCATAACTTCATGTTATTTCCAAGTGATATTGGGGTGAATAATTGTCTCTATTTGAATGCCCACTCACATGAGGTTTGAGTACATGAAGTTAGGGCTTGAAACATGTGACCCTTCATCATACCTTCCTTCACGTCCTTAGATGGTAGAAAAATGGCAGCCATGTCAACGCCAAAGATGTTCAAGAAGATGATAGAGGATGCTTTGCAAAGATAACAAGAAGAATTGGAGGAATGCCATGCATGGGAAAGATCACGTGTTATTGATTAGTTTTAACAACTTTTTAGACAAGTTTAAAATCCTATCAATTCTCAACAACCATTTGGTGGTCCCATGCTGTATAAGGTATAAGCCAATCTAGACATTGCCATGTTTGAAGGAAAGATGTAGATGCCCTAGATAACTGGCTTAACTAAATTTGTTCATATTATGTAGTTAACCAATTTTTTGAGGAAATCATATTTGTTTTTCTAAAAGTTTCTCTCTTAGTGAAGAATGGTGGAATAACTATTGTACAACTCATGAGGATGATATAGACATATCTGTAGACACATGGAATTGTTTCGTTGTAGCCCTCAAAGAAATCTTCTACCTTGTAGGAAACTATGATGACTAATACATCAAGTTTTCTCAATTGTGCCAAGGTCGAGATCAAATAGTGCAAGAATACACAAACATATTTCCTACTTTGGTGTCTGAACCAGGAGTCCAAGGTTTAGAAGTCCTGGTTAGGATCGAGCCCCATATTCAATCTAACATAGATTTCCTATAGATCTATTCCATTGGAGAAGCCTATAGATTTGCTTGCAAATTTGAAGCAAAGGCTAAGTTCAAGAGTAAGACAGAGGATTCAAAGTCTCATAACAAGCCATAGTCAAACCCCTCAAAGCAAAATTTTAAACCAAGGAATGGTCATTAATGCTATCCATAGAAGAAGCAATGACCGCAACATGATCAGAACACTAAGCAGTCCAAGATTGGCGAGTGGTGCACAATTCAGAATTCCGGCACTCATTCGACAAAAGAATGCCACACTAGGAAGACTTTGCTTGCACAACTTGGGATAGATGGTACTAGAACTATGACAACACAAAATAGAGGTAAGCAAATCTTGGAGACCAAGCCTAGTGCCATGGTAGGTACTGCAAACATCTCTATTTGCCTTGCAACCACCAAGGAAGTAGAAAGATTTTTTCACTCTCAACTGTGGATAAATGGACAGCCAGTGCATTTCATAGTTGATAATGGAAGTCAAAAGAACTTGATTTCTCCTAAGGCAGTTCAGAGATTGAACTTGCTAGTGATTCCTCACCCACAACACTCCATTGGATTGTTTAGTGTGGGCTTTGAGAAATGTGTCACTTAGCAGTGTCAACTAGTGTGCAACATCAAGCCATTTCAATATATAGTCCTTTGTGATGTTGCGCCACTAGAGGTATGTGATGGTCTACTTGGGTAACCATATCTTCACCATCGACATGCAATATATGAAGCAAATCTAAGAAATGTAGTAGTAGATGTTGGTGGTAGAAGATATTGCATATCGGAGGTAGTACCAAAACTTTCAGTCATCAACCAAGTAGTGTAAGAGGATAGTAATTCTTGCAAGAAATTTGTGCTTTTAATGGGGAAACTTGAACATCCTTGTGGCAACAAGACACATCGCAACTCCTACAATAGCATCAACATAAACCTCAGAGTTGAACTGCCAAGCTTCAAAGTACAAAAATATCTGTCAGCCACCAAAAGGAGTTCCTACACGTGTGTAAGGCATACGATGATTTGATTCTTGGATTACCTTGTCATGCCCACTTTTTCCATGTGGTTATAACACGCATTACACACGTGTCATGTCCACATGCGCCATGTGGTCATGATACGAACTATCAAAATTTTTCCCTTACTACTTTGAAAAGCCCCTCGCACGCATAAGCGTGCTCGGCGGTGCACGCTTAAGGCGAAAGCAATACAGTTGACGGCGGCGTACCAAATACATGTGCGCACACCCTAGACAAGGAAACGCGTGGTTCCCTGACTTAGGTTAATTTCACGAAATATATTTGAACAAAGTTGTTTTAGGTGATAGATCATTTTTCAACAAAGCACGATCATCTATTCATTTGCCCTCTCTTCCTTTTCTTGGAATTTAGTTTTGATTGTATTTCTATCATGTTCATTTTACCGTTTCTCTGAAATTTAATTTTGATTGTATTTCTATCTCATTTCCCTTCCCGTTGTGCAAGATCTTTTTTTTTTTAATCCTATTGTTTTTCTTCACGTTCTTTATCGAATAACAATAACACTTCATCCTTTACATTATTCCTAATTTCTTGGTAAACCAGATCACTTACATAGGATTGGTTAACTTCACTTGACTCAGTTCACTTTAACTCTCAATTTCTTTAATAAGTTCCTTAACTATAAAGAAAGTATAGAATAATTCATAAAAAAAAAAGAGCAATGAGTTAATTTTGTTTTTGCAAATATAAACATTGTATTTTCGAATTGTAACTCTGAGTTTAAGCATCTATTCAATTTGTATTATACAATATGCATAAATAAATCCCACTTTCCTTGATTTAAGATTTCTATTTCAAGTCAAATGTTTTAAACTACATATAGTTGCCTTCAAATGAATAGTGAAAAGTGAATAATAATGGTAAAAAGTGAATAGTGAATAGTGAAAAGTGAATAGTAAATAGTGAAAAGTGTATAGTAAAAGTGAGTAGTGACAGTGAATAGTGAATAGCATAGTAAAAGTGAAAAGGTTCCCATCCTAGGAAGAGACCCTCAAGGTGGTAGTAATTTC
Organism: Cunninghamia lanceolata; assembly: GCA_027924645.1. NCBI lineage: Eukaryota > Viridiplantae > Streptophyta > Pinopsida > Cupressales > Cupressaceae > Cunninghamia > Cunninghamia lanceolata. Next base: position 10,509,842 of record BSBN01000082.1, on the reverse strand, counting down.
AAAAGCAATACTGCAACCCAAATTTCATTTATTTCATGGTGGGGATATTTTTTTAACACTTTTACAAATTTAATTAAAACATCAACTAACTCATAACGTTGCAAGTAGAAGATGAAGGAACTAGATAATTTTAATATTCTTTTAAAAACAAATTTTCTTTTTTTTTTTCTTAATTCTAAATGGTAAAACTTAATGAACAAGAAAATTACAACTATCAGCCTAAGAAAAGATAGAATTTCCTCACAACTCCAAAAATAACAATTTATACAACAATAGGGAGATAATTTTCTCCTTTTGGAAAAATCGACAAGTAAGGAGCTATTAAAAGATCATGCTCTCCTTAAGACTTAAGGAAAATAAAATATTTTCTAAGATCCAATAATCTTCTCCAAGCTTCACAATAAGCTCCAAGAATACCTGCATAACACACAAAGAAAGAAACACCACACAAGATGCTCTCCTCTCTACCGTAGACCCGCAAGTGGGTCACCCCCGAGCTAGGGAGACCATCCACATACCCAGGGTAAAATAGACTATACACATCACAACATTGATTAACAACAACAAATCAAATAATACACACACCCTCAAGGTTTGACTCACAATACAATGAACCAGCTTAGGTGAGTTCAGGAGGGTAGGGGAGTAGACAATCTCTACCTCTAGGTGCCATCCTTTCACAAATTATCACAAGGCCTCAAGCCAATATAATCACAAGGCCTCAAGCCAACAGTATAATCTTCCACAAGGCCTCAAGCCTTCCAATGAATCAAGTAACCAAGGATATCCAAACAGGCTCTCAAAGCCAATAAGCCCTCAAGGCATATCATGTAACCAAAACCAGGATGACACCCGAGGAGGGTCACACCTCCCCTCCCTAAACATGATGAGCATTGTCTTCCAACTAGAAGGAGCTCTCTCTACACCCCAAAACAAAACCCAAAATTAAACAGAAAAGCTCAAAGAAGACATTGCAAGACTCTTTCAACAACCAAGATATAAACATGCATATCAACATTAGATCATACAAGAGGATAGAATTTATTCACCAACCTTCCAAAGCCCAATTATGGAAGAATCTGATGAAGAGCTCCTCTCTACTTTTTTCTCCAAAATCTCCTTCTTTTTCCTCCAAGATTCAACCCCCAAAATAATTTCTCTATGATCACAAGCAAGGGATAATGTATGGAGGATATAGAATGGCTAGAATAATTTCGGAATTATGAGGCTATGAAGAGAGGAATAGAGAAAGAATTGGGAATTATGAGGATGCCAAAAGAAGAATTCTTAGAGGAAATTGGGCATGATGAGGATGCAAGAATGAAGTCCCCCTGCAAGAATGAAGTCCTCTTCTGCAAAAATGAAGTTCACCTGCAAAAAAAAAGAAGTCTCCTGCAAAATTCCTGTCTCCTAATTGCTTAGAGAAGGGTCTCATTTATAGATTTTCGGAGAAGGGAATGGAAGGTGAGGATCAAGAGTTGAGATCAAGGGCTCACATTATTTGTGAATTTTAAATTCATAGTGGATGAATTAAAAATTCATTTTTTAAAAGATGTAATATTTAAATAACCCCACTATCCCAAGTGGAATTAATAAAATATCCCCACTATCCCAAGTGGAATTAATAAAATATACCCAAGTGGAATTAATAAAATATATCCACTCTCCCAAGTGGAATTAATAAAATATACCCACTCATGAGGTCCCCCATTATAGCCCACATGTAGAAATAAAATACAATGAGAAAACTTAAAATAACATAGAGTGGGTGACACAACACCCACATAAAAGGGAACCCCACCAAAAGAGGCACATGGAGACAAGCCCTCCCTAATGAGGGGGATCATGGAGTGCTTCATGACTTGGAAGTGGGCATGAGTGGGGATTCCACTCATCCCATGTCCCCCAAGCTTCCAATTTTCGTCACTTAACCTCACCCCCAAGTTGAGGTGACCCTATGGTAGTTAACCCAAGGTTAACCTAGTCAAAAAGGTCCCTAAACTCAAGGGGTACAACCTAGGGTTGTTTTTACACATAGTTAAGACTCCAAGAGTCAAATAAACACATGAAAAGGGTAAAAAATAATTAAAGTTAAAACAAGATTCAAAACATCAACTTATAACACTTATCATAATAAAAGTAATTCAGATAAAAGCCCTTATTCCCTTAACCTCATGCAAAAATAACACATTACGACAGTACCACAATTTTCCAAAACAAGAGGTTGATCTCAGTTCCTCATTGAACTAGATCGGCTCACAAGGGAACAACATAGGTATGAGATGGTCTCCTGTAATAGTGGTTTTGTTAGAAATACCTGCACACTCAAACTCGAAGTCAATATCACATATAGATATCATAGCCGAAGCAAAACTAAATACATGCATCTTAAACATTCAACCATAGAATCATATTGAGTTTCCCTTTCCATTCTTTATTTTCTTCAAAACAATATCTAAATTATCATTGCACAATTATTTCCTTAAAATTAAATAGGTTCAATAATCCAGAATGCAGAAAATAACATTTAATATCATTGCACAATTATTTTCTTAAAAATCACATAAGTTCAATAATCCAGAATTCGGAAATCAATAGTTTCTTAACATAATAATAATAACAAAAGCACTGCAAATAGTCTCATGAACAGTAGTGAAAAAGTGTAGGCCTCACATACCTTCACCTAATGCTTCTTTGTACTGCAAATCTTTTTTAGAAAACGAGGAGATCAAGTGACAGATCCATGAAGTTGTGGAGAAATAACATATCAAATCGAGCTCATCACCTTACAACAACCAATTGTGCTACTACAAAAGAAAGATGACACATGGAGGTGTGCATTGACTATAGAGCACTCAACAAGTCACTATGAAAAATTGCTACCCTCTTCCAAGGACAAGGGACTTGCTGGACCAGCTCCGTTGTGCAATGTTCTTTACCAAGATTGATCTTATGTTTGGGTACCATTAGATTTTTGTTGAGCCCCTAAACATTTGGAAGACGACCTTCAAGGCTAGAGAAGGTTTGTTCAAGTGGCTAGTCATGCCCTTTGGCTTAACTAATGGTCCAACTACATTCATGTGGATGATGGATGATATTGTCATGCCATTCACCATTTTGTTCGCTGTTGTCTACCTTGATGAAATCTTGATTTTCAACAAGGCTTAGGACGAACATTTGTGCCTTATTGAGCAAGTACTTGACACTTTGTGGAAACATAAGCTATATGCAAACATGGAGAAATGTTCATTTATGTCATCCCTAAATTTTGACTATGTTTTACTTTCACTTGCAAGTAATTAGTAGTTAATCTTTGGTTGGTTTAATGATTGACGTTAAGTAAAAATGTCACGATAAATCTATGATTTCATGAGTTATGAGAATATTCATACAATTTGGACATGTGATTATATATCTTCATGATTATATATATATATATATATATATATATATATATGACGAATGTGGTTTAAATAATGATACACTAATCTTAGTTTGGTGATTGCAAGTTGTATTTAGGAAACAGGTTTTTCGCCCTCCAAGAAGAAGAGGGAGATCATTTTCGTAGAGAGGTGAATAGATGTGTGGAAAGAACAATTAGTTGCCATCTAAGTCTTGAGTTGCACAGTTAGTGAACCTTGTCAAGTTCGGTAAGATGAATTCCGACTTTTGGTCTAAGTTATGTATCGATTCGACAATAGTCGATTTGATGTCGTAAATCCTTTGACTTAGTTTTTGTCGAAAGATCTAGAAGGGTTAGCCGTCTATCAATGAGATGTAGACGATAGATGACATTTTTCCTGATAGAGTTATATTCTAGAAGTGAACATATATGTTTGGATAATTATCTCTTCTTTGGTAAATTCCGATGGAGATTTTATTTTATAATGTCTTATCCGGATATTTTGTTTATCTATTCTTGCTATATTATGAAACAAAGAAAGGAAGTTCAATCCCATTATCTTATCTCGTTAATGTGTGGAAACAACGTAGGGTATATGTTGTGTATGCTTCTTTAAGATGTAATATATTTATATATATATTTTAAGTTTGTTATTTAATAAAGATCTATTGAGATAAGTCGAAGACTTCATAATGAAAGAGGTCTTGAGTTATTGTGTTATTACTGTTGTGTGGTACGTGGTCTTTTGAGCTCCAACGTACACTCATCCATTTTAGGAGAGTGGTGTGCATCATTGACTGAGTTGTGAGTATATTTTTATTACCCATTATCTCCATAATGTAAGCCGTCATGGGAAACCATGATGAGGCTTTAATATTCAATGATGGAGTGCAGTTATGGGAAGTGGTGTGCTTTATTTGGTTATGGAAGGAGCTCTCTGCATGCAAGAAGAGAGTTTTTTGTGGAAAGCAGGAAGGAGAGTAGAGATCAGACCGAGGAAGGTCGAAGCTTTGGAGCCTTGTGACTCTTCGATACACAGGTTCCTTATTTCTTTTTGTATTCAATTGACCAAGTATAAAATACATTATTTTGTTATCGGCCTTGCCGAAGTATCTGTTTATATGAAAGATTGAATGCTAGTAATTTCTTTTACTCCGTGTTTATGCCGAGGAGATGTATCTCATTGTCGTGTAGTTGACGGCGACTTAGAGACTGTTGTGTTCTTCTTAAGTATTTAGAGTTGTTTAGCTTTGTATAAGAGTAGTCGTAGACTTCCTATACTGCTATATATCGACATAATGCATACAATATTTATACTTTCTTGTTTAGAACTAATTGTCGTAGGATTACTTATCTTTGTGTCTTTCTTCGAAGACTTAGAATTCTGAGTTAGAAGACTTAGAAGTTCCTTTGGTTAGGAAAACCAAAGCTATAGTTAACTCTATGTTTTAGATTTATCAGTTGGTTTAATTCTACCTCTGTGATAGATGCGTCGGCCATAGTTTCCATGTGTCTTGACAGTGTTGAGTTAGTAAAGAGTTGAGATTATCTGGGAACTACAGATTATTGTTGGTCTCGTGCCATGTTATTTGAAATGTTTCCTTATTGTTTTGGCCGAACAATATTATAGTTCGAGCAAGCCGAATACCACAGACAGTGTAGTCGGTTTAAGATCGATTATTAACCAGTCAATAAAGTTTGTTTTGATCGAATGTCTTATAGACATATTGGACTCTGTTAGACTAAAAGCTTAATAGCTTAGAAGGATAATTTTAGCTGTTGACAACAAGTTATTCATAGTGGTATATAGATACAAATATTAGAGGGTTATATAGAAGACAAGATGACCTCGATGTGTTTAAACTTTAGACTGTAGTCTAGTTAACCAAGTTGAACATTCGAGAGTTTATCTTTTGCTAAGGATAGCAAAAGGAGCCTCTCAGATTGTTGTTTTACGTCTTTCATAAGTGATTAGAGGATTTGATATAATATCTGTATCTTTTAAACTCATAGGAGTTTGTGATGGATCATAAACAAAGATTTTGGAAAGATTATTTCTTCTCTGAAGAGTATTAGATGTTCGAGATATCATTAGAACATTTAAACTATGATTATTTAATATCAACCAATAGGTTTATTCAACCAAGTTGTATAATTGTTATGTAACATGTAATTGGTAAAAAGATTTCATATTTACAAGATACAGTGGAGTTATATATAAAGAAGTTACAAGGCTAAAAATAGCCAAAAGCAAAAGGCAGACAAGATAAACATTATCGTATGAGAGTGACCATTAATATAGAACTACACAATATTTAGTTTAATACCCTCCCTTAATGGTCACTCGGTCAACAACACCAAGATGCCCCCGAAATTTGACAAACTTATCCGGGCCCAGAGACTTAGTGAGAATATCAGCAGTCTGGTCCTCAGTAGAGATATATTGCAACACAACGGATCTGTCCTCAACAAGTTGACGAATGAAGTGACAAGAGAGATCATGTTTTGTCCGTTCATGGAAGATATGATTCTTTGCAAGTTTCGACACCCCTTGATTGTCACAATACAAGGGCAAAGGCCCTGCTGGAGACATTTGCATTTCTGAAAGCATCCGTCGAAGCCAAACTGCCTAACAGGCTGCTTTAACAGCTCCCCTATATTCAACTTCTGTCGAGGAGAGAGCAACTACCTGCTGCTTCTTGCTGGTCCATGTGACCGCACCTGTGCCCAGGCTGAAAACATACCTAGAGGTAGACTTCTTGTCATCAACAGAACCTGCCCAATCTGAATCGGTAAAACCGAGTAGCTGAGGATCTTTGCACCTGCCATACAAAATGCCAAAGTCTGGAGTGCCTTGTACATATCTCAGCACATGTTTTGCTGCAACCCAACGTGCAACTTTAGGAGCTGTCATGAAGCGAGAGATGTAGATGACTGCAAAACTAAGATCAGGACTAGTGGTAGTAAGGTAGATGAGGCTGCCTACTAATAGCCGGAATGCAGATTCATTCTCTACAGGAGAGTCTGAATTGACTGAGAGTTTCAGCCTTTCGCCATGGGTGTAGAAGTAGATTTGCAGTCTATCATCCGAAATTTGTCCAATAGACTTCTAGCATATTTTGACTGAGAGATGAAAATGCTGTTAGTGTGTTGCCAAACCTCAATTCCTAGGCAGTAATATAGGTCTGTCATGTCAAAAGTTTGACTAAGATCATGTTTGATCTCCTGAATTAACTGTTCTGAGCTACCAGTAATAATTAGATCATCGACATAGACAACAGTGTAAAGACTATCATTAGCATACTTTTGGACATACAGATTGGAATCAAAAGGACTCTGCTGAAAACCATGATTCATGAGGTACTGATCAATTTTCATGTACTAGGCCCGAGGAGCCTGTTTGAGGCCATAAAAGGGTTTCAACAGTTTGCACACCTAATGTTCTTTACCAACAACCTTGAAGCCAGGAGGTTGCGTCATGTAAACTTTTTCCTGCAAATCTCCGTTGAGGAAGGCACTCTTGACATCCATTTGATGGACTTTCCACCCAAACTGGGCTGCCATAGCAAGGAGAAGCCGAATGGTACTCATTTTGGCTGTAGGGGCAAAGGTCTCGTCATAGTCAATGCCTTCTTTCTGGGAGAATCCTTTGGCAATCAACCGAGCCTTATACTTGTCAAGAGTCCCATCAGCCTTGTACTTGACTTTGTACACCCATTTGCACCCAATGGGCTTCTTCCCAGGTGGAAGATCAGAAAGAATCCATGTATTGTTCTTTAGAAGACTATGATGCTCAGCATCCATAGCCTTTACCCATTCAGGTACACCCTTAGCCTCAGAATACATTTGAGGTTCTGAGATGTTGTGAAGATTGCCCATGAGGGCAAAATTGACAGTATTTTGCGGTTTGCTCTTTTTCCTAGCAAATCTACCCTTGATGAGTTCATTATCATGAAGATCACCAATTGTTTTGGCCCACCATTTAGGCCAGAGAGCAGATGAACCAACATCAGAAATGGGTGCATCAGGAGAGGCAGGAACAAGAGCAGGAGGATCCAGAATATCCTGAGGAGGAGCAGGTGCTTGATCAACAGGCTGAGGTATAGGCATAACTGTAGTAACCCTCCCATCAGGTGGAGCTAGAGGAATGCAAATACCCAAATCGGAACCCTCCAAAGGCTGATCCTCAGTATGAGTAGATGAAGTAGATAGCAGAAAAGGCCCAGTAGTTTCATCAACTACAACATCACGACTGAATATGAGACGATCAGTGTCTACATCAATCAGTCTGTAAGCCTTATGATTTTCACTATAGCACGTGAACATGGGTTTTTGGCTTTTGGAGTCCAGCTTAGTACGCTTAACATTTGGAATCCAAACATGAGGAGTGGAGCCAAAAATTTTCAGATGATTAACACGAGGCTTACGTCTAGACCAAGCTTCTTCAGGAGTCATTTTTTTGATGGCATATGTGGGAGACCGGTTCAGAAGATAAACAATAGTGTAGACTACTTCAGCCCAGAATTTCTTAGGAACACTCCTATGTTCCAACATAGAACGTGCCATCTCTGTAATAGTGCGATTGCGACGCCCAACAACACCATTCTGCTGAGGAGTATAAGGTGTAGTAAGTTGATGTTTGATACCATGAGCAGCACAGAAGTGGGTGAAGTTAGAGGAACAAAACTCCCCCCCCATTATCAATCTGAAGGGAGACGATTGGACAACCTGTCTCTTTTCCACCAAGGCCTTGAACTGCTGAAAAGTACCAAGCACAAGAAATACACCCACATCTTTCGGCTGAAATCATCAACAGAGAGTAGAAAATATCTGCACCCAGTAACTGAAGAAGTGTTCATTGGTCCACATACATTAGCGTGAACCAACTGCAAAACCTTGGATGCTCTCCATTTGTCACCATCGGAAAATGGAATCCTATGCTGTTTGCCAGCCTGACATGCATCGCAGACGCCAGGAAGTTGAGTCTGAATGTTTGGAAGACCATCGACCAGACTCTCCCGAGCTAACTGAGAGAGATAGTGCATATTAAGGTGCCCATAATGCTGATGCCAAAGTTTACTCAGGGAAGTGTTCCTGGTTGCCAAAGCTTGTGCTGGAGAATCACCAGAATCCACGAGTCTATATAGACCATGATCCTCAAGAGCCTGAGCAACAGTAGTGCGTGTCTCACGATCCACTATGCTGCATGAGTGCATGCTAAAGACAACATCCAGATGAGGTGAGTGTCGCATGATCTGACTGACGGAGAGAAGATTCAGCTCCATGTCAGGTACAAAGTAGACGTCGAGAAATATTAAATTTCTCTTACCCGATTGTATCTGCATGGTGCCTTTCTCCAAAGACGACAAAGTCTCTGAATGGCGTGTACTCAATGAACCAGTCCTGCAGATGTGTGAAATGCCGTGAAGCTCATGAATCAATGTACCAGGTAGAGGATTTGATATGGTCTATAGGGCGTTTAGCCATAAAGGCGTAAAACACAAACTTCTTTTGTTTGGCAAAAGGCACCATCTTCATACTTTTTAAGGAACGAAAAACAAAACAGTGGAAGATGGACAAGAATAGAGGATATGAAAACCTAAAAAATTGTAAAATACAGGTAGACCCGAACATGGGTGCCAAGGCACAGATCCCAAGGAGTAGGGACACCATCATCTTCATATTTGCTGGGCACGATCAAGGAAAACTTCAATTGCAACAAAAACCAACTGGCGACCAAGATGAAAACTCCAAAAAAAATCGGCAGGTTGATTGGATGCTGGGAGCTCAAGGAAGACTTTGAAGTGCATAAAACAAAGAAAACAACAATCTCCCTTAAAACAAAATGAAAACCCACCAAAGATAAGCCGTCGACTATGCACAAAACGTGACCCGATTATGCACAAGCAATGAAAAAAAGTAATGAAAACCCCCTTGCATAAAAAAACGCGACCAAATGTAGGCCGTTGACTGAAGGAACACACTCGCAGGAAGCCGACACAGAAACCATAAAATGCGATCAATATTTGCAAAGAAATCATGACCTGTAGGGTAGAATGCAGAGGAAAAACAACCCGATCAAAAGAGAGTCCGCCCTTGAGTAAAGCATCCATTGAAAATCGCCCAGAATATGAGGCGACCTCTAGAACTCAAAACGCGAGGGAATAAAAATGCAGGGTCAGGGAGAGATGCCGCCGATAAGACTCCTTCTGATTCTAGAAAGACTAGAGAGACCAATTGATAACCACGAAAGTCGTCTGTGGTCAGAGATTGTTGAACAAAGAGAGACACTTGATAGAAAGCTGCGACTAGAGTAAAAGGACACGAGCAGAGGATTAAAAAATCAAATGCTTCTCATGACCTTCAAATAGGAATCACAAACATGCCCAAACACGACCTCGACCCCCACACGCGACTTGTAGAGAAAAAAAAGGAACAGATCTGTGAGGAATACAGAGAGCCCAGAAAAATTGCTGGCTCTGATACCATGTTACGGAACACGTAATTGGTAAAAAGATTTCATATTTATAAGATACAACGGAGCTGTATATAAAGAAGTTACAAGGATAAAAATAGCCAAAAGCAAAAGGCAGAGAAGATAAACATTATCTTATGAGAGTGACCATTAATATAGAAATACACTATATTTAGTTTAATAATAATTTTATGTTCTATTGTTCTCAATTACTAAATTATAATGATGATAGAGAGATGACCATTAGGTCAAAGACATCGTTTCTTAGTTTTTCTTTTATTGGATTAATTTTATTCAATGGTTTATATATGCTTACTTTATTGTGTTGTATGATTTATTAGAGGAGGTAACCTTGTGATCTATATGAAAGGTGGAATTGATCTAATGACTATGTAGTCAAGATTAGATGAGTGGACATCTATTATTACTAAATTATGTTACTTTATAAATATTTTCTAATGCAAAATATATTAAATCAGAAAGATGGAGAATTCCTAGAGCTTGTTCAAAAGGGATTAGGATTCTTAAATCCCAAAGTCATTGTTGATGTTGGATAATATAGAGTGTTCGTTGGTCGACAGATGTTAGAATCGAGAACCATAGAGCTTGATATTAGTAATAATGACTAGAACACTTTGTTATATTGGATATATGTTTACCAAGTGTAGATTTTATCAAGAAAAGAGTAATGGCAGAAATGCAACAAGGTACTCTTGAAGAAAGGATATAGATAATCTAGATGAGATATAGTTAGGATGAGATAGTCTTCAAGTCGAGTCAGAGGTGTGTGAACATACGACTATGTTTATTGTAAACGTCTATTTATATAGAAACTTTGGCCAAAGTGATGCATTTGTCTCTGCATGCATTAGTCGGTTCAAAGTGTCTAGATGGTGTAACTGGTCAGTAAGATCATACTTAGCTAGAAGGCTATCTAGAGTCGTATGGTCGATTGGTTTACATAGGAAACATCACTAGGATTCAGATGGCAATTTGTTAGATCCACATGTCTATTCTCTTCGTGAAGGGAAGGGCCACTTCCAGGAAGGAAGGTGTGCGGGGGACCACCGGTCTGTGGTTGGAGGTAAAGCACTCGGATGATGCTCTCCCTCTACAGTAGAAGACTCGCCAAGATTTGAACGACAGATATCAAGATTTGAGAAAGACAGTACTTTTTATACAATGTTTCATGTAATGATTATGATGTAAATTATGCTTTTGTCTAGAACAATATATATATATATATATATATATATATATATATATAAAGTGAAATGTTTTCACTGCAAGTTATCTTTGAATATACGGAATTTCAAGTTTGAAAGATATTAAGAAAAGATGTACTCTTGTTTAATGATGTTTATCAAATGGTTTTAAAAAAATGTATTCCATTCTTTTCTTCATGTTCTTTACTTTCCTAGTAATTGAGTGAGAAAATGTGAGTAATATGAGATAGCATGTTACATTACCAAGAAGGAGATACATTATCTAGGATACATTGTAGATGCATAGGGAGTGCATGCGGACTTGGCTATGATTCAAGCCATCCAAGATTGGCCACAACCAAAGAATCTCATTGAGCTCCACAACTTATTGGCACTGGCAAACTTCTATAGGAGGTTTGTACTTGGTTTCTCACATGTGACTTGGCCGCTGAACCAGGTTACAAGAGGTGGCTCCAAAGTAAGGTTCATTTGGACAATAGCATGATAGAAAGCATTTGAAGACTTGAAATGTAGACTTTGTTTTGTGCTAGCCCTTCACTACCAAATCTTTGGCAACCATTCAAGATTGAGACTAATGCATTCGAGTATTCATTGGGAGCAATTCTCATCAACATGGTCATCTGATTGCATACCACAGAGCCATTGTTCAGGCAAATAAGCATTGGAAGCATTATATATTCGGCAAGAAGATTGTCATCAACACAAATCACAAGTTGCTCCAGTTCTTGCAGACACAACTCAAGTTGTAGCAAAGCAAGAGTGGCATCATAAATGGTCTTCATATCTTGAGTAGTTCCACTTGAATATCAAGCACAAGAATGGAATAGCTAATCCAATTTCAAATTATCTAAGTCATCCTCTGATTCAATCTCTTCCCTTTGTTCTTGACGCTTGTGGACATGAAGTTAGTACACAGTCAAAATTGTATCCTTCTGACAAGAATTTTGTAGAAATCTATCAAAACTTGCTTTGCGATAAACCAGTTCAAGTTTTCTACTTGTAGGATGGACTCCTCTACCACCTTGATCACTTGTGCATTCCAAATGAGGCAAAAAGACAATTTGATTTGGGAGGCTCATTTTAGCAAGGTTGCAGGACATTTTTTAGTGGAAAAAACCCGTGTAGTGTCGCAAAAGTATTTCTTTTGGCCACACCTCAGGTTATATGTCAACAAATACATAAGGTCATGTATGACGTGCAATTGCTAAGTCGATCAACAAAATGAAGGGTTGTACACACCTTTGCTTGTTTCAAAGTGATTATGGAAATATGCTTCCATGGACTTCCTCTTAGGCTACTTGTTGATGCTTATTTTTAGACAAGTCAACAATAGAGTAGAATACTGAGCATCAAACTCTCTCTTGAATAAAGCTTCTCGAATGCTAAACAAAGTGATCAGTCGAGATAACTCCAAGGTTCCTTATATATGATTCGTGATGGATTAACTCAATGACTTGATGTGATTTTGCTGATGAACACAAAGAGACTTACACAATTGTTCTAACAACTTGATTTGTTTCACTTACTAGAGGCAAACACTTGGAATATCTAAGTACTACAACCCTTTAGCATATGATATAGCAATAAAGCTCTTCAACTCTAATTCCTAATGATGATGAATAAAAAAAACAGTGCAAAAGGTAAAGGTTTAGGATACTACTCTAATCCTAGATGCAAGAGATGATTATCGATCAGGTGGAATCAACCAACTTTGTTTCGCCAAGTTGAAACAACTACACAAGGTTGATGCAATCTTTTAAGGGTGATATAAGGTATTCAAATCACTTATGTTCATGAAAGTTCAACAAACATAAACGATCAGAGTTAAGCTCATTTCGTTCAGACTAACCATACACTGCAACTTGCAAGCCACAAATCACAAATGGTTTGAACATATAAATTCCACCACGAAACAATAACAATGACTTCCATCAACTAACATAACACTTAAACGAAAACTTTATCTAATTTAATATTCGCTTGAAGAAATAAAAAGCATGCAACACTTTGAAACATAGATAGAATCATCAAAACAATGAGTCTTTTATTATCTCAAAGAGCTTTTGCAACAATTTTTCCAAAATCTTCAACCTTACAAATGAGAGCAAAAGGAGCCCTTATATAGGCTTCAAGAATACATGAACGATTAAGATCGATTGGCAAAGCCAATGGACCAGATGATGCCACCTAAGCAGGTGGTTACAACAAACTCCTATTTTTAGCATATGAAAGAGGGAATAAAGGCACGTTTTCCAAGAAGATAAGGATGACACATCAATAGCCTATGAGGAATCTCCATGTGAGTAACCATCACTAGTGTTATGGAATTCAATGAATCTAGACACCACTTGTTTGATATCATCAAAAGGCACACCTGGCATATTCCTAGTGGTTCCCCCAGCTTCAAGCACATCAGCTGCATAAAGGCCAAGTGTCCTCTCCCAATCGGTCATTCTAGCCTTGTTGGCGCCAAGGTGAATAGCCAGTGAAAATATGCTATCAAGTCTCTCATCAGAAACATCATCTTCTTGAAAATAGAATGCTTGGACTTGTTCTTTCATACTATCAATAGTCATCTCTCCAAAGGGATTGCATATCTTCATCAAGGAGGCATGTATTCCATCTTGGATTCTTTGAATCACACTTCTTACTCTTGACATATCTGTTTCAACTCTATCAAGTAGCTGTCCTTTATTGCGAAAGCAATAGTATCAGGAAGAGAAATCATATGTTATTCCTTCCTCAATTACCTCAGCATGTATCAATTCATCAACTGAAGTTTCCATCAAGCTCTTCAAATGTGGCATATATTGTTCTTTGATGACCTTAAACTCAACATAGGTTGTCAACAATGCAAGCACTCTTTCCTTGAGATCAGCAACCTTATTATACACTTGCATAATATCTTCAAGATGCCCATATGTTGTTTCCCTTGACCTCTTCATCCAATCCTTCAACCTATGATATGAAGATCTCAACCCCTCAAGATGTACAATTGTTTTTGGAGGAAGAATGGGTGGTGGTGTAGAAACTCTTTCTTGCTGACGGATAGGATGTACTAAGTGTTGAATATACTGTTCCAATGCCTGACACCTTTGCCCAGCCTTAATCCTACCTTTTGTTTCCTGTCTTATGATAGCTCGAGCATTATCAATTGAATCTTGAAGTTCTACTTGTGCCCCAGTCAACAGACCCAAATCAATTGTGTTGATATCATAATCTTCAAGTACAATGTCTTCTATAATCTTCTCAACTCTTGGAACAGCTACATGTACCCTCCTTACACCAACTTCATCCTTTGTTATCTTTGAAAGAGTAGTTGCTTTCTTCTTTGGTTTTTCAGTAGACATGTCCAAAAGCAACTCCTCAACTGGAACATGCCGAAAGTTTTCCACTTCACAACTTTCCTTGATTCTTTCCTGCAACCACTCCGACAACGATGAAAAATCTCCTGGTTGTTGTACTTGCCTTCCTTGCATGGGCATTGATTCTTCTTCAGCTTCATTTTTGTCTTCAATGTTAGCCTCATCAATGATTTCAGTATCATGTGGACTTGCTATATCCTGATTCATTGAAGTATCTCCTGGTTGCCTAGATGAAGCAGTTTCGATGCTTATCCTCTTCTTCTTCTTACTTGATTCTCCTTGTGTAGATTCAAGTTGTTTTCTTTTCTTTGCTTGGCTTGAATCTCTTTCATTATCCTTACTTCGTGAATCTCTGCCAGGTGCACTACGCTGTACTTGTTGTTCAACTTCTCCCATCTTGGTGTAAGTGAGCCTTTTTCCTTCATCTATCAGTGCTTTTACTTGCTCTTTTGCATGCTCCTTAGTGATAGTAATGATGGGTTCTATCAACTCTTCATCATATACTCTTCTTCTATCAGCCTAATCAATGTCATATGGCAGATTCCGTACCTTATTGTATTTATCACCTGAAAGAGTCCTATCATCATCTAGCTGATCAAGAATCCTCAATACTTTTGTAGTTCTTACCAAATCCCATCTCAATCTTGAACATTTTTGCATCCTTACATTATCATCATCAATAACATTTGCCCAATGATCTTCAAGTTGTTCTATATGCTGATAGGTAGGATATGATTGCTTAATAGCTCCATGTGGGTCAAAGTTCTCCCTCCTTGAATCATGAAGATGTAAATGATATGCTTGAAGCTCAATCTCAAAATGTTTTGCTGCTTGAAGTGATGGACATGAATAATATCTCCCAAGCTTTAGAGGGAATTGAACCCTGGCCTTCTTTCTTGTCCTTTGCATCTTATGGAACTCTAACAACTGTCTCGATACTTCCAACAATACCATCCTATTAGTAGGATACCTTTGCAATCTATATGGAAAAGATATGAAGCCCTGAATTTTGAGATAGGTGAACTTATCATATTGAATATAGTATCTTCCATATTGTTCAATGAAGTTCCTCGTAGCACCTGTCAATCTCCTATGCAATTCTCCTCGCAACTTTCTCACTATATACATGGCAAATGCATCATTGAATCTCTTAAAATGATTGATGTTCTTCAAATGGAGCTGTGTATAACATTGATGTGATAGGATTTGACCAGATTTTATGCCTACTTCTCCTTTAGATGTCAATCCCTTGTATATCACATTCCTCGCCAGTATGTAGACAAGATAGGAAGTCATGAAGGACTTTGACTCATCAAAATTTTCAAATTGCTCATGAAGGCAATGACTTATAAGCCTAGCCCAATCAATCATCTTATTCTTTGTGAAAACATGATCAAAGTAAGTATACATCCATCCTTCAAAAGTTGATGATTGAGGCCTACCTGTTACTCTATTCAAGAACATGATGAAGTAACTTATCTCCTTCTTGAAATCTGCCTTGTGGAACTTCGGATCTTCAGAGTTGTATATCTTGATTGAAGGATCTATCAGCCACTTCTTCCTTACTTCTTGCATGTATTGCTTGGAATTGCCCTCAAAGGTATGTTGTGTAGTTGTAGGACAAATGAACACTGTCTTTCGGTTTGGGATGTTGAAGATCTCTTGTATAGCTTCTCTTTGCAAATAAGCTAGGACAGTCTCGTCTTTAGCCACAATTCGCCTTCTTTCTTTATCATAGTGTTGAATGCATTCCAACACCAATTCAGTGCTAGGTAGGGTAGGTGGGAAACATGCTGCTTGTATGATTCCACTTTTCGCAATGGCCTTGATATCTTAATTCCTTGCAATGGCGAGCAAGAAATCTTTCATCTCTTCTAGGTTGACGTGCCCCAGATTGGTGTCTCCCACATTCTTCCAATGAGCCTCGAGCTTGGAGTCGGGTATGGTTGACTTGACATTTATCTTGATCATCACTTGACGCTCCTTCGCCGTCATGCCCATCTACCTACAAGACAACACCTCTATAAGAGACTTTAAATGACAAAATTACCCTTATATGACTAATTTTTACATGATAAAGATATGGAAATCTGAAAATTTGAACAAATGAAGGCAATTTTAGAGATGAAATGTAGCTGAAACATACCTTCTATTCAATTTTCAAACTGAAATAAGTGCAGGTTTCTGTAATAAATGATGAAATATCAGATTTATAATGACAAAAATCAGACTTTACTTGTAGATCTGCCTTAAAAAGTTGCTGCTCCTCCAAAAAAAATTCGCTCCTAAGTGAAATTACAATAGATGATGTTGAAATGAGATCGGCGCCTTCACTTATATAGGCAGTTTGCCTTGAGAAAAGTGCTGGTTGGCCAAGTAAGGGTCGGCCAGCACTTTCATTTAATGCATTTTTTGAAATTTTAAAAACTTGTTTCCTATTTAGGCGTCAAAAATAGGTGATTTAATGCATGTAGGGCGCTTTACCTTGAACAGATATCTCTTATACTTGGGTGCTGTTTTGATGTTCAAAAAGGTTTGAAATGGGCGCCTAAAATTCATTGTTGATTCAAAAGGCCTTAAAGCTAATTACCTTATGATTTCCTCCTAGGCGCTTGAAAGGTCTAAAACTTGAAGAAATAGCGCCTTACTTCTTAGCTCATTCTTCCAATTGAGAGAGTCCTCATCTTGGGCGCTAGCTTTGAATAGTCTCCAACAACCCTTTTTTTCCAAGGCGCTCATCTAAGGTGATTTCAACACAAAAGTACGCCTAAAGTCTCTTGAACTTGTGCTGATCCTCCGTGATGATTATTAGTCAAGGCGCCTATGTGAAGGGAGTTCCTATTTTAAGATGTCATCAAAACCTCAAGGTTCTTAGCCCCCCTTTCCTAAGGTGTTGATGTTAGTGGATTAATGTGCAAAGGGCACCTAAATAAGATGAATACCTCCTTCTAAATTAGGCGCTGATTTAAGTGAGAATAGATTGAAAGTAGCACCTTGTTTTCTTCATACTTATTGCTCAAAGTCTTTCTTACCTTAGGCGCCAATTGGGGTATCTTTGATGATGTTTTTCCTCCTACCACAATCTAGGCACATATTGATGTTGCTTGGGATCAAAATGGTGCCTTAGTTCTCTTGGAGTCCATCTACTTACATGTGTTCAATTTATGATAATTGTTTGCAAAGACTTTCAAAGTGATTGGCAACTTGTTTTCTTGGCATTAAACTTCTTCATCCACTCTTCCATTCTAGGTGTTCTTATTGGATAAAAAAGATAACGAATGGCACCTACCTTCTATGCTTGACTTTTGGCTCTTTATACTCCCTCAATCACTTCTTCAAACTACCAAGAGATCTTGCTGTCATTTACATGCTAGACATAGTGTGAATCGTCTTTTGTTCAAGGCGCCAAAATTGGTGAAGGAAGTCTAAATGGGCGCCTTATGTCCAAGTCCTCTAAACGCTGATTTAGGTGCATAGAATCATGAAATGGCACCTTGTCTCTAGACCTTTGCTAGCATCTTAAATCCCTCTTTCAAACTTTCCAATGCTTTTTCTTATCTTACAATCCTACCAAGGCGCCCAAACTAGGCAGAATATGCAAGAGAATGTGCCTATCTTTCTTCAACATGTTCTTAAATCACTCTTTATACTCCAAGAGCTCTCCTTACCTCAAGCGCTATAATGAGGTGGTCTTGAACATGAATTTGCGCCTAAGGTCTTAATGAGTGTTTCTTTTCACTTTGCAGGTGCTTCAATCATTGCAATTACTCTCAAACAGCTACTCCAAAGTCAGCCACCTCCAAGACTTATGGTTTCAAGCTGACTTCTCCCTTAGGCGCCAAAATGAGGTGATTTTGGTGGAAAGTAGCGCCTAACTTCATGACTTGATTCAACATGTTTGATCAACTTTGCATCACTTCCCTTAAGGTTTGCTTCATGCCTATTCCTTCAAATTGATTAATGTATACCTCTGTGATCCTAGACGCCGAAACTCACTTGAGCAATCAAGTTTCCTCCTAGGCGCCAAAAAATGAGTTTTCCAACACAAAGGGTGCCCTACTTGATGATACTCAATTTGACATGATAGATTGCCCCTTGGCATTCAGATAAGTTCAATGACTTACCTTGCCTTTGCAATAAATGATCTTTCAATTGGGAACTAGATCCTAGGTCTTACCACCTTCAACCTCCAAGGCACCAAAATTGATAATTTTTAAGGCAAAGGGTGCCTTGACTTGAAGATGACAATTAAGTTCAATTTAAAGATTTCAATGCAACACGAAGGTATCTAGAAGATTCTCCACCTCAAACAACATCAAATTTCATACTTTCATGCCTCCTTTTGCTTAGGCGCAATTTGTCATTGGTTGAAACATCCTTTTCATGCTAAGGCGCCAAAATGATCCCTGGAGATGAAGAAATGCGCCTTGACTTAACAAAATTAGATTTGGGGCACTTAGAATTGTCTTGGAGTCTTAACTCTTCAAGGCGCCAAAATCAACCAGTTGAATGATCTTTCACCTAAGGCGCATCTTCAGGGTGTTACGGATGGGGATAAGTGCCTAATCTTTACTCAGCCATTTTCTCCATACATTTTCACTCATCGAAGCATGTTGAGTTCAAACATTATTCTCACATAAGGATCCATACTGAACTAGGCCAAAGGAATGCTCTACAGTGCCTTTGTAAAGTTATTAACCGGCTAACTCTGAGATAACACTAACAAGACATCCTAAAACGACAAATCCTATGAAGAAAAATTGGGGGTCCCCATCTGCAATGGGGCAATGTGTGATTAGGTCACAACACTACCCTACAACCAAGCATGGCAATGATTGTGTTTTTTGTAGTGGTTGATAGATTTTCAAAAATGACAATTTTGTTTCCTTGCAAGAAAATCATAACAACTCTAGAAACAACACACTTGTATTTTTGGAATGTTTCGGTCCACTTTGGAAGCCTAAAATCTATCATTTTAGATAGAGATGCCAAGTTCTTAAACAATTTTTGAAAAGCACTATAGTCTATGCTGGACACAAAGTTGAGCAAATCCGCTACATTCCATCCCCAAATTGATGGATATATGGAGGTAGTTAACAAGATGATAGTGGATCTTCTCAAGGTGTACAATTTGAAGAAGCATTGTACTTGGGATGAAAGTTTGCCTTTCATTCAACACAACTACAACGAAGCTCTGCACAACTCTACAACACACAACCCTTTTCAGGTTTGCTTGAGTTTTCAACCATTGAAACCCATTGACATAGCTCATCCTGTTCCACCATCAATAGTAGCAACTCTTGTGGCTCAAAAGGAAGTCGACAAGGTTGGGTTTCCAACCATTGGCATCCATTGACATAGCTTATCCTGTCCCCCCATCAACAGTAGCAACTCCTTCGGCTCAAAAGGAAGTGGACAAGGTTGTTCAATACATTGAGCACATTTAGTAGATTCAGGAGCAAGTGTAGACCATTCTATAGTAGGCTAATGTGAAGTACAAGTAGCTTTATAACAATCATTAGACACCACACACTTTTCATGTTGGTGATTGAGTCTAGTTGCATTTGTAGAAGGAAAGATGTACATGACCTTACCACAACTTTTGTCCACTTTGGTATGGGCCGAATACCATTACCAAGCAAGTAGGAGATAACTCATTTGAGCTCAATCTACCTGCCTACCTTGGGTTGCATCCAGTCATCAATGTCTCTTGCATCTATACTTCACTCCTTTGTTGGATTCTTCAGATGTTGAAGAGCCACTTCAGCAGATAGAGATCAATCCAGAATGCAAAATTCCAGCAGAATTGGATCAAGTTATTGATGCTAGGGTCAAACGGACAAGGCAACGAGAGATCCCTCTCTTCCAAGTTGTCAAAGTAGGTCAAGTTCCTTCCCAGGCAAAATTGTTCACAAAAGCTCAGGGTGCAAGTTACTTTCCACATCTTTTACCACACCTGCCTACAACAGGGACCACTGCTCTTCAAGGAGGGGTGACTAATCCAGGAGGATCTGGGCCCCTCAAACCTATTGCAAATCTTGGGTGTTGCATCGTGGGCTACGCAGTTTTGTCAATAGGATCCTCATCCTAGTCAATACCCTTGGCCCAAATCTCATGTAATAACTCCATGTCAGCAGTACCACAACTTAATTTGCCCTTACTATTGTGAGTGGTTGTGACAGTTGCAATGGGTACGAACCATCGTTTTCCAATTGATGGATCCTATTCTATTCTTTTGTATAAATATGTACATACCATTCTTTGTAAGGCTAGACACGATAAGGAACAACCATAAGGAGATAGACTACACATCTGTTCTCACAGATCATATACAGAACTAAGCATAATATAATCCTACTGTTACAGTTCTAACTGTCTGTTCTCTATTTTTGTTTGTCAATTTTTTTTCATATTGCTTGGATCACTATTATATATAATCTTCCACAGTTATAACCTAATTGAATTTCTTTGACTGTGTTGTCCACTGAGCTTTATACTTGGGCCCTAGATCAATAAGATACAGAGTTCCTCAGAAATCTTGCACCCCAAATTAAAATTCGAGCCCATAATCATATAAATATGGAAATGCATCATTTTAAAAATTGATGACCATCAACAATCATTAAGCCAATCCAAATCACGTGCGGACCAGCACAAAGACAATTTTATATTTTTTTTTGTCATTTGAGTCACATCTTTATATCAGAGGAAGTATTTAGACTTTCACCACCTGCCATACGATCACCCAAAATATAAGGATAAAGTAAGTACACAGTTTTTGCTGGAATCTTGACCAGTGAAGAAGAAAAAAAGAACATCTCTGAGAATCCTCTCAATGCTGTCAAAGGAAAATATCTTTAGAACATCCTTGTCATGTCCATGAACCAGAAAATCCCCCTACTTGCACTTTTACCTGAAGGCTGAAGGATTTGCTGATTGCCTTCCACAAATTTGAAATTGTTAAGAGTAATGTCTTGCCTACTCTGTCTTTTTCGTCATATTCCAAATTTTCCTTCACAATCCTCAATTCTCTGAATGTGTGCTACCCTTAGATGCTGAGCACTTCAAGGGGTCACTAAGCCTGCTAGGTTGATCGCTTCTTTATGTCAGCCAATTCCTAGTGTTGGGAGCATTAAGCATCGTCTTGATGCAGCTGGTTCAGGAGGAGATATAAATAGGTTTGTGCTATTGCATCCACTTCCATGAGCTGCTCATATCTGGAGTCATGGATCTACCTTTACCATTGTTCCACGGGGACGCGCCCCCCCTTGAAAAAGGGTCGTCCCGGAGACGGGGAGACATTAGGGAAACATCCCCCCGCCGTCCCCCGTCCCCCTGCTGAACCCGAAACGTCTTGCTTGGGGGGGACTTCTGGACGTCCCCGAGACTTCCAGGTGTCCCCCCCTAAATGCATTAATTTTTTTTTTTAAAAAAAAAAAATCAAAAGTTAAAACCGAAAACCTAAATGTTATAATTTGTTTTCATTTTTTATTTTAGTTTTCACCATCAAGTGGAGTCTGGAAGTCTTCTGAGTTCTCTGAGCTGGGCGTCAAATCACACAGGTGAGGGCGTTTTTCATTTTGCATTTGCAAATCTGGTCTTTGACTTTCGCGTGGGATGCTGAATGCCTCAAAAAGATGTCATTGCATGGGATGCATCCCACGCGATGCCATCTCTTTGAGGCATTCAGTCGTGAGACTGATAAAATCATAAATATTAAAAAAATAAAATTAAAAAAAAGTTTCTAAAGCCTTTTCGACAAATCCATTTTGTGCATATCCTGCAATCGTTGCAGTCCATGGGACTCCCTGCCTGCGTCAAAATGGGAGCTTTGGAATAGGGTATGGACATCCATCAAAACAGAAGGATAGAGGAATTTTGTCAGATGTTGTAGTTGCAACTGCCCTGTTAGACATGTATGCAAAGTGGAAGCATAGACAAGGCACTTGAACTGTTTGACAGAATGCCTCAAAGAAATGAGGAAGCATAGACAAGGCACGTGAACTGTTTGACAGAATGCCTCAAAGAAATGTGGTTTGAGGCATTCTGTCAAACAGTTCACGTGCCTTGTCTATGCTTCCTCAAACCACATTTCTTTGAGGCATTCTGTCAAACAGTTCACGTGCCTTGTCTATGCTTCCTCATTTCTTTGAGGCATTCTGTCAAACAGTTCAAGTGCCTTGTCTATGCTTCCACATTTTGCATACATGCTATTATACAGTTATACATCTTTTTATAACTATTTTTTCAAGTATTATATCAATATGTATTTCAGTGCACTGCTCCCCCCCCCGCCGTCCCCATATTTAGGCCCCCCGGCCCCCCATCCCTGAATCGCGTCCCCTGCCGTCCCCCCGTCCCTGAAACTCCGTGGAACTATGACCTTTACTCAATGTTGAGCATACTTCAGCTCCCTATGTCCACAGTCCAGGCCATGAGAACAGGTATGTAGCACGTGTTTCTTCCTTCTCTCTGGAGGCAATTGGCTTTGGGTGTTAGGAGAGGTGGTAGGACAAGCTTCTTGCTTACTCCTAGGGTTGTCCAACCAGATCCTCTTGGTCCCAGGACTTCTCCAATGAGCATTATTAGATTGTGCATTAGCCCATTCGTAGTGTCAGATGATTATGTTACCATCCTTTCTGCTCCACATGATGCTGCCAGGCCCTCTACATCAAGATTTGAATCTGATTTTTAATTGCCTGGATCTCCAGACCAGGTCTTCAACCTAGATTTGATTCTGATGATAATCTTGATCGATGACTCCTCTTTAGGTTTACTTCATCATCTTGTCGTTTGGTGCTCTTAGGTTTTCTCTCCACTTAGTCTTTGCTATTGTAACTGGGTATATTTTAGAGCCATTGATCTATTTCAGTCACTAGTGGCCATTAACAGAATTTCTTGCTTTCCTTTTTCTAAAACTTACTGGTCCTTGCCCAATACTAGAGTTGGATGGTTTCAGCTTTTCAATGGATTTGGTGAGCCTAGCTCCTTGATGTACTTGAACTATATGCTTGTTAGAGCATTCTGGAATGGGATCGAGGAGAGCAGACTATTCATTTCTTCTAAAATCCCTTTTCTGCACACCCTGTATAAAAATAATTTTTCTGGGTTAGAGATTGCTAAGTAGAACTTACTGTAGGACGGTGAATCTCACCCCTCTCTGTCATTTCATCTTCTTTAAGCCTTTCCCATCCCTGGTCCTCTCTCTGGGGTTTTTGGAGTTCTGTGCAACGGACCTTCATAACTAATGTCGATTCAGACTTGTCTCCACTTTTGTAACTTTGGCTCAAAAAGAAAGGTGGATTGAATCCCAGACTAGCCCAGAACTCCATGCTCTTTCAGATTCTTTCTCTGTCTTATTCAAGATTGGAGGTAGATTGTTTTTGTACCCATGGCATGCACTTCTGGAGCTGACTTTGTGAAGGGACTGTAGCAACAGCCATGCTAAAATAGCACCTAGAAAAGCAATAAGGAAAGTAGAAGGGAGACAGCCTTTAGGAATGTTGAGGCTAAGAATTATTGCTGCTAGCTGGAACAAAAATTCAGAAGGGGACCTCAGGTTATGTGAACAGATTAAATGGTGAACTTCCACAATACTTGTAGGGACTGATTAGAAATTACCGTATGCAAGGGAGTTGATCAATGAATCAGTCAGAATTGGCAGGGAAATTAAGAGGTTAGAGAACAGAGATTGAAAAAGCTATTCGTAATCTGATCACTGATCTCCACACCACTAGGTCTGAAGGAAAGGACACGAAATCTCAGAGTTCATGTCCGTGACATCTTTTATGGAAGGATCAGGGAACACTTTTCCTGTTCACAAGAATTTTTTTGATCATGATGACACATGAGAGAAAAAATATTTATATCTCATAGGGACCTAGCTTAGATTTGAGATAGATTGAGAATCGTGTAGAGGGCTTAGCTTGAGATGTTTTGAGTTCCACCGACGTTTTGGAGATGGGGAAGGTAGGCGATGGTGGGATGTATTTCGGGGCCATCAGTCTTGGGGGCCATTTTTGGGGGACAGCTGGGGGGATGGCAGTATATATATATATATATATATATATATATATATATATACACACACACACACACACACACTCAAATTTTTACAAGTTTAACTATACATGAGATCAAAAATTTAGTTTAGACATTCATATAATGTGTCAAATTCAATATTAAAATTATATATTAGCTGGGATTGGTCGGAGTTCCATTGGATGAGCCACAACTTGGTATACAGAGTGACTCAGATTCAGAGGGCTCTTTTGATATTGATAGCCCAGATGAGGCATAGTTGTACTTAGTACTATTTTATTTATATTGCTATCTATGTCTATCGAAAACTTTGAGTTTGAACAAGAAATCAGAAATTTCTATTTTAACTTTAAATTGCTGCTATCACTGATCAGCCATATCAATTACATTTTTAATCTTTGGTTTAATTTTAATACTGAATTTGATACATTATATGAATCATAGTTGAAAAACTTGCCAAGCCCAAAAAACATGACTCGGTAAAAACTCGGCAACTTAAAAATTGCTTAGATTTCATTAAAAACGCATTCTTTTTTGCAAAATTCAATGATAAGATGCATCCGATGAGTCAATAAATGAGTACATAAAAGAAACAAGCTGAGTCTAGTTGTATTTGATTGATTTGAAAGCAAATTGGGTACAAAATGGCATCCTCATGTAGAATGTGCTGATACTTATAGTCTGAAACAAAATGAAAATAGCAAATTGTTTTTGTAAAATTGAAAGTAAATACTACATTAATATATTTTACAAATTTACATATTCCTCTTCCTCTACCTTTCTTGTGCATAGCCAAAGATTATATTGCCAAAACTCGTCGAGTTTTTCCCCCTTGATTCGGTGAGTAATTCCGGAGAGTTCTTGCAGGAAAAACTCGCCAGGCAAAAACACTCGCCGAATACTCGGAGAGTTTTGCAACTATGATATGAATGTCTAAACTTAAATTTTGATGTGCGGCTAGAGTTTGTCGGTACTTAGGAGTTTGCTGATCCTAAGTCTCAATGGACTGCAAACTACAATTAGATTCTCCTTGTCTATCGGTAAGCTTGTTTCTCTTGATTAATTGAATGAAGCTATAGGTGGACCACTTCCTCTTTATAGTAGAGGAATTGACAACTTGTGAGAGTAGGTGAATGGAAAGTTACCTCAGCCCTAGTGTATCCTTCCCATACCATGTCCATCCAATAGGGCCTTTTTTTTTGCAAGAGTGACCTATACACCCTAGCCTCTAGTTTGCTAAATGTAGGACCTGAAGATTGGCAAAATTGAATTTGTTGCGCCCAAAGTCTAGTTCCATCCTCAACGCTTTACATCTTCCCAAGGGCCTTCATAAACCCCTCCTTTATCTCATTATCATCATAAACAGGATTTTTGCCATATCTATATGCATATTGCTGTTGGAAATGTTGTCATTGATGTCAAAGGTGCATACACAAGTTGTCATTGATATTAAGAAGATAGTCATGAACAAACGAGAGTATAAGAACATGTTATCATTGATGTCAAGAAGGTGCATGAACAAGAGTGGTGTCACTAATGTCAAAGACATAAGACCAAGATTGTTGGCGAGATTAATGTCTAAGAGATCGTTGTGGAGATTATTGGAATATGTTGTAGTTGATGTCAAAGGAAGAATGAAGAGTTGTTGAAGATTGTTGTTGTCAAAGATGAATACACATGTTGTCTTTGTGCTCTAAATTGCTAGATCTTACTTGAATGTTTTATTGCTATTGATTAAAGTAGAGAAAAAAAAGTTTTATTATATACTAATTCTCCCCCCTCTCTCAGTACAACTAAGTGCTCATCAATTGGTATCAGAGCCGGTTCCTTCAAAGTTAGCCTAACAGCTAGAAGGTAGATCTGAGGAGAGCACTAATGACCGGACAAGAAAATCATGGATTACCATCAAATAGGGCACCATTATTTGATGGAACTAATTATGCATTCTGGAGCATAAGAATGAAGACATATCTTAGTGCTTTGGGTATGACATCTGACAATTTGTGGAAGATGGATATACTATACCTATAACTCGTCTTACAAACAAAGATGCTAAAAGAGAAAGCAAGAACAATTCAAAAGCTATGAATAACATATTGTGTGGATTGGCAAAGACTGAATTCATAAAGGTGATGCTTTGCAAAACTGCAAAGGAAATATGGAATAAGCTAAATTGCATTTATGAGGGGGATGATAAAGCAAAAAAGGCTAAGCTTCAAACCCACAAGGCAAAATTTGAAAGCCTCAAAATGAAAGAAGAAGAGAACATAGTTGACTATTTTCTTCGAATCGTCAAAATTGTTAACACCATGGTAGGACTTGATGAGGAGATCAATGAAGCAACTATTGTACAAAAAATATTGAGATCTTTGCCAATGAGATTTGATTCTAAAGTCTTTGCAATCGAAGAAATGAAAGACTTGGAGAAATTGACCAAGATGGCTTGCACGACATCCTAACTGCCTACGAAATGAGGATTGAAGATAAACCATCGAAGAGAGAGGCAACTTTCAAGGTAGCTCAAAGAGGAAAGGACAAGGTATATGAACCTAATGATGAATTTAGCGAGATAGACGAAGAAGAAGCCCTCTTCATGAGGAGGCTAAAGAACGCAGGTAAGTATCCAGGTAAGTCTTCTTTTACATGTTATAATTGTGGTAAACCAGGGCATTGTGCTTCTAAGTGTTTGCAGGGAAAGATGGAGAATAGCGACAATGAAGAAAATTACAATATGAACAGAGGAAGAGGGTATCAATAACCAAAGAAGAGCTATAATCAAAATCAGTTTGAGAGAAGGAATAACTTCCGGAGGCAAAAAAAGAGCCTCTACTCCAATGAGTATGATGACGGATCGGAAGAAAGCGATGATGAATTTTACGGTGAGCAAGAAGAGATACTATTCATGGCGATAGAGATTAAGGATGACATTAAGAATCATAAGGAGGATAAAAGAGATGCGGAAGATAAGAAGAATGAGGATGATGAACAAGTGGATCTTGAGGAAGAACTTCATCTTGCGTATGATGAGATTAATTCACTTAAAAGAAGAAATGTGTGTCTAAAGTCAAAAGTTCTAGAAGAAAGTGAATCCAAGGCGAAGGTATCACAAGCCCTTGGAGAAGCAGAATGGATGATCGAAGATCTAAAAGCCAAAATCGTAGAAGCAAAGAGGATCGAGGAAGAAGTAAGAAGTCAATTGAAGATAAAAGAAGAAGATTGTGAGAAGTATGAGTCCGAAATTAGTTGCTTGAGGACAAAATTAGAGAAAACAACTACCAAGCCAAACAAGAGCCTCAAGGTTGATGAAAGTACCGAAACCATGGATGATATTATAGATGGGAAAATGTCATCATTCATAAAGACACGTCTTGGTAACGAAGCAAAGGAAGATCAGCCTTCAAATGAACAACAGAAGAAAGGAAATGAAGAAAAACTAGAAGGCCATGCAGATGTTCTAAAAGGCTCAATCAATAATGAGAATAATAAGAGCAAGGAAAACAGTGTCGCACATAAAACTAATATTCCTTAGAGACAATAAGGAGAAATTTACAAGATCATTTCCTCCAAGACAAGCACAAATGAACAAGTTTAAAAATTCCTTTCATGGTTATGGTTATTCCTGTAATAACTTTGGTCACAAAGCGGTAGATTGTTGGACACATGCAAGAAACTTTGGTTGGACCAAGAATAGAGGTTCTTATGAGTTGCCAAATAGAAAGTATAATATCATATGTTACAAATGCAACAGCCATGGTCATAAGGCGAGAGATTGTAGAGCACAAGCAAGATATGATTATGGATGGAACGAGAATAAAAGTGCTTATGACTTTTCAAAAAGAAGCTATAATTCCTTTGGTCATTTGGTGGATTACAAAATTACATGCTACAAGTGCAATAATTATGGGCATATGGCATGATTGTGTAGAAGTGATTTTGTGGAATACCCTGAGTAGAACAAGAAAGTGGAAGCCATGGATAATCATAATACAAAGGTATGGAGAAGGAAACAAGAGCAAGATAATGAGAAGAAGGAAGAATCTATGCTTGTGCTTCATGCACAAGAGATATCACTAAGTTCTTAAGGAGAAGTACAAGTTAAGGGGGAGCTAACCATTGCATTATTTTAGCTCCATGGAGAAGAGAATTCAAGATAGATCAGCTAAGGCATATTCCACATGAGCATTCTATTGTCATTGATCAAAGGGGAAGAATTATTAGAGAAAAAGAGGATATGATTGGAGAAAAGAAAGACTAAAGAATGGCTAGGCATACAACAAGATTATTGAGTTATGTTCTTGGGATGATGGAGGTTAAAACCATAAACACTCCAACAAAGTATAGTTCAAAGCATGTATGATAGGACGATTGACAAATGATGCATGGCAGTATTTTTTGAAAGACAAAGTGCAGTGGGAATGGTGACAATATAGTCATCAAAGGCATAAGAAGTATGACACACTGAGAATGGTGATAGTCTTCAAATCAGGGATAATGAACTCTTCATAGAACATTGAAGAGGAAGGTTATAATATGAGTGACAAGCAAATAAGAAAGATCATGTATGAATGACAAAATGTCACAAAGCATTTGATGACAATGTGAAAAGTGGCAGAGGTTATAGTAAAAATATGGAGAATTATAGAAGGATTGAAAGCTACAGCTCCGTGGATGAGAAAAATCAGAGATAGATGAAGATTTCTTACCATTGATATCAAAAAGAAAGTTTCAAGAAGAGAGAGTTATAGAATGGAAGAATGATGCCATTAATGTCAAGTGGAAGCATTATAGAAAGGGGGAGATTCTTTGTGAAAGAGTTGAAGGCATTCTTTTATGTTGTAAGATGCGTAGTGAATGATGGGATAACAAAACAAGTTCCTGATTTTTTAAACCTAAGAAGATCATCCAAATTATTTTTTGACAACTATAGAGGAAGCATATCACCCAAGTGACATAGAGACAAAGGGGGAGCCTTACAGACAGGGGGAGCATCACAGAAAAGGAGAATCACATCGTGAAGAAAAGAAGCATGTAAACTTCTCTTTGCCATTGATGTCAAAGGGGGAGAGATAGAGTAAGGGGGAGCAATGCAAATAGAGAGAATTATGTTTGTGTTGCCATCAATGACAAAGGGGGAGATTGTTGGAAATGTTGTCATTGATGTCAAAGGTGCATACACGTGTTGTCATTGATATTAAGAAGATACTCATGAACAGACAAGAGTATAAGAACATGTTATCATTGATGTCAAGAAGGTGCATGAACAAGAGTGGTG
Organism: Cunninghamia lanceolata; assembly: GCA_027924645.1. NCBI lineage: Eukaryota > Viridiplantae > Streptophyta > Pinopsida > Cupressales > Cupressaceae > Cunninghamia > Cunninghamia lanceolata. Next base: position 10,480,060 of record BSBN01000082.1, on the reverse strand, counting down.
TCACTAATGTCAAAGACATAAGACTGAGATTGTTGGCGAGATCAACGTCTAAGAGATCATTGTGGAGATTATTGGAATATGTTGTAATTGATGTCAAAGGAAGAATGAAGAGTTGTTGAAGATTGTCGTTGTCAAAGATTGTCGTTGTCAAAGATGAATACACATGTTGTCTCTATGCTCTAAATTGCTAGATCTTACTTGAATGTTTTATTGCTATTGATTAAAGTAGAGAAAGAAAAGTTTTATTATATACTGATTCACCCTCCCCCTCTCAGTATAACTAAGTGCTCATCAACCACTTGGTTTAAGAGCATAGGCAGCCATATGAAGAAGGGTGTTTAGTGTGTTCCATCTTTTCATCAGAATAGGCTTGATATGCTTGTTATAGAATTGTAATTTAGGATCCTTGCTATGAATTGCTTGCTTCATTGATCAAACATGCTGTCAAAAGTCTCATAAATCTCTTCAAGGTTAGGAGAGTCTATATCGGCATTCTTGATCACCCCCACAGCAGTAAATATATCTGGAAGCAACATTAAAAAAATTAGAAAACAAATACAAATTAAAAAATTAAAAACAAAATGAAAATATTTAAAATAAAATTTGATGCTATTTTTTTTTTCAAAAGTAGAAATTAAAAGTAAACTAGTAAATACTAAAATTAAAAACTAACATATTAAAGAATTTTCCTACTTGATAGTGGACTGCCAAGCATCATCAAGCACCCTTTGTCTCACCTTTTTCCTTTCTTTTGACTTTGATTCAACCCACTTCTTCCATTCTCTACAAACCACCATGGATTGTAGAGCCTCTTGCATCTCGAACATCCTCTCCAATAAAATAAAATATCTAGCATATCTAGTCTCAACTGGTTTGAGGAATTCTTTCTTCGAAAATGATTGGAATAATGCAAGTGGTGTGTGGTGGTGATTCAGACTAGGATCTGGATGCCCATAAGGACAGACGAATCCAGGCAGCCCAATAAACAAATTCAGATACAATGTAATAGTAGTACTCAGAAATTAAAGCAAAAAGGACAGCAATTACAATATTATGATCTAGTTACCCCTGGATTGAGCATGCATTCTAGCCACAAACATCAATGTAAGACTGATAGTAATATAGATAATTCAAAGTCCTATTACAAACTGTTATTCAGAACATATGCAATACCCATTGGGTACAGAATTGTAATTGTCAACAGAAATTCATAGTTATTCAGGAGTTTTGCTGACTTCCAGCAATCATCGATCAAACTCCTTTGTGCCAAAAACCCAACCTGCTATACCTCTGCCTCCCTCCTTACCCTTTTGACAACTTTCAATAATTACTTATACAAATTCAGACATCAATGTGGGAGGCGGGAATCTCACACCCATAAGAAAATGTAATGCAGTCCTAAATGAGGTCGCAGCCCTTAGCAGTAATGAAGTGTAGAAAATGGGAGAAAACATGACAAGCGGCCCAGCAGTCCTGAAAATGTTCATAAAGGAAATGCCTTAAGCTAGAAAGGGTGGCCACCACTCACCACCCCACACGAATCTGCCAGAAATAACAGTTTTAAATGCCTCACATCTGCCACAAGCTAATGTAACTGCCAGTCAGAAATACCCAGAAATAGATGAAGCGCCTGTCAAAGTTGTAACCGTCCAGCCAAGGAATCTTTATGCAGTGCTTGGGGAATATGTGGGTCCCATGACAGAAAGGGATCTTATCCAACAAGCATGGGCCCCAGAAAATGAAAAAAAGCAGCACCAAGGAATGTTTATGTAGCGCTTGGGGAATATGTGGGTCCCATGACAGAAAGGGATCTTATCTAACACGCATGGGCCCCAGCAAATGAAAAAAAGCAGCGCTCGGCAAAGAATTCCTTGTCCTCATGTCCAGCAAGGATGTTTGGTGGCTCCCAAAAGAAAATGGAATGCACTGTAATATTCTTCAAATCTGCAAGCCCCAAGAAGGAACATCCATCAATGTGTCCAGCATCACGTGTGTCCCAGTTAACACTACTATCCAAAAAGCTAAAGGAAATGATATGGCCCAATCAAGACAAGCATAGGGGAATTATCTTCAAATTGTGTGGGTCCTAGCATCGCAAATAGGAACAGCCAATCATATTTAAATATGCTAAACAAGAAATTTGCTATAAACTGCCAGGGCAATATGCCACAAGGATAGGGGAGTCCCGGATGCTCCTGCATCAAGTGGTTACATACAAACATTTGTATGTCTTTAGCTTCAACCATCACTGTCTTCACCCAATCTATCTTTTGGATGTCTTTTGAAGCATTGTTCAAAGCATGTACACAACATGGAGTCCAAAATATGTGTTTGTAAGCCCCTCCCAACTGCCAAACCAACTTACAAACACGAGCTGAGTCTGTCACAACTTGCATGACACTAGAAGGCCCAACCTCCTCTATAGCCTCCTTCAAAAGGCCAAACTGGTAGTCAACAGCCTCAAGTTTCCGAGAGCAATTGACAACTCTAAGAAAGTATGAACCAGAAAGACATGTAACAATAATAATAATGAGTGGCTGATGTCGAATATCAGTCATCCCATCCATGACAATGGAACAACCTAGCCTAATCCATGTTTGTCTCATGTTCTCCATCAATACTTCACTTTTGAATATTGTTTGTAGAGGATGAGATACACAATCTATGTTCTAACTTCTCTAAGGGCTGCATAAGAGGGTTCAATTGTGGTTTTTTTTTTCAACATCTCTTTGAAATAAGGAGACTGTGCCATATGAAATGGATGGCATGGGCATAAATTTTTTTGGCTATTGAACCATCAACTTCCTCAAGTTGTTACAAATTTAACAATCCTACCATTGCATTTTTCCCACTTGTAATAAAAGTGGCCTTCCTCTTCCCTCTATTGTAACCCTCTTCCCTACTAGCAACATCTGATACATTAAATACTTTTGAATAGATGGCATGGATGCATGTCTACAGTTTTTACCTCCTCGGCCAACTTTTGCCATTCCAACCCTATGTTCCAACTCTATTTTTGCACAAATCCTAACCAAATGTCCACTCTCATTTAATAAACGGTGTGCAACCCTATTATAGCTCCCATGAAAATCAATACTGCAAACAAGGTACAACCAATGCTTGTTCCCCCCTGCATTTTTGGACTGATTATTGCCCGAAACGGTGACAAATTGCATCAAGGGCTTTTTGCAAAATCCTTGAGAGAAGGTGAAAGGCATGCAAAATGGTTTGTTGCAACAACACTTGTGTTTTCAGAAGATCAAGAACCTGCATCACTCCCTTTAACTTCATTTTGGTTTATGTTGACATTCACTTCACTCTCCATCCCACACTCATCACTGCTGCTCATTATGAGAGCAGATATCAAACTGAAAAAAAGAAGCCACGGTGATTGTGGCATACCTTGCCGTGAAGGAAAATGACCTTCAATGTAGAGAGTGGCTGTAAATCTTCTTCCTCTTTCCTTCTTTGCCCTTCTTTCGTCTTCTTCAAGCAAAAATCTCAAATGACTGGCAAAAGCAAGTTTGGAGATGTGGTTTATTTTTTTTAACAAGTTTAATGTGTTTAGGGTTGATTAAAGGGTGTGGGAAGACTTGTGGGCCCTTTTAATTTTTATAGAATAGTAGCCATTTTTTTTTTTTTTGCTGTCAGGGTTGCCTGGATGTTCCCTGCTGTTCAAATGTCTCAATGACGTTCCCCCTTTTTGGATGGCATCTTGTGGACGTTCCAGAAATTTTCTGCAGATTGGGGATGGCCAGGGGACATCCCCTGCCATCCTGATGTCCTGGAAATGGCTGTGGGGGTGGGAGCGGGGTTTCAGAGGGGGGATGCATCCCCATGTAACAGAGTGTTTCCTTTCCATGCACTAGTGAACTTGGATTTTTTTTTCTCTGGCAAAATCTAAATATATATACATGTATAATTTAAAAATATTGATTCCTTTAAGTTGTAATGCAGTCCATATGTAGATTACATAAAATCTCTTGAGGAAGTGGCCCTTACAATGGGACACAACTGAACACTCCAATATTCGTTTCTTTAGCTTTTGTCATATTTATCATAACGGATTTTTCTCAATCTCTAATCTACTTATGGGGTTGCTTGGAAGTACTTGTGATCCTATGTACTTCTGTTCTGATGTCTCATATTTTATGCAATGTGCAGGTTGAGACTATCCATCAGCGGATAGAATCAATGCGTGCTGCTTATCTTGCTGATCAACGCCGCAGGGGAGATGAGAGTGATCCTTTCCTTGAGGCTGATAGACGGGAACTAGCAAAGCGAGAAGCAGCAGCAAAGAGAGTTCATCCAGCTTTGCATGTGGCATCCTTTTCACAGCCTTCTACCCAGGTTACTGGATTATTCACAACTACAAGTTCAGCAGCACCCTTGACTGCCTTTTCTGGTGCATCTCATTCCTCACAGTCAAGTCAGGGGGGCTTTTCTTCTTCATCTGGGGCGGGGTTTTCTATGTCCAACACTCCAGCATCATTTTCTTCAAGTTCATCCTTTCTTTTGTCTGCCCCAACAGCCTCTGCAACCAGTGCTTCTCTTTTTGGTTCTTCTGCAGCCCCACAGACACAAACAATGTTTGGGTCTTCACAAACATCCTCAATGTTTGGGGCAAATGCTTCTTCCTCTTTTCCATCAGTCACATCAGCTGCAAGCACTTCATCAGTGTTTTCTATGCCAGCTTTTGGCACAGGTATGTATTCTTTGGAGAAAATTTCATGCAATTTAACGGCAAGCATCAAAAATAACATGTCACTTTATTTTTAAAAAAATTGCTTCAAGATATGTTCAAGGCCAAACTATCAACTTATTGACAAACAGATGTTCATAAAATATTAAATCCAAAGGTATCTTAATACTTGGAAAATTGTAACATAATTTGAAGCATAGGTTTTCAAGGAATTAATCTCAAAACAGCTACAATATCTTGCATCTCACATTGAATGAATGGTATATTTTTTGATATGAATTTGCAATGTCCGTCAGAAAAATCACTACTCCTTTGACTGTTAGATTCTCTGTCAGACACTTCTAAAGTTTTTTTGTTGGATTGTGAGGTTGATTCTCTGGCATATGCTAGTTCAATGTTTGCAACTAATATCAAGGAAAAAATGAATGTTTTTGTAGAAGTGGTGTTTCCGGAGTGTATAGAATTATGTGATGATTTTCCAGGATTCAGCTGCAAGTTTCAAGTCAATCTACATTGAATCATATGTCATGAGTGATGTTCACAAAAGCCTATCTCTCACAAGCATGAATGATCGGTCCACTTGCACTCATTGCATTAATGGTCCACTTAGCACTTGAGCCCTGTGGGCATCACCTAGATGCCAATGAGTGCTAAGTGGACCAACCATTCATGTTCATGAGACATTGGTTCTTGTAAGCCACTACTCGTGAAACATGGGTAGATGTAGATTGACTTGAAACAATGCATCTGAATCTTGAAAAATTATCAGATAAAATGAAAAAAAAATCTTTTTGCTGCCTCATCATGGGCCATTCCTTGGAATTTGTTTGGCTGCTAGTTATTCTTCATTGCCTTTACTGGAATAGTATAAATGCAAGAGCTGTATAAAGTGCATTGGGCTTGTATAAGAAGCCTTTTTTATGTGATATGGGTATGAAGTATGCCTGTGTTATTCCAAATTCCAGTAAGAACTTTAAGATTTTAAGAGTTTGAAGAAAATTTGGCAGTGCCATAGAAATTTACTTTCCACTTTACAGTAGCAAGGAATGCTATGGTTATCAGAAGGGAGATCATGCCTTTGTAAAGAATATTTATCAGAGAGAATAATTACCCAGTAAAGTTTTATCGTGACTTGCAGATCTCAGACAATAGTGATGTTCAACATGTATGCAGGGACCACTTCTGGTAATTTACTTGGTGCATCTTCAGGGAACACGACAAGCTTATTTGGACCATCGTCGTCACCTTCTACTGGCTTGTTTGGTGGTGGTAAATATTTTTCAATTCCAGTTTACGCTTTTGATAAAGATGCCTTGTAATCATACCATGCCTGAAAGTGCAGCTTGAATTTCAAATTGTAATGTCCCTTACCTAATTTGCCCTAGAAAATTCAAATGCCACAAGTTAGGGTTAGGGTTTCGGAATTACAATTTAGACTATCTTCAAACTGCATAATTCTTGTGACCTAATTCTGCAATCATGACATAGGAAAACACATATACAAAATATAGATATACAAATATACCTCTTGAAATATTAGTGTTAGATAAGATTTTCCTTGCATTCAAGTTCATAAACAATAGTCATATAGAAAGATCATCTATTTATTACTATGCAGTTAACTGAATTTATTCACTCAACTCAGTCATAGAAAGGGATGGTGCTGAGAAACATGGCAGGGCTTAGACTGTCAACAATACCTCCATGCAGGCCCCTTAGGGAGGCATGGCAGGGTGTTGCTCAGTTCTCCCTTCACACAGTCACTAGTGGGGGGGCTTGGCAAGATATAGGTTGTCAACAAGGCCTCCATGCAGGCCCTTCAGGGAGGCATGGCAGGGGTGCTGATCAGTCCTTCCTCCAAACAGGCCCTTAGGGAGGCATGGCAAGGTTCCCTCCGTATAGTCTCCTCAGCATTCTTCTAGGACTGGTGAGTCCTATATATATATAAATGACTGATATAAATAAATCAGTCAATAGTCAATGATCTGATCTGTTATATTTATTCAATAATGTTTATCAATATATCCGTTTGCTGTCTTAACAGTCTATATGACTGTGTATATATATAACCTTCTGCAGATCCAATGTTTGCATATATATCCTTATGCTTGATCACTTTTAGATCTGATTGCTATATGAGAACTGCTGTATATCATATCAGTTATTCTCTGCTGTTCTGTTTCAGATATCTCCCTTTCCTATTATATTCCATTCTCCTTACATCTCAAATGTCTTTTATATCTTCAACGGTTCCATGAAATAGAGGCGTCTATTGCAAAGGGAAACAACTCTTATAAAACACATACGTCTTCATTTACATCCCTTCACAACGAATTGCTTCCCTTAGACTACCTCTACACTCTTTTATTAATCACTGCCTTAGTAATCATAGGTGCTGCCCTTCTTTTTGTCTCATCTTAAGTGCTACATCTCGTATTGTAATCACTGCTTTATATAAATGGTTTAAACTTAGTTTTGGTGCTAATCAATGTGAAGTCGGCCAGCATAAACATTGATTGCATTAATAATTAATCTCAAACCTTCCTTGGCAATTAAGGTAAGTCGGCCCAACAAACTAGATTAAGTTTTAATTTAAATTTCACAAACTTAGTGCCAAAGTTAAATCGGCCAGCATAAGTCAGTGTTTTGATTTATGATTTGTATTCCTATTTCGGGGGCATGACACAAATATTATGTTGGTTTAGATATTTTGCTTGGATGTGCGAATGATAATATGTTTTCGGAGGAAGATCCATAACTATAATTCTGCTCTTCTTGCTCTCTTGTAATTGCTCAGAAAAGGAGGGTTTTATCTGTTAGCTCAATTATCTGTTACACTTTCATACCCTGGTATTATTAATTATCTGTTTGAATGCAGGTGCTGGAAATGCTGCAGGTTCAAGTTTTGGAACAAATACGGTAAGTTAAAGTTGCTTTTCATTTTCTTTTGAAGCTCTATCAAGTGCATCATGCGTTGTGAAATTTCACTTGGAAAAACTTAAGTTTATTATTTGGTACAAACATTGCTTACCATCCAATATTAAAAAAAATAGAAGCAGAACCAGACCAGAAATGAATAGAAGTAGTTCTCACTTATTATTGCCAGATTTTTATTCATAGACAAATTGATCGCTTATTCCATTTTCTTTCTACGTCAGCTTCCCAAAAGAAGAACCACAATGAATCGTGGCTGTGGATACTAGGACCATTACCTTTGCAGAAAATTTTAATATTTGAAAATAATTTTGTAGATCTGTTATGTTCCAGAAGAAATTCCTTGCAAATACTTCACCTGGAAAAAGAATTGAATATCTGACATGTTACATGTTTAGCCTGATGGCAGCAGAGAAAAATTTAATATAGGCGATGCTCCTAGCTGAAGTTTTCTAGCAAATTGTAAACCTCAAGAAAATCAGAAATCGTGTTCAATATTTATTTAGGTGTTATGTGGAAATCAAACTAGCGTATTTAAATTTTTTACATGAGGGATGTAAGTGGAGAAATGTACGAGGCTCAAGCAAACAAGAACTACCACAATTCCATACCATTTTAATATGTCAAAATTTCCTTAAACGTTTGGTTAAATTTTCGTAGTGATTGTAGAAAACATCCTCTCAATGTATTAAATTTCTTTCTAACAGTATGCCCATCCTGTTTGGTCTGATATTTTCAAGTGAGCATTTGTTTTCTGTAAAAAGAAGTAACTGCTGGGGTTTGTCTTTGCAGAAATCTACAAAACCCAAACCTCGGACATCACGGCGCTAAGTTCTAGAGATTTTTATTTTTGAATAATTGCTTTGAGGTTGCTGAGCGCAAATGTTAATGGCATTGTATGTGAACAAAGAAATCAGATTGAGATATGATTGGTTTCTTAGACTATTCTGTGAAAGCATTGAAGTGGTGTGTAAGAGGAACTGGTCTAATCACACCTCTCCTTGCTTGCTGTTCTCTTTGGTAGTGAATAGATTGTGGCTTTGAAACAAAGGGGCTATGCATCTACGTTAAAGGCATCCCCAGCATTGCCCATTGCTTCAGCAATTTCGGTAATTTCATTCTGACAAAAAAAAATTCTATATATTGCAAGAAACACCATACTTTGCCTATCTTATACAGGTGATGCAGGTTTCTGAGAGACAGGTTACAGAAGCAAGCTTAATAGAGATGTTCTACAATGTTTACCAGATGAGCTTACCATAGGCTTCTGTGTCAAGAAGTGAAGCAATGTGTGATTGTTGCTAGTTCTTAAAAATAGCTACAATTATTAGTCAAGAGCGGTATACAAGAGAATTCTGTATGCTAAAGACCTCTAATGTATGAGGTCAAAGCAGTGTGCAGAGTTACGTAGATTAGTTAGTGTGAAATATCTACACGAACAATTTTTTTATGTAACCTAAAGTTGTCCCCATTACAATTACGTTATGTTTTCTCTTAAATATTATTCAAAATTTCCCCGTTTAGATTCATCTTTTTGTTAGTAAATGGTGCTACACGTCAGATTGGTTAACGAGGCTATGTGCTGTGGATGGATGTATCAAAATCGACTTAAAACTGGAGAAGTTTAAATTGGTATAATGTTGGATCAAGTGAAAATTGTTGAAATGGCAATAATGGAAACCAGTAAGCCTGCTCTCATAGTTGAATTTAATAATAGCACTTTGCCAATCCACACCAAGCTTTGGAGTGAAAGCCCCCGGGTGGTTGTGTCACTATCCTCCTCTTTGGTGCCAACATTGCTTATAGATTCTTGCGTGCTTTATCAATCTCCTTACCATGTGATTATTATCAATCTGCATGAAAGAACAGCGAGCAGAAATCATAAGTCATGGAAAACTGGTCATTGACGTGACAATTGCCTGTTTGTAGCTACAAATCTAAAAATAAAAATAAGAATAATTCAACCACCAAAACTTTAACTTTTGAAAGTAGATCTATTAACATGTGAAAAGAAATATGAAAGATATTTTAAAATTAAAAATATAAGACTACAATGTTACATTAAGTAGCAAATTAATGGCACAAAGGAGTCCTTAATCTATGAGTCGATATGTAAACTTATAATATAATTGTAAATTGACTATTGATTCTGAATAATATTTAAAAGCCAAGGTTCAAGACTGACTAGTTGATTTGGTCTCTTGTCAATGGTACAGAGGAATCCTACATTGATGGTTTAAGTGTTGGAACTATTATATATTTGTAAATTGACCTCTGAATGTTTTGATGTATAATAAATTAAAATCTACATATGAACATTATTTTGTTAAGCTGTTTGAAATTAATGAAAAAATGCCTCCAATTATAATTGTGAAAATTGTAGACTTTGAACTTTTCTCTTTTGTTTCGGATTTACTTTGACCTGTTTGTTCCTAATGCAGTAAGCATTGCATAAAAATGACGATTTTCATGTGGAAGTGGCAATTAACTTGATCTTAGCATTGTTTCCATCTGCACTCATCTCCCATGTTTGGACCAAATTGTTAGTTTATCTAATCCCTTTCGTGGGTCAGATATACATTTGTGGAAGTGTTCTGCTTTTTCTTAAAATCAAATTCAAATTTGAGCCGACTTATTTTCCCTCCAAGCAATCAGTATTAGTGACTTGAAGTGCAAAATAATTGAATTACACACTAGAGATTATTTAAGGACAAACCCTAATTTATATAGAACATCAAGTGAACACAAATAAAACACTTACATGACATAGCTAAAAAAATTTTAGTCATTTTAGTATTGCATCAACATTCTAGGGCATATTGCAAGATTGTTGTCCTCAATTTTGCTCGAAGTTGTTGACTTGACATCCTTACTAGGGTTTGACACAAAGAAGTAACTATCCTTGTCATGTGCAAACTCTTGAGCATACAAATCAAGTTTTTTATGTGAAGATAAAATTGAGAACTTCAAAGTAAGCCAAAGTGAACTACAAATTAGTAGAGATTGTTTCTATAGTCGCTTAAATGACCTTGTTAGAAAAATAGAAGTTTCACACAAATTTTGATGAGTAATTAATCACTTTGGAACATTTGGTAGGGTCATATTCCATATTGAGCCAAGAGCTAAGTATTTGCATTTATTATTTAAAGCTTCAAGCATTAATTTCAACATGCTTATCATTTTCAACTCTTGTTATGATACAAGCACACCTTGCTGATTTTAATATGTTCCTTTGCTTTGTGTCATGCGATCCTTATATCCTTGATACTTTTATGTCCTATTTTATAGATGGAAAGGTATGTTTTATATAGATATTTTTCTATCATGAGGATAATCTTTCATTTTTTATAGAGTTGGTGATTGCTCATCCTTTTCTTTTGGATATTCTCATCTCATCGATTCATGAGCTTCACTTAGCCACTCCTTTCCCTATGATTGGTGCTAGTAATATGCATCATGATATGTTGCCTTTGAGTACTTTTCTCTCTTCTCCTTTGGATTGTGATAAAGACGTACCATGCACAGGGATATTCATGATGACACTTTACCTTGTGCTACGCTACACAATGGCAATATTGCTTTAGGTGAAGAATTTTTGCAAGATGACTTTGATTGTTCTAGTGACGCTTCACTACACGTCAACTCATTCTTGCTTGCTAATTATGAATACTTAGATGATGATACCTTATTGATAAGGTGATATAGACTTACTCTGAGGGATAGAGCATTTTATTGGTTCAATTCCTCTTGTTTATTTTATCACTCATGTATGGCTTTGGCACATGATTTCATAGAATATTTTTCTCATATTTGAACATTCGAGGATAGTTTGGATTTATCTAGTGCTCTTATTGATATATATTTGATACTGTCCATCATCTATCATCGGTGTTCACATGGATAGTTTTATTTATACTCCAATGGGACCACAAGTGATAGTTATAGGGATTCTTGATTTCCTTTCATCTTCACCTACATTGTTTACTATACCTAGTTCACTAAACTACCATATTGTTAGTTATACTTGTCAAAAATTGGCTAGGGGTCAAAAGGTTACGTTCTCTCTTGCTAATTTACCTCCCCATCCAAATCCCTCTCATGCACCTAAATTCACTACTAAGGTTCCCAAAGAATATGATATTATTGATAAATTGCAAAATATGTAAGCTAAAATATTCCTTTGGGATCTAGTTTGTACATCATATTTATACATGCAAATAAAGCAAAAAGATTTAGAGAAGATACAAATCCAATCTAACACTCCACAAATAGTGATTTCTTCAATTATATCTATTGGATCCCAATCTAATCATGATATTTCATTTGATGTTGTGGATCCTCTTTGACTCTGTCATTTATGAGTACTTATACCTTTACACATTGTGGTGAAGTTTGGACATATAAATATCAAGCACACCTTAGTTGAAAATGGTTCAAGGTTGAATACATGTAGTGAGAATTGTTTGGAACAATTGAATGTGGATATGACAAAATTAGAGAAATATGATCTTACCATTAAGGGTTTTGATAATTTTGGTCACCAATCTATGGGCACTATTTGGCTACACATTATGTCTGGTTCAATTACTCTTAATACATCATTTCATATGATGTTAATAAAAAATAGTGATTGCAGACCAAAATAGAAAACAAAGCTTAGAAATATACACATGAATCCACATTTTTTCATAACCAAGGATTACATATTTATAGTTACTAATGAATTCAAGAGCATCCTATAAATCTGCTAACTAATATGATAGCTCACTGGAGTTTGACAACAAATTGATCTTAACAGACAACAAATTGGACACCTCAACAGTATTTGATGACACTTACACACATACGTTCAGTTTTGTTATGACTTATTATAACATGTAACCATTATGTTGAAGTGTATATTCCAACACCCCCTCTTAACGCTACAACATTAAACTGACTAATAACATAAAACAATAGGAAATACATTATGCAGAAGGTGTCATTTGAAAAACAGTTGTGGGACCGGTAAGACTTCTCCAAGTTGCTCCAGGTATAGTCTCCCAATTGTAATCCAAGTTTCCAACATCATTGGACACCATTTGTACGTGAAGTGTCTCATTACCCTTGTACAGGTATGATGCTAAACTTCCAGATTTCAGATCTCCCCTGAACTATTGGACATCAATCCTCACATGCATGTCTCATAACCCTAGAATAAGGTATAGTTTCTTCGATCCACAAGCACCTCAAACTATTGAGGACCTATCTCAAGAATAACATCAGGTGCATATCACATCAAGCTCACACCAAATAAGCATAGGATTATTTGAACAAATATGTCCATGGTCTTATCTCAGGCCCGTTCCTCCTCTGTAGCATCTTCTTCTTAGCGTTCAAACAAATGCATATCTCCATTAAATAGAAAATAAGATAAAAACTACTCATAGTGGACCGAGCAACATAACAAGTTACAACTGTATAAAAACTAGTCATCAAGGAGGAGCTACGTTGCCTTAACTCACTTAGAAAAACTCTACAGCTCCACAATCATCATCGAGTCAACTCTCCCTGCAAAAAATCTTTAAAGATCCAGGCATCCACACACCAATCACAACCCTCTCATTTACATGGGCACTCCTATGAGGGAGTCATGCCCAGCCTAGCTCTAATACCATAATAAAAAATAGTGATTGCAGACCAAAATAGAAAACACAGATTAGAAATATACACACAAATCCACACTTTATTCATAAACATGGATTACATATTTATAGTTACTAATGACTTCAAGAGCATCCTATTTTTAGAACACATTTATATACTAAGAGGGGGGTGAATCAGTGTGTGCCAGAACTTAATCCAATTTAAACTTTATTAACCAAACCTTTTACTGCCTTATACAAATGATAAAGCAAATTAAGCAAATCAATGCACACAACCATAACACTAGATTTACTTGGAAAACCCTAGAAGGGAAAAACCATGGTGAGCAAGCTGCTTGGATCTACTGTTCAAATCCAGCCTCACAAATAATGATAGAAACAAATTACAACAAGTTTTAGGGCTACAACCCAAAGGAGAACACACTCCTTGAAATACAATGCAACAACACTTACATATTAATATATCTCACTGATCAAACCCTTTCGTAACACCAACATACTTCACTCTATCACAAACCTTCACTTCCTCTGTACAACAAACACTGTTGACTTCAACACACTTCCACACATACTCTCACTCACTTTCACACTCACTCACACATCCTCGACACTCTCATCCATCCATACTTACCACACTAAACAAGATCTTTTATTTATACCTTCCATAAATTACAAAATCTTTCTTCATCGGCCAAATTGAAACGTGCAATGACCACACCAAGTCGGCTTCCAAAAGATGTAGAAATTCAATGCAGTTCAAGCCAAGTGATAACCAAAACCTATTTTTCCTTAACACATTCTTCCAAGCTGGTGCACACTTCCAAACATTCGGTGGGATCATCAAAACACATGAAGTCGGCCCAGCAAACACTTACCCTTGCACACAAAATAGCTTTAGACCAAAAGTGGTATTGGAGCGACCAATTAGCACCATGTAGATCACTTCACAAGCAACAAAAGTCTTACACAAACCTTCTCAAACATTCCTTCCATTGAAATATATATTTTCTTTCTGGCGCAAACAAACAGATACTAAACTTGGTATCACATATAAACCCTGAACAACCAGTCTTGATATATAACATTGAGAAACCAACTTACGGAGCACTTCACCATATGAAACATGAAATGAACAATCATACAGAATATCTGAACTCATCCTCCAAACATCAAAGACAAAAGATGAACTGCGGTGAAATGCAGAGGCGTTTCCTTTCTCCTCAAGACAACCTTAATCAACAACAAGACGTGTCTTTGTTCTGTTGACTCTGGAGGACCACTATGGTACAACTTATCATTTGAAACTTGAATATATCAATATTCTCATATGTATCTGACCATCCTTCAAGCCGCAAGACATCTTCAAATGCAGAGAAATGTGGAGCAGTTCCATACCTTTCTCTTACTGCTTCAACACAAGAACACTGTCTTCACTCTGCAAGATCAAGAATCTTCTACGGTAACATCCACACTCTGAAATCAGGAATATACCTTCTTCACACTTGTCTCTCTCTAACTTTCAAACCGCAAGGCCGTACCCTTAAATGTTGAGGAATGCAGAGCATTCTCCTGAGCTACTTCAGTGCAAACACCAATGCCTTGGACTTCCTGAAACTTTCCTTCAAAACAACATTCACCACACCAGAGACATCATTATCAACATCATATCATAATTTTTCTCAACAAAACAAAGATCTTTATGTTAGCTCGGCCTTTGTCTTAAGAACTTCTGAAGATAGGGTACAACTGTGTATAGACGATACTGATCCAATCAATATTCATAGTACATGACTTCCATCATCTTACCCTTTACTTCACAGCTTCTCTGATCAATTTCTACTTTGTGTTCTTCTCTGATCACTATAGTCATCATATACTCATTACTTTGCTTCTCTACCTCACAACCATCTGCAACAATCTCCCTTTAGGCACATCTCTGAACATCATTGATCATCACTTCCAACCTTCCTCAACACAACACTGTTGACATCAATCCTATCCATCACACTGTTGACATCAAGGACACCACATGTGCAACACCTATAAATCTGCTAACTAATATGATAACTCATTGGAATTGTTTGACAACATACTAATCTTAATAGACAACAAATTAGACACCTGAGTAGTTAATGACACATACACACATACATGCAGTTTTGTTATGACTTCTTATAACATGTAACAATTATGTTGGAGCGTATATTCCAACATATGTATGACTGAATAGCTTATAACCTATTATTGGGTTGCCCCTAGATGCATGCCATGTGGGCTATTCTGTTTACACTTTATAGACTTCATAAATTTACTTAAAATAATAATAATCAATATCAAATCTATATCGATCCGTGTCTGTATAGTCATTATTAGATGGTTGACCAATCTAAGGTTTTTATTACACAAAATTAATCTATAGAAGTACCAAGATCAACTAAAGCTGAAGAACATGAACCTAGATAAGAGGAACACAAGGAGCAAGTTTGCATCCATAATTAGTGCTTTATTTGGTGATGATTGGGGTACAATTAGATTTCACCCTTTGTGGTATTGGCCAGTACCAACTTAATCATAAAGATTACAATATGTTACTACCTTACATGGACCCATCTATCTATAGTTGACCACCACCTCTTAAGATAAATAATACTCATGAAACAAAATCTACTTATATGTGCAATAATGATGTTAAGAGTTACACCTATACTATTGATGCATCTATTATGTCACTTGATAAATGATATGGCCTAGGATATACAATTGTGCAAAAACTAGGATATAAAGGCCATGGGCTTGGTTGTGGTGAGCAAGTTATTTTAAAACCATTTCATTTATAGAAAAATGAAGACACTGGAGTTCTTGGCTATATATCTGAAGATCTTACCAATGAGTTACAAGAACATAAAATAAAAAGGAAGACAATGCCTTCTATATCTATGATTTAAGCATTACATGATATTCCACTTGTAAAATTTAGCTAGGAACAAGTGTTATTTGATAATTTATTTATCTCATGATTTGTTTCTAACTTAAATTGAGGGTGGTTGTTTATGATTTTCTATTCATTATTATGCTTACCATTGCTCCATACATGCATATTGTTTGTTAGTCCTAGAACATTTTCACATATACCTTAAGATATGGAAAAATAAAAACACATATAAGAACAACCCATAAGCATATACTATATGTAAAGAAAATTCCAAATGATATATGTGTAAAATGTTTCAACATTGAAGGCAAATGCCATGACAAGAGTATAAATCTATCACATCAACTAGGAAGGGCCTACGTCAAGGACCCCTCTCTTGCCTCACTCCTTCCTCGTCTAGCTCTACTTGGAGATTTAGTCCTTAATCTACTACTGGACTATAACATCATCGTCATCCCTTCGAAACAACTAACCTCCTCTTGGAGGTTGATGTTCTTTTCCTTAACTATTTTACACTCCTCATAAGGTATGATGCCTATGAGGGTGGTTGTGATTGCTTGGGCTAGTGACTTATCCAAATCACCTTGTAATCTATCTCTCTTAGAGGTCTCTAATGTCAATTATAGAGCATCTATATCTATCACAGTTGAGCTCTCTCTACTCACCCTCTTGTCTCTCGCTCTCTTAGCTTACTTTATGGCTACCTCAATAATGGATCTGATGTATGCTACTCAAGCCTAACTCATTGAATCAAATAATGGAGCAAACCAATGTGCATGATGAGTTAGGTGTCTCATGGTTTCAAAGATCAACTCCATCCACTGTACTACTATGCCTATGAAACATAAGAAATGCACGGTTAGCTTCATATATCACATACATATGTTTCCTTTAAAGATAACTCAAATTGAAAAGATTTTATACAATGCAACATAAATACTAAATTACATTATATACCCAGATCCACATCCTTCTACTCATCATCCCTAATGGCCTGCCATAATGGAAACAATACTAACCTTTGGAATGGGAAGGCACCTTGTAGGGTGAAAATAGGTAAGTGGGCATGATTTTGGCTCTTCCCCACATCAATCTCTAATAGGTCTCTTCATAGTGCATTTCAAGAGCCCTACCTTCTATTTGGGAAAAGTGCCCTAGGCAGTCAACTAGGTCCTATGTAATGTTAGTTTGACATGAATGGTTGCCCACTTTGACTATAGTTAGAGTAGGGGGGTTAAAGGTGGGTTAATTTAATGAAGAACTGGTGGCATCAACCCCATAGGCCTTGGCAAATGAAAGGTCACTTCTTGGGCCATTATTTCAACTATTATAAAGAGGGAGGGGTACACCTTCCATCTCTCTTTAAAGCTAGAAGGAAAAAGCAATAACTACACTTACCTACCTTACTTCTCTTTACTGATAAAACCCATTGGACACATACCATAACATGTTGCAAAAAAAGCTTGATAGAGATAGACAAGCATTTATCCACCTTGGCAAATGAAAGGTCACTTCTTGGGCCATTATTATTATAAAGAGGTATGGGACACACCTTATGTCTCTCTTTATATCTAGAAGAAAAAATCAATAACTACACATATCTACCTTCCTTGTCTTTACTGACAATACCCACTAGACACATACCATCGCATGTTGAAACAAAAGCTTGATTAGGCATCCTAAGGGGTAGGAATGCTTGGTTGAACACCTAACAATGACTATAGATAGTGCCATCACCCTTATCCTCCTCCCCTCCCTCCCCCTTTGTACCCATTATAGAGAGGGAGAGAGGGGTGATGGCCTACCATAGGCAGGCTCCCCCCAACTATCAACTATAAAGGGGTGGGGCATAGGTTGCATCAATTTATCTCTTTGGCCATTACAAACTTGATATTTCAACATAATCTACTCAATGATGGTCAAGTGCCTACCACCTCCATCTCCTTATAATAGCTATGGATAGGACTTGGTTGAGCTTGATTCACTCTTTACTCTTGCTTGCCATAGGGCCTCTTCTCCATCTCTTATGTCTACCTATGGTACACCAAGTGTTGCTCCTATTGTTGCCTCTAGGACATCTTGGGGATCTAAAGGATACTAACGTACATATTGTTCTCTATCCCAATAATCTCTAAATCTAGTCACCATACTAACATCATCTTTATCCACCGTGACAATAGCCTCATCCTCGTCATCTTTGGGTGCCTACGTATTGAAAGGTGGTACATGTATCTCTTTAGGTTGAAACAAATATTACTATTGTTTCCTATTGACAAGTGGATTTGAGGGGATAGTCTACTCGATACCAAATTGCCAAAGGACACTCATAGTACAATCTCTTGACTATAATGGGTTTCCTCCTATAGTACCATTTGGATTTCCCAATTCATCTGAGTTTATAATCTATTTTCTACACTCATAGGTAAGTATCAAAAGGGTCTCCATGTGATATTATCTGGGGTGAGTTGGTCAAATGCTCTCCTCTAGAATAAGAGGGTCAAACCCTCTCTCCACCATCCCATCCTGCTAGTATCCCATTGATGCACATGAGATATGTCATTGGCAATGACAAATGTTAAACCTCAAAATCATGGAATGCAAATGTGCCAATAGATCCAACACGTCAACAATGTTGCGACCTACAAGTTGTTCCAACTGGCTGCTATAAATCTATGTAAATCATCATAAAGGTGCACATGCATGCACCTCCCCTAAGAATACACTATACCATAATCCTCCATATCTTGAATAAGATGAACCATACTATAACTTAGGGATGAGCCATGTCCATTGGGAAGTATCAAAACTACAAGTATACAAAATAATAACTTGTGTCGCTTGGATGAAATACCTACCACAATATCATAAAGTGGTACGTCATTGAGGGCATGTCTTGCTCTACTAATACATTTAAATATAATTGCCTATCATGTGGAAGGGTACTCTAGTATTCTACTACTATCTATCTCATTGGTACATGCATTATCCTCTAGATATCCTCTAATGTTAATGTAATCTCTCCTATAGGCAAATGGAAACTATTAGCGTCTGAGTCCCACCTCTTTGATAAGGTAGTGAGATATATTTTTTACCATTAACTAGTTAGAAGCTAGAGATTTAAAATTTTAAACTACCATTCTACTTGGAATCCAAATGAAAATCAATAATGGAGGAATTAGAATACTACTACACAAATAAATGAACACATTGAAATGTTAAATACAACACAACACACGAATTAAACTCAGAAAACCCTTATAAGGGGTGAAAAACCTAGTCGCTAGGAGCAATTTTTCTCTACTAAAGTGTATTTCTCATAATTGAGAAGTTCAAAGTGATTTACAACCTCTGTCAAGCTTATCACTAATTTAGTTCGTACTTCTCATAAATACAACATTCAATTCTCCTCCTTCCCTTTTCTTTGGACTGGTTCTTATGAAGTGCTGGAAGACTTCCTTTATGTGTACAAAGCCTTCTACTTGGAAACTGAATAGATAAGGTCACTGATTGATTTCAAATTCTTTTCATTTTTCCAATTCGGGTGAAACTACTGGGTGATCCCACATTACTATGTCCTACTTGTGGGACATCTTGATTTTTGCCTAAAATCACATATCTTTTAGAAAATTAATGATTTAAGCCTAGAGGGGTTCCATATAAGGGTGTTTAATTAAAGGGGGTTAGATCAAACCCCCTTGGTTAGAACTCCCCTCAAATTAAATCAAAACCCCGATGGAGTTTCCTCTGAACCTATCAAAATGTTGACAAAAGATAAATTTCTTCACATTTTAGGAGATCAAATGAAGTCATTTGGAAATGCCATTTTGTAAGCATGTAGATATTACTATTATCTTTACAAAAATTATATTATGTATTATGTTTTCCTTAATAGTAGATTTTATTTATTTTTAATAATGAATGTAGGTCCATTATGAAAATAATGAACTCTGTATGCAAGAAATATAAATTTCATTGAAAAAGGTTTAAACTACTGCAAACCCTAAAATCTATATTAAATGCAACATAAAGGTCAAAGATAAAACTATTGAATTAAATAAAGTGTTACCAAACTCGTTAAATGTGGTTGCTCAAATTTCCAGCATAAGTCCAAGCTCTCGGTAAATTGTGTGTAATATTAATAATGTAGGTTGGTAGGTTTTTACAAAATTTTAGGGAAAAGTGGTTCGATAAAATGGGTAGTTGAATGGTAATAGTTAGTTGAACGGGTTTAATATTTTTAGCTTTTATGAATAGGTTTAGGTTTCAGGTAAATAATAAATTAAATTTGTTAAATTTATTTTATTATTTATGGGAGGGTGTAAGAATTTAATTAATTAAATCTCATGTGAGGGGAGGATTAGGATTTAGGATAAATTAAGGATAAATTAGGGATTATTAGGGATAAATAAGGGATTTGGACGGTGGCCAATTTTAGATGTCTACAAACTCTATTCAATATGTTAGGAAAAATAACAAACCTTGTTAGAAATTTTCAAAATTTGTATTGCACTCCACATAGATGTCCTTGTTTCAAAGAAAAAATATTTTTTTTTCATATATATGCTAAGAGAAATGTGTTACGTAATAATATAGGTCTAAAATTTTTGTTAGTACCAATTCAAAAATAAATAATAAATAAAATATTTAATAAAAAATCCAAAAAATATCCTTGCACTAGATATTGGAGTTGATGATCTAATTACAAAAAATCATGGAAATTTTTTATTTGTAGTGAAAGTTATGAGTTATGGAATAATGTCACTCAATTAAAAATAATAGAAAAAATAAAAATTGATTGAAAAATACAAATAAAAAATAATTAGAAATAATTCTTAATTGAAAAAAATTACATCTTTGATCTACACAGAAAATTCTACAATACATTGGTTTACATCATCCTTAAATTCTTGACTATTTGTTCCCTATAATTAACACAAATTGAACACTGCTAAATAATGTTGATTTTGAGTGTCACACATAGGGCAAAAAGTGGGACACACTATTGTGTTGTCACTCCACCTTGACATTTTCAAATTTGCAAGTGACACTTTAAAAATTGCCTCATTAACATTTTTTACCCCTCTTCTTCTAGAAGCCATAACTTATGTAAATAGACTTGAAACGAGGTGCCATTTTTTGAAATTGCATAACTTTTTGAGATGAATGCGTTCAATTTTTGATGCCATATATAGTTTTTGGCCCTATGACATGTTAAAGTGTTTTTCTCCTTAAGGATGAGCTTTAGTCTTAGATTGAACATAGATCATATGCCCTTATTAGAGGGACTTTGGTCCCATAAAAGCTTACTTATGAAACTTTAAAGAATTTTCTTTGTCTCTAAAACCTTTGTGTCCAAAACTAATTTGAACAAAACTCCCTCACTTTCTTCTAGTGGAAACCAAGTGATGCTCATTCACTCAAGTGCCTTGAGATAGAAGGTAGTAGTGCTCTTTGTGTACTAAGGCAAGTTATACTATATTTAGAATGAAACCCCCTCACATCTACAAAATAATGCTCAACACAAATAGTTTCTCAAGGTAGAGGGTTAGTGATGCTCTATCATATCTTCAAACCCAAATTTGTACTTACCATGATGAACTCTATAGTGAGCACTTTTTCATCTCCCTTTACCACATATAAATGTGATATAGTGATTGTTGTGCTACAACACACCCTGCTACCATAAATGAACCTCCTTATTAATAAAATTAATTTTGCAATGCTTAAGAAAACTATTACAAATTGGTCCTTCTTATTTCATCTACGTAAAATGAAGGCTATGCATTTTTACAATGTCTACAATCAATTTGAAAATTAACTCCTCATCCTACAAGTGTACGCATGTTACAATTGTGACAAGATTTTGTGCATAATGAAGTTCATCACTATTATGATCTTGGCTATCCTCATGCTCATCTATGATACACAAAGTGTCACCCTTACCAATACAAGTGGAAATTGTTTCCTCTTCTTGCTATACAATGTATATATCAACAAAGTACTTATAGTGTTGTCCATGCTAGATCAACAAAGTACATGTGCTTACATAACCCATGTACTTGCCATAGTATTTCCCATGCTACACAGTCAAGATAATCTACATGCCTACAACACCCAAATGTTTCATAGTGTTGTCTATGTTCAATCCCAAGAATTATACATGCTTACATCACCCACAAATGTGCCATAGTGTTTCCCATGTTACCAATTTCATTCCCTACCATGATTTACCCCTACTTGCTCATACAAGTGGAACAAAACTAAAATTTTGCAAATATTTTTACCATGCACATACATATTTACAACTAGTGAAATTATTTCCTACAAGTTGTCCATGTTGCTTATATTTCTAGAAGAACAAAACCCTCATGCAAAAAGCATTACACTGTTAGGAATTGTATGCAGAAGATATCAATTAAATGCAAATAAAGATTAAACAGAGGAATGAAAATACACAGTGTTAATAACAGTGAGAGACAATTTTTAATGTGGTTCACCTGAACTCAGGCTACATCCACCAATAGAGAGTCCAATATTATTATCCAACAATCCTTTGCAACTCAATACCATTGCAAAATGCTACAATACAATATCAATGGAAACCCTAACCCTTAGCCGTTTTATCAAGATTTATGTGGGTTACAAAATAGGGTTTTTTTTAATATTGGCCAATAGAAAAAATAACTCCCGACGCCTTTATAAAATAATAAAAATCGTTTGAGGTTTCGGGGGTGCAAGGGGCGTTACCCCCAAACCCCCATTAAATATTTTGGAGGGAAACCACACCGATAAAAGTGGGGAAAATTTAACCTCCGAGTCTGATTAGGCTCCATATAACAACATACACTATACTTGCTTTCTTTCAAACAACAAGTGGATTCGACAAAAAAAATCAACAATTTTGTGAGAAATGTGAAGGTTGAAATTCCCCATTACCTCGTACATTTTCTCTTGCTTGTCCTTTCTTGTTTCCCAAGTAGACTTTGATTACCATTCTTACTCATAGTGAGTGCAACATACCCCTTGCTTTCTACTACTAGTGAAGTTAGCAACTCGAACACTATCTAATCTATAGGAAAATCTTGGAGTGCTAACAAAATGACCATATAAATGAAAGAAACTCACTCTTATCTCCTATTCAAATCAAGAAAACACTCTATCCAAGCATAAAGGACACACTCTTACCATCCTTTGGTGGTGTAGCATCATGTGAGCAATGTTTCTTCTTTGAACTTGGTGTTTTGGTATGCTTTTCTTCTCTGAGTGGCTACACACTTGCTTTTTCCATTCTTTGAGTGAAGTTTTGTATGAAGCTTTCAACACTTGCCATCCCAATGTTCTCCAACCTTGAAATGAGAGTAATATTTGTTAGCTTTACATATACTCAAATAATCTTGCTTGTTTTCTTACTTGAGTGTTGTTGGGAAATAGGTGTACATTGCATAATATTGTATTATTTTATTTATGTAAAATAAATATTTATTTGTGGTGCATCTTATTTGATGTGTTTAACCACATTAGATATTTATTTGGAGGCCACTTGTAAATGTTGTATGTAACGTTGGGTTATTATTTGTATTATTTAATTGTTGGGAAAATGTAGTACCAACATTAAATAAGTGGGTCAATAGATTTGTGTATCCTGTGGTTTTGGAACACATGGTTTTATCCAATACCACAAGTTGTATTTGTGTGAGTTTGGTCTATAAAAGCAAGCACATGGTCATTAGTATTGGGTGGGTTGGCTATTTCATTATAGGTGGATTGGAAGTTTGTGAGAGACTATCATTGTATTGAGCTCTCTCCTACAAGTGCATATTGTGAAACATGGAAGGTGATGTGTGGATTCATGCTTGTAAACATGGAGGATGCATTGGAGGTGCTTGATGGTTCAAAGGTATTCATGGAGACTCGTGGCATGTATTGTAATATATTTATTGTTGAATAATACTTATGAGTATGGATGCTTTTGGAGGCTGGGTTTTTCCCTCTTGAGGGTTTTCCTAGGGTATATCTTGTGTTATCTTGTGTTTGTCATTTGATCTTTGCATTATGGTTATTTGGTGCATCTTTTTCTCCTATTAGATTATGTGAAATTGATTTTATTAGACCTGCAAATTCCTAACAAGTGTGCCTTGGCCTTTTTCTTCCCTTTGTCTTGATGAGTGGCTTCTTCATTTTCCCTCTTGAAGTAAATTTTTTATGTCATATTCTTTCTTAGATTTTTTCTCTTTCCTTGGAGACATCCTACAGTCATCTTGAGGCTTTCAAAACAATATTAGAGGATTTTTTACCTATCCATGGGCTATCCTTGATTTGTGCATAATGAAGATCCCTTAGAGATTTCTCCAATCTCCATGATTCCATAAGCACGACCGTTAAATGGTGATAATTTCATCACTATGGTGGATTGAAGTATTCCTTTGCCATTTTTACCAATTACTCTTCCACCATATCCTATCCTTGCAAGCAATTTGAAAATTATTTCCTTGGTATGCATTTCAAACTTACAAGTGGAATAATTAGCTTTCAAATCTTTGAACAAAACTTCATCTTGAATTCTCTTGTATGTCTTTCCAATAGTTTTCCCTTCTTGAGAAGGGACTAGTCCACTCTTCTTGGCATACTTGTCTTACTCTTCTTGGAGCTTTGATAGTAGTGTATCCTTTACTATCAATTCTTATTACAATTGCTCAAGGACTTCAACAAATAAATCAAATTGGTCCTTCTTAACCCAACTCTTAAATCCTCTTAGTAAAACCATTCACTTCTCTTCAAAGAGCTATATTTTCTCTCAACGCTAACTCATGGCTTTCATAGAGGTCTTTGAGCTTCTTCTTATCAAACTCGATCATGGTTTCTCCTTTGCAACCTACACATATTGAGAACAATTTAACAAAATAGTTGTTATACACACAATAATCTCTATCTATCACTTAAATAATCCTACAAGAATCAAAGAACTTGCAGCTCTAAGACCAATTAAACTATATTTTGTCATTAACTAACTAGAAACTAGGAAATCAAACTTTTAAACGATTGTTCTATTTGATCCAAATGACAACCAATAGTGGAGGTTTTGGAATGCTTGTACACAAATAAATGAAGACAATTAAAAGCTAAATGCAATATAAGAGAATAAGTGGACCTAGGAAAACCCTTGTGAGAGGTGAAAAGCTTAGTTGGTAGGAAAAAAATCTTTATATCAGAGTGTATTGATTAGAATAAATAAGTACAAAGTGATTTACATCCTCTATCAAGTGTATTACTACTTTAGATTCTTACTTCTTATATAGAAAAACATATAACTTTCCTCATTCCCTTTGCTTTGGAATCCCAATTGGATATCATAGAGTGATAGAAGACTTGCCTCATGTATACAAAGTCATCTACTAAAAAATTGAAGAGACAAGGTTGTTGATTCATTTCAAATTTGCCTAATTTTACTAATTTGGGTGGTTTATAAACCATCCTGGAGGTAAAAGAACCACTAGTGGAACTTTAAAACTAACTTGATGGTTGCACAAATGCTAGTGACACTTTTGAAACCACCTCTATTGATAGTTTTTAACCCTCTTATTTTGAAAGCCATAACTTTTGCATACAAACTTAAAACAAAATGTCATTTTTTTGAAAAGTTTTTGGGAGGAACATGAATATGTAAACTTATTCAACTTTTGATGACTTATGAGTATAGTTTTTGGTCCTACAATATGTTGAAATGTCTCTCCCCTTAAGGATGATTTTTATTACTAGATCCAATACAAATCATATGAGCAACATACAAGCATAAAAACCCATGGCATGCATCTGCCTCATATGAAAAAAACCTAATCTATCCAAAAGTTGAATATATATAGGGGTCAAATACAACACACTTATACTTTGCAATTGTTCATTATTGAACCACTCACAATCTCTCTTTGCATTCATGAGAAAAGAAGGGATGTATTAGCACACCATAAAAGATTAGAAAATGATGATAAATGATATATAAATAAAGTATATAGTTTTTTCCCCATGTAATTTTTGTACCAATTAGATCCCTCCTATGGAATAAATCCACAAGCACTATATCACTTCCATGTAGAACATGTCACTTCCACATGAAAGGGATCAATTTTTAAAATATCAAACATATACGAGAAATCTACTTTCTACATGTTGTAAGCTATTTTGAACAATCTTGAATTTTTTAAAAATTGCCAATATAAGATATATTTTTTGACTACCATGATTGAGAGCTCCTTGGAATCAACCTTGTGTCATACTCTATCTACTCAATGTGTAACATGGATCCTACATTGTACCATGATGAATAACTTGAAAATCTCTCTCAAGGGGTGCAACAAAAATGAATTACCTTTTCACTCTTTTATCCCTCCTTTATATACTGGGTGGGTATATTAGAGTTTTACCATTTAACTACTTATGACTTACCAATTGCTATGTAATGCAAGGTTTTAATAAAAATAATGATTGAATCTCTTGTATGACATATTGAATTATCTCATCACACTCAAGGTAACCCATCTACTATTATTTATTACAGGGACTCATTTTTAAAAAAATAGGGTACAATACCAATTTTTTTACACAAGGCTTACATTCCCTGGCACTTTACCATCTTCCATTTACAAGAGGCATCTATGATAACATATAATACTATAAGCTCACTTATCAATTTATCAATCTTCTTTGATATTAATTCCTTTTTTGGGATAATTTTTATATGAACACATAGATGTCAAGGCATTTCTTTTATGAGCAGTAGTATAGCATAACACATTTTACCAGCTACCAAGATTATTCCATATGATTCACATGATTATCTTTAGCATTTTGATAAAATCTATACCAATTCTTATCTTTTTCCATGGTTATAGGATCAACTATGGCTATTATGCTTATCTTCTACAAGTTTACACTAATCAAATTTATTTATGTTATGTTGTGAGGCCTACCCTTGTGTGACAGGGTTAGTTGCATTATTAGTCCAAATTTTATTGCTTCACCCTAGCTAAGGGTTCTGTATATGGAACTGTGACCTTATCTAAGAGACAATATGGTGTTGTTGTGGATCCATTTATAAGGTGGTTGTATTAGTTTGAGTATGTGTAGGAGATGTGTACTGCAGATTGGATTGATTGGGTTATCACTCGATTGTGCTTGAACCGGATCCTTAATGAATTATTGTGAGGCCACATTTGTTGCACCTCCTGATTCAACTATGGGACTTGTTTCCTTGGATTATATTTGACCTTTGGACATGTTGGGGACAACTGATCCCTTCTATTTAGACATTCGACAACTTTATCTTGTGCTTGATTAGATAGATGAAATATTATGAGGATGCTATATCTTTACATGCTAGATTATATTGTGCTTCTATGATATGGAATGTGTTATGATATTTGATGCAATTGAAATGGTTTATTGAGATAATTGAGTTGATGAAGTATTATGTGATTTATGATTTCATGATCCTGATTTTGTTATTGAAAATATAATTGATGTGAGAATCAAGTGAATTTTTTTTTTAAAGAAAAAGTGGCAAAGCCACTAAACATTTTATTTAAAATATAAAAAAGGATTTACAAAAACCTAGTTCGGAAGGGGCATACCGGCAGGAAAGAACTAGGGGAAGAAAACCTCTGGTTATAGCCTCGAGAAACCTAACTACAACCTAGCTACATAACAAGAATGTTATGACAAATACAACAGGAAATAGTGCCATGAACAAAAATTCTCCATGTCTTCCATCTACAGACTGGAAAAAATTTAATTACAATACAAAAGCCAAATAGAGGCAGATCAAAAGATAACTTAGATATCTTCAACAAGAACTTCGAACTCCATCACAGCAGGTCCCTGTCAGAGAGCTTCTCTTGAGTTACTTTTAGCCATAAACTTGTTTTACCTGAAAATAGAAAGACATACTTCCAAATTTTTTTCATATTAGCCAAACAAAGGAAAAAAATCATATTCCTTCTTAAACTTATTATAGTTCTTTTATCAGTGAGCCTGAAAAATAAGAATAAAATACTTACACTTGCATACTTATCAGAGGTGTCTACACAAATTTAACTCAAAAAAACAACTCAATATCTCAATCCAGACATAAAGAAGGATAATACCTGTCAGATCATACCTGTTATAAAGCTCTAAAAAGATGATATGGGAACCAGAAATATATTTAAGATCTCAGAGCTAAAAATCAAATTTCTAGTCTTCTGACCTTTTAAATATAACTCAAAAATAACATCCATATTTCTTAAGTCATTACGAAAATAGTCTATGGGACCAGCAAAACCAAAGAACATCAGGGAGAGATGCACTTCAGAAAGAGAATTTGAAGTATCTCCGACTTCAAGAAGTCTCAGCGATAAAAATCCTACTGACAACTGAAATAGCAACACTTTATAAATTGTGGTAAAGTGTTACTCCCTCAGCGGTAAGTAGAGAAAGAAAAATAAAAACAAAAATAAGTCCCATAAAAATTATTGGTAAGAGAAATATGATCGGGGAGAAAAGTTTAGGAACTGCCAATAGAAATTGTCTTGCCAAAGTCAATGAAGTCAAAGTGATGATGGTGTATGGGCATATCGACAGCTATAAGATTTAGTCTGCCAAAAATGTTGAGTCTCACCGACATCAAAGTCCTTAATGTTACATCGGCTAGACAAAACAAAGAAATACCAAAGGCAGGGTCATCAGTGTATCGGCAAAGCATATTCTAAACTGGCTAATAAAAGAAGTCTTGGTGATAGAAAAGTCAAGTTGATCAAAGAAAAAAAGTCAGAAGGACTCAAGACTTTGGAGAGAAAAGTTTTGAAGAGGCTGACGGACAATGTGTTGCCGAAACCAAAAGTCAATGAATGGTCAAAAGTCAGAAGATTCAAAGGTTCATCAAAGGTTCGAAGAAGACTCTTACCAAGATACATAAATAACCAGCTAAACCAATGATCATCGGGGAGAGAATCAAGTGAATTTTATCATGTGATATATTTGAGAATGTATGAACTTGTACAATCATGTGTGTGCGTAATTAAATTGCTTCGACTATAATATACCTTGGGCTATTGATGTGTTTGTGTACTGTGTAGGTGTTTTCCATGGCTAATGGAAAACTGGAGGTCATACAAATAACCCTGAGTAATTATCCCTGATAAACCAACATGGTCCTTAAGATGGACTAGGGTTAATTGTGTTTGAGCATGACTGTAATGTGTTTATCCTTGATTTGATCATTTTAATTTGAGTCTCCTAAGGTTGACTTAGGTTGAGTGGATGGTGAGTTGTCATCTATGTGTCATTTTCGTTCATAAGTTTTATGGGCTTTTTAAATTGTGTTTTTGAGCTTTTTAATGTTAATTTCATGTGTTTAATGTGCCTAGGTCAAGTACCTATAGGTTAGGTACCTTGTAGACATCAAATCATTAGTTTTAACTCATATTTGACCCCTCTTTTTAACCCTAGGAGTTAGGTGGCGAGATTAAGGTTTTGGGTTAGGGATTAGGTGACTTGTCTCATTCAATTCCACAATCCAAGGTTCTTGAGTGGGTTTGGAGGAATCCAAAGGGTCTCACATGTGTGAGCACACCATGTAAGAACCCTTGGGAAGTGAACCCCAACTACTTCCCTCTTCCCTATGCCTCACACATGTGTGAGGAGAAATATGGGGAGATGTGTCTTAGAAAAGGAATGAGAGGTTGACAAGTGTCACCTCTCTACTCCTCCATATCTCACACATGTGTGAGAGAATTTGTGGGAAGTTGTGCTTGTGAAAATGAGTGAGAAGGTGACAAGTGTCACCTCCTCATTCATTGGGAAGGGTTTTGAAACCCTATTTATCTCCCTCTTATTGAGGTGAGAAGGGTTCTTTCTTTTTGGCTTTGGTCTTTGATTTTGGGAAGGAGTTTAGACTTGGAGAGAATAATTTTTGCAAGGATCTTAGAGTTAGGCTCTTGGAGTTCTACACCAACACCCTCCATCACTTGAGGCTTGAGAGGTAGTCTCTCAAGGCTTCGATCCTTTCTTATTCTTGTCATTTTGGTATTTATGTATGTAGTGTGTTATGCTTTGTTTTCTTGTGATTTTTCTTGATGTTGTAAAGGGTTTTGGGTTGTAATAGTGAGCTCTTCATGTGAGAGAGCTCACCATGTGTTGGGTAAGAGAGGAGAGAACCTCCTCAGGGAAAACCTCTTCTTGTAGAGGAGTTTTGATGGCTATGGCCTTGTATATGAGAAGATGTTATAGTTTTGTGTATGACAAGAGTGCCTTGGTTTTTATTTAGAGTTATAAGTAGCTTGATAGCAAGAGGCTATGGTTTTTGGGTATTTTGAGTATGAGTACTTGGTTGGTTTTCCCCTTGAGTTGAGTGAGTCTACTCTCTCCCTTAAAATCCATGTTGTATGGATGCAGTTTGTTGAGTCTCTTTGGGTGGTAGTTCTTTTGTTTCATTTGAGTGTGCGTGTGTTTGAAACACCTTTGTATGAGTATAAACTCGGTTACTTTGTGGGCCTCTTAGCTCGGGGGTGGCTTTCTTTCAAGCCAACGGTTGGGAGGTGAGCTTCCCTTAGCCTTTGGAATACTTTCATTGTTATGCAGGTTTGGCTCTTGGGAAAGGGCATAGGAAATGGTTTCTTGAAGTGAAGAAGTGATTTAGTTGTTTGTAAAAATCAAGGCAATATACATGCCTTGGCTCTTTTGAGCCTTGTAAGGGTTTGGGGTTTAAGAGAGTAAATCTCTCTTTCGGAAGTTTTCTATGGTTGTATTGAAATCCACTTGTAAAAGTATTTATTTCATTTTATTAGTTTTAATATCATATTATCATTGTGAAAGAAATCTTCTTCAATCTCTATCTCTCCCTATATATTTATGTTCATGGTGTTGAGGTTTGCCTATGAAAGGAAATAAAAATAGTTCATGTCAAAAAAGAGAGCTACTTATGTATTAGAAGAAAAAAAAGATATATATTTTAAAAGGAAAATAGAGACTGTTTATTGTTATTGCAAAGAAAAGAAATATATATGTGTGTGTGTGTGTGTGTGTGTGTGTGTGTGTGTGTGTGTGTGTGTGTGATGTAGGAGCATCCAATGGTGTAAGGGCCCAATCTTGCATCACCCAAA
Organism: Cunninghamia lanceolata; assembly: GCA_027924645.1. Taxonomy (NCBI): domain Eukaryota; kingdom Viridiplantae; phylum Streptophyta; class Pinopsida; order Cupressales; family Cupressaceae; genus Cunninghamia; species Cunninghamia lanceolata. The sequence continues at coordinate 10,448,716 of BSBN01000082.1, read as the reverse complement.
AAAAGATGTGTTTCAAGATTGTTGATATTCTTTCCATTTCTTTTCAAAATTTGTGGTTCTGGTTCCATGATCGCTTGAATAATGATGTAGAACTTTCAGTTTTTCCAAACTGCTAAAAATAGCAACATGTTATTTTTAGAAAGTTTGCATTTGGGCACGGAATGAAGTGAAATTTTATAGGAAGTTTCATAACTAAAAAATAAGACCTTTGGCAAAGGAATCACACAAAGATCATTTGCGAGCTGAAAGATATTAAAGTTTTCATTTCCCAAAAAATGCCTGAAAATTATTCAAACTCAGGTCTGAGGCACTAAACGGCCCCGTATGGGCCTGAAAATGGCTAGAGCTAGCAAAACTAGTTCTTAGTGCGTAGAGCACTCTGTGAGCTTTTCGATGCATAAAACAGTTCGTCAATCAGACACCCGGATCAAAAGTTATGGCTCCCAGAAGTTGACCTATTTTTGGAGGGAGAAGCAAATTTTGAAATTAGGTTGTTGGCCCCCAAAAAGGCTATTAATAACCATTTTTGGGAACCCTGGGTAGTAGTAGAGTTAAGGGGTGAAGTGTAGAGTCAAGAATAGGCAAGAAAATAGAAACCCTAGCTGAGTTGGGGTTACAGAAGGTAGATGATTCTAGAGTCTGGGAAGAGGAAACTGTAATGTGTTGCAGCCTGTGGAGGGTTAATTCCTCTGATTGTATTTGAGCTTTTGTAATGTAATAAGTTGTCCAAATCAATAAATAAAGTTCTATTTTCTGTGTGCAATTGTTGTTGTGTGTTTTATGATTTACCCCCTTCATCAATATGTATGCCTTCTTTAATGTTTTTTTGTGGTGATATATATATATCTTACTATTTTAATTATTTTGTTCTCTATTTTGTTTTTAAAAAATATAGAGATAATATTAATGAATAATATATATATATAATTAATATTATAGTATTATAATAGTTAATAAAGTTAATTTCAAAAAACAAATGGCATTGTAATCGAAACTTATTAGGGTTTTATTTTTAAGTATTTGAATGTAAAAAAAATGGGTAGCTGTTGCTGTGCGGGGTGCTCAGCCCTATGTAGCGCCTTGTGTAGGGCATGGGGACTGAGAGACCCTCGTCCCCGCATAGAGCCCTCGGGATCTATGGGTGGGGTGGGAGCCTCGTCCCCTGGCTGATTTGGCTGACAACAACCGACATAGGCCTTAGAATCGTGCGGCCTTGCTCGACTACTTGACCCACCCTTCCTTTTCCTTTTTTTAAACCAAAAAATATATATTGTTATCTCTGCATTTTTTCTTAAAACACCTTTGTAACATTCGATTTGGCCTCAAGAATAAATTTAAATGTTGTTTTTTAATGTATGTCTATTAATATTATTTATTTACTATGTGGATATCCGTGTGTGTGTGTGTGTACAGAGAGTTTACTCTTAGATCTTATTTTCCAACAACATCCCTTTATATATATATATATCTTAAAAGAAAAAAATTTCCAGAGAGCTACTTTTATAAACATAGTAGATAAATACTTTTGGAAGGACATTGCGGAAATGCTTTTTAATCTTAAACTATAAATTTTTTGAAATAAACTAGAAATTATGAAAACAAAGAAATCTTGTCCAAATAAACCTGTGTTAAACAAAATAGAAAACATGGATAAACAAGTTGGTAGAAAACAATTTTGGGAAAATAACCCTCCCACTTGGGGAAGGGATTTTCCTCCCTCCACTTGCCTTCAACTTGCAACCAAACAAAACAAAGACAATCATGTGAGTGGCAAATGAGAGTTTTGCCTTGCTTTTATTGTTGCAAGTATGTGCCTAATCGATGTTGTCATTGATGTCAACATATCTTTGTTTTCATTGGTGTTACTTGTTTAGAAGCTTTATATGTTGAGGATATTGATAAAATTTTCCCCTCCAGAAGAAACAATGAGTTGCAGTGAATTACAGTGAAGACAATAAGTTGCATAATGAAGAACAGTCCAGAAGATTGCTCCACATTTCTTGCTGATTGAATATCTTGGTCTGCGGATTGGAATTCATTTAGAGGCATGTCTGAAGATGCTACATTCTGGGTTTGAGCCCTCTGCATGAGGATTTGAGTGAGCTGTGTTCACCAAAGTGAAACCTATTTTTTCTGTAAATTTAGTTGTGATAGGGAGAAAGTATTTTGCTCCGCATTGAATTATTTTGCTTTGCGATTCTAGAGGGAAGTCCGGGATGATGATAAGTGCCTACAATTGCAATGGTTCATGTTTTGGTGGTTTGCAAGCTATCTTTGTTTTATGACAGTTGAAGACAATGAAGTTCATGTGCTTCGGTGTGAAGAATCTCATGGATAAAGTGGTTTGAGTTTGTGCGGTTGCTCTTAGTGATTTCAATGTGCTTGTGGATGCCTCCTGATCATGTTCCTACCTTTGCATTGGTCTGCGTTAAGGAATTGAGATCATGTTTGAAGATTATTCCCAGATAATGTAGCGTGTAACCAGTCTTAGCTGACTTGGTTAATTCTAATGATTGCGGAGATCTCTTGAAGATTGTAGAAGTGTGGAAGATCGTGTTTAAGTCCCAGCTAAGACGTGGCATGATCCACATACATCTATACTACATTTCCTTATTATAATATTGTATTAGGTCAAGACCTATTTTGTAAATGTTTGTAATGCTGACCTTGGAGATTATTCCAATGGTTGATGATTGTAATGTTGACCTTGTTGATCATTCCAAGGTTGATGTAGTGTATAAATACTTGTAATTGAGTCGTGGAAAAAATGTCCTTGAGGTGGAAATACAAAGATAAGGAAAAGGGCTAGAAGGTAGAGTAGAGCAGAGGAATTATTGTACTTCAATGAATTGATCTCAGACATGAAGATGTTGATCTTGGCAGTGAGCCACCAATAGGGTTTAACAACCCTCATTGTAATCTTTCTGGGTTTAGGGTTGAGGTAATGAGCCTGCTAGACCTAGTCGTACTTCATGGCAGTGAGCCAATATGTTCTAGGCCCATGGAGTGACCAAGCCTAAACATCATTATTCAAAGATTACAATATATATTGAGAGATAATCCTCTCCATGGTTTTTCCCTTAATAGGGTTTTCCACGTAAAAATTTTGTCTCTTGTGTTTGATGTTGCAACTGTGTTTAAGTTTCTAATTTCACGCATTCATTATTTAATCATAATAACTGTGGACAAGTGGTTAATGTTTAAAGTGTAGAAGTGGTTAAGTTTTTGTGACAACTGATTCACCCCCCCTCTCAGTTGTCTGGTGCATTTCAACATTTATAAACAGTATTTTTGGGCTCGATGTGATGCCCTAGGTTTTAGGAGGATAATTAAACTTAGTAACCCTCCTTACACTCCTTAACTCAGTTGATTTAATTTATAGTTTTAGTTCTATAGTTGAAATTAAACCATGTATTTAATTTATTTTTGCTTTTTTTGTATAGTTGATATTATTTATTTAAATTGATTTAAAAATTATTACTTAGTACTATAGTGAAGATAATTTATTAATTCTAGTTTATTTATTTTCACATAGTTCTTATAGTGGTGTTATGTTGCTAAAATTTTTAGTGAATTTTTTCTCCTAGTAATGTTATGCTGGCAAAATTTTTAGGAAATCCAATATTTGATTATTGATGCATTTTTATGGCAAAATGTTGAGATGATTAATTTAATTAATTAATTTAGTTATTCAACTTTCCCGTTTTAATTTATGTTGTTAAATGTTTTATAAAGACTTCAGATATTTATCTATTTTCTTAGTTATATTTAAATGGTTAAAATAGAGTTATCTATCTTTATCATGTTATTTCTTGCATTTTAACTTTAATTAAAATTTGATAGTTTAATTCTAGGGTTAGGTTTCGACTTAGGTCAAAACTATTATCACCTTCACTTAAGCAACCCTACGGATGGTTTCTGGATGGAGACCACCCCTCTTAGTGATGCTTATTGTGACACACACCCCCTTACTTGTTATCATCATTGTAGGGATTGCAAAAGGAGTTTTGCATCATCCCGCACTTTGTTTGACTTTCTCGCCTTTGTGTGATGCACCTAACATGTGTTGTGAATACAACCATGTTATGTGTGTGCGTCACCGAGTGCACATGTTGTGCGTGAGGGGTTTTTAGTGTCAGGTGGGAATTTTTTTTGATATTTCATGTCATGACCACATGATAAATGTGGGCATGACATTTGGTTTTTGTGTCATGACCACATGGCAATTGTGGGTATGACATATGATTATCATGTTTATATTTTACACTCATATGATTATGAGGCTTATGATTGATTTATTAACATGGGTTTTCTCTATGATTATCACAATGTTTCTCATTGTTATGATGATTTTGGTACTTATGTTACTATTCACATTGATGACATCCTGTGATTTTTAATGATCTTTGCTAATGCTTATTGTAATGATGTCTAACATATGATTTGTAAATGTAAGATCTCATATGTGGAATTCATGACTCTTTTCACTACTCCATGACTCTCACTAAGGGAAACATTAGGGGTGTCTTGCTACCTATTATTACTTGTGCTTTCATGAGCATATCACTTTCAATTTTATGGTGTTACATGATAATATCTTTATGTTGTTATATGGCCATTAAGCTTTACACAATTTATCTCATTATTTATTCTCCTTCAAATTCATTGTAATTTTTGCATACAATTAATTGGAGGGATCATACAATGTTTTGATAAAGATAATTGAGAAGGGCTCATACCCTTACAAAGAAGCCAAAAGGTGAACGAAACGAGTTTCACAAGTAGTGAAAATGGGAAACAAAATAGGATTTTGAAAGGGCCTAAACCCTTGAACAACAAAAGGCAGCCCCGCCATGAAAACAAGGACCAAACCTCAAGAACTAGACAACACTAGAACCCAACCTAGCAAAATGAATGCCTTTGACTGGAGGGTGTGAAATAGATACAGACTTAGGAAGACCTCTCTTCCTTCTTTGAACAACGGTCTATGTGTTGCAAGTATGGGCCTAACCGGTGTTGTCATTGATGTCAACATACTCTTGTTGCATTGATGTCAAGGATTGGATGAGTTGTATGCTGAGGATATTGAGAAAATTAGTCCTATCAGGAATAGAGAAGAACAGTGAAGACAACAAGGTAAAGATCCTAGCTAAGATGTAGATCAGAGGTTGCGCATCAAAGGGTTTGTAGATATGTGTCTTAAGATGATCCAGTAAAGATTTGAGAGGTACACATGAAGATCTGAAGAAGTTATGGCCACTTGAGTAAAACCAGTTCTGGAAAATGTTCAAAGGTGACAGAGTGACACAGATAGGTCTGATGAGATCTAGAAATGCAATATCTTGTTTTGCAGATTTGGTGGAGTGTTTAGGTAGTCAATCTAAATTGACAACTCAATTGGTTCGTGGTCTGGAGGTCCATAAGCATCTATTCCAATATGACAGTGATAATAGACTATGTTCTTGAGGTTCCAGATGAAGGAGAGAATGATTTCAGTAAGCAGAAGTAGTGTGGATGTTCTTGGTGATTCAGGAAAGCTTGTGGAGGTCTTTTGATTGTGTCTAGTTTGTATTGGTGATCCACATTGAAGATTGAGCTCGCAATTAAATAATTACTTTTGGATGATGATGTTCTTCCCAAGTTTGGCCGACTAGATGAGTTACACATCCTGCAGATGATCTTGAAGATGTTCTGTGAAGCTGGCGTGTTCCTAAAAGAAGATTGAATTCCCAAATCTATGTGGCTGATAGTGTGATGATCCACATGAAGTCTTTTGTAATTAGTCAAGTTGTATTTCTCTGTAAAGTGTGTTGACTTGGATGATTATCCCTAAGTCGATGTCTTGTATAAATAAGAAGTTGTGAAGTCAGTTCAAAGGTATCTAGGTGGAGATGAGAGTGTGGTAGAGAGGAGTAGAGCGAAAGGCTTAAATGGAATTGACTCAAGCATGGTGAAGATGCTATTCTTTAGTTCAAGTATTTAATATTTATCATTCTATAGACAACATGTCTCCTGTAGGCAATGGGCCTCTTGTGAGCAGTGTGCTTGGGTAGTGAGCCCTAATTGGCATGTGTCATTTTGTTCTTATTCTTTTAACAAAGAATACAATCTTGGGTTAGTCACCCCATGGTTTTCCCCTTAACTGGGTTTTCCACGTTAAAATCTTGGTGTTATATGTGTTAATGTGTTTCAGCTCTTGAATTGTTGCATTATGTTTCCATGATTGATTATTATTATGTCGTTGAATTACAAAGAGGATTTAAGTGATTAATAAGAAGAAAGTTTTGACACAACTGATTCACCCCCCCTCTCAGTTGTCTGTCTTGAATCTAACAATTGGTATCAAAGCTAAGTTCCTCTAAAAGAGCTTAACCACTTGAGGAGATCCAAGATGTTGTCCTACAAGAAGGATAGTCTGAGTTTTGATGGAACTAATTTCACTCTTTGGAAAAGCCACATGGAATGTCACTTGCAATGTATGTGAATGCAATATTGGATCATAACTTCAAAGAAGTATGTTCCTCCATAGAATGGTCCATGAATCGTAGATGAAATCAAAGGTGTTGAAAATAGTCTTCGAGCAAAAGAAGCTCTACTAAGTACCTTATCTGATTCAGAGCTGACAAATGTTATAGATCTAACAAATGCATATGAGATTTGGGAAAAACTGGAACTTCTACATGAAGGAGACAAGTATGTTAAACGTGCCAAGCTACAGAGTCTGAAAGGAAAATTTGAAAACTTGAAGATGAGAGAAGATGAAAATATCACTACATTTATGCCAAGAGTGAATGAGCTTGTTTGTCGCATTAGATGGGCTGGTGGAATCTTGGATGAAGATGAGATGGTAGCCAAAGTTCTTAGATCCCTACCTGCTTCTTAAAAATACAAGGTTGCTGCCATTAAAGAATTCAGATCTTTTTCAAATATCACAAGAGATTAATTGGTTGGAAAATTAGCTACATTTAAATTAACCGAGTTTGGAGATGCACCCCCCAAGACTGAATCTGCATTCAAAGCTAGTGCCTCTATAAAAGGAAAAAAAAAGTTTGATCTGGGAGAGAACTCTTCAAAGAAACTATCACAGTATGAAAAAGCAAGAAAAGATCTGGAAGAAGATGAAGCAGAATGCTCAACTTGAAGCCCTTATTACAAAAAGACTGCTAACAGGATCTGGTAAGTATGAAGGGAAATTGCCTTTTAAATGTTTTAACTGCAATAAGATTGGTCATTTTGCCTCAAGGTGTCTAGAAAGATTTTAAAGGCCAAATCCTAACAGATCAAGATTCTAAAAGAAATGTTACTATGTTCATGAAGATGATGATGATGAAGGAGTAACAGATGATGAATCAGAGACATGAAACAAATCCAGAAGTGATTGGGTGTTTATTGCCATCAAGGAAGAAGATCCAATGCCCTCTGAATTTGTCAATCATAAAATGGTAGAAAGAGTTCTCGCTGCCCAAGTTGAAGAAAAGGATAATTGGGTCATTGACAGTGGATGTTCCCACCATATGACAGGTGATAAAAATAAGTTCATAGATTTGGAAAGATATGAAGGAGGAGTTGTAAAATTTGGTGATAATTCTGTTGGCAAGATCAGAGGTAGAGGAACTATTTCTTTTGATGGAAAGAATAAAACTAGTAATGTACTGTATGTTGAAGGTCTAAAGCACAATCTTATCAGTGTTGGATAGTTGGTGGACAAAGGCTATGATCTCCAATTCAAAAATAGAAAATACAAGATCTTTGAAAGTTTTGAAACAGAGATTGCATCTGGTACTCAAACAAAAGTTAATATCTTCCACTTGGTTGGTACTGGTAAAAGTTGTTTATTTGTTCAAATTGATCAGAGTTAGTTGTGGCATAGGAGAATTTGTCATGTGAATTTTGATAATATCATCAGGATAATAAACACTTAGGTTGTAAGAGATCTTCCAAGATTGGTGAAACCTACTAACAATTTGTGCAAAGAATGTCCGTTGGGTAAGCAGAGCAGAGTCACATTCAAAAGTAAGGAACAGTCTTCTACCAGACTGTTGTACTTGGTACATACTAATCTATGTGCTTTGGCAAGAATCAAGAGTTTGCAAGGTGATAGATACTTCATGTTATTAATTGATGACCACTCCCGAAGGATGTGGGTGACTTTTCTGAAAGTGAAATATGAGGCTCTTGAGAAATTTAAAATATTCAAGGCTATGGTAGAGAATGAAACCGGATTAAACATAAAATGTCTAAGGTCTGATAGAGGTGGAGAATTCACATCCGGTGAGTTCATAGAATTCTGTGAGAAACATGGGATAAAAAGACAGTTGTCTGCTCCAAGGACTCCACAACATAATGGAGTAGTGGAGAGAAAGAACTGGACCATCCAGGAAGTATCTAGAACAATGATGATGGAAGCAAATGTTCCTCAGATCTACTAGAGAGAAGTTGTAAGCACTGCAGTCTATACTCTTAATCGAGTACAAATCAGAAGCAATACTGGTAAGATCCCTTATGAACTTTGGTTTGGCATCACTCCCACTGTGAAGTATTTCAGAGTCTTTGGTAGCAAACGTTACATCAAAAGAGATGAAGATCTTGGAAAATTTGATGCTAGAAGTGATGAAGGAATATTCTTGGGTTATTCTACTCAAAGCAAAGCATACCAGTGCTATAACAAGAGATTGAGAAAGATTATAGAAAGTACAAATGTGAAGGTTGATGAAGGTATTGAAAAACTCTCAAGGTTTTATGAATATGATGAAGATGATTAGAATGATGTTTTGGTCCAAGAAGTCCAAGCCCCTTTTGAAATTCAGATCCAAACTAATTCAGAGAATCAGGAAGAAGAGATAAGCTTGAATGAACTTGTTCAAGAAATAGAAGTGCAAGAAAGTCCCAAAATTCCCAGGTATGTAAGACTGAATCACTCTATAGATCAGATCATAGGTGTTCAAACAAGAAGAAATATTTCTCAAGACTCAGAAAAGTATTGTCTGATTTCAAAGATTGAACCAAAGTTAGTGAATGAAGCATGCAATGATGAAAGCTGGATTAAAGCAATGGAGGAAGAGCTGATACAAATTGAGAAAAATCACACTTGGGATCTTGTTCCCAGACCTAGAAACAAGAATGTGATTGGAACCAAATGGGTCTTCAAAATAAACTGAATGAAGATGGTGAAGTAGTCAGAAACAAAGCCAGATTGGTCTGCAAGGGTTATTCTCAAGTAGAAGGAGTTGATTTTGAAGAAACTTTTGCTCTGGTGGCAAGAATTGAAGCAGTCAGATTATTTCTTGCCTTAGCTGCCTTCAAGGACTTTAAAGTATATGAGATGGATGTCAAGTCTACCTTCCTGAATGGTGACTTGGAAGAAGAAGTTTACATTGAGCAACCAGATGGATTTCAATTGTCTGATCATGGTGATATCGTCTGCAAGTTGAAGAAAGCATTATATGGACTCAAACAAGCCCCAAGAGCCTGGTATGAAAGACTGGATAAGCATCTTTTGAAGATTGGTTTCTACAAAGGTACTGCTGACAGTAACTTACACTTCAAAATTGATCATGAAAATATCTTAATTGTTGAAGTGTTTGTTGATGATATCATTTTTAGAGGAAGAGATAGTATATGCAAAACTTTTGCAAATCAAATGAAAAGTGAATTTGAGATTTCCATGTTTGGGGAAATGAATTTCTTCTTGGGTCTACAAAGTATTCAAACAAAGAAAGAAATTTTTATTTCATAGACCAAATATATGAAAGAATTGTTGAAGAAATTTGGGATGGAGGACTCAAAACCAATGAGTACTCCCATGGCAACTGGATGTAAATTGAGCAAAGATGATGACTCTCCTAAGGTTGATCAGAAAAATTATAGGTCAATGATTGGAGGACTATTGTATCTTACTCAAACTAGACCTGACATTATGAATGTTGTTGGTCTTGTTGCTAGATTCCAAGTTGATCCTAGAGAATCTCATGCCATGGCAATCAAGAGGATTCTTAGATATTTAAAAGGGATAGTTGAGTATAGTTTATGCTATCTTAGATATCATGATTCTCTCTTCATGCATATACAGATGCGGATTGGGTAGGAGATGTGGGTGACCGGAAGAGTACTAGTGGTGGAGCATTCTTTTTGGAGAAAAGATTGGTTTCTTGGCTGAGCAAGAAACAAGAGGCAATATCTCTGTCCACTGCAGAAGTAGAATATATTGCAGCAACAGGTAGTTGCACTCAAGTATTGTGGATGAAACAAATGCTAAGAGACATCAGAGTGGAGTATAAGGAACCTATCACAATCTTCTGTGATAATTCAAGTGCAATAAATATATCAAAAAATCTAGTGTTGCATTCAAAGACAAAACATATATCCATCGAGTTTCACTTTTTGAGAGAGCAAGTGAACAAGAATGAAGTCAGATTGGAGTTTGTGCCCTCCAAGGATCAGATTGCAGACATTTTTACTAAACCTCTACCTAAGGACTCTTTTGAGTATCTCAGGGAGAAGTTAGGGGTTATTACTCCTCTAATTCTGAATTAAGGTGCACTGATGTGCATTAGTCCGATGGATCTCACAGTCATATCTTGTGGTCCAGATTGATGATGGGAAGCTGCTACTCAGGGGGAGCATTTGGTATGATTTTGAGTGATGCAAGTACGTACCCTTTGCCATTGATGTCAAAGGGGGAGAGAAGACATGTGAAAAACAAAAAGTGGTTGCTGATCAAAGGGGGAGCAGTAAAAGAAGAGAAGACATGTGAATGGCTATTGTTGATAGGGGGAGTTATGTCAGTCAGTGAGGAGAAGTTCTTGTCTTGATGGTTAAAATAAATTTTCACATCATATGTTGCCATCAATGACAAAGGGGGAGATTGTTACAAATATGGGCCTAACCGGTGTTGTCATTGATGTCAACATACTCCTGTTGCATTGATGTCAAGGATTGGATGAGTTGTATGCTGAGGATATTGAGAAAATTAGTCCTCTCAGGAACAGAGAAGAACAGTGAAGACAACAAGGTAAAGATCCCAACTAAGATGTAGATCAGAGGTTACGCATCAAAGGGTTTGTAGATATGTGTCTTAAGATGATCCAGTAAATATTTGAGAGATCCACATGAAGATCTGAAGAAGTTATGGCCACTTGAGTAAAACTGGTTCTGGCAAATGTTCAGAGGAGAAAGTGACACAGCTAGGTCTGGTGAGATCCAGAAATGTAATATCTTGTTCTACGGATTTGGTGGAGTGTCTAGGAAGTCAATTTGAATTGACAACTCAATTGGTTCATGGTCTGGAGGTCCGCAAGCATCTATTCCATTATGACAGTGATGATAGACTGTGTTCTTGAGGTTTCAGATGAAGGAGAGAATGATTTCAGTAAGCAGAAGTAGTGTGGATATTCTTGGTGATTTAGGCAAGCTTGTGGAGGTCTTTTGATTGTGTCCAGTTCGTGTTGGTGGTCCGCATTGAAGATTGAGCTCGTAATTGAAGAATTATTTCTGGATGATGATGTTCTTCCCAAGTCTGGTTGACCGGATGAGTTACACATCCTACGGATGATCTTGAAGATGTTCTATGAAGCATGGTGTGTTCCTAAAAGAAGATTGAAGTCCTAGATCTGTGTGGCTGATAGTATGATGATCTGCATGAAGTCTTTTGTAATTAGTCAAGTTGTATTTTCTCTGTAAAGTGTGCTGACTTGGATGATTATTCCTACGTTGATGTCTTGTATAAATAAGAAGTTGTGAAGTCATTTCAAAGGTATCTAGGTGGAGATGAGAGTGTGGTAGAGAGGAGCAGAGCGAAAGGCAGAGCAGAAGTATTGGGCTTAAATGGAATTGACTCAAGCATGGTGAAGATACTATTCTTCAGTTCAAGTATGTAATATTTATCATTCTGTAGACAGTGTGTCTCCTGTAGGCAGTGGGCCTCTTGTGAACAGTGTGCTCGGGTAGTGATCCCTAATTGGCATGTACCATTTTGTTCTTATTCTTTTAACAAAGAATACAATCTTGGGTTAGTCACCACGTGGTTTTTCCCTTAACTAGTTTTTCCATGTTAAAATCTTGGTGTCATATGTGTTAATGTGTTTCAGCTCTTGAATTGTTGCATTATGTTTCCATGATTGATTTATTAATATGCTACTGAATTACAAAGAGGATTTAAATGATTAATAAGAAGAAAGTTTTGAGACAACTGATTCACCCCCCCTCTCAATTGTTTGTCTTGAATCTAACACTATGAACTCAAAGAGTCTAAGTCCATAGAACAAGGAGAGAGGAGAATTCTCATTAGATTCCACAAACATAGAAGGAAAATGAGAAGTGGGGGAAGCCCTAGCACAAGAAGTAGGGGTACCTAATGTGTATAGAAAAATTTGGATAAAATGAAAATGATAAAACAATACAAATGCATTACCTTGTCCAAATAGTTCAATACCTCGAATAGATGCAATGAAGGGTTGATTGGTTCAATGATTTGATATGTTGGTTGCTCAATTCTGTAGCATAACACTAGGATGAAGATGGATGAAAGATGAATGATGAAAAGATAGATGATAGATGAGAAGATTGAAGAATAATTTTGACAGCATGAGGATGTATGAAAGGTGGATGCCAAATGGCCTGTAGATGGTTTGATTTATAGGCAATGCTTGGTTCAAATGAATGGTTGAGATTGAAAGGCTAAATGGAGGATGTGGATGGCTAGGATTGATTAGGTTATCCCAATCTTCAAGGGAGTTGTAGTCATGTGACAAGTGTCAAATGTTCTTCCACCTTACATGGAGACAAATGTGGAGATAGAGACAAATATGGAATTTTTCATTTTTGGAAAGGAATGATGTGGAATACATTAATTAAATAAATATTTAATTTATTTAATTAATTTGGATGAAGGAAAAGTGAAAATTAAATAGATAAATATAATTTATTTAATTAATTGACTATGGAAGGATAAATGGGATTATGATGGGAAATTAATTAAATAAATAAAATTTATTTAATTAATTGGTTAAGTAGGATAAATGGGATTAGGAGTGGGAATAGGATGGAAAATTAATTAAATAAATAAGATTTATTTAATTAATTGGCTAATGGATAAGTGGAATTAGGACAAAATGCTACATGATGTCTAGGATAATATTTTTGACTAGGTGTTGCAAGACATGGACAAATTTGGGACAAATTTGGGTGTCTACATTTTGCCCCTCTTTGAGATGATGTTTGAGATCATAAGATTTATGTTGATTAACATCATTTCAAAGAAGCTAAGGTATGGATAGAGGAAAATGGTGATGATGGATGGATAGGATGAGGAAAAGATAGGATAATGATGAAAAGATAGGATGATGATGGAAGAATAGGATGAGGATGATGATGGATAAGATAATGATGCCCCCTCGAGAGGATAAACAGGTTAGACAAACACGGGTAGGCTCTTGAAATGAAATAGATTAGTCAAGAAAGAAAGATAAGGGAATGGATAGAAGAAATGAATGATGAATTATGTTGCAATGAAAGTGAGCAACCATGATGTTTGATATAACATTAGACATTATGCACCAGGGTATAAGGACTAGGGTGATGATGTGTCTTGTGCACCCAACATAATAAAACCTTGTCTAATGTATGAGGAAGAAAACTTAGAGCGTTAAAGTCCTAATGCACAAAAGGTATGATATGACCTTAGATGCAAAGGATAGTGCAAAAAGCCATTCCAACATACACAAGATATGAATATTAGCTGGAAAGATATCGATGTGATACAAATGCAAGATAGAATGATAACACACACAAGCAAGCAAGCAAGCATGCATAAATGATACAAAAACAAACAGGGTATGGCCCATGTCAAGCTGTAAACCAATGATTGATTGTTTGATTGATGATTATGATGATAGCGTTGTCATTGCAGGGAACAATATATACCTAGATCAACACAAGGATGTGGGAACGATATATCCTATCGATGATGATGTTTGCTTGATTGATTAATTGATTGGGTTTATAACAAGGCTAGGATCAAGACCAAGGATGTGATTGGATAATTTGACAAGATTGATTGACTTGATTGGTATGGATAAAGGATGACTTGCATTTGGATCATTGCTTGGATTTGGATTGATTGAATGAATTGAAGGATGATTGGAAGAATTGATTGATGAATTAATTTAAAGAATTTATTTGATAGTTGGATTGATGTGCTTTAATTTTGATGATGATGGATTGCTATAAATGGATTGATTGAATTTGAGTTTCATGAAGTTGATTGATTGAATTGATTTGATTTTGATGATGTGATTGATTTTGATTGGATTAGATTGATTTGATGGATTGATGCGATTTGATCGAATGAATGGGATTGATGGATTGAATGGGATTGATGGATTTATTTGATTGATGTGATTGGATTGGTGAATGGATTATTTGATTCAAGGAATTGGATTGATTGTTTGGATTGATTCAATGAATTGATTTGAATGATTGAGTTTGATGAATTTGATGTGATTTAATTGATTTTATTGCTTGGATTTTCGATGGATATTTGATTTTTTGGTTATTTCTGGGAATATTTAATTTGTTTGTATTTTAAATGTTTTGATTTTTTTTTTGTATTTTTGGGAATATTTGATTTTTTTTGGATTTTTGGGAATATTTGATTTTTTTTGGATTTTTGGGAATATTTTATTATTTTGAATTTTTGGGAATATTTCAGTTTTTTGGATTTTTGAGAATATTTGATTTTTTTAGATTTTTTAGATGTTTTGGGATGACATTGGATTTACAATTTGGGTAGCCTTTGTGCTTGATACCAATGACAAGGGGAAACCAAGTCTAGTTGCAAGGATGGGGGTAGGATAGATGGACAAAAGGATGGGTGATGGTGGATAATAACATGGGATGGAAGGCTCATGATAGATAGATGGATAAGATGATAGGCTATAGTGGGTGGGTTGTATGCATCATAAGGGAGATAGGATGTGATCTCCAAAGACTATGTTGCATAGGAATAACATGCCCCATTCTAGGTAAAATACTTAGGATTTTTACATGGCAAGGTCTTATGACAATAGGATGACATGATGAATTTTACATGACAAGACTTATGATAGGTGGATAATGATAGGATTGTTTGGAAAAGGATAAGATATACCAAGAGATATCAAAGCATGTTTCAATATTTTGCCCTCATGTCTTTATCAAGATCAAAAGAGGAAGGGAGGATGGATGGACAAAATAGGATAGGTATATGTAAGTATAATGGATAGGGATGGTAAGATAGGATATGATAGGATAGAAAATGATATAATGGGATAGATAGTTTGGATGAGACAAGGTGCCCCCAAGTGTAAGTGACATAAAAGATCAACCTACACATGACACCTATTTGCTAGGTTTTCATCATGGTACTTATCCAAGGCGCCACCAAGGGTGGTTTTAACTATTGGACGAAGGGATTTCTCTTTACTTTTTTGATTTTTTTCTTTCTTTTTTTTTAGATGGGATGACAATTACACATGGTGCCTGTTTGCCAAGTTTTCACCATGGTAATGGATAGGAGGGACTCAAGTGTCTAGTTCCATGAAAGGGGATAGTGTCCCACTAGATGGATGTCATCGCATGGACCATGTCATGTGTGCTCATAGATGTTGATAGGGGATTGCATGGATGGGAGATGGATGAGGTAGTTAGTGAATTGTGATGTGTATTATGAAAGGATGGATGGATGGATAGGGGATAGTGGATAATGATATGGATTATGTAGGATTTATGCAAAAGTGGATGAAAAGTTTATGCCAAAGCATGGACCATAGGGATAGGATGATGAGGGAGATATGTAGGATAATTATAGTTGAATGATGGGGTGATGGAGGTATGTGGAAATATTGTAGAATGGAAGGGAATCATGACCAACAATTGCACACACCACAATAAACATTGAAGCTTTTGATGGGAAGGTGGTGTAGGAAGCAATGACAATGTTTGCTTAGGAGATGGGTGACTTAGTGATTTAGGAAACCACATAGACCTAGTATTTTTATGATTTTTGCTTTGCTTATGGGATTTAGGAAGTTGAAACTTTTGTATGAAACGGCATTTTTGGATGGAAGGGGATTTTTGGATGGAAGGGGATGATTGGGATTTTTGAGAGGTGGATACCTCATTTGATTTGCTTGATGTTTTCTTAGGGACCCACACCATTTTGCTTTTGGACTTTTCTTGTGGAGCTATGGGCTTGGATAGCTTTGTGAATGTACTTGACTTTGATACTTTGCATTTGTGCCCTAAGGCATGAGGATTTGTATGATTTTTGGCTCTATAGGTAGAGGCATCCAAACTTTTGCTTTTGAATCCCATGGGTTTGATGGAAGCGAGGTTGGTGAAATGAGTAGAAGATTTATGTTTAAACAATGTGTGCATTTGTTGGTCATGATTAGGATTATGAGGAAATTTATGGATAAGCGGATACTTAGGCATTGGTAGAAGTGGTGGTAAAGTGGATGGAGAGATGTTAGGAGGTGGAAGTAATGGAGGTAAAGTGGATGGTGGGAGATTAGGAGTTGGAAGTAATGGAGGTGAATTGGATGGTGGAAGGTGTATGGTCACATGCTTTTGACATTTGTAGGATAATGGAGGTGGAATGGCCACATATGTAAAAATTTGGGTACATGATAAGGTTCGCGAAGGAAAGTGGACTTAGGATGTATAGAGGAAGTACCAACATCTTTAGATGGTTTACCTTGGGGTGTGTATCCAAGGCCATATGAGTGTGGAGAGACCTTGACACAGATTGGCTCCAAAATACCTTGTTCATGATGGCCTAAGCCTTTACCTTGGTAGTTCATGTTTTGGAGGATGCGATGGACAATGGGACTTGGTGTGGTTTGAACACTAGACTTGAGTTCATTATTGGATGGATAAGGTAAGGTGGAGGACAAAGGTTTTTGTTGTCCTACGAAAGAACATTCATGGATGAGGGTGGTAAGACCAAGTGGATATGATGGTTGACTTGAAATGGGGTCGATGGTGGATGTGGAAGGACCATTAGGATCTTGATTATGTTCAATGAGTTCACTAAGATCCAAGTTATTTTTTTAATCTTCTATGCTTATGTGTTCTTGGGAGGCAATTGTCTCATCATGACAAGTGGATGTTTGCTCATTATGGATAGGGCTAGATGGCAGATGACTAGGAGAAATTTAGATATCTTTCTCATGGATGGATATAGGATTATGGATAGGATCAAGGTGCTCATGGATAGCTTCCTCATAGG
The DNA here is from genome assembly GCA_027924645.1 of Cunninghamia lanceolata. Taxonomy (NCBI): domain Eukaryota; kingdom Viridiplantae; phylum Streptophyta; class Pinopsida; order Cupressales; family Cupressaceae; genus Cunninghamia; species Cunninghamia lanceolata. The sequence continues at coordinate 10,431,450 of BSBN01000082.1, read as the reverse complement.
TATCATCTTGATCATAAATAAGGTAAATGTTATGGATAGGTCAGATTTGGATGGCTTTCTCGTGGATAGGTGTAGGGGTATGAATGGGATCAAGATTCTCATGGATAGGTTCTTCATTACAGATGTCATCTTGATCATGGAAAAGGTATATGTTATGGATGGGGTGAATGAAAGTGGTTTGATCTTGACTTAGACTAGGGGTTAACACTTCCACATATTTAAGGTTAAACTCTTGACACATCTCTTGACTTTCTTGAATGGAAGTGAAAAGCTCTTGAATAGGCTCTTGGTTAACAACATGAGGGCATGATGACTCTTGACTTGGACTCATGATAGGAGGTTTGTGAATAGGCTTGATGTGTTCTTGATGGTTAACCATATTAGGGCATGATGGAGGTTGACTTGGATTTATAGACTTGATGGGTTGTGGACTACGTGATGGATTTGGAAGACTAGTCATGGTGTTTGAGGGTTCTTTGATAGGTTCATGAGTGGGTGTTTGACATGGGGGTGTTCTATCCCTTGCTAGTAGCCAATGGATCACATCCTTTGCAAGGGTATGTGTGGAGGGACAATATAGTGGATGGACAATTGAAAGGAAGCTAGGTGTGCGGAAATCGCTTCCTACACTAATCTAATGAGGAGAGGGCTATGTAAATTCAAATTAATCCTTACAAATATAGCAACATAGAACATCTAAAAGAGATATTGCAGCAATACACATGAACCAAAAAGAAGAAAGAAGAAGAGAGACAAAGATATATGGTGGGGAAAACCCTTATCAGGTGAAAAACCCCACTCAGAAACCTGCACAATGTATTATCAAAACTAAATATGGTTTACAATACACTTGCAATGCAAGCTTCAATTGTCTTTGACACTCATGTCTAGAGTCAATCTGGCAGCATAACAATACCTGTAAAACCTGCAATACATATCCTCCTCCAAGCACTTGTTTATATAGCATATACAAGTTAATATTGGTCCAAACTTAGAATGGGCATCCAACATGGCCTCATGGCCCAAAACCCACACCTAAGGACACTTGGTCAACATTATAGAATGTGCCTGACACTTGTCCATAGCTCCCATCCCAAAGAGGTTGCCTATTTCTAAAATGGGCTATGACAGATGCTCTTACGACACTTACGACCGTCATAGCATCTGTCATAGCGGTTACAACTTACAACAGTAAGAGAATCTGTCATACACAGGCTATAAATAGCATATTCTCTTACATGTCATAGTCCACATTGGGGCACCAAAATATGCCTTTTTTAAAGATGCTTCATGACACATGTCTTCACCTATCTTACAAGCTTCTATTTCTAACTCTTACATGTCATAGATTTTGTCATAGGAATCTGTCATAATCGTTTCGGTCAATATTCCATTACACAACATCCAAGATGCTGACACATGGCAAAATGCTCCTACCATAAAATGGGATGCCTATCTCCTCATGTGAGGACAAAATTGCAAGTTGTCATCTTCCATGTAGGATGACACATCACTGTGCCACATCCCACAATATGACAATATGGAATTTACAATTTATTTACAACATAGGCAATTAATTAATAAATACAAACATAAATAATGCAAGGAATTACCAAAGTTGAGACACCTTAAATCCCAACATTCTCCCACTTGTTGAACACCTTGTAAGAGCCAATAGAATAATAGGATTTAACTGCTATAGGCCAAGAGGCCCATAGACTCCGAACACCATCTGAACTTCTCTGTGCCACTGGTTTTGTCAATGCATTAGCAACATTCTTCAAAGTATCTACCTTCTCCAAATTTACCTTTCCATCCTCAACCATGTCTTGCATGAAGTGAAACTAAACATCAATGTACTTTGTTCTAGCATGGAAAGTTGGATTCTTTGCAAGGCAAATTGCACTCTGATTGTCACAACTGATTGTAATTTGACCTGCATCAACACCAATATCAGAACATAATCTCTTAAGCCAAATGGCTTCCTTACAAGCATGAGTTGTTTTCATATACTTAGCTTCTGTCATGGACAAATAAACCATAGGTTGTCACTTACTCATCCAACTAATAGCACCACCAAATAGTGTAAACACATAAGTACTGGTGGATCTCCTGCTATCAATGTCACCTGCCCAATCTGAATCCACAAATCCACGAATGTCAATGGAATGCGGAGGTCCTATAGAATTACCATGATAGCATATGGAATACTTGGAAGTACCCCTCAAATATCTAAACACTCACTTAACTGCATCCCAATGAACTTGTCCAGGATTAGCCATAAATCGACTAAGGACTCCCACTGTTTGGGCAATGTCTGGTCTTGTACAGACCATAACATACATCAAAATGGCAACAACACTAGCATAAGGCACTCTGCTAATGTCCACCTCTCTAGGAGATTTTGGACAATCCTCAACAAGCAACTTTGCCCCCAAATAAATAGGAACACACAATGGTCTACAATCTGCCATGTTGAACCTATCCAACACGGTCTTCACATACTTACTCTGGCTTAACCAAAGTTTTTTGTTGGTTATGTCTCTTCTTATTTCCATTCCTAGAATGTACCTGGCTGGCCCTAAATCTTTCATTTCAAATTGTGCTGACAAATGAGATTTAAAATCAAAAATCATATTCTTACCCTTCCGAATGAGCAACATATCATCAACATACAATGCAACAATGAGAATACGATCACCATCAAACTTATAATACACACAGTGATCTGATTTCAATCTCACAAATCCAATTGACAACACAAAAGCATCAAACTTCAAGTACCATCTCCTAGGGGACTACTTCAAACCATACAAAGACTTCTTAAGTTTGCAAACCAAAATTTCTTTACCTTTCACCATGTAATACTCTGGTTGTGACATGTAGATTTCTTCCTCCAAATCACCATGAAGGAAAGTTGTCTTCACATCCATTTGTTCTACCTCTAAGTCATAAGTTGTAAGAGACAACATGAATCAAATGGATGTTAGCTTTGCAATGGGAGAGAAGATCTCACCATAATCTATACCTTCCACTTGTGACTACCCCTTCACAACTAATCTGGCCTTATACTTCTCCACACTGCCATCTACACCAAATTTCTTCTTGAACCCCCATTTGCATCCAATGGGTTTTCATCCAGGAGGCAAAGGCACCAAGTCCCAAGTTTGATTCTTTTCCAAAGAAGCCATTTCATCCTCCATGGCCTCCTTCCAGGAACCTGCATCTTTCATGTCTATAGCCTCTGATACAGTTCTAGGTTCATCACTATTAGTAAGCAAAGCAAAAGCACAACTAGAATCAAGCAATGTAAAACCAAACATTTCAGGTTGCTTTCTTATCCATGTAGACCTCCTCAAGAGCTGAGGTTGAGGTTTAGCTTCTTCATCTGAGCTTTCAAAGTTGCAAGAGCTCTCCTCCTCATCAGGTCCAACATTGTCTTTCTATTCAGTCTTCTCAGGGGTAGTAGGAAACTGAACAACATCCTCTTTCTTTTCTTTTTCTTTTGGCTGTAAAACAGTGGAAGAAGGTTTAAGCTCTCTAAAGATGACACTTCTACTATACAATACTTTTTTATCCATAGGGTCCCAAAGCTTGTATCCTTTCACGTCGACACCATAACCAATGAAGATACACTTAATAGCCTTGTTCTCTAATTTTGACCGATTCTCCCTAGGCACATGTGCATATGCCTCATAACCAAACACACGAAGATGCATTATTGAAGGGTTTCTACCAGACCACACCTCCATGGGTGTCTTTCCAACAAGAGCTGATGTAGGAGATCTATTAACAAGATAGCAAGCAATGGCAATAGCTTCAGCCCAAAACTTTTGTTCTAGTCTAACTCCACTAAGCATACTCCTAGCCTTCTCCATCAATGTCCTATTCATCCTTTCTGCAACTCCATTTTGCTGCGGGGTGTATGGAGTTGCCTTATGTCTTTCAATCCCAAGTTCCTTGCAATATTTATCAAATTCTATAGAACAGAACTCACCACCGTTGTCAGTTCTCAAACACTTAATCTTTTCACCAGTCTGATTTTCAGCAAAGGCCTTAAACTCCTTAAACTTACTATAGACTTCATATTTGGTTATGAGAAAATAAATCCATGTCCTTCTACTGTAGTCCTCTATGAAAGATACAAAATATATAGATTTTGATAATGAAGGAACATTAACAGGACCAAATACATTAGAATGAACAAAGTCCAACACACTAGAAAACTTATGAGAACTCGAATAAAATTGAACACGGTTTTGCTTTCCATAAATGCAATGTTCACAAAAGTCAAACTCAAGATTACAATCATCTAACCCCTCAACAAGGTTTTTACTTTTTACGATACACAGACCCTTCTCTCCAATGTGGCCAAATCTCTTATGCCATAAAATTGTCTTTTCAACAAGAAGCTTAACTTCCAAGGTATGATTACAAACATCAGAACTAGAAACAACATATTTCTTAACTGCTCTTTCAGATGGTGGGGATGAAGTGATTGCTGCCCTCTTCCTTGAATCAAAAGAACTATTGCATTGTGAAATGCATGCCTCCATCTGAAACAAAGTACCTCTCCTAGTACCCTTAGCAAGCACCATAGCTCCCCTAGTCATCTTGCATCCTTCCTTCGAAAAGACAACCTGCACACCTACATCATTCAAACTACTTACATAAAGTAGGTTTCGTGCTAAGCCTGGGATATGCATAAGCCTAGAGATCCCCTTCACTCTACCATTAGGGAATTAGATAGATACTCTTCCACAACCAACAATCATCAGATGAGAGTCATCACCCAAGTACACCTTTCCACCATCGAACTCCTCATACTTAGTAAACCAGTCTCGATGCGAGGTCATGTGGAATGATGCACCAAAGTCAATTAGCCACACATAATCAGATGCATGGGTTGCCAGGGCTGCGATGAAAGCATCACTATCATCTTGTGACTTGTCAGAATTTGAATCTGGGGTCTTCTTCTTTTTCTTTTCTTCTTTGCATTCCTTTTAGAAATGCCCAGTTTTACTACAGTTCCAACAAATAGCCTTGGATTTTCCAGGAGATTTGCCCATGGGATTTGGATCTACCCTTCTCAGCTTTCCTATCCTTCTTTTTCCCTTTCTCCTTGGGTCTTCTATGAACCACAAGAGCCTCTTTGACTACCTCAGAAGACTTTCTCTGCATCTCTTCGGATAACAAAGAAGATACTAGTTCGTCCATTTTGAATGTGGATGTGGTGCTTCCAATAGCCATGACAAGGTGATCCCACGGGTTCGGCAAAGAACAAAGAAAGGTCATACAATGATCCTCCTCCTCCATATTCACACCAACAGATGTTAATTGTACAACCAGCATGTTGAAAGCATTCATATGTTTGGCAACAGATCCTCCGTCCTCCATTCGAAGAGAATACAACTTCTTTCTCAGAGGATTTGGCTTGATACACATCTCCCAACTTCTTCCAAAGCAAGTTTACAGTAGTCTCCTTATGGACATTTAACATAACAGAATCAACAAGACTAAGTCTTATGAGACCCTTAGCCTTCCAAACCTTAAGATCCCAATCAGCTTATGACATTGCAACTAGTTTAGTTCCACTGATAGTTTCCTCGAGGTCTCGGTCTACAAGCATGTCTTCCATCTTGAGCTTCCATAGCTCAAAATTAGTGCCATTGAATTTCTCCACTTATATTCTTTTGGATGTGCTTGCCATCTCCTTGCTGCAATAGAATTCAGAATACTTTGCATAGACTCCCACTCAACTTAAGATCAGCTCAAAAAACCCCTACCCAATAGCTAAGACCAAAACTGGCCATGCTCTGATACCAACTGAAAGGAAGCTAGGTGTGCGGAAATCGCTTCCTACACTAATCTAATGAGGAGAGGGCTATGTAAATTCAAATTAATCCTTACAACTATAGAAACATAGAACATCTAAAAGAGATATTGCAACAATACACATGAACCAAAAAGAAGATAGAAGAAGAGAGACAAAGATATACGGTGGGGAAAACCCTTATCGAGTGAAAACCCCACACTCAAAAACCTGCACAATGTATTATCAAAACCGAATAAGGTTTACAATACACTTGCAATGCAAGCTTCAATGGTCTTCAACACTCATGTTTGGAGTCAATCTGGTAGCATAACAATACCTGTAAAACCTGTGATACATCTCCTCCTCCAAGCACCTATTTATATAGCATTTACAAGGCAATATTGGTCCAAACTTGGAATGGGCGTCCAACATGGCCTCATGGCCTAAAACCCATGCCTAAGGACACTTGGTCAACATTGTAGAATGTGCTTGACACTTGTCCATAGCTCCCATCCCAAAGAGGTCACCTATTTCCAAAATGGGCTATAATAGATGCTCTTACGACACTTACGACCATCATAGAATCTGTCATAGCGGTTACAACTTACAGTTGTAAGAGAATCTATCATACATAGGCTATAAATAGCATATTCTCTTACAACATGTCATAGTCCACCTTGGGGCACCCAAATATGCCTTTTTCAAAGACGCTTCATGACACATGTCTTCACCTGTCTTACAAGCTTCTATTTCTGACTCTTACATGTCATAGATTCTGTCATAGGAATCCGTCATAACTGTTTCGGTCAATATTCCCTTACTCAACATCCAAGATGCCGACACATGGTAAAATACTCCTACCACAAAGTGGGACGCCTATCTCTTCATGTGAGGACAAAATTGCAAGTTGTCATCTTCCATGTAGGATGACACGTCACCATGCCACATGCCACAATATGACAATATGGAATTTACAATTTATTTACAACATAGGCAATTAATTAATAAATACAAACATAAATAATGCAAGGAATTACCAAGGTTGAGACACCTTAATTCCCAACAACAATAAGGGTAGATGGAGTTGTAGGTGGAGGATTATGATTAGGTTGAGGGATAATTGGATTAAATGGATTAGGATTTGGATTGGGATTAATCTTACCACAATTTATGAGGTTTTTTATCAATCTCTTAAGTTTGGCACAATTGGTTGTCGTATGACCCTTAACTCTATGGTATGCAAAATATGCATCATCTTTATACCAAGGGGGTTTAAAGTGGATTTCTTCAAAGGATTTTATCAGTGGAAGCTCAATCAAATTTGTTTAGACCAATTGTTGTACGGTTATGTCTGAGGGATCTTGTGGTGGAGGATTAATGGAAGATGGGGATGAAGGTAATGAAGGTTGATGGACCAATGTACTAGGGGTAGGATCACATGGTGGTGATGGGATAGGCTCATGGATTGGCATTTGATTGGATGGTGGATTCCACTCTAGATTGGTATCTCCCTTGTCAAAGGTTATTAGGTCTTGCATAGGTGGACTTAAATCTATTAATGGTGCTTGATGGTCTTGTTGGAAAGGTGAACTTGGACTTGTTTGATTTATGTACAAAGGGCTATTTGAACTTGTATGTTGTTCTTGTGAGAACACTTGGATGCCATGTGGATGGGTTTGATGGTGTGTTGGAATGTTGGAATGAGGAATTGGATAATGTTGGGGTGAAGGTTGATAGGTTGATGTGGATGGATTAGGCTAGATGAATGGCACATAGGATTGATATGGGATTTGTTGAAGTTGGGATGGTGTTTGGACTTGTTGTTGTTGGTGGTGAATGTGTTGATGTGATGATGATGGAGGGATTGAAACATAAGGATGAGGTGGAACTTGTTGATGCAGAATGGATAGATGATGTGCTTGTTGATTTGGACATGTGGCTACGAGGTATTGGGCTTGTGTTATGATATGTTTCATTTGAGGTGGTTGGCTTGCTTGTTGAAGTCATTGGATAATGTGATGGGCCTTTTGAATGGTTTGTTGGTCTAAAGGTTGTGTCCTTTGGTAAAGTACGTGAAGGAGGTCTTGTGCTATGTCTTCTAATATTGTCATATTGTCACACAAGTGTTTAAGTCTTAAGACTGATCCAGAGGTAGAAGCGTTATCCATGTCTTGCACTCAAATCTGTGCTCTAACCCACTCTCAAATTACCAGATTATTGCCTCAATTTCCCTAATAACGCCTAGCAATGGCTTAACAACAGGACTATAGCAAGGACTTACAACATAGGAATGACGGTAAGAGCAATACGAGGAGCATACTATGGATCGTAATAAAGAGGTTAATTTCACAAATTTCTTTGCTGATACTGAGAATACTTTTTCTATGCCAGAAGAAACTAGAAATGCTTTAGATGAATATTCTCATAATAGGTTTTTGAATGAAGAATTCAAAGTTCCAAAAATTAAGCCTTTTGAGACATATAGTGATATTCCCAGTAGTCTGGTAAATATGTTCAACAAGTCTAAAGAGTTAAAAGAATTTCTTTGGTTACAAATCTTGGCAAAAATGTCATGTTGCTACTCTGTAGCACATTGTAACAGGTGGCTTAGAAGGAAGGTTAAAATTGTTTAATGACACTGAGATCAGTAAGTTCCAGAGTCAGGCTAGAGCCAATCCAGACAATCCCCAGTATATGCATCTATCATATGTCTGTATAGGTATTACAGGTCACTACAGAAAAGGCCTACCTATTATAATTTTCATGATGCTTAAGGATGCTAGGTTTTATAAATTATCCCATGCCTTATTAGGATGTGCATGCGATTCCATGGCTAAAGGATCATTGTATATTGACTGCTTGTTGGATTTCACTGTTAGTCTAAAAGATGGAAACTTTAATGATGTCCTCACCTACCAATTTAAAACCATGAATCTATATATGAAGGACATGTCCATTGATCATTCCTTGGTCTTTCTGGTTCATTACCATTTGTATAATAAAGTCATTCCTTTAATGTTGAATCTTAGAAGAGCTCAAGGTATAGAAGGTCTGTCTACCATTTAGAAATCCACCAGTGAGCACACCCAGTTAACTACCCCAAAAATAGTTTGTCATAGAGATATTCAACTTCCAGAATAATGGGCATTAGATCTTTGGGATAAGGATTGTCAACCACCTCCACAGAAGCCTCCTCAGCTATGAGGAGTAACCTTAGAAGAAATAGATGACTAGGTTGTTATTAGGTTCTCTTCAGGTCGAGCGCCTTCCATGAGAACAGAAAGAACTTTCAAATACAATAACCCTATGTCGTCTGTGTTGCCAAGATCGCAAAGTGTTCATTTACAACCTTCTAAAGGTTTTGAGAATTTGTTTAAGATTCCCTCTGTAAACAAATATGTTGCTAATAGATCTGATGTCAGTTCCTTTGTGGTACCTTCTTGTCCACATGATCAATACTCTACTTTGGACAATGGCTTTTATAAATGTGAAAAATGTTCTTTTATTTTTCATCCACCTGTCAGTCATGTTAGCATGATCTCCAATAAACCAGCTAATATCCCAGAATAGGATATTAAAGAAATCGGTGAGAAAACTATAGATACACCTGTTGGTCGTGTTGTCATCCCTGGCACACTTCCTCCATTCAAAGATTTCATGATGTATGATCTTACTAGAAAATACCAAGTGGATTTCTAGCCATTACATGTATCCCCTACTAGCGAACCTCAAGGTTCTAGTCAAAGTAAGTTGTTAAATTGGACCAATCTTTGTTTAAGGAAAAATTTTCTTCTCCATGATAGGAAAACCTGGGAAGAAATTCAAGCCCTCTGAATAGAGAAACAGTTGTTATATGTTCAAGAAAACCTACACACTATTGTTGCATCCCTTGATAGGCTTGAAAAGGATTTGATTAAGCAACTCCAGGAAGAGGTCCAACAACTAAAACAGTCTTATGATCAATTTAAATCACATGCAGAAATGTGGTGGGTCGCTCAACAAAGAGCAGCTAAACAACACAGAAATGCTGCAAAAAGTAAGAGCTGAGAATAAGTTAGACTGTGATGTCATAAGTTCCTAGTTATCAAATTGTAGAATACAAATTAAACATACTGAGGACAAAGTAGACATTGTACAACAATAAATTCAATGTGTGTCTGAATCTCACATGTTGCTAAAAGATTCCATTACTCAGGAGTCATCAGACATACAATCAATAGTTTTAACACTCAAACAGTCTCAATCTCAGCATACAAAACTGTTAAACTTCCCTTCTAGTTCAAAAGGCTACCTACAGGCACAATATGAAGGTCCCAAACTCTCTACTGGTAAACTTAGAGAAACCATAGATGATGAATGGGCAATGGGAAAGTTTCACATGGCCCATGGAAATGGAACTAATCCAAATGGTTCAAATCCAGAAGATCCATTTAAGAACATCTAGACCTACAAAGTTGACACTCCTCCTTTGGTAAATTTTGACAATTTTGAGGATGTTGAGAATATGAGAGGCATAGACGCCATGTGTGCCTGGATCACCAATTATATGGCTACAAATGCAGGAGATGATGAAGCTCAAGTGATCAAGAAAGCTCTCAATTCCATGACTAGAGTTACACGTAATGTATGGGACTATCTTGAAGACACCTTTAGGGATAACCTGATAGCTAGAGGTACTAATCAAGTTTGTGCTCAATTGACACGTTTGTTCATAGGAAGAACAGATACACGAGAGAAACTTGCCTACAATAAATTTGTCTAAGGCAAGTGTAAAGATTTGAAGTACTTCAAGGAATACTGCGAAGAGCAGTATAAGAATTTCTAGTATTCTGGACGTGAACAAAACCATGAGTTTATGTTCACTACATTTTTGAAAAGTTTTGGTGAAGTAGTAGGAGAATTCTACCATAAAAGAGTTCTTGAAAATCTAGTAACTGAAGGCATCGAATGAAGGAATTAACATTTCCTCAACTGGTGCAATTTTTGACAGAGATAAATGAAGAGATTTGTCAGGAATCTAAGAAAAGAAAAGAAATGAAAAAGGTAAAGCCTTTGCTTTCTACATCTACCTGTTACCAAATCATGCCATCTAATCAATTTCCTGATAATTGTAAATCTTGCAAATCTTCTTCTAAATACTATTCCGACAAAAGTAATAAATCCTATTACAAGAAGAAGAAGAAGAAATTTGGTAAATATCCTAAAAGGAAAGGATATTTCAGGAAAAGAGATAAGAAAAGTTCGAGTAAGAAATGGGAACCTACGTGCTATATCTGTAAAGGTAAGCACTATGCAAACAAGTGTCCAGAATGCAATAAGAAAAAGAATAAAGGAAAAGTTCGAGCTGCCAAAGCCACAAGACTTGATGACAATGATGAATATGAATTCATCAATGAATTTCCATCACATTTGGAGGACATCATCCTCTCAGAATCAGAAGTTGAATATGATGAAGAAGAGTATGTATCTGCCCCAGAACAGGCAGTTGTAAATCAAACTAAAGTTCAAGAAGACTCAGAATCCTCAGATGATTCTAAAAATTCATTCTTCTATAGAATGATGAGAAGGGATACAAGAGCAGAACTGGACAAAGTAATAGAAGAAATTGTCTAGATTGAAGCCCATTTGCATAAGATGGATATGGGCCAAGAAACTTGGAAGAAGCTGACTAGTAAGTTGGAGCAGCTTACTGCAAAGAAGCATTTTCTCCTCAAAGAAAATGGGAGATCTCCTAAATTTCCTGCTAGAAGAACTCTAGTGCTCAATTATGCACAGTCAGTCAGACCATCTGAACTAATAGCACCCATTGCACAAAGAAGTGTGGCAGCAGCCTTAGCAGCAGGAAGTATGGCAAGAAGGTTATGGTGTAGACAGCAGAAAACCTTCTTAGAAAAAGTTATTCAACAAGCTCAAGCTGAGATTAGTGAAATTGAAGATGAAAAAAATCTTTAGCTTCTTGAACAAATGGAAAGATCTCAAGAACTGGACAAATATGTAAACCAATTTAATTCTTCCAGTTCATTCCAATTGCCCAAAGAAACTACTTCTCAAGAAGAAGAACTTTTCTGTGAAGAAAATCCATACATTCCTTTGGTTAAACCAAGAGAAGATATAGAAAGAAGTCCGATGCTCATTCAGAATTTGGCACCTTGCCTTGAAGAAGGCAGCATCAGTCAGCACCAGGTCAAAGCCTATCAGAGGAATAAGGTAACAACAACCTGCCTAGGTGTTATTCTAACCATTCATATCCCTGGCATAAAAGCATATCCATTAGCATTTTTATGGGACACTGGCGTTGATGTAAATGTAGCTAGATATAACTGTTTTCCCAAAGATTTATGGATTGAAGGATCTATTGAGTTAATTTTTGGAAAAGGAAATTTTGAATCAAAGCTTGTCTGCAAAGTCCCTATTCAACTAAGTAATGGATATATTGATGAATTAATATTTGTCCACTATGAAGTAGATGGATATGATGGTGTAATCGGCAACAAAGCAATGCAGCACTAGGACCCAATCACAATTGACTCCATGTTTATCATTCTGCAAGGTTCATTTCAGGTTCTTAGGCTACATCAAGATTTAGCCTTCACTTCCAAAATAGAAATTCCCAAAAAGAAGAAAGAAAATAGGATATGGATAGCTCGACAGCTTGAAACCACCAAAGAACCACTGGATAAGATCAAAACAGAATTTGCAGCCACTATTTTGACTAAGGATCTGAAGAAGCAAAACAAGAATTTGAAGGTAATGAAATAATTCCTAAAGCTAAAGCTAATTATTTCCTTATGAGTATGCATGAAACCAAAATCTACAGAAAAGAAATTAAGGAATTAATCGATATGGACTTGATAAGAGCCTCTAGTTCGCCATTCTATTGCCATGCAATGTATGTTCCTAAATTTGATGAGAATGGTAATGAACTTCCTGAAAAATGGCTAGTTGCCAACTACAAGCCGTTAAATGAATGTCTAGTAGATAACCGTCATCCTCTTCCCAGTAATGATCATATTTGGCAATCTATTCAAGGAAGTCATATTTACTCCAAATTTGATCTAACAAAGGGGTTTTGGCAGATTGGACTAAAGATTGAGGATAATTATAAAACAACATTTTTAGTACCACAACGATTATTTGAATGGAAGGTTCTTCCATTCAGAATTAAAATAGCTCCATCAATCTTCCAACAGAAGATGGATATTATATTTCGTCCTTATGCTAAATTTATTTTTCCATACATTGATGACATTCTTGTGTTTAGCCAGGACATGAATCAACACCTTCTTCATCTACATCAGTTTCTAAAAGTCTGCCAGGAGCATGGGCTTGTTGTTAATCCTACCAAATCCTATTTTTCTCAGGAACAGATTGTTTTTATTGGCATCAAGCTTCTCCCGAGGGGGAAAATGGAAGCACAAGCACATATCTTGACCAGAATCCAGAATCTTTAGGTAACAAATGTCAAGGAATTACAAAGATTTCTAGGTTTAGTTAATTATATTGTTGGATTCTATCACAAACTTGCTGAAGATAGGCTTGAACTAAAGAAACTATTAGGAAAGAATCCACCACCATGGACAGATAAGCATGATGCTATGATTATAAGGATTAAGAATAAATGTGCTAATCTTCCACCTCTAAGACTGCCAGGTAATGGAGATAAAATTATAGAAATTGATGTCAGTGAAGCTGCATGGGTTGGTGTTTTAAAAGAAAAGACGCCCCAAGGCCGAGAGGAAATTGTCAGATATATTTCTGGTAGTTTTAAAACTAGTGAGCTTAATTATCATAGTACTCACAAAGAAATACGAGTTGTTATAAACACTCTAAAAGTCTTTCAGATGTTTGTGGCAGATAAGAAATTTCTAATCAGAAGTGATCTGTAGAACTTGCAAGGGTTCTTCAAAAAATAATCCAAGGACAAAGTTGTCAGAGGAAGATTATTAAGATGGGCTCAATTCTTAAATACATTTGATTTTGAAATTGTTCATCTTCCTGGTATTGATAATGCTTTTTGCAGATTTCTTATCTCAGGAAGGTCATGTAACAGCCAAAGTTGAGCAAGATTTTCTAGTTGAAGGTCCTCCAAATATGTCTAGTAAAATCAATGTTATCAGAGTTTGTGAACACAGATGGTATGAAGAAAGTTGTCGTGAATGGAGCACAAATCCATTCGCAATGAGTGGTAGGCATAATTTCCAAATGGCAAATGATTTCTTGCATGATTGATACAAATGTCTAGTTGCCAAGCAACAACTAACTCTTGAAGGTCTCTAGACCAAAACATATTTCTTTGAATTCTCTGCTGAAGTTGAGCTAGTAGATCCAGAAGTTAGTCATGTTCTCTAGAACTAGTGTGGAGATTTTGTTTTGCCAGTCAAGTTTCTAAATCCATTTGTACACTGAACTGATTGATGACTTAATGAAGAAAAGGGAAAAGAATTGATAAGGGATGTGTTTCAAGGTCTCTATCCTCTAGCAGATGGAATACAGTTCAATGGCACTTCTGCTTATACAAGTTGTATCTTCAAGCTAACCTTTGATTCAAACACAGAAAATCTGATAAGCAGACATATGGTCCAACCGGTGCAGGTACTCTGTATCAACGTTGGAGTGTCCCAAACAAACTTTGATACCTTCACTCTAGTCAAATGCCCATTTGGATACATGTTAAGACTTACCATATGGAAGTAATGGATAGAGGGGCCATGGCACAAGGAATATATGGCCCATATAAATTAAAGACTATGAGCATCATCTGGAAGGAGTCTAATCCCCAACCAGTAGTTAATCCAGCCTATGAAGAGACAATTATACCTAGATGTGTTCCACAAGCATCATATCAGACCTATGCAAACTGTGCCTTTGTTTTAGATATTGACAATGATCCAAGATATGTCGGATATAGTGATTTCGGGCCTAGCACAAGCTAGTGGATGTGGCTTGTCATCCACCGAAGGAATCTCTCCCTTCATGTTAATAGACAGGCATGGCCCACACCACGGGAAAAGGGGAAAGCATACACGCCTAGCAGTATGCACGAGATATGCCTCTCGTGATCAAAAAACAACTTTGTAAAAGTAAATTCCATTAGGGTCTTGTCTATCCCTCTTTATTCCTTGTTCACGGGTTATTGGGATCCACTTGAGGAATTTTATCCTCAACTGGATAACCCTATGGATAAAGAGTTGCAACGTGTCCACTTCCTATGGATGGATTTCAAACTCAAATTTATGCCAATAGGTTAAAGATCTGCCTTGTGCTCTATATAAGGAAGCAAGGCCGCCTCATTCAGCATTGAGTCTTGAGCGAGTAAGTCCTCATAGAAAGCTTAAGAGTCTTAAGGTCTTAGAGTTCATAGTAAGTCTTAGAAAGTTCTAAGGATTAGAGAAGTATGCTCTTTTTGCTCTGCAGAAATAAGAAACTCAGAAGTCTTGATGAGATAGTTCTGAATTCATTTCTGTAAGCATTTCCTTTTTGTATGATCTTTCATAGCGAGCATTGTATGAGATGAATGTAATCCTGATATGATAATAAAATTCTACATGTTTCATTCACATTTGTCTCTTGCAGCTAAAGTCAAAAGGTTGAGATGAATGTAATCTTGATATGATAATAAAATTCTGCATGTTTCATTCGCATTTGTCTCTTGCAGCTAAAGTCAAAAAGTTTGATGATTAATTGGATGATTAGGATGAAGGTGACTAGGATGATTAGGATAAAATTGATTTGGATATGATTAGGATGTGATGACTTGTTTATGTGTTTGGTGTTTATAGCTTGATTTGGCAATGTTCAAACAAATGATTATGCATATACACACATGAATCACTCACATAAGACACAAAAGCAATTTTTTTTTACTTTCAAAATGAAATGTGATGATTATTAAACAAGAACTTGAAAACACATTACAAGCCTAATGTCTAGTCAAGTGGGTATGGTCAATTAGGTCTTAGGCTAGATTGCACAAGGTTAAGGTTGACTAAGGAATTGAAAGCAAAATCCTACCACACCGCTGAGAGAAAGGGGTAACCCACCCTTCACCTTCACTTCCCAAAGGTATAAAGTTCTTTTGGGCTTAGCCAAGAGTGTCAAGATTTACAACTCCCAATGAGGGTGTCTTTCAATTCAACCTCGATTAAGGTCATCCCTTGGAGTGGTGTATCTCCAAGCAGGCCTCCTAGATAGGGTATACAAAAACAAACCAAGTGAGTTGCCACTTGATTCACACTCACACTTGTTAATTGACCCTTTAGAAATGAGATGTGAGGAAAATAGTTCAAGCACTTGTTCTTTTAGATCCAAATCCAAACGTGTAGGAAGACACTTGTTGATTTTAACCTAATTTTGATGATGTGATAGCAAGCAAGTTGTTTGTTTTAACCCCAAAGTCCAAATGTGTGATCAAACAATGATTGATTGAGATGAAAGATGAAATGAGTGCACCTGATTGCTTTCACTTTCTAGTTTGCTGTTGTGACTGATCCAAACATTGTTCCAACTCCTTTGATTCACCTACAAGTCACAAAATCAAAAAATGACCAAGTAAACTTGCACATGAAAGCAATATGTGGAAAATGAAGAATCTGATAAAAACTGATTAAATTGATTTGATACAGAAAAATAAATTGCATAAACAAATTCTTTAGGAAATTCTATGCAATGTAAAAAAAAAATTTGTCGAAATCTGATAAAAATGCTCAAGTTATGCTCAATCAAAGTTTAAAAGGAAGCTGAAATTTGACTACAAAAAAGGATAGAAAATGACACATTCACCTAATGAAACTTACACCATTGCAAATTTCATGGAGTCCTCTTTCCAACGAGTATTTGTTTGTGCGATTTGGCCTTCGTATGTGAAAGTTATGATAGAAAAACCAAAATCCACAATGATAGCAACCAAAAGCGAGTTACAGAGCCAAAAGTGATGCAATTTTGATCATATGCGAGCTAAATTTTGCCAAAAGCGATGAGATTTTGCTCATATGTGAGGTAAATTACCAAAAGCAATGCACTTTTGCTCATATGCGATGCAAACTTAGTAGACGCAATGAATTGTTCCCAGATGCGTAAAAAACACATGTTTTTGCAAAATCTAGGGTTAGGGTTAAGAAAAATAAATATGAGTGATATGTAAATATCAGAATAACCATGTTGATGATTTGGATTAATCAAATAAAAACCCTACAACCACAGATTGATAAGATCTTGCAAAACAAATGAGATTAGCTCAAGATGATCAAAACCCTAGACAAAATAGATTGCAAATGATAAAATGAAAACCAAGAACATGAACACTCAGATCAAAAACCTAGATCAAACAAATGAAATCCAGCAAATCCTACAAAGATGTCAGTAATCAAATAGAAACCCCAGATTGCTGGATGCGATGAGGATTGCCAAAAGCGATGCACTGTCGTTAAAAAATGATGCAAATTTTGCCAAAAGTGATGTGATTTTGCTCAAATGTGAGGCAGATTTACCAAAAGCGATGCACTTTAGCTCATATGCGAGGCAAATTTTGCCAAAAGCGATGTGATTTTGCTCAAATATGAGGCAAATTTACCAAAAGCGATTTTCTGTAGCTTGAATACGAGTTTCTTCACCAAATGTTCTTTTCTTCACGAAATCTAGGCAAATTTGTACTCAAAATTTATGGAAATAGCCTCCTGGATGCAATGGTGAGGTTAGATTTGGGCTAGGAGGTCATCTACATACATTTTTATCCAAATCTTGACAAACTAGGGTTAGAAAAAGGCAAATTTTTGCAACAAGAACCTGCAAAAACTAATGATTAGATCCAATAGGGCATGTTCATGTCGGGTTCACCAAAATGTGTATAGAAAAATTTGGATAAAATGAAAATGATAAAACAATACAAATGCATTACCTTGTCCAAATCATTCAATACCTCGAATAGATGCAATGATGGCTTGATTGGTTCAATGATTTGATATGTTGGTTGCTCAATTCTGCAGCATAACACTAGGATGAAGATGGATGAAAGATGAATGATGAAAAGATAGATGATAGATGAGAAGATTGAAGAATAACTTTGACAGCATGAGGATGTATGAAAGGTGGATGCCAAATGGCTTATAGATGGCTTGATTTATAGGCAAGGCTTGGTTCAAATGGATGGTTGAGATTGAAAGGCTAAATGGAGGATGTGGATGGCTAGGATTGATTAGGTTATCCCACTCTTCAAGGGAGTTGTAGTCATGTGACAAGTGTCAAATGTTCTTCCACCTTACATGGAGACAAACGTGGAGATAGAGACAAATATAGAATTTTCCATTTTTTGGAAAGGAATGATGTGGAATACATTAATTAAATAAATATTTAATTTATTTAATTAATTTGGATGAGGGAAAAGTGGAAATTAATTAGATAAATATAATTTATTTAATTAATTGACTATGGAATGATAAATGGGATTATGACGGGAAATTAATTAAATAAATAAAATTTATTTAATTAATTGGTTAAGTAGGATAAATGGGATTAGGAGTGGGAATATGATGGAAAATTAATTAAATAAATAAGATTTATTTAATTAATTGGCTAATGGATAAGTGTAATTAGGAGTGGGATTAGGACAAAATGCTACATGATGTCTAGGATAATGTTTTTGACTAGGTGTTGCAAGACATGGACAAATTTGTGACAAAATTTGGGTGTCTACACTCGATGACTAAACTAGAACAAGGAGCTCCACAATGCCCTCAAGGGAATGGACAATGATTGATTGAAAATGTCACAAGAGGAAGCGGAGGACACGCAACAAGCTCAACTGCCACAACATCCATAGGACACAAAGGAGATAAAACAACAACTGAATAGGGCACCCCAACCGATAAGGGACCATCCTCCAGGGAATCAGTAACATTGATGGTCAAGTGATCATCTAAAGCATTCATCCACCATGTGGCCACACCCTTGCAACGAGAGTGGGGACAAACTAAGGCCAGGTGGCCTGTGGAAAAGCACCATCTACATCTGAATAGGAGGCCCTCATAGTCAAGCAATTGCATCCATGACCTATCCCCAACCTGTAGAACCACCTCCCTATGAAGGGGTTTGGAGATGTCAATGTTGACTAGAATGCAGGAAAATGTGGAGTGTCCTATGAAGGAGGTTGAAGAATCAACCATCAAGAAGTAGCTGATAACATTTCCAATGTCCTCGTAGTAGGAATCTTCCCAGCACTAAAGAGGGAGATTAGGGAGCCCAACCCAGGTTGGCCTCATGTTGAGAGGCTCAGAGAAAGGGTTGAAGGAGCAAGACCAAGGTTTAAGGAGAGGGAATGCACTCCCCACATCCAAACCCAGTCATTCAACATAGTATCACGCTCCTTAGGGGAATCAAAGGCTACCACAAAGAAACCCCTGGTGCATAGAAATAGCTCAATCTTGCCCACCACCAAGGGCTTCCAAGTCACCAAGACCTAGTTGTGAAGATCCGGTAGGGATGACCATAGGTTGTTGAATCTACAAACAACCCCAATATGCTAGTAATATTCCTTATTCTCAATAACTTGCTTCCAAAAAACCATAACTGGTGGAGGAAGAATAGAGGGCACATGACCTACTCTTGGAGGGTGAGCGAGAAGCTTTCTGGAAGAGATCGTTTCATCCACTTCAGGAAGGAGAGCCCTGAAGGAGCCATCCCCTCTTGAAGGGACACTAGATCTATTGGGAATTGGAGGAAAGCCCTTAACAGGTGCAACAAAGGTGCCCTCAGAACCTGCAGAGAAATGTTATCAGGAACCCCCAATCCAGCAACCGTTCCAACTAATGGGTCCCTGAGGGCAAAGGACACCTGCACAACAACAATGCACTCCTTCTCTACATTCAAATATACATTATGTTGGAATAAAAGTTGATGTTACTTTGAGGTGTCACACAATGTTGGTAATGTATGTTGGAGTTTATATTACATCTACATTATAGTTTAGGTTAGTATAGTTTATAACTAAATAATCATTTTAGCTTTTGTTAGTATTTAGTAATGATAGTAGTTAAACAAAATTTGTTTCCCTATGGAGATTATGGAGGGTAGTAGTAACAATAATGCTTTACAAGAAAATGCATATCATTGTAAACATCCTCTTGATGAACAATATAGTATTACATATTATTTAGTGTTATTCCTATATGAAATAATGGTGTAATTTATATTATTCAATATGTTCACCATTTCAACATCATACCAAATCGCCATAATACTGCCCTATGAAGTAAATTGTATGGAAGAGCAAAATCGTGTGATTCCAAGGAGAGCGTAGAGAAAAAAGTAGTGTGAAAATCCTTGCTAGTGTGAGAGCCCTATGATACAATGACATCTTGAACTCATCCAAGCATAGTGATCTCTAAATGAAATGTCGATCTTTTGCCATGCACTAGAGAATGCAACATTTCTATTAAAAAATAAGAGAAGCATTGTCAATCTAAGTATATATGAAGGGTGCAAGTCCATATGTGGTAGATAAAAGGTTATATTGTGGTCTGCTATCTTGTTAAAAACCAAACATTACCAAATAAGTCTTCACATGAAGATTTCAATGCTTATGTTTTGCAATAGTGTTGTGTGAGATTATATGAAAGAAGAAAGTAGATTAGCAGCTCTTTCATGATAAATCATAGAAAAAAATTATTAAGGGCCTAATATATCATTGTATTTCTATTTAACATCATTCCTTTTAATGGTCAAAAAGTTAATAGAAATTCTACATCTCATCCCTATCAAGAGGTGATAAATAATTATCCTATTTTATTGCCCAAAATTTACAATTGATTGTTGAAATAAATGATGTTTAAGAACAACCATTGCATTGCTACCATTCCATGCACTATCATTTGCTATTTCTGTTCTCTACCAAAATTTCCTCATTAATATTTTTTGTTACTTGGACGTAGCCCAAGTGTGGAAAATAAGGAGGGCTACAAAAGATAACTTGTATAGAGAAAATACTTCAGAAGCCTTGACATTAATCATGCTTGAATTCTTTGTAAAATTATGTTTGAGAATCACATGGTTGTATCTACTATAGGAGATTCCTTGTGAGTGTTAATCAATTTGGGCTTGTTTTCTAATGTTAAATGTTTGATTATTTTGTGGCATCATTGGAATGGTTAATGCATGGAAAAGGAACAGTTAGTGCATTATGGAAGAAAAAAATTCTTATGAGTTTTCTCATTTCATCTTCTTTAATTACATTGGTGGTTAGGTAAATAACAATGATACATAGAAGTCTTGTTTTTGATAAGTTCAACTAGAAACCAAGGTCCAGATCCCCTTAACAAAATAGCCCCAGGGGCATCAGGCCTCTAACAAGCTAGAAACAACAGATTGATAGCACAGAAACAGCAGACCAAAACAACATAACAAAACCCAACGAAATGATATAGAAAATAGAAAATAGGAGAAACAGGAAACTAAGGGCTATCAGTCACCCCAAACTTGTCTAGGAACTCCACCATCTCCTTGTAGTCACCCAAGTTGTCGATGCCCACTTGTTTAACCTTGTCATCCAGATCCTTCACCATGACGAAGATGGAAGCTGCCCGGTGCAAAGCTTTAACCACGAATTCTACCATGCCCTTCCATTTCTTCTACATAGAATCCATTCTTTTCTATAGGTTCTAGATATCCTCTGCATGTTTGACACAAAGAGCACATTTCCCCTTACTGGCTTGATGAACGGCCTCCCCCATAACGTCCTTCCCAATGGTAGCCTTATTCATGCCTTCCAGACTTTTCGAGCTACTTTCATTCATTGAGGCAAAGTGGCTAGTGCCCTTGACTTCATGCATAGTGTAGACACCCAAAATTGTCCCAACTTTGTCCATGTCTAGCAACACCTTGTTAAAACATTATCCTAGACAGCTTGTAGCATTTTGTCCTAAATCCCACTCTTAACCCCACTTATTCCATTAGCCAATTAATTAAATAAATTTTATTTATTTAATTAAAATCCCACTTAATCCCATCCTTATCCTACTTAGCCAATTAATTAAATAAATTTATTTATTTAATTAATTTCACATACATAATCCCACTTTCCAATTAATTAAATAAATTTTATTTGTTTAATTAATTTCCACATCACATCCTAATCCCATTATCCAATTAATTAAATAAATTTTATTTATTTAATTAATATCCAACTCATATCCCAATTAATTCAAATATTTTATTTGAATTAAGTTCCCCACTATCCAATTAATTAAATAAATTTTATTTATTTAATTAATATCCAACTCATATCCCAACGAATTCAAATATTTTATTTGAATTAAGTTCTCACATTTCATTATAAGCTGACTTTCCAATTAATTAAATAAATTTTATTTATTTAATTAATTTATCTTATCATTTAGCCGACATGTGTGCCTCTTTCATTTAAAAAAGATAAGTGGTACTACATACTTTATTTAATATCTTTCACATGTAGTACTTTTTATGTACACAAGCACACATGAGCCCTATCCTCCCTCCACTTGTCAAATGACTACAACTCCCTTGAAGAGTGGGATAACCGAATCAATCCTAGCTATCCACATCAATCAATTAGCTTTTTAATCTCAACCATCCATTTGAACCAAGCCTTTCCTATAAATCAAAGCCCTCACAAGCCATTAGCAGGCATTGAGCTTCAAGTAACATTATTCTGTCAGATTTTCTAAAAGGCATTGAGCTTCAAGTACCCTTATTCTGTCGAAATATCATTAGAGCCTTTGCATCCTTCATTCTAACATCTTCATCTTAATGTTATGCTGCAGAAATGAGCACCCAACATTCCTCCAACAATAATCCTTCAAAATCTTGCATGCTCATGCGAGGTGGAGAAGAGCAATGGAGATAAATCAAGCATAGCGTGGAGATCGGTTTGCATTTACATTTGTTATTTTGATTTTCATGTTGTCTTGTACTTCATTGTGCATTGCTAGGGTTTTTATCATTGTTGTTTATTCATTTGCCCTGATTTGCAATTTTACCCTAACATACATTTGGCACGCCCGGTGGGACTCACTTCACTTGATCTTTTTTTGCAGGTTTTTGTGGTAAAAATTTGCATTCATATAACCCCCATTGTTGAGTTTTGCAGGTTTAATTAACTTTTTGTTGTAGATCTGCTACTTTTTGGACAAAACCCTAGGTTTTAAAGATTTCATCATATCTTCCAAACGGATATGAATTTTTCTACAATATTTTAGCTGAAGTTTGTCCATGATATAAGGAAGCTACAGCAGAAAAATTTTGGGTTTATCGCGATTTTTGCGGGATTTATCACGTTTTTATGCTTTTTCATAAAATCACAATTCTGGGTGCAAATCAGCGAATTTTTTAGAAATTTTTATATTTTTGGAAAGCTCTTGAAATTCTAATGGGGGTCTATGTTTTACAGATTTAATTTGGAGGTCGTTTACTATGCGAAAATATCAGATCTTTGCCGACTATACCGTTTTCATAAATCTGCATTTCTGGGCGCAAATCAAGGAATTTTTCTGATTTCTTTACATTTTCGGAAAGCTCTTTGAAAATTAATGGGGGTCTCTTTTTTGATTTTTTAATTTTCGAATCAAAAATCTATCGAAATAATCAAATCTAATTCGGCTATGCATCTAAAATTACAATTTTTCTTGCCTGATGAGCCTATTTTTTTAATGCCTGCATTATAATATCATTTTTTTTTATGTTGTAGGTGATCATAAGGAGCTGGAGCAACATTGACATCAACATCTACATCAATTTGGATAGCGAATTAACCAGGTGCAATCATTTCATTTCTCATCTTCTAATCATTGTTTGCAAACACATTTGGATTTTGGGCATAAAATGAACAATTGTTTGCAAATTCACATCAAAAAATTGGGATAAAATGAACAAGTGTCTTTCATCACATTTGGATTTGGATCTAAAACAAACAAGTGCTTGCATTGTCTTCTACACATTGAACTTCTAAGGTTAATGAACCCCATGCGAGTGTGACCAAGTAAATGTGTATGCTCTCTCCTCGCATCCCAACACGAACTTGGAGATCAAAAACATTTACTTGTGTTGCTTTTGTTAAACCTTAGAGAGGCCTGCCTTGGTATCCACCCCAAGGGAACGACCTCAAGTGGTACTTTCATCTGGTCCGCTATAAAAATTAGAGGATAAGGCGAAAGCCAAGTCTAACTGGTATTAGCGCTCACCATACAGTGCTAACTCGAAAGGAGGTGTACCTTTGTGTATATTAAAACTCCTAGTAGGGTTAGTTAAAGTCTTAAGTGGCTTGCTGGATGCTCGTGGGGTGCCGGTCCCCCGGATTTTCATTAGAACCTCCTTGTGATAGTGGCCTTGCCTTGACTAGGACTTGTTGAGTGTCTTCACATGCTTACTTAACCATCATCACATTCTTTCAAACTAACAACTTGCTTATGTGTCTTGCGTGAGTGATTCATGTGTGTATATGCATAATCATTTGTTTGAATATTGCCACATCAAGCTCTAAACACCCAAACACATAAAGATAAGTCATCCTACACATTCTTCCAATAACATTCAAATCCAATCACTTTCATTCCAAACATAGCCTAGTCATCATCCAACCCTTCATAGCCAAGTCTTCCAAACATTCCACATCATCATCCAAATCCCTAAGCAAGCACTTGCTAAAAGGACTTAAGACAAACACTTGGTGACAACATGTCTACACTAGAGGACCTAGAAATCAAATTCCAAAGATTCCTCCAAAATCTTTATCAAGGATCACAACCCCTAAACCAAGATGCCATTAAAACATTACAATTCTTCATCCAAAGAGCTCAACCCCATGCAAGCCAATCACCTCAACTACAACACTTCATAGCCCAAGTCCAACACCTTTTAGCCACTAGTCAAGCTCGACAAGTACAACAATCCTTAGCCACTTCCTATCAACCTAATCCACCTCATAGCCACATGTCATATCCATCCACTTCCTATCAACTTAATCCACCTATCGACCAAGTCAATACCACATCAACCTATGAACATCCACCTCAAGCTTATCCAATCCCTCATACCACCATTCCAATGCACTATCAAGCCCATCCACAAGGCAATCAAGTGATATTACAAGAACAACATCCAAGTCCCTATAGCGCTTTGTACATAAATCAAGCACGTCCAAGTACACCTTTTCAACAAGACCATCAAGCACCATTGATAGACCTAAGTCCACCTCTGCAACAAGAAACACATGCAAATCCCAATGGCTCCTTGTACATAAATCAAACAGGCCCAAGTTATCCTATGCAAGATCCAATAACCTTTGATAAGGGAGATACCAATCTAGAGTGGCCTTCGTCATCTAATCACACACCAACACTTGAGCCAACTAATCCTATCCCAACACCACCATGTGATCCTATTCCTAGTCCATTGGTCCATCAACCCTCCAAACCACCAAGCCCTTCATTACCTTCCTCGCCATGTCATTCTAATCGTTCACCAAAGGATGCAGCTGAGAGAGTTTTACAAAGGATGCTTGAAGCAAAACTCATTGAACTTCCTAAAGTCAAACCATGTGAAGAAAGTCCATATGATGAACATGATTATTGTGCATACCATAGGACCAAAGGCCATAATACAAATCAATGCCCAATATTTGTCTCAATTGTTTACAAGGTGTACCCACCTATAATGGGAAATCATGCCACATCATCCCCATCCTATGTGTCACCCCCATCTAGTCCAAATCCTAATCCATCCAATCCAATTAGCTCTCAACCTAATCCTCGTCCTAATCCTAATCCAACACCATCTACCATTATCATCCATCCATTATATTTCCCATCCACCCATACACTTGCGAAGGATGTGATCCATTGGCTACTAGCAAGGAATAAACTACCTCCATGTCAAACACCAATTCATGAGCCTACCAATGAACTTCCAAAGGTTATGTCCAATCCTATAATCTCATCATGTTGTTCACATATCCTTGAGCCTCTTCAAGAGCCTTCCATTAACATACCTAGCCCTTTAAGCCCATCATGTGACCTACAAGCCAACAAGTCTATTCAAGAGTCTCCAACCACAAGCCTAAGTCAAGAGCCATCATGCCTTCATGTTGATAACTATCAAGAGCCCATCAAGTCCACTCAAGAACCTTCCACTTCCATCCAAAGTCAAGAGGTATGTCAAGAACATAATCTTAAACATGTGGAAATATTGAACCTTAATCTTAATCAAGATCAAAGCACCTCTACATTCAACCTATCCATGACCTACTTATGGGTTGCCCTCAAGCTGTTAGCCATCACCATGACCTCATTCATGAGCAAATTTATCCCTTTTATAGCCCACTTAATCCTACTTTTGCTCATAGTTATGATCAAGGTTCTAGCTAAAATCATGAAAACCATGATGATCCATTTGGCAAAACTTTATCTATCTCATGATCAAGATGATATCTATGATGAAGAACCTATTAAAAAGTACCTTGATCCTATCCATAATCCCATAACCATTCATGAGCAAGATATCCACATTGCTCCTAGTCATATGCCATCTAGCCCTATCCATAATGAGCAAACATCCACTTGTCATGATGAGACACTTGTCCCCCAAGCAAGCATAGAAGATCAAATCAATAACTTGGATCTTAATGAACATAATGCTAATCAAGATCCTAGTGATCCTCCTTCCACATCCACCATCGATTCCACTTCAAATCCACCATCATGTCCCATTGGTCTGACCACCTTTGTCCATGAATGTTCTTCCTTAGGACAACAACAACCTTTATCCACTTCACCTTCTACATCCAATAAAGAGCTCAAGTCTAATGTTCAAACTACACCTAGTCCCATTGTCCATCACATACTCCAAAACATGAACTACAAAGGTAAAGGCCTAGGTCTTTATGAACAAGGTATTTTGGAGCCAAACCATGTCAAAGTTCCTCCATGCTCATATGGCCTTGGATACACACCCCAAGGTAAACAAGCTAAAGATGTTGGTAATCCCTTCATGCATCCTAAGTCCACCACTTTCCATCGCAAACCCCATCATATACCCAAGACATATGTAGCCATTCCATCTCCATCATCCTATAAATGTCAAAAGCATGTGACCATACACCTTCCACCATCCACTTTGCCTCCACTTTTACCAACTCCAAATATCCCTCCATCCACCTTGCCACTGCTGCTTCCAACACCTAACATACCTATCATCCATAAGTATCCTTACATCCGTAATCATGGCCAGCAAAAGCACACATCGCCTAAACATGAAGCTTCCAATCATTCCATCCACTCCACCCACCCCATGGGATTCAAAAGCAAAAATTTTGATGCCTTTATCTATAAAGCCAAAAATCCAACTAAAACTCCTAAGGACCCTCATGCCTTAGGGTATCAATGTGACAAGTCTCTAAATCATCCATCTTCTACGCAAAGTACATTCACAAAGCTATCCAAGCCCATACCTCCAAAAGCAAAGCCCAAAAGCAAAATGGTTTGGGTTCCTAAGCAAATATCTAGCAAGTCAAATGAGGCATCCTCATCCACATCTCAAGAATCCCAACCACCTATATCCATCCAAAAGCCTACTACCATCCAAAACTTCCATTCCCTTCAAAAATCCCACAAGCAAAGTAAAAGCACTAAAAATACTAAATCTATGTGGGTTCCTAAATCACTTCGTCAACCATCTCCTAAGCAAACATCCCCATTGCTTCCTACACCACCATCTAATCAAAAGCTTCAATGTTTATCACGGTGTGTGCAACCGTTGGTCATGGTTCCCTTCCACTCCACAACACCTCCACATAACTCCATCTCCCCATCCTTCATCCATTATCCTACATATCTCCCCCATGCTAACCCTATGGTCCATGCTTTGGCATAAACTTTTCATCCATATTCATTCCATAAGCCTATATAAATCCACACCATAAGCTACTAGCCTACCCTACCATAATTCTACATCATAATCCATTATCTACTTAATCCATCTCCCATCCATGCAATCCCTTATCAACATCTATGAGCATAATGACATGGTCCATGCGATGACATCCATCTCTAATGGGACACTATCACCTCACATAGCACTAAACACTTGAGTCCCTCCTATCCATTACCATAGTGAAAACCTAGCAAATAGGCGCCATGTGTAATTGTCATACCATCTAAAAAAAAATCAAAATAGTAAAGAGAAATCCCTTCGTCCAATGGTGAAAACCTGGTAAACAGGTGCCTTGGATAAGTACCATGATGAAAACCTAGCAAATAGGCATCATGTGTAGGTTGATCTTCTATGTCACTTACACTTGGGGGCACATTGTCTTATCCAACCTATCCATTTCCAAACTATGTATCCCATTATATCATTTTCCATCCTACCATTACCATACCATCCTGCCATCCTTAGCCATTACATAAACATGCCTATCCTATTTATCCATTCTTCTGCCTTTTGATTTTGACGAAGACATAGGGGTAAAATGTTGAAACATGTTTGGATATTTCTTGGCATACCTTCTTTCTAAACCAAGTCCTATCCATTGACCATTTATCCATCCCATTTAAAGCAATCCATCATGTCATCCCTTGGTCATGAACTTTGTCATGTAAAAATCTTAAGCATTACCACCTAGAATGGGGCAAGTTCCTCCTATGCAACATAGCCTTTGAAGATCACATCCTAGCTCTCTTATGATCCATCCACTATGGTGTATCCTTATCACAAGCTTTCCATCTTACAGCTTATCCCCATCCATTTATCATGAGCTTTCCACTATAGCCTACCTATCCGTTTATCATGAGGCAAGCATCCATCCCTTATATGGCCTATCCTCTCTTCCATCCCATCCAACTCTCATGATCTTGCTGTCACATTTACTATGAGCCCATCCTTTTCCCCATCCTTTTATCCATCCAATCCCATTCATCCATCCTCACACCTAGACTTGGTTTTTCCCTTGTCATTGGTATCGAGCACAAAGGCTACCCAATTGTAAATCCATTGGCATTTTCCAACACATTCAAAATCCAAAAAAATCAAAATATCTCAAAAAAACATTAAAAAAAATCAAAATATTCCAAAAACACAAAAAATTAAATATCCAACAAAAAAATCCAAGCAATAAAACCAATCACATCATCCAAAACAATCCACTCCATCAACATTCAATCAAAATCCTCATCATCATCATCAATCCATCACTTCTTCTAATCATATCAATCAAATCAATCTAAGCAATGATCTTAAATCCAAGTCACATTAATCCATATCAAGCAAGCCAATCAATCAAGGAACATTATCCAATCAAATCAACAAGTTTTTGATCATAATCTTGTCATGAGACCAAATTAATCATCATCAATCATCATCAATGGGATAGAGCGTTCCCACATCCTTGTGTTGATCTAGGGATATAGATTTCCCCGCAATGACAACACTATCTATCATCATCAATCAAACAATCAATTATTGGTTTATGACTTGACAAGGGCAATACCTTGTTTGTTTTACATCCTTTGAGCACACTGAGAAAACTTGCTTATGCTTAGATTGAGTGGACACTCTAATCTTCACACCATCACTACTATCAAAACAAATCCTATCAATCATCAGCATCAACACTAAAGCAAATCAACCAAAGCACATCAAGCTAGCCATAAAAACAAATCTAATCACTTCAGCAAATCAAAAGCAACTCAATCCACCACAAATCATCCATCCTTCATCAACTCAATCTAATCAGCATTTCATCATCTTCCACCCATTCCAAACAAAGATCCAAATGCAAATCATCATAAAGCTATACCAATCAAGTTAATCAATCAAGCCAGGTTATCCAACCGCAATCCATGGTCTTGATCCTAGCCTTGTTGTAAGCCAAATCAATTAGCCAATTAGCCAACCAACTCAGCAAACAACCTTGTGTTGATCTAGGGATATAGCTTTCCCTGCAATGACAACACTCTCAACTATCATCCATCAAACAATCAATCATTGGTTTACAGCTTGACAGGGGCAATACCTTGTTTGTTTTTGTATCATTTGTGCATGCTTGCTTGCTTGCTTGTGTGTTATTATTTTATCTTGCATTTGCATCATATCAGTATCAATCCAGCTAATACTCATATCTTGTATCCAGACAAGGTTGTATTACGCTGGGGCACAAGACACATCGTCACCCTGGTCCTTATACCTTGGTGCATAACGTCTAGTGCTATATCAAACATCATGGTTGCTCACCTTCATTGCAGCATAATGCATCCTTCATTTCTTCTATCTATCGCCTTATCTTTCTTTTGCAGCCAAGCCATTTCTTTTCGAGAGCATACCCGTGCTTGTCCAACCCGCATATCCTCTCGAGGGGGCATCATCATCCTATCTTTCCATCATCATCCTATCTTTTCATCATCCCATATCTTTTTCCTCTATCCATACATTAGCTTCTTTGAAATGATGTTACTCGACATAAAGCTTATCATCTCGAACATCATCTCAAAGAGGGGCAAAATGTAGACACCCAAAATTGTCCCAACTTTGTCCATGTCTAGCAACACCTTGTTAAAACATTATCCTAGACAGCTTGTAGCATTTTGTCCTAAATCCCACTCTTAACCCCACTTATTCCATTAGCCAATTAATTAAATAAATTTTATTTATTTAATTAAAATCCCACTTAATCCCATCCTTATCCTACTTAGCCAATTAATTAAATAAATTTATTTATTTAATTAATTTCACATACATAATCCCACTTTCCAATTAATTAAATAAATTTTATTTGTTTAATTAATTTCCACATCACATCCTAATCCCATTATCCAATTAATTAAATAAATTTTATTTATTTAATTAATATCCAACTCATATCCCAATTAATTCAAATATTTTATTTGAATTAAGTTCCCCACTATCCAATTAATTAAATAAATTTTATTTATTTAATTAATATCCAACTCATATCCCAACTAATTCAAATATTTTATTTGAATTAAGTTCTCACATTTCATTATAAGCTGACTTTCCAATTAATTAAATAAATTTTATTTATTTAATTAATTTATCTTATCATTTAGCCGACATGTGTGCCTCTTTCATTTAAAAAAGATAAGTGGTACTACATACTTTATTTAATATCTTTCACATGTAGTACTTTTTATGTACACAAGCACACATGAGCCCTATCCTCCCTCCACTTGTCAAATGACTACAACTCCCTTGAAGAGTGGGATAACCGAATCAATCCTAGCCGTCCACATCAATCAATTAGCTTTTTAATCTCAACCATCCATTTGAACCAAGCCTTTCCTATAAATCAAAGCCCTCACAAGCCATTAGCAGGCATTGAGCTTCAAGTAACATTATTCTGTCAGATTTTCTAAAAGGCATTGAGCTTCAAGTACCCTTATTCTATCGAAATATCATTAGAGCCTTTGCATCCTTCATTCTAGCATCTTCATCTTAATGTTATGCTGCAGAAATGAGCACCCAACATTCCTCCAACAATAATCCTTCAAAATCTTGCATGCTCATGCGAGGTGGAGAAGAGCAATGGAGATAAATCAAGCATAGCGTGGAGATCGGTTTGCATTTACATTTGTTATTTTGATTTTCATGTTGTCTTGTACTTCATTGTGCATTGCTAGGGTTTTTATCATTGTTGTTTATTCATTTGCCCTGATTTGCAATTTTACCCTAACATACACATAGATTTAGTAGGAGTCTCCTCCCACTCTTCATCCACCGTCTCTTCCACAAACTCAAAGTCCTCAGAACCCTCCACCCCTAGAGAACTAATCAAAGGTTTCCTACCAATCCTTTTAGAACGGCGAATGCTCGGAAGAGCAGTCTCCCCACCTTTGATACTACCCTTAGTTTCCAGAACAATATCCAATTCCACAATTTTCATAGGAGCATCCTCCATGGCAGCACCCTTCCCTTCCTTCTACTTTTTATTCAAAGTCACCTCCATTTCCTCCACCCTATCTCTCTTGCCATTCTTCCTTCCCTGCGCTAGAGTGGTATGTTTCTATTTTTTATTTTTAGCAAAAACGAGGGCCTCAACAGGGTTCCCTTCCACCACACTAGGGCCACCCTTAATTATAGGAGTCCCCATGCTAGTTTTCACTTTGCCCTTACCCCTGTTTGAAATGCCTGGTTGTGGGTCCTCCAGAATCTTAACTTGAATAGGTTTGGCCAGACATAGGGCAAGATGGAAATGATACAACCTTGATATAAGGCCTTGATGTATGGGAATGAGAGGGTGACTGGCATTCCTAGCCATAAGCTCCCTTACAGGCTTAATTGAATTATCCAGTGAAGAGAGCAAAAAGAAGGGAAAGCTAATCTCAACCTTGTTCTTGAAATGATTTAAAAGAGTAAAGTGATAGTGGTGATATACTCGAAACCTTCCTTCTAGAGTGAAGAACTTCATTATCATGAGATAGATTTGTCCCCAAGGCTCCAACAATTCCTCTCTCTTGAACCCTCCATGGAGTTTCACAGGAGCCTTGCACTCGCGAAAGAAGAGATTCATGTGCTCTGGGTCGGCCACTCTGCTTCTCCTCGAATGCTTTTTGCCTTTCGTGGGTAAACCGGTGGCTTGCCCAATGACCTCCTCAGAAACTTGAAATCCAATCTTCCCAATTCTAACCTCCCTGGTATCCTCATCCCAAGTCTCTGCAAACTGTCTTGACATATTTTCATCGTGACCCATCATACCTTCAAGAAAAGGCACCACCTCACCCTCTTGGATTATATGGCAAACAATAGGATCTTGCTTGAATTCCTCAACTGAGCTGGGTTTAATTTTCACTATGTCCCCTCCCATCTTACTAGTCTGAGAATGGCTAAAGAGACTACATTGGATTTGTTTAGAATGGAAATATTCACAAGTGGAATCCTTGAAATTAGGAAAGAGACCGCTAAAATAGCAATAATGATGAGTTGTAGTAATGATGGTGGTGTAATTATTATTTTTAAAAGCCTTAAGATTACCACCTAGATACATCTCATTGGGGGAGTATTTAGCCGCCACCTCGTGTGGAGATAGGTGATGCCAACCACCATCTTAAACCAACCACGATAGATCATGAATTAGCTGTCACATCTGTCGTCCATATCCCAGCCACCTGTCTGCTCATTGTCCTTTTTGAGTTGTGAAATGCTAACCTTGGATCTCCACCAATACCAAAGTCCTTGCACCTTTTAGCACACCAACCAAGCTTTCCCATCAATCTCCTCTTTGTACTATCATCAATGTCATCCCCTATGTCCCCGTGGACTCTTCTTCCCTGATTCCTGTTGATAGAACCTGGTTGACTAGACCACGGCCTTGCCACCTCATCCTACAAGAGATTCTTAACAATCCTGCCATAAATAATTTGAAATTTTGAATTGTTGGCCTCGCCTTCTTCGAAGTAAGGAACTCCAACCCATATCTCACCCTGGTGACACCAAAGGACAATAACCATCACATACCACTTACATTTCATGTCCCTTTCCATCTTGCTTGATCAGGCTACGAATCTCTTGGGACAAACTTGAAACATTTCTCCAACACCGCCATCCATCCTTGCAGCTTCCTACATTAGCCAAGGCATCAGCCACATCATTTCCTTCTCTATAGATATGAGAAATCTTATATTCCTCCAAACCATTAAGAAGGATCTTGATGTCCCCCATGATATCCTCTAGGTTCCACACTATCTGAGAAAGACCAAGGGCAGCAATCACAATTAGCTGAGAGTCTCCTTCAATATGCAACCTTTTGATATTTATGGTGATAGCCAACTTGATACCCCATAGCATAGCCATGGCTTCCGCTTCATTATTGCTTTTAATGCCAATCCCTCTAGCATAAGGAGCAACACACTCTTCAGTTTCCGTTCTTAAGATATCTCCACGACTAGTAGCACCTAGGTTCCCTTTAGCCACGCCATCAAAGTTCAAAAGTTTGAATCCAAAATTTCTTATTTAGGGTTACAAAGAAAAATATGTGTTAACATAGATGATTTTTAATTGGTGAAATAAGTGTCTTTGTATTTTTTTGTTTATCTTATAGTGGAATTTGCAATAGAGTCATATTGTATAAAGGTACATTTTTAGTTGAAATTGATCCTTTCACAAATTTGAAAATGCTAAGTTTGTGTTGTTGGGACATTTTTTCATACATGTATTTCATTGATGGAGCTTTTAAAGCATTTTCATGTGCATGTATTTGTAATGTAGGAAAAATTACCTCTCAATTGAATATCTTCAATCAAGCAAAGTTTTCACTAACAACTACACTAGGGTTTTGTTATCTATTGTTTCATATGTTTAAGATCCTACTCTAGGTCTTACAGAACCACTATGCATCCCAATCAAAGCAATGCAACATGACTAAGTGATTGACAATGATGGAAAAATCAAAAGAAGAATGCTGAAAACAAACTGGTATAAACAAAATTGTACAAAATGATGACAAAAGTAAAAAGAGGATGAAATGTGGAACCTGTAGCTAAGAGATGAAGCCCACTACCGTGGATGATAGTGTGATGTGAGGACATCAGTGTTGGTTTTAGAGTTCAAAAAATGCCAAAAATAAAAATCTTCAGGTTTGTATGTATTCAAATAGCCTACAAAACACAAATTTCAATACAATACACCTCCAGTAGTTTCCAAGTAACACAAAAATCAAAATAAAGACAAGTATACTAGAGGAAATGAAACAAAGCAAGAACAAAGGGAAGACACGCAAAACCTTTTTACAATTGTAAAATCTTCACTCCAGAAATACCTGCAAAAGGACAAAGGAGGGTTGGGCTGCTTAGGGACTTGCCTTAGTCAAGTCCCAATTTTGGTATTTCTACCTCCACTAGCAATGATCGATGGAGAAAATGAAATAGCAAGGAAATACAGGTGTGTGCTCCTATCCTAAGTGTATCTAGGAAGGTGAGAGCAATAAAAAAACAAGATTTACCTTCCTGGTCTACAAGAAAGAAACCTTCAACATGCAACCTGTGCAAAATATCAAAATGGTGGTCTACATCCAAAAAGAAAAAATGGTGGTCTACACCAAACAATGAACTATTCAAACTACAACAAATTTGAAATGAAATGATATTGAGGAGAATAATGAACAACATTACCAATATAGATAAAAGAGGAGACAACAAATTCCCAAGATCTCAAAGACAATGTACAGCTTCAAACCAAAGCAAAGAGAACCTCTTCAATGAGTACTGCATAGAACAAAATCTCCAAGAGCCAATGGAAATGATCTTACACCACCAAGGAGTACCAAAATCTCAAATAGCTACTATAGAAGTCTAGTTCGCACAAGAAAAATGTAGTGTATCCAAGATCCAAAGTTTTTAGATTGTGTGAGAGAGTGACTGAGATTGATTGAATGCATTTCCAAATTCTTCCTCACATAGCCAAGAGGAGGGAAAAATCCTAAAATAGATAGTCAAGAGACATTCTACAACCTCAAATGGTGTTACAAAGAATCATCATCATCATTGAAGATGCGTAGTAATGCTTAGAAATGGATACTTGTCAGCAAATATGTGTGGGATGCTAGTGTGATGTGCCGACGTTCACGCGAAATGCTCAGGTCCAGGTAAAACTAGCTCCTGGTAACACGGGACACCTTAGGATCATGTGAGTAACCAAGCATCATAATTAAATTTAAATAAAATGAGAGATTTATAGACCAAAATCAAGAAAACCTTAGCCTATGTGCAAAGAGAAGGCACAAACTCTAAGGTAGTTGCAAACATAGCGTGAAATTGCAAGGGTATGCAATTTTCTGTGTTACAATATTGTATCAAACTTTCAAACACTCACATTTGAAATTAGGTAGATAGGACCTAAGGAGTTCATAGGGGAGGCTAGAGGAAAAAAGAGATTGAAGGAATGCCCTATCTAGAGCTAGCATCTTGCTTAGAGATGGTACATTGAATGAGAGATACCAATTTTTCATTTGTGTCCCTTTTTTAATTGGTGGTGCTTGGTAGTTATTGATAGTGTATGCAATAAAAATTTGAAACATAAAATAAGATAAAATCAATGGACTAAAATCCTACTTTCAAACTTTACTGCAAACCTCTAATTGAGCATATTGAAGCAATGTGCTCAAGATTCAGATGGCATGTGGATGCTCAACTCAACAACATAACATTAATAGTGTTGAGTGATAAAATGACAGAGTTATTTTGCATTAAAATTTGTGATGATTCAAAATGAGTGAAAGGAAAAATTTATAGATTTTTGACAGATGGATAAGGATAAGATTTTTGATTTGTTTGATTTGTTTCCATTACATGAGTTAAAAAATGGAAACAAATCAAGAAGAATATAAAATGAGATGTGAGGATAAATAACTGAATTATCTAATTATTTTTTATAATTCCATGCACATGAGTTAGAAATGGAAACAAATCAAGATAGAGATATGATGAGGTGTGAAATATATGAGTGGATAATTAGCTCATATTAATTAAATAATAAAGAATTATTTGATTAAATGATTAATAATGATAATAAATGGTAAATGGTTAATTAGCTCATATTAATTAAATTATAATGAAGAATTATTTAATTAAATGATTGATACGATGATAATAATAGTGGATAATTAGGGGATTATTTTAGTGTCTACATTTTGCCCCTCTTTTCAAGATAATGTTCAAAGTAATGTTGTTTCAAAGAAAAATAAAAAAGTAGCTAAGGAGAAATAAATTAGAAGAAATGAGGAAAGTGATGATATGTCCCAGTCAGGTAGAAGAAGTAATGGTAGATTAATTAGTGGGATGGATGCTGCCCCCTCGAGAGGTTATCTATGCAAAAAATTGCACAAGTGAGCTCTCGAAAGAAGAGATGTGAAGAAAAAGTTAGATGAAAGATGGAAAAATTGTAAGGATGCCTAAGCCCTATCTAATAACTTTAATGATAGATATATTGATGTTTTTGATATAGAACTTTATCAAGAATATTTTGGGGATGGATCAAATAATTATTTAGTTAAATAATGAGTATAGAGTTTATTTTGAATCTCTCTTTTGAAATGATATTAGACTAGCTGATCTTCATGAAATTATTATGCTAATTATTATTGTAAGTTAGATTTCTCTAATCATTGGGAAAAGGATTTTAGTTGTAATAATATCAAAGAGACGTTAATGGTAAATGAGAATCCAGGAAGATAAAAAAAGTATGGGATTTGCATTTTTGATAATTTACTTCATTCAGATATGCAAATACTTTATGTGCCTTGTTTACAATTATGTTTCTTCCACATGCATTTGTGTAAGTATCATTATACATTTAATTTGAGTATATTTTTAATTCTATTATGCTATAGAAATAATTTTATGTGTAATTATTAGATGCAGGAGCATCCGTGTAAGGCCTAATCTTTACTAACAATTTATATGCATATGATAGACTTGCTTATGAATTTATGATATAAGTTATATTGTGATTAGAATTTACCATTAAGGTCTTGATATGGATTGATTAATTGATTTAAATTAATTATTTTCGTGTGTTGTAGGGAATAAGAGTTCTTTTATCATTATTTTTGTAATATTAAGTCCATAGGTCAATCACCTATGGGTAGGGTATTGTTTATTCATAAAAATTGTGTTTTAGAATTGTTTTAACTCCATTTTTGTTCATAAGAAAATGGGTGATGGCATTGGAAGATGAAGAGTCATCTTCCCTTGGAGAGTCACTATCCTTTGGAAGACAAAGAGTCGTGTTGTTTGGTTTTAAAAGGATGTTTTGGGGATCCTTTTGGGACTTCCTTCTTTCTTAGGAGAAATTGGTATTTTCTTTTCTTGTGGAGTTAGATTTCCAATGAAGAAAAAAAAATTGCAGGCTCTATTGAAAATGAATGACTTAACTTGGTATAGATAGAGATGTTGTTAAAACAACCATAAAGAGTATTCTTTCATGACTGTTGGGCTGAGGAATGATAATCCAAGTCTGGGGAAAATGTCGATTGGGGCTGCCAAGATATAATTCCTTCTATGCAAATTTACCAAGTGTGTTTTTTGAGAATGTATCTCTAAATACTTTAGGTAGAATGCTTTGTTTGTTTTGATATTTGACTTGAACATATTGAATGGTATGATTGTTCATTCTATATATATATTTATTAGAGAATGTTGAAATACATTGATTTATATGCTAATCAATTTGGATTTTGAGAATCTTGATTGATCATCTATATAGAATGTTTTATGCACTAATTATATGATATGCGACTTGGGCATTTTGGTCATTCTATTTGAGGTATGCAAAAATAATACAACTTCTATGTATGAATGATGTATGCATGGAATTTAAGAAAACTAATTTGGGTAATTTGATTCAGCGGTATTAAGTGATAGAATGTATTTTGGAGAATGATTGAAAGCTTCAACTTCATATAATTTGATTTGGGAAATTTGAATAAACTATTTTATTTGCCCATTTTTCAGTGAGAACAACTTTTTCATAAGTGACATTCTATTCAAAAATCTTTTGGGTTTTATTCCTCTAATGTTTATCTTTCCAAAACATTTTAAAGTTTTAAAATTCGTTTATAAATGAGGAATATGTCTATTTTAAGATTGTTGGTTAGTTTTATTTTACTCAGAAAATTGTTTTAATTGACTACTTTATGGCATGAACAACTTTTGTATGTGTTCAAATCTCTTTGATTCCTTTCTAGGTTTTATTCCCCTATGTTTCATCTTTTCTCAACATTTTTAGTTCTTAATTTTAATTTAGAAATGAGAAAGATATGATTTTTCTAAAACTCCTATTTCGTTCTACTTTTAACCAGAAAATTATTTTGTTGTCTTTCATAAAATATAAAACATATTGGATGGTTTGCTTTAACCAGGAAAATTTATGATTGGAAAGTATATATATTTAATTATATATTTATATAAATAATTATCTAGTATAAATATAAAGAGTATGTGATTGATTATCTTATTCATAATGATTATGAATTTACAAGAAAAATTCATTTTATTATGATCTTTGTCAACTTTAGCAGTTGTAGAATGTTGGTTATTGTATATCTTTTAACCCAACAGGATAATATGGATTCTTGTACTAGTCAATCTTTTAGAATAAATAATTGTAAATATTTAGGAAATTTAATACTTTTGGTTTTTGTGTTTGAAGATGTTTTAATTGTCTTACATATATAAATATATGTATCTTTCTTGAAATAAGAAAATTATCCTCCTTGCAATTGCTATGCTTTAACTTCTTATTTCTTCTAAAATTTTGATTTTACCTATATACAAAAGGTTAGGTTCTTACAAGCTTTGAATGGTAGCAAGTTACGTTTAATTAAATTTTGTTTTATCCATTGTATTGTGAGATCATAGAATAAGTTAATTTAGGATCTTTTGTAGTCGAAGTTAAATGTAATTGTTTATTGTACCTTTATCTTGATTATTTAATTATGATTTTATCTTGTATAATCTAGTATTAGGTTATTAGTGTCTAAAAAGAGATAATTGGTTGATAACTATAACGTTAGTAAGAAGACTAGTTTAAATTAGTGTTGATTTCATCTTGGTCTTATATAATAACCTTGTTGTTTATTTTTATGGGTAAATGTATTAGTAAGAATATCTACCACAAACCTTAAGTTATGAATATAGAAATAAATGTGATTTGTTTAACTGAGTTCCTAAATATTGGTAAAGGGACTTTTGTTTTAGGATGTTATCGTAACCTAAGTTCCTTCTAAAATCTCAATCAAATGAGTTATGTAACCCTTCTATTCTTAAGTAGGGATAGTGCATCTTATGTGTGAGATGAGTCAGGAGTTCTTGAGAGCATTAGATAAGTCTATAGTGGCTTCATCCACATATGTTATTCATGTCATACAAATCTGACTTGAGTATCCTGAGTCAAGTTATATTTTTCCTTCTTGAGACTAGTTATTGTTTCCACTTTTACACAATTAATGTAACTAGTTCCGTTATGAATTATTGTATTTAAGACAAATTTTTAGTTGAAAGGTCATGTGACCAAACTACGAAGCCTTTGCGCTCCGCGTACATAGGCAATGCCATCATGGATGAGCCCCCAAGGCATTAGGTTTGGCCCTTAGGTCAGGTTTCCTTTCTCTATCATGTTCTGGAGGTGTAATATGATTAACTTATTGAAGAGACTAATTGTTTTACCTACTATTGTAGGAAGCAGAATTTCACAAGAGTACCGACATCGCGGTAGCATTAGCTAACTTGGATTGGTACAAGGTAAAGCGAAGGTATAAATGAATCATTTCATTTCTATTATTACACTTAGTTAATGTTTGATTTGAATTTTATTTTATCTTATCCTCTAGAATTGCCTTTTCAATTATTAGGTAACTACAAGGGATGCTAGTTAGAAAATAATTGTATGGTAAGAGTGGATCATGTAATAATATTACTTACCACTTGGTGGATTATTGATAGAAATTATAAATTGCAATTGTAGAAAGGTAGTTGTATGTTTAATTCCTATACTAAAAGTTTAGAATGATATATTTTTCTACAATTGATGTGCTAACATGAACGAGCATATTGAACTTATGTTAAAGTTTTGTTGTGTGTTTTGTTCTCACTTATTATAAATCAAATTATAAGTTTGTAAATATATTATTATTTACAATCTCTCTTGATAAAATAGACCTTGTAGGATAAGAGTCCCATCTATACATTTTATGATTAATCTTTTCTATTTTGACCTATGCATTCATTTGAGATTTGTACCATGATGTTCCAAAGCATTTACTATACGTAATTAAGTTTTCTATCTTGTCTATTACCTATTTTTTTGTGCTGATTATAGTTGTGAAAGAAATGTTTAAACCTATGATTATCATTTTTGACGAATGATATAAAAATTTTGTTAGTTGCACAAACTTGTTCAAAGCATGTATATATTGTATATCAGTCTAAAATCTTATTCTTATGGATTTAACATTTTAAAAACTATATTTAAACATTTCAATATTAATTATGGTAATAATATAAGTTTTGTGGTTTGTGCTCAAGCATAATAGATTGGGCATGACAAAAATGATGGAAGAAAAATAGAGAAAAATGGAGAAAAGAAAAATATGGATGCAAGAAATATGGTTATGGATGAAAAAAGGATGATTGATTTATTATGATGATTAGTTATGTTGACTTGAGGAGAGAAACCTTTATTTAATATAGAATGAGGTTTTATGCACCAGGGTATAAAGACCAAGGTGACAATGTATCCCACGCATGGGACTGACACACAAAAAAAGGTCACAAGCAACCCTATACTGTATAGCACCATGATATGGAAGACCATGATACTATTGTGGTCGATAGGATTTGAGGACCGATGTAGATGCAAGACAAAATGATAATGCATAAAAACAAGCAAGAAAGCATGCACAAAATAATGCAAAGACAAATAAGACTTGTTGCCCTTGGTCAAGTTGAAAATTGATGGTTGATTGATTGATGATGAGGATAACATTGATAACGATAAGAACAATGCAAGGATAGTGATGCTAACAATAAGAATAACACGAGGATTGAGAATGATATATCATGATGATGATGATTTGATTTGATCAGGTTTGTAGCAAGGTTGGGAACAAAACTAATTTTGGATAATTTGCTTAGATTGTTTGGCTAGATTGGCATGGATTAAGGATTGCTTTCACTTGGATTTATTCCTTTTCTTTTATAACTTTGGGATGCTTGCATTGAATTACGTTTGGGTATCCTTTTGCTTGATAATAATGATAAGGGAAAACCAAGTCTAGGGACAAAGAGGATTGGGGAATGATGGGATATATAAGAGGACTGGATGGATGGATTAAACGATTGTTGATAATAGATGGAATGGATGGGAGAATCATGATGTATGGATGGATGGGTTCAAGAGGAGATCTAAAAGACTATGTTGCAATGGAATATCGTGCCCTACTCTAGAAATTCCTTTCAGGATGTTAAGCTAAAGGGATATAGTGTATTTCATAAGTCATAACAAGATGTTTGGGTGATTTGTTTTAGAAGGATTTACTATGTCAAGAGTTTGTCAAAGCATGTCTCAGGATCGTGCCCTAGTCCTTATCAAGATCAAAGTTAAGTGGGGATGATGGGTCGAATGATGGAAGGTATATGATGGACTAGGATGATATGAGGGGAATAATATGGGATAGATGAGACAACTTGACCCCAAGTCTAAGGTACATAGCCAACTAGTTTATATAAGACACCCATGAATGGGTTTGCATCATAGTACTTATCCAAGGTATCATGAAATAGTTTTCACAATTGGACGAATGAATTTCTCTTTACTATTTTTATTTTATTTTATTTTGTGTTTGATAGTGCCTCTGAGAGGTTTTCACTAGGGGAACGTTTTTGTATTTTTTTATGAATTTTATGATTTTGTCTGCATTTTGGTTTTTTGGATTTTTCTACATTTTCTATTTTTTTGGATTTTCTACATTTCTAATTATATGGCCTTGATAGATGGATACTCAAAGGGTCTTCACATGTCCCTTCCCATATGATGTAGTTGATGTAGATGCTCTTGTCATAACATGCCACTAGTTACCTGCCTAGAGTAATTGCTTCGTTAGGATTAAAGCACTCTTGTATAATATGTTGATGTTTGTGTGATCTTCATTGATAATGGATTTGGCCTTATCTAAATGTCTACATCTTGATAGGTACAATCATAGCCCTTATTGTAAAATGTTGATGCCACAATGCGATAGATTTGGGATTTGGGGTTTTTGGATTTGAGGCATGATTTTGGATTTGGGGGTATCAGATGTGAAATTAGGTGATTGTGATGTATTTGGTTTGGGTCAATAGGTTGGTGATGTAGATTGGTTTGGCGGATTTTTGACTCGCCAAACTTGGGATGGTGGATTATGAATTTTATATTTTGGATTAGGATGGTAATTAGGACCAACATTCTTATACAATCTGGAAGGTGGTGGACACCTATTATATGCATGATGCATCTTTCGATGTGGCTCCATATTTTGAATGATTGATTGATTTGAATATTTTTATTCATTTGATTTGATTGGTCCATTTTTCTTTGGGACCCCTATTTCTTTCATATCTTCCTTGATTTTTGGATTGATTTGCCTTTGAACCTTAATTTGGATCTTTTTCTTTGTATGCCTTACAATTTTGTTGGTCCCAATTGATGGGTTTAGGATGTGGAGGATAAAGCTTGATGGTATGGATAGTGGAGGTGGAAGGATTGTTGATAGCAAGATTGTTGTAGGGGCTATGAATGGACCCTATTTCAATGATTTCATTAGATAAAGTTGCCTTAGTGATTGCTAAAGTATCACTAACACCATTAGATTACTTGGATAATTAACTAATGCCTCGACCACAATTGATGTGGATTGGGATAGGTTCTAAGATGCCTTGCACATGAAAGCCCTATCCTTTTCCTTGATAATCCATGCTTTT
Source organism: Cunninghamia lanceolata (assembly GCA_027924645.1). Taxonomy (NCBI): domain Eukaryota; kingdom Viridiplantae; phylum Streptophyta; class Pinopsida; order Cupressales; family Cupressaceae; genus Cunninghamia; species Cunninghamia lanceolata. The sequence goes on along the minus strand of BSBN01000082.1, from coordinate 10,388,157 downwards.
ACACATCTTATTTGCAATAAGACACTTGTTTTCAAAACATGATGCTAGCCCATTGGTGTGTTGTTGAGAATAGTTAGAACTTTCTATTGTCTCCTATGCAAGGATGCCTAACTTGATGAATGTGGATGATCTTGGTTGATAGGATGTTAGTGTTGTCTCATTATGTATAGTTGTGATGCCTTGATAATTGTTTGTGCTTGTTGTACCTTGATCATTTGAATGCCCAATGTGATCTATTATGACTTGATTGTCTTCATGATTGATGTGGTTAAGATCTTTATTTCCACTAGTCTCATTAGGATCATGTGTGATATGATCACTATCTTTTACTTGATTGTATATATGTTCCTAGGGACCAGGTGTCTCATCAATATAGGCATTGGATGTTGTTAAATGATGGATAGGATTGGTTTGGATTTCTTGGTTAGGAATAGTATAAAATTGGATGAGGGGATCAACTTGGTTCTCGTGATCATAGATAGGATCTTGATCATAGATGGGATCTTGATCATAAAGAGGATTAACAGGGATAGTTTGATCTTGTGTAGCTTGAATAAATTGATCTTGATTTGGTTGGGTGCATGTTTGATCCTACTTTAGATTTCATTCTTGACATAGCTCTTGAGTTTGGACAAAGGTTTCTTGGATAAGCTTGATAGTCTTTGAATGGTCAACAACATAGTTGCATGATGGATTTTGACTTGAGCTTATGGTAAGAGACTCTTTAATAGGCTTGATAGGCATTAGATTGCATGATGGTACTTGATGGATAGGCATGGTACTAGGAGGATTTTTCATGCTTAATAAGTTTGGGATTAACAATATCATTGCATTACGATACTTGGTCTTGGATGGGCATATTTCTAGGCTTTGGATTGCATGGTGGTGTTTTCTTTTGGAGAGTACTATATGAATTTTGGATAGGCTTGGTAGATATTGGATCAATGACTTCATGCTTTCTAAGAAGATGGTTATCCTTTGCTAAAAGTCATTGGATATAATCGTTCATGAGTTGCTTGGATGGGGTTGGATTAGGTTGATAATTGAATGGTTGATAGGATGGTGGATAGTATTGGTTTTGATAGGAGAGGTTAAATGGTTCATAGGATTATGGATAGTATTGGTTTGGATAGGAGGGGTTATATGGTTGATAGGATTGTGAATAGTATGGGTTTGGATAGGAGGGGTTAGATGGTTGATAGGTTTGTGGATAATATGGGTTTGGATAGGAGGGGTTTAATGAGTTGAATGATGGAGGTTTGGAAGGTGGAGGATTTTTGGCTACTAGTTGTTCATGTAGGATTTGGAGTTTGGCCATAAATTGTTTAACAGGGTCTTATTTTAGGATGTTGTTTCCCTTGTCAAAGGTGCCATGGGGATGACCAATAGGTATGTTGTTTGGATGGGAGGAGTAGCTTGTACTAGAATCATTGGTATATTCTTCTTGATCTACAAGGCTATTATCATTATTAGTATATTCTTCTTGGTCTACAAGACTCTCATCATCATCATCCATATATTCTTCTAAAGGATTCATGACTTTAGCTTTGAGGGTGATTTTGGGCTTGGGATGGGGAAGCTCATCTAATGGATGTGTGGTTTTTTCTTTGAGTGTGATTTTTTATTTGGGATGGGAGAGCTCATCTAATGGATGTAGAGCCTTTCCTTTGAGTGTGACTTTGGGTTTTGCATGAGATTCGTGTAAGGTGGTAGGCATAGGGGTTTAGCTTGCATAATGAAGTTTTAAAACTCGGGGTCCATGATGGAGATGAGTAAGAGTGATGGGATGTTTGGATTATAAAGTATTCAAACTTAGGCAAGGGATGTGTTTATCTTTAGGTTTTAACACAAGATTTTTAAGTTTGCAAAAGCCAAAATGTGTTAGGATAAAAAGGGGATTTCACAAGTTTTGATAAGAAAACACTTCAAGCACGTGAACAAGCCTATTTTATCCAAGTGGGAGTGTCAATCTTTGTGGGCCCACAAATATGTTGTCTACCAAGTTATGGATAGCTAGGGGATGCAAGGTCATGTAGCACCTATAGGTTGGGAATTAAGGTGTCTCAAGCTTTGCAAGTTCCTAATGTTGTATTTATTTATTTTTGCCTACTATTGTAATTTTATATGTAAATCTTATTTTGTCACTTTGTGGGATTTGACACAATGATGTGTCATCCTTAATGGAAGGTGACTAGATATATGCTTTATCCTCATATGAAGTAGGCATCCCATGTTGTCTTGGAATAGTTTTTCCATGTGTCGACACCTTGTGGTCATGTTTCATGATTTATGACAGATTCTATGACACGTAAGAGCTAAAACAATAGGTGTGACAAGTTGTTAGTATGTGGTGAATGATTATGCTACAAGGTAAATTTTGGTGACTCCCCCAAAATAATTAATGGGGGAGTGCATGAGGGAGGAGAACATCCTACGGGGCCCCGGGGGACCGTCTCCTCAGTGGGAGCTTAGAGGCAGAGCCCACAATAGGGGTTTGGGGGCAACGCCCCAACTTTGTACTAGGCAATTTGCCCCTTCAAATGATTTATTTTTTATTTATCTATTCTCATTCTATTTGTAGTGAATTCATTCATTTCATGCAATTCTTCAATGTGTTGCTCTCTATTGACATGACCAATATCCACACTGATAACCTTGTATTCCTCTACACTTATTTCTCCTTTCTCCTTATCAGCTTGGGGAATTGCCATTTGTACAGTCCTACCACCAGAGGGATCACTCTTTATGGCTGACATGGTTCTAGCCTTTCTTATGCCTCTCTTCACAACCTCGCTAGTTAACAAGCTTTTAATATCAATTAGTTCCACTTGGACTGTTGGATCTTGTCCTACTTCAAATCTCAACCAAGATGGCACCTCCTTATCTGTATCTATTGCTTTCTCATTTAACATTTCTTATTGAGCTCCTTCTATAAATACTTCTTGTTCTTGCTCTTGTTGTTGTTGATCATGTTGTTGCTATGGAGGAACTTGTTGAGGAGGTTGTTGTTGTCCCAGTTGGACATTCTCTACCTTGTGCTGCTCCTCACCATGGGGTACTTCAGGATTAGGAACCTCTTGTGGTGTATCTTGCCCTTCATCATCTCCTTGTTCCTCCATCCTATCTGTAGGCATATTTTCTTGATTAGCCTCTCCTTGAACATTTTGTACCTCTATGTTAGTACCCTCTTCTTCCTCTGTTTGATTTCTCATTATTTCCTTGGCCGCTTCCTTAACCTCTTCCATAATATCTCTTGGCACCAAGTTCTCAAAAGGATCAATTATTTTAATATTTTTTAATGATGGGGTAATAGCTTGATGTGATACCCTTGCATCAAGCGCTCTAAACATGAGAGATGATTTAGGTACTTGTCTGTCTTCTTCTTCTTCACTGCTCATTTCTAAATTGTCATCACTATCTTCATCCTCACCTTCCTCTTCATCATCTTCTACATCTTCAATTCTATCTACGTCCACCACTTCTACATTTTCCTTAGTGGATGCTTGGACAGTAGATGCTTTTGCCATCATTTCCTTGGTCATTTCTTGTTTAACCATGATAAACCCCTATATTTTCTCCTGTTGGGTTTGTTCTGCAACTGTGGGGGTTTGCAAAGGTGGTTGTTGTGGTGTCTACACAAGTACTGCAGGTGTTGATGTTTGCTGAGATAACACTGTGGCTTGCACTGGCTCTTGCCTTATTGCGACAGCTGCAGTGGATGTAGATGTCCCTTCCTTGGTGGATACAAATTTTCCTACAGGTATTGCCACTGTTATCCCTAGTGCATAGGGGTCCATTATTGTGGCTCGTATGTTGGCCTTAGCTATTCTAGCTTCCACCACCTGCCTCTTTCTTTTCAAGAAATCATCAAAATCCTTCTCACTTTCCTGACTTCTCTTTTTACCTTTCTTACTAGGGTAAGTGAGTGTCACTCCTTCAGCTTTCAATTCTTCTATCCTTTCTTTTACCCATATATCTGAGCATGAAAATACTGACTTTGAAACATTATCTAATGAAATTTCCTCAGGTTGATTCCAATCTAGTTCAGTTAGACTTTCTTTTGTACTATCATACCCTATATGCAAGGTATTCTCATCATCATCCGTGATCTCTTGTGGCACTTCAATTCCTCCTAATGTTCTCACCTGATCGAGGGTTAATCTTTAATGAGATCTCCCCTTGAACAAACAACTTCACATTGAACCTTGAGTAAATCTAACACAACCATGACCTAGTTACCATAGACTTGGAATTGAGAACTATTTCTAATAATTCTCCATATTCTTCAAGATAAGACAAGATTCTTTGTGAATTTTATCTATTGTTGTTTTGAATAAAATCATCATCAACATGTCTCTTGTTAGGATTTCTTAGGTTCCAATGTGTAGTGGATAGACTATTTTGCTCGTTGAGGAGTCTAGAGCATTGTAACCTATCCTCATTCATTTGAATGTGTTGTCATATGATATCTCTCTATTGAAAGATCCTAAGAGCATGTTCTTGATCTTCTATGGTTTGTTGTGTGTGTTGTGGTCTTAGGTGGATTTTGTCTATCTCTTTAAGAATAGCCCTAATCTAATTTCCTCTAATCATTGGGCACATTGAATGCTTGGGAGAGAGTTTGTTGGCAAAGTGTTGACCTAGTTTGACTTTTGCTGACTTGAGTTGACCTTGACTCAAGGTCAAAGGTTTGTTTTGGTTTTGTTTCAATGTGAATTGTGAGATGTACCTCATGAAGGAATCGATGGTTTGACCTTCTTTGAACGTGAATTATACCTCGTGATGAAATTGAGGGTTTAGTTTTCCTAAGTTTCCTAATATTTTTATATTTTTGTATGAATGCAACTAATATGAATGCAAGACAATTTTTTGTTCCTTTTCCAAAGATGAATAATAAATTGATCTAATTAACTAAGAATTGAAATATGAATGCAATTAATAAGAATTTTCCCAAATGTAATCTAAACTATATTTTTGTATTTTTCAAGACAATTTTGAATCTAATCTAGAAAAGAAAATACTTGAATGAAACTGTAATCTATGAATTGTAATGAATCTACCCTAAACAATGCTAATTTAATTAAATCTAAGCAAGTCCTATCAAGGAAACAATAATGCAAAGATTACTTCTCAAAGAGCAAATTTGTGATTTAATTAACTATGATAGCATGAAAAACCTAGATTCTCTTTGGCGCATGAGCCTGGTGTATCCTCAAAAGTCCTTGTGTGGCAACCTCCTCTCCTTTACAGTAGTGTAGAAGTCCTCTTGGTGACAAGGAGGAAGTAGCAATTGATTGAAAATAGGAATGAGCTTTGAAAGTTATGAAGAATTGAGCTATTGAAGCTAACAAAGTGCTATGTCTTAGGTTTTTCGAAATCAATTTGTGAGTGTAACAATGCTATTGAAACTTTGGAAATTTTGAAACTATACTAAGAAAGTAAAAGGATTATAAGTCCTACGAAGAGCATAAGCATGCTATAGAGAAAAAAAAATCAAAGCTGAGCATAAGTCTACAACAATGAATTTGCCTCCCATATTGCATATAGGAGGGGGGTATTTATAGGTTGGGAGAGTTCAAAAAGGGTGGAGCGGTTTGAAGAGTTAACACAATTGATTGATGAGTTAACAAGATTGATTATGGAGTGAAGGGGCCTGATTAGGGAGTGAATTGGGCATGAAATCTTATCACTCAAAGAGGAAATAGAGTTAGCATGAGAAGAAAAGGAGATAATAATATCTTTGTTGGAGCTAAGAATAGAGTGATTGGAGTGGAGGAGTTAAACATAAACTAGGCTTAGTTAGGGTCAAAGAGCCATGCAAACTAGAGAAACAATAAAGCTAATTTAGGCTTGAACTAAAGAGAAACTCGCGTGTTTAAACATGATTGGGTGACGTGGTTTAGTAGCATAGGTCACCCATGGGGACCCTGGTTCACCCACCTGGGAGATTTAGGGTTGGCTAGGGAGATTCAAAAGACAAAAGGGGTGACCCAAAAAGATAGGGTTTTGCAGGTGGTTTTAGGGGCTAATAAGGGTCAAAAGGGGCTAAAAATGATCTCAAGATTTAGAGACCGATTTAAAGACTTAAAGAGAATGGGTCACCTATTTTAGCAAGATAGGTCACCCATGGGAATCCTGAATTACATGAGGGGGAGATTCAGGGGGATCTAGAAATAACAAGGGTAGACCCATAAAGGAAGAATAGAGAGACAAAATTGATGATGGGGTATGATTTGGGAGGTCAATTGGAGGCCTCTAAAAAGTTGAAATGGAAGAAAGGAGCTTAGGGAAAATGAATTTCCCATCTCACAATGTTGGAGGGTCAAATCAACAAGGTTAGAAATCGATAAAAATGAATTGTTGAGAAAGGGGACATGGGGAAGATGTAGGACCTTAGAAGGTTAGCTAGGGGATAGGGGAAGCACAAACATGATGAAGAACTTCAATCCATGTGTCACCAACAATAATGTTGTTGAGAGGTCATAATTACACACTTACATGTACATGATTAGGACTACAACTCATCATCAAATTACCATGCAGGCCCATGCACTTTTTTAGTGCTTACATATTTACCCTCTCAATGATGATAGTCTACATTAAAGGTAGGTACCATTCTTGAACTAGACCTTACCTATTGTCATTATCCCACAATTGTGTAGGAATACACACAACACTGAGAGGGGGGGGTGAATCAGTGTAGTTAACAATTTTAACACTTTTTAAACCTTTTGATAAACTTGATTTCACAATTATAAAATTTTCAGATAGATATGTAAAAATGCAGAGCATCAACACAAAAAATTTTGACACAAGAAATTTCCCGAGTTTAAAACCCTCCTGGGGTATAAAAACCACTCAAACTGCCTCATTGGCTTAAAAGAAAACTTTCAGATTTACAACTGTCTCACTGACATATACAATTCTGCCTCACTGGCATATTGTTCTTCTCTGCAAGTCTCACTGACTTTCAATATCAAAAATTCAATGAAAAAACAACTCAGGGGGTTTCCCTGTTTCAGTAAAAACAACACCTTATTTCTCCTTTTCAAAATCAAACAAATATATATTCTCTGCAATCAAACCTCAACTGTCACCATCATATTAAGCACCATCTACAATCAATCAATTTCAAAATATTTCATACCTCTGCAAGACAATCCCAAAATTCAATTTACAATTCCATAAACTTTCTCATGCAATACTAAAAAGTTAACCCTCTCTGAAAATTATTATCTTTCAACACTTCCACCTTCTCTGAGAAAATATTGATCTTGGTTGATCATTGAAAACTCCATCCATTTATTGCACCATCACACTTCCAAAAACAAAAACATATCTCACTGTCCAAGAAGATGTCTCTTCATGCCAAAACATACCTGCAATCCATAACAAGAATACCTCTCACAACAAAATATCCCATACTCTAAAAACCTTCTCTAACTGTCCAAGATCATATCACATCTCCTTAAAACATATCTGCAATCAAAAAAAAATCACACACAAAAGAAAATCAATAAAAATCCATCTTCCAATTCTCTACTATAACCAGTTCAGCTTCCCACACAAACCCATCTATTTTTCTCTTTAAAAAATACATTCTTATTTCAAAACAAAAAACAACTCTCGAAGGTCTCTTTACATTCTGCAAAACTAGGAAACTTTCCAATTTGAAAAACTGACTTTAGTGCCTCTTTAACTTCTGTCAAGGATAGATGAAAAAGCATGTTTTATTGCCTTCTTGAACACAGTGGCCATCAAAATTACCAATGTTAACTAACCATTGGAGATTCTTTCTAATTTAAACCTTATCCCTCTGATCTTCGATGCCCGCCACTTGGAAGTTCAAACGTGGTTGTCGATCCACATTTCCTGCGGAGCTCAAAAGCTAACAACCTGTTGACCGGGCACCCTAGGCATCGCGGCCGGTAATAACACGACTCTCCATCCCTTAAGTCGTCACTTAAGTGACTACCACCGCCTCAGCCGATCAATGAAAAATTAAAATAAAAAGGCTTTGACAGGTATTTAAGGTAATGACTTAGTCAATTTAGGATATTTGCCATACACATGAAAGTTTGTCTCTTTGAACCTTTATATAAAAATAACAAAGATATGTGTGACCTGGTTTAACAAGAGAGGATATTGATTGACAAAATGAGATATGAAGACATTATCAGGACACACTTATAAACAGTGGTAGAAGAGACAATAATGAAGAACTTTAACTTCAACAATAACATTTAGCATTTGAATGATCAAGGAATCTTTCATTTTGGCATGAGATACACTATACAACACATGAAAAAGGCAGACCACTGAAAGGAATGTAACAAATGACAATGACAAGTGAACATAAAAATGCAAACCTGAAAATCACATGTCACATCTTGAAACAATGAAGACAATAATGCCATTTAAGATTAAGCAATTGTGATACACTGAGATGACCAAGTCATAGCAACTTCACTCAAGATCAAAACTAAGAGATCACTACCATACTAACCCACTGAAAGATCTGAGAGGAGAGATCACCACCATGTCACTGAAAGACTTTTACTGAGATGACCAAACTATTCACACCATTTCACTGAAGATCAAATGTCCCTGTAATATCACTACCATTATCACCAACATTTTGACATCAATGAAAAGACAATATGCTCAATAGTACTACAAATTGTACCTAAAATAACAAGTATTAGTTTGATTTAATGATATTCAAAATAAGTACTAATATTGAAACAAGGGAACGTACCATCGATATGCGAGTCGTAAGTATACTCGAGTTGCCTTGCTTCACCATGAGGACCCATAAGAATGAAAGCACACAAATAAGGTTGAAAGAGCACTACAAATGTCAGAACCACTCCTAAATGCATTCAAATGAACTAAACTAAGAGAAGAGGAAAGAGGAGAAATCAGAAGAAACAAGGTCAATCGGTGACGAAATCGTGCACGAAAGAAGATGACAGAGAGCTATCAACGAGGGGATTGAGAAGATGGCAACTAACCTCCTCCCATTGACAGCCAAGTACAAAAATAATAAAAACCCCTTTGTAACCCTAGTTTTTGTTTTGTCGATTTCACTCAAATGAATCGGTTGTTTTGAAGATTTGTCATTGCATTGTCTTAGTTTTCTATTTCAGTTAGTTTGATACCTTTCATTCATTAGATTCTGGTCATTTTGTGGTTTTCTATGATGTCTTTACCATTCTAAGGCACAGAGTAGGCTCACCCAGTTTGATAGGGCAAGTCACCTAGGGGGATCCTTAGTCACCCCCTAGGAGATTCAGGGTTGCCCAAGGAGTTTTACCCTAGTAAACTAGGTGACCCACCTAGAATGTTTATGGATGGAATCTTCAAAAAAATTGGTACATTTGATGCTCAATTTTGTCTATTTCTTGACACTAACCTCTTTAGTTTATTGCAATTTTTCTCATGATATATGTTTTTTTGTGAACTTTGTCATGTTTTACACCTTTTTTGTGATTTTCTGAGTTTTCAGAGATCTAACTTAACATTCTTTATGTCTGACAAGATGGATTCATTTGATGTAATGTGACATGTGATCATGTTGGGTTTGTCAATTCCTAGAGGGCTTTGTCTTTTAAAAATCATGTTATTCTTAAGAGGATGGGTTTGGACCTAGTAGCTCAAGTCTCAATTAGTCATCCTTCTTCATGGATTTGCTATGACATTTTGACATATTAGGACTTAGATAGGAACACTTTCGTGTTCCTACATGTATCAAGAGAGTGGACCATCACTTTATATGATGTTTATCACATACTAGGTGTTCTTGTGAGAGGAGAGCACCTTTAGCTCCCTGAGACTGACTCTGAAAGAGACTATCCTAGGCTGCTATCATGGGGGTCACTCATCCTGGAGACCAATTAGTTGTTTAGCTCATTTCAATTCTTGATCTTGCTATTTCACCTTTACAAAAGGTTCTCATTGGATTTATTAATTCTAGATTGTCAGGGGATAAGGGATCCTCAAGGCTTAAATGGTGTTGGCCACCAATCATACAGAGACTTGAGTAGGGTACTATTTTTGCATGGGGGATTTATATCCTTGCCATGGCCTATCGAGACCTATATTGTATTTCAAGGTGAGGGGCACTTGCCTTTAGACATCCCTCTCTTGTTATGTTGTGGATTTATGAGCACATCATACATTATTAAAGAGACGTGCTACTCCCAAATCTCAGATTGTCAAGATCTATATGGTGGGGCCGTATGGGATACTTTGATGCTACTATATGTGTCATGGCTACTTTCACTTATGCAAACTTTATTTTCAATCCTTACACTAATATGGAGGGTCAATGGCCAAATGATAATCAAATTCGAGATTAATGCAGAGACACATTTCACCTTTGAGATAAGAATGACTCGGTTGAGTCACATCACATCAGTTGAGTTCTTCAACATTTTGGAAAGGAGTATCCATAGGACTTTCCCCCTATTGAATCTTTCTATATACTTGCAAATGAGATGGTGGATGCTCAGCATAGGGCCTCCTTCTAGACCCTTTTGACTCCTAGTATTCTAATTACTAGGCATGCTCGTGGGGTGAGACAAAGACATGTGAGGCCATCCTTTTCTTAGGTATTAGTGGTCATTGAGGAGGATTTAGAGGACTCCATATATGCGGATTATGATCTTGAGAGAGAGGAGCATGATGGGGTCAGTGCATGAGGAGATAGAGAGATTCCTTTAGATGAGGAGGCAACTACACCTCCTACACATTGTCCTTTGTTAGATGATCCTATGAGGCAAGTTGGTGATCCTCGTAACAATCCTTTCCTCTACTCCTTTCTTTGTTTACTCCTTTGTTTTCATGGATTTAATATTTGAAAAACACTTATTCTTCCCACTTCCTCTTAAGTACTGTCGAGGGATGGAAGAAGCTCTTTCGTGATGCTTCATTAGATATTATTGTCCCTACTACTAGTCACTCGAGGGAGACTCTACCTATTGATGCTCATGTACCTACTCTAGTTGATTGTCACACTAATATCATAGCTCCTACTTATTATATGGGTCAGGAGATCACTTCCCAACGAGCTAGGATTTCTACACTTGAGGTAGAGACCATCATGCTTCAAGAGATGACTAACCTTGGGATTCGTAGGTAGGCCTCATGAACTAATACAACTGGTCTTTCACACTTACGTGCTCTTACTAGGGTTTATTCTTACTCTCACAGGACTTGTAGGGGTTTTGATGCAATAGGTAGTCGTAGAAGACCTAGGAACAAGATCCCTGAAGGCTCTACAAGTCAAAATCATCCTTGATATACTAGAGAGTCTTAGTCTTCCATTTTTCCCCTTGCATGGGGAGACTTGCACACTTAAGTGCACTTTTATTTACAAACTCAAACTTTTTGATGTGTATTCTGATTCGGCTTAAGTTTTAATATCACATGCCCCCATCTTCTATCTTTTGTGCACTTGGGTTGTTGAAGTTTTTTACTATTGACAACACAATGATAATGGAATATTTTTTGATATTTTTTGGAATATATATATATATAATGTATGAAATGCATGGATGCAAGGACACATGAAGGTATGAATGTGACAGATTTCTATTTCTATGCAATGTCATGAACTATGACATAAGATTATTACTTTTGATTTTGTCTTTTAATATGATGTATGCAAATGGAATAGACAATATGACTACTCTTAAGAGGGATTTTTGTATATATATATATATATATAATGTATGAAATGCATGGATGCAAGGACACATGAAAGTATGAATGTGACAGATTTCTACTTCTATGCAATGTCATGAACTATGACATAAGATTATTACTTTTGATTTTGTCTTTTAATATCATGTATGCAAATGGAATAAACAATATGATTACTCTTAAGAGGGATTTTTGTATATATAAATATAATGTATGAAATGCATGGATGCAAGGACACATGAAAGTATGAATGTGACAGATTTCTATTTCTATGCAATGTCATGAACTATGACATAAGATTATTACTTTTGATTTTGTCTTTTAATATGATGTATGCAAATGGAATAGACAATATGACTACTCTTAAGAGGGATTTTTGGCTCAGGGAATTGTGAGTTGACCTAATATAGGGAGACCTACTAGACTTTGGGATAGGATTAGGGACTGAAGTGGGAGCAAGGAGGAGATGGAATGTTCTTGATTTTGGCTTTGCAAAAGACTAGACACTAATCCTTATCTAGACAAAATATTTTAACAAGATTTCAACTTAGACAAGCAACAAATTTTATTAGTACCTTCTAGACTTAGACTAGAGATGGCCAACAAGATAGACTTGGGGTAAAGGAAAGGCTCTAGAGTAGAAGATTCCCTATAGACAATTAGACTCTTGGCTTTGCTCAACTAGTACATGTGTGTGCTTTGTACCTTTCTTTTTATTTCCTCTAATAGATGTCACTCTTGTAGCTTTGAGCTTAGATTTATCTCCACTCAAGAGTACAAACATCAACAATCTTCTCTTTCTCTTTTTTTGTCTCTTTTTTTTTTGTATTTTGATTTTTTCACTCTTTTTTTGTATTTTGCAATGCCTTACTTGAATTTCTCTTTTTTTTTTCTTTTTGATTTCTTGATACTTTGATATTTTGTTGTTTTGATGTTCTCTCTTATGATTTCTCTTTCTTTTCTCTCTCACTCTTTTTTTATCTTTCATTTTTCTACTCACTCATATTTTTGGATTGCTTCCTGCAAAGTTATGATCCCCTTGGCATTTTTGCCTAGGAAAGATAAGGGGTTAAGCACCACCAAGGGTTTTCACCATCCAGTCGGACTTCCCTTTTACTAAGGAGGAATGGAGAAGGTCTACTTGCAAGCTTCTATTGAGTATTGTAGGTTTGAATAATGACTTTTCTTAGACTTAACATCATGGTTTGTTAAGATCGGGATTAGTGTGAAGCTAAAAACTAGGTTTTAATTAGAAACATTGGGAAATGCAATAGGGAAAGAGTGATGAGTAGGAATCGTGATCATAAGAGATCTCAAAGGCTTAAAGGGTCAACCTATACCTAAGCAACCTTAGACTCCTTACTAGGACAAAAAGCAAACAAGAACATGTCACTCACAAATGAAAGATGAAACATAATAAAAAATGCAAAAATATATATATTTTTTTAATTTTTTTGAATTCTTGAGATTGTTTGATTTTTTTGGATATTTCTATTTTCTAATTTTTATGATTTTTCAAACATAGTATTTCTTGAGGTGGAAGGTGTTAAAAATCTCACCAAACTCTTCACCTTCCATAGTGCACAAAAGATATGCACTATTTCTAACATCTTCTTTGAGCATATAGGGGCCTATCCAATTTGGCCTAAATTTACATCCTTCTTTGGCCCTTTTGTTAATTAGATTGCCAATTTTTAGTACTAGATCTCCAACTTGGAAAGGCTTATGAATAACTTTCTTATTGTATTTCTTCTTGATTCATGTAAGATATGAATCATGTCTTTGTACAGATCTTAGTCATCTTTCATCTATCATTTCTAGTTATTTGTAGCTCAGTATTTTAAGATTTAACTGTGTGCAATTTTTTTCCTCAATGTTTTGGATCACACTTTGTGATCCATCATCAGGAGAAATAGCAAGAGAAGAGAAATAGAATAAGTAAGTTTGCAAACTATGACAACTAAATAGAGGAAAGAATAGCACAGGAACCAATAGACACCAAGGAGAAGAAAAAATTAAAGCACAATTCTACTCCAACCTATAAACACCCAAGCTCAAAATCACCCAAACACCTAAAAACCTACAAATGTGAAAAAATGAGAGAAACAACAAAGAAACATAATAAAAGAAAAAGAAAGAGATAAAATATAATAAACATAATAACAAAAATGATAAATAAAATTTTTGTTATTATGTTTATTATATTTTATCTCATTTTTCTTTTATTATGTTTCTTTGTTGTTTCTCTCATTTTTTTCACATTTATAGGTTTTTAAGTGTTTGGGTGATTCTGAGCTTGGGTGTTTATAGGTTGGAGTAGAATTATGCTTTAATTTTTCTTCTCCTTGGTGTCTATTGGTTCCCGCGCTATTCTTTCCTCTATTTAGTTGTCATAGTCTACAAACTTACTTATTATATTTCTCTTCTCTTGCTATTTCTCTTGATGATGGATCATGGAGTGTGATCCGAAATGTTGAGAAAAAAACTTGCACATAGTTAAATCCTGAAATACTGAGATACAAGCATTATGGATTGTGGAAATTTGATGTCTATCATTTTTTGTTATGTTAGTCTAACTACATGGTACTCTTTCTTATCTAACAAACCTTGCAAGGACACCCTTAAGCTTGGTAATTCAACCTCTAAAGGCAGAATTTCTTTTGACCCAAAAGTGATAGCATATGGTGTTGTCCCAATGGGTGTTTGTATGCTAGTCCTATAGGCCCAAAGAGCAAGGTATAATTGCAAGTGCCAATCTCTCTTAGAATCCTTCATAATTTTTACCAAAATTGCTTTTAATGTTTTATTGGTTCCTTCAGCTTGTCCATTTCCTTAAGAATAGTATACCAATGTTGAGTTGTAATTGATGTGGAATCTTTCACATAATTCTTGAACTTGTGGATTTTTAAATGAAGAGGCATTGTCCATTACTATCACATGGGGGATTCTTAATCTACATATTATTTGATTCAAGATGAATTTAGTGATTATTTCTCCTGAAACAGTCGTCAAGGGCATTGCTTCTACCCATTTGGTGAAATATTTTGTCGCTATGATGATATATAAGTGTTCATCAATCGAAGGTGGAGAGATTTTTCCCACCAGGCCCAGTCCCCATGTGGAGAAGGGCCAAGGAGTGACTATTGGTGGTAGGTCCCTTGTAGGCATATGATGAACACGTGCATAGATTTGACACTTTGGACATCTTTTTACAAGCTTAATCATGTCTCCTTTTAGGCAAGGCCAAAATTATCCTAATCAGTGTATTTTTCTTGTGGTGGCATGACCACCAAAATGTCCTCCACAAATCCCGATGTGGCATTCTTCTAAGATTTTGTGAGCTTCTTCCTTGTCCACACAACAAAGTATGATACCATCTAGAGCCCTTCGATATAAGACATCACCAATCAGAAGATATCTTGTAGCATGGACATGCAAGCGTCTCTTTCCCAAAGGGCTCATGTTTCTGGGGTAAGCTTTGTTTGCTAAGTAATTGACAATGTCTCTGTACCAGTAAGAAGAGGCATATTTCTTGAGAAGTTCTTGACAAGGTGGCATAAGCATTGATGAAGTCAAGAGGAACTTCTTTACTTGTTCAAAGGCATTTTGGCAGTTGATAGTCCAAGTTATGTTGGTTTGTTTTTTAGCAGTTGATTGATATGATGGATTTTAAATGTCATGTCAGGTATGAAACTTTGTATTGCACCTAATTGTCCCAAGAAAGTTCTTACTGTGGTTTCACTTATTGGCAGAGTGGCATTCAACATTGCTTTCACTTTGGCAGTGTGTATGTCAATTACTCTTTGAGAAACTATAAAACCCAATAATTTTCCTGTTGTAACCCCAAAAATGAACTTTTCTAAATTTAACCTTACTTTGTATTCACGTAATCAGGTGAAAATCTTGCAAAGGTATTCAACATGTGTCAATTGTTGTTTAGACTTTGTGAGTAGATCATCTATGTATTTTTCTACCATCTTGTGGATGAGATCATGAAAGGTGTGAGTCATAGCTTTTTGATAAGTGGATCATGTGTTCTTCAACCCAAATGACATAACCACATAACAAAAAGCTCCCCAAGGAGTTGTGAATGTTGTGTTGTTTTGGTCGACTTTCAAAATTTTATTTGATTGTAGATCCTAAAAACCCATCCATGAGGGACAGCATTTCATATCCCGTGGTTGAATATACAATTTGATCTATGGATGGTAACAAAATGTCATCTTTAGGATAGGCTTAACTTATGCCTCTATAGTCAAGACATATTTAAATTTTTCCATTTTTCTTCAAGACTAGAATGATCTTTGATACCAAATCTGAATAGTCTACTGGTTTGATGAACCCAACATTTAATAATTTCTTCAACTCTTCTTTTACCATTTCCTTGAATTGGGGTGTTATGGCTCTCAATTTTTGTTTAATTGGTTTTGCATCTAGTTTTGTCACTAGGTTGTGTACCACAATCTTTAGATCTAAGTCACGCATGTATGCATATGTCCAAGTGAAGACGTTGAATAATTCAATGAGAAACTTAGTATATTATTCCAACTCTTCATCATCCAGGTTTACCCTGAGATTCAACATCCTTGGATTTTTAGGAGTTCCTATGTTGAGTTTGATGGTGTCACTAGTTAGCAAGGCCCGTGTCCTTACTCAAACTTTTGAGGAGCCAATGGTAATTCTAATTTTTTTTCCACTTGCAAGATTTCCAACTCACCTCCAAAATAGTCATCGGGATGGGGAAGGAGCATGTATCTCTTTTTGTGATAGACTCTTGGGAGACCATAATAAGCATGTAGGTATTCTAGGATAGCTTCATCATTTTCAACATAATCCTTGGTGGGCACTTATGTTTTGTCTTCTACATAGTTTAGGGTACTCAGTATGTCTTCACTCTCTAATAATGGACCACCTTGTACTGATATGATGAATTTAGAATTTTGAAGCTGAACATAAGGTGTAAACATTTGGGCTGAAGTATCCATTGAATCTACTAATTGATTCTCTTCTCTTGGTATGGCTTTTATGGTGAAGAAATCGAAGAATCTGATTAATTTTTCAATAGTGCCTTTGTATGGACGTAACTATTTTGATTTCATTTCATAATTTTCTGCCACTTGATTGGTTATCAATTAGGAATCTCCAAAGATGGAGATACTCTTGACTCCAATCTTCATAGTGAGCATGACTCCTAGAGATAGATATTTGTATTCGGCTATGTTATTTGTGTAGAAGAATTCTAACCTAAAGGTGAAGGGGAGAACATTTCCTATCAGAAAGGTGAGGATTACTCCTACCCTCACTCCTATTTTGTAATTTGCTCTATCAAAATGAAGGGTCCATAAATCCTCCACACTTTGAGGTTTCAAGGTTTCTCCTAATTCATAGGTTGATTTTCACTTTGTGAATTTCTTTTCGACTTCTTGTCCTTCTTCGATGATTTCCACCATACATATAGGGAAACTTTTGGTATTGAGATTGTTCGTGTCATCAGATCACAAGGGATGGTTGCTAGACTAAAAGGTGTGTATAATTTAATATAATAGGGATGAAAAGGGAATTCTTTCATTGTATCTGGGTCTTCATG
This sequence comes from Cunninghamia lanceolata, assembly GCA_027924645.1. Lineage (NCBI taxonomy): Eukaryota > Viridiplantae > Streptophyta > Pinopsida > Cupressales > Cupressaceae > Cunninghamia > Cunninghamia lanceolata. The sequence continues at coordinate 10,370,864 of BSBN01000082.1, read as the reverse complement.
TAAAATATAGAGGATATTCACAATATCTTTGGGGGTTCCCCTTTCTCCCATGATTTTCATCCATATAATTTTCTTATCCTTTTCCTTTTTTCTTGTTCCAATCTATAAACACTAAAAGGATCAGGGTTTGCTTTGATGACATGTGTTTTTCCCATATGATTAAAGTGGATTTCTTGAAATAATGTAGAAGCGATAGCTTTCATTTTGTAAATCCAACGTCTTTCAAGGATCATATTATAGCTATTTTCTCTTTCGATCACATAAAACTTTGTTGGGAGGGTTTTGGGTTCTAGAGTGAGTGATAGATTTATTCTCCCCATTGATTGGATGTTTTGACTGTCATAAACCCTTAGGGTTGTGATACTTTGTTTGATGTGTGATTTCTCATAGCCCATTCTTTGGAGGAGGGAAGTGGTAAGAGATTAATGATGCCCCCTCATCTATGACAATTTTCTTAATGATGACTTTGTCAACTTGTATTTGTATATAGAGAGAGAATCCTTTCTTTAGGTGATCTTGTTGTTTGGTAGAAGTTTTTTGGGATCAAAAGTGAAAGTAGCAAGTTTTTTTTGAATTTAACACCATACTTCCAACACATCTAGGAATTATTTGCGATGCGTGGGTGAGGTTTTGAGCATGCCTACTACCTACATAAAAACATTCTCAGTTTGATCTAATTGATCTGCTTCTTGGATGACAAACACTTCTTTATTTTGAATTATTTCAATGTGGCTTAGAGTACCTTAGTCAAGCATGATTTTAGCATTTGGGGACTCCTCTTTGTCGAGATTGCAAGAAATTCATGAACTTATGTTGTTTCTCATTGGAGAATTTTGAAATGGTTTTGTTGTACCCAGTACAGGTTTTTGTGTCATGACCCTTCATTCCATGAAACAAACAATAGGTGTTGGGTTCATAGGGAAAGTGACTTGATCCTTGATATCCCTTTTAAAAATTCTGACAAGATTTTTTGTTATTTGATGAGTTTCCAATGGCATTGACATCTTTGTCTATTGAGTTTTGATTGCCTTTCATGTTTTTCAAGAAATAATTTTTAGAGTTTCTTGGAGTTATAAGTTTTCCATTTATATCGTAAGTCTTTCCACTATCAATGGCAACTTGTTCAATTTGTAACACACTCTCTAGTACTTCCTCATAGTATTTATAGGGTAATTTTTGTACTTCCTCTGGAGTATCCCTATTAAGGGCATGCAAGAAAAGGTCACACAATTCTCTATGGTCCATGTTTGGGGAACTTGTTGATGAGTAGAGAACTTTTCTCCATTGTGTAAAAAATATGCCACCAATTCATTTACATCTTGTTTCATAGTTATAAATTCATGAATCCCTAATTTAATAAGTTTGTTCATGTCAAATTCCATGTTAAACTCTCCTATAGTTTGGTGAAAGGAATGAATCAAAGCCTTAGGTAATCTATAATACCAATCCAAGGCAATTCCTTCAAGCATTTTTTGAAATTTTCTCGGAAGGAGTTCTCTTACCACAATTGTGTAGCCTTTGATGTGAGAATTAGCATCTACCTCACCCTTGAACTTTGGTAAGTTAGGGAGGGGTCATGGTAGCAACATATTTCATATGACATGGTCAAGACGTTCTTTTAGGTATTCAAGCTATGTTCCTAAGAACACGTTTTGAGATTGTGAGGTTGAGAGCATCAACCCCATTGGTGGGTTTTGATATCTGGTCATAGAGACATGATTTGGTTCATAATTTTGAATGGTTTGAATATTTTTCATTGTATGATTTCCATTTGGTAAGGTCTCATTATTTTCATTTTGTGAGTAAAATTTTAAGTACAAGGGGTTTTGAGATGCCCTTGGTCTTGTTATGTTCAAGTATTGTCATGCACATTTGTTCTTTTATCTTGAAGAGGTTGATTCATCCCTACTACCTCTAATGTCCTAATCCCTTGGACGAGCATTGCTATGAGGTCTGCAGGAGTAGCACCTCCCATTCTTTTCATTTCTCCATTTTGTAGATTTTCATGGTTGACTCCACTTAATTGCTCTCTTAGAGCATTCTCTTGTTGCTTTTCTCGACAAGCAACTCACAAAACCTCCAGAGCCTCTCTAGCCTCTTGAAATTATCTTTCTAAACATCTTCCCTCATTTAAGTGTATTTCCATATTACTTGTTGAAGGTTGATACACTTGGTGGATTTATGATCTTACTAGCACCCTACATGCTCTTGAATGTTTGGGTTGAATTATTGTGCCTTGTTCCCATGTGGAATCATTAAATGTGAGAGAATGATGAGGTTCTCTTCTATCATTTTCATAGTCAGAGTCTTCATCATCAAATAAATTGGTAACTAGTGCCTTTGGGTCGGGTGGAACATACCTGTTGAAAGAGGGTGTCTCAGCCTCTTTAGAGGGAATGTTCCCTAGGTTGGTTGCAGATTATTTCATATTCGAGGGTGCCTTAGACACCATAAAAATAAATGGAATGAATGATTATGATGAGAGCAAAAGCAAAGATGAATGTGATGGTAATGATATAAAATGGATGTGAAAGTGATATGAAAGTAATGATAACGCATGATTAGGGAGATTTTGTTTTTCACATCAGGTTCACCAAAATATGTGTTCTCTAAAACATGACTCAAGCACAACACGAATGAGTCAGCCTCGATATCACACATGAACCCCTCTCCTTGCTATGGGAAACCTCCAAGTCACTCTCCCTCTTGTGGCAAAATACAATCGAGTGGAGGTGAGACCCAGGGGTGGTTATGTTCATGGGGAAGTAGAACTTTGCAAAGGGTAGTTGGCCAATCTATGAGCCTAGTATGAGTTGCTATTTGACAAGCTCTTTCTAGTGTTTTTGTCGTGGAGATAATTATATGACCCAAAGGGTCACTAATCCTATGTCTCCTATTAGTATTTCTTAGGTTCCAACATCTAGTGGGTAGACTATTTTGCTCATTGATGAGTCTAGAGCATTGTAACCTATCCTCATTCATTTGAATGTGTTGCCATATTGTATCTCTCTATTGAAAGTGTAATGTACAAAAGAGTGATCTAGCCTAAGGAGTTAAACTAGGTCAATACCTTATTCTACACACATTAGGACATAAATTGAGCTTGAGTTCTACCCAAGGAGAGACAAACTACAGGGGTTATTCTCGTTTGTTGTATATAAATGGATCAACCAAGTTCAACCAAGGTCAAGAAAACAAGCTAAGACATATGATCAAACCCTAGAAGATGAAGAACATACTATAACTAACTATCAGAAACAAATCACAGTAAACAGAAAGTGCAGCAGAGGTCAGAGGAAGATTCAAAACCTAGAAACTTTAGTAGAAACACCCAGTACCAGGGCACTTGGGTGCCCTGGGCCTTTTCTAGGGTTTAGCAGAAACTCAAGGATCACCAGACCTATATCTGTTTGCTCTGCCTTCTTCCTAGAAATCACCTTCAAAAATCTATTTCTCTAACCTACACACAAGGAAAGAGGGAAAGGTCATGCTATGATTAAGGGCTTGCCTCAATCAAACCCGATGTTGGTGTTCCCACCTCCACCATAGCAAATGATTAGATCCAAGAGTGTCTGCCTTAGGAGGACAGAGGCCAGATCTACAATAATATGATAGATAATGAATGATAATGATGATGATAACCACAAAAGATATAACCTTAGTTGATGAAGATGACTCAAGATCCTACATCAACAAAGGAGAGTGATAAAGAGGTCTTCAAACTTCCTTCAAAGCCTGCAAACAACTTCAATGGCATCCACAAGTAGATAACACTTCAAGCATGAATAATACTTTAGCATAGAACACAATATGAGAGATAACTTTGCATTAATCTTCTTAGGATCATCTCAGTGTAAAATGAACTACAACACTCACTTAAATATGCATTCCCACTCACTCATGACATATAAAACACAATGAGGTTGACAAATGCAAACTAGGGAAGTGTCCTAAGACAACACTACATTTCTGGGGCTAAAGGTTTTAGAGGGACTAGGGCGCTTGGGTGCCCTAGACCTTTAGACCACAAACTCTAGAAAGTGTCCCACGTAGCGGCCATTCCTAAGTTGATTATGTCGGGCTTATTCATCAAGATTGATAATTCATCGTTATAAGCTCAAAGAGATGTTAAAATAGGTCCTGATTAACAAGGGCAACAAAATAGGTCCAACCTAGGAGCTAAACTAAGTTTAAAATGCTAGTGTACACATTTTATGATGTTAGATTTAGCCCCCACTTTAGTGTGGGTATGAACTTACGTTTGAACTCATACTAAAGGATGGATCAAACACACAAACATATAACCCCAAAGAATTCTGCCAATTTGTTGACTACAAGTAGCCCCCAAACTTAGGATCCTAAGGTTGCAAACACATAAGCAAATAGACATTCCAAACACACAAGACATTGAAACATAATTGACACATACATGGAGTATTGAAAAGCATTCATAGGAATACGCGTGGAAGACACACAATACACACCATACATAATGCATACACACTTGACACGAAGCATACACATAAGGCATAATGAATACACACAAGGCACAAAGAATACATAGAGAACACATGGAAAAAATGATGAATACACATGAAAGCATAAACTAAAACATAATGCATAGAGGAAACAAACATAAGAATACACATAGAACAAACACATGAAGCACATGACTCTACCACTAGCTTGCTCTATCTCTAGGGGTCATGTGGAAAGAAGTGCCATCATGGATCACACACTAGTAAGGATCATTGAATTACTAGGTGACCATGATAGGTCACATGAAGCACACGGGCTAGCCAACTTTGTTGTACTAGGTGGCTCATGGACCAAAAGGAAACATCACGGGCTAGTGAGGACCACCAAATCACTAAGTGAGTTCCAATAAGTATGTAACCAAAAATAAAGCATAGTGCGATGTATGTCCCCACCTTAAAGTGATTGCTAACTACTGTCAGGGAGTGATTGTTTTAAGGTATAATAGACCACAAGACAAGCACGAGCCTATAAGATATACGTTTCCAAAAACTACATTGCATAAAGGGGTTGCCCCCATAAAAGGCAAACTGAGGCGATGCTTCAAGCATGATACACAATGGCTTGTGTAGTCATGGTATGACACCAAGCATAGCAACAAGGTGCCACATAAACTAACAAAAGAGATAACACAAGGGGATCTACCTCACTGGCGTTAGTATATGAATGGTTGTATAATAGGAGACCTCTCAAGACTATATATATAGAAAATATAGAATCATATCCCCTTTGTGTTATTGGCAAACCTAAAATGAAATCCATACTTATATCTTCCTAAGGTTTCTCTGGTATTTTCAAAGATTTGTACAAACGAGAATTCTGACTACTCCCTTTTGCAACTTGACAAATTCTACAACTCTAAACAAATTTCCTTACATCCCTATATATCTGAGGCCAAAAATAATGTTCACTTACCAAAGCTACCGACTTATCAATTTCAAAATGTCCTGCCAATCCACCACTATGCTTCTCCTTGATCAAATTATCTCTCATTGAACTCCTAGGTATACACAAATGATTTCCTTTGAACAACATATCCTCCTGAATGAAATAATCCAACCACTTACTTCTATATGTCACAATAGGTTCCTTACATTCTTTCCATGCTTATGCAAAATCAAGATCATCTTCATACATATGCTTAAGTTCTTCAAATCCTAGTACTTCCACCCTCATCTCTGTCAACAAGTTCCTTCTTCTTCTCAATGCATATGCAACTTTGTTGGACTTCCCACTCCTGTGCTTCAATACAAATGTGTAACTCTGCATCAATTCTACCCATCTCATATTCCTCTAATTCAATTTACCATGGTTGTTCAAATACTGCAAAGCTTGATAATCAATGTACAACACAAATTCTTTTGGCAACAAGTAATGTATCTACTTCTTCAAGGTGACTATATGGAACTGTCATCATATGCCAGCTAGTAGAACTACGGAGACAAAGGAAGGAGTATCACATGAAATCAAGAAATAAACATCCCTTGGGTCAAAAAGGGAGAATACCAAAGCATCCTATGCCTTGCATCATCCCCAAAGGGCACAACAACAATGCAAGTCATGACATATAGAAGAATGATGATACAAATAGAGAGAATGTCACAACAAATTTTGGTTCCTTTGTATCCTTGCACCTACAAGGATATCAAGGGTCATCCAAAGAGAGCTTAACAACACAACAATAACAACACTAAGTAATATACCAAGTAACATGTCACAAGGGAAAACAATCACATGTACTCACAGATAATAAAAATAAGGTACCTCACTTGCAAGTCAACCTAGAGCAAATTGTCCTCCTGCCAATCTTGCTCATCATCCATTTGAAAAGGAGGACAAGATGCAAGAGGAACTATAGCATGTGAGGTATAAGGAACAAGAGCCATACCTGTATTATCTTTAGATTCACTATCAGATTGTACTACAATAGGTTTCATAGCAGCTTATGAAGCTTCTTCTTTCTTTGTAGGAGACACACTAGTATTAGTTCTCTTTGGCATCCATTGGTGATAAACGCATGCAAGGAGGGAGATTCTCCTCTCTTGTGGCAAGACGAGCTATAGCACAATGATGCTTCTTTCTTTCTCTCACAATCTTATTTCACTTAGCTTTATTCATGATGTTTGTGAGGGGAACCGTAGTACCTTCTAATGCAGGTTCCTTTTCTTCCTTTGTTTCAAGAACATTATAAGAAATGGGAGGAACCACCGAAGGCTGGGAGACAATGGGGGAAGGGTTCTTCAATGCAGGCTGCTCTTCCTTTTCAACTTGTGAAATAGGTGGAAGTACATGAGCATCCTTAAGCGGTTGAGAAACCTCAGCAAATAAAATTTGTGAACCGATTGATCTCCACTAGTCCCCATAGAGGTAGGTGGGACAAAATTTATATTACGATTGTGGGGAAGTTTGTTTTGTGCATGAAGGTTTCCTCATTCTCCTTGAAGGGATGGCGGAGGGGGAACATCAGCATATTGACTAGATGCTCAGGGATGGGGAAGAACCTTTGATTCAGGCTTAGCTTCATTCACTACCTATGGGACAAGAGGAACTACTACCGTAGCCTCAAAAGATCGAGGAGGCTCAGGAACATCATGAGGAATATTACTAAGCAACACCTCTTCTATTTTCTTTTCTTTAAACTTTTGATATGATAAGAAAAATATATCATCTCTAGGTCGAAAGACTCCAACGGGTTGTGGCTAGAAGCAGTCAAGTGAAAAATATCCATTGCGAGTGATGGGGTGATACTGACTGTGATGTATAACATGGACAGGTCCCTTGAATGAAAACTTTAAGCACTTATGAACCATAGTGGGGACCTCCTTCATGGAGCAAAGCCATGGGTAGCCCAACTTCACATGAAATAAGTCTGATGTAGGAATGATGACAAAGTGAACATCTAAAGCTCTTGGCCCAACCTTAATTTCAAGAGTTAAAGCACCAAGAGTTGGAAGGATAGACTCATCGTGTGCTCTAATAGCCATCTTTGATACATCATATGTATCTTGATGTAAACCATGCATGTAGAGAAACTCTTTAGTTACTACATTCACCATGCATATAGGATCTATCATAGCACCCCGAATAGGTTTATCATTGATATGAATAGTGATATAAAGAGGCCCATCAGGAGCTTCGATAGTAGCACCATGTGGAGTGAAAGATATAGCAAGTTCCAAATATGCTCGCTCTTTGTGAGGGCAAGCATCCACCATTCATCTTCATAATATTGTTCTTGAGATATATTCACAACATTAGATTGATGATGAGGTAAAGGATCAGAATATATTTGAATATTTTGATTAGGAGACACCATTGATTTATTCTCTTTATCATTTACACTAGAAACTTGGATGACATTAGAATTGATGAGGTCTTGAACTTTATGTTTAAGATGCATACATCTTTTAGTGCCATGGCCAATGGAGCGGTGAAATTGATAAAAGGCCTTTGCATCAAAGGAATATGATTGCATCTTACTTGGATCGAGGGGTCTAATAGGTGGAAGCTTGATGAGATTATTTTGTGAAAGTTGTGTCATGATAGCATACAGAGATTATGGTGTAGAGTTTCTTATTTTCAGTTTCAATTTATAAGGGGCAGAAGCAAGAGATGGTGTTGCCACCATATATTTTCTTATGTTACTAGCTAAATTTTCATTTATCTTGATGAAGTTTTTGTTATTTCTTTTGAATGAATCATTGTGAGAGACCTTGGATTGACCAAATAGAGCTGATGAGGTGTTATGCTCATACTAACTAACTAAAAATTCATAATCACGAAGAATCATGCAAAGATGAGTGAATCAATCATATCATATCAACAATATCTTATCACGGATGTGAGGTTGTAAGTTTCCTATAAAGATTCTTTGCACATCAGCGTCTAGAATAAAATATTGGATTTGTGAAAAGAGGGCTTGATAATGGCCCATAAAGTGTACTATTTTCTCTTTCGTTCCTTGTTTGCAATGAACCAAGTCTGTCAAAGAGACTTGAGGTCCAATGTCCACTTGAAAATGCTTAAGGAACTTATTAACTAATTGTGAAAAAGTAGTTATAGAATTAGGAGGTAGCACACAAAACCAATCCAAGGTTGTGTCTTTGAGTGACCTAGGAAAGAGTTTTGCCAAAATCGCATCCTCAAAGAAGAAATCACTACACATAGTGGTAAAAGTTGCCACATGGTTGTTAGGGTCTCCTTTCCCATTATATTTCTCAAAGCGAGGAGACTCAAACTTCTCATGCATAAGAGTTCTTAGGATGGAATAGGATAAAGGGCTACATATATAATGTGTTTTCATATTGGTTTTAGGTGGGATATTACTCATGCTAGCCAATTGTTGTTGGATGGAGGTCATGTTTTCAACAATTGGTTTATGACAAGGTCGGAAGCTGAATCGGGTAGAGATTGGAATGAATTGGAAGGACTAGGTGATGGTGTATGAGTAGCCTTTTGGAATGTAATGGGAGGTTTAGATGTAGGTGGACTAAAATTAGGTGCATAATTTGTGTAATTGTAAGGAACGACACTATAATGATGAACATGATTCCTCATGGACAACCCAACACATGTGGTAGCATTATTACTCAGTTGTGTGGTAATGGTAAGAATAGTAGAAGAATAGGTAGGAATAGGGAGTGTAGGTATGGGTGCTGACACTTGAGTCCCTATTTGATTAGGAGAAGTCACAATGGTGATGATTTTAACACAACTAGTTGCTGACATAATGTTGTTATGCACTATGTGAGCTAGGCCACACAAGACTTCTACTCCCTCTTGTAAAGCAACAACCCTTTAAGACTCTCAATGATAGGGATGACCTCCTCAGAAATATGATCTGAGATTACAAATTGTTGAAAGTTAGCCAACTCTGTGTCTAACTTTTGCCTTTGGGCTTCAGGAACATGAGCACCAAGGTCATCAATGTCAATGGATTCTCAAGAAGTTGATCTTTTAGGGATAAGTATAGTAGAAAGTTGTGTGACTTGATTAAGAATTTTAGATTCATATGTATCAACATTAGAACCCATAATTCAAAGACTTCTTCACACAAGAGTGTTGGATAAAGGGCACCAGGTCACAAAGCTTGTAAAGCGACTACAAGCTTTAGTAACACACAAGATGGTCAAATAGAAGAAATGAATGATGTAGCAAAAGAATGGTTTGAGATTTTTGTTTAAGTGAAGCAATAATATAACCTTGATCAAATTCAATTCTATTCAAATCCACTTAGATATCAATACTGCCAATGCTTAAATCAAACCTAAAATTTAATGCTTTTTCAAAAATGCAACAGTTCAAAAATTGTTCATATCTTCAAGTTTCAATGCAAGATGACAAATGTAATGTTATAGAACAATGCAAGATCAGATTTGGAATGCAAATGATAGCAACAAAATCTGAAATGAAACTATCAATCACAAACCCTAGAATGCAACACTAACTAGGCTTCACAAAATGCAACTTTGTTTAACAACTTTTTTGTGATAACCATGATTTAAATGCACAATAAAACACTATAAAATGACTAACTATTGTAATTGTTACATCCCCAACTTATGATTTAGCTTAATCTTGCTTTTGTGGGGTAATCATGATGATTAACCATAGTTTAATGATTAGATGTTTGTGGAAAATATCTGATTTAATTATGGATTATGTTGATACTGACTAATGTTAGTTAGACATGCGATTACATATTGATATGATTATTTAACTATTATGATTTACAAACCAGATGATGATACACTAATCATGATGTTATGGTGATGAGTGTGATTAGGAAAAGACTTATCCGTCAAAGATAGGAGAGTATCATCCGGGAGGAAGATATAGATGTCGGGAAAAGGGTTAAATTGCCATCTGAGTATCAAACTTTGTCCTTATGAATCCTTGCTATTAGGGTGATTTGTGTCTCTACTTGTTAGTCATTTTCTTTTCCATATCGATTTGACTATTGGATTCTTCTCAACGTCTTTCACGTCGATTCGACTAGATGATGTTCTTAAAACGTCAGTTCTAGTCGATGGGTGATCTCAATGGGTTGTCAAGTATTTCCTTGATTTCATATCTTGTTTCTTATTTAGATTTTGTGATTGTCATTATTATATATATATCAGTTTTGGCTAATATGGTGAATAGGGGGAGTAAAAACTTGACCCCAAAGTCGCATATTAACCTTGCCATCCTAACGATGATGTTGTCTTTGGTGCCTTTGTGGATTATTGTGTTAACCCTTAAAACATAATTTAGATGTAAAGGAAATTTAATTTATGTGTGATAATATTGTTCTACCCCTTTTGGGAATCGGGAACCTTTATATATATATATATATTTGAACTTATCATAAGTACTAACCCACCGTCCACTCTATAACGGAAATGATGGCTCATTTGGAGCCTATTAATCCATGGGGGTGGTGGAGATAAAATAAACTATGATAAAATAAACTATATTCTCCATCATCGGGAGAAAAAGGTGGTAGGTCTTGTTGCATGGTAAAGAATGCATGCAAGAAGAACCCGTGGAGGGGGGGTCATTGTGATTGTTGGTTGTTTTTCATTTTGTTGGCTGGGGAATTCAAAGAAGAGTGTGGAAATGTGGGTTGGCAGGAAAGGTGCTCTAGAAGTAGCGTGAGTGGCTGATAACAGCCTCACTATTTGTACCATCGTCAAGCAACATAAGCATTTAATCTTCTACAAGCTAGACTCAACTCTATAACTTGCATATACATGTAAGCTTTATAGTAGCAACATAAGTAATATTGCTATCATTATTGTGTCGATTGTACATAGCATACACAGTAAGTATTGTTGTTGTTTTCATAATGTGTCAACTATATGTAGTATACATAGTGAATGTGATATTGTTGTTACTACCTTGTGGTGTCAGTTGTATACTATGTATACAACATTCATGCTCTTGAGTAACTTTAGAGGCCTTCAAGGCTGTATTTTAAACCATTACATTAGTATTTGATAACACAACTTGAATGTATCTCAGACCCAAGAGGTTGAACCCTTATTATAATTATTGTATATAGAGTCTCGAATGCCAACTTAGTAGAGACTATCAACCTTTGATCTATTATCGACACACTTATTATCCATTAATAAAGATACCATCTTTATAAGATTGGGAGATATCGAGAAGTGATTGTTCTAAAGTTTATAAAGAAATTATTTTGGAGTAGGCTGAGAGCCTTACTCGAACAAAGGAAGTTATATCATGAATCTTTACCCTCGACTGTGCTAAAGGCACTAAGCCTAATTGTCTTAAAGACTATGAGTACCAGTATTCAACCGTGCATGATAGATATTTTCTTATTTATGTGTATCTTATATGTGTGGAAAAAGGTTAAATGACTCCTTGAAGTTGAAGGAGATGTGTGAGAAGGTAACTTTTATGATTGTTTAGGTTGCCAAGTGCATGTCCAATCATGATGGTCAGGGAAGCAAACCCTACATTGATACTTATTTCTTATGTGAATGAAAATAATGTAGAATGTAAGGTGTGGAAAAATTACATACTAAACATAGTATTCTGAAAAACAAAGCTTATTCCAAAAATGGAAAATAAGTCATTTATAGTTTCCAAATATCCATAACTTTGTAAAATAGCATGATTCCATATAATGAAGTATATTTTATCCATACACTATAAAGTGTTATATTGCCAATACATACACCAATTTGGTGTTACAAAACATCTATTTCAATGTTACAGGTGGAGATAATACATCAATATATATATATAGATATCAATAAAGGAAAAAGTTACATGAACAACTTGGCTATACTAGCCATGTACAAAAGAGTACAATGAAGCAAATCCATATATCATAATACTCTTTGAACTCGATCGCTTCGATCCTCTGAACTTTTGCAAGCCGAGACTAAGAGTGTGGTTAAGGCACTTTTTCCACCCAACCACGAAGTACTAGACTTCCTTGGGTTTCTTCCTAACTCGAAGAAAACACCGACCCTGCACAAGGAGCCTAGCAACCTAGAACAATGTAAGTAGGAGGGAATCTCTTGATGCGTGCATGTTGCCTATATGTATCCTAACCTAGAATGACATAGACTCTTGCAAGAAGGATGTGGTAGAGACATATATAACATTATTCTAGGCTTTTAATAATCCATATGTTTCAATGGTACAGTAGCTTGGCCAAGCAATAAAACAAAAATGATAGTTTTAGAAAAAGTAAAACTATCGTCTCTGGGAGCCCACATTCGGCATCCTGTCCCGAAAGTACATACTTTACCCAAAATACATGCAATGAATAGATTTCTAAGTTTAATTATCCATGATCAAAATATCCATTCCATAATTCAATTACAATTTTCATCATTCAAATCAGACCTCTAGTTTGTTTGTTGTCAAAGTTTTCAATTTCCCAGTGGTTAACATCAACCTTCTTGATAAGATATTTTCTAGATGTGATGAATATTATCAGTTTCATAATCAAAATGAATCTATCAGTTTACTGCAGAGCATTTCTTTCATAATTCAGTGGTTTTGTTACAATGCTAATTTTGACAAAAGTAGTCTCAATATAACATTTATTTTCAAAAAAGAAACTCATTTAATAAGTCTATAATATGGTTCTATCATCAACTGAGTAAAATAAAATAAAAAGTATCATCTTTTTGTTGCCTTTCATTCTAATACAAATCTATAATTTAATTACATATATATATATATATATATTACAACAAATAAACGCCACAGTAGTAACTATATATTTGAGAATACCTCAATCTTTATAATGCTGATACAACATTAAAATAGAGATTCATAATGATATATATAAATCTGAGAAAAATAGTGTAAATGGCAGCGTCCATATTTGGATAATGCACAGTAATTAAATATCAGCAAATTCGATAATTTTTAGAGAGGTCATAGGAATCGATCAATGTATATAAATTCACACTCATATATATATAAATGAAAAAACCACGGAAGGCAATATTGACAGGCTCTGCATGCAACGGCCACACATAATGTATACTGATCAAATTGTATTACAGAACACTTAGAGTAATAATAGCAGCATCCAAAAAGATTTAAGGCGTAGTTTATAAAGAATATCAGTCATTATCCTAGGCCGACGACCCTTAGTTCTCAGTTTTGAGATATATATATATATATATATGGTGCCACAGTCCCCATTAGGGATTGCGACCCCATATGGGGCCGCCGGTCTCTTTACAAGTTGCAAACTTAATTAGACTTCTTTATGAATTGCAAAATTCATTAAACTTCATCTGTATATATATGCGATACATAGTTCGCAGAGTTAACTCAAACATTGGTTTTTATATATATATAAAGGAACCCATGTCTAGGAGTGATATATCATTGATATGATTACATTTTTGGTTTCCTTATCCTCTAACATTTTCTCATTGAAAACTTGTTTAGTTATATACTTCAAATTTGTCTTCAAATTTTGGTAGTGGTTTGGTGCTGAAGTGCTAGTTTTCAATGCATCTTGATGTTCAAGTATTAGCATGTGAGGGTACTATAAGTATATTACAAGATTGTAACTTGGTGACTATATATATATATATATATATATATAAACCAATGTTTGAGTTAACTCTGCGAACTATGTATCGCATATATATACAGATGAAGTTTAATGAAGTTTGCAATTTATAAAGAAGTCTAATTAAGTTTGCAACTTGTAAAGAGACCGGCGGCCCCATATGGGGTCGCAGTCCCTAATGGGGATTGTGGCACCATATGGTGTCGTAGCTTTTATCTACCTTCAATTTTTATGCATAAAGCTCAGCCTTTGGCTATTACAGACTTTGAAAACTCTTATGAAATTTCTAATGCTCATAAAAATGATAAATCTGTATATAAAATACACAATAGTACTTAGTAATAACAAATATCATTATGTCTGCACATTTAATATTTAAAGATAACCTATATATATATACATACGGTAAAAATCTCAATGGTATTATGCCCTTATTTTATATATATTTGTAGATTAGATTTGGTCAGCAGTAACACATATAAACTATTACATCGAAATGGTGGTAATATCAACAAATTCGTACTTATAATACTAATAATAATATTGGTATTTGTATAATCAATACATTAAATGATAACAAGCAAATTACCACTCTTCTAGATACAAAGATAGCTCAAACAAACACCTATACACATAATTGGAGATGATTACAGTATGGACTGCATAAAAACCTCTTATTACGCTTCCAACTGTTGAATTTTGTCCAATCTTTCATTCCTCAAAGCTTCCTCTAGCCCCCAAATCTTCAATTCCCTTGTCTGTGCTTTTTGTTCTTTTCAGTAATTCTTGTTTTTGTTTTTAAATTTTGAAGATGAGAATGAATATCCAGATGAGAGAATGAGAATTCATCCTCTTTTTATTATTTTCCTTCTCCAATTCGTGCTTTGCTTTGCTTTATGCTTTATTTTCTAAATTAAGTTTTCTTTTCTATATTTCTATTGTTTTATTGTTTTCTACCTTTTTGTTTTGTTTAAAAATCTTGTTTTATTTTCTAATTTTAATTCTCTAATTTATCACAAATAATATTAAATAATAAGCATGTTTATCCCATCTATCTATTAAAACAAATAATCATAATAATATATATTCATTCTCCAATAAAAATCAAATAAATAAATAAATCATTTAATCTATTTCTCTATGCACACATAATATTAAAAATCAATTAATTAAATAAACTAACTAAAACATAATAAAATAAACTATATAACAAAATCAAATAATGCAATTATAATGCATCTACATGACTCTACGTAATGTGTGTGAGAGATAAACCCTCCATCTTAACCCTGCCAGGCTACTAACCTCCTTTACCTCAACCACACCCTTGTCTTTGACAACCTGTAACTCAAGATAAACTCAAATTTCTCATTAATAGGTTAGTAACCCAATAGCCGAAGCATAGCTGAAGCTTCAAAATTAATAACATGAACATAACATTCATTCCATTTCATATTTTCCATAATAAAATAATCATTCATCTTTCAAGATAACAAATTATTCATCTAACCACACATAACTATTCATGAAATATTTCCATATAAAGTAATCCTAGATAGTATCAAAATTTGAGTCGTGACATAGAACTTGAAACTTTTATGAATAAATGATATGGATGTTAATCCCTTTTTCGTATGGCCATACTTTTTGAGTAAGTATAGGATATCATGAACTCATGGGGGATCATTGAGTTAGGGTCTTTTAATAGAACTGACCCATTATACTATTATAATGTAAGCCTTAGTCGACATGAATTTGAATACAAACCTTATGACAAGGTAAACATGGAATTGGAACCTAGGAAGGTTATAAGTTTGAAAGTACAATTGTTCCATTGATATTAAAGAAAGATGGGAATAGAGTGATGTGGAGTCACAGGTTCCCTGTTACAAAGGTGACAAGGCCTTAATGATTATGCTCCCGAAATAGGAGTTGAATGTCCATGAAATGGGCCAAGAATGAATTGAATCTATCTTCCTAGACCTAGTGAGGTTGAACTATGATTACTATAGGATGAGACAACTTCTAAGTTAAGTCAAGGTGGTGGACATACGACCACATTCATTGCGAAATGTATATGTATGTAAATCTTTGGCCAAAGTAATGCATCTGTCTCCGCATGCATTAGTTGGTCCACGGTGCTCCAGATGGCATAATGTTTCCAGTAGTGTCATACATAGTTAGAGTGGATATATAGTTGTATGACTGTGAGATATTATGGACACAACACTAGATAATCAGATGGAAAACCTAATCCAAAAGAGGTTTAATTGGTCCCAATCTTCTAAGAAAAAGGGGAAAGGGTAGGATTTTGCTAAGAAAAATGATAAGAATAAACAAACTGAGTCCAAGGGAGAGAAGAAGGGCAATAACCACTCTAAGAAAAATGGAGACAATTTTGGGAAACCTCAGGAAAGGCGAGGACTCGTGGGAGGATACTACACATGTGGCAGAGATCATTATGCCAACCAGTGTCCTAATAAGACGCAGGGAGCACAACCATGAGAAAACCCTCTACCCTCTCAACAGGCGGCATTCCAACAATGCATTCATGTAGCCTTGGACAACAGGCAAGCTAAATACCAAATAACTCCCATTGAAGCTACAGGTATTTTATCTGGTCTCCTAATTATAGTTTTGATTGATATTGGTGCTACCGAATGTTTTGTTTCCCCTAAAATTTTAAGCAAAATTTCTAGAAAGGCTGGATATATAGCAAACACATGGTCAGTGGAATATGCAAATCAGACTAAGGGTTAGGTAGAACAATGTCTGTTTGAGGCTAGGATTGAACTTCCAAGTTTCTTCATTGAAGTAAACCTTTATGTAGCCCCACTAGGCTCATACAATGTTATCCTTGGGATAAATTGGTTATGGAGACATCGAGCCAAAGTGGAATGCTATGCCAAAATAGTAGAATGTCTTGATGACTTAGGAAACAAAGTCTTTCTACAAGGAAACCCTAGGGAAGTCCAAATAAGACAAATTTCTGCCCTACAAATGAAAAGAGCTCAAAGAAAGGGATGTTAGCTTTTTGCTTCAAAATAGAAAAACTAAATGGTTTTGAGGAAACCAATTTCCAAGATGATTTAATGTTTTAGGACTCTCAGAAACTCAATGAAATTGGGAAGAAGGAGTCCATAGATCAGAACATATCAGATATGGATAGGTATCCTTTCCTTAGAGATTTTGAGGACATATTTCTGGATGAGCTACTAGGATTACCTCCTAAAAGAGCCTTTGATTTCTCTATTGATATAACTCCAAGGGCAAAACCTATTTCTAAAGCCCCCTACAGAATGACCACTACAAAGTTGGTGGAGCTAAAGGCTCAATTACAGGAACTGTTGGGATAAGGGACTGATTAGACCTAGTGTGTCACCCTAGGGAGCACCAATAATATTTGTGAAAAAGAAAGATGACACCTTGCAGTTTTGCATAGATTACCGCATGTTGAATAAAGCAACCATTAAGAATAAATACCCATTGCCTTGCATCGATGAACTTTTCAATCAAATGAGAGGTACAATTATGTTTTACAAGATCAATCTTCAGTATGGGTATCACCAATTAAGGTTCAAGGATGAGGACATCCATAAAAAAACCTTCAGAACAAGGTATGGGAACTATGAGTTCACTAGGACATCCATAAAATAACCTTCAGAACAAGGTATGGGCACTATGAGTTCACTATCCTGCCTTTTGGATTAACGAATGCACTTGCGACATTTATGAACCTAATGAACAGTATGTTCAGGGATTGTTTGGACAAGTTTGTCCTAGCATTTCTTGATGACATTCTAATCTATTCTAAGAATGAGGAAGAGCACCTTCAGCATCTAAAGATTGTTCTTCAGAGGTTAAGAGAGCATAAACTATATGACAAGCTCTCTAAGTGCACTTTCTTTCAAAGGGAAGTACAGTATTTGGGCCACATAATTTCAACTAAGGGAATGGTTGTCGACCCAGCTAACATTAAGGCTATTTTGGAATGGCCAGTACCAAGGAATGTGCATGAGGTCCAAAGCTTCAAGGGCCTTGCAGGTTACTACAGGAAGTTTGTGAAAAACTTTTCAAAAATTGCATACCCTATAACTTCCTTGTAGAGAAAGGGCAAGAGATTTGAGTGGTCAGAAAAGTGCCCAAAGGCCTTTGACCTACTCAAGGAAAAATTGACTTCAGCACCAATTTTGAAAGTACCTGACCCAGAAGGTCAATTTATAGTCATTACCAATGCAAGTGAAGGCTTAGGTCGTGTACTAGTCCAGGATGGACAAGTCATTACATATGAATCCCAAAAATTGAAAACTTATGAACAAAATTATGCTCCTCGTGATTTGGAGTTGGCAACAGTCATTCATGCTCTACAAATGTGGAGACATTATTTACTTGGGAAACCCTTTGAGATGAAAATAGACCACCAAGGGCTCAAATATCTATTCACTCAACCACTTCTAAATGCTTGTCAAAGAAGATGATTGGAGTTCATCTTAGATTATGATTTCAAGATTAAATATATCCAAGGAAAAGAAAACTAGGTGGTATATGCCTTGAGTAGGAGAAGGCACATCTCCTCAATGATCTCCATACATTTTGATTTTAGGAATCAGGTACTACAGAAATTTGAGGGAGATGAGTTTTACAAGTAGGTAAAATAGGCCCTTGTGGAAAATCTCTAGAATCCAAGATATGATGGATTTAACCTTGAACCAGATGGGTTATTAAAGTTTAAAGAAAGGATGTAGGCACCTAACTCTATGGAGTTAAGGAATGTGGTGCAGAAGGAGGTTCATTCTACACCGTATTTGGGACATCCTAGAGTAACAAAATTACTTGCCAATGTGAAACCCTTATATTTCTGGAAAGGAATGAAGACGGATGCTGCAAATTTTGTAGCTACATGCATAGAATGCCAAAGGGTGAAGGTGGAACACCATCACCTGGCAGGTTTTTTATACCTTCATGAAATTTTAGAATGGAAATGGAAAATTATAAGCATGGACTTTGTGTAAGGGCTCCCTATGTCAAGGAGCATGCACAATGCTATTTTGGTTGTGGTGGATAGACTCACCAAAGCAGCTCATTTTATACCTAGGAACTTGATGGATGGGGCAGCTGTCATAGCCTATAAATTTGTTTAAGAGATTTTTAGATTGCATGGCATTCCTGAGAAGATTATATCAGATAGGGATGCACGAATGACATCAAGGTTTTGCAAAACCTTATTTTCTTCATTGGGAACCTAGTTGAACATAAGCTCTGCTTATCATCTAGAGATGGATGGTCAAACTAAAAGGGTAAACCAAGTATTGGAAGATTTATTAAGGATCTATTGCATGGATTAGCATTACAAATGGGAAGATTATCTTCCTCTTGTGGAATTTTTCAATAATAATTCCTATCATTCTGCTATTAAGATGGCTCCATTTGAAGCATTATATGGAAGAAAGTGCTGAACCCCTATAAGTTGGGACAAGCTAGAAGATAGTGTTAGCCTTGGTCAAGAAATGCTATTTGAAATGGAAGAGCAAGTCCATCTGATTAAGAAAAGGCTAGCGGAAGCCAATGATAGATAGAAGAGTTATGTAGATGCTAAGCGCATTGCAAGGCATTTCTCAGTGGGAGAGAAAATCCTTTTAAGGGTAAAACCTCAAAAGAGTTCCATACAATTTGGGAAGACATCCAAATTGACACCTAGATATGTAGGTCCCTTCAAAGTTCTCGAAGAGGTCAACCCAATCACATACAAAATTACACTACCACCAACCCTTGCCATGATGCATAATGTTTTTCATATTTCCTATTTGAAAAAGTTTAATGTAGGAGATAATCAAATTCCTATTCTTGATTGGAATGCTATACAGGTGAAGGACCTAGGGGAGGTTGTGATCAAGCCAATCAAGGTGCTCAAAATGGGTAAGCTACGCTTACATAACAAAGAGATAATAGAATGCAAGGTCCAGTGGGACCAATATGCAGAGGAAAATGCCAGTGCCTAGGAAAACTATGAGGATATGCATGCGAGATTTCCCCATGTCTTTTGAAAAACTTTTTTATTATGCTCATAAAACATTTTTTTTCTTATTATGTTGGTTGACTTTGAAGACATTTAATCATTGGGGATGATGATTCTTATGGGGGGAGATATGTTACATCCCCAACTTATGATTTATCTTAATCTTGCTTTTGTGTGGTAATCATGATGATTAACCATGATACAATGACTAGATGTTTGTGGAAAATATCTGATTTAATTATGGATTATGTGGATACTGATTAATGTTAGTTAGACATGAGATTACATATTGATATGATTATCTAACTATTATGATTTATGAATCAGATGATGATACACTAATCATGATTTTATGGTGATGAGTGTGATCAGGTAAAGAATCATCCTTCAAAGATGGAAGGAGAGTATCATTCAGGAGGAAGATATAGATGTCAGGAAAAGGGTTAAATTGCCATCTAAGTATCAAACTTTGTCCTTATGAATCCTTGCTATTAGGGTGAGTTGCATCTCTCCTTGTTAGTCATTTTCTTTTCCATATCGATTTGACTATTGGATTCTTCTCGATGTCTTTCACATTGATTTGACTAGACGATGTTCTTAAAACATCAATTCTAGTCGATGGGTGATCTCGATGGGTTGTCAAGTATTTCCCTGATTTCATATCTTGTTCCTTATTTAGATTTTGTGATTGTCATTATATATTGTATACACCTAAAAATGACACGACTCTGTCTAAATAAATATTCTTAATATTTATTTCAGTTTAATTCCTCTATCAATAAATGAACAAATCAATTTATTTATTTGATTCACATTCTTCCACAAAATTAAATAAAATCATTTATTTAATTAAATCCTTCATATTCCTCCAAATTAAATAAATTCATTTATTTAATTAAAATCATCCAAGTTCTTCTAAATTAAATAATTCCAAATTATTTAATTAATTCTTCCAAAATTCATCTAAATTAAATAATATCAGAATTATTTAATTACCTCTTCTAAATTCTAAAGTCTTTCTAAATTAAATAATGTCCAATTATTTAATCATTTCTTCTAAACTTAACATCTTCTATATTTAAATAAATCAAAACATTTATTTAGATTATCTATTTCCTCTTAAAAATGGATTAACACCAAAATTAATCCATGCAAATCCATGTGCACACTTAATTGGATATTTTAATATTTAATTATTTGTTCCGTCACCCACATGTTCTTTTTATCCTCTAGTTCCAATTAGTTAACTCATAAATCAAATCAGTTAACTAATTAGTCTATTCTGTTAACTGGACAATCTATTCAGTTAACTCTTCAATCTATTTCTGTTAACTCCCCTGTTGCATGAAGGAGCGGGACACTTATCCTCTTCCTATTTGTGCACATCCTCTCAAATCTTCTCAACCGTTGATCTTCTTATTCATTCTATACCGTTGATCTTCTCTCTCATAAGTCTATAAATACAACCCCCATTCCTCCATTTCAATCATCCAAGCTTTTAGTAACTTACCCTGCAGGAATCACAGCGCGTCTTTGGCACCAAACCATATCCATAGCTTGTGATCACCATTTTTATTGTATTTAAGATCATCTTCATTGCAAGAACTATCATAACCGTTCTCTATTGTCATCTTGAAGAAAAAAGCAAGGAAGTGTGCTTTCTGAGGGCTTCATTCACATGAAAGATCCAATTGAGATTAGGTGACCAATGGAAGCCACGAAGTAATAAGGTTTGCAAGGTATTGTTCTTTATGTTTGAATCTTGATTATTGCAATTTCTATTGAGTTATTGGGTTATTATTAATCATTGATATTATATCCACATTTTCTCGTAACATTTCTGACGCCCACCATGGGGCCTTTGCCCCAGTTTAACCTCAAAATTGAGTTTTTGTGCGTTAGGTTCTGTACACAGGACGTTTTTGCGCATCTGCTCATTAAAACCATGCATCTAATCCCTGTTACAACACATATGTTCAATCAATGCATATACTCATTGAATCAGCGCATCTGTTCTCTGAATCAACGCGTTTGTTCAAACTACACATCTATTCTCTATCTCTGCATATATATCCTCTATAACTGTGCATTTGTATTTCTGTGCATGTGTACTTTGTTACTGCGCATATATTCTCTATAACTGCGCATTTGTTCTGATAGGGTCCTTGAGTTATTTCTTGTGATTTTTTGCTAACACTAATATCTTGCGCAAGAATATTCTCAGATCTATTTGCAAGTTAAGAGCTGGTTAGTCATATAGCTGCATCATTAACTCAAATTTAGATCTAATTAGCAAGGAAAGTAATTGGATTGTTCATGCAAATCTTATCTAGATCTAAATAGGAAGGCTGTAATTTGAACTTGTTGCATCAACAACTCAAACATAGTCCCAACTAGGAGGATCTAAAATCAAACCATTGCTTTCTATTTGCTTCTTTCAAAGTTAACAAATGTTGTGTGTGCCCAAATAGCATAACTCATTTAGTTTTTTTTTTCTTTTAAATAGGATTAAAGAACCATTGTTCTCCATTTTTCCAGAATGATAGTAGGCCTATGCTCTCCCCTTTCTTGGGTGACCAGAATGTCAAACCTATCATTTTGCATGTTTAACCTTTAGAGAGGCATGCCCTTGGATATCCTTCCATCCAAGTGGGAATGACCTTAAGTGATAACAAGCTAAAGCCAAGCTCTACCTAGCCACTATAAATAAATTGTTCTTGAGGCGAAAGCTTCATGCAACGAGTGCTGATTAGTTATACAGACATCCAACCTCCCCCAAAACCCTCCAAGGCACAACTGTTGAAGGCTGAGAGACCTCATAATGGAGAGTAGCGTTGTTGCACGTATAACCACTCAAATGGTTGCCCTTACTACTTATCCATTGTTTTAGAGGCCAAAATCCCCTATAAACCAATGCCAGAAAGAGCGATTATCATCTTCCTAAGACGACTCATGTACTTACGATTCAATAGTAGAGATAACAAGGAAATCCTAAGGTTTGTGAGCCTTGGGAACCCAGAACTTGGTGTACCAGAGAAGTTTGTGCACTTGCAAGGGGGAGCCCGTGTCCCAAGTTCCCGAGTTATCTGCTTTGAATAGCGTAGTTGGTGTAAAAACCAAGTGAGAATTTGGCTTATATTGCCCTTGCCATCCTAGGATTTGTACTTGTTTTTGTAAAAAAAAAGTTAAAAAAATCTAAAAAAATCAAAAATCAGGAAAATATTCTTTGTGTTTGCTGTGTTTTTCTTGCCATAGTTGAAAAATCAAATCAAATGGACCAACTTTCAACCAAAAAAACCAAAAACATAAAAAAACGTGCCAAAATCAGCTAAAAAAAACACAAAGTTGTGCATTTGCTCACTCTTGCTGCACTTTTGTCCAATCCTATTGCGCATCTGTTATCTATTCTTGCGCATATATTTTGCATCAATCTTGCGCTTTTGTTATCTGTTGCTGCGCATTTGTCTTCTGTTACTGTAATTCTATTCTTGCGCATCCATCACAGTGAGCACTTCCAAATCTTTTGTGAGAAAAATATCAACCTTTCTGGGTACCCATTTCAGCTTTGTTTTAGTTTCTAAAATTAGATTTACCATGTTGTCGCTTCTTCGATCCATTTTTTGCATCATACCTTCTTTTCCGTTAGACATCTCACCAAAACACCTCACCAAAACTTCCCCCAGTTGAGTCAAAGTATCAAAACCAAGTTAGTGCAAAGCAATTCTAGATCATATCAGCCTCAAACAAACCTAGTAAGTCTCCACTATCAAGGATCTATCATCCTTCTCTCTCGGAACTTCACTAGTGGCTTGTACAAAACTAGTCTTTATCAAGTAATCAGATTTTGATCATCCTTACTTTTGGCTACCATTTTGTATCAACCAACTTGTTTGACACCATTGATCCAAGAAAACCCTCATCAAAATCCTATCACCACAAGTATCCCCTTCACTACAACCTCCAAGCACATCTTGTCAAAGCACCCAATCTCACTCCACCCCATCCCAAGTCACATTGCATGGTCCTAACTAGATCCCAAAAACAAAAATGACTTGAAATGGCGGGCACATCTGAAAAATTTGTCCCATCTACTCACGACAGTGATGAGGAGATTTCTCATGAAGACATTCTACAAGCTCAAAAAAACCAAAAGTTCCAACGCATGATGGACAAAGTGCTCAATCAAGACCCTAACAAATTCTTTCTTTACCTAGCAAACCAAGGAGTTAAGCTCCCCAAAGACTTTGACGTCAACACGTTAAAGAAAATCAAAGAAGAAAGAATCCTGAAGAAAGCACACGAGAGGAAAGAACCATAGACAAAGGCAAGATGACCATTGACTCTACAAACCCTCTAGGCTTATTGACTCAACAAATCCAAGCCTTGTGGCAACAGTTCACAGACATTCAAACCAGAACATCAACAAAACACTATTCTCTAGAGGATATTTCACCATATCCTTTTGACAAGACCTTGATCATGATACCTTTCCCCTCAAAGTTTGAGGCACTAAAATTTGACAAATATCGCGGAAAGGATGATCCAAGAGACCACATCAGAGATTTAGTGCAACATGTCTTGAAGTCGCCCACAATGACACCTATCTCATGCGACTATTCCCAAGGAGCTTGGGAGGACAAGCTATGGAGTGGTTCTCCCGACTACCTCTCGGCATTCAAACCTTCAATGAACTAGTGGATAAGTTTGTCACACACTTCTCCTACAACATTGCACATGACATCTTACTGTTAGATCTTTGTAACATTAAACAAAAGGGTGGAGAATCCTTCGCCTCTTTCTTACAAAGATGGAGACAATTGGAAAGCAAATGTCCACATCAAATATTAGAAAAACAAATGCTTGAAATCTTTATCCACAACCTACACGCTGACCTAAGCTACCAAATTCAAATATAATGCCCTACTTCTTTTAGTAAGGTCATTGAGATGGGTTTACTCATTGAAAAGGCTTTGATAGCAAAAGGACAAATCAAACTTTACAAGGACACTCCTAGTGCAAATGTCAATATAGAAAAACTGCAATTTTGGACTAAAAACAAGAACATAGTCAATAATGGTGTGGTTGATGCTAAAGTAGCCGCTCCTAAACAATCAATTTTCAATCTCTCAAGAGCCTTAAACAATGCAACATCAAGCAAACCTATGCAAATGAACCAAGACAATGGTACAACTATCCTCCTATATGAAATTTTACACCACTAGGAGAGTCATATGAGTCTACTTTGTGAAAGTTGTTGGCAAACAATGAGATCACCCTTCCCGCCACCAGCGACTATGAACCTCAAGTCAAACCTCCTTGGTGGAAGGATACAAATTTTTGTGAATATCATAGGGGAAAAGGACATAAAACTAATGACTGTACTTGTCTAAAAAATGTCATACAAGACTTGTTAGACCAAAATCATGTCAGCACAGAAGACCACACATCTAACGAATCACATGTGGTGTACAAGGATCCACTTCTTAACCACAACAGGTAGAACAATCACAACAACAACAACTGACAGAAGCGCAATAACGGAAACAATGATGCAAATTACACAAATGTACCTTTCGAGTACATCGTTAATCTCTTATCAGAGCATATCCTACAAAACAATGTGCCCACGTCTAACACACAATCAAATTCCAACACTAACTTTGATTGCCCTATCACCACCCGCAGTGAAAAAATCACCTTGCACACACTCCCTCCAAGGCCATCACCCTCACCATTTACCATTATTCTCCATCCATTGTATTGTCCATCTACCCATACACTCATGAAGGATGTGATCCAATGGTTGTTAGCAAGGAATCAACCATGTCTGTGTCATAATACACCTAACGAAGAGCCTATCAAAACAACTATCGAAGAGCCTAACAAAGAACCTATCGAAGAACCTATTGAAGAGCCTATCCGTCAACAACCTATCCCAAAACCTCCAAACATGCCCATTGCCCCAACCCCATCATATAATCTGTTACCAATCAAGCCTGTTGAAGAATCTTCTACCATGAGTCTGAGCCACATTCCACTCTATCCTCATGTTGTTGACCTTCTAGAAGATATCGAGCTTATTCAAGACTCGCCCACTTCCACTTTCATCAAGGAAATCAAGATCTATGTCAAGAATACAATCTAAAGCATGCAGACTATGCCATCAACCCACCAAACTCAACATTCAAAGATCCAGGGTTCTTCTTTGACTTATGACAGATGCCTTCTGAGGTAGAATTAACACAAGGAAACCCTGCGTTATACATGCAAGTGTGGATCTCTGATACATGTATCAAATGGACCTTAATCAATGATGGGGCAGCAGTTAACATAGTTCCTTTATCCCTCTTCAAGAGGATGAGCTATGGGCACACTAACATCACTGCTTCACAAGATACTCTATGCGGGTATGATAATCTATAGACTGCCACCATCGACAAGATTACCCTTCTACTAACCTTGGGACCTAAGACCATTCCTACCACATTCTACGTCATTGACAAAGATGTGGGATATAACATTATCCTAGGTAGATAGTGGATACACATGATGAAAGTTGTACCATCCACATTATTTCAAGAAGCTCAATTCCTCCATCTAGGGAAAACATATGTCGCCAATGGGGGATCCAAAACCTTTCAGCATAATAAAGACCAAAAATGTCGTAGAAATCAAAACTCTTGAAGACATGCCATTACCAAAACAAAGGGAAATGGTCCCCAAGAATAAGACTATTGAGATCATGGAATTGATTGAACAGGATGGACCACTTTGGTCCCCCTTAGAGGTACTCATGATCGACAGCCAAGAAGCTTACAAACTCTTCCCTTGCATAGGAGAGGAACCACACATAACTGAAGGACTAATGTTTGAAACCACCACATTAGATCTGAGAAATGCAGACCCACACACTTTCTCTAATGCTGAGGAGGACCTATCAGAAGGTTACACACTATTGTCACTGTTAAATGAGTCACGCATCCCTGACACACTAGAGGAAACAGGATCATCTGAACCAGTAATGCCCATGGAAGAGGCACATTCTATTGATAGCGAATCAACCAATGTCATAGGAATGCTACCAAGGATGTTCATAGTATCCAAAACGCGAGATGAACCAACCACCTCTAACTCAGTTCAATCAAATGAACTTGGTGAATGGGAAGCACCTCAGGTATAAATCAAAATGGTTGAAAGACTTCCCGACGAGGACGAAGAAAGCAAAGGCCTCTTTCACACAGAAAGGAAGATGCGATTGGCAGTCGGATGACCCTGTCATCTTTGAACTCCCACACAATTACATAGGATATGCCATGGACTTAAGATCAAAGCCCAATGGGAGGACGAGTATCAACTTTCTCCCTCCTGACAAACAAAGGGAGCCACACACTCCCCTTGAACTATTCCAATTCTTACAAACAATCTAAGAGAGACCTGAAATAAAAATCTACATGCAAGAACAATTCGATCTGTTGACAGAATTACTCAAAGGTGAAGGAGTCATGTATTGGACCCCCTCCCATCAACATGCCTTTCAGGATTTACTGCGCCTTATAGTGCCAAGGGAAACCACTGAGTTGGTACCGATTGATTCAAATGATGAAACCTACAAAATCAGAGAATTGGTCTTGAGAAGAGGTAGCATGAAAAATAAGAAAAAGAGACAAAAAAGAGTCTTTTCGGAAGACTGGAAAGGCCCCTACATGGTTAAAGAAGATATTAGAAATGGTGCTTATCTCTTGTACAAGTTGGAGGGAGAGGAATTTGGCGAAGGAGTCAATGCCTTTCACCTCAAGAAGTATTATGTCTAAAAGAAGACCAAAAAAAACAAAAATAAAAAATTGTAAAAACATAAAAAACACAAAAAAATTGTCAAACCATCAAAAGTGTCAAAAAAGCAGTTTTCTTGCATTTCTGTATCATTTTGTTCATCTTGCATTACTGTTAGTGATTTTCTCTTATGCTATTTTCACTGCAGTAAGGTGCCTTGGGTTGCCTGGATATACGTCATCCTTTCAAGACCTAGATATTCCCTATCTTTCACAATCGCCATTATCCCCCTTCATTCCTAGTGATTCTAATCAAAGCCTAGCTCTTAGCTTTACACTAATCCCAGTCTTAATGAGTCAAGATTTCAGGTCTAAAATAGAGTCAGTATTCAAACCTACAGTGTTCAAAGGAAGCTTGCAAGTAGACCTTCCCATTTCTTCCCTAGTAGTAGAGAAGTCTGACCGGATTACAAAAACTTTAGGTGGTGCTCAGCCCCTTATCTTCCTTGGCCAAAAATGTCAGGAAGATCAAAACTCTAAAGGAAGCAATCTAAGATACGAGTGAATAAAAAATGAGTGATCAATATAAGAGTGTCAAAAACGTGAAAATTGAGAGATCAAAGTATCACATATCAAAGTTCCTGAAAGCATTCATTTCTTGAAAAATCAAAATCCAAAAAACGAGAAAAGTCAAGTGAGGAAAATACAACAAAAAAACAAAAAAAAGGTGAAAAAGCAAAAATAAGAGAGATGCAAAAAAAGAGTGAAAGAGAGAAGATTGTTGAATGTCTGTACTCTTGGTGGAGATCAGTCTAAGCTCGAAACCTCAAGAATGACATTCTAACAGAGAAAGAAAGGTACAAAGCACACACACACTAGCCGAGCTACACCGACAAGTCTAGTAGTGTCTAAGATCATCTTCTATCTAGGGACCCTTGTTCTTTCCCGAATATCCTTTACCCCATGTCTATCTTGCTTGCCATCTATGATCTAAGTCTAGTGAACATCAATAAAATTTGTTACTTGCCTAAGTTGAAAGCTTGTCAGATTGCCTTATCTAGATGTGGATCAGTGTTTAGCCTTTCGAAAAAGCCTAGAAATAAAAAACACTCCATATT
This sequence comes from Cunninghamia lanceolata, assembly GCA_027924645.1. NCBI lineage: Eukaryota > Viridiplantae > Streptophyta > Pinopsida > Cupressales > Cupressaceae > Cunninghamia > Cunninghamia lanceolata. Next base: position 10,341,866 of record BSBN01000082.1, on the reverse strand, counting down.
TCATTTCACTCCCCACTTGAGTTTTCCCTAAATCCTATCTCACAGCCTTGAATAGGTCTCTTATATCAGGAAAACTCGCCATCCCTTGAATCGAAAATCATATTTAAGAGCAGTCATTTTGTTTGTTCCACATTGCATTCATGCCAAAATCATAAAATGTCTCAAAGCAATAAAATTCAATGTCACAGCTCGTGGCATTTAGTGGAGGTACACATTACCTGTCATCATCCATCATACGATTGTATCTGTTTTGCCAAACCACCTAACGATAACCTATCATGGCTTGATACTGTATCGACATTGTTGCCTTAACTGCCTAAGGTTTATCCAGTATCCTATCTATAGTGTCAGCCTGTCATAGCGTCCTTCATTAGTACCTTGTCTTGTCAAACTACGTCACCTCTGAGCTATCACGTAGGCAAGGCCATCATCGATGAGCCCCCGAGGCTGCCCATCCGTTTCGTACCTTTTTCGCCTATCCACTAGTCTAATTGAAGCACCATTTCCTATCACCTAGGTCCTAGGTCCACAAAAGTCCATCACCCTAAACTACATTGCCTCTGCATCGTCACGTAGGCAAGGCCATCTATCAATGAGCCCCTGAGGCACTAGGTCAATCCCTTAGGGCCCGTTTCTTCATATCTGTTTGTCAGTTCATCCATAATAAGTCGATCCTTTATCTAACTAGGGGCAAGTCCTCAACCTAGTTGCAGAATTGGATTCTTGAATGCCACATGCTCTAAGAGGACACCAATAAAGATTGTGATAACTTTCACTAGACACAAGCAAGACCAACAGAGCATGCTTCCAAAACATAAATTTTGACACAAGACATCAACCTATCCAAAGCAAAAGCAAACATAGGCCTAAACACTCTAAATGATTTTATCTTAACTTTTGGCAAGAAGACACATCTAATGCAAGAAAGTTTTGTTTTGATTGGTTGTGCCTAAACTCTTAACTTTTTGTTATCATGTTTCCTACGCTACTCAAGGATGCCTAAAAACTAGAGATGCTATGATGGGAGCATGATTATTATTTTATTTGATTGCTTCTTGTGGATTAATCTTTAGTAATGTGACAACTTTTGTCTAACGACATGATCAGCAAAAGATCATCAAGGACTTCAGAGGTCTAAACACGAAAAGGGGCAATCCTTGTCTATTGAAATGCAAGAAATACTCAGGTCATCTAGATTCAATTTTGACTAGATGCTTGTATCAACTTGCTATATCAAAATCCATGTAAGTAATACTTAGGTCATCCTGGTTTAATTATACCTAGATGCTTGTATTTTCTTACAACATTTCAAAAGAGGAAAGGAAAAAAAAAGTGCCCAATGATGAAACGAAGCACTTCAAAATGCTTGCAATATCAAGGTGACAAATATCTACATCCATCTGTATTAAATTTCATTCCATATACCATCCATCAATAAAGATTTGGTTCACAGTGTCAGTGTTTACAAATAAAAGCTTGTGATTCCTTCACTCGCGTTTCTTCTATCAATCACCCTTCTATCCAATTGTATCTTCTAGTTATCCTTGTGATCCATTTCCCCTTTGTCCAATCAATCCAAGCAATGACCCAAATGTAAATCCATCCTTAATCCATACCAATCGAGTAAGTTAATCTTGTCAAATTGTCCAATCACAATTAGTGGTCTTGATCCTAATCTTGTCGTAAACCAACTCAATCAATCATAAGTATCAGTGGGACATATCTTTCCCATGCCTATCATGTTGATCTAGGGATATATCGTTCCCCCGCAATGACAACACTATCCTTTGCATTAATCTAGGGATCTATCATTCCCGGCAATGACAACACTATCGTCGATCATTATCGATTAATCATTGGTTTACAGTTGGACAGGGGCAATACTTTGTTTGTTCTTGTATCATTTGTGCATACCTGCTTACTTGCTTGTGTGTGTTATCATTTTATCTTGCATCACGTATCATTCAGCGCTTTCTTCATCCCGTTTTTCTTCCGTGTCAACCAAAATTCTTCACACTAACCTAACTGTCTAACCTTCTTCATCGTGAGATTGTCCTTCTCACATCCTTCGGCCTTTTTCCTCCCATCCAATCTCCCGAGGGGGCATCCTAGCGTCGTAAACCTAAACCATAGGCAAACTGGGGCACGTATCATTATCAAAAAATCTTATTCTTTGAAACAACGTGATAAAACACATTTCATCAAAGAGGGGCAAAATGTAAACACCTAAAAATGACACGACTCTGTCTAAATAAATATTCTTAATATTTATTTCAGTTTAATTCCTCTATCAATAAATGAACAAATCAATTTATTTATTTGATTCACATTCTTCCACAAAATTAAATAAAATCAATTATTTAATTAAATCCTTCATATTCCTCCAAATTAAATAAATTCATTTATTTAATTAAAATCCTCCAAGTTCTTCTAAATTAAATAATACCAAATTATTTAATTAATTCTTCCAAAATTCCCCTAAATTAAATAATTTCAAAATTATTTAATTACCTTTTCTAAATTCTAAAGTCATTCTAAATTAAATAATGTCCAATTATTTAATTAGTTCTTCTAAACTTAACATCTTCTATATTTAAATAAATCAAAACATTTATTCAGATTATCTATTTCCTCTTAAAAATGGATTAACACCAAAATTAATACATGCAAATCCATATGCACACTTAATTGAATATTTTAATATTTAATTATTTGTTCCGTCACCCACATGTCTTTTTTATCCTCTAGTTCCAATTAGTTAACTCATAAATCAAATCAGTTAACTAATTAGTCTATTCTGTTAACTGGACAATCTATTCAGTTAACTTGTCAATCTATTTATGTTAACTCCCCTATTGCATGAAGGAGCAGGACACTTGTCCTCTTCCTATTCACGCACATCCTCTCAAATCTTCTCAATTGTTGATCTTCTTATTCATTCTATACCATTGATCTTCTCTCTCATAAGTCTATAAATACAACCCCCATTCCTCCATTTCAATCATCCAAGCTTTTAGTAAACTTATTGTGCAGGAATCACAGCGTGTCTTTGGCACCAAACCATATCCATAGCTTGTGATCACCATTTTTATTGTATTGAAGATCCTCTTCATTGCAAGAACTATCATAGTTGTTCTCTATTGTCATCTTGAAGAAAAAAGTAAGGAAGTGCGCTTTCTGAGGGCTTCATTCACATGAAAGATCAATTTGAGATTAAGCAACCAATGGAAGCTGCGAAGTAATAAGGTTTGCAAGGTATTGTTCTTTGTGTTTGAATCTTGATTATTGCAATTTCTATTGAGTTATTAGGTTATTATTAATCATTGATATTATATCCACATTTTCCTGTAACATATATATAAGTTTTGGCTAATATGGCGAATAGGGGGAGTAAAAACTCGACCCCAAAGTCACATATTAACCTTGCCACCCTAACGATGATGTTGTCTTTGGTGCCTTTGTGGATTATTGTGTTAACCCTTAAAACATCATTTAGTTCTAAAGGGAATTTTATTTATGTGTGATAATATTGTTCTACCCCTTTTGGGAATCGGGCACCTCTATATATATGTGTGTGTGTGTGTGTGAGAGAGAGAGAGAGAGAGAGAGAGAGAGAAATACACACACACATATATATATGACCTTTTTTTGAGTAGGTCGACCACTCTCCATGATGAGTGGAGGGAGTGGAGGCTGATTCGAACTTATCATAAGCACTAACTCACTATCCACTCTATAATGGAAATGATGGCTCATCTGGACCCTGTTAGTCCGCAAGGGTGGCAGAGATAAAATAATTTGTATTCTCCACCATCTAGAGAAAAAGGTGGCCAGTCTCATTACATGGTAAAGAATGCATGCAAGAAGAACCCGTCGGGGTGGGGGGGGTCATTGTGATTGTTGGTTGTTTTTCATTTTGGTGGCTAGGGAATTTGAAGAAGACTATGGATTAAACGCAAGTTGACAAGAAAAGGTGCTACAGAAGTAGTGTGAGTGGCTGATAATAGGCTCACTATTTGTAGCTCACTATTTGTGCCATCATCAAGCAAAATAAATATTTAATCTTCTACAAGCTAGACTCGACTGTATAACTTGCATATACATGTATGTTTTATAGTAGCAACATAAGTAATATTGCTATCGTTATTGTGTCCATTGTACGTAGCATACACAGTAAGTATTGTTGTTGCTTTCGTAATGTGTCGACTGTATATAGTATATACAGTGAATGTAATATTGTTGTTACTACCTTGTGGTGTCAGTTGTATAGTATGTATACAACATGCATGCTTTTGACTAACTTTAGAGGCCTTAAAGGTCATATTCGAAACCATTGTATTAGTATTTGATAACACGAGTCAAACGTATCTTAGACCCAAGAGGCCAAACCCTTATTATAACTATTGTTTACATAGTCTCAAATGCTAACTTGGCAGAGATCGTCAACCTTTGATCTATTATAGACACACTTATTATACATTAATAAATATACCAGCATTATAAGACCAGGAGATATCGAATAGTGACTGTTCTAAAGTTTATAAAGAAACTATTTTGGAGTAGGTTGAGAGCCTTACTTGAACAAAGAAAGTTATATCATGAATCTTTATCCTCGGTTGTGCCAAAGGCACTAAGCCTATCAGTCTTAAAGACGTGAGTACCAATATTCGACCATGCATGATAGATATTATCTTATTTATGGGTATCTTGTATGTGTGGAAAAAAGTAAAATGACTCCTTGAAGTTGAAGGAGATGTGTGAGAAGGTAACTTTTATGATTGCCTAGGCTACCAAGTGCATGCCAAATCATGATGGTTGGGGAAGCAAACCCTCCATTGATACTTATTTCTTATGTGAATGAAAATAATGTAGAACTTGAAACTTTTATGAATAAATGCTATCGATGTTAATCCCTTTTTCGTATGGCCATACTTTTTGAGTAAGTATAGGGTATCATGAACTCGTGGGGGATCATTGAGTTAGGGTCTTTTAATAGAACCGACCCATTATACTATTATAATGTAAGCCTTAGTTGACATGAATTTGAATACAAACCTTATGACAAGGTAAACATGCAATTGGAACCTATGAAGGTTATATGTTTGAAAACATAATTGTTCCATTGATATTAAAGAAAGACGGGAATAGAGTGATGTGGAGTCACAGGTTCCCTGTTGCAAAGGCAGCAAGACCTTAATGATTACGCTCTCGAAATAGGAGTTGAATGTCCATGAAATGGGCCAAGAATGAATTGAATCTATCTTCCTAGACCCAGTGAGGTCAAACTATGATTGATGTAGGATGAGACAACTTCTAAGTCAAGTCGAGGTGGTGGACATATGATTACATTCATTGCGAAACGTATATGCATGTAAATCTTTGGCCAAAGTAATGCATCCATCTCTGCATGCATTAGTTGGTGCACAGTGCTCTAGATGGCATAATGTTTCCAGTAGTGTCATACATAGTTAGAGTGGATCTATAGTTGTATGACCGTGAGACATTATGAAGGACACAACACTAGATACTCAGATGGCAAACCTAATGGTTCCTTATATCTATACCTTCCCTGAAGGGTAGGGCCGCTTCTAGGTAGGAAGTTGTGCAGAGGACCACTGGTCTATGGTTGGAGGAAAAACACTCGGACGATGCTCTCCTTTCCAATCAGAGGACAAGTTGAGACTTTTGAAGATAGATGTCAAAATTCCAAATGCAATGCTTTTCTTTATATGACTTGATAGTCAGTTTTTATGTATAATTTTATATTTGATGCCTTGAGCATAACTTTGTACATGTATAGTGAAGGTTATTCACTAATGAGATATCATTGGATATTGTAATTCTAAGTTTTGTTATATTCTAGAAAAGAATAACACGCTTAATTATTGTGATGATGATAATTTACTTTTGTTTAACTATGATTTGGTTAATCATGATGTATCCTAACTCTTAGTTAAGATGAATCTTTATGGTTATTTTTTGGATAATATGAAATGTCATGTTACACTAATTCAAACCATATCTGATGCAAAAATTAGATAATTAACTTATGCTATGATGATCTATACTTTGTAAATGCAAACAAAGTGACACTATGCTTTTTCAAATTCTAAAATGAAGCTTTTCTTTTTGAAAATTTGAATGGAAGGATGCCAAGATGTTTTGAACTACAATAATGAAAGGTACAATAGATGCAAATGCCCTAAACAAACTAATCAGTGCAACAAGATCCAAAGTAACTTACAAACTACAAACCCTAAGTTCAAAACTAGCTAGATTTTCTATGAATGCAAGGTTTTGCAAATCCTAGTTCTCAAATTTATGCAAGACTTAAGTATGTATGTATGCAAAATGATTAATGAACTCACTCCCAATTAGATCTAGAGTGATAAACAACTCAGATTTGAAATAAGAAGGATGCAAAAGTGGCAAAAATGATGGGTTCACCGAAAGGTAGTGTAGAAAAGAGTGATCTAGCCTAAGGAGTTAAACTAGGTCAGTACCTTGTTCTACACACATTATGACACAAACCGAGCTTGACTTCTACCCAAAAAGGAGAGCCAAACTATAGGGGTTCTTCCCTTTTGGTGTATATAGATGGATCAACCAAGTTCAACCAAGGTCAAAAAAATAAGCTAAGACATATGATCAAACCTTAGAAGATGAAGAACACACTGTAACTAACTGTCGGAAACAAATCATAGTAAACAGAAAGTGTAGTAGAGGTCAGAGGAAGATTCAGAACCTAGAAAATTTAGCAGAAACACCTAAGACCAAGGCACTTGGGTGCCCTAGGCTTTTTCTAGGGTTTGGTAGAAACTTAGGAATCACTAGACCTGTATTTGTCTGCTTTGCCTTCTTCCCAAAAATCACCTTCAAAAACCTGTTTGTCTAACCTGCACACAAGGAAAGAGGGAAAGGTTGTGTTGTATATAAGGGCTTGCCTCAGTCAAACCCCGTGTTGGTGTTCCCACCTCCACTACAACAAATGATTAGATCCAAGAGTGCATGCCCTATGAGGGCAGAGACTAGATCTGCAATAATATGATAGATAATGAATGATAATGATGATGATAACCACAAAAGATACAAACTTAGTTGATGGAGATGACTCAAGATCCTACATCAACAAAGGAGAGTGATGAAGACGGCTTTAGAATTCCTTTAAAGCCTACAAACAACTTCAATGTCATCCATAAGTAGATAACACTTCAAGCATGAAGAACACTTTAGCATAGAACACAATATGAGAGAAATCTTCACATTAATCTTCTTAGGATCATCTAGGTGTAAAACAAACTACAACACTCACTTAAATATGCATTCCCGCTCACTCACAACAAATAAAACACAATTAGGCTAACAAATGCAAACTAGGGAAGTGTCCTAAGCCAACACTACATTTGCGGGGCTAAAGGTCCTAGTGGGACCAGGGCGCTTGGGCGCCCTGGACCATTAGCCCACAAACTCCAAAAAGTGTCCCACATGGTGGACTTAGTCCAGTCCTAAGTTGATTATGTTGGGTTTATTCGTTGGGATTGAGATTTCACCATTATAAGCTCAAAGAGATGTTAAAATATGTCTTGATTAACAAGGGAACAAAATAGGTCCAACCTAGGAGCTAAATTAAGTGTAAATTGCTAATAGAAAGATCCTGAGAGCATGTTCTTGCTCTTCTATGGTTTGTTGTGTGTATTGTGGTCTTAGGTGGATTTTATTTATCTCTTCAAGAATATCCCTGATCCAATTTCCTCTAATCCTTGGGCACATCGAATGCTTGGGAGAGAATTTGTTGACTAAGTGTTGTCCTAGTTTGACTTTTATTGACTTGAGGTCAAAGGTTTATTTGTATTTTGTTTGATTGTGAATTGTGAAATGTACCTCGTGATGGAATCAAGGGTTTGATCTTGTTTGGACATGAATTATACCTCATGATGAAATCAAGGGTTTAATTTTCCTAAGTTTCCTAATACTTTTGTATTTTTGTATGAATGCAAGACAATTTTTGGTTCCTTTTCCAAAGTTGAATAATAAAGTGATCTAATTAACTAATAATTGAAATATGAATGCAATTAATATGAATTTTCCCAAATGCAATCTAAACTATGTGTTTATGTTTTTCAAGACGATTTTGAATCTAATCTAGAAATTAAAATACTCGAATGAAATTGTAATCTATGAATTGCAATGAATCTACTCTAAACAATGCTAATTTAATTAAATCTAAACAAGTCATGTCAAGAAAATAACAATGCAAATGTTGCTTCTCCAAGAGCAAATTTGTGATATAATTAACTACAAAAGCATGAAAAACCTAGATTCTCTTTGGTGCATGAGCTTGGCATATCCTCATAAGTCCTTATGTGGCAACCTCCTCTCCTCTGTAGTGGTGGGGAACTCCTCTTGGTGACATGGATGAGGTAGCAATTGATTAAAAATGGGAATGAGCTTTGAAAGCTATGAAGAATTGAGGTATTGAAGCTAATGAAGCATTGTGGCTTAGCTTTTTTTGAAAGCAATTTATGAGCGTAACAATGCTATTGAAGCTTTTGAAAGCTTGGCAACTACACTAAGAAAGCAAATGGCTCATAAGTCCTATGAAGAGCATAAACATGCTGGAGAACAAAAAGAAAAGTTGGGCATAAGTCTGCAGCAATGAATTTTCCTCCCATATTGCATATAGGAGGGGGATATTTATAGGTTGGGAGAGATCACAAAGGGTGGAGCTGATTGAAGAGTTAACTCAATTGATTGTTGAGTTAACATGATTGATTAGGGAGTGAATAGACCTGATTAAGGAGTGAACTAGGCACGAAAGCTTATCACTCAAAAAGAAAATGGAGTTGGCATGAGAAAAAAGGGAGATAAGAATAGCTTTGTTGGAGCTAAGAATAGAGTGATTGGGAGTGGAGGAGTTAAAAATAGACTAGGCTCAGTTCTGGTTGAAGAGCCATGCAAACTAGAGGAAAACAAAGCTAATTTGGGCCTGGACTGAAGAGAAACTCACATGTTTAAACATGACTAGGTTACCCAATTTAGCAGGGCAGGTCACCCATGGGATCCTGATATCAAGACCTAGAGACCAATTGAAGGACTTGAAGAGAGTGGGTCACCTAGTTTAGAAAGATAGGTCACCCATGGGGATCCTAGGTCGCTTGAGGTGGAGATTTAGGGTTGCCCAAGGGGATCTAGAAATAATGGGGGTGACCCAGAAAGGAAGAACAAAGAGATAAAATTGATGATGGGGAATGAATTAGGAGGTCAATTGGATGCCTTTGAAAGGTTGAAATTGAAGAAAGGGGCTTAGGGAAAGTGAATTTCCCATCTCGTGATGCCGGAGGGTCAAATTGACAAGGTTAGAAATCCACAAAAATGAATTGTCGACAAAGTGGAGACGGGGAAGATGCAAGACCTTAGAAGGTTAACTAGGGGATAAGGGAAGCACAAATAGGATGAAGAACTTGAATCCATGTGTCACTAAGAAGAATACTATTGAGAGGTCATAATTACACGCTTACATGTACGTGATTAGGACTACATCTTATCATCGAATTACCATGTAGGCCCATGCACTTTTTTAGTGCTTACATTACCCAAAAGTGTCTGTTAGTTGAACATTTTCATTCATTGTTATTCTCTAAGGTTGCATCTTCATTTCTTTAGAATGTGATGGATATTTTGTATGATGCAGGGATAGTGCAGTTTCTAATAGAAATTTATATCCAACCTTTTATTTTTCCCTTCAATCGTTGGATAAGGCATTGTTAGAGTATGATGTTGACCTGGGGGTGGTAGACATTGGTGGAATTTTTCCTAAAGTGGCTTTGATAAATTCTCTAATAATGCTTTGTTCTTTGATGGCTATGAGATCGAGTCTCCTTTGTGACTCAGTTTTGGATTCTATGTCAGTTTTGGAGATTATTCAAAAGGAACTTGGGGAAGAGCTCTTTATTTGGGCTTCCAATCTATTCAATCACTACATTTTCTTCTTATACATGATGGAAATGATTTCCATGGGAAAGTGATCCCTTTGCAAACGAATGCTTCTGAGGTTGCTAGCTCTAGTGGTAGCTATGATGGTTGATATGTTTGGCTTATCATGTGTTTCTGTGTTCTTCTGTCTATGTTTTTTTGGGACTATGCTTTGTTTTGTTTATAGACTTGGAGTATGTAACTTTCAAAATTTAATACAATATAAGTGGCTTTTTGCCACTTTTTAATTGATCCAAAAAAAATAGTAGTTTATTACAGTAATTACATAATATTATTAAATATAATATTTAATAAATATTGGATAAGTTAATTAGTGTAGGTTTTGAGTTTAAAGATTTAATATTCTTAAATAAATTGTGAGATATAGTTAATATTTAATAGACTTTAAAATTTGAAAATGTAGGACATAGAAAAGCCATATAAAATTATTTGTATTATGTGTTTGTGAATTATTGTTCAGCAGATGTAGCCAATAAACACCTTTCTTAGTTTTACACATCCTACACCAACTCATCTTACACTAATATATCCAGTTCAACTTTTTTTTTGGCAATCTCATTCTACCACTCCCAACAACCTTTGAACTAGTTTTTTGTGTCATGGGTTCACTATACAAATTGGGTTGAGCCAAGCTTAGTTCAAGATTTAGATAGACTTTTAAATTGCTAAGAGTAAATTGTAACATTTAGCCTACCACCCACTTTGCATCTTAATTTGTATATGCTTCTTTCCTTAGGCAATGTGCTTTGTAGGTCACTGTAAGATCTCCAAACAAAGAGTTGAAACAAGTGGCACAATCCAAAAGTAAGTGTCACTTAAAAAACATCCACTTAGCATCATCATCATCATCATTGTCCTCTTTCATGGAAAGTAGGAGGAGGAGGGCTTGGCATTCTACCACTTACAAGGGAAAGAAGGAATAATTGATGGTCTCAAACCTTCAAGCAAAGAGGATTTTATTCAAAATTGACCAAATAGGGATCAAAAGGTATAGCCTTTTGATTTTTTTGGATGCTTTTAAGATCACAACCATTCAAATATTGCATTCCAATCATCTATGTTTGCATTTATTGCATTTTCAATTCTCCGAGTGATTGGTGTACTTGTCACACTTGCCTCTCCCAATGGCAACTGGTCAATTAGCAAAAATGTACTATTTCCAGGCGTATCATTATGAATTAGATCAATCTTTTTAGTAGGTATTCTAAATTATTTCATATCTTAAGATATGTTTTTAAATTCTTTTGGGTTTAAATCCCCCCTCCCTAGAGGGCATTATTAATTTGCAAGGGAATTTATGATAACTCCCCTAAAAAATAGGTAATAAAAATGCTCAAGGGAGGGGTTAAATTTTTATTGGTATGATTGATAATTGATCCATAAGTCTATTCAAATTTACCTACATAGAATGGTAATATATGGGTATATATTATACCCATATAATGAGTCAAATGTGGGTATGGTTGAATGGTAGAATTCCTCCTTGCCAAGGAGAAGATACGAGTTCAATTCCTGCTACCTATCCATCTATAGGATATAATATAACTATGGACTAGTTATTGGTTTAGTCGTATTTTTATCTTATTTAATATGGCCAAGATAAATGGGATGAGTCATCCTTTGGATATAAAAACTTATCGTGTCTAGAGATGGGATTTGAACCCATGACTTCAAGGTTATGAGCCTTATGAGCTGCCAAACTACTCTACTCCATGATATTACTTCATATTACCTTTTCTATAATACCCTAAAATGGGTACATTGAGCAATCCCTTGGGTATGATATCCTCCCTTCCTAAATAGGGAGGGACTTTTCTATCATCACACTAAGTTTAAAGAATCCTTTTTTAAAAACTCCTACCGACTCGATTTCGTTATCCCAACCAACAAACATGCGCAAGCCATTTCATGAATTATATATCTAGATAATTCAAAGTTGTATAATTGGCTCTAGGTCTTCTAGTCCTCAAACAAAGTTGACAAAGACTTATAGGTGCACTATTATGTAGTGGAGATTGTATTTTTCTATAAATTTCTAATTTTTCATCCAGTGATGAGATTTCACTCATTTCTTTTTTCAAGTATTGGTAAAGCAAATTATATTTCCTTTCCAATCTTTGTTACTTTTTCTCTCTTTCAATGAGAGTTTTTCTTGCCTCAATGATTCAGTCAGTTTATATTCATTATATAAAAATATAGATCAAATTTGAAATGGAGAAGTATTATGTGGACTAATCCTTTTTACACAGAGAGATTAGATTGAAAATCTAAATACTCTAAAATGAAAGAGTTAATCGTATTTCCTTGATGTAGAGGCGATTAAGAAAGTTGCATAGGTGAATATATAGCCTATAAAAAAGTGAACTAATTCGACTAATCATGTCTGAATAGTGGAAAGGTTTATTGGCTTATCCATCCATTGAACTAAATTAGCCAAAGGTGTGTGTTCATGGGCACATGCAAGAGTTTCAATTAGTTCTTTCCAATATCCACGCCATAAAATAAGAACCATAAATCTATTAGCCTAAACGAGATGCCCAAGTAAGAACATCCATGCCTAGATAGATAAATTGTTCATACCAAAAGGATTGTATCCATTAATTAGTTGTGAATAATTTAACCAAAGATAATCTCTTAACCATTCCATTAAATAAGTGGAAGATTCATTAAATTGAGCTACATTTCTTTGCAATAAGGTGATATGCTTCCAATGCCAATAAAAAGTAACCCATCTAGTGGTATTCAACATCCAAAAAATTGCTAAATAAAAACATCCTAGGATGAAATACTATAAGTATTACCCCGTCCTAGACCATTGTGAGGAAAACTATAACCAAAATCTTTCTTATCAGGCATTTGCTTAGAACCATGTGCATCTAAAGTACCTTTTACTAAAATCAATGTAGTTGTATGCAAACTTAGAGCAATAACACAATAGACCAAAAGTCTCTAGGACCAATTGATAAGAATAATGATTTTTTATAATCATTAATAACATTCAACCAATTGTATCAATCTTTCATCTTAACATAACTCTGCTCAATCTCCTCTCGCTCGATGGCTTCCTCCTGTATGCTCCCACTTGATTCATTGATTTCAAATAAGGTCTTCCCGCTTATGGGAGCGGATTCTAGGGTTTCCACTTCCAAAGTTGATCTGGTTGTGGATCTTACACTGGTGGTTGCTAAGTCTCTTGATCTGCATGATGCACTGATGGTGGAGGGGTCCTTTGCCCTAGATGGTGGTGTGCTAGCTGAGTGTGTGGATGCCCCTACTATGCGTGTGGATGCTCCTACTATGTGTGTGGATGCCCATGTTGTGCGTGTGGATGCCCTTGTTGTGCAAGTGGATGTCCCTGCTATGCGCATGGATACGCCTGTGTCCCCTTCTTATATTTGTTATGCAGATGTGGTAAACAAAAACCACATTTCTGTTTTCAAACATGGAGAAGGGTACTACTGCGATTAAGGGTTCTCTGCTTGGGAGTACCTTGGATCAGAAATTTTTGCCTCTCTGTTGTGCATCTGTTGCTTCTATGGTGATTCTAGGACAGGAAGTAGTTGAAAATGAGGGTTTCTTCATGAGTAAGGGTTTGAGTTGCAGGTTTAGTTGCCTGTGGCCTTCTCTCACTGATTCACACCGATGGATTTCTAAGCATTAGACTCCTTTGGTTGAGGGTAAGATGGAGATCTACCCTTCTGCTAGAGGGTTTTTGTGGCTTGTTTTGATTCTTCTGAGGATAGAGAGGTTGTGTTAGTTGTTGGAGACCGGATGTGGGATTTGCATCCTCTCTCGATTTGTCCTTGGTCTCCCTCTTTCAACCCCATGAAAGAGTATTGACATAACACATGTTTGGGTGAGATTGCCTTATCTACCCTTACATTTCTGGTGTAAATTGACCCGAGGCAATTGGCAATGCCCTAGGTTGATTCTTGAAGGTGGATCTAGCTACTATGAACTTTTCTCACACCTCCTTTGCACGTGTCCTTGTGGATGTTCATCTATCAAAAGATTTACTAGGTGAGGTTGTTTTATAGGTGAATGATCGACCTTGGTCCCAACTGGTTGATTATGAGGGCATCCCCTTTCGATGTAGATGTAGCTTTGCTACTGGGCATTTGGCTTCAGATGTTCCCTATGGTATCCACAAGCAATCTTCCTCTACTTGGTGGAAAAATGCTCTTCTCCACCATCTTACAGTGTATCTAGAAGATTCGATAGATGATTCAAAGGAATTAGAGCCACTCTCCTCCATTCCAATAACTTTACCCTTTGGGCCTTGCAAAACTCCTTTTGACCCTTTGGCTAATGTTCTTGAAGCTCAACAAGTTCGTATTATGCCTTCTACTTCAGTTTGTCAATTGATTGATCTTGATATGGTTATTTGTGGATCGTCAAATCCATGTTGTTCCTCAGATTGTGTGGTGCCCTTAGATGGGACCTCTAGGGGGCATCTCATCCCTCGTCTCCTAAGTCTTTTGGTTTGGAAGACAACACTTCATGGATAGTTGTTCAAAGGCGGAAGAAAGGTCTTCCCAAATCAGTTTATCTACCACACACCAAGGATAAGGGTGTGAGGGTGCATAGGATTGCTTCAGGCATTGTTTAGGCTTGATCTTTTTGGTTTCTTTTTGTTTTGGGCAACTTGGTTACTTTTGTTTTTTGGGACTTTTGTTCTATTATTCTTTTTGTAACAGGGTTTGGGCCCTGTCAAAAACCCAACTTACCTTAATAAAAAACATTCAACCAATCGTGTAACCATACTCTTTTATCAACATAAACTGCTGGATCATTTGCTAAATATAAGACTACACCAAAACCACATAAGGCCTTACTGCGAGTAGATTGTATCCATTGAGCAAATATAGGCTCAATCAAAATTTATTTTTCTAGAGTACCAAAAGCAAGCATAACATCATTATGAACATAAAGTCCCAAGGTATGGAAACCTAGGAATAAACTAGCCCAACACAAATAAGATATTATGGATTCTTTATACTTCAACATTCTCGTCAATAGAATATCCTTGTTTTGTTCTAGACAATACTTTCTAATGAGAAATACAGCTCCATGAGCAAATGCCCTTGTCATAATCAATCTGACAATGTATTGATGATGAGTATATAATGCAACTTGGGTAGTAAAATCTTGTGTTATGAATGCATAGGCAGGTAAATAATACATGTGTTGAGCTACTAAGGAAGTAATAACTCCTAAAGAAGCTAGAGCAAGACCTAATTGAAAGTGAAGAGAATTATTAATTGTGTTGTAAAGGCCCTTATGTTCGCATCCTAATAAGCCTTTAGGAGGAATACATGTTTCTAAAATTTCTTTTACACTGTGTCTGATTCCAAAGTTGGTTCTATATATATGATTGGCAATGAAAAAGACAAATGCAATAGCTAAATGATGAGGAGTGATATTAGTTAGCCGGGTGGAATATTTCAAGAAGAGTTAGAATAGTTGTTCTCAACCCTTGAGAGGTATCAAATAAATGACTATTGAAATTAGGATTTTGAGCATAAAGATTCCATTGATGTGTAAAAAGTGGTTCCAACCCTTGGGGATATGGTAATAATTCAAGAAAATTTCCCATCTCATGTGCTCTCCTCTTGATTCAGGAATAATGACATGAACTAAATGCCCCAGGGCACTAGAATCATTCCTCTTGAGTGGAGAAAAAAGATTGGAGGAAGGAGAGAGAGCGATAAAGACAGAGAGGAAGAGAAAGAGTGACATTCCTCTCTCTCTCTCTCGACCATTCCATGCCAACAATCCAAAGATGACATGTGTCCACAAGGAGCTACATTCGGGGCAACATGTCATTTTCTTAAGGCCCCAATAAGTCACCTTTAAAACCTCTTCAACGTACCCATTGCACATTGCTATAAATATTTATAGTGATTATAATAACTAATAATTTAAATTATTATAAAAAACATTAAATTAATTATAAACATGAATAATATTAAAATTAATTAATATGGAACGTAAAATTATAAATGTAAAAAAGACGAGAAAATCAAGAATCAACTAATGCAAATAATACAAGAGCTATAATTCCTATAATTAATGTTTTAACAATCATTGTAACATTGAAGATAATTAATTTAAAATCTAAATAAAAATAAAACTAAAAATAATTAATGATAAGAAAAAAAACCAGGGAGATTGAAAACCTAGGTTTAGGGTTTACCTGATATACTCTGCGATTTCCTTCATTTCACAGCTACAGGGAGAGTTGAAGGAGCCGAACAGAGGAGGCAGATCCAATTTCTTTCGAAACCATGGTTGGTAAAATCTTCAACAGTATAAGTGTTTCAGTCTTTGTTTGTTTCCTTGTATTGGTAGGGATAAATGAAAGATGGAACATTTGTTTATTTGCAGACGTTCAAGAGGAGGAATGGAGGGCGTAACAAGCATGGCCGCGGCCATGTTAACTTTATTCGCTGCTCCAACTGCGGCAAATGTTGCCCCAAGGTATATATACAAATTTTATCACCTCGTTGATAGCATTATATCATTTTCAGTGCTTTATAAATTTTGTATGCTGTGTAGGATAAAGCCGTGAAGAGATTTCTGGTTCGTAACATAGTGGAACAAGCCGCAGTCCGTGATGTGCAGGAAGCATGCGTTTATGACGGTATTGTTTATCTTTTGTTATTCTGTGCATAGATCTAGTGATTATATGAATAGGAATCTAAAGAGATGAGCAATGCAATGAAATGCAGGATATACACTTCCCAAGCTGTATGCTAAGATGCAATACTGCATCTCCTGTGCAATTCACTCGCATGTGGTTCGAGTCAGATCTCGCACCGATCGCCGCAACCGAGAACCTCCTCAGCGTTTCAGACGCCGGGTATGTGTTTTCTCTATTTTCATTTTGTCTCTAAAATTTTTCATTTTGTCTCTAAGATTTTTCAATTTGTCTATAAGATTTTTCATTTTGTCTCTAAAATTTTTCAATTTGTCTCTAAGATTTTTCATATTGTCTCTAAAATTTTTCAATTTGTCTCTAGGATTTTTCATTTTGTCTCTAAATTTTTTCATTTGTCTCTTTTTCAGAGAGGGATATTTGTTTTGTTTCATACCTGGTCTGGGCTAATGTCCCGTTTTATCCAATTTTTGGCATTTAACATTTTGGACATGATTTGCCACTCAGGCTCATCCCATTTGACACATCCTCCTTTTATTTTATAACTTTCTTTTTCTTTGTTTACCTGGTAAATCTTTTACAAGGTTACATAAAGCCTTTAACCTGATGTCCGGTAACTTTGGGCGGCATTCGCATCTGCACACCAATCAAACTTCGTTACAATCGCAATGGATTGTTTCATAACTTCATCTTCTTTTTATTTGCCTTGCATGCATAGTTTCCTTAAAAGCTGTTATTATGTCCACTATTTTAATTAAACAACATTTGTCATTTGTTTCTCCCCCTGTTTTGTTTTTTCGAAGTTTCGGAGATCATCGACTAAAATCCTTTTATATTTTGATGGATACATTGAGGGATCATTGAATTGCATTTTCAAGTAAAATAAATTATTCAATCTCTCTACACTTTCTTTACTATACCGATTACTTGGAACTTTGATAGTGTAAAAATACTTAAAAGAGTAACAGGGAAAAATATTTGCTTATGCATAAAGAGTAACATTTTGGAAAATTAATCAGTGACTGAAAGGTTGGTAGACAATTTTGTGTGAGTTAAAGGCCCTAGTGTTTTGGGCCACAATGAGGGATAACCCTCAATGTCAGTTAAGGCATTAGACAATGTTAGAGAATAGATTATTGAATAGTTTTTACCAATGCTACTGGTTTGTCAGGGGCTATGTCTGGGTCTGGGTCCAGTTCATACCCTGTCTGGGTCAGGTACGTCAGGATTCGTGCAGGATGCATTCAGATGCTTGTTGGTTTGTCCTGGACAAACCCAATGGAACCCAAGTGAACCTGGTTAAAAAAGGTTGCTGTTAGAGAAAACCCCAGAAATTATTTGTTGATGATCATTCTGTCACTCACTGTTATCAGCCCGTTAATCCGCCGTCCTCAGCAGCCATACATTGTCTGTCCTCGGCAGTAATACATCGTCTATTGTTGACCACTGTCGTCAGAGTTTCCCCTGCTCAGTGTCCATTTTTTACAATCAATATTTATTTTGGTGTATCATATAATCTTTTTTTCAATCTTTCAATTGATAAATAAGAAGTTAGAACTGGCATTCACTATAGTGTCCCAAATTTATAAATGTGTAAGGTGTAGTTCATTCCACAGAGCTAGAGTATGTTTGATAGGACATTTGTTTTAATAAATTAAATTGTGAAGGTTTAAATCGATAAGGACTATTATTAAATAATAAATTGTGAAGGGTTTATTTAATTATTTTCTATGACTTAATAAATTGATGATAATGATTTATTTATTTATTAAGGAAAGGCCTTTTATGGTTTACCATTTGAATATGGACATTTTGAGGATATGATAAGAGAATCTTAAATATATAAATGATTTATATTTTTTTTTTGTACGGATGAACCCGACCCCAAACCTGAACTGGAAACATTGCTAGTCTGTGTTAAGAATCTGTAGCCATCATAAAATGGGCCTTGCTCCATTTTTCTCAAGGAAAGCAGGTTTTGAGGAGATTCATCCACATGTTTTCAACAATAGAGAACTAAAATGCTGGGGTATCAAAAGTATATTATTATCTAAAATAATGGGTACCTGTCTACTTGGTGGAAAATAGTTGTTTGTCGAAGGATGTTTACCACTATTCTGTGTTAAGAATCTGTAGTCATCATAAAATAGTCCTTGCCCCATTCTCCCTTAGGAAAGCAGGTTTTGAGGAGGTTCATCCACATGTTTTTCACAATAGAGGACTGGAAAGAACGATATGATATCTACTTGCACATTTAAAATTAAAATTATTTGTCAGCTATGCTGCCTTTGTTCAACAGTAATAAAATTTTAAGGGGACAGCGACTAATCTTTTGTGGAAAAATGACATTGGAGTACAAGTATGGAGATGATATTTTCAGACACCAACATGAGTCAGAGTTGTATGTGCATTGCAAGGTCAAATGCATTCTTATCTGTTTCAAAATTATTTTTGTCTACTTACAATGGGACTAAACATGTTCGATGTGAAAGCATATTAGATCACTTATCAACAACCAGTGCAAGCGCCTCACAAATAAACATTCAAAACCCTTTCACAGCAAAAAAAAGCTATGCTGAAGTATGTCCTTCCAATTCATATTCCCAAGCCATTGCACAATTCTGGCTATATTATGCAGAGAAGAAGCTTCGTGGCACAGGAAAAGGTCAGGAAAGCTTTTTAACATTTTTTCCGTTAACACATTTTTAAAATATTTATGGAAAAGTATACATGAAGCATGCTCTAACTGATGAATGGAGTATCATACTAGTCAGCAAGGAGCAGATAAAATAACACAAAACCACAGGCATTGTTAACACCTTCAATCTAATAGGCTTTGATATCACAAACTGCAATTGAGTATCTAGCCTAGAGGATAACCCCACACACAATTCCTGTATTTTGTTGAGTTTTCTTTCTATCTAAAGTAACCATTCCAAGACTTCTGCAGCAATGATTAGAAAGTATAGAGAAATCAAGCCCTCTTCTCAAATTCCACATGATGCTTGGGAAGAAATCACGTTTTCTATTAGCTACACAAATGCAGCTGATGAAATATGACTAGGATTCATCTTATTCATTCAAAGCTGAACCAAATTGTAGCAGCAGAACTGAAATATATGACCACAAAAAAGTGTCACAAACCTTTGTAGTGTCCAACATGATTACATGATTATTGTATGTCTCCTCTAATCTTTTCATCAAGTAAACCAACTCTTCTGCAATAATAATCTGGTCTGTAATTTTCTTTCCTACTATAAATCCACCATGTTCCAGTGAGATGATTGAAGAAAGAATGGGAACAAACCAGTCACCATAAGCTTTGTTACGATCTTAGACACCACATTACAAAGTGAAATATTCCTATAAATGTCAAATCTGATTCTCTTCAGGATCAAAGTGATAAAACCAATATTCATCCCTCCACTTGTGGATAATAAGTGGCTCAATTCCACCATGAATGCCAATAAATCATGATTTACAATATCTCAAAAATGCTGAAGGAACTCAACGTGGAAACCATCAGGCCCCAGGGCCTTCCCTTTACTCATCCCAGATACCATAGCTTCCAATTCAGACATCTGTACTGGTCTGATTGGACTATCCGTCTGAGTTGGAGAAACTGATTTACAAATACAGGCTTTAACTTCATCTAATTCCAAAGACACATCAACACAAGAACTCTTTCACAAAATATTGGTAAAATGATTGAGGCCTCCTGCAGAATATCAATAAGGCACTCCCTTGTTTGGCTCTAAAGGCATAAAATTACTATGTGTCCAATTGGCTAAGTGGTGAACCAAGACAAATTGATGGGAAAACTGTGTATTACAATCCCCTTCTTTAAACCATTTGACTTAATATTTTATCATTTTTTGTTTCCAAAAAAATTTAAAATATCTTGTCGCTCTTGTGTTTCTTCTTAAGTTTTTCAATCTGTTGCACTTATTCTCACCCATCTTTAGAATGTGTAGTAGTGTGAAGAAATAGTAAAGACTGTTGGTATTGTTGTCGCAAAGCATCTTTAGCATCAAAGATTTACCAAAAAGTTGCTTATTCCATTGTTTCAGTTTGTCTTAGCGTGATGGAGATGATGCCTAAGGGAATACATAAGAGTCATGGTGCAAATACCCTTTTGTAATGTCCCCTTTTGTAAATGCCCTAGTTTTTGCCCTAAAATCACAATTCCAAGCAAAGCAAGAAATGAAATAGAGTTAGTGATATCATTTACCAATTTAAATTGTTGAACAAGATAGATCTTGGTTGAGATCCTGCAATCATGTTAGATAATCATTGAAAGCATAATCCATAAAATAGATCTTTCCTACTAGGGTTAGGAACAATATCTTAACATATGATATACCTAATTCATTAATGGAGTCTAACCAAAAAGGTTTAGGATAAGGGGGTATGATAGGGTGTCCGAAGCGATCCTCTACCCTAGGCCCAAGAGCGGATATACCATCCTTCTTGGCCTCATGTGGCCTTCCGCCATCCATATGAGGGGGTGTATCTAGTGAGGAATCCTATAGCAGTTCTCCCTCTCCTTGCCACCCTTATTCTCCTCTCTATGATCGGGACTCCTTAACTTAATAGTCAACCATGGTAGGGGTTTGAGGGGAAACTACAATAGGGTGTTTGGAGTCTCCTTCCCTTCTAAGCCCAAGGGCGGGGTACACCTTGCACCCCCTTGGCCTCATGGGACTATCAGTCATCCACCATGAGGTGGTGTGCTTAGAAGAGGACCTCCAACCCTTCCTTGTATTCCTCATTATTCCTCCTCATGGTTGCTTGATGAAAATTAAAAACACTAAATACATCCAGATTCATAGAGATTATACAACAATAAATATATCATCATACACAACAATCATGATAGAGCATACCACAATATTTATTTAAACATAAGACTGCTATATTCTCATGAGCAAATGTATTGACTGCTGATTCTGCCTTTGTCTGCTGAGTGCAGATATATTTCTGAATCTGATCTGATTGATTGATTGATTCAATAATATAATTATAGAATGATGGAATGATAGAATAATAGAAGGATAGAATGATTGAAAGATAGAATGATAGAATTATACAATGATACAAGAGTAGAAGGATAGAATGAAAGAATGATATAATAATAGAATGATGGAATAATAGAATGATAGGTTGATAGAGTAGAATGATATAATGATAGAGGAATAGAATGAGAGAATGATATAATAATTGAATTATAGAAAAATGGAATAATAGATTAAATAGAATATGAGGAGGATAGAGTTATAGCATGATAGAATGACTGCAATAAATAATTCTCTTCTGTTATCAATTATGACATATATATCTCTGCTGATCTATTCCTTTCTGCCTTCTATATACTCTTTTTGCTGATCTGTTGATTCCTCTATGTATTTCTGCTCTAAATTCTCAGAAATAAATCATTCATTGCTTGACTTCTAACCACCACTCCTCTTCCACTTTATACCTTCTCAAAAGAAGCGTCCTCTATGAATGGATATGTCTCTTTGTCAAATTGCAGTCCTTCACAATTAAATCACAGCTCTTCATAATCGCTGCCCTTCATAACAATTAAATCTTTGTTCTTATTATAATGCAAATCGCATCCCATAAAATTGCTGCTCTTAATGACCTTTATCATTATACAAATCTCATGCCTTACTATATTAATCGCACCGCCTCATCATCTATTAATAACCAAGTTATTGTCTTATCAATATGGGGCGCTCCAAGTAGTAAGGAGGTCGGCTAACATTTTAAAAATATGGAACATTTCATGGGACATGACACCTTCATCCCACCACAAAGCTATGCAATTTATTATTTGTTTGATAACTTAGAATCTCTTATATTAAATTTAAAATTTAAAGTACACCTCAAACTACCTTGGTCGATCAACCATCTCTCTGTTGAAATGTGATCAGGCCCTAAATTCAAATTTAAAGTATGCCTCAAACTACCTAGGTTGATCAACCGACTCTTCTGTTGAGATGTGGTCTGGCCCAAACATACAATGAATACTAGATGAATAATAACTTATAAGTTACCGGTTCTTGCCCCCCCCGGCCTGGGTCCCGGTTCGGTCTGCCCTGGCTCTAGATCCTGGTCCGGTCCTCTCGGGGGTTCAGCCAGTGGGTCCATCCGGGACGAACCCGGACAGAGCCCGTGGTAGGACGGCCAAAAAAATGATTTTTTGATTATTTTTGTAAAAATCTGGGCAATTTTTTATTGTTTTTGGTGATTTGACTCTCACTCATGTCAACATAATTTTGATTTTTTTGATTATCAAGGTCATATATCCTTAAGGCATCAAGTTAAGGTAAATGCTAAATGGAACATATCCTTAACTCATTCTTTCTCTCACTCTTTTTCTCCCTCATTCTTCTTAATGGTTTCTATTTATATTTTATGGATTCTTAATTCAAAATCTAAAAAAGAAAAAACATTAAAGAAGATAATAAGAGAAAAGATGCACAAAATTTTTGATGGTGACCTCGTGGGGGCGGAACATTTTACCTTTTTAGGTATACAGAAACAACCATGTGAATGCAAGTCACTGATCCTTTCAGTACTGATCTACACTCTGAAAGTCTGCTACATTATCAAGGTCGTATTTTTCACTTGTGACTTGGAAGTGAACATTGTTTGTTCCTAGTGAAAGAACAGATTATAATGCCCAGATTTATAAAAAATAAATCTGGGCATTATAATTTTTATTTTTTTGATTATCAAGGTCATATATCATGACATTTGACGTTCGGGTTTGACTAATTGACATTGTAGTGTTTTTAATTTCTAATACTAGTGTGGTTTTGTTTATTATATGATCATATTCATGAGCTATGGTATTCTGAACTTAATTACTGCTGCAAATATGAATATATTTCTGATTTTTATATGTATTTGTATGGATGAACCCAAAACGAACCCACACCCAAATTTTTTTTGACCAAACCCGCGAACTGAACGCGAACCAGTACCAGGACTGGTAACTTAGATGAATAAGAATACATGGTTTTAAAAGGGCCTTAAAAGCCAGAAAGCTGTCAAGTTGCTCACGTATATAGGCATTCCCTTTACATCTGTTTGACAACATTTAAAGACTCCTGGCCAAATATATTAAGACATGTTGACTTACCATCCTAGATGGTAGTTGCACGTCCTAAATTCTTTGGCTAACTTAGAAAACTAACCTAAGTAAATGTAACACATGGTGAGTTTACACCAACATGATTAGCAGGCCAATTATTTCAGATAAAAAGGAAAATGGCTGCTATCTGAAGTGGAAATTCTGCCAAAAGTCTTTGTCACCTTGGAGGAAATAGAGTAAATGCTTTAGCTGCCAAAGGAAAGAGCTCTGGCTGCAAGTTTATGAGGTCCTTCCTAGGACCCACAACCCTTAAAGCATGGATTCAATAAAACTGGAAACCAACTGTAGCTGTTGAGATCATAATGGAGGCCAACGTTATTTCATGTTGACAAAGAATTCTGATGGGAATTCTGGTTCCTTAAATCTATTCTCTTAGTGAAGAATTGGGTACCTGCATTCAACCCAACTGAAGAAGTACACAGCACAGTTCCAGTTTAGGTTTGGCTTTCATGATTATTAAGTGAATATTGGCTAGAGGCAATGCAGAAGAAAATAGGAGTAGAAAGTGGAGAATATATCACTACATCCAAAGTCAAACCAAACAATGCCCAGATTTGTGTGAATATATTATTGGACAAGCCTCTCCCTGATAGACTAATACTGTATACCAGAGGGAGAAAATGGCAGCTGCACTTGGACACAAAAAATTCTCTTCAGATGTAGAATTTGCCATGAGCATGGTTTTTTTGGCAAGGGTATACCTTCAACAAGAGAGCCAAGATCCATCAGATTCAAAGCGCTACAAATCTAAGCCTAGGTCAAGGAGACATTAGTGGGGATACAATGCTGCCAAGACCTGTGCAAAACATCAAACCCAACTAGTGGAAACATCAGAAAACAAATTCAGCAGAGCATACATTAGGAAAGGGAAAGAATCCCCAAAACAAGTGAACCAGTGCCAACTCAAAAAATCTTTTCACAGCCATGGACATGATGGAAGAACCAGAACAGAATAAAGAAACAGATGAGCGAATAAATAAGTGCAACTCAAGAGATATGGATCATTTAGACAAATGAATTAAGACTACAAGGCACCCACCAAAAAAGAGATTCATTTCAAGGCACAAGAAGACAAGCAGAGGCAACGGACAAGGGCAAAAAGAAGAACTCTACCAAAAGGTCTATCCCTAGATCTAAAATTAAGAAACCTTCGAAGCTGGGAGAATGAATAATCAATGCAAAAAACATAATCGAATTGAACCATTTCAACATGACATCTCACAAGAAGGTACCTCTGATATAAGAGCAGTGCACATCTTGACTCCAAAGTCTAAACAAGAATCAATATCAGATCCAGTCTCTGCCTAATAATGCTATCAAGGCATGTAACGGGAATATGTGTTCCTAACAAAAATAACCTACCACACATGAAAACTAGGGACAATCACATAGATCTGGTACTCTTGCAGGAAACAACCAGATCTAACAGTATCATATAGGCAAATAAACAATAGCAAAGGGGCACCAAATGAATGCACCTTTGCACGGACACAAAATTAAACCTTCAACGTACCCATCTCTCACAAGTACCAACAAACTGGAAGTTGCCTCATATTTATACTGATTTAAAAAAATTTTAGTTGTTCATAGCAAATTTATATATGCCCCCAAATAGAAACATGAGACTCAACACCTTCAAGATCTAAAAAATTGGCCTCTCAAACTCCCAACATGTGCACGTCCTTATAAGAGACTACAATGCAATCCAAGCCGAAATGAAAAGAAAGGAAGAATAGGCTCCAATAAAAGAACAGTTTGATGTCTTGACAGAGCTTATTTAGGAAACCAATCCAATTCACCTAGACTACTTTGAAGGCTATTATACACGGACAAATAAAAGAAAAGGGAGCAACAAATAGTGGTAAAATTAGATAGCATCCTTCCATCTATCAATAGAAAGCCTCTAAAACTATGGTTGAATTAAAAGTTCGGGATGCAACATTTTCAGATCAGTGGTGATCACATTGAGTATTCAACCCAAAAAGAGCAAAGAGCTAAGTAGTATTTCAAAACATGTGGTTCACAGATCTTACATTTGGGAACCAAATTCATGAATAGTGGAATCATGCCCCCCAGCTCAAAGGTCATGCCATGTAAATATTTAGAAAAAAACTTGAATTTCTATGGTGCAAAATCACAGAATAGAATTACAAAGAGGCTGACAACATTTTCATAGTCAGTAGGACTGAAAATGCAAAGCTTGAAACCATTCCAAGAACAATTGATAAAAGGGAGAACAGAAGAAATGATTAAAGAAGAATAAAAAACATACAGCTCAAAATTGCTTAACGACGAAAAGACTAATTCTGGAAATAAAGAGCAAGAGAAGAATGGACAAAGCATTTCAATTTGATTTGATCAAGGGGAATGGTTGCTTTCTTTCCATGATTTACTTTCCATTGGTTAGACAACTTTTGCAAGTGGAATGCATAGTGCAGGACCTGTAATTGTGCATGAAACTTGGATTGGATTTTGGCTATGCTCCCCCAAGTTTCGGGGACGGGGACAGGGATGGGGACGGGGGATGAGTTTCGGGGACGACATTTTTTTTGGATTTTTTATAGGGGACAGCTACTAAAAAGATAAGATTTTTTTATAAAAAATATAGAGAAATTTCAAATACTTATATGATAACATTGATAAGGCATTCATTATAGACATTATAGAACCTTTAAAAATGAATACATAACAATAACATTACATTTGAACTTAGTTTTCAACTTGTCACATGAGAATTGGCAAACAAATTAACAAAAGTTAATTATTTTCAATGACAATTTGCATATATATTATATCAAAATTACTGTCAACCTAATGTCTAGCTGATGCCCTAATGTCTTATCTTGACTGCTGTTAACCTCTTCAAACTTCTGTTGCTCCTTTTTCTCCTTTCAAACTGCTGCTGTTTACCAATGCAAAATGTGAAAATGAGTTGTGTTTTTTTCTTTTTGGGTGATATGATGCATGTTTTAGGTTTAGGTTGTGTTTGAAGGGATGTGGGGGTCCTTTTGAGACCCCCATCCCTTTTTTTCTTTTAAAAAATGTGTTTTTTTAAAAAAACTGCCTCCAACATGTTGCTGGGCCGCAGGGGACGGCTAACCATCCCTTGAAGTCCCCGATTTTTTAAGGGACGTCCTCGGGGAAGGGGTACAGGTAGGGGACGTTTCCTACACGTCCCGGGTACGGTATTTGGGGGGGGGGGGGGGGTTTCTGGGGCAGGGGACGTGTACCCGTGGAGCATAGGATTTTGGTGGTAAAAATTCAATTTATTAGTTGCTATTGAGCTTGACCGTCCCGAAGCTTATCTCACACCAAGGAAATGTACCGGGGACCCTACACATTTAGAAAAGCATCATGAAGTTTCTTTCAGGCAGCCTTTCTAGATAATAGACATTAAACCAAATGAAATGGTTGTTGCAGCCACTTCAGAAGGTGGCCTTGTTTTATTGGCTGGTCTTCCATTTCAAGATGG
The DNA here is from genome assembly GCA_027924645.1 of Cunninghamia lanceolata. Taxonomy (NCBI): domain Eukaryota; kingdom Viridiplantae; phylum Streptophyta; class Pinopsida; order Cupressales; family Cupressaceae; genus Cunninghamia; species Cunninghamia lanceolata. The sequence goes on along the minus strand of BSBN01000082.1, from coordinate 10,314,581 downwards.
TTGTCAAAAACATCAAATTTTCCTCTAGGAGTCAATTTCATTATTATGAGTCAGTTTCTTCCAATTCATGAGTCAAAGCTGTTGTCCCTTTCCTTGAGGTTTCACTGTTTTAGTTATGCATCTTAGAGGTGTAATCACCATTACAGATTTGTGTTTAAATACATGTCTGTTTTCTTTTTGATAATTCCTTAGTTTAGTTTATTTATTTATATCTACAAAAAAACATCGAAATTTCCTCCAATTTATGAGTCGAAGCCCTTGTCCCTTTCTTTGAGGTTGTTTGAATATAATCGTTTACCCTGCCAAATGAAATTGACTCCCAGAAGAAATTGGTTTGGGTACATGGAATCATGACAACCTATAAAAATTGGTTTCAGATTATGGAGAATTCAATGTCTTTAAGGTGGTTTTACTTTTAATTTAAGGTAAGTGGTTCCTTTTGCCCCCCTTTTGTACAAGGTTGCTTGTTTTAGTCATGAACTTACGCATCTTAAAGGTGTAAGACACTGTAACTCTTTACAAACCTTCCGATGATATGCATTGTTAGTATGAAATCCTTAATTTTCTTTTCTACACTTGATGTTTATGACGAGATTTTAGCATCAAAATTAATCAAATATTTCCTGAGGGAGGATCTGTAGAGGGGTTTTTAGAATTTACAATTAAGCTTGGTTCATATTAATTCCTTTTCATGAAATGGGCTTGATGACAGCAGTGTATATGAATAAAGAATTTTTAATGTAAGGTGTATGGATTATTTTTTTCCCATCCTATGCGAGGATGGTTGTTTTAGTTTTGCATCTTAGAGCTTTAAGACACTCCCTAACAGCAACCCTGATTTGGATACCATGTATGGGTTAGATGAATCTTAGTTTTCATTTATACACTTGAACATAATGGAAGTCGGTTATATGAAAAGATGTCCACTTGCACTCCAATATGTTAATAAGTATGAGATGTTGCATTAGAAATTGTATGATGTTATGTCTTTTATTTGGCGTTGGATAATCATACTAAATGACAAGAGGATGTTGGTCTTGGATGGCACTGTAATAACATTAATTCAGTCATTTGACTCTCTATACAAACACTACAGAGATTGAATGCATGAATAGTGATAATGATGAAGCAAAATGCTTTTTTTTACTTTACATGCAGGAGGATGGTCCCAGGCCTGGTCAGGCACCTCGTCCAGGTGTTGCAAACACTGCTGGTCCTGCACGATAAACATTGAAGGAATGTGTTTAGTGATTTTTCCCATTACAATTAGAAGACTGCTATTGAGAATGGAAGTTGGCAGGATGCTGTTACATATAAATTTTGATCGCATTTTGTGTTATAGGAAACTTCTCTTATATTGAAATTCTGTAAGAGATAGATTGTGTGCTATATTTTTATTAAGACATTTGATCTGCAGTCTGCTCTTTGTTTTCCCTATAAAATGCAAAGTTAAAAACAATCTGACCTTGCAAATATCTTCAGTATCGTTCCATGTAATTTTTGACATGTGATGCTTCAATTTTCAAAGACCCTTGTCTACATGTTACTTTTAGTCTAGAATTTAGGAAATAAAAAATCTGGTTAACGTCAATGCTTCTTATGTATGAAGCTTTGTGTAATATTAGTTATTCTTATGTCAGTTTTACATAATGTTAGTGGTTCTAAGCTTCAATTAATGTCAAATATCATTAGAACTAACACTTATCAAAACCATTTAAAATCTATATATTAGTTGCTAGATTAACAAACTTCAAGAGATTGATTACATGCTTGATTATTATGTTTATTTTATTTATAGATTTATTTGCGAATTGCTAGTTTTGCTTTATTGTGATTTGTCTGTTTGTACTTGTTGGAATTTGTGTAAAGGGAATTTAATTTTTGGTGTCAGAATCAATCTTGTGCTTATTTTGTCTGAGCAGCAGTTTTGTGTTGCCTGCCTGCTAAAGGTTTTTGTTTGGTGTCTGAGCAGTCATTCTTGCCCCTTCTCATTTTTGTGTTGCCACAAATTCAGAAAGATTCAATATGATTGGATGAGATGTTTGTGCTGTTGATATATCAATGATGGTTAGTTTAATGGAACTTGGCAATATGCAGTAAATGGATTTTTTGTATCTTAACTTCTAGAAGGTGAACAATTATTGCTGGTAATTAAAAGTTATAGAACTCACTAAACAGTACCACCTTGTTTCATATTACTCAATGATTTAATCTTGGCAACCAGTCCATGTCTGCGGCCAAGTCAATATTTCTGTTTGTGCTTGTTGGAATTTGTTTTAAGGAAACTTAAATTATCTTGGCAACCAGTCTATGTCTGCAACCAAGTCAATATGTCTGTTTGTACTTGTTGGAATTTGTTTCAAGGGAATTTATTTTATTTTTCAGAATCATTCTTGCCCACTCTCATTTTTGTATAGCTACAAATTTCAGAAAGATTCAATATGATTTGATGAGATGTTTGTGCTGTTGAAATATCAGTGATGGTTAGTTTGTAATTGAACTTGGCAATGTGTAGTAAATGGATTTTACTGAATCTTACAATTCTAGAAGGTGAACACTTAGTGCTGGTAATCAAAAGTTTTGGAACTCACCAAATGGTACCACCTTGTTTCGTATTATTTAATGATTTAATCTTGGCAACCTGCTTTGCCAAAGAAATATAGTAGTGATTGTTTTCCATGTTTCTAATATTAAGATTAGTCCAATGAAGCTATCCTTCATATTTCATTTTTTTTTTAACGTCATGTTTCCTTTTATTTATTCCTTCCAACTCTTAATATTTTGAAATTGCCCTTGTTCTCCTAATTGTTTTGCAATAATTTCAGCTCTCTGATATTTTGTGCTCAAAATTTATGACCATTTTGTAATGTCCCATTTTTAATAAAGCCACTGCTCCCAAATACATAACTAAGCCACAAAGGTTTTTTGCACTACGGGAAGTGGGCACAAGGGCTGAAGGAGCCACTGCTTATGTAAGCCTAGAGCCATGCAATCGCTATGGAAGAACTCCTCCATATACTCAAGCTCTTAATCGATCTAAAGTAAAATGTGTGGTGGTGGGTTTGGTGGATCCAAATCCAAGGGTGTGGCAACGCTAAGAAATTCAGGGATTGATGTAACAGTCGGTGTTGAAGAACATCTATGCCAGCCCTTGAATGGAGCATATTTCTGTCGCAGGCTATCTGGGAAGCCTTTTGTTGCAACGAGGAACACATCAGAATATAAAATCAGAGTGCTTAAGCAGAGAGATTAAATAAGCAAGTTTTGGAATTGGGGAAAGGAGGGAGCCAAGATATTCTTTGACAATTCGTCCATCACTACCTCCCTTTGTAGCCAGTCATCCAACAGTTCCACCACACGGAGAGATGCAGTTTTAGGAAGATGGCACTGTCATTAGGGAGACCATTTCATGGCAGCAGATTCCAATTCCCATCACATATTAACATAGAAATGAGAGTAGATATGTTGGAAGCAATGGAACATGCTATTGAAAGCAATGTAGCTCATCGGTTCCTTGTCGGAGTTCAACGTGACTTCAATGAGAATGATTATGAGATGTTGTTGGCGCTTGACGATGACAATAATAATTGCAAGGGTGCATCACAACAGCATATAGACTGCTCACCCATATCAACTATCAACTGTTCAGAATGATATTTCAGATGAAGTCTGTTCTGTTTGCTTAGAGATGCCAAAACTTCAGAGATTTTCACAATCCTGTTTGTGTTATTCCTATGTTTCACAAAGGCAATAGTAATTTCGATTAAGGAAGAAATCACAAGACAAAAGTCGTTAAAGAAGCACCCCACAAGGATAATTAATACTAGCACTTGCACCCATAGGAGGTTCAAGGAATACGCCGATAGGAACAACTGACAACCTTAGAAAATTTCCCGGGTGAATTTTATGGCGTGAGACAATTCCGAGCACTATAATGCTCACATATAAAAGCCTATCAGCTAATTATACAAAAACTGGAATTAAATAAAGATTTAAGTTGTTAAGAAAAGTCAACAGTCCTATGAAGGGTTGTGTCTCTTGAAAGCATAAGGTATAAAAGGAAGATCATTCAAGGAAGAGGAGGCATCAATTGTGAAGAAATACTATTTAATATTCCATGTGAATTATTCGGCCAAAGAGGACGAAGCCCCTCAAAAGTTCATTGAGAGATTTAAAACCAAAAACTCTTAACTTCTTCTATCAAGTTATTGGATGGAAACCCCTAACTTAGACAGAAATTAGAGACATTCATATAAAGAAAATTGCTGCAATTTGGAGGAAGGATCATCTTAGAAATTAAGATAAGTTATATTTTCAGAAATATATCATAAGCTTTAAATCTAAATATTATACTAAAAAATACAATTTTAGACAAATTAATATCTATAATCAACTATGCAACTATTACTGTTAGATAGGGTTGTTTATTTAAGGAAAAATAAGGAAATTCTAGAATGGGACATTACACATTTATACCCATCATTGCTGTTGCTTTTGATTTTGTGAGCATCTTTATGTTTCAATTCAATATATCACCTTCAAATCATTTGTTTCTTTTATTCTTTATTTCCATTGTTTGGCAGTTTTTACCAGTCAAGTTGTCCCCATGCGTGGTCTGTGTTCTGTTTTGCTATCACCCAAACTAGTTTTGGAAATGGGCTGTCATGTATAGCAACAGCATGAGAGGTCATGGAAAAACATTGGCGATGATATAACATTTTTTTATCAAGTCCTTTACTGTTTTTTGCATCTGAAATATTTTATCCCCGGAACATTTCGTATGGTATACAAATATTTTCTATAATTCCATTTTGACATTTCTGTAAGTTTTGATAAGGCTCTGATTTTGTTCAGTTGGATGTGGTCTAAATCATATACGTTTACGAGCATCAATATGAGACCAATACAAGCTTTTATGAGCACTTATTAGAGACTAATACAAGTTCTTTATGAGGGAACACACTAGAAATCACCTATGGAAGACCAAGAGTTACTACTTAGAAATCTACTTTATTTAGAAACCACATCTATATTAGAAACCAACTATGGAAGACCAAAAGTCACAACTCAGAATTCCACCTTAGATGTTCCTATGGGGATTTGAACTTGGATCTCCACAATGAGAATCCAATGTTTTTAACCAATTAAGCTCAACCCCTTAGACAGTGAATTGTTCTTTCTGAAAATGTCACTTTTAATATAGATTACTAGGAAAGTCACTAAATATACCTTTAATTTGTGTCTTTTCTACTTCTATAATTCTACCTAGAGTGCTTTTGGAAAAATTTAAAGAGGCTTCACATTCTTGCAGTTGGCAAGTTTGACTTTACTACAGTTGACCTAATTTTTGGGCTGCATCCTTTAGTAGTCTGAAAAGTTCAACCTTCCACTTATAAGTAATGAATTCTGTTATAATAAATGTTCATTTTGGGAATTATGTTTTTCCATTAATTTTTATGAAAAAATCTAATTAAAGTAACAAGAGATATAATCAAACTCAGACAACAAAAAATCATGGCAGAGGGTCGGACAAATGAAACACACAAGCATCTTTCTGTTATAAAAAAAGGTAGAATGCTAATCTAGTTGATTTTCTTTAATTGTTCTCAGCCACCTCCTCTCAACAGGTATTTCGACATCATGTCTCATTTCAGTGTGGATTTTTATGCTATAAGATGCCGTTAATATGCATGTGGCTATTCATACCCATTAGCTGGGTGTCCATAATTTTCGAGCTGGATAAAATCGGCTCAACAGACTCCTTGTTTTTCTTCATCTGCTACAAAGCATCAGACTCGAAAGCTTATCATTTTTACAATTTCTGCATCTGCTACAAAGCATTAGACTTAGAGCTTACCATTTTTATAATTTCTGCATCTCCTACAAAGCATCAAACTTGGAAGTTTATCATTTTTACAAGCTCAGATGAGATCATTATAAAGAAAAGATTACCCTGTGGGCATGAAAAATTGACTACTTTAAAATACTTGACTTTGCATACCTCTAGGAAGGTGGGTGTATCAACCCGTCTATGCTTCATGTGGATGTTGAGAGAGAGAGAGAATTATGTGGTTAAAATTAACATTCATCACTGTGCCTTTATGGGCTTTATGAACCTTAATGAGAATAGACGTGGTTGCATTGATTCTCATTTTAGTTATCAACTTCCTTGCCTCTAAGCCTGAAGGTTTCGACTACACCTTGTTTCCTATTTTTCCAAGTAGAAGAGGGATAGTTGGCCCTAGCCGTTTGTTTGAACCCAATGGCCTAAGCGGGAAGCCGCTCTTGCCCTCTCTTTTCCACCTGCACCCCCATAAGTTGGGTACACCAAACCGGGGCAGATACCAGCGGTATTCCCGGTTTGACGGGAATCTGAACGAAGATGTAGGGGAGACACTCTTGTTCATTTTCCTCTTTTATAGACTAGAAGAGGGACAGATGAAGGAAATCTTTAATTAATCTCCCCATCAAACGTAGATTTTATTGTGCCTTCTAGGACTTTTTAGATGTACCAAAGATCATTTCTAACTACAATGTCTTTTTCACTAGATTATTTCCTTTTTCCGAGGTGTGAAATCTCCAATTTTTCTTTACACCATTGATAAAAGAGCATATAATCTTCTTTCACAATGAGATAATTTATTTTATGCTCAATAGCTATCCTTAAACCTATAATATATACTTATCGAATAGAACTTATTTACTTTTAAATGGTTCATGCATACAAAGGAATATTAGATAGTGCTTTTTCGGAGGTGTGAAATCTCCAATTTTTCTTTACACCATTGATAAAAGAGCATATAATCTTCTTTCACGATGAGATAATTTATTTTATGCTCAATAGCTATCCTTAAACCTATAATATATACTTTTTAAATGGTTCATGCACACAAAGGAATATTAGATAGTGTTTTAACTCTTCTAGTAAGGATCTTCTCAATGTAGGTTGCTGATATTCACGCTCCTTTCCACCTCTAGAATCTCTGGGGTCGGAATCTTCTCAATAATCAACCAAGCAATAAAATGTTACAACTATTATGACCATCTTTCTTGCCCTTTCATTCTGCAATGGTCTCTTTCAAAGAAGATTCCAAACAAAAGTTTTATTTGCAAATAAAAGATTTTAAATTCATTGCTTTTGCTTTAAGGTCCAAATAAGTATCTTTGCAGTAAAATGCTTGTCAACAAAAGTTTGTTCAAGCTGTATAATATCATCGGTAGACTCATCCAAAACAACAAAAGATTCTTGGACCTATGTGTACCTTGGGATTGTTCTCAATTAAAACTAATCACATGGTATTGGTGTTAGTGCCATCCATTTTGTTTCAAATTCATTTTCCTTAGAGAAGTTGCTTTTGTAGTCCTGGAGCAATGGCTTGTGTAGAGCATAATTGGTTCTGAAAGCAACCTTTTTCATATATAATTGTATCCACTTTGCATGGTAAAATCATTGAATTTATCTTTCCTCACTAGGTGTTTCTCAAAGATTTCATTTGTTTGCTTTATTAGATCTGCTTTGCTCACGTTCCAAAGATTGGATTTATATGGCAGTTAAATCTTAACAATTCAAACAAACTATACAAGATATCAAAAGAGTTTATATTAGTTTCCCCATATGTAATCTGTAGAGACGCCCAAATAGTTGTGAACCCATGCATATTGGAGTAGTTTGACTAACAATAAGATGATTGCTAGTAATTTTGAATAGCCAATTGATTACTAGTAATTTTGAATAGCTAATTGATTAGTGAGTTTGACTGAGCTCATTACTCATTGCGTGGGTAAATTCATTGTAAATCTGGTATTGGTAAATAGAAAATCATATTGAATTGAGATTGAGCGGTGCTTTTCACTTGAGCCATTTTTTCTGCACTAGGAGCTTCACTTTGTTGCTCTACAATGTGTGAGCCAAAAATGTGTTGTTAATGATGTGTTACCAGTTTATAGGGGAGCTCAAAAATCAAAGAAAACAAGCAAGGAAAAGCTGCATGTAGCATATGTAGGAAATATTGGCCTAGTAGATTACTGGGAAAAGTCTCCAGGCTTTGTTCTTGTTCTTGAGGGGTTTTGTCACCCTGAAAAATGTCACACATGGTCAATGTTTTAAGGTTAGTAATTCTATGTTTTGAGATGAATATTGTAAAGGTGTAATGGCAATGGATTGATAGAAAGATGCCATTATTTGAATAAGGTACATTTAAACCTTGGCCTAAAAATAGGTAGAAAGAAAGTCAATCCCTTGTATCTCCTCTTCAAACATAGTTCTTATCTAGGTGCTATGAGGTTATATCTGGGTGCTATGAGGTTATTTCTTCATATTGCCTTGAAAATGTTAAAGATGAAATATGTGTTTTGAAAGAGAAGTTCCTAAGGCCCACAAGATAATGGGAGTTTGAGGGCCTATGCCATGCTTGTTGAAAACATTTGGAATAGGTTGCCTATGTGAATTGTTTGATTCTTGTTTAGATTGTAGTTTTGGAAGCTATACCACCTACTTACATGTTTGGAACTGCAACAATATGCTTAGCTTCAATGCTATATATAGTATATGTTTCTTTATTAAAATACTAGCTAATTGCAATACCCATAATGGACCTGTAACTTTACATCTTTATGATGATGACTAAGATCCCTAATAAGCCTAAATGACATTTGCAAAAACAAGTATGTGGTAGTTGATATGTGTCTCCAAGGTAAGCTCATATTTGTTGTTTTAGAACCCCCTAGTCACTCCCAACTTCTACCTTGTGTCACCTTTTGACTTAGAAATTTAGTGAATTTGCTACATCTTTTGGTGGATTGCCTATTAAGTTTCACGTGTTTTTGCTATGGTATTTTTTCATTTTCTATAGAGTTTATTAGTTTGTTGTGGAATTTTATGCTTTTGTTGTGGTGGTTGTGCTTTTGGCTTGATGATTTCATTATTGTCAAAAGCAACAATCTCACGTGAAGTGGTGAATTTGCTCAATTTGTTTATATGTATGATTTCTCTTCAAAATGGGAGTTTCTTTCAATTTTTCTATGGTTGAGTTTACGTTAAACCCAATTCAAATCCACCTTTTGCATGTGATTTTCAATTGCATGTTTACAAAAGTGCCAATTTTCTTTTGGGGGTCCAAAAAATTGTTATTTGGTAGCCATCACTTTGTCAACATTTTCTATAGGAGCCCCCTCTATGGTCTAGGGCGTGGTTTTGATTATTCCCAATCCTCCATCTTCAATGCAACCCTAGGTCTCCTCTGCTTGCCATTCTTCACCATCGTTGGGGGTGTCTCATGTACTAGTGTCTGCTGAGGAGCCCTTTCTCCTTGGTCTGATGATTTTAATGATGACATGTCTTGGATGGTCGTGCATAGAAGGAAGAAAGATCTTCCTAAATTTGTTTCAAACTCCTCACTAGGCTTCAAGTGTGTAATTCTCTAGATTAGGGTCAGGAGTTGTGTAGCTCATTGGCCTCTAGGTGTTGCTTGTAGTGGTTTTCAGCTTGGAGCCTTTTTATGTTTCGGCCATCTTGGTGGCTTATGCTTTGTTTTTGTTTTGTCTCTAACCTTTATGGTCATGGTTGTTATTTTGGGTCCATTTCTCATGGATCCCGTTCCTTTTGCCTCTTGGTTGTTTGCTTATAAAAGGGTCCGAGCTCTTTCAAAACTCGTTTTTATCTATATCAAAAACATTTTTTTCTATATCAAAAACATTTTTTGTAGGAAAGTTGAAAGTAGGAAGTAATTGTTCCGTGTTTATCTTTGTTTGTTTTATTTACTTATGTTTTTCCAAAATCACAAGAGATAATTATTTTTGCTAAAACAAATTCAGTGTTTTTTAGAACTCAAACCCCAAGAGTATTTCCCTACAAGGTTCTCCAAAGAGCTCTTTGAGAGTTCTCAAAGATAAATTATAGGTGGACACTGGGAAACCTGAGTGAAAAATAGTTTCCTTATAAAACAAAACCTCAATGGATCTTTAATGGTATAATGGTGGGGAGAGGCTTCTTTCCACCGGGAGACTTGACAATTGTAGCAAGGTGACCTCTATTATGACATCTCTAGCAACAAAAAAGCAATCCCTCATAAACTAAGGGTTGAGACCAACTATGATCATCAACATTTAAAATTATGTCTATTGGAAGGTCTTTTGAGGTATCTAAATCCACCAGTAAGTGAGCAAAGATTGTGTGAATAAAATTAGACCAATCTTTGTCTATCACCAAGAAGTTACTTAACGAGTTACTAATTGCTTCAAAGCATGATTCAACCCAAAAATGAAGTGGTAGATTAGGATTCGAGGTGGGACTGAAAGTAGCATGCCACAATTTTAACATAAGCAAGTGCTGACTCCATGACCAAAGATATTTGTAGAGGATAGTGTTTTGATTCTTCACACTGTCAAAAACCACAATAAAGAATCCACGGCGATAAATTTTGGAATTACCTTTCATAAGCCACCACAAGTCAATGATCCATTGGTACAAATTTGGAAGGTTTAGCCATAAACAATTAAATCTGCCTAATAACCCTTTCTTAGCAAAGAATTCTTTGTTTTCAATTATTTCTTTCTTGACAACTTTGCCTAATTTCAATTCGATGGGTTTACTTGTGCTTTGGAGAGACCTTCCAATACCATCGGTATACCTTGATCTGTTGCTGGATGTCCTAAATTTTGGCGAACCTTGGGGTTGGGCTTAACCAACACACTCTAAGTGCTGACCGTTTGACATGGCAACATGGGCCCTTCAATTTTCGTCTGTTCCTAGTCTCCCTTCCTGTTTTCCATTTCAACAGTCACGGTTTGGGCTTTGATAGTCACGGTTTCGTAAACTTCAATTTTTCTTTAACACTGTCTCCCACCCAATCGATTTGAAATTGTCTCTCACCCAGTAGATTAAATGAGCGATGCATTCAAAATGTGGAAGCATAAACAAGGCATGCGAACTGTCTAACCAGATGGTGCGCAGAAAAATGTGGTCTCCTCGACTGCTATGATTGCTAAGCAAGAAACAAGATTCAATTTCCTTGTCAACTGCAGAAGTAGAGTATATTGCAGCAGCATGTTGTTGCACTCAAGTATTATGGATGAAGCATACATTGAAGGATATAGGAGTTGTGCATGAAGATCTAATTGCAATCTGTTGTGACAATACAAGTGCCATAAGCATTTTAAAAAATCTAGTGATGCATTCAAGAACAAAACACATATTAGTAAGGTATCACTTTCTGAGGGAAAAAGTGATAGAGAATGAAGTCAAGTTGGAATATGTATCCATCAAGGATCCGATTGTAGATATTTTCACTAAGCCTCTGCTAAAGGATACTTTTGAGTATCTTAGAGATAAGTTGGGGGTCATTACCCCTCCGGTTTTGAACTAGGATGCATGGGAATGCATCAGTCCAGTGGTGCACAAAGATTCATTCTTTGATCTGGATTGATGTTCTGAGAAGCTACATCTTAGGGGGAGTAGTTGAAGGAAGAGTTGATTGCAGAATTTTAAGTTGATCAGAGCAGCGGAGTGCAAGTATGTGCCCTTTTCCATTGATGTCAAAGGGGGAGAGAAATCATGTGAAAAACTCAGAAGGAAAAACGATGCAGATGTGTAAACATAAAGGATGTAGATGTGTAAAGAGAAAGGGGGAGAATAATTCAGAGGAAGAAAGAATGCAAATGTGTAAGGAGAAAGGGGGAGAATCTTGTCTTGATGGTCTTATCAGTTTTTCACATCATATGTTGCCATCAATGACAAAGGGGGAGATTGTTGCAAGTATGTGCCTAATCTATGTTGTCATTGATGTCAACATATCTATGTTGTCATTGGTGTCAATTGTGCCTTTACTTTGTTGAGGATATTGAGAAAATTAGCCTCTCCGGAGTTAGTAGAGAAGTGTAGCAGAAACAGTGCATTGCAAGCAGAGGAATAGTCCAGAAGAATGCTCTACATTTTTTGTAGATTGAAGATCTTTTCCTGTGGATTGGAAGAGATTTAGAAGCCTATTTGAAGATGTTATATTCCCAGTTTGAGCCTCCGAAATGAGATATGAGAGAGATGTGTTCACCAGTGTGAAGACTACTATTTCTGTGTATTTGACAGAGACAGGGAGAAAGTGTTTTACTCCGCATTCCTCTGCATTGAAGTATTATGCTCTGCGGTTCTAGGGAAATGTCTAGGATGATTATTTGTGCCTTCAAGTTCAATGGTTTGTGATTTGGTGGCCCACAAGCGATCTTTCTATTATGATAGTGACTGACAGTGTTGTTCTTGAGTTCCAGTGTGAAGAATCTAATGAGTAAAGTGTTTGGGTGTTGTGCGGATATTCCTGATGATTATAATGTGCTTGTGGATGTCTCTTGATCATGTTCCTACAGTTGCATCGGTCTGCAAAGAGAAATGAGGATCGAGATTGAAGTTTGTTTCCAGATAATGTAGCGTATAACCAGTCTTGGCCGACTTGCTTAATTTCCTTGATTGCGGAGTTTGCTCAAAGAACATGGAAGCGTGTCATGGCATGTAAGAGTGCATTTGAGTCCCAGCTAAGGCATGGCGTGATCTAAATACATCTTTATGTCTTTTCCTTAGCATTGTGTTTGTAATAGGTCTTGACCTATTTTTGTAATTGTTTGTAATGCTGACCTTGGAGATTGTTCCAACGGTTAATGAATGTAATGCCGACCTTGATGTACATTCCAAGGTTGATGTAATGTATAAAAGCATGTAGTGTAGTTGTGGAAAAGTGTGTGTGGCGAAGATGAGAAGATAAGTGCGAAGAAGAGCAGAGCAGAGGAGGAGTGTTGCGCTTCAATAGAATTGTACTCAGGCATGAATTAGATGCTGTTCAATCAGTTCAAACCCCTGGTAGTGAGCCATTTTGTAGGCAGTTAGCCTCTTTGAGCAGTGAGCTCTGGGCAGTGAGCCTCTGATTTTCGGTATTGATATAACATATATATTTGTGTGGGCTAACACTCACCGTGGTTTTTCCCTTTTAGGGTTTTCCACGTAAAAATCTAGTGTCTCATGTGTTGATCATGTTATTGTGTTGAGCTTCTTGTTTCCTGCTTTCATGGTTATATCCGAACATAAGTAATTGATGTTAAATGTTCTAAAATTATAGAACACTGATTCACCCCCCCTCTCAGTGTTCAACAACATGGTCTCTCTTCTTATCTCTATTCTAGGGGGAGTTTTCCCTCACATGGGGTTTTATGTTTCTCAGTTATTTTGAGGGGGGCACTTAGACCTTCTCTCTTCATCCTCTCATGGGAGGGGGGGTATTTTTTTCCTACAGGTTTTCTCCTTCTCTTCTATTTGAGGGGATCATTTTGTACATGGTTACCTCATCAAGCCATTTTGTTAGGACCCATTTTTGTTTTCTTTTTCCTCCCTAAGTTACACTTAAGGGGGGTATTGATGTGAATGGGGTTATTCCCTATCCAGTTTCCCTCTTGGGTCATTTTTACACTAGTTACTTATGTTTACTTAAGGCATTTTATTTTTGTGTTTCATGTCATATGATTATGACACTCTTCATAATCATATATTGTCCTATGTCTCACCCTTGCCTATATACAAGGGTTATTAGTGTACTTTACACATTCTATTTGCATCCTTTGATGTGAATACAATTTATTCTTGTCATATTGATCTTCTATGTTATTTGTGCTTTCCATTAGACCTCTTGATCTTGGGTGGCTATCTCCATAGCCAAATCTTATAGATATATAAGTTTATAAAATAAAAATTTCAAATGATTTCCTTTGATCCCCCAAAGGTAAAGTAAAAGTACTTTTTTGTTAGTATTTTTATCTAGGCATGAAGGAGAATTTGTCAAGTGTTTGATTTAAGCTTAGGGGGGTTCTATTTAATGGGATTTGATCTAAGCCCCTTTAATCAAACCTCCTTAGATGGGACCCCTCTATTCTTAAATAATGCATTTTAAAAAAAAATGCATAATTTTAGGAAAAAATCAAGATGTCTTACAAGTGGAACACACTATAGTGAGATCACCTTGCTATGAGGATACTTGTAGACTTGATCCATGGTAGTTAGAGGAGGTCCTATGAGGAATATGTGAAGTTGACCGATGGTAGTTAGATTGGGTATATCAGAGTCTCATGAATTTTTATTATACATGACTTGATGATTGTGATCATATAGATCTTATGTTAATGTCTTGGGTTGACATATGATATGCTATTGCCTCTTCACTACATCTAAACAAAATATATTTATAATACTTTTCTAGAATGATCCATAAGTTTTAATATTATTATACATCTTTGTGTAGTTGTGTTCACTTTTCAGAATGTGATGGATAAACAAGCTTTTGCATTTTGTATATTCTTTATATGTTTAATGATTGAGCATATGTGATTTAAAATTTTAAAAATTGCACTTAGATACACGTGGAACTTAATATTCAATTTATGTGATGACGATTTTTTAAAAAATAGAGTACTTTTTCAAGTATTTTTTCTAAAGTTAGTGGCCAAGGGATGGGGTAAATACACAACAACATTGCCTTGTTGCTTGAGTGTTTTCTTCTTCAATTAGGGGTTCTTCTTTACCATATGAGATGTTAATGCAATTTCTTCTAGTTTGAATCCCCACTTGTATAAGAGTTGTAAAAACACTCCTAGAGAAAACATCCATTCTTAGTACAACTGAAACACTTCTTCTATGTGGGAGTTTAATTCTCTTGCTACTATTGTCTAGAACAAGCACCCCGATTGATTGGTTTCGATTGCCTTGTTGAGTTCTCAAAAGTGCTTGATTCTCTTTGTGCCTCTCTTCTTGGATTTCTTCCTCTCATTAAAGAATATTTACAAGTTCCTCAAATGTAGTCTTCTTGTTAGCCACATTCAAAAATATAATTGAACACTCTTTAGATAGAGATATTTCCTCAAGACAATGAGTACAAGAGAGTTATCTATGATGGACTTCCCTAAGGCTGTAGATATGTTCACAACTTAGCGTCTCTTCTAAGAAAGATCTCCAATTTCTCACCACTCTACATTTTTAGGTAGTGGAGTTAGCCTTGGAGGTGTAGAATCTGATTTTGATTCTTTGCCTTGTACACTATTTTGAGCTTGTTCCATGCATCTTTTACACTTGTGGTAATTTGAATATGGGGTTGGAACTTATCCAATATGTCAAAAAGTATGATTAATTTGACCTTTTGATTGGCCCTATCATACTTCTATTGTGCCTCAACATCTAAGTCATGTCAAGTGATAATTCCATTTACGATTCCTCATAGATCTTTAAACTCAAGATGAGTTTGGACCTCTATTTTCCAAATTGAATAGATATCACCTCTCAACATTTAAAAATCCAGAAGAAATATTTTGATGCACCAAATGTCATTGAGGACAAAATTTATGATAATAATTTTATTAGCACTACAAAAATGTTTTTCAAAATTTTCAATAAAAAACAATAATTTACTCAATTCCATAATTTTTAAAATTTTATAAATAAAATAAAAAAATATTTATAAAAACAACAAAATATTAACTCCACTTCCCTGGAAAATAACATGTTCGTCATCTTTTATGATTATTGTTGTCTTTCTACATCTACCTCATAACTGACATTTAACTTTTCACTTCTGATGAAGCGTGGAACAAGAAGCATAAAAAGTAGATATTTAACTATATAGGAAGACAAACTAATCAAAAGTTAACGACCTCACTCTCTCAAAGGGGAAAATAATGACCAAACTCTGATGACTGAGATGTTAACTCTCCCCAAGTGAGGTCTTTTTACTTAATTAGATGCTTGGCTGTGCTAAAAACTTGGTTTCACAAAGTATTGAATTATATTGGTGACTTCTGTTTTTTAAAAAAATTAATGACTGCACTTTATATAACACTTCACTTGCTGCCGTCAATACTCATGCAAGCACTCCAATCGACACTCGCACTATTCACAATAACTATACAAAATTTTCACTTAAATTCTTTTGTTGGGAAGAGCTTAAACAGTCGGTGTGTTGTAAATCCATGCACAGTCAAAAACTTACCTACAGGTCAAGATAAATCGACTATATCCAAAAACAGGTAATTTGAAACAGTCAGATCATTATCAGCTGAACAGGTTGAACAGATTTGTCAAATTCAATCAGAATCGAAAAATTTTAAAACATCGGAGACACAACAACATGCAGACTGTTTATAGTGAACACTTTTGCAGTGGCTCTTAATTTCATAAATAACTTGATTTGTATTATTAAAATCTTCTATTTGGTCTTATTATAATAAAAATAAACAAATAAAATTAGATGAGAAAAATCACCATCAGTTACTAAGTCGCAACTCTTGTTATAATTGCCGGAGAAAAAATTGTAAGGCCACAATACCTGATAAGACCAAAATAATGCGTGACACGTGGAATGCAGTTTTTTAATGGTTTCTCAGCACAACTGCCCCCACTATGAATACGTGTTTTTGGAGGAAAAAAAGGGTTATCAAATATTTGAATAGTGGTTAGTACTGACCCTCCACGCTGCTGTGTCAGATCTCATTAAGGAAGGTTTGTTGAACTAGGCAGTATATTCTCTTATAGTTGCCCCCCTCTCTTTATATGTATATACATACATCATTATAAAAGTTATAAAGACTACTAGATTTTCTCTAGAGATTTTCATAAAGACAAATGTTCTACAATGGCTGATGAGCATAGCAGCCTAAGTTCTGAGATGGAAGATGGATGTATGTTTGTGCTGGACAGTGGGGAGAATGGAGAACGCACAGTAGTAGAAGAATCAGTAGTAGCTAGGATTAAGGAGACAAATTTGGATGGTGTAAGCATGAAAACTTATTGCTTTTGTGATGGTACACCCAAAGATTTGATTCAAAATTTGCCAAAAATGTCTGGGAGGCCCAAGGATGTTTTGCTCATTGTAACCACTCGCCAGCATTTAGAAGCTCAGACAAGTAACCGGGATCCTCCAGGCCTTATTTCACAGCTTCACTATGAAGTAAGTTATCGGATATGTATGCAGTCCATATATATATATATATCCTATGATTTTTAGATGTTAGGCCAGAATCTATTTTGCAAAATGGTATGAGTTAAAAGTCTAGACGTATGAACCTCTTTCTTAAAGCTGTTTATACAACACTTTTTTTACTGTGATATTAAGCTTCGTATGAGTGCGAAAAATGGTAGCTGGAAATGATCAGAAATAAAAATACTAATTTAATCCTATCATGAACAAGTTTGTTGCATTGTCTTACAAAAGATATACAGAAAGTAAGATTATATGAATAGCTTGTTTAGTAAGATTATATGAATTACGGAGGCTATATGTATAGATTTGCATTTGATAGATTTCAATGAACAATGAAGTCGATTTAATGCATCTCCCGTTTATCTGTGCTTGATCAAAAATTTCTAAAATCTCTGTAGATCTAAGGAAATTTCACAATGGTTAGAGCATCAATGAGTACTGACAGAGCATTTATACTATATGTCAATATGAAGATTTTAAGGGGGCACCACATGAATGATTTAAATTGATAGTTTGTGTTTCACATGTAGATAGATTTTAAGGGCTTCTACGTGCTTAACCAATGCTAAAAGGTATGAGTTAAAAATCTAGACGTATGAAACTCTTTCTTAAAGCTGTTTTTACAACACTTTTTTTACTGTGATATTAAGCTTAGTATGAGTGTGAAAAATGGTAGCTGGAAATGATCAGAAATAAAAATACTAATTTAATCTTATCATGAACAAGTTTGTTGCATTGTCTTACAAAAGCCACAAAAAAGTAAGATTATATGAATAGCTTGTTTAGTCTACCAAGTTATTCCACCAAACAATGTTAATGGGTATATGATACTATAGGGTTTAGAGCATCAACTGGGTATATGATACTGTATGGTTAGAGCATCAATGAGTACTGAGAGAGCATTTATGCTATATGTCAATATGAAGATTTTAAGGGGGCACCACAGGAATTATTTAAATTGATAGTTTGTCTTTCACATGTAGATAGATTTTAAGGGCTTTTACGTTGCTTAACCAATGTTAAAAGGTATGAGTTAAAAATCTAAACGTATGAACCTATCTAGACGTATGAACCTCTTTCTTAAAGCTGTTTTTACAACACTTTTTTAACTGTGATATTAAGCTTAGTATGAGTGTGAGAATTGGTAGCTGGAAATGATCAGAAATAAAAATACTAATTTAATCTTATCATGAACAAGTTTGTTGCATTGTCTTACAAAAGCCACAAAAAAGTAAGATTATATGAATAGCTTGTTTAGTCTACCAAGCTATTCCACCAAACAATGTTATTGGGTATATGATACTATAGGGTTTAGAGCATCAATTGGGTATATGATACTGTATGGTTAGATCATCAATGAGTACTTAGAGAGCATTTATGCTATATTGACATATGAAGATTTTAAGGGGGCATCACAGGAATAATTTAAATTGATAGTTTGTGTTTCTTATGTAGATAGATTTTAAGGGCTTCTACATTGCTTAACCAATGCTAAAACGGTGTATAAGGTGAGAAATTTTTTTGGTAAGTTAATCTTTTGTAGTTTATTCATCCCATAGATCTAATGTATCTTGCTGGTTCTCTAGAGTAGTTATTCTTAAACATCATCTATTTCAACAGTCAAAGGTCAATTTTGACAAAAAAAAAAAGGACAAATTTACCACTTTTTGTTGTGGATGAGGTGTAGAATTACTATTGACTATTTGACCATTGAAGTGGATGATATTTAAGTAGAGTGCTCTAAAATATGATAATAAACAAGTGTACTCCATTCAATTTCAGTAAAGTTCTACAAGAATCCTAAAATGATTCCGAAGAGATCTTGTTTTATTTTATGCTAATAGTGAAAAAGGAAAGGTATGTTTTGTTTCACAATAATTTTAGGGAATTATTACATCCGTTATAAAACAAAATCTGACCATTTCAAAATATAATGCAATGTTTGAAGGATGAACAAAGCATCATCTCTGAACTAGCACCGTGTTTACATACTTCACAATATATGGAGGTCTCTACCCTTCAACATAACGTTCTATTGTTGCAGGTAAAAGCTACAGATAAAAGAAGTGATGACTTAGCAGAAAGAGTGAAGGAGCTATTGGTAAGAGCAGGAGTAAAAAATGTGAGAAAGAAACTTCAGTCAAGGAAGCTGAGTGTGGCACACAATCTACAGCCGGCGGTTATAATTACAGCTCTGATATGACCGTCTGCCAATTGTCAGTCCAATCAGAGAGAGATGCCACCTTTCATTACAATCTAGGAAGGGCATTAGCACCATTAAAGCATGAGGATGTTGTTATTCTGGGTCTTTGTAATAATGCTGGACTCACCCATTTACAGAGAAGTTGTCCTCGACACATAGGGCCTGAGGCATTTGATAAGTGGCTCAGCGATCGTCTGCTTAATAAAAGGTATGAGGTTTCAGTTAGAAAAACATAATGGATATCAGATTTTCTACTCAAGTTGCAAAGTACTAGTTTTGTTGATCATGTTGGAATGCTGATGCAGGTTTGAAGAGATCATCCACCCTGAAAATAGATACCCTCTTGCAAGTGATGTCCACTGGTTAGCAGAACGGTTATATCCATTACTCGTGGCTTTGGGTGCAGCAGGGGAAGGAGCCATTGCAGAACGTCTCCATGATGGATGGTTATTCTCCTCACATTCTTAAACCGGGGCATGCCATTTAATTCATTTTTGTTTGTGTTCTGGAGTATATTAGTCTGAATTCTTGTAAAGAACTGAGATGGAATCAAATAATTTGATGTAATTAGAGAAACTTTGTGTGAGTCTAAAGTTAAAAGAGATTAAAATTTGTAGTGATAGGAAAAAATTTGGATGTATATGTTCGTGAGAAGAGGGATATAATTTAATCGTTTACTTTTTGTAGTGTGAAGGTATTTTATTTAATTAGTCATTAGTTAGTCCTATTCACACATGTTCACATGTTAAGTTTACTTAGAATAAGTCTAGATGTTTCTAGGTTGTGATGTGATCTTATCTTATAGTTGACATTTTATCTTTTAGTTGGCACATGTTGTAGGAGTAAGACACTTGTTATTATCCTACTTCATTCTACATCTCAACCTTGTCTTTATAAGCAAGGCATATCATGTACATGTTGTAACAATTTGCATTCTTAATATGATATAATTATTCTTTCATTTTTGGTCTCTTTTGTGTTTTCATGAAGCTCCTAGATCTTGGGTGGCTACCTTCATAGCCAACTCTTACAGTATAAAATCGACTATTCTTAAACATCATCCACTTCAATAGTCACATGTCAATTTTGGCCAATAAAAATAAAACAAATATTTACCACTTTTTGGTATGGATGAGATGTAAAATTGGTACTGACTCTTTGACCCTTGAAGTGGATGATGCTTAAGTAGAGTGCATAAGATCCCATTTAAAATCAATAACGAATAAAACCCTCTCGTTTTAATGTTGAGGTAATACAAACTATTGTGAAAATCTACACCTTTTCAAAAGATTGGAATAGAGGAGAGGACTAGTCTTTATGTTGGGCGCTTAATTTATTTATTTGGAGTTCAAATTAAAGAATTAATATTTTATAATAATATTTATAGTAAGTATTACATCTATAATTTTTATATTAAGATAATAATATTATTGTTTAATAAAAATATTTATAAGGGTGTAAAAGTATAATGAAAAATAAGAAATATTAAATGTAAATGTAATTTTGTAAACTTAAAGGAAAAGAAAAATAAAAGAATGCATACTAAAGAGAAAGTAAATGAAAACAAATCATATTATTAGGTCTTATAGATTTCATTATATTAATACATTTATTATAAGTCACTTCTTACTCAATTTTGAAGAAGAAATAAGGTGAATGAAATAAGTAATCCTATAAATAAGAGTATTATGGAAACAAAGTCTTTGGCCAAACAAGTTAGCCAAGAGCAAAAAATTCTCAAAAGAAAAGAGTCAAGCGTCTTTCATCCTAATAAGTTATGAAAGTTCAGAGAAAATTATGAGTTTCCCAAGAAGCAAAAGAACCATCCCTAATCTCATAGTAATGAGAACATCTAAAAACAAAATGATCCCCACCCATTAGATAGAGAATCACTAGTTTTAAGAAACTTGGGTAGCATTGTACTAAAATTGCATGCTTGGTCCAACCATTGTTTCCTTTGTTAACTGCATTAGATTTGGGATTAAGTACGCACCTTTGGGATTAAGAAGCTGTAATGCCTCTCACGTTTTGGCTTGTGTTAGATGTTATTTCTATTATTGCTTTCTGTTAGTTCTGGAACAGTTGATAGTTTTATATTGCATAATTACAGTTTCGAGACATTTGGACTAGTATGTATTGGTTTATGTTCTCCTTAATCTTGATGGACTATGTTCGATGGATGTATTGAGACATATGTTGAGTTTTGATGACATTATGATTACTTCAGTTATGATGAGATGGATATGGTTAGTGATGGTTAGAGAATATCATGTTTATGCTTCTGATTATAGTCTTGTTTTGGAGCGGGGACGATGTAGTACTGCTCAGATCGAGCACCCTACTACGCCGCGGTTCTCTGTCTCGGTGTATGTGATACTTACACTTTTACAGTTGATCATAGATAACCATTGATTTTCATGCAGTTTGCAGGTGCCAGGCCTCGACTCCACCTGATTTAGCAGGTCTGAGTGGGCCCTACACCATGGATAAGGTGGTGGAGATAATATGAGGTTTTTACCGCTAGGTTAAGTTTAGTCCTTGTCGTCATCTTGGGTCCTTGCCATAGTCTTGTGTTGTGATGCGACGTTGTCCCTTGGTTCTTGTGGTTGGTCGTCGCGGGTTGTGGAGTGTTGTTAAGTTGTTATACTTGTTTATGTATATCTTGTATTTTTTTTAATGACCTTACAATATTGATAGGAATATTGTTTATGTAAAGTCTATTATTGACAAAATCAGTTATTGTAATGTTTTAAATGTTTATGAAGGTATTTGTGCATAATTGATTTATAATACATTTTGGGTGAATAATTTAATGTCGTTAGTCGTTGGATATATTTTGAGATTTAAGAATCTCTATGTTAAGTAAAATTTCAAATTTCCTTTATGGAGGGGGATCGTGTAATTGATCGGGGGTTATGGAATTAATGGCTGCTGCCTATTTTTGGTCTTGGGAAGTTTTGGCATGAGGGGGTTTTTATGTCTGTGATTTTGGGATTTGCAAAAAAAAAACATTGGAAGGGGGACTACGGAAAGCGGAGGAAATTGGGAAAGCTGGGTCTGAAGATCGGGTATGTTTTTTGGTATCTGTGTGCAATTTGATAAATTGGTTAAAATTCCTGTATGCTTCTCTTTTGAATAACTTGATCATGCTCTTCTAATCTATTGGATTCCCTGTCTTTTTGCCTCTAGTAAATGAAATATTAGATAATATTCCAGTTTGATCCCTTCCATTTACTTCTGCCTAAAAGTCAAACCATTTTGCTTGCCCTGGATCATTTGGGTCTGTGAAATCAATGCAAATCGACTTCTATAATTGCATAGTGCGGCCTTCTTCCAACTCTCTCTGCTCTCCAAAAGTCTACCATAAAATAAGGATTTTAAGACTGGTGTTTTGGAGGCGATGCCTAGTGAACGGTAGCTACTATCTTCCCTCTTCCGTTGTCGTAGCCGTATAGTTTCCTGAAGGCAATGCACCCCAAACATTTGAAAACCTCTGCAAACTTTTATTTGCTATTGGTTTTATCTCGAACACTTCCATCCAGCGCCACCGTACAGCTCTAACCTAGTTGTTTTGACTTAAATCTTTAACCATTTTTGTATTGCTGTGTTAAACTCTTAAACTAGATTCCTCTGAGTCCACAATCTGGTCATTCCATCCATAATCTCTATCTCATTCTAGTTGCTGCAGATAGGCTTACCTAAGCTGAGAATGGAGTGGTGGGGCATTCTTTTCTTTAATATCTTTCATCTTTTAGATTGTTACACTTTTCTTCAGCTGGGCGCCGCCGTACTCTGCCAGTGTCTCACAAAATCATTAAAAATTGCAATCAGTTTTTCTAGTCGATGTTCTTTGGCTGCATTTGGGGCGCCGTCGTATGGCCTCCATCTATTAATCTTTGCAAATATATATATATATAAAGAAATCTTCATAAGAATCTTTTCATCGAGTCGACTGGAAATTTGTTTGTTGCCAATTTTTTTTTATAAACTTGAATCTCTGTCCCTGCCTGGAGGTTGCCGTACTCGTCTTCTATAACAGTTTCTTGCAATGATAGAATGATAGCAGATCTGCTATGAGAACCGTCATTTCTTCTGTGTGGCTGTTGAATGATTCTTCTTTAAAAAAAAAAACCAAAATTTTCTTTTAATCCTCAATCAGATCAAACCATAGCATCTTGGTAAGATTCCACATTTACCCTCATAGTTTTGGCAGAATTCTTAGGGCTTGCTTTTTTTTAAATCCTTTAGTTCTTATTAGTAAATTTAGCATATAGTGCAATTATTTCTATCCTTAACGATTTCTTCATTATTCACGCCACTTCTTAAGTTGTTCTTGGTTTAATAGTAAGGCTAGTTTCTATTTAAGTTGGTTACATAATCTAATGTTAAAGGAAATTATATTTTCATAGTCTTTGTGAATGTTAATGAATATTATTACCATTGCTAGTAGTATAGCCTTAGTAATATCCCCTGAAATGTTAGTTCTTAGATTAAAAAAAAAAAAAGGAAAAGCAAGTGTGGTAGATATCATTCACAGCCCTTATTCTATTATTTTCTTAGTTTCAGGAGTATCATATTAGAAATAGTCCAACTTTTTATGAGATTCAAAAAAAAAATAATGTTTAGCTAGTACTAGTTATGTATGCTTAGTTTTGTGAGCAAAGTAGAAAGAAGTAGGTCTCTTCTAAAAAACAAATTATTTTTGCCTTTCATATTTATGTTTTTTTTTGGGGAAACTCTTTTAGATTAGAGACTTAATTTTAGAAACTTGTTTAGACTAATATTTCCTTAAAAAAAACTAGTTTTTAAGTAAACTTCATAATTTTATGAATTGGTTTGTAAATAAGGAAGAAATTAGCTTGTTTTTTTTTATGCTAGGGATGTGTTTGTAAATTAGTCTAGAATTTTAGTTCTAAATATTTAATTGTGTTTCAATCAGGAAAGAATAGTAAATTCAGTATAGATTCGTAACTTAACTTGTTGGGCATATTATAAATATTAAATTGTTATAGGGTAAGGAATGTATTAATTTCCTTGCATAGTTAGTTAACCTAGGTTTTTTTTTATTGGAATAGAATATATATATTTGTTTTGGAAGAGTAATATTTCTATCTTATTTGTTATGAGTAATTAGCATTGGTATATTTATGGGATCTTGTATAGCTAATTTTTGTAATTATGTGGCGAAAGATTAGTAGCTTGTAGGATAAGGTATTTCGAAGCTTAGGACCATGATGTGAATTCTTTTCTAACGGATGTTGATTACTTCATTGTATGGAATTATAGATCTTGAATTTTTGAATAGGATGTTGATGTCTTATGAAAGTTTATGGTTTAGCTAGATAGAGGGATTTAAATCCTTTATTGAAATTCATGAGTGTTGTGATAATTGGGTCTTGGACATCATTATATTCTACGTAGTGTATTTCTAATTGCAAACCCTTGTGTATCAATAATACAATTGGGTCACTACATTTAAGTCTTGCGATAAGTTAGCTGTTATGGTGATCATGTTAGTTTCGTAGAAGGTCAAGGTTGTTAAGCGTCATGCTTTGGACAGTTGCCTTTTGATAATTGTGTTGAAATCTTTTAGCTCCAGAGGCTTGTCACCTTGGAATCCAGTATGGTATAGTGGCAAGGTTATATTGGTGTTGTGCTTTCTCTTTCTCTTGATCCCTTGTCATTTTTCATTTATGGTCATGGTTGTTGTAACCTACTTTCCACATTGGGAAAGGTACTATGGTAACCTAGTTAAGAACTCCATTACCCACTCCAAAGGCTTGACAGTTGGTCTTGTTACTATTGTCAGTTTGATTTCTAGATTGTGTTGCTTTAATTTTCTTGAAGGGAATCAAAGGGCTTCTTGTTGAGGCCAAGTGAGTGGCATATATTTTGGAACGGTATCATTTTGTGTGCTTTATCCTTGCATGTTGTGGTTTGGATGATTGGTCAGAGTTTGCTAAGGGAGTGGCTTTCATGGTGGGGCCGGTGCCTAGTGAGAGGCCGCCTGGGTAACCCCATGGAAGTTGTAAGCAAGTAGAAACTTAATAACATAACTAGGAGGGTTGGGGTAGTATAACACTTAATAAGATAAGAAAAGTGACCTCACCCATGCCTTGAGTGCTTACGCAGGCTAAGGGTGGGATGAGAAGGCGTGGTTGGCAAGGCCAACCTCCTCGTCTTCATGAGAGGACATGTCGGCTCCGCATGTGTCACCCTATGGGGCAGGTGCCTAGAGAGAGGTTGCCAGGGTAACCATAGATGGGGGCCGGCTTCTGGTGAGAGATAGCCTGGGTAACCCATGCTAGGGCCATGCGATGACACTCTCCTTATGCAACTCAGTTTCTTTCTCTTTATCTTTGTTGATACCTCTGGAGTGTAGTCTTGTCTTTTTGTTGACCTTAGTTTGATGTTTTGATTTTGTCTTGTGGAGTACTGTCGAGTCTGTGCTGTCTAGTTATCTTGTTTGTCTGCATGGAGTTTGGATCTTGTGATTGTGTCCTTGATTGTAACCGTGACCTAGTGGTAAACCTCATTGTTATCTCCTAGCTTGGTGGGGTGGACCTCAGGGTTCCACATGGTTGGGAGGTAGAGCTATCCAATGGTTTTCTTGGAGATTCAGTTTGAGCCTTGTGCGGAGATGTTCCAGTTCAGGTGGATTTCATTCTTCAGCAGTGTTGTATACCTTCTTGGGTACTATTTTGTAAATCGACGAGATCGATCTTGCAATCTTGTATTCTTGCAATCTTGTACTCTTGCAATCTTGGAATCTTGTAAGCATGTAATTTGGAACTGAGATTATGTAATCAGATTATATTGTTGTTGTATAAGCTATTGGGTTAGTTATCTCTACAGATTAATGATCTTCACTCTTATGGTTTTACTTATTTTCCTAATGCAGTTATTACCCTAGAGTGGTTAGAAGTGTACTTTCCTTTTATGTGTTTATAATATCTTTGGATCCTGTTTTGTACTTATTGCTTTTAAAAAAAAAATAGTTCTGTTTTCCGCTCTGATTGGGCTAACACTCTAGGGTTGCCTGACGGGGCATTACATTTGGTATCAGAGCCAGGTTTAAACACTGGGTACCCTGGTTATATTTGAGCCCATTATGTAACCTTGTGCTTGAACTCTGTAGAATAATTTTAATCATATTGTGAATCTTTTTAATGTAATAAATGCCTTTGGTGCTGTAGGTAGATGCCTAGAGGTAGGGGCCGAGGTCGGGGCAGAGGTAGGGGTCGTGGGAGGGGTGGTGGCGGTACACCTCCTCCCAGTTCTCCTCAGTCGAGTGCCCATGAAGGCGGGGGTTAGAACATAGGGGGTCAGGATCAGCCTGATGGAGCTCAGTTGAGACAGATTCTTGAGGAGGCCCTTGCCCGCTTAGGCCCTAGACAGGAGGGCAGGCAGACCCGAGGAGAGCAGGAGGTAGACCAGCGGGGTCCTAGAGAGAGAGAGAGGTTTCCTAGACCTAGAGAGTTGACAGCTGAGCAGGAGGCCACTCTAGCCAGCCATATGAGGGATTTACTGAGAGCACGCCCTCCCATCTTTGATGGAGCTGGTAGTGGACTTGAGGCAGAGACTTGGCTTTTGGACTTAGGCAGGTGTTTCGCCATGCATCCGTATGGCAGCAACACCAAAGCTAGATGTGCTATTCTGCATCTTCGAGGGTTCGCTTCGACTTGGTGGCAGCTAGAGGAGCAGAAGCTGCATTTGGATATTAGCACTGTGTCTTGGGAGTTATTCTTAGAGAGATTCAGAGCCCATTTTCTTTCTGACCATTGGAGGCAGCGTCGAGCAGATGAGTTCCACGAGTTGAGGCAATTGGCCATGACAGTTGAGCAGTATGAGCGCAGGTTTTATGAGCTCAAACAGTATGCAGGCATTGGGGATGACGAGTCCATGTTGGTGTAGCATTTCATTAGGGGCTTGAATGCCCGGATTAGTGGAGGGGTTCGTCAATTTGAACCTAAGACTATGGAGGTTGCCGTGGAGAAAGCCTGGTTAGTGGAGGAGAATCTAGAGAATTTTAGGTTTATTTTGACTGTGTTGTCCCTAATGCAATGACTAGTGTACAAGTGACATTTTTCAAGTAAAAATTGGAAATTAACCTAAACATAATTTGATCATACCTTCTCTTGGGCCATAGGTGATATTCACTTGGGAGAGTCCTGGTTGGAAGAGTTAATTTGTAGGTTTCTTTGTAGTGTTCTTTTTAGATATTACAATATAACAAAATAGTGGTTTACATATGATAATGATGTTCTAGGTGCTATGGTATATCATATATGTTTTATCACATGTGGTGGTGTTATGACAAAAACCACAAGGTATCTAGATGGAGAACTCATAACCGCATAGGTGTTTAGTACTTTCTGGAGCATGATAAGTGATGCAGGAGCATTTGCAATTGAACTGGTGAATATGCAACATGAACTAAGGGCTAGAAAATGTCCTCCAAGATAACACAAGGTACCAAAAGCAATCAAGACTTAAGATATGGTGGTATATTCTACTACATGCAAGAAGAGCTAGTAATGGAAGCTATACCAAAAACATACTCAAGTACTAACAATATAAAGGATGTAACTATTATTTCATAGTGTGCAACAATGAAAAAGTATACAAGATGACTATCCCTAAGGAGACATCATATTTGGTGGAAAGTGTGGTATGCTAACATCACATACATTTACATAGTATGGTTAATGACTCTTGGTATTCTACAAGTTGGTGGGTGGTTGGTGTTCCCTAAATCTACCTATATATTAGCTTGTATGAATGCACCAAGACTACCAAGTGTGAAGCATTCACATTATAGACATTGTGGATGTTGTTGGCATGTAAACATTAGAGTGACTACAAAAGTTGAATATGTTGTAGATTGAGACTCATTGTCCAAAAGACCTTGTTGTATTCAATCAGTCTTGATTCTGAATAATACAATTGTGAACATCTATTTTAGTGGTGGGTTTTATCCCGTAAGGGTTTCCCACATAAATATTTATGTCTTGTGTAATCTTGTGACTACATATTATTCCATTACTTTCATATATGCATTGATATTAGATTTGATGCATGGTATTGACTATTCATTGAATATACAATCTTAAGAACTCATTATTTCAGTTTGTCAGTCCTATTGTAAAGGGTGAAAATCCCTAACTTTGGTATTAGAGTGAGATTGGTTATTAAAGTGGTATCTACTTTGTTAGAGTGCAAACTAGTCCTAGCATGTGCAATAGTGAAAGCCTACAATAATTATAAGGTTGTGGTGGGTGTATAACTAGAATCAAATGGTGTCTTTAAAGGATTTTATGAGTGAGTAGAACAACATTAAATCTATGGTGAGCACATCGAGGTCTAAAATTTACAAGTTCAATGGCTAGAAATTTGAACTATGGGAGTTGAAGATGGAGGATCTTCTAGTGGAAATAGATTAGTGGACTATGGTATCTTCTTCCACTAAACCCTCAGGTATGTCTAATGAAGACTAGGTAAATTTGGATAAAAAAGATAGAAGTACTATTCAATTATGTCTATCAAATTTTATGTTAATGCGTATGTCTCAAGAGTAGGCAACAAATTCATTATGGATGAAGTTAGGTAGGCTATATTAGTCCAATAGCCTAGTAAATAAAGTTGTTTTGAAGAAAAAGTTATATTGTTTAAAAATGAAAGAGGGAGGTTGTGTTATTGATCACTTAAATTTTTTCAATATGATATTGAGTCAGCTTGCATCTATAGGAGTCAAGATGGAAGAAGAGGACAAATGCATTGTGTTACTTTGTTCATTGCCAAATTCATGGGATAACCTTGTGATGTCAATAACAAATAATGACACAACACTTAAATTGGAAAATGTGATTAGCATTTTGTTAAGTGAAGAAACCAAGAAAAGGTCCATGAATGATAAATATTCTAATGCCCAAGTGTTGTAAGAGTTAGGTCAAAAGAGAATAAAGGTAATAATAAGGTTAGAGATAAAAAGTCTAAGGGTAATGGCAAGTCTAAATCTTGAGGTAAGTCTATGGTAAAATGCTAGAATTATGGAAAGAAAGGTCACATAAATGAGTGTAAATCTAAAAAGAAGGATGAATTCTCTAATAAGTCCTTTGACATTGATGAATATAGTGGTGATACCTTTGTGTCTTCTAATGTTGTTGGTGATGATTCCTATTTGATTGATTCAGGTGCTTCTTTTCATATGACACCACACAAGGAGTGGTACTCAAAGTATACCATAAGTGATGAAGGGAAAGTGTTTCTTAGGAACAATAGCTCTTTGAAGAGTGTTGGGCAAGGAAATTTCAAAGTTGTTTTATAGATGGTTGAGTATGGACACTCATTGATGTACTGCATATACTAGGTTTGGCAAGAAACCTTGTCTATGTCTAAAATGGACGATGCAAGAGTTCATGTCAATTTTGATGGGAAATGGTGTAGATTAGTAAGGGGTAATTTAGTGCTTGCAAAATAAGTGTGACATTGTACTCTACATAGGTTGGATGCATCAACTTTATCCAACTATGCTAATGTTACATCTAAATTAGGGTTGTTGTGGTATTTGTAGTTAGGTCATTTGAGTGAAAAAGGATTAAAAATCTTGGTCAATAAATATATGGTGGAAGGTCTTAGTGATTGTTCTATTGGTATTGAATTTTGTGAGCATAGTGTTCTTGGTAAACATAATAGAGGGCAATTCTAACTCTGGAAGCACTCGTGTAGAGAAGATTTTGGAGGTGATACATAGTGATGTATTTGGTCCTATGGACATCTCATCCATTGGCAAGTATATGTATTGTCATTTGTTGATGATTATTCTAGGTATACTTGGATATATTTTCTTAGACATAAGTCTAAGGTGTTAAGGAGTTCAGATCTTTGGTTGAGAATTAGATTGGTAAGAAAATAATGGTGCTTAGGAAAGACAATGGTGTTGAATTCTACTCTAAAGAGTTTAATGAATTTTGTAAGCATGTTAGAATTGTGAGGCAAAGAACTACCCCTTACACATCACAACAAAATGGGGTAGTAGAAAGGTTAAACAAAACTTTTCTAGATCAAGGTAGGAGTATGTTGAGTAGTGCAAGTCTAGGATAATATTTTTGGGTAGAGGCAGTTAGCATCACATGCTACTTGAAGAATAGGTCTCCCACTTCTACACTAAAAAATAAGATGCCATATGAAGTGTGGATTGTAATAAAAGTAGTGGTGACACACTTGTGGGTATTTGACTATGAGGCATTTATTTAGGTGCCTAAAGAGCGGTGGTCCAAGTTAGATCTCAAAGAAAAAGATGTATTTTCATAGGTTAAGGAGAAAATGTTAAAGGCTATAAGATATGGAATATGAAAACCTTGGAGGTTCTCTAGTTAAGGCATGTTACATTCAAAAAACTTGGTCTAAATCTGAAACTTGAACAATCAAAGAATACTAAAATTGAGAGGGTACATTTTGAAATAAAAATGGAGTAGAAAATGTACCAGAAGCTAAACAAAATAGTGGACAAGGAAATTTGGAAGAGGATGAAGAAATCACATCTAGCGGTAACTTTAAAGAAGAATAGAGTGTAGATGGGTAGGAAATTCTTCACCACAAATTGTGAGAGGGTCTAAAAGGTAGTGGAGACCACTTGATAGGTATAGTCCACCTAATTTCTATTATGTCTTTGCTTTTACTTGTATTGATTGTGAACCAAGTTTTGTGGAAGAGGCTTTCACTTCTAAAGAGAAAAAGCCTTGGAAGAATGCCATGGATGAGAAGATGTTGGCATTGAAGCAATGTATGACCTAGAATTTGGTTGATCTTCCTGAGGATAGGAAACCCATAGGTTGTAAATAGGTGTTTAAGAATAAGTTAAAAGAAGATGGCTCTCTTGAGAAGTATAAGGCATGGTTGATGGAAAATGGTTATTCCCAAGTTGAGGGATTATATTTTGGTGAGATATTTCCCTTGTTGCTAAGTTAAGTTCCATTAGAATGCTATCTATTTATTATAGCACTTAATCTAGAAATTGAGTAGATAGATGTCAAAGCAACATTATTACATTTGAAATTAAGTTTGGTTTGTAACAAACAAACCCATTGGAATTTTAGTACAAAATTTTGAATGGAGGCAAAGAGCGATGGGTGGGAATTCTCTAGTTCAAGTGGGTCCTTGCTGGAAGTTTCAAGAATCCTAGGTAAGGTGAAACCATCAATTAGTACTCTGTGTGTGGGCCCTCCCTCAAAATCTATGTCCAAATTCCAAAAGGGACAACATAGTGGGTCCCACTCAACTTCAAAAGTTGAAAATGACAAGAAAAATAGAAGACATTTCTCCTTTAGAGACCTGTCAGCCTAGAAAGACCTCTTCAAATGTTACCAGGAGAAGATTCGAAATGATGGGGTGGATATTGTCCTTTTAGAGGATGGAGTTTGTCTTAAAATCAAAGACCCTACTATGGACAGGGCCATTGTGAAAATGGTTAATGTTCTCTGTTGAAATAAGGGTAGACAACTGAGAGGGGGGGGGGTGAATCAGTTGTCACAAAAACTTTTATCCTTTGCTGCAATTAAACTTCTTTACCACTTATTAATAGATGAATGATATAACCATGAAAGCATGAATCAACAACACATGAGCATAAACATAATCAACACATATGACACCAGGATTTTTACGTGGAAACCCGGTTAAGGGAAAAACCATGGTGGGGGTTAACCCACAAGATTTATTCTTTGTTAAAAGAATAGAAAAATGGGAAGGCACTTGCCTTCGGGGCGCACTGCCCAGAGCTCACTACTCAAAGAGGTTCACTGCCTACAGAAATATTTATAAGTTTCACATAAAGATTGAACTGGAAAACATCTTCTTCATGCCAAGATCAGTTCCATTGAAGCACACAACACTTCTGCTCTGCCCCTAAACACTTCTTCGCTATCTCTTCATCCTTTACTGCTCTTCCTCTTCTGCTCTTGCTCTTCTCCACTCTTCCTTTCTTCCTTTCTTAGGATCTTATCATTTTTGCACAAGGATGCATTTTCCACAACTCAACTACAAGTATTTATACGCTTCATCAACCTTGGAATGAACATCAAGGTCGACTTGACTTAATGCAAATCACTATACTGTCGGCCAAACATAGCTGGGACCCAAATCTTCCTCGAGCAACACACCACACTTCATAGAACTCTTCTTAGATCATCCGCAACATGCACCAAGCATTTGGTCAGCCAAGATTGGGAAGAACAATGACATCCAAGAAGAAATCTTCAACTGTGAACTCAATCCTCAATGCGGACCATCAACACACTAGGAACATGATCTAGAGACCACCACAAACACAATGAAATCAACAGGAACAACCGCACCACCTCATATCACCAGAAATACTTGCACCTTCATCTGGAACCTCAAGAACACTAACTGCCATGACTGTCATACTAGAAAGATTGCTTGCGGACCTCCAAACCACAAACCACTTGAGTTGAGGATACACACTAACATCCCAAACACACCTCTAGATCCGTAGATCATAATATTCCAATGCGGATCAATCCAGACCAATTTTCTATCACTTTGTCACCTCTGAACAACTATAAAACTTGGTTCTACTCAGATGACCATAACTTCATTAATCCTTCATGCGGACCTCTCAAATCTTGATTGGAGCAACTTCAGACTATCCTCTACACAACCCTTTGGTCCGCAAACTCTAATCTTCATCTTACTGGGAATGCGGAGAAATCTACTTCACTGAACTACATTGTCTTCACTGTCTTTTACAAAGAGATATGTAACTCACTTGCCCCTTTTGGAGAGGCTAATTTTTGCAATATCCTCAACATACATGTGCAAATGACACCAATGACAACAAGGATATGTTGACATCAATGACAACACTGATTAGGCACATATTTGCAACAGTTCTCATGGGCAAGGTGTTCGAGAGACACCCCAACATCAAGTAGGTCCAAAAATGGGTATCAACGCACTAGGTGGTTAAAGGAAATGTGGAAGTCTTCGCTCTTCCTGAGGGCCTTTTCTCTTTCTCATTCTCCTTAGCAAAGGACTTCCTCAATACACTGTTGTAAGGCCCCTAGTTCATTGGAAAGAAAAGCCTTTCCCTATGTAAATGGAGACCTAGTTTTAATCCTTTTGAAGCCCTCTCTAACTCAGTTCCTACTTGGGTCCGGTCATCAGAACTCCCCTTGGAATTCTAGGACAAAGATATCATAGTGGGTATTGCCAACTCCTTTGGTCTTTTCCTCTCACTGGATAATGTTACTAAGAATAGAAGTAGGTTTTTGTATGCCAGTTTCTATGTGAACGTGGAGTCTCATAAAATCCTTCCTACTTCCATTTCCTTAGATTCTAAGTTTGGTAATGGGAATAGGAGATGGTCTATGAAAACTCGGCCCTATTTTTCTAAAAATGTTGTCGTACTGGCCATCTTGTCAACACTTGTCTGAGTTTAGCTTCTCCAAAGAAGAACAACTTTGGGCCAGCTATGAGGGGGAAAGGTCCAGTGGTGGTCAGTCCTAGAGGACTCCCCAACAAGGATGGAGTTGGCCCATGTATAAATACTCCAAAGAAGAACAACTTTGGGCCAAATTTGAAAGGGAAAGGTCTAGTGGTAGCCAGTCCTAGAGGACTCCTAAAAAATGATAGAGCATGCTCAAGCTTAGATTCTCCAATGGTTAAAGCCCCTGTTGAGGTTAGTTCTGGAGATCTCCCAGTGAAGAGAATTATCGACCCTTCTTCTTCGATGAAGACCATCTTAGGTGAATCCATTAAGGCTCAAACCTCATTGGGGCTTGGTGTTGTTAAACCCCCCAAATTAGCTCCTCTAGAGGAAGGATAAATTCTGAGCTCGTCTAAAGAGCTTGATCAACAGAATCCCTTGGGGCATGAGTATACCTTACAGGATTCTGTAGTGGTAGAATATCCCAACATCAAGCTACCAGTTTTGGACCTAGTCCCTCAGGTAGAGTCTCCCAAAGAGGTGGATGGGAGTTCTTTTAGCCCCAGTAAGCTCATGTTTGTGAGATCCCCTTCCACCCCTTTAAGTAAATAGCTAGTTGTTTCAGGTTCTTCGCCTCTCTCTGACCAAGGGAAAGGTTAATAGGAAAATTACAGATGTCGGTAAGGATTCCAAACTAGGGAAGAAGTCCTTGAGAGAGGTCAGATTGAAGGAAACTCCCAAAGATGTTGCCAATGACAGAAAAATAACCCTAGAGCAAGTGGGTTCTAGAAGGAGTAAAAGATGATTATCACATCTTGGAATGTAAGGGGACTTAATAGTCCCCACAAGAAGAATGTCCTCAAGAATCTGATAAAGGACATTATACTAGACTTCCTATTGATTCAAGAAACTAAGATGAGATTGAAAGCCTTTGGAAGGATCAACAAGAATATTTGGCCCTTTGCCCAACACTTTGTTGTGAGTATTGAGGGAGCATCAAGAGAACTTTCTATGATGTAGAATCCCAATAATCTAGAAGGTATGCTTCTCTTTGATAACAAGTATTTCTTGACTATTCTTTTTAAGTACAACACTAGTCGTTGTGATTGGACTATGACCTATATATGGGTAAGTGCAGGAAGATGGGGGGCCAAAAAGGGTCTTAAGTGGCCACTTTTTTTCTGAAATCAGGAAATACTGGCCTTGGATGAGAAATTGAGCATAGTTACACTCAAAATTTGGAGATGCAACCAAAACAATGTTCGTAGTGCTCCGAGTCTACTTTCTAAACTACTATTTTGTTTTGAAAATGGCATAGATTAAGGGGTTCAAAAGAGGGAGCCACAAAAATTGGTGTTGTTTCCGTCAAAAAAACATAACATAGCATGTTTTGTGGCTCCCTCAAAAGGTCAACTTTTTTTTGGTATTTTTAAAATCGCTTCAGTGAGAAATTATCTAATAGCATGTAGTTTTTGCCTGATTTTTCTGATAATTTTTTGATGAATATTTAATTTTTTACTAATTTTCAAAGTGGACACATCCTAAAAAATAGAATTTTGGCCGTGCTACCCCTATAAATTTTGAAAACTAATTGAAAATTATTTTTTTATTTTTTTAATATTTGTAGAATGGAGTCTAGTTTCTAAATATGTAATTTTTTTAAAATTTGAATGAATAGTTAATTTACAATGAAAAAAAGACCAAACAGTGGTTTTTGCCTAAAAACAGACACAAACAAAAGAAATTAAAGATGAAAGGCTTAACATTGTTAAAATGTGAAAAAAATCACATCATCAAATAGCTAAGAGAAAGCCTAACATTACCCAAGTGTTTGATTTGTTCGACCTTAAAACACGTGCAAATCTGAGGGTTAGCACGAATGGAATTATGTGAAATTTTGAAGAATATGGAAAAACACGTCTGTGACTGTTCATAAGGCACTCCAAGCCTTTGGGTTGGAAATCCAAAGCAAATCCCCAGCCCAAGGCTTGGGATTCCTAAAGCAAGACATAACGCGCTCACATTATGTTTTGCTTTGCATTTTTCCTTTCCCGCAAGTCTGTTGTTTGTCATGTTTGACATAACGCGAGCGCGTTATAACACGCTCGCATTATGTTCCCCTTAAATTTTTTTACATTCAAGGCTATTAATAATGAGGGTTAAGGGATAAGGGATAGGGTTGGAGGGTTTAGGGATAAGGGATTAGCATTTAAGGTATAGTATCGAGCCCGTTGAGGGTCTAGGAATAGGGATAGCGTTTAGGGTTTAGGGATGACGGATTAGAGTTGAGGGATGACAGATTAGGGTTGAGGGTTTAGGGATAGGGTTAAGGGTTAAGGGATCAGAGTTAAGGGTTGAGGGATTAGGGTTTGACATTGAGGGTTGAGGATTGAGGTTCAAGGGTCAAGGGTTTAGGGATAGGGTTTAGGGTCGAGGGATTAGGGTTAAAGTAGAGTGTGGAGGGTGTAAGGATTAGGGATAGGGTTGGAGGGTTTAGGGATAAGGGATTAGGGTTTAAGGTATAGTATTGAGTCTATTGAGGGTTTAGGAATAGGGATAGCATTTAGGGTTTAGGGATGAGGGATTAGAGTTGAGGGATGATGGATTAGGGTTGAGGGTTGAGGGATTAGGGTTTAGGGATAACGTTTAGGGTTGAGGGTTGAGGGATTAGGGTTTAAGGTATAGTGTTGAGGGTTGAGGGTTTAGGATTAGGGTTTAGGGTTGACAGATTAGCATTTAATGTCAAGGTTAGGGTTAGAGTGTTGAGGGTAGAGGGATTAGGGACAGGGTTTAGGGTTGAAGGTTTAAGGATTGAGGGTTGAGGCTTTAAGGATGAGGGTTTAAGGCTTAAGATATAGTGTCAAGTGTTGAGGGTGTAGGGATAGGGTTTAAGTTTTAAGGGTTAAGGGTTGAGGGATAGGGATTAGGGTTTAAGGTATAGTGTTGAGGGTTGATGGTTTAGGGATAGGGTTCAGGTTTGAGGGATTAGGGTTTAGGGTTGATGAATTAGGGTTTAATGTTGAGAGTTGAGGGTTGAGGGTTGAGGGTTGAGGTTGAGGGATAGGGTTAATGGTCAAGGGATTAGGGTTAAATAAGAGTGTTGAGGGTAGAGGGATTAGGGTTTATGGTATAGTATCGAGCCTATTGAGGGTCTAGGAATAGGGATAGCGTTTAGGGTTTACGGATGAGGGATTAGAGTTGAGGGATGACAGATGATGGATTAGGGTTGAGGGTTGAGGGATTAGGGTTTAGGGACAAGGTTTAGGGTTAGGGTTGAGGGATTAGGGTTTAAGGTATAGTGTTGAGGGTTTAGGGATAGGGTTTAGGGTTGAGGGATTAGAGTGAAGGGTTGAGGGATTAGAATTTGACGTTGAGGGTTGAGGGTTTAGGGTTGAGGGTTAGGGATAGGGTTGAGGGTCAAGGGATCAGAGTTAAGGGTTGAGGGATTAGGGTTTGACGTTGAGGGTTGAGGGTTGAGGTTTGAGGGTCAAGGGTTTAGGGATAGGGTTGAGGGTCGAGGAATTAGGGTTAAAGTAGAGTGTGGAGGGTATAAGGATTAGGGATAGGGTTGGAGGGTTTAGGGATAAGGGATTAGGGTTTAAGGTATAGTATCGAGTCTGTTGAGGGTGTAGGAATAGGGATAGCATTTAGGGTTTAGGATGAGGGATTAGAGTTGAGGGTTGAGGGATTAGGGTTTAGGGATAAGGTTTAGGGTTGAGGGCTGAGGGATTAGGGTTTAAGGTATAGTGTTGAGGGTTTAGGGATAGGGTTTAGGGTTGAGGGATTAGAGTGAAGGGTTGAAGGATTAGGATTTGATGTTGAGGGTTGAGGGTTTAGGGTTTAAGGTATAGTATCGAGCCTGTTGAGGGTCTAGGAATAGGGATAGCATTTAGGGTTTAGGGATGAGGGATTAGAGTTGAGGGATGACGGATGACAGATTAGGGTTGAGGGTTGAGGGATTAGGGTTTAGGGACAAGGTTTAGGGTTAGGGTTGAGGGATTAGGGTTTAAGGTATAGTGTTGAGGGTTTAGGGATAGGGTTTAGGGTTGAGGGATTATAGTGAAGGGTTGAGGGATTAGGATTTGACGTTGAGGGTTGAGGGTTTAGGAATAGGGTTGAGGGTTGAGGGATTAGAGTGAAGGGTTGAGGGATTAGGATTTGATGTTGAGGGTTGAGGGTTTAGGGATAGGGTTGAGGGCTGAGGGATCAGAGTTAAGGGTTGAGGGATTAGGGTTTGATGTTGAGGGTTGAGGGTTGAGGGCATTTTCTATCAAGAACTTGATTATGAGGGCTTGCTCCTTCATTGTTATGCCTATCATATGGCGGAGCATCTGGCAAGCTCTTGCAGGAAAGAGATGTGATCAATGCAAAGGATGTGATGAATCTATAGCAGGACAAAATGTGAGCACGTTATAGCGCGAGCGCGTTATAATGCGCTCGCATTTTGTCTTGCTATTGAAACGGTAAAAAAGTGGTTACCCCCGTGATCTAGGCCCACATGCTCTATTTTCTTACTGATTCTGCGCGTGCTCCGACAAAAAAGAAGTGCTTTCATGCTATTGGGAAGTTCACATGCACATTTGACACATTGTACCACCTTTGCATGATCTTTCCACCCCCTTTTCTGCTTTGCCAACTTGAGAAGGAGGAAATAACATAGTTTTCACACAAAGTTTGATATATATCTATTCAAGTTTCAATTTTTGTAGTGTTGCAATGTTAATTGTGATTCAATTTTAGGAATTTAACATTATAGATTGGTTAATAGTATTGTTGTTAGTAATGATATTTGAGTGTTATTCAATTTAACATTGAAAAGGAAGCAAGCGGTGAAAAACTCAAATTGTTGAGGAGTTTGATGCAAGAAGATAAAAACACTACATAATTGGGTACTCTCTCCATTCAAATCTTCATTTTTTAGGTATGTCAAGTCTTTACATGCATGTTCTTTACATTTTCCTTATTTCGGATTGAATTACTTTATCATGCTTTATCATACATGTTTAAAATAGACACATTCCCAATCAAGAAAGAAGCCTACAATCTCACATGATGCCATGTATATTTTCTACACTTGGGCTCTTTAATAATTATGTGTAATAAACAAACCTTAACATACCATGATGTCAAACTATACAAGAATAAATCCTTACAACATAAAAAAAATACAATCCCACTATTATCTTGTATTCATTTCTTAGGAACTAATATTGGTCTCTTTATCATGCTATAGATAAATTCTCCGTCATGCCGAGGAAACAATCAAGAATTAAACCAACACAGGAAGAGATAGAAGCTAAGAATGCAAAGAAAGCAGTGGCTATGAGGGAACTTCGTGAGAAGAGGAAATTGGACACGATAAATGAAGACATACCAATTGAAGAGGAACCACAACCATCACAAAGAGATATGGTATTGGCGGCACAAAGAGAATGAATGCAAAAACTTCGTGGTACGAGAGAGTTGAATACCATAGTTGGAGACACGTCCTCTACCGCAAGTCAACATGTAGGGACACCATCTACCACATCTCAAGTTGAGAGTACATCATCACTCACATGTGATGAAGGAGGTATGCCATCGTTCCCACCTCAACCTCAAGGTATGTCATCTATTCCATCTTCGATTGAAGGTATGCCATCTAACCCATCTCATTTAAATATTGATGGAATTCCTAATGTTGAGATGAATTTACCTAACTTGACACCACCTAGAATTTTGCATAGAAAGCCAAAGTATTTGATTGATATTGATGAGAATATTTTGCAGCCAATGGAAGGTAAGATTCCAAAACGCACTTGTAGAAGATATGCTAATAAGATTTGGAGATTATTCTTTGAAAAGTTAAATGAGACTGCAAGATGTCAACTATTCGTTGAAATGATGCGAAGTATAAAGTATAGGTCTATCATGAAGATTCTTGGGTTGAGAACATCAGAGGCTTCAAGTGAAAAATCTATTGTCAAGAATCTAATGAGTGCGTATGAGAGTGTGGGTAACACCTCATGCACAAAAGATAGTAACGCAACACGGCGTGTGATTACATCGACTATAGTAAGTAGTCAAACGAGGAAAGCTCGTCTCATTAGAAAGACAAGTCAAGAATTGAGAATTAATAGGAAAACTTTATC
This sequence comes from Cunninghamia lanceolata, assembly GCA_027924645.1. Lineage (NCBI taxonomy): Eukaryota > Viridiplantae > Streptophyta > Pinopsida > Cupressales > Cupressaceae > Cunninghamia > Cunninghamia lanceolata. Next base: position 10,274,801 of record BSBN01000082.1, on the reverse strand, counting down.
AAGAGCCATTGGAAGACGCCAAAGAATTGAGGACACTAACGCCAATGAATTATGGGCGTTCTCAGGGAGACTACCACAAAAAGATAAACCAATTGTTGAAGCATTGAGATCACTAATTGAAGACTTTTGGAAGAATTACACAAGGGTATCTCCGAATCAAAGAGATGTGGTAAGAAGGAGAATCAGTAGTCAGAACCGCAAGCCACATCCAAAGCATTTTTTGGATGAGACTCAAACACAGTTTTATGGTAAATTTCTAGAGAAGTATCCTCAAATTAAAATTTGTCAAAGATATTTTGAATTGCTAAAACCTTTCTATGTTAAGATAAATCACACACGCACTACTTGTTGTAGATTACATATTGAATTTTCTAACCATTTTGATGCTTATAGGTCTATATGTTTAGATATGCATACTAACAATGATTTGCAGGGTTGTGCCATATGTGCCCCACCAACATCTTCAAGAGACTTCATATGAAGAATTTTATGTGAAAGAGAGGAAGGTCAAATACTCTACAAGAAATTATGCTTGGATGGCACGTCATCGTTGCGGTGGCTTGCAACATTTGCCAATATGTGAACATATGGAAATAACACATGCGGTTGGAAACGAACTAGTAGAGTTTGGCAAGTATAAAATAGTGGCATACAATACAAAAGATGGTAAAGAAGCAAAGAGGTGTGAATTAGTTATTGAAAAGATTCCAGTGTATCAGTTTATGCCTATATTTCGTGACAGCATAGTGTATGAGTATGCAAGACATGCCCATACAGCTCGATGGTTGGACTTGCAATTCAAGTTATGCAAGGACACATTTCTGGTTGGTAGCATTGTTTCAGTCGTCGACTTTGCAAAGAACTACAGTCTATAGCCACAGCGTGAGGTGCAATCACAATATTACAACTCCACACAGGTTTCTATATTTGTGCACATCGCATTCATTCATGCGAATGATAGTACAGAGGATGATAGAAAAATCATAAGGGAGTATAATTTCTATATTAGTGATGATTGCACGCATCCTACAAAGTTCGTGCAAGGTTGCTTTCAGGTGTTCTACAATGATTTGGCTAGAAGGGGCATATCGTTCAGTCAGCATATCAAATGGTCGGATAACTGTGCGTCACAATTCAAGAACTCATAGAATTTCTATTAGCTGAGCAAGAGGCGTAATTTTATAGGTATCCAACATATGTGGAATTTTTGTGAGGCCGGGCATGGAAAGGGGGAGCATGATGGTGCAGGAGCATGTATCTAAAGAGCCATAGCACGAGAAGAGTTAAAGTATAAAGACAATGCAAAGTTGATAGATGCAAAATCGATTGTCGAGTGGTGTAATGCTTCCATGGGTCCAGGTAATGAAGGTAAGTCTTTAGTTCGTAGATTTTTTTGGTTGATAGATGATACTAACATTGCACCATATGAGGATTGTTGTACACTAACAGGATCAAATAAGATGCACTCTTTCAGAAGCTCAATTGCAGGTTCATGGAGTATCCATACACAAAAGATGTCATGCTTTTGTTCTTCCTATACAATTCAAGTCTAGGATGAGTGTGAGTCAAAGGAGTGGGTTGACGAATGGCAGTTAAGTTATCTTAGCCCACTTGACACGTATTGACCCCTGACGGCACTGGAACTAACACAGATGGAATCGTCAGTTGACTTTGACCACATATCAGATTTTGTTCAACCAGGTAATATAGGACACGTATATGCATCTAATTTCATCTAGTTCAACCAGGTAATGTCATCTTACTTTGTAGTCTATTTTTGTAATGTTGACTAATTTCATCTAATTTGCTACACATTTCAATGTAGGGCATGTATATGCAGTTATTGCAGATGAAGATAATGAAGAGGGAACAAATTATTACTTATGTCATTGTGTTGAGGCCAAAAAGAAATTGGAGGCCCCTGTTACAGATGGAGAAAACATCGAATACCCTACAGGCTCAGTGGTCATTACTGGAACATGGCTTAGAAGGTACCCACATAAGAGTGTTAATATTTGGCTATTTCAGGACTTTGACACGCATCAGAAGATTCTTCATTACTCAAACCTTTTCGTGGCATCCAATGTTCATTTGATAAAGTATTGGGGTAGACCTTTGAACAAAATATTGTGGAGGTGCGTGAGTCTGACCATGAAGCAATACTTGACATAATAAAGAGTAGAGCAGACCCGGATGGTTCATTGGATTAATTTGTAAGTATTTACATTGATTTTGTAAAGTCATGTTACATTGAGTTGTAAGTATGCACATTAATTTGTAAGGTTTGTCTTTTTTTTATTTCCTCCTGCATTTTTACACATATGTACACATTTTTACATCATCATGTTATGCATTTTTGGTGTCCTACTCCTGATGCGACCAAACTCATAACTCACCCTACTTCCTCTAGACACCATTTGATGATCTCTCCAACACTCTGGATCCAGGGCGCCTAATCATGATGATGACCTATATACCATTCTCCCAAGGTGCTTATAATGAATGAAAAGAAGACCAAGGGCGCCCAAGCTTAATAGACTTATTTCTTTCAATTTTGATGATCCAAACTCTTGCAATATGACATCCACTTTCATGCCTTTAGATCTTCCTTCACATACAGGACACCAAATCAAGTTGAAAAATCTACATAAGGGTGCCAAACTAGATGAAAGGAGAAATGAAATGCGCTTTGGACTCCATGCTAAGGTTTGAGCCATTAAAGTCTCTTGATATTAGGCACTCATGATGATGAAACTTAGAGCTTTTTCCTTTCCTATGCGCTCATCTAAGATGTTTGAATGATAAGGAGCACCTCAACCTCTATAATGTACATTGGGCACCAAAATCAAGGTGATTTAGGTCACTTTGAGTCATTTGGGGTCAGTTTGAGTCTTTGAGTCGTGCTGCAAAAAAGTGTCAATGTTATCAAGTTGCACAAAGCAATTTTTGCATTTTTGGGTCTTGCTCGTGATGTGACCAAACTGACTATTCCAATGCATTTGGATGGGTACATTTATGCTAGGCATGGTTCTATTTTTCACCCAAACATGTCGAAACAGTCTGAGCTACATTGTACCGACGATATCCCTGAAGAGTCCAAACTACAAAAAGGTAGCAATCTTTGACGAGATGTTACTCAAAAATCATGTCACTTAGAAACATTATGTCTAAGGTAACACGATCATGTACAGTGCCTCTATAATAACCTCTCACAGTTTTTTATATCTCTGGGGCATTTACCCATGGTGAAAGGTTTTCTGCTGCCCCAAAAATTGTTAGGAGGCAGTGTAAAGTTGCAAAGGGGTGTAACTTTTGTCCTGCTCCTGATACGACCAAACTGACTATTCCAACGTGTCTAAATGGGTAAATTTACACTAGGCATGGTCCTATTTTTCACCAAAACATGTCAAAACAGTCTAAGCTACATTGTATCGACGATATCCCTGAAGAGTCCAAAGTGCAAAAAGGCAAAAATCTTTGACGAGATGTTACTCGAAAATCATGTACTTAGAAACATTCTGACTAAGGCAACACAATCAGGTAAAGTGTCTCTACAATAACCTCTCTCAGTTTTTTATATCTCTGAGGCATTTGCCCGTGGTGAAAAGTTTTCTACTGCCCCAAAAATCGTCAGAAGGAGGCAGTGTAAAGTTGCAAAGGGGTGTAACTTTTGTCCTGCTTCTGATGTGACCAAACTGACTGTTCCAACGCGTCTGGATAGGTACATTTATGCTAGGCATTGTCCTTTTTTTCACCCAAACATGTTGAAATAGTCTGAGCTACATTGTATCCACGATATCCCTAAAGAGTCCAAAGTGCAAAAAGGCAGCAATCTTTGATGAGATGTTACTTGAAAACTGTGTCACTTAGAAATATTCTGTCTAAGGCAACACGATCACGTAGAGTGCCTCTACAATAACCTCTCTCAATTTTTTATATCTCTGAGGCATTTGCCTGTGGTGAAAGGTTTTCTGCTGCCCCAAAAATCGCCAGAAGGAGGCAGTGTAAAGTTGCAAAGGGGTGTAACTTTCGTCCTGCTCCTAATGTGACCAAACTGACTATTCCAACACGTCCAAATGGGTACATTTACACTAGGCATGGTCCTGTTTTTCACCCAAACATGTCGAAACAGTCTAAACTACATTGTATCGATGATATCCCTGAAGAGTCCAAAGTGCAAAAAGGTAGCAATCTTTGATGAGATGTTATTCAAAAACTGTGTCACTTACAAACATTTCGTCTGAGGCAACACGATCACGTAGAGTGCCTCCACAATAACCTCTCTCAGTTTTTTATATCTCTGAGACATTTCCCCGTGGTGAAAGGTTTTCTGCTGCCCCAAAAATTGTTAGAAGGAGGCAGTGTATTAAGTCAGGATGAAAGCCTATTCACTCTAGGCGCCTGTTGTGACCAAATCACACATCACCCCATTGCAAATGGGAAACCCCTACTTTTTTTGAACTCCAGTGTGTTTGACTAAGCTTAGATGATGTCTTGGGGTTATTGCATGATGAGGTCAGTGGTGTTTGAGTTTTAGAGCTCCTTGATGACCTGATCCTGATAGTGGGCACGTAGAGGAAGAAATGATTAAGGCACACTTTGATAATCATTTCACCCTAGGTGAGCGCCTAGGTAGAATTTGAAGTGGAAGCCTCAAATAATACCTTAGATTTTTAGATGCTTATTTTAGCTCAAATCATCATTATCTTGCGCCTAGAGTTGGAGTCTAACTACCTAGGGAGTCAAGGGGCATTTCATCATCCGGAGAATCTCAAACATGCACCTTGAACAAGTGATGCTACAAGTGGTGAACAAAATGGGTGCCTTGAAGAATTGAGCCCTCCAAGACATCTTGCAATTGCCTAAAAGTCTAAAATTTACATAAGTGAGTTAAGGTGCCATTTTCCATCTCCAGAGCCTCCTTTGAGCACCTTAACATGGAGTGAATGTTTTAGTCTATGAAAGATTGCGCCTAAAGAATATAACAACCCCTTGAGTCACTGGGATGAACTAAGTTAACAAAATGAACTTCATTGAGGGAGGTGCACTTGTGCATCTAGACAACTCTAGTTTAGCGCCTGAGAAAAAGCATGTTTAGAGACACCCCTCAAATGAACCCTCTAGAACCAATAATCATAGCTCAAGATCCATAACCATGAGAAGATAAAGCATTAAAAAAATTCATCTAAAGGATGGGAAATACCTCTTAGATGATAGTCTGCCGAGTAGGCCAAGAGTGGGGAATGAGAATGCTCCTCGAAGATACACCAAGCCACAATGACTCTCTCCAATAAGAATCTTCCCTAGGTCCATAATTAACTCACGCCCATATCCAAGTGAAAGTCTCCTTGGTCTTCCTGCTAAAACCTCTAAAGGGTAACCATCTCAACAAGTGTCTCTAATCCCAAGAGAACTTTAGCCTCACCCAAGTCTCAAAGTATGTATGAGAACCTACAACCAATCAATCCATGTTAAGCTCCAAATGCAACACCATATTATCATGAAGCTCCCAAGTACATGACCAATGTACTCAATACCAAGAGAACCAACAAGACCACTGTCAAAACTCCAACTACAAAATTAGGTATCCAAACATGACATCATGATCTAACATCTCCTCCTAGAAGATCACATGCACCAATTCAGACATCCTAGTCTCAAGAGAACTTGTATCATGCTAATACTCTAATCTAGAATCAAGAGTCCACCAAGACACACTACCAAACACCTCTAAACCAAGGATCAACATCTACAACCACATGAAGATAACCATCTCCTAAAAATAGTAGCCAAGATGTCAAAGCACTCTCACTACAAATAATAATCATAATCCAAGAGTTTGTCCATTACACCCAACCACTATATAAGATCATCCATCACTAGGTGACGAATACACATCACTATCAAAGCTCCCACTGAACCATGATATGAACTACACATGGCATTGTGATAACCATCTCCTAAATGAAGATCACCATGGTCCACACACACTCAACTATAATACTAATAACTCCAAAGTAGAACCAAGATCTCCAATCTAAGAAGATAAACCATCATTACTGTCAAAAGCTCACACTAAACTATGCAACTAAGATATCCATGACATCATGATAAACATGCTACAAGTCCCAATAACCAACTATCCAATCATTCTCATCATCCATCCTCTCATCCCAATGCAACATACCAATGCGCAAATGAGCATAGACAAGGAAAAGTAACAAAGTCTACATCAACACTGAATCAATCCCGTGGATATAGGCAATATGCATTCAAGTCATCCCACTACAATCAATGAGGTGTGCATCCCAAAAAAATGCATAACATGTAGATCCCAACCATTGAAAACATGCAAAATCATCATCACATTAGTAACTTCCAAACTGAGATATCAAATAATATAACTTATAGACTTCACCAAATCAATCATAGATTCAACTTTCCAAACAAGTTTACAAATCAGTAACCATAGTCAAGGAACTAATCAAGCATCTAAGAGATAAGAACAATGTGCTAAAAGTAAACCACAACACCACCTGTAATCATGAATCAAACATCATAACCCATACCTATCAACTACAAACATGGTCAAGTCTTGCTAATGCTCAAATGTACCTACATATCCATGACACCATAATTATCATCATTGCTATACCTGTGCTCAAATCCCACTAAAACAAGACTCCTAGTCTCACCATGTATCAACCATGTCCTCAAACCAGAATATTGCTGAGCCCATGGAGATTGATACACCCACTTCAATAGAATAGGCAATTAATGTACCTGATGTGTCTTCATTGCATAAACTAGTAAACATCATTTGCATCCATACTTAAACCAATCTTATTGTTGTGTTTGATGTGTCCTCTTTCAAACAACCATTTAACAAAATTTGAGTCCAAACAATAAACATTTACAACCATAAACATCTCAAAGTCCAAAATCCAAACATTCTATCATCCTTAATCATTTCCATCATGGACCCTTGGTTTGAAAAAATCATTATGCAAGATAAAAACCCTATGCCTATTACCTTGTGCGAGGCTCATGCAAAACCCAAAATCACAATCAAAATAGGTTCTCAAACCATGCATCCTTTAAATGAGATCTTTTATCCAAATCAATCAAAAAATCCCTTTGACAATGATGATGATGATAGTCTTGTAGATCAAGATGATATCAAGATGACAATAGCATTTACTATGAGATCATTACATGAAAACTTTCCATAAACCTTCATCTCCCACTCATGAACATGCAAGAATATTTCAAACAAGAAATGACTAGCACTAGCTATCATGCCAATCCTAAATACACATCTAATGGTCATCCTTATGGTACCTTTGGTAAGGGAAGAACCACTTTAGACCAAGTTCCTCATATTCAATTCATATCTCCAATCCCAACTGCATGTGAGAACTGTTTATCTTATGTATCCTATTCAAATCCTCCATCTCATAATCCTTACATTCCAACTTATCCCATCAATCCAAACCTACTACATCCAAATCATCCTTTTTAGATTTCCTCCAAGGACTTCTAGTGGAGGAAAAATCTCAAACTAGAAATCACAAATTCAATTAGTGTACCTCTCCCAAGCCTATCCAAAAGTCACATAGTACCATGCCTATCCATCAAACACCACTATGCAATCAAAATCCTAACAACATGCCCATGATCCAAGATCAAGTGCAATCATGCAAAGATATTATCAATCACAAGCCTATTAAGAATGAACTAGAGTCTTCTAGTACCATACTTTTCCATCAAACACCATCATGTAATCCATGGCCTATCAAGCCTATCAAAGAGTTTCTTACTAGAATTTCAAGTCAAAATCTATCATGCAACCATGTTAATTATGCAAAACCTATCAATTCCATCCAAGAAACCTTTATTTTCATCCAAACTCAAGATCTATGTCAAGAATCAAATCTAAAGTAGGATCAAATGTGCACTCACCCAAATCAATATCAAATTATCCAAGCTACTTAAGATCAAATTATCCAATTTATTCCGATACATCGGTGAACTCTAATCTCGTTGGGCCGATACACCGATGGATTTCGACTGTCAGTGTGACCCCCTTCATCAGCGAATCTCTCAACTGCTCTTCCGATGTGCAGATGGGATTATCTTCCGATACACCGATGTCTTTGACTTCAAACCACACTCGTCGGCAAGACATACCACTATCGGCGAAGCCTAACCAAGGTCTACCGATACGCCGATACAACCAACTCTTGACGTCGATACAAGGTTCTTTTGCAGGCAAAGGGCGCCTAGGCTTATAGGGCTCAATTTGATGTATTTATTGAAAGCTCAAGGTGAATTGATGCTTATTGAAAATACCACTTAGTCCTTCATTTGCATTGTAGGTGCCATTTCCTATTGACTTATATACTCCTCCTCATGCTAGGGTGCCATAATGAAGTGGTTTAGACAATAGGTGCGCTTCACTTACCAGAGGCTTGTTCTCCTTCCACCTTAGGCACACTTTTATGGTGGAACAGGTGTCAATGGGCGCCTTGTCTTAAATGAATGCTCTCTCTAAGTTGGGTGCCCTTTTGAGGCTTTATGAGTTGCAAATTGTGCCTTAACCCTTCATGCTTGTTGCTCAATGTTTGAATGTTTAAGAAAGTCTCCTTTAGGCGCTCATCTTAATGACTTTTTCTCAAGGCGCAATCATCCTAATGACTTGGATATTCATCCTAGTGTTTCAGGATATCAGGCTACCAGACTTAGTCATTTTCAGGATCTCAAACACAAAGAATAACATGATGATTCATTTTTTTGTATTGCATATAGTTGACATTCTATGCTACTCATAAAGAATATTAATATTTTCTGTTCAACATGATGATTCATTTTTTTTTTAAATACAACTTTTATCTTTTAGTTCCAAAATGAGGTTTAGGTGATACTTGAATAACAATAGCTAGCTTATTGGATCAACAAACATCCTATGTAATACAATCAGACTTTAAATATTTGAAGTAGCCATCTACAAATATCCATTCAAATGTGGATTTATAATGCAAGTATGGACGCCATCAATAAAAAAGGTTTGTATTAACCAAATATCCATATAGGCATACATCAATATCTGTCGATATAAGTATAACATATATACAAAATAGCCATATAGGCTTACAAGAATGCCATATAGGCATACAATGTCAACTATGTACAATACAAAATATGTGTCCACAAATGCCATATAGGCATACAACAAATGAACACAATAAAAAGTCATTCCCCTCTGGCTGGTGAAGAGAATAAATCACGAGCAGCCTTTGATCTTCTAGGGGATGGAGACGCGCATGTGGGTGGTCTACTACGAACCCGAGGGCTACTCCTCCTATTTAGGTCTTCCTGCATCTTTACCTGTTACAATAAAAAGTATAGACATTAATATATAGAAATTACATGTTATAAAAAATGAAACATTTAACAAAATAATCACTTACCGCTAACATATAATCTGTCTCCTCGCTTGCCTCAGTAGCAAGAATAGGCCCTGGTGATGTCATGTCCTATAGAAACCATCCAGATAGAAATTAAACTTCAAATCAATAATCTTTTGATTTTTCAAAAATAGACAACTATAACAATGAATGTAAATTGAAATTTACTGATCTGCCTCATACCCCTATCAATGCCATGGAGCTATGAATCGTAGAGGCCACACCCTGCTCCATTTCCCTATGAACATGGGCAGGTGTCTCTACAACCTGCATCATTTGGAAATAAAACAACATTATTCAGTTACGAAAACTATAATAGTGATGCAAATCATGGCTCCTAACATACACACATGTTCATCTAAACATGGAAGTACACACAATAAAGCACACAAATCACATACAAAAATTTAGTAAGTACAATTCATTCATTAAACTATTTATTTTATTACCTCTGTAAAGCTTTGAAGTCCACCACTGCTGACAGGTGTTGCCGTGAAATCTACAGTATTAACCTATTCAACATCCAAAATCAGATATTAGAATACCATTCATATAACGATGCTATTCACATGTAATATTTATAATTGTTTACTAGTTACATACCTCGATAGTAGATGATCTAGTGAAAAATGCAGGTGGAGAACCACTGAAAACTGCATCGACACTATGACCCTGAAATTTCATTAAAATCATCAATTTAAATTAGTTAATCTTGTATTTCAAAAATGAAATTTAATAAATTAAATTCAATAAACTTGCTAATATTTACCTGAGTATCAAGGCTGAAAGTCTCACTCAGGAGGGTATCTGTCATCACCATTTGCTCAGTTGCAGATGTAGCCTATGCACCTGCGTCCTGATTGTCCATGGGGTCATAACCACAGGCTGACCCGCAAGCCTGACAAGTATGGGGTGGGACCCTACTCCTCGCACTATCTCCCAACCCACTCTATGTTGCAGGACCGGCATGCTCTATTATGCTCTGGGTCAAGGCACTAATTGACTGAAGTGTATCAACCTCAACACTCTCCTTCACAATGGAAGGGATAGAAACATGCTTGTGGGCTGGTCTACTAATTACTCGTCTCACTACCCGCTGTGGGTCAAGATGTGCCCTTGGTCTATCTTGTGCTGACCCCCCACCTCTACCCTAGAAGTCCCGCATATCAAAATAATTTGGCACTTTATTGAGGACAAACTCGCAGTAGAGTTTCCTCAAAAAGTATTGCGGGACCTCATTATTATTGCATGGAGGATAGTCAAAAACCATCCACCACCTCTGCCCAAAATTGTCCCTTATCACTTGGTTATTGCACTAATGGATAGGGAACCTCTTGCATGTAATGGGTGGAGGTTGATTTGTTTGTGGGTTTGTGAAAATTGAACACAAGTCTAATTTTGTAATTTGTAATTTTTTCACATCTTGGTATGACAACTTGTCTGCATAGTAATCTCTAAACTCTCTCTTCTTATCCGTCCAACTAGTTATTTGCTTGCTAATTGAATCTACATTTGATAACATAGACTCAAGAGATTCGGCAAGCGTGGACCTATGCAAGGTTGAAGTGGAAGGATCTTTCAACCTTGCGATTATATCTTCAATTTCCTTTTTGTTGTTTTCAATTTGCCCCATTATATTTTCTTGTGTTCCAGGGGCATGTCGAGGAATGAATGGAGGAGGTTGTTGTTCTGCAGGTATTTCCTCCTCAGGATTTTTTGGATTTTGAGGAGGAGGAGGAGGAGGAGGTGCATTAACATTTCCTGACAATTAACAAAATATATATCAAAAATCAACAAAAACCTACCTATTTAGAAACAAATTCAAACAAAAAATAAATATAACTCACCCCTTTGGCGTGCTCGACGTCGTGGCGGCATTTTGGCAACGAATTGATAAGCTTTTTGTGTTGAATGGTGTTTTGCAAAACGCGAGTGCGCTTTCTAGGGTTTGCAAGCCGCGGGTGGAGAGGAGAAAATAGAAAGAAATGAAATTAGAAACCTTTTTTTTATTTATAGGAAGTCATAACGCGAGCGCGTTATAACGCACTTGCGTTATGACTTAATTTTTTTTGAAATTAATTTGGCCACTTTTTGGCCCCCCATCTTCTTGCACTTACCCATATATATACTCCTAACAATATTGGTCAAAGAAGAAAGACCTGGGATAATATCCTAGAATGTAGACAATCCTTCATTAACTTTAATTGGATGTTAGCGGGAGATTTTAACTCTCCTCTATATGCTTCAGATAAGATGAGAGGAACTATTGACTATACTAAAAGTATGGTTGATCTTGACAATCTTCTGCATAAAGCAGGCCTCTTAGACAGAACTGGAAGGAAATTAGTTTACCTAGTCTAACAAAAGAGAAAGGAAGTATCTCATACAGGTCAAGTTGGATAGATTTCTCATTACAGCTAATTGGAATATCCTAGATAAGTATAATCTCACCACCTTTCTCAGGATAGGGTCTGATCACACTCTTTAGCTCAACTGGGAGACTAATAGTAAGAGAAGAAACTTTCCTTTTATATTTGAGGTGATGTGGACCCTCAAACTTGACTTGAAATCTCTTATCAAGAATTGGTGGGATATCAATATTAAAGGCTCGACCATGTTCAAAATTGTTGAAAAATTAAGGTTCATTAAGTAGAATATCAAATATTGGAATATGACCTCTTTTGGAAACATTTTTATTTAGAAATAGGAGGTCAAGGATCATTTTAAAAGTATTCAAGTTGAGATGGATGCTATGGGGATTTTCCAAGACTTGTGTAAGAAAGAATGTATCACTCTTAGCAACTTGCACAACATAATTGAGAAGGAGGAGGTTTTTTGGAAACAAAAATCTAGAATCCAATGGTTGAAAGGAGATCGGAACACTACAATTTTCCATCAAACAACCTTAAATAATAGAAAGAGCAATAGAATCTCAGAGTTGGTTTTGGAGAATGTTAACATCATCAACAAAGAAGAAGATATTCAGACCGAAGATGTTAGATTTTATGAAGACTTGTTAAATACTAACTCCCTTTCCAGAGACAGTATGACTAATCAAATGCTTCAGTTTATTCCCAACCTTATTTCACACCAAGATCATGAAGTTATGGAAAAGGAAATATTAGAGGAAGAAGTGAAAGGGGTTGTTTTCTCTTTGAACTCTTACAAAACCCCTGGCCCTAACGGGTTCCCCCAACTTTGTTTCAAATATATTGGGATATATTAAGCAAAGATATCACCTTGGCAACTAAAGAGTTCTTTAGAACATGGAAAATCTTAAATGAACTTAATAACCCATTCATAGTTTTGATTACCAAAACTGTTGGAGCCAACAAGCTAAAAGATTTCTACCCAATCAGTGTTTACAACATCATATATAAAATATTTTCCAAACTACTAGTCTTAAGAATTCAACATTTTTTGGACAAAATCATACGCCCTAATCAAAATGGTTTTATTCTTGGAAGGTAAATAACTGATGCAATTGTAATGGTTCATGAAACTTTGCATTCTATGGAAAACAACAACAGAGAGAGTATGGTTATAAAACTAGATATCTCCAAAGATTACGACAAATTCATTTGGGATTTCCTCTACAAGGTCCTTAGCAAGTTTAGATTCAAGAAAAAAGTGTTGAAAATGATGGAAAATTACTCTTCTACTCCCACCTATTCTATCATGATTAATGACAACCTTCAAGGCCACTTCAATGTTGTGAGAGGTTTAAGAAAAGGAGACTTGTTGTCCCCTTATTTCTTCATAATGTTAGTCAAATTTTTGGGCAAAAATATTGAAGAAAGGATCAACAAAAGTAAACTCAAAGGTTTCAGAACCACCTCCCACCTAAATTCGTGCTCTCATCAATAGTTTGTAGATGATACGATTCTTCTAGGGAAGCCATTGTAATGGAAGCCAATGAATGGAAAAGAATCCTCAACAACTATGCTAATTTTCTAGTCAACTCATCAACATGGAGAAGAGTGGTATTTTCTTCTTTAAAACTCCTCTCGAGCTCCTGAACAAAATTGCTAGGTGCCTTAATTGTAATATTTAGGAACTTCCTGGCATTTATTTGGGCATGCCCCTCACTTTCGGTAAAAGCTATAGTGCTACCTAGAATAACCTAATTGAAAGAATGCAAAAGAAACTTGTATCCTGGAAAGGATTTTTGTTGAGCCATGCAGAAAAACTTCAACTACTCAAAGCCTCCTTGAAAAGTACCCCAGTGTATCTTTTGTCCCTATTCCAAATTTAAAAAAAATGGGCTGATAAGATAGAACAAATTTAGAGGTGTTTCTTTTGGTCTGTGACTGAACAAAATCACAAATTTTCTCGTGGATTGGGACAAATTCTGTATCCTCAAGGAGAAAGGAGGTCTCAGCATAAGAAGAATCAACTTCATGAACAATGCCCTTTTGGTGAAGATAGGTTAGAAATTCATCAAATCTGATACAAAATAGAATCTCACCATGAAAGCTAAGTATCTAAATGGGAGGGATCGTTTCCTGCTCCTCCAATCTCAACAGCTTCCCCTAGGTTCCAACATTTGGAATAATATCATTAAATCCAAGTCCACGCTGGAGAAGGGTGTTAAATGGCACATGGGAAGAGGTGACCAGGTGAGATTCTAGGACCATTGGATGTCCTTGATCCCCCTAGAAAACCATCCCATTTGTGCAGTGATCAAGGAAGATTTGAAAATAAGAGTTGGTAGTCTTGTGAAAACCTACTGGACAATGGTGGACAACCATGTTACTTGGAACATCTCCTAAGATTGGTCTGATATGCCCAAGAAAAATGTGGCCTTTGAACTATTGAAAATTATTAAAAATCACAAATTCAATGGGAGATTTTGGCAGGATACCTTAATTTGGTTTGCTGAGCCCTCTAGAAACTATTTTGTTAAGTCTGGTTTCAACATTCTTGATGAGTCCTAGAGAGATCCTTTTAAGTGGAGGAACATTTGGGCTAATAATTCTATTCCTAAAATCTATTTCTTTTGGTGGATGATATGTCAGGGAAAGGTTATAACCATTGACAACTTACAAAAGAGAGGTTTTCAAATGGCTAATAGATGCTCCTTATGTAAACAAGAAGAAGAAAGTATTAATCACATTCAGGTTGGCTACATGTACATTGGGAAAGTTAGACAAAAAGTCTTGCGTAAGTTTGATATCTCTTGGGTCTGGTAGATAGATGTTAGAATTATCACCAATAACTAGAATTCCCCTTTCTATCACCCCCTCATAAGAGAATTATGGTGGCAGTATCTCCTTCAACTGGGATGGGGCCTATGGAAGGAGCGAAATAATAGGATAATCAGAGACCAGTACCTTCCCTGGGAGGTGTTGGCTGGAAAAATTATCTTAAGTATTATGGAGAATGTGAAAATGGTCAACCTTCAAGAGCCTAAACTCAATCCTTCAGCCTTAGAAGAAAGAATTTCTAAATGTTGGGGCATTGCTGATAAATTGACTAAAGTTGATCTCTCAAAATTAGTCAAAAGAAGAAGCACCATTTGGACCCCTTGACATTGGATGGCTCAAAATTAAATTCAATGGTTCATCGAAAGGAAGTATAGGTCAAGAAGGAGGGGGTGGTTTGTTGATAGATAATAGAGGACAGGTGATAGGTGCCTATGTGGAAAATCTAGGCCTACAATTTAGCAACTATGCAGAAGCTGTTGCTGCTCTTAAGGGAATCATCCTTGCTAAAGATAAAAGAATTAGCAAGTTGATAGTAGGAGATTCAAAAAATATCATAAACATGATAAATTCCAAAGCTCTCCCATGTTGGAACTATAAGGATATTGTTGAAGAAATAAAAATTAACAATGAATTTTGAAGATTCTAAAGTATGTCATACCTTTAAAGAAGCAAACTCCGGTAGATGCTCTAGATAACCTAGGCACTAATGTTGATTGTTTCTCACTTTGGAATGATTATCATTCTGTGCTAAATGAAATCAAACCCAAAGTTAAATATGATTTACTAGAAGATGATTAATATCCCTCAAATAAAAATCCTTTAGAGAGTCAGCTACACGAGTGAGAGAACTCTCTCAAATCAAAGCATTGAAAGTAATGGGTGGTTAAATTGTGACTGGTTAAGCCCTTTTCCCATCATAACTCCTACTTCAAATTTGATTAAGATACATTGGAGAGATTGCACCACTTCTGATACTACAGATTGCAACCATAGTTATAGAATGGGGGGCTGATCAAAACTGTACCAACCAATGTGATAAGTTGAAAATAGAATGGGGGGTGACCTGATCAAAACTAAACCAACAAATTTTGATAAGTTGAAAGAATACTTAGAGGTTTGGGGAATCCTGAAGAAGGGAAAACTTGCTTGTTACATTGAAGCCATGAATGGCTTCGATTCCCTCATTTCTATAGAGTTTGCTATCTCTTGGAAAGCTCATATTGTGTATGCATGAGGATTTCTTCTTGGTATTAGAAGAGCTCATTAAAACCACCACATAGCTTCATATGTGAGGAGAGTTCCTCCTAAAGAAATCCAAAGGCAACCACCAAGAGGCTATGAAACACTTCTAGAAGAGAGGAGAACAAGTTGACAGACTGCAGAATGGGTTCAACAACAAACAACTCTTGGGGGTCTGGAAGAGAGTTGTAGAGGTTTTGATGTGGCATATCAGTTTGGATGGAAGATATAGGAGGTTTCATTCCTTTCTCTATCCCATGCTTAATCATTTTAGATATGACATAAAGTTGAATTTTTCTTTCTGGTTATTTTCTCTAGAAGAGTCAGTCCAAAAGTTGCTTGTGGGTGAGAAAGATCTTCCCCTACACTAGGGACTTATCTACTATCTTTATAGATTCCATCTTTCCTGGACGTCGAACTCTTCTTTTTGACCTTATATCCTAAACCCCTCACTTGTCAATCTTCAACCTAAGGAGGGCCTTAAAGACAAAAAGTTGCATACTGACCCTACCCATCCTGGCTCTTCTATGGCTGGTTCAATAATCAATGTTGAGATCAAAAGTACCCCTAGTAAACCCCCAATTGTGCCCCTAGATTCATTTTCTCAAGTCCCCACCAATGAGAGGGTCCCAGAGGTTCCTTATGCTCCCAATATTATTGTTGAGCCCTCGAAGACCAAAGGTAAGTCTAAGAGGAAAGAAATCCCTTATGAATTTGCCCAAGCCAACTCTCAACACCCCAAGGCTTCACATTCTATCAAAATCCCTACTCCCACTACCAAGAGTCACAATCCTTCATCTGAGCTTTCTTATCCAATTCTAGAAGGTTTGTTGTAGGATCCCACATACATTTAGTTTATGAAAGGGAACCCCCAATGCAACTCTTACAACATAATGAAACAAAAATTGAATAATCTCCAAGAGGGTATGATCCTAAAAAATAATATTCTTAAATAGTAGTTAGCCATGTTGAAGACTACTAAACGCAAAATCCACCACCTAGAAATCTTGACTTTTCAGAAAACGTCTACTTGGAATGAATAATCGATTGCAGATGAGAAATGGGATGAAATTAAAAAGTTCTTTTCTATTTTTGAAAAGTGGGAAACCTTAGATAAAGAGGTCGAGTCCATGAAGAAGACTCAGGATAACATCTTGAGGAACATGGTGGAGATTGTCTAGTTTAGTATAGAAACCATGAAGAATTCTGCTACCACCCTCCTGGTTTTCCAATATGATCTTGAGAAAAGGAAAGCCAAACATCATGAAGGTAAGAATCCTACTCCCAGGCAGGGATGACCAGTAGGACTTGAGCTAAAAGAAATGAAGAAAAAGATAAAGCTATAGTTGAAGACAATAAGCCTAAGGAGGTCTCTTTTGAGGACAAGCTTTAATTTCTTAGTAAAGAATGGGAGGCCATAAGTGGCCTAAAGAAAATGGCTAATTTGTAATGTGTGTTTTCTAGTTTTTGGTTACGTTTGAGCTAGTCTGGATCTTTTTGGCTGGTTGTTTTATTTTATTCTATTTTTAGTTCTCAATTTTTGCCAGTGTCTTTAGTTTCTCCTCTCAAGAGACTCAACTTGTAGCCTTCATGGTAGTAGTTGTTTTGGGTCCTAGCCCTTCCCATGTTACTTTAATAAAAAACATTCTTGCATGGAGACTTAGATAATGAAATCTTCATGGAACAACATGAAGGATACAAGGTGAAAGATAAAGAGAAACTGGTTTGTAAAATAAATAGATCTCTATATGAATTAAGGTAGTCCCCATGGATGTGGAGCCAAAAGTTTGACACACGTGCTAGAATTAGGTTTTGGAAGAAGCGATATTGATCATTATGTATACTTCAAAAAGGTAAGTGATCATATTCTAATTATTATTTTATATTTTGATGATATGATTATCATTGGAGACAATATAGCATTAATTGAGAAACTTAAAACTCAGTTGGCTAGTAATTTTAATATGAAAGACTTAGGAGCTGCTAGATAGATGATTATAATGGAGACATGTAGGGATAGGAATAAAAGAAAAATATGGCTAAACCAGAGGAAGTATCTTGAGATAGTCTTTTGAAGGTTTGGAATGCAGGACAATAAATGAGTAAGTTCACCCCTAATAGTTGGCACAAAGCTAAGTATGGAACAATGTCCTAAATTTGTAGAGGATTTGGAGGACATGAGAAAGGTTCCTTATGTAAGTGTAGTAGGTATTCTCATGTGCGTGGTGGTTTGTATAAGACCAGACATAACTCCATCATAATATCCCCCCAACCCTATTAATCCTAATCCATTAGTCCCCATACCTCCCAATCCATCAATCCTATATAGCCCCTCCATCATAATATACCTCCAACCCTCCTAACCCTAATCAATTAGTCCACATAATTCCCAATCCATCAATCCCTATAGTCTATAATTCATTAGACTCCCCATCAATCCTTCTAACCCCTAATCCATTAAACCATCCATTACACTATACAAATCTTTAAGTATCCGATTCCCCATTTATTCATAAACTCTTAACCCATATCAATGCTAAACCCTCAATGCCTCCATTAAACCATCCCCTAACCCACATAAATCCTAACCCATCAAAATATCAATCCAATCCCAATCCCAATCCTTCCCCTCCTATTATCCATCCACCTAGTTCCAAATCTAATCTATCAACCATTGAAGCTGTTGGTTTTTTCCCAGACTGGATGCTTATTCCCAGATTTCCCTACAAGGTAGCCATCAATGATCAACAAGATCTCTGGGCCAGGGGCCAACAGTGTAGGAGATAGACTCTATATTTTATCTCCTCTTCTTCTTCAGGCTCTGCAAAACCTAGGGGGGTATTCCCTACTCAACATCCATGATAATGTGCATACTAAGGCTGGGACGCTGACAGAAAGCAGATGAGTCCTCTTGTAAGTAGACCAAAACTGCAAGATAAGAGCAAAGGGGCTGGCTTTGGGCCTATTTTCAGTTGTAGACAGAGGACTTGGATCCTAAAACTAATTCTAACGTCCTAATGGTTGTTTTAGAGTTTGATTTTGATTTTATGTTTGGATGCAAAGATGGACATGGTTATAATACAAACACAATGCAAGATTGGTGCCTATCCAGGGCCTGGAGTCAGTAGACATACACCTGTGAATGATATGCATGAACAACTAAAACTAGATTTCAGGGGGATACATATGATACCTGCCTTACAGATATCTCCCAATACAAAGTGTTAAGCTATCCATACTTATGGCATCCCTATTGCAGTATATCCTTCCCAATATTCAATCTGAAAACAGTTTAATCTACCCCTTGAGTAGAAGTTAAAAGATTAAACATTCAACATAGGAATTCTATGTTCTAGAATCTTAGACATTCCTTAAATATCTGGACTCAGAAGAAAGATACATGCAACACTGGAGACAGAATTAGCACAACACATGCAAACATAGCATTACTCATATAGGATAAACCATGAAATCAGTGGATCCATGCAAAAACATACCACAGGAGATACATAAACTCACAAGTTTTACTGCATAGAGCAACCAAATCAGCTGTATTACATTACAGAGCCAAAAATGTTCAGCTTTCAACAACCAAAAAGTGGTAACACTTCCTGCTTATAACAGGCAGGTAGTGTACCATAAGCAATTAATTACATGGCTTTGACAAAAATTCTGCCAGATACAGTCCTCAGAAGGAATGGCGCTCAGAAGATATTAATGCAACAGACAAAGAGGGGTCTCGAGCCATGCACCGCCATCAGAAAGTCTTCATCCACGATCAGGCAACTTCACTGTTTGTACCGTCGCCCATACCCCTGCACTGTCGCCATTAAGAGTCTCAACCACCCGTAGCCACTCGGAGACTGTCGCAACATTTCAAACAGAAATTCTCGCCAAAAGTACTTCGCTCACAGTTTGAAAATACACAGGGGAATAATCCCATATGCGTGGTGAGGAGATAACATTAGTAGTTCATAAACAAGGTCACACACATACCAAGTGTCGAGCGCTTTTGCCGCGCTCGACACACAAGCCTTCGCCCGAGAGCCCATCGCTGTGACATAAACCATCGGCCTACTCCATAGTTCTCCTACCGACCTTACTAGTCTCACCGATGCAAAACTACATACATCCCTTGTCTGTCGGTGAGACCAAAACCATCGGCGATCAACAAAATATCTACACCGATGCCAGAGGTTACGCCGATGGCCATCCAAAACATCGTCAAGTCGTTCCCTCGGCGAGACATTTACCCATTGGAGCAACAGGAAACTCCCTGGCTGATAACACCGCTCACGCCGATGCCAGCCGCACAAATCTCCTCATCGCCGAGACAAAGACCATCGGAGCAACAAAAAGTTCCTCCGCCAATATAACAACTCCCACCGATGGCCCTACGGGCCTCATCCCTCCATCGGCCAAACACATGCTGATGATACCATCGGCCAAACACCACTCCATCGGTGAACCCCTCACCGTCTTACCCGATAGCCCCCATCATGCCGATGGCAAATCTCCATCGGTGAGAACAACACAAAAGTCACCCCGACACGTTGAACATCAATTCCCCTATTGGCCAGACCTCCACCTGTCGGTCTAGCATAAAATTACCTCGCCGATGAAGAGCGTTACACTGATGAACACCTCCCTACCACCAACCTGATCGCCACGAAGCCTGCGAGGTCATGCTGATGGACAAGAAAATATAGGGTTTAAATGGAGAAACCTTCCACACGCTAGCTCAATCCTCAGGCCAAAATGAGCACTAACACTGGCTCCGAATGGGGACGTGCAGGTGAAAACCTGCAGCGAGAACCAAATCTCTAGGCAGACTAGGCAAAAACCAAAAAGGCACGAACATGTACAAGACATTTACAATATATACATATTTTTACACATGTGCACAGAGACAAGTCATCTATGCAAAATAGAACTTAAGGAATTGGCCATGCACAGGCAATTCCAGAATTTCACCATCTAGGGCCTGGAGGAAATAAGAGTCCTCCCCATGGGTACTGCAAATCTGATATGGGCCCATCCATAAGGGTTCGAATTTACCATGTTTACCCTTGTCCTGATTTTTTGCATTCCGGATGAGTACCAGATCATTGACCTGAAACTTCCTTTTTGTAGCTCTCCTATCAAACATATATTTCACATCTTGTTGTCTCTTGAGATTGATCTGGTGTGCTTTCCTTCTATTCTCATCTAGTGCAACTAGCTGGTTCACTCTTTCTATCATGGAGTCTTCAATCTCCTCATCATTATCCTGGATAAATTTGTAAACTGGCAGGAGATTGTTTATAGGCAATCTGGCTAATGCCCCATATACTAGCTCAAAGGGTGACATTCCAATAGCCTTTTTTACTGTCACTCTGTCAGCCCATATTGCTAACTTTAATTTTGAGTCCCAAGCTCTCTTGTTCTTGTCTAGTATCCTCTTGATAATTTTCATGATGCTTTTGTTGCTTGATTCCGCTTGACCGTTTCCTTGTGGGTGGTATGGTGATGCATATGATAGATTTATCCCATACCTGTTGCAAAAATTAACAAATTCACCTGATCTGAAGCACATAGCATTATCAGTGACTATCTTGAATGGTACTCCAAATCTGATGATAACATTTTCCAGTATAAAATCTGTCACCACCTTACTTGTAGCTCTCTTAGTTGGAATGGCCTCAATCCATTTGGTAAAGTAATCAGTTGCCACCAAAATCCAACTGTGTCCCCCACTTGACTTGTCTGCAATTTCCCCTATGAAGTCAATTCCCCATTGCTGAAATGGAGCATCCACAGTTACAGTTCTGAGGGGCAAAGCACCATCATATCTCAATTTTCCTGAGAATCTTTGGCAATGGTCACACTTCCTTACTAACCTTTGTGCATCTGAAAAGAGAGTGGGCCACCAATATCCTGCTCTGAGAGTCTTATGGGTTGTTGTTTGGGCAGTATAATGTCCACCACACAATCCTTTATGCATGTCATTAAAAACATTGTTAGCTACATCTTCATCCACACATCTCAGCAGCACACCATTAGGGTTTTTCCAGTATAGCTCACCTTGAACAATAACATACCTGATTGCATGTAACTTTAAAGTCCTCTTTTGACTGTCACTGAAATGGGAAGGACAATTCAAATTTTGCAAGTAGTATATAATGTCCTCGTACCATTCAGATCTTGATACATTTACATTCTCATTTTGGACTACATTAACTTGGCATGCTTCCAAGTTTGACTGTGCCATCATCTTGGCTAATCCTTGTCCTCTTACCAACTTGGTAATTTGTATTTCTATGTTGAACTCCTGCAGTTTGTTTATCCATCTACACCTTCTCCCAGTCACCTCCTGTTGAGTGAATATGTCTTTGACTGCTGCATGGGGTACATATGCAATTATATGTGATCCTACCAGGTATGGTCTGAAACTTTTGATGGCTCTGACTAGTGCATATGCCTGTTTTTCCATAATATCATATTTCAATTCAGCAGCCTGCAAGGACATACTGAAGAAAGCTATGGGTTGTTCAAATCCATCTTCATTTTTTTGTAGCAAACATGCAGTAACAGTGTGAAAGGAAGCAAATGAAAACAACTGGAACGGCCTCAAAAAATTAGGAGATTTAAGAACAGGGGCCATTTTGATTGCCTCTTTGATACTCTGAAATGATTCAATTGCCTCACTTTTCCAGTGAACAGTTGCATCCTTCTTCATCATCTTGGAAATGTTCCTTGTGGTTTCTGCAAAGTTGGGAACAAATCTCCTAACAAAATTTATCTGTCCAAAGAAGGACTGAACTCCTTTTACAGTTTTTGGCATTTGAATTCTGTCAATAGCAGCCACTCTTTCTGGATCTATCCTAACTCCATCCTTGGAAACAATGTGCCCCAGAAGCCTTCCTTCAACTACCCCAAAGGCACACTTCTTTGGGTTGAGAGAAATGCCATACTCTAGTGCTCTAATGAAAATCTGCTCCAAGTGCATACAATGCTGCTCTTCCTTCTTTGAATATGTAGTCAAATCATCTTGATATACAGCCAGGATTGAATCAATCAACCCTGCAAAAGCAACATCCATTGCTCTTTGAAATGTAGCACCTGCATTTGTTAGTCCAAATGGCATTCTAACATATACATAAGTTCCCCATGGAGTGGTGAAGGCAGTCTTATACTGTTCTGATTCCTTTACCTTCACCTGATTATAACCTGAAAATCTATCCATCATGGATAAGAGTTCACAACCAGTCACTCTCTGCAACATAGCTTCCATATTAGGCAGTGGATAGTTATCCTTTAAAGAGGATACATTCAAGTTCCTGAAATCAACACAAAGCCTAATATCACCATTCTTTTTTCTGACCGGGACAAGATTAGACACCCAAGTTGAATGTCTAATTGGCACAATTATTCCATCTTCCCTAAGCTTTTTAAGCTCTTCTTGCATCTTCGGGGCTAAGGTAGGATTAATAGGTCTTTGCCTTTGTCTAAATGGCTTAGCTCTAGGCTTCAATGGGATCTCATGCTGGAATAGATCTTCCTTATAGGCTTTTAGGTCCTCATATGACCAAGCAAAAACATGTTTATACCTTTTCAGTAATGCAATCAACATACTCCTGATGTGTGGTTTGAGCTGTTTACCAATATATACCTTCTTAGGGGCCTGAGATGTTCCCAAATTTATCTCTTCTAAATCCTCCTTGTTTGTGGGAGATGTCTTTGTGACCAATGTGTCTCTACTGTCAAAAGCTCTTTCCAAAGCTACTAACCCCCTAGGGATTTTATTAGTCTTCAACTGAATTATCTCTTTCCCCACAAGAGTTTCTTTTCCATTTATGGTTTCTACAAAAGCTTGGAAATCAATTTCCTGATTCTCATATTCATCTATGCAGTGCAAAAATTTTAACAAGTCCCTGTCATCATTAAACACTTGCCAACTGCATATGTTCTCTGGTACTGCAGGCCTGATTTTAACTTCTACATTTGTAACATCTGACAGAGTGATGTCACCTGGCCTTATTGCAACATTAGCTAAGAAATCAGCCATAACATTCTTGGATCTCTCTACCCAGCCTATTGAAAATGCATCAAATAGTTCAATGGTATCCCAAACAACATGCTTGTATTGTTTCAATCTTTTATTTTTTGAAGCGTACCTATCTCTAATTTGGGATACAATCAGCTCAGAATCACCAAATACTCTTAGCATTTTGATTCCATGTTTGAGGGCTATATTTAGGCCTAAGAGTAAAGCCTCATATTCTGCAATGTTGTTTGTGCAAACAAATCTCAGCAAGAAAGAGAATCTGAGGAGCTTACCATTTGGAGACAAGAAAACAACTCCAGCTCCAGAGCCTTCTTTTGCACAAGCTCCATCAAAAAACATAGTCCATAAACCTTGCTGGTCCAGCTCTTTAATGCAGACATTTTTCTCTTTATCTTCCTTATCATCTGAGACAACCTTGAAGTTATCACAGTCAGTGTTTACAAAGCATATCTGTTCCTCAGCTTCTTGGTCTTCCACTGTCTCTGATGATCTTTGTTCTCTGATTAGCTTAACATCCTTGCCATTCATTGGAATCATGGCATATGACAGGTCCAGCTGCATACTTTCACCAATTAGTGCTGCCCATCTTCTTGACAGCAACATACCATACTGTGGCTTAATGTCAACCACTGTTATATTCATTTTATATCTTTTTTCAGGAAATGCTGCCAGTTTGAAATCTACATCCTTCATGATTCCAATAACAGGTACCTCTCTGGCATCCATAGCATAACATTTTCCACATGCCTTGTCAATTTTCAATCCAACTTGTTGCATGATGGCCAAATGCATGACATTTGTAGATGCTCCAGAATCAAGCATACAATTTCTGATTATTTTTCCATTTATAACCAGGGATACATAAAATGGTTCCACTTGTGAAGGACACTTTGTCATAGTCACTCCTAAATAAACCTCGGGAGCCTCATCTTCTTCATTATACATGACTTGTTTCTCACCCTGGGTCTGAGCATTTTGTTTAGCTTGAAAAGGTACCCCTGAAATTAGGGATATTGTCCTATTCTTGATTTCTTCCACTCTCATCAGTTCCATAAGCGGAACAGAGACTTTTACCTGGGAGAGGACTTGAGCTATATCAAATGGAGCATAATTTTGTATAACAGTTGTAGCTTGCTCCACAATCTTATTTTTATCCTGAACTGATTTAGCTTTTACTTTCATAGTTCCCTGATCATCATTCTTGTCTTGGAAACCTTTGCTTTGATCTTCAGCTTGGGGGATTCTATTTTCTGGTCCTTGAGATTCATGACTTGTTCTTTGTCTAAAATTCTATTTATTATTAACCCACTGCCTCTTTTGTGATTCAATCCCCTTATGACCATGCAGTGGCTAACCTGCAGAAATACCTTCTGGCTGATGTGGGCTGCTTACTTGATTTTTACCTCTGAGATTGTAGTTGCTTTTGACTTGAGCAACTGCTGCAGCTGTGAAGGCCCTAATTTCCTCATCAGAAGGTCGTTGTAAGTTACTCAGAAAATTGTGTGAGCTCTGAGCATACACATAGCTTTCTTCATTACCTTCATCATAAGAGTCCTGTTGACAGGCCTGAATTCCATTATCTGTACTCTCATCAGCACTATAAAAGGGGTATCCATTGTTTATGGACATCATATTAACATGATCATCTTGCACATAATGTGGCTCATTGCATTCATTATAAGATGTAGCATTATCACACAAGGATTGGGCAATCATACACTGTGACTGTGAATGTGGCATCTGACAAATTATACACCATGGAGTATCATCAACAATATTTATAGCTTTCTTTAGAGGATCAGGAGTTTCTTTGACGTGTTGAGCTCTTTGATTTGTGTTGTTGTGTGGGAATATAGGCTTACCATTATGCCAATTGGTATTATAAGGCATATCATGCAATGATGGCCTCTTTTCCTGCCTTTGATAGACTTGCCTATCAGGACCTATCCCTTTTTCACTTCTAGCTATTCTATAGCTTAGGTCCTTAACAACATTTGCTAATTTGTCTATCTTATCTTCAGGGGCAGATGCATTACCTTGAGTGTTCTGAGGCTTGTTTGGATTCTGCAAAATTTTCACATCATCCCTTCTGTTTGTCTTGCCTGATGCTTTCCTGTTGTTCTCAATATTCACTGCAATTCTGAAAGCATCCCTGATAGTAGCAGGACTTTTATCTCTTAATCCATATGCAGTTTTTGCATCAAAGGCATTGATATACAATATTATGCACATAGGTTCATTTGGCCTCATGTGATGTGGCAATTTGTTTAACACTTTAGTAAATCTTGCATTAAAATCTGCAACCTGCTCATTTGACCCTTTAGTGATACTGGTAAACTCATTTACAAAAATGCTAGGGTCAGTTTTGTCACCATATTGCTCCTTGAACATCCTTTTAAAATCATCCCATGATGAAATACTCCGGTCAGGCAGATTCTTGTACCATTCTCTTGCCTCATCTACTAAAGATTGCATGAATGAATTCATGAAAACATCCTCATGTTCAACCTCAAAGTTATCCATGACATTTTGAAAAGCTTTTAGATGATCTTCTCCTGACACTGTGTTGTTTCCTAAAAATTTAGGCACTTGCAGCCTTAGATGTTTGTCAATGGGGTTAGGATACCCAGGAATACCATCAAACACCAGCTGTTTGAATCTATCTAGCTGCATGGGCTATCTGTCAAACTAATTAACATTGATATTTCTATTTGCATTCTGGTTTCTTACATTGTTCAGTGGTATCCTAACATCATTCACATTTTGTCTTTCATCATTATGTTGATGCTGCACTTCATTTCTTTGCTGATGTCTCTGCACATTTGCATTCTGAAGGGTAGGAATTGAATTATTTTGGGCAGTCCTTAAAGCTTGCACTTTCTGCCTCATGTCATCTATGATTTTCATGGCTTGCAGATACTCCAATTCTGCTCTCAAATTTCTGATTTCTTCAGCTAACTGTTCTTCCTTAGGCATGGAGGTATACGGTCTCATACCATTCTGGTCATCATCTTCATCATCCCTCAGAGACTCTGCCTCTTCAAACCTTTCACTAGGGTCGAGAAATGGGCGCTCTTGGAACACCTCCGACCTCATTCTCACGCTACCACCCTGTTGCCTCTCATATGCACTCTGAATATCAGCTTCTGCATTTGAAAAATAAGGTACTGTCTTGTCTGAAGACCTTGGATTATCTTGCGTATCATCACTTTTTTTGGGGGAACCCTCATGACTGACTGAGACAGCTCCCTTTCTTCTGTACATGATTCTTCTTGTTACTGGTAACTCTTCAAATAAAGGATTTTGTTGGGATCTTCTCCCCTGCATATGAATTTTACTTTGACCGGTTAGGAGATTACTTCGGAGTCGCCACCTATTACTAGGAACTGTTTTCTTTTGTAAATCAGGGTTCTTTCACAAGATTCCCCAGTGGAGTCGCCAATTTCTGTTGCGACTCAGATGGGTCACAAATATTAGTCTTTTTAAATCAACTCCCCAGCGGAGTCACCAATTTCTGTTGCGACTCAGATGGGTCACAAATATTATTCTTTTTAAATGAACTCCCCAGCGGAGTCACCAATTTCTGTTGGTTTTTTCCCAGACTGGATGCTTATTCCCAGATTTCCCTACAAGGTAGCCATCAATGATCAACAGGATCTCTGGGCCAGGGGCCAACAGTGTAGGAGATAGACTCTATATTTTATCTCCTCTTCTTCTTCAGGCTCTGCAAAACCTAGGGGGTATTCCCTACTCAACATCCATGATAATGTGCATACTAAGGCTGGGATGCTGATAGAAAGCAGATGAGTCCTCCTGTAAGTAGACCAAAACTGCAAGATAAGAGCAAAGGGGCTGGCTTTGGGCCTATTTTCAGTTGTAGACAGAGGACTTGGATCCTAAAACTAATTCTAACGTCCTAATGGTTGTTTTAGAGTTTGATTTTGATTTTATGTTTGGATGCAAAGCTGGACATGGTTATAATACAAACACAATGCAAGATTGGTGCCTATCCAGGGCCTGGAGTCAGTAGACATACACCTGTGAATGTATGAATGAACAACTAAAACTAGATTTCAGGGGGATACATATGATACCTGCCTTACAGATATCTCCCAATACAAAGTGTTAAGCTATCCATACTTATGGCATCCTTATTGCAGTATATCCTTCCCAATATTCAATCTGAAAACAGTTTACTCTACCCCTTGAGCAGAAGTTAAAAGATTAAACATTCAACACAGGAATTCTATGTTCTAGAATCTTAGACATTCCTTAAATATCTGGACTCAGAAGAAAGATACATGCAACACTGGAGACAGAATTAGCACAACACATGCAAACATAGCATTACTCATATAGGATAAACCATGAAATCAGTGGATTCATGCAAAAACATACCACAGGAGATACATAAACTCACAAGTTTTACTGCACAGAGCAACCAAATCAGCTGTATTACATTACAGAGCCAAAAATATTCAGCTTTCAACAACCAAAAAGTGGTAACACTTCCTGCTTATAACAGCCAAGTACTGTACCATAAGCAATTAATTACATGGCTTTGACAAAAATTCTGCCAGATACAGTCCTCAGAAGGAATGGCGCTCAGAAGATATTAATGCAGCAGACAAAGAGGGGTCTCGAGCCATGTGCCGCCATCAGAAAGTCTTCATCCACGATCAGGCAACTTCACTGTTTGTACCGTCGCCCATACCCCTGCATTGTCGCCATTAAGAGTCTCAACCACCCGCAGCCACTCGGAGACTGTCGCAACATTTCAAACAGAAATTCCTGCCAAAAGTACTTCGCTTACAGTTTGAAAATACACAGGGGAATAATCCCATATGCGTGGTGAGGAGATAACATCAGTAGTTCATAAACAAGGTCGCACACATACCAAGTGTCGAGCGCTTTTGCCGTGCTCGACACACAAGCCTTCGCCCGAGAGCCCATCGCTGTGACATAAACCATCAGCCTACTCCATAGTTCTCCTGCCGACCTTACTAGTCTCACCGATGCAAAACTACATACATCCCTTGTCTGTCGGTGAGACCAAAACCATCGGCGATCAACAAAATATCTACACCGATGCCAGAGGTTACGCCGATGGCCATCCAAAACATCGTCAAGTCGTTCCCTCGGCGAGACATTTACCCATTGGAGCAACAAGAAACTCCCTGGCCGATAACACCGCTCACGCCGATGCCAGCCCCACAAATCTCCTCATCGCCGAGACAAAGACCATCGGAGCAACAAAAAGTTCCTCCGTCGATATAACAACTCCCACCGATGGCCCTACGGGCCTCATCCCTCCATCGGCCAAACACATGCCGATGATACCATCGGCCAGACACCACTCCATCGGTGAACCCCTCGCCGTCTTACCCGATAGCCCCCATCATGCCGATGGCAAATCTCCATCGGTGAGAACAACACAAAAGTCACCCCGACACGTTGAACATCAATTCCCCTATTGGCCAGACCTCCACCTGTCGGTCTAGCATAAAATTACCTCGCCGATGAAGAGTGTTACACCGATGAACACCTCCCTACCACCAACCTGATCGCCATGAAGCCTGCGAGGTCATGCCGATGGGCAAGAAAATATAGGGTTTAAATGGAGAAACCTTCCACACGCTAGCTCAATCCTCAGGCCAAAATGAGCACTAACAGAAGCCATGAAGGATGTTACTACCCAAGTACTATTAGCAACAAATCAAACACCACCATGCAATCCAATGCCTATCCTTGAACCTATCAAAGATTCTCCTAGTACCTAGCCTATTCCTTCAATACCATCATGCAGTCCAATGCCTATCAAGCCTATTGAAGAGTCTCTTACCATAAGTTCAAGTCAATATCCATCATGTAGTCATATTGTCAGCCATCAAGAGCCTATTAATCCCATCCTAGAAACCTCCATTTACATCCAAACCCAAGAGATATGCCAAGGGAAAAATTGAAAGAATGATCAATCTTACCCCTCACAAAGTCAAGATCAAACTATCCAAGCTACCCAAGATCAAACTATCTGAGTAAGTCAAGATCAAACATCCAAGTTCCTCAAGATCACATTACCCAAGCTACCCAAGATCCAAGTACTCAAGCTACCACCATCTATGATAAAGAGATCAACACTCCTCCCCTCCATGATCAAAAGATTAATGCTCCTCCCATCTATGATCCTATAACTATCCATGATCAAAAGGTCAAAACTCCTCCCATCCATGATCCCAAAACCATCCATAATCAAGAAACCCACATAACTCCTATCCAAAATCCAGTTAGCCCTATCCATCATCCAACACCATCCACCTCCCACATGATGAGACACTTGGTCCCCAAGAAAACATAGACAATAAAATAAATAACTTGGATCATCTCACACCACATATTAATGAGCATAGTGTTAATCAAGATCCAAGCATCCCAACTCATTCCTTTCTTGATTCCACACCATCTTCTATCGATCTCTCATTATATCCTATTGATCTTTCACCATCCCCTATCGACCCTCTCCCCAATCCATCATCCTATCCCCTTGGACCCAACACCTTCATTCATGGTGGTTCTCTCGTAGGATAGGAACAACTTCTATCCACCACCCAACCTCCCCCATCTAATAATGGACTCGCATCTTGTTTCCAAAATAAAAACATCCCATTGCACATCACATGCTACAAAACATGAAATAGCATACATAAGTAAATAACCTCTAGCATTGATCATATCATACATAAGTAAATAACCTCTACTTATAGCAAAGAGACAATGCTCATCTCACATGGATGATTGACAATCGCATCTTTACTTTACAATCTTAGAAAAACACTATAAAAATAGTTTGTCACCTTTTATAAGTAATTGCAAGAATATAAATCTTGTTCAATACTTCTCATAATATGACTTGTGCCATTCATCCCACTTCCCATCACTAGATCAGTTAAAATAAAACAATTCTTTTCTCATGTTGATCTCAAATCCAACATCTAGTATGACCTTGGTTTCTTTAATAAAGTTATGCATTATTTTTTCTAGTGCCAAAATATTATCAATTTGATTAAAATAGGATCCACTTAATCTCATTTGTGAGGAGTGGGTTTGCAAATAGGGGAACAAGATCCTTGAATTCTTCCCTCTAAACTGGCATTGTTTTCTTTCTTCCATCAGGGCCTACAAGACCTAGGAGATTAGATTGAACAAGAAGTTAAAACTCTTCAATTTCCACTCTTAGATCAACTTTTATTTTTACCATGAAAGAAGTTGTTTGACATAAAAGCTCAAAAACTTCATAAATATCTAGTATCATTTGAACTCCTAGTAACCTCCTCATAGGGAATACCCTAGGAATCCAATTGATTTTGATTCCTAGTAGTTTTGGTTCCAGGCTATCCCTTTGATTTTCTACTACAATGACATTTTCATGGCACTTCCATAGGTCTTCATACAATCTTGTTAAGATTTGAACTCTTTCCATGGAAACACCTTTAACCATTTCTTCTATATTTTCCTTTTATAATTTAACATTTTCATTAGCTATATTTAATGAGTCTCTTAGCCTTCCAACCTCTTGTTCTAAATCATTACTAATTTGAGAGGTGCTTAGAGGGGGCATCACTACCTGTTGATCCACAAATTGGATCTATGATTGAAGCTTCTTTATCAATGATTTTTTTACTCAAATCTTCTCTTAAGTGCATTAATTCCTTTATCCTTTAATTATAATCAACTTGCAGCTTCTTAGTGGTTTCCTTACTAAACTTAGTATGGACTACTAGTGAAGCTACCTTAGGAGTATATACATCCCAAACTATTTTCACTAGAAACTATCCCACCAATTCCTCCAGATCATAATCCAATTGTGTCTTATTGTGATCCAGATTAATGACCCATATGAACAAATTTTTGTGGTCTAGGTGGAAAGCTAACCTAGAATAAAAGTTGCTTTCTTCATTAACTTTTTTAAAAACATCTTGTTGTTCCTTCCCCCTTCTAATTGTGTCAAACACCATGTAGATATAATGTCCCAACCTAGAAATAGAAAATAACCACTATCTCTAAGTAGTCTCCTTCCTTCCTTCAAAGTAATCTTATTAGAACTCACCTCAAAGGTTGAGAGTGAGATCTAGGCAATGTCCACCTCTTCCCCTAGTGATTCCTCATTATCCATTCTTGTATCTTGTGCTATCCATTCTCTATTACTAATATGTACTACAAACGTCTTGAATTATTTAGTTCTAATGAAGTTGTCATTATCTAAGAACACTTCACAGGATTTCTACATGACATCTCTTATGTCCTTTGCACCCTCAAAAAAGTTTAGCATTGTGGGGACATTATGGTTAGTTAATTCTAACCCTATTTAATGAGGAGAGTCAATACCAACATGAATGGGGTCATCTGGAGGGAAAATCCCCCATCTCCTTAGTCTCTACATTGTCAACCAACATAATGTTGTGGGCTTGAATATCCTGCATAACACTCCCATGTGCTTGTCCTACTAATGTAGAGGGTGATGTTGTCTTGGAAGGTTCCCCTATGGATTCTTACATTAACAATGAAGTTGTTGATGATTATACTCTCCTATTCCTTTCCTCTTCCATCCATATTGAGTGTAGATCAATGGAGACTATATATATCTATAAGTCTCTCTTCCAAAACCTGTAGTGGATATTCATTTTGTACAAGCACCACTCTTCTGGGAACCCTCACAACTATTTTAATATTATCCATTAAAATCTTCATTCTCTCAAATTTATTAGTAATGTGAGGTAAGGCTCCTAGATAGGATGGCTCTTGTTCCCTTATTTTCCTCTCAGCTTTAATTATCTTTGCGCACCTATATCTTCTAATTTGTTTCTTAACATCATCTTCACAATTTGTTATCAAGTCTTTTGCTTCATTGTATTCATGACGATAACCATACCTCTTCTACTTTCTCATCAAGTTGTGGATGAATTTTTTAGGTTCAAAATCCCTATGCACATCAATGGCTAGTCCTAAGAGATGAACATATTTAGCTAACTTATCAAATTCCTTCATTCCCCCATATGGTAAAATCACCATCCTAAAATTTCCCTAAGAGGATACCCTTCTTCAGGAAGTATTTGAAGTGATCCTTATCTAGTGAATGCATTTGCATTATGGCCTCTAAGAATGCAACTCTATCAAGTACTATAGGAGGCAATTTGTATAGGACTACTATAATTATGTACATCCTTAACAATTTGAAATAATCATGGAGAAACCAATCTCCCCAATTGTGTATTATAATTCCATCTAGATTGATGGCTAGGGGTCTAATAAATTCCTTAACATCTAGTAGTAATCTTTGTCTTTTGTACCCCAGTTGCTATAGTAGAGAACTAACAAAAATTGTCTCAAACACATTGTTGAGAATGTCGGTAATGCCTATCCATATGAACAAACTACATTTGTACTTGTTTGATTTGGTTATCAAGAAGCTTCGAGGAAGTATACTTGATTCCCGATCTATCATCCCAATAATCATGTAGCACAAATAAATATATATAGCACAACATTGAATATCTCCTAAATATCTTTTGTGTTTCCTACTCCTTAAAGTTCACAATATCTTGAAAAAAATGCCAAGTCAATTCTTCTCCATAATCAAACAATCTATCTTCAAAATTATGTGAATGTCATTTGCAAAGACCAATGCCCCTTTGATATTTTGGGCTCTACATCCATTCCTAGGACTTGAAACATAACTTGGTACATGTCCTAAAAACATCCTTCAAACTTATCCATGTCCAGGGGCTCTATCTCCTCTCAGGAATTAGATCTAGTTGGTGAGGCAACATCTCAGATTGGTGAAGGGGAAGTTATTTTTCTCTAAAGCTATATTGTTCCTTTATATATTCACTAATTAGTTCCCTCAAGTTGATGGGGAATTTGGCTTGTGGACTTAAATTAAACACCCCCTGGAAAAGATCTCTATTCACAATGAAGATAACATTCCCCTTAGTGTCTTTAACTATCTCGATCTTCTCATCATATCTTTTAGAAATCCATTCCATAATTTCTAGAGTGGGAAATAATTTAGGACAACTAGCTTGGCTAGGTCTAGATTCAAATCATTGTTTATTGGTTTGGAATAGTATCTTTTCACATACATTATTATGAACAATGATTTGTCAGGTATCAAGGTTTTAGCATCTCTAATTTCTTCCTTAGCATCTTCAAACTGATCATCAATTGTCTCCTTACCAATTGACTTCTTTGGTTTCATTATGGCACAAGGAATCATCTCTATAATATCTTGGAAAATACCCCATTTTGGTGCCATCTTTGTAAGACAGGTAATGTTGGGAATTAAGGTGTCTCAACCTTGGTAATTCTCTACATTTGTAATGTTTGTATTTATTATTCAATTGCCTATGTTGTAAATAATTAGAAATTCCACTTTGTCATATTGTGGGATGTGACACAGTGATGTGTCAATCCTACATGGATTATGACAACTTGTTATTTTTTCCTCACATGAGGAGATAGGCGTCCCACTTAGTGGTAGGAATATTCTGCCATGTGTTGGCATCTTCTATGTTGTGTAAGGAATGTTTGGCCGAAACGGTTATGACGGATTCCTATGACGAATCTATGACATGTAAGAGTCGATAATAGAAGTTTGTAAGACAGGTAATGACATGTGTCATGAAGCATCTTTGAATGAGGCATATTTGGGCACCCCAAGGTGGAATATGATGTGTTGTAAGAGAATATGCTATTTATAGCATGTGTATGATAGTTTCTCTTATAGCTATAAGTTGTAACCGCTATGACAGATTCTATGACAGTCGTAAGTGTCGTAAGAGCATCTGTCATAGCCCATTTTGGAAAGTGGCAACCTCTTTGGGATGGGAGATGTGGAAAAGTGTTAGACACATTCTACAATGTTGACCAAGTGTCCCTAGGCATGGGTTTTGGTCCAAGATGCCATATTGGACGCCCATTCCAAGAAAGGTCCAAAATTGCCTTGTATGTTCTATTTAAACAGGTGCTTGGAGATGGAGTTTACATCACAGGTTTATAGGTACTGTTATGCTGCTAGATTGACTCCAGACATGAGTGTCGAAGACCATTGAAGCTTGCATTGCATGTGTGTTGTAAACATTTGCAAGTGTGTTGTAAACATTCTTTTAAATTTGTTAATACATTGTGCAGGTTTCTGAGTGTGGGGTTTTTCACCCGATAAGGGTTTTCCCCACCGTAAATCTTTGTCTCTCTTCTTCTGTCTACATTCTGGTTCTTGTGTTTTTCTGCAACATCTCATGTTAATGGTTTAACATTGCTGTAATTGTTAGAATAAATTTGAATTTGCATAGCCCTATCCTCAATAGATTAGTGTAGGAAGCATTTCCGCACACCTAGCTTCCTTTCAATCATCAATTGTCTCCTTACCAATTGACTTCTTTGGTTTCATTATGGCACAAGGAATCATCTCTATAATATCTTGGAAAGCACCCCATTTTGGTGCCATATTTGTGATCTTATGATTATCTTGAAAGGTTATGGTTTAACTAGGGATTTAGTAGGAATATGGTGTAAGGTGTACATGAAATGAAGCTTAAGGAAGAATTAAAACTTATTTCAGATATGCCCTACCATTCAATTTTACTAGGCCAACATACAAAACCTAGTTTAGATATGCCCTAACTCTTATGGATTGTGAAACTAAAAAACCCGCCCAACTACAAATTACAATATAGAAATTCGTAGTTAATAATAGCAAGGCAAACAAATTACATACCTAAGAAACTATGCTAGTTACATTTTGTAAATCTCTATTCTTGGATCAATAGTGGTAGCAAAGAAATTAGGGCATGTTCAAGTAGTGAAAAGCTCTATAATTCATGAGAATGCAGGAGTTTTTTCTTTGCATAAGCAACTTAAAATTCACAAGGGCTTATTGTAAGAGTCACCAATTGACTCAAGTTCCTAGGATCACTTGTAAACCAAAGATTAACCTTCTACATGAGAGAAGAAAGAGGAAAAATTGCTTGATTGTGATGCAAAATGAATAATGATATTATGATATCAAATTAATACACACACAATGTACAAGGGACCTTGCTTATATAGGTAAAGTTGAGAGATAAGACTACATATGATGATGAGAAGTTTCTTAATCCTATGACATGAGACACAAAGTGATAACAATCCTAAGTATGCCCTAAGTAAATTTAAGTAAACTAGTGTGAATATGACCTAATGTGAAACTAGTTAGGTAATATGTACCCTATTTGCATTACAAACCCCTTAAGTGCAACTTAGGGAGAATGAGAAAGCATACAAACCATGCAATGATGGATGATCTATGATGTATGGGTCCTAGATATAAGACCATTTCAGATACCCATGTACAAGCAAGCTCTCACAACTGTAGTACATAGAAAAAAACACCTCTCCAAAAGAGAGAAACCAAGAAAGTGAAAAAAGGAAGGAGGACCCAACATGACTCCCTAAGGACTGCTTATATCACTAATATACAATCAATAACCTCCCCATAGGAGAGAAAAAGTGAGAAGATAGATCCCCCCACAAAGAAGTAGCTCCTATGCCAATGGTGAATGCCTGAAGGTAGAATTCAATCCACTACCTATAAACAATGTTTCTCCCCTTAGGAAGAAACAAATCCAATAGAGGATATAGAAGCAACTCCCACAATCTAGATGAAAAAGGAATCCAAATCAATATGTGTGTCTTAAAATACAACTCGAGTGTCCTCATGTTGGAAAATATGTCTCCTCCAAATCAAGAATTGAATACCCAATTAAAGTAGAATTGGAAGAGGAACAATATTGAACTACATCTAAAAATAATGAAGATGTGATGCCATCATTTCCATAAAAGAGGAGAGATAAACCCTCAAATGCATCCTCCAAATCTAAAATGTGAGACTCCACAAACAAGGATGAAATGTTTGATAATAGGAATCCTAATGAGGTGGATCTAAAAGACTAAAATGATCTTGTTACAAAGAATCAACTGAAGCAACAATTGATGAAGATATGATCTCAATAGGAGGAGCAATAAGAGAAGCCTCTGTGTCATCTAAACATTCAAGACCTTCAACATATTCAAGATCCTTTAAAGTGTCATCATCAAAGAGTATATTATCTACATCATCAAGGGATATGAGGCAATCCATGGCAAGATCATCAGGTAATGGAGAGATATATGGGTCCCCATAGATCTCCCAAATTCTGGTCCAAAGAGTATGTGGGCACTCAATATGTGAGATGGAATACATCATAGTGTCAAAATCAACACTGAAATAAATCAATCCTATAATATGATCAATATTATTTCCCCATGTAGACATCTTCCAAGGTGTATTTGGTTCAAGTATGAGTCCATAGAGCTAAGGTAAAAGATTAAGCCACCTATAATGTGTTATGATGTCTTTTTACAAGACTCATAATTGTCCTTGTTTAGGCTTACCACAAAAGGATGAGTAGAAAAACACGTGATATCTCCTTAAACAATTAGAGATAAAAAACTCACAAGATTACACCTTAATTTTTACTCAATCATGAGACCCCCCAACAATATATAATCTTGGCACGTTATATTTAGTGCAATTGCATATGCCACTAGCCAAAAATAACAAAGTGATCGTGATCTTAATACATTGCACATGCCAAGCTAGGCCATAATTTGAAAGTACAATTTTATATAGAATGAGATTAATTTGTTACATCAAGTGATATTAAGTACAAGAAAAAATTACGCACTTTCAAAAACAATTTCACCAAAACATGTTATCGTATGAGCCCAAATAGAGCCATGGAAGTTCCCAAAATGAAAATTATTTAGCAAGTGTGAAAATCTGTAAGTTCTAGAAAAACCCAAGACTAAAATAAAAAATAATTGCACCACTGTGAAGCCTATGAAATTTTTCCTAAATCAAAAAAAAATTCCAAAAAAGGAACCAATATGATTGAGAAATAGGGCTATAGAGTTAGACTACCAAATCAAAACTACATTCTGGAGGAGGGTAGTGATGCAGAGGCAGGGGCTAGACTATTGAAATCTCACACAACTTGTAGGGGCTTCTTCAACACTTCATAAAAAATGCTCATCTAGTCACACCTTCTAGACTCCATCCTAGGCCACTATATGGCTTGAGTCTATACACAAAATTCATGACACACAATCAAAGTGTTTGGAAGGGGAACTTCAACACCTACCCAACACAAGAGACATCAACCTTAACTACTCATTATTTGCCAACACTGTCCTAGATAGTCCAATTAGGACAGTCCTTAGGAAACACTCCAAAACTACTATTAATGATCTCCAAACACCATAACTTGGTCCATTTGGTAGAACTACAGATGTGCAATCCCTCTATATTCCCCCCCAAGCATCAATCTTCTCATTTATGCATTCAAATTAATCTTTTTGCTCTCTTAACAATTTGATACATAGAGATATCAGACCTAGGGCATCATCAAAACACATGCAAACCAAAACCCTGGATTCTGCAACTTTGGAATATGAAAATATATACAATGAAAAACCATTCCACCAATTTTTATGATTTTTCACTGTGGGAATGGCGAGAAATGCCTTATTTTAGTCCATTAGAAATCCCAAACTAGGGTTCTGGACTGTTTTTAGAAAAAATGCTTGTAACTTTGTCAAAAATGGATGAAAATTGATGAAACAAAAAGGAAAAGAAATTAGACTCAATGTCCAACAACTTCCAACTAGTTTCAAACTACTCCATGGACCGTATAGGCCATACACGTCGTCAAAAGTGCTGAAAACCCAAGAAAAATGCATAAAATGAAGGTTTTGATCATTGATTTCTTCA
Organism: Cunninghamia lanceolata; assembly: GCA_027924645.1. Taxonomy (NCBI): domain Eukaryota; kingdom Viridiplantae; phylum Streptophyta; class Pinopsida; order Cupressales; family Cupressaceae; genus Cunninghamia; species Cunninghamia lanceolata. Next base: position 10,235,999 of record BSBN01000082.1, on the reverse strand, counting down.
AAATTTCTTCAACCAACTCTTGGGTCATACAATATAGGCCTATTTATGCATCTACAATCAGTTGTTCAAGACCAACTGACCCACAACTACATTTTACAACATTTTCAAAAAGTTGTCATGGCAACCTTGACAATATTGACAACAATTTAGCAACTTTTACATTTTTGACCAAATTGCACCAAAACATCAAAATTGGTCCCAAAGGACATATAATGGTCTCAAATGACCTTATTGACATCAAACATATCAAATCAAGACAAAAATCAAAGGTTTACCATATTGCCTAAAGGTGCCCCTGCACCATACTTCCCAGAGGAGAAAAGATTCAAGTTCCACTTGAATAGAAAGTTGCAACAGTGTAACCCTGCTTGAAAGCTCTTGTCTGGTATCTTGAAAGTTGTAGCTTGAACATCCAACATCAGATCCAAAGAAATGTATTATGCAAAGCTGTCCTGTACCTCTTCTTCTATGAAATAGTCCAAGAGTTGTCTCATCTTGACCTTAGGGTTGTCTAAGTCTTGGGAAAAGTGCTTAAACCACACAAAAGGAGTGATCTTACCTTCATTTGCACCTCTGAGTCCCTCTTTCAACATGGCTTCAACAATTAAAACTTCACCACTACATTGTGCAAAAACATCAAACTCAAATCTCTTGTTCTCCTTGATGGGAAAGGGTTCAACTTCTTGTTTAACACTATCCTCTGCAACTTCTTGTGTCCTCTGTTCTTCACATTCATCTAGTAGCCCTAGGAACATCAAAAATTTTGATGGAGGAATCATGGTTTGGACATTAACAAAGTCAACTTTGGCTTCCCAATTTACCTTGTTGACTGCTGCCCTCTCTGTTGTCCTTGTGGAATGACTGGTCTGTTGCCTCATTATATCATTATCAGACTGAGAACATGATGATAGAACATCCTTGAATGGACACAAAGAATAGTGACTGTGTATATACTTATGTCTGCTGTTATGAAGTCTTATGTTAGGACTGAATTTGCTACTGTTACCTTGCTCTGTCTCACAGTCACCTAGTGTTGTCATCTCCATGGGCTTGGTAAATTGATTGGCTTGCTCCCTCTTTGTATTACAAACAGACTCAGATATATTGCCTTCTATTTGATGGATTCTTCTCATTGCAGTCAAAGAATTGGAAGGTTCATCAACAACAATATTTACACTACCATTCAACATGTCTTGTATGTCACAAGGTAACTCATCAATGTATACTGCTGTTATGACTATCCCAGGTCTGATCATTTTTGCAAAATCTACCTTTTCCTCCTCCATTGGCTTTGAAACTCTTTTTGACTCATTAACATCACACTTGACCCTACTTTTTGATCTTTGGTTTCCTCCTTCAAAGGTGTAAGAGTATAGGAGATTCCATATTTCTCAATGTCATAAGTATTCTTCCTACCATCATACTTAGTATTTCTATCATATTGCCATGGTCTACCTAGCAGCATATGGCAAACATCCATGGGAATGATGTCACACAAAAATTTGTCCTTATATCCCCCTATGTGGAATTCTACCCAACTTTGCTCATTCACTAACACTTGTTGCTCTTTATTTAACCATGAAACCTTATATGGTGTAGCATGTGGTAACTTTTGTAACTTCAACTTTTCAACCATCTCAATAGAAACTAAGTTATCTGTGCTACCAGAATCAATGACAATTTGACATAATTTACCTTGGCATTTGCATGTAGTCCTGAAGAGTGACTTACTTTGTGGTGTTTCCTTCTCCATAGGTACTTTGATCAAGGTCCTTCTCACCATGAGAGACTCACCAACTTCTAGATCAGCATTATGTGATGGAGAGTTCACACTTTCGCTATCCTCTCCTTGTGCAAACTGATTTCTTCTTTCCCCTCCAAATGAAGTAATAGACTAATTTTTAGGGCATTGCCGTGCTTGATGGCCTACAAATTTCTTTCACTTATAACACTTTCCAGTGAATCCACTTGATCCTCCTCTTTGGCCTCCAAATCTGCCCTTAAAATCTGATCTTCTGCCCCTAAAACTTCCCCTTGAATGTGATGTTTGTTCTTGTGAGTTACTTGTCTCTCCTTGACTCCCATGTGACTGTCCTAAATCAGCAAATGATCCTCTTCCTCTAAAAGTCCTTCCCCCATCTCTACTTTGCTTCTCTTGCTTTGTTTGCAACTTTGCTTCAGCCTTCAAGGCTAGTTGATAATATTCTTCTATTGTCCTTGGGCTTGTGAGACTAAGTTTATCTTGTAGGCTATACTTTAGCCCATTAAGGTATCTTGCAACCTTATCAACTTCATCCTCTAGATGGCCTGATCTAATACTCAATTTGTAGAGCTCTTATGTATATGCCTTTACATCCATATCTTTTTGTCTCAAATTTTGTAATTGCCTGTGCAATTGAGTGGCATAATCACTAGGTAAAAATTTACCTTTCAACTTTGCAACCATTCTATTCTAAGAGGTGATTTTAGATTTGCCCCGCTTCCTTCTCTTATCTTGCACATAGTCCCACCAAAGGAATGCATGACCCTTTAACTTTGTTCTTGCCAACTTCACTTGTTGTTCTTTAGGTACATTTTCAAATTCAAAATATTTGTCTAGTTCACTTATCCAATCAAGAAGCTCTTCACTGTTCAAACTTCCTCCATACACTAGTAGTTCCATCTTTATTTTGGAACCATCTCCTTTGACTGCCTTTAGCAACTTTGCAAATTTCAATTCTTCAGGATCCAACTCTTCTTGGGACCCTTCTTGTGGATTCTCTTCCACCAACTCTTCTTCTTCTTCTTCTTCTTCTTGATTACTTAGATCTCCTGTGATCACTCCCCTTTTATGATTTATTTCCAGTGCAGCAAGTCTGGCTTCAAAGGTTTCTCTCAACTTCCTCATCTCTCTTGCATGTTTCTCCTTCAACTCACTCACTTCTCTAGCAATTATATTTGTTTTTGGAGGCATCTTGACCACAATATCACTTCATTATTCTTTCTTGCAGATCTCTCTTGCTCTGATACCAATTTGATGCAGAGGCAGGGGTTAGACTATTGAAATCTCACACAACTTGTAGGGGCTTCTTCAACACTTCATAAAAAATGCTCATCTAGTCACACCTTCTAGACTCCATCCTAGGACACTATATGGATTGATTCTATGCACAAAATTCATAAAACAAAATCAAAGTGTTTGGAAGGGGAACTTCAACACCTACCCAACACAAGAGACATCAACCTTAACTGCTCACTATTTTCCAATGTTTTCCTAGACAGTCCAATTAGGACAGTCTTTAGGAAACAATCCAAAACTACTATTAATGATCTCCAAACACCATAACCTAGTCCTTTTGGTAGTTACATATGTGCAATCCCTCTTTATTCCCCCCCAAGCATCAATCTTCTCATTTATGCATTCAAACTAATCTTTTTGCTCTCTTAATAGTTTGATACATAGAGATATCAGACCTAGGGCATCATGAAAACACATGCAAACCAAAACCTTGGATTATGCAACTTTGGAATGTGAAAATATATACAATGACAGACCATTCCACCAATTTTTATGATTTTTCACCATGGGAATGGGGATAAATGCCTTATTTTAGTCCATTAGAAACCCCAAACTAGGGTTCTGGACTATTTTTAGAAAAATGCTTGTAACTTTCTCAAAAATGGATGAAAATCGATGAAACAAAAAGGAAAAGAAAGTAGACTCAATATCCAACAACTTCCAATTGGTTTCAAACTACTCCATGAATCGTACAGGCCATACACGTCGTTAGAAGTGCTGAAAACATAGGAAAAATACAGAAAATGAAGGTTTTGATCATTGATTTCTTCAAAATTTCTTCAACCAACTCTTGGGTCGTACAATATAGGCCTATTTTTGCCTCTACAATCAGTTGTTCAATACCAACCGACCCACAACTACCTTTTACAACATTTTCAAAATGTTGTCATGGCAACCTTGACAATATTGAGAACAATTTAGCAACTTTTACATTTTTGACCAAATTGCACCAAAACATCAAAATTGGTCCCAAAGGACATATAATGGTCTCAAATGACCTTATTGACATCAAACATATCAAATCAAGACAAAAATAAAAGGTTTACCATATTGCCTAAAGGTGCCCCTGCACCAGGTAGGCTAGGAGGAAGAAAATTGGATGACGTCACTACCAACATAGTGATGAAATTAGATTTTTTCTTGACATAATATACTTTTAATCAATGGAATATTCCTCTTGAGTCCAAAACCACCTTCAAAATCTGTGAAAACCTCATTCATACACTGAAACAATTGTTAGCAACTGGAAAACTACCTTTGGTACCATGGTAAATTGCTTACAAGCATTGTGACTAGTTTTTTGGGTGGTATGTTGGAATATTCACCAAAATTCTTTTAGATTTGTCATTTTTGTTTCAAGACCAGTATCATATCCATTGGCTAATGACTTGGCTAGGAAAGTAAGCCCATCCAATGGGTTTTGATTTCCCTGGGCAGTAAGAAGTTATCGTCGAGGGTTTTAGGAGGCTATTGGTGGAATAGTAGCGAGATCAATGAAGGGGCCCACACCACATGGCATTCTCCACATGGGTTGTAAGTACCCTATCAAATGTTGCATAGGTCTATAATACCCTACAGACAAGGTACTATGTACCCTTTTAAAATTTGTTTATTTTTTTAATTCTAAAAAAATATAATAAAAATTAGAATTTAGTTATACATGTATGAATGGATTTTACCAATACTAGCAATCCACTTGCACAATGCCAAGAATATTCCAAGTTTATGTAGAATAATTTGTTGTGATCCATATGATGGGGTAGGAGGAGAAATTTTCTAGGGCCTTAAGGCAAAAGTGTCCAAATCTAATGAATTGATAGTTGATATTTAAGTTTTTGGGCCTTCTGGATGTTATGGCAGGGTTATATTTGGCCCAAAATGCTCTAAAATTATAGCTACCTTCCAGATATGGAAACCACCTTCCAACTTCAAATCTTTGTAGATCTTGCCTCCAATGTTCAATTTGAACAAATCAAAAGGACAAACTGACTTTCTTAGACACCCTAAACTTAATGGTAAGCTTAGATTTATACCAACATCCTACAAAATGAACCTACAATACAAAACCATAAAGAAGAAACCCTCCCAAATATGCAAGAGAAGATCATACTCAACTTTTCAAGATCTACGAAGATTTGCACCTAGCAAAAGCTCATGCCTAATTATCTCTCAGAATTGAAAAGGGACTTGCAGATCTGAAGCTTTAATACCATGTAAGAGTCACCAATGGAATCAAGCTCCTAGGACCACTTGTAAAACTAAATATTAGCCTTCTACAAGAGAGAAGCAAGAGGATAAATTGCTTGATTGTGGTACAAAATGAATAATAATTTCATGATATCATATTGATACACAAAAAATGTACATGAGGGACCTTGCTTATATAGGCAAGGTTGAGAGATAGGACCACATAGGATAGTGACAAGTGTCTTAATCCTATGACATGAGACACAAGGCGATAACTATCCTAAGTGTGCCCTAAGTAAACTAATGTGAATATGACTTAATGTGAAACCAATTAGGTAATATATCCATTTCTCACCAACACTTATTAATGGCATCCAAACTCTAAAAGAACTGCATTGAACATGAGATGACATGACAATAGTTCTAAACATTTGAATATTTCAAAAAGATCGATGGTTGTATTTAAATTCAGTTTATGAACAATGCCCCATCTATTTGTGGGGAGAAATGTAATTTGTGTAAATAACTAGGGCCATGAAGAAAGAGCCTATATAAGCATTGCTAAATGTGGGCTTAAGGACAATGATCAACAAAGCCATTAATTGCAAAGAAAAACCTAATCCATAGAATTGGTTGTTGGTTGTCTCAAAGTAGAAAAGAACAACTTAAATGGCATGGTAACCACCAGTTTCAAGTCAATGATGAACTATAACAATGAATCACTTTTTCAAAGGTTAAAGTATTAATACAACCTTTTGTGGGCTATGAAAAGGGTAGAGTACATGACATGTAATAACTTTTGTTTTGTTATGCATATAGTGTTGCAAGGCGTGCGCCCTTGGTCTCCTTGTGCTATGTAGCGCAGTGCTTGGGTTCATGACAAGGCTTAACTGCCTCCCATGGATTCATTAACTCTGGTAGTTGCATTGGGCATTAATAGGTCGATCTTTTGGTGCAACGACAATTGTCTTTGTAACAATTGGTATCAGAGCTTGGGTCACAGGTTCAAAGCCCTCACTTGCGTAGGGGAGGGATTGTTGCAAGGTGTGTGCCCTTGGTCTCCTTGTGCTATGCAGTGCAATGCTTGGTTTCATGACAAGGCTTCACCACCTCCCGTGGATTCATTAACTCTGGTGGTTGTATTGGGCATTAACAGGTTGATCTTTTGGTTCAACGACAACCATCTCTGCAACATATAGCAACTTGTAGACCCATAGTAACCTCTACTAAAGCTACAAGAACATCTATGGTCTAAGGAAAACCTATAGTAGCATTAAATATGTGTCATTCTTTTATTAGGTCTTTATAATATAACTTAGTCATATTAATATTTGTATTCATACTATAATATATCTCATCAAATAATGAATGATATCCATGTGAATACCAGTGTGCCATAATAATGATGTATAAATCTTTACAAGATATAGGCTTAAGGTTGTTGATTGACGAAGCCATTAACTAAAAAGAAAGACCCCATCCACAAAACTGGTAGTTGGTAAAAATAACATAAATGTGGTAATTGATAATTGCAATTCAATGATAAATTATAATAACAAAGCAATTTTTGTACTAATAAATCCTTTTGCTGTCATGCCCACATTTGCCATGTGGTCATGACATGAAAACTACATGTCATGCCCACATTTTCCATGTGGTCATGACATGAAGAAACCAAAAAAACTTCCCACCCAACCCTAAAACCCTGTTACACATGCTATCTAACATTTTCACCAAGAAGAGATAGTTCACATAAATTAAGTTACGATAACATCGTATCGAATAAACTCATAGAACAACCAAATGAGAAAACGAGCACATGGATATGTGGCCCTCAACGAATGCCCATCATAAAACAAGATACCTATTTCTAAAATCCAACTTCAATCTTGTCCTAAGTTCAACTTGATCAAAAGTCAAACTAGGTCCACCCAGCCTATACATGAATAGAATGAGATCGTGAACCCACAACTCTCACATCCCTAATGTGGTTGCTATGAATTATATTTAAACATTTAAACATGAACACTCATGAATATGACTAAAAAATAATCATAAGAACAAAACCTTTTAAAAAAAACAAAAAAAACAACCTTTACTAAAGAGACATTAACCTGACTATTAGAGTTCAATCTTCCACAAATCAAGCACTTCTATTAACACATCAAGGATAGAGGAATTTGATAGATATTGTCATTGCAATTTCCCTAGTAAACATGTATGTATAAATGTAGAACCGTGCACAAGGCACGCTAACTGTTTGACAAAATGCTTCAAGGAAAATGCTAAAAAGGCCTTAAAACTTTTAAACAAATGCTATTAGTAGTTGTAAAGCTAGATTTCCCAAAGATTTAAAAGTAAATGCAACTAGCGGGTGTAAAGCTAGACTCCTCCCCATTGTTGTTGAGAACCTAAATTTTATATGCACCCCAAAAAAACATGAGACTATAAAAAACTTAAGCTTACTACATTTTATTGAACCAGTTGACTACCATGTTAAATGCAAGAATCACTGGTCACTAGGCATAGCTTCAAAATCATTCCACTCACTAAATAACAATTATGTAATAGATTACTCTATGAATGTGGCTCGTGTCAAATTAATATCTTAAAAGGAATCTTTTCGACAATCATATAAGACTATTTTTATAACCTATGAAAGCTTAAAACTGGTTATAGCGCCCTTTTTTTTTTGCTGCGCTTAGGCAATATGTAAATAAATATATATTTTTCTTTATTTTATTTCTCAATGCCTCAAATCTGTTCTTGCACCCCTTTACTTGGCTGAAGCATCTCAAGAATTTGTTTGCTTAAACAATAAAAACATCTAACCGGCTAAATGTTGTTTGTCTTCACATTTCTATTTACTGCATCTCCACTATGAATTGTTTTCTTTTGTTTGCTAATGATTTTTTTTTTCTACTCAATCATTTACTGAGATTGAAAAATATGCATTCTTACAAGTTCAATGAATAAACAAAATGCACATGAATACCTCCCAGATCCCCACTATCAATAAAGAATGCACTGACAAAGGAGTTTACCCTTGCACCAGTACTCCTCTTTGTTGTCCTGACTCCCTTCAAACCCTAGTCCAGCGAAAATACAATTCACCCGTAATCTTAAAAGGGCCATATCACAAGATAAAACAAATACAATCGACATTTTAAATATGTCGTAACCTATGAAAGGAGAGATTTTAGACAAACAATCTAAATTTATATAGGATTATGATATTAAAATTTATTTTGTGTGTGTGTGTGTGTGTGTGTGTGTGTGTGTGTGTGTGTGTGTGTATAAAGTAATTTACTTATACTAAGATATGCCATAGTATTTCAAGGGCACCATTGAATAGATAATTGTCATAAAAAGAATAGCTTGACAAGCAAGGTCAACTATCAAATTTTGAGTTTGATAAGCTAACCTTAGAGCATTTCCGAATTTAATGAAAACAAGCATTACACAACTTAATTAAATTTAACACTATATTAAACTAGCATAACTATGATGTAAACCAAAATTTAACTTTTAACTCTAAATGCTTTTCAAGATGTCCTCACAACAAAAAGCCAAAGACCCTCCTAAGAAAATAGATACACGGAATTGACTTCACATCTAAAGCATGGAGGTTTCCCGCAAGCACATCACTGCTAACCAAATAGCAAACCAATAAAGTGAAAGAACATTCCAGTCCACTAAAAATCACACAAGGAACACAAGCACTTGATGGGTTTACACACAACACAGGGACCCAACTTGACAAGGATTTCGGTTAAGGTGAATGGGCAACCACTGGAAACTAGTCCTTCATTCACAAACGAACATGATGGGTTAAGCGACTGACATACTGTATGAACACATGGTCAAAAATTTAGCCACTAGACTAGGTAAGGTGAGACATTTGGTTAAGTGATTCCATGTCTCCTCCTCCACATCCATCCATTGGTCAAACACCTGTATAAGAATATCTTGCACACTCAGGGCAACACATCAAATCTAATAATGGAGATCATAGCCAAAGCAACATATAATGACCAATGATGATGCATAATCTAGCAAGGTACATATCCATCTTGCAATTACATCATATAATAATCAACTCAATAACTATCCTTTCCTCTAACCATAAGAATAATAGGACACAATAAGAGATGCACATGGGTGGACACTACATTTGCAGGCTACAGAATGGTGAGGGTAGACCAACTAGGTTGACTTGTAAAGGACTCATTCTACAAAGTTGGTTGCCAATTGAAGTATAGTTTAACCAAGGAAAAACCATTGACATGGAGAGAAAACAAGTTGGTTAGTATGTTTGAAAGTGATTTGGTTTGATCATGCATTCACCATTATAGGATGACATTTTTTGGGTTCACTTATCACATTTTGCGGTCTTGGCTTTCCCTAAGCATAAACTTACAATTTTTGGGCTTTAATTGAAACTATTTATATGGATTCAAAATAGTTCAAATAGTTTTAAATTTAACATTTCAAATTTAAAATTTAAAACATTTTAAATGAATCTTAAAGTTTAAATTTTCAAAACATTAAAGTTTAATATTTAAAAATTTAAATTTTGAATTACTTTAATGTTGCAAATGCAAATGGTCTATGTAGAGCTAGACTTGACAACTTTTGAATAGGGTATAGATATTCATCAACACACAACGGAGGTGGGTTTTTATCATATATTATAGTCAGAAATGCATGGTGAACATGTATGCAAAGTATGGAACCATAGAATGCCATGGTCGAGGGATAGATATGAAAGGGTATAAGCATCCATTAAAGATTTAAAGTACTCTACTTAAACATCATTCATTTCAATGGTTAAATAGTCAATAGCAATTTTACACCTTATACACAACAAAAAATGGAAAATATTTGTCTTATTTTTATTGGCCAAAATTGACCTTTGACTATTAAAGTGGATGATGTTTAAGAATAGCCTCATTGAAATACCTCAAGGAAACTTGTAGAATACCAAAAATTTGATTAGTTAATCAAAATGCCTCCAAGAAAATTTGATTAGTTAATCAAAATGCCTCCAAGAAATGGAGTCTTAAGAAGAAAAATGTGATTAAAAGATCAAAATGCCTCAAACAAATATGATCTCATTAAGAGTCCAAAAAAGCAAAGGGAAGGCAATTTTTTTTAGATATTATAGTTGGAAATGCTCATGCAGATAGGGATGTGGCCTAGATTTTTAAAAAAACTTCAAAGAAATGTGCAAAAACATCAAGGCCCCGACTTGTTTGACAAAATGCCTCAAAGAAATCTATTTTTATTTATCAAGTCACATAATTTGTTTGATAAAATGCCTCAAGAAAATGTGGTCTTATGGAATGCCATGATCACAGGGGTTACCTGGGTGGGTTTTTTCCTCTTAAAGTTGCCAGAGTGGTCTCCAAATGTCCAATTTTATAGTAGCAGTGAATACCTGAGGGTCAATCATGCACAAGAGTATAACATGTGTGGATTTATTGCAGTGCTTGTCTTTGAGCCTGATGGCTATTCGAATGAACTACAGTTGTGGAAGTTGTTACAATAGCAGAGAAAATTAAATTTCAAATTTGAGGTTTATAATCTTCGCAAAGTACTTAAGCAAGTCAGTTAAATGAGTAATAAAGAAGTTTGGGATTATCCTAAACTAGAGCACCACTCTGAACATTATCATGTTGCTTTTGCTGAGATGGTAGAAACATTTTTCTGTCAGACATACAAACTTTGACTGGCACAAATTTGGGTTCCATACAAACATTACAATCTACAAATAGATGAAGGTATTGATGGAAAGTGTAGTGATATTCAAAATCACAACCTTGGTTAGACTTTTTTTTTTGTCACTTCAAGACCAGACATGTGTAAATGATCCTGTTATGAAGGGTTACAAGAATGCATGCTCTATCATTAAAAGGGTAAGGAGTCCCTAGGAAAGCATTTGAATCAAATTAACCATATTTTTCAAATGATGTAAAAATGAAGTACCCTCTTGTACATTATGCATGCCTATTTGGTATGAATTTTGTTGTTGTTATTCTCTTACAGGCACTCACACTAGAAATGATGACATGTTCCATAGTTTTTTCTCCCAACCAATTGTAAAGGCATTTCTTAGAAACAACTCTTGTTGAGCAGATTCTCTATTACCATGAAGAGAGGATACAGAATTTTGAGAATTATTGATGGTAATACCTACAAAGAAGATGGAATTGCACTTTTGGGTTGCAGAGAACTAGCCCAGACAATATGCAAGCACTTCAAGTTGAATTGATAGCAACACCCTTGAATTCATCATAAAATTCAATGACGAAAAGGAAACTTTGAATTAAGATGTGTCTGTTGTTTTTAAAAATTTCAAACTTGAAGGTGTCTCAAAAGAATTTCAAATGCATGCTATGGAAGGGTCACCTTTGGAATAGAATACGAAGGGCAAGAAATGACCCTTTGCATTCTAATGTAATCTATCTTTTGTAACTTTTGGAGGGAATGACTGTTTGTCTTGTCCATCCAAATATGCCTATTTATACTTGAAATTCATTGTAAAGTATTGGAAAAATTATTGAGATTGTGAGACCATGGAAGCTATTTTTAATACAACATATCATATTTTGCTCCACTTTTTCTAAGTTTTCACGTTTTTATGGGGTTTTCCAAAGTTTGAATTTGTTTTCCTTCTACATTTATATGCGTTTAATTCAATAAGTGTTGATGAATTCAACACATATGTTTACACCATTGATGCTTCATTGATGTGAGGTGTTTTGTGTGGTCACATGAACACATTTGTGTGCATTCAAAATTGGTAACAATTACATACATGGTTTTAATCCCCTTAAAGATCGTACCACCTGAGTATCAGGTTTGGTGGAGATTGGTTGAGCTAAATTTATCCATTTACAAAATAATGTGAATGAGGATCAAAGACAAGATCGGATTTGTTTTTAGTTTCTCTTTAACCCTTTCCTTCTCCCCTCTCCTTTTTGCCTTTTTTACATTGATGTTAAATTATTCTAGCTCTAGGTTTTAATGATAAATTTTAGTCACAGAGGGTAGAAATTTGAAATGGCTTTACAACCTCCAAGTGGGGAAATCTTGCAAATTTCATTACACTTTTTGCTATCTCAAAATTTGAAAATTGAGTTCTTTTAAAATGGAACAAATTTTCATGCATGACTCTTTGAATTCTATTTTATCAAATTTTATTTTTAGAGGAAACATATAATTTGTTTAGAGATTTTAATCTTTTTCAATGCAAATTAATGTCAAAATTGCTTGTGGGAAGTCAAGTAAACTGAAACTAAAATAATAAACACATTTAAAAGTAAAGTTGAAGGTTTACGCTGGCTAATAGTGATTCATTTATAGTAAGTACGCCTTTTTCATGTGAATGATAATTCTTGATATTCATTGTAGCCCCTTGAATAGACTAGCCAAAGTACTCTCCAAGTAAGCGATTCTAGTAAACCTCATGAAAATAATCTATGAAGACTCTTCAGGCTAGCCACCTTCCAAGTAGGAGAACCTTTACTGTTCCAACTTGTGGCACTTCATGGCTTCTAAGAATGTTGGTTTGTCAAAACCTACATCAATATAAATGGTGCTATAAGGAGAGCCTCAAAGTGGAATATTGTGATAGTTCATATCTACAATTTTTGTTCAAAATATTTAAATTGTTTTCAACCTTGCTGAAAATTATCATCTTAAAAACACAAAAGCATGCACAAGAAAATGTTTGTTGTGTTGAAAATTGATTGCAAATGAAGTTTGTGTAAAGCCTCACAATTCAAGTAAAAGAATTTAAACCAACTTAAAAATAAAGGAAGTAAATAATCCACTTAAATACAACATCGCAATAACCAAAGTTAAAAAGAAGTAAATAATCCACTTAAATACAACTTTCAAAGATAAAATATGCAATTAATCCACTTAATCACAATATCTCAATAAAAAGATAATCTCATAAATAAAATCTCAATGTCAATACAATCTTACATATTCACGTGCTAAATCCAGGTAATAAGCACTATGAATCAATATACATATATCCTTTGGCAACATGCCAAATACATCAAATAGGTACAAATACAAGTACATCATAAATAAAATACACTCTCCAGCTGCATGAACCAAAGGGTCCACCACCTGCAAGCCGAGAGACGAGAACATGACTCAGGTGCTTTTCCACCCAACCATGAAGTATTTACACCTCCCCGGATCCCTTCTTGACATGAAGGAAACCCAACCCTACACGAAATGTCTAGCTACCTGGTAACAACTGCAGGAGGGAACACCCGATGCATGCCTGATGTCTAAAAGTGCAATTCTATGCAATGAAAAGCAAATTATCTCACAACAGGATGTGGCAGAGATATTAATAATATAAGCTTTTAAAACACTTTGCTACCCACTCCACTTGATCATGTCTAATCAAATGTTCCATCCTCTTGAAGGATACTACTATGGGACCCCCATTTGACATGCCTATGAGTGTTATCTTTTTGCCATTTGATTCAAATTTCATCTCCATAGTATGCAAATTCATAGTGAACTCTCCAAGAGTCCTTATCCAATGCATGTCAAGGACTACATCTGTATCACCTATGCCAACCACATAGAAATCATCCCTTAACTCATATTCACCCAACTATATACTTAGGCCAGAAATTTTACAAGTGCACATGAGTTTAAATTCATCTGCAACCATTACCTTATTACCTTCAAATTCTTTTGTATTGAGTCCTCTTTTGGCTACCAACCTCTCATCAATAAAATTGTGTGTGGCACCTATATCAATGAGAGTTATTATACACTCTCCACAAAGCACTCCTCTAATCTTGGATGATCCAACTTTTTGAAAACTAGAGAGATGAGCAATAACTCCTTCACTAGCTTGTTCCCCATTTAATGAATTTTCTTCTTCACTACCTTCCAAATCAGAATGTTGATCTAATTTTTCTAAAGTTGTTTCATCAGCTGAAAAGTATTCAATTTGTTTGGCCTTTTCTTTGATATTGCATTTATGAGATGGATCCCATGGCTCCCTACAGTGGAAACATAATTTATTCCTTCTAAGTTCATTGAGGTGATCACTATCCAATTTGTTTGCCTCATTCTTACGTTGATTGGAATTTTGCTGAAAATATTTTTTTGTCTTTATCCTTTTTATGCAAGAATCCTTTTGACTAAAATTTACTTCTTGAAGTGGATGATTCCATGTCTCTTGCCTTCTTGATTGCCTCATGTAATATGGGTGGATTAAGTGCCTTAATCCAAGCTCTCAATGGATCGAACAACCTATCAACAAATAATACTATCAATCTCCTCTCTGAAAAATTAGTCACCATTATGGATACCTTCTAAAAATCAGAAATGTATGTGTCAACAGAACCTCACTGCTTAAGTTGTGCCAAATCCTTGAAGTGCAATTCAGGATCCTTTTTATCAAATCAATCAATCAACCTCTTAGTAAACTATGCATATGATTCAATCTGATCGTGTCCCAATGTGACCATCCCATGGCGCTACCACTCATGGGCATTACCATCCAAATGAAGTGTTGCATACTTAATAGCCTCATCCTCAAGCATAGGTTGAGCTGAAAATAAGTATCTATTCTATATACCCAAGCTCTAGATGTAGTCTTCCCAAACCCATAAAAATATGGAATAGACAATTTACCAACCTTCCACTACAACTCCTGATTCTATAATCTCCCACCTCTATGGGCTCTATGCTTAAGTCTTAGGTTCATGTAATCACGGAAGGACATCTCAGCTTGAAATTCAAGTCCTAAATTCCTCCAATCATCTAAGATTTGGTCCTATAACTCATATTGTGTGGGTGCTTCTTCAATTTGTGGGTTAATTCTTGGTGGAAAGTTAGGCATGAGGGGCCTAGAGTTGGTTGTTGTAGCTCTTGCATGCTGATTTGTAGTCCTATTATTCACCAAACCATCCCCATTTCCATTGTTCCTTTCGTGCCCATTATTACCACCATTGTTTCACCCATTGTTCCATGCATTGTTCCCACCATTGCTGTTATTTCCCAACATATGTTGGTTCATTAATTCTACCATCTGAGCTAAATTGTGTTGTAACTCATGTTGCCCTCTAGCAAGACCATTTACATCTCCCTAGTGCTTGGTTCCTATTGTTCTCTATCACCCATGTTGACACTTGCAAATCTACTAGTCTCTGTTTGACCTCCAAAATTTGGATTAGACATGTTTCTTCTCATATTATAATGATGAGTAAAAGGTGGTTGCATTACTCATTCCATTGTCATGTCCCTATTCTTAATAAACTCTCCAGGATGGCAAGATATTTTTGCTTTGATACCACTATAACATACACCCTTGTTTTTTTTTTTTCTAATTTGTAGTGTTTAATAGAAGAAGACAAAGATGTAGAAGGTGTGTTTCACAATATATATATATATATATATATATATATATATATATATATATATATATATATATATATATATATATATATATATATATATATATATATATATATATATATATTGCAATAATAGAGAACTAAAATAACTCTTCAAATGTAATATTGGAAAGTACCCACAATCAACAATAAACTGAAAATGCAATATATCATCAAAACTAAAGATACCCATTTATTGAAATGTTATTATAATG
This sequence comes from Cunninghamia lanceolata, assembly GCA_027924645.1. Lineage (NCBI taxonomy): Eukaryota > Viridiplantae > Streptophyta > Pinopsida > Cupressales > Cupressaceae > Cunninghamia > Cunninghamia lanceolata. The sequence goes on along the minus strand of BSBN01000082.1, from coordinate 10,220,097 downwards.
TAAAATTAGACATACCCATTTGATGTTCTATATATAGCAAGTTTGATATGAAATATTATAGCAATTTGAAAAACATAAATCTACCTCCAAATGCAGCAAACCCTAGTTTCTGCCAGCTCAAAACTCTAAACATCAACATACAATTCCAAGGCACCTCCAAATAAGAAATTTTGGGTGCCAAACCCTAGGCATCCTACTCTAAAATCCTCATGCCTAGGTACAACAGTTGTATGACCTATATGAGGGTTGCAAATCCACTAAAACAACAATGAAATTACCTCAAATCTTCCTTCAATCACAACATCATATTCTTCAATATCCTATTCAAAATACCATTTGTTGAATCTTTGATATTTTGCAAAGGAAACTCTCTGTGACAGTCCTGCAACTTATGCAAATAAGACCAAGGTAATCCCTACAATGAGGCTACCAACATAATGATCAGGGAGGATCTTTCACCACCACAATCGTTGTTCTCTATGAGGGATTTCGTCTTCACAAAGCTTGCAAATTCGTTGTTCAAACCAACAACATTTCCCATCAAAATATTATTTGTGTATGTCAAAATGAGCTCTCACAATGCCTTTTATTTTCCTATCAAGCCCTCACGCCTTTTCTGGGGATTAAAAAATTACTTTATTAAAATCCCTTTTCATCCCTTATGCTGAGTGCTCCAACATTAAACAATTAAATTTAATGTATTTTAACTTTACCTTATGTCTTCCAAATGCTCCAAAAAGTCATTTTAATAATATTAAATAACGCTAAAGTTAAATCTTTAATTTAACTTTAATATTTTAACATTATTTGAATTAAATGCTATGGACCATGTTGACTGCCAAGATATCACCATCAAATATATTCACTGACATTCCCAAAATAGAATATTGCCAATTGACCAAGTTGGTGTCCAACCTATGACTTACTAAAAATAGTAAATGTGGACAAATTGCCTCAATCCTCTCCATAAAAGGTCATTATACAAATCTCAACTGACAGAGCTCTATGCAACACCTATCATCGCTAAATAAACTAGATTGAACAGTCACCAAGAGTTCCCTAACCCTTACTCATTAGCCCATGGGAACCTGCTGAATAGGCTAACAATCACCAAGTTGAGTGTTTAGGAAGGGGATATTACAAATCATGACAAGGTCACTTCAAATTAGCAACAAGAAATCCCTCATTCAAATGACTCAACATTTCAAGATTTTGGTGAAGGGCTGAGACTGGATACCAAACAAATCTCTTGAAGGACATCAAGCCATGGGAGGTAACATGCTCAAGATCAAGCCCTCATCTTGTGAGAAGGTTTGTACTAATACCACCATTTGGAATTTCCTAAGGAGAGGAGGACTTACCCTATTCCTAGAAGCATGTAATAGTATGATATCCTATAAATTTGCAAAATCCTAGAAGAATAAAATAGTGTATGTTCGTGGTATGTCTTTTAAGACTTCGGAGGAATTAATCTCCATGGCTATGGAGTTAAGCATATAAGTAATGAAATTACAGAAAACAATAAAAAATTGACCATCAACACATGGAAGCTTTCCTCAAAAGAAAGAAGATATCAATGCTCCAAAACGAATTCAAAAAACAAGACCTCCCCAGGCCTTGGCAAGATGTGGCAAAAATTCTTATGTGATACTTCACGCTTAAGAACAAGTACAAAATAATCTACTCCTATCACTTTCTTATGCTAAATCACCTCTGCTGTAACAGGAAAATAATTTTCCCTTTCTTCTTCCTCTATTTACTGGAGAGCTTTGTTTTGAATGTACTTATTGGCAAATCTAAGCTACCCCTTCATCAAGACCTTATATATTGCATATACAAATATGAGCGGGCTAAAATGCCTAACCCCCTATTCTTCTATAGGATTATTAATCATGCCTTGGTTCCACCCAAAGTGAAGGACTCCCACCTTGGCTTATCCTCATCCCCTGTGAACTTCAAGGGTGGCTTTGTGGTTTCTCATCCTCCCCTGCATCCCAAAGTTATGGTCCTGGACAATTCCAATCCTACCCTTATTGTTAAAATCATCGTGCCCCTATTAAGTCTCAAGAATACCTCTACCCCAATATCCATACATCCCATGCCCCCGATCAAAAACCCAAACTGATTGATGAAGTGAAGCCAATAATGGAGGAAGGCCCTATTGTCATTGATGTCAAGAAGGTATTCATGATTGCTATCATTAATGAACAGACAAGAGTATAGGAAATGGTTGTCATTGATGTGAACATAGAAATATGATTAAATGCAAGATATGAAGCTATTAATGATGTCATTGATGTCAAAGGTTGAAGACATTGCCGATGGTTATTATTGATGCCATACAAGACAAGAGTTGATGCTTAATACAAAGGCAAGGATGAATACCTTGAGAGAGGAGCAATGATTATCATCATGATTGAAGAGGTTGATTGTATTGTTTAAATTAAATATTTAAACAATCATTGGTTGTGCGACTGATCCAATCTAAAGATTGGAAGATGGGATCGATATGTTTGATCATTTTGAAGTATTAAGGTGACTGATCACATAGAAAATTATATACATTGCAGATTTAAATTTTCTAATGGTGGCTGACCACCCTTCTAAAGAGAGTGTCTTTCATATAAAACAAAAACTTAATTATTTATGAATGGGGGCGATTGATATATGTGTAGACACCTGAAAATGTCTTGACCCCGCAAGCCACTTTCCCACATCCTTACACTACTAATTATCCTTTCCGCCCAAGTAATTAAATAAAATTTTAATTTATTTAATTAATCTATCCTAAGCCATTCACCCTTATCCATTCATCCCAATTATTCACTTGTAATAAATTAATTCATTTAATTTATTACTACACCTTAAACATCATCCACAATTAATTAAATAAATATTCTAATATTTATTTGATTAATTTCTCTCATTCCATAACCTAAATTAATTAAGTAAAACATACTTATTTAATTAATATCCCCTAGTCTATGACCTAAACCTAGCCTAACTAAATAAATAATATTATTTAATTAGCTATTATACCCTACCTAGCCCCTAGACCCAAATTAATTAAGTAAACCCTTAATTAATTCTAACCTCCAAATAATCCCCTCACCAATTTCCAACATCCACATTAATTAAGTTAAACACTTAATTAATTAGCCTTAAACTCTCATTAACCCATCTCCCCACACCCTTTGAATAAAAAGTAAGGGTCACATGACTCTTCCTGTTGTTATATGGAGCCTAATCAGACTCGGAGGTTATATTTACCCCACTTTTATCGGCGCGGTTTCCCCCCAAAAAGAAAACCCTATTTTTGTAACTGACAAAAAGCTTGATAAAAAGCGACTAAGGGTTAGGGTTTTGATATATTGTATTGTAGCATTTTACATCTGTATTGAGTTGCAGGGATTGTTGATTGTAATTGGTTTGATTTACTAGATAATAATATTGGACTCTTTGTTTGGTGGATGTAGCCCGAGTTTGGGTGAACCACGTTAAAACTTGTCTCTCGCTATTATTATTTCTGTGTATTTCCATTTCTCTGTTTAATCTTTATTTGCATTTAATTGATATCTTCTGCCGGCTCACCCTAACACTTCCAACTCATCTTTCCTCTTCCATGTAAGAGCTCTTTTTAATAAAAATAGCTCACATGTCTTTTCCAAATAAGTACATGTGTCACATGTCATCTCATTCACTAATAAGCCCAAATTTTTTATTCACTCACAAGTCTTAATCCTCATTAATGCAAAGTCTTCCCAAGGTGAATTTAAAATTTAAAAATAGTCACAACCCTCCATTTTTGTTGATTATACTCTTAACCCTCCATCTCATCTCTTCACCTCCACCATTGGATTTCAACTTTGAATCTCCACCCTTGATATCAAATCCTCTCCAAAATGCCTATAAAGACAAGCTCATCCCAAGCCATATTCATCTCATCGCATTTGCTTTCACATTATGCTAAAATTCCTATCCATTTGTTAAGCCAAATCCTTGTCAAATCTATGTTGTGTTGAAATTTATTGATCAATGTAATGTCCCCTTTATCAAGTCAAAATTTTCTTAACCTTGCACATAATTTCAACTTGTAAAAGAGAACATTAGTAATCAATTCTTCTTATAATATGAACATATATCAATAATTCAATTATCCAATCCTTAAGTGGATTCATACTTAGGGTTGTCTATTATATGTTAATTTTATTTATTTTCAAACATTAGTGGAAATGGGGTACTATCTCTTGTTAGATTGCATGAATCATCCTCTATGGGTAGTGCCTTTGTATGATGTAACACATGCCCATTCCACCTTAGGTCTTACTAAGTGCCTTTGTATGATGTAGCATATGCCCATTCCACCGCAGGTCTTACTTATTACCTTTGTATGATGTAGCATAGTCCATTCCACCGTAGGTCTTATCCATTGCCGAAGTATGATGTAACATGGTCCATTCCACCGCCAGTCTTATCTACCTTTGAGGTATTAATACTACTTCTTCCTAACAAGTTTACCTCCAATCTTTCAATGTGTGCTATGCTCTTAAATAAATCAAATACGATTACTCTTTATTATATTTATTTATTTTCAATATCAAAGTTGTATTTAACTCAAAAGTGTTCTCTTAAAAAATATCTTTTTTTCCTTCGATGATCTTTTCCTTCTATCTCACAACCTTTATTTATTTCCCTTTCAAGGGATATGTTGGAAGAGGTGGTAAAAGACATACTTACCCTCTTATAATTTTTATTACTTTATATTAATTCTCTTTTGTGGTAAAACTAGTTCTAACCATTCGTAACTCCCTTATCATAAGAGGATAGGTTAAAAGATGCTTATTTATATTATTTGTATTTATATTATATCATTATAATAAATGATATATTATTTATTTTGTATTCTTTGTATTATATCATTTATATCATAATAAATGATATATGATTTATATTATATTATTTATATTTATATTACAATCTAAGATAACAATAATAATATTTGTATTTATATTATTAGATATATTTATATATATTGTTATTTATAATATGGATATTATATTTTAATTATAATAAAATATTCATACAATAATATTATTTATTAAATAATATATAATGTATGTAATTATTTCTATTATCCCAAATAATATTTTACAAACCATCTTTATCATGTTCAAATCTTTACTTTAATAGTGTCTTAGATATGGGGACATGACAAGCAATACACATACACTTAGTTTGGGTAAAGCTACGAGTTAACTTGGGTGCATCAATCTCCTCCACCTTATCAAGGAGAAAGGAGATTTGGAGACTTGAAGGTATAAATCTCTTGTTTTGAGTTTCTTTTATGTTTATTTGGTCTTCACATTTCCTTCATCTTCATTTGGCACGCCCGGTGGGACCCCTATCGCTATTACTAATCATTTTCTTGTGATTTTTTGAAGGTTTTTGTCGTACAGGTTAGTTTAGTGCCTTCGGTTCTCGTAGTTCCATATTCAGCTCTCTATCCAGCAGCTTTGACATTTCTGTCAGTGCTTTTGGTTTTCACTGACGTTTGTTCTTTGTTGATAGTATGTTTTGTAGGTTTAGCATTTTAGGTTCTTTGTTTAGTGCATTTAAGCTACCTGTAAGCTCAAAAGGCCTATGTTTCAGTGCAGAAGGCCTCTATTTCAGCACAAAAAGCCTCTATTTCAGTGTAGGCAATCTTTGCTTTAGCGCCTTTGGTCACTGCTTCAGTGCATCTGGTCATGACAGAATTTTTTTTTCCTTGTTTCAAATCATTGTTGATATCTAGTTTTTAACAAACTATTGCTTGCAGGGTTTCTGATTTCTGACTTACAGATTTTATAGGCCTTGAGATATTCTTAAGAAATCACTTAATCTATTGCATTTTGAGGAGAACACTTAGGCTTAGTTAACCTTGCATATTTTACATCATTAACTCTCTTTTTGGGTGAAAAAATACAATTTAAGCCTACTAAAATGAATTTACATACTATTTTCAACTCCTTTCAACATTTTTGTGGCAGAATAATTCTTTTTTGTGCAGGTTTTTCCCTCTCTATCCCATCAGTGCCTCAGGCACCCAGAACAGAACATTCAGCTTCTATGATAGACAACCCATAGGTATAAATCTTTTCTTTTCGGCCTCTGGTTACTAATTTAGCGCCTTAGGCTTCTATTTTAGCACAATAGGCTTCTATATTAGTGCATTAGGTCTCTATGTTAGTGACTTTGGTATATGTTTTAATGCATTTGGTCTTTCTATCAACGCATTTGGTCTCTATTTTAGCGCTTTCAATCTGACAGATTTTGTAGGTTTTTTGCAAGCATCTAACACATTTTTGCAGGTATCAAAATGTCTGTCCAAGTCTTATTATCAAAACTATTGACTTCTTTTGTACAGATTTGCGGTCAAAGCCTTGTTTTTATCACTAGCATTAGTTTCACAATAAGGTTAAAGTAGGGGTGAATTTACTTTGTTTGTCGTGTTTATGTTTTCTCTTAGGTGTATGCTCTCCCCTCACACCTTAGGGTGATCTTGGGGATCAAAAGTCCATTTGCAAACTTCTTTGTTTATTTATATCCCGAAGAGATCACTTTTTCATGTATGCTCTCCCCTTGTGCTTTGTTCAATCTTGGGTGATCAAAAGCAAGGAGTGGTTTCTTCTTAGGAGGCATTCTTGGGGATTTCATCACCATAAGGGACGACCTCAACCATGTGTACCAACAGGGTATATCAAAGGGGGAGAAGGAAACTTTTACCCCAATCTAATGTTGAAATGCACAAGACAACTGAGAGGGGGGGTGAATCAATTGTAACCAAAACTTAACTTCTTTAAAGCATCATCACATCAACCACTTAATCACTGTTATTATGATTTAACCATGAAAGCATTAAATAAAAAACTTAAGCACATTCACACATGAGACACATGAGACACCAGATTTTTTACATGGAAAACCCAATGAAGGAAAAACCACAGTGAGGATTAACTCACAATATAAATGATATATCAAAATTTACAAGACTCACTGCCCAGAATGCTCACTACAAAAGAAGGGGCTTACTGCCAAGGGAAGAGGCTCATTGTCAAAAAGGGCTCACTGCTAGAAGTAGAAGAAGATAGTTACAATGAGAATGGATCTCACAGCAACCAGGGATCCACCACAAACTCGACTGAATCTTTCGTAACCTCTCTGCATCAAAATATATTCTTTTCTACTCACTTTCACACTCAAAAACATATCTGGATCACACCTGTAATAAATGATGCTTCTCATGCATCCATTTCATCTATCTCAACAACTTCATTAGATTTCCTGATCGTCTAATTCATATTTATACATTCGCAGTCTTGGAAACAATCTTCAAGATCAACACAAACAATAAACTTAGCCAATATTCAAATTAGGTCTGGACCTAAACATTCCCTTGGTGGAAAAGAATGAATGCAGACCACACCACACCTTAGCAAGGACTCAAATGCAATCTCCCATTCAAAAGCATGCTATCACAAACTCTGAAGCATAATTTCAAGTAGTGAGAACAACCAAGTCGGCCAAAACTGGTGTTAATACTAAGACCTTTAGGAACACACTTCATCCACGATCCAAATTACACTTTGTGGACCAATCAAAAAGTAGAAAAATGATCTAGAGACATCCACAAACACGTTACAATCACTAAGAACTTCTGCACAACCTCCAAACATTCTATCCAGAAGATCCTTCAAATTGGAGCACTTAAACATTACTGTTAGCCACCGTCATGAAGAAAAGATTGCTTGCGGAGTGTCAAATCATGAACCATTTCAATTGAAGGCACATAACATCATTCCAAACTTAATTCCAGAACCACAGACTATAAAACTTAAATGTGAAGAGATGAGGAGCAGAATATATTCTCCCTGTCACCATTGAATACTCAAAAAAATAGTTTTTACTCTGGTGAATAGAACTCACTCAAATCTTCAAATCAGAGGCTCAAACTTGAAACATAGCAACTACAGACATCCCTTAACATAACTTTCAAACCACAAACAAAGATATTCAATATAGAGGATATGTGGAGAAAAAGATTGCATTTTTCTTCTCAAACACTTGCTAAAACTCATAAAAATAACTTCCTTAGATGCTGACCTTAGGTGTTGACATCAATGACAACACTTACTATTCATTCTTGCAAACATCTCCCCCTTTGTCATTAATGGCAACACATGATGTGAAAAACTATCAAGACAAACAAAATTGCTTTGCTTCTTTGCTCCCCCTTACTTTATGCTTTCTTTGGCTGCAACTTTCTCAAAATCTCTTTCCTTAAGTTTTTCACATGGACTTCTCCCCCCCTTTGACATCAATGGAAAAGGGTGCCAGACCTTTTCTCTCTCTTTAGTTATCGAGGCTCAATTTAGATCTTACTAACACTGCACTACTCCCCCTATCAGCATCATTGCAACACTTACTACTCTTTATCAGGAAATCATATCAGTAACATCTACCTACTCCCCCTCAGAGGTAGCCTTCAAAACATCAATTCAGATAAAAAATGAGACTTTGGGCACCACTAGACTGATGCACTTTCTATGCATCTTAGTTTAGAGCAGGAGGGGTAATAACCCCTAATTTCTTCTTGAGATACTCAAAAGTATCCTTAGGTAGAGGCTTTGTGAAAATATCTACAATCTGATCCTTTGTAGATGCATATTTCATCTTTACTTCATTCTCTATTACCTTTTCTCTTAGAAAGTGATACCTTATTGATATATGTTTTGTTCTTGAGTGCATCACTGGATTCTTTGAAATGTTTATAGCACTTGTATTATCAAAGAAGATTGAAATTGGTTCTCCATACAAAACTCTTATATCCTTCAATGTTTGCTTCATCCATAACACTTGAGTACAACAACATACTACAACAATATATTATGCTTCTGTAGTACATAAAGAAATTGAATCTTGCTTCTTACTCAACCATGAAACCAATCTGTTACCCAAGAAGAAAGCACCTCCACTTGTACTTTTTTTTTCGTCAACATCTCCAGCCCAATCTGCATCTGTATAAGCACTAAGATTGAAGTCAATATCTTTAGGATACCACAATCCATAGTCTGAAGTGCCTTTTAAATATCTTGTTATCCTCTTAACTGTCATCACATGTGACTCTCTAGGATCTTGAAATCTTGCCACAATACAAACTGCATGCATTACATCTGGTCTGGTATAGGTTAGATAAAGTAGTCCTCCAATCATAGACCTATACTTTTTCTGAGCAGTCTTAGGTGGTTCATCATTCTTGCTTAACTTGCAACCAGTTACCATAGGGGTACATACTAGCTTAGAATCCTCCATTTCAAACTTCTTCAACAACTCTTTCACAAACTTAGATTGAGAAATGAAAATTCCTTTTTCTGATTGAGTAATCTGCAGTCCTAGAAAGAAATTCATTTCATCAAACATAGACATCTCAAACTCCTTTTGCATTTCCTCTACAAATTTCTTACACATACCTTCGTTGCCTCCAAATATAATATCATCAACAAAGACTACAACAATCAGAATTTGATCATCATTGATTTTGAAATAGAGATTACTATCTATAGTACCTTTACTGAACCCTAATTGCAACAAATACTTATCAAACCTTGCATACTAGGCTCTAGGGGCTTGCTTTAGTCCATATAAGGCTTTCTTCAATTTGTACACCATTTCACCTTGGTCTGATAACTAAAATCCTTCTGGTTGTTCAATGTAGACCTCTTCTTCTAGCTTTCCATTCAAGAATGCAGACTTCACATCCATCTGGTACACTATGAAATCTTTGTGTGTTGCAAATGCCAGAAACATTCTTATTGCTTCAATCCTTCCCACAGGAGCATAAGTCCCCTCAAAATCTGTACCTTCAACCTGAGAGTATCCTTTGCATACTAGTCTTGCTTTGTTTCTTACTACTTCTCCATTTTCATTCATTTTGTTTCTAAAAACCCATTTGGTTCCAATCACATTCTTATTAGTAGGTCTGGGAACCAACTACAAAGTTTGATTCTTCTCTATCTGCATCATCTCTTCTTCCATAGCCTTTACCCAATTTTCATCTTTGCAGGCTTCACTTACAGTTTTAGGTTCAATCTTTGCAAGTAAATAGTACTTCACCTGTTCTTTTGTAGCTCTTTTCCTTGTCAATACCCCTTTGCTTTTATCACCAATAATCTAATCCTTAGAATGATTAATCCTTACATACCTGGGAGTCTTAACAACACTTTCCAAAGTCTTTTCTTCTTTAATTTGATTGTCTTGTTGTTCAACTTTTTCTTCATTTACTGTAACAACAAGTTCATTTGATTCATAGCCACTCAGATCTGATATTATTTCCCTATCTTCATCAACCTTCGCATTAGCACTCTCAATGATCTTTCTCAATCTCTTATTGTAGCACCAGTAGGCCTTACTCTTAGTAGAGTATCCAAGGAAAATTCCTTCATCACACCTAGCAGATCAAACTTGCCTAACTCTTCTTCTCTTCTGATATAACATTTGCTTCCAAAAACTTTGAAATATTTCACTGTAGAATTCTTCCATACCCCAATTCATAAAAAGTTTTAGTACCATTACCTTTGACTTGAACTCTATTTTGAATGTAGACAGCACTATGTATGGCTTTTCTCCAATACGCTTCTGGTAGGTTGGCCTCCTTCATCATTGACCTAGCACCCTCTTGAACTATTATGTTCTTTCTTTCAACAACTCCATTCTGCCGAGGAGTTCTAGGAGAAGACAACTATCTTTTTATCCCTTGTTCTTCACATAAAATATTGAATTCATTTGATGTAAACTCACCTCCTCTATCAGATCTTAAGAATTTGATCCTCAATTCTAACTCATTCTCAATCATCACCTTAAAAGCTTTGAACTTTTCTAGGGCTTCTGATTTATCCTTTAGAAAAGTGACCCAAGTCATTCTAGAATAATCATCAATAAGGAACATAAGTACCTGTCTCCTTGCAGACTTCTTGTTCTTGTAGGACTACACAAATCTGTATGCACCAGCTCAAGCAATCCAATAGAAAATTATTCTTTACTCTTGAAACTTGTCCTTGACTGTTTCCCCAATTGACATTCCTTGCAAATAGTATTAGCAGGCTTCACAATCTTAGGCAAATCTCTCACAGCTTGTATTGAACTTATCTTCACCAAGTTGTCAAAATTGATATGACACATCCTTCTATGCCACAACCAACTCTCATCTGTCTGAGCCAACAAACAATAATCATTAGTTTCTCTCAAATGATAATCATTGTTCCATAGCTTTCCATGATCTTGCATCCATTATCCTTGAATCTTAGATCATACCCTTTGTCACACATTTGACCAACACTTAAAAGATTATGCTTTAAACCCTTCACATATAGAACATCATCTGTATTGTGCTTTCCATCAAAAGAAATAGATCCTCTTCCACAAATCTTACCAACTGCATCATCTCCAAACCTAACAGTCCTCCATCATACTTTTCCAAACTTACAAACTTACTTTTATCACTGGTCATGTGATGTGAACATTCACTATCAATAATCCATTCATCCTTATCTTTCTCAACCTGGTAGACAGACAAAGCACTCTCTTCCACTGGTTTTTCTTCCTTCACACAGCTAGCAGGATTAGTAGATATAGGTTCTTCCTTGGTAGCAATACACAAGCATTCATTTGCACTAGTATCATCAGACTCATCATCTGTTACATCATAATCGTCATCATCTCTAACATAATAGCATTTCTTTATGATCCTAGGTCTACTTTCAAATTTCTTCTTGCCTTTCTCAATTCTCTCCAGACATCTGAAAGCATAGTGACCAATCTTACCACAAGTAAAGCATTTGAATGGTAATTTACCTTTGAACTTACCAGTACCTCTTTGCATCCTATCCACAAAGTTGGATTCAATCTCATCAAGGTCATCATCTGGTTCCATAACATACTTCTCAGATCTTGAGGTCTTCTTTGAAGTACCAGCTTTAAAAGCAGTCTCAGTCTTCGGTAGAGCATCACCAAACTCTCTCATCTCAAAAGCAGTAAACTTTCCAAGCAACTGATCCTTTGTAATCTTGTTCACACTCATAAGTTCTTCAATTGTAGACACCTTGTGACTATAGGATTTATGCAATGATCTAATAATCTTTAGCACAACCTCATTCTCATCAATAGTTCCTCCAAGACCTTTGATTCCATTGACAATTTCATCAACTTTTTTCATGTAGATTGTTATGTTCTCATCATCACTCATCTTCAGAGCTTCATACCTCACCTTCAGGTTCTGTAATTTGGCACTCTTTATAGAATCATCTCCTTCATATAAAATTTTCAACTTAACCCAGATCTCATGAACAGTTTCCAGATCCATAACTTTCACCAACTTAGTGTTAGATAAGGCATTTAATATAGCATCTCTAGATTTTCCATTTAACTCATAATATTTAACTTCATCTTCAGATGATGGACCATTTGGAGGAATAGTATCTTCCATCTTCCAGACACTATAACCAAGAGAAATGAGATGACTTTTTCATTCGTACCTTCCAGAGAGCGTAATCTGTTCCATTAAACTATGGAGACTCCTTGTGCGCCATCCCGGATCTACCTCAAGTTGTTAGGCTTTCTTTCAAGGAACCCTTGCTTTGATACCAATTGTTGAAATGCACAAGACAACTGAGAGGGGGGGTGAATCATTTGTAACCAAAACTTAGCTTCTTTAAAGCATCATCACATTAACCACTTAATCACTATTATTATGATTTAACCATGAAATCATGAAATCAGAAACATAAGCACATTCACAAATTCAACACATGAGACACCATATTTTTTACGTGGAAAACCTAATGAGGGAAAAACTACAGTGAGGATTAACTCACAATATAATTGATATATCAATATTTACAACAAGGCTCACTACCCAGAATGCTCACTGCAAAAGAAGGGGCTCACTGCCAAGGGAAGAGGCTCACTGCCAAAAGAGGCTCACTCCCAGAAATAGAAGAAGATAGAGGAAGATAGTTATAGTGAGAACAGATCTCACAGCAACCAGGGATCCACCACAAACTCGACTGAATCTTTCGCAACCTCTATGCATCAAAATATATTCTTTTCTGCTCACTTTCACACTCACAAACTTATTTGGATCACATGTAATAATTGATGCTTCTCATGTAGCAATTTCATCTATCTCAACAACTTTGCTAGATTTCCCGATCATCTAATTCATATTTATACATTCACAGTCTTGGAAACAATCTTCAAGGTCGGCACAAACAATAAACTTAGCGAATATTCAAATTAGGTCTGGACCTAAACATTCCCGTGGTGGAAAGGAATGAATACGGACCACACCACACTTTAGCAGGGACTCAAATGCAATCTCCCACACAACAACATGCTATCACAAACTCCAAAGCATAATCGCAAGTAGTGAGAACAACCAAGTCAACCAAAATTGGTGTTAACACTAAGACCTTTAGGAACATGCTTCATCCACGATCTAAATTACACTTTGTGGACCAACCAAAAAGAAGGAACATGATCTAGAGACACCCACAATCATGTTACAATCACCAAGAACTTCTGTACAACCTCCAAACATTCTATCTAGAAGATTCTTCAAACCAGAGCACTTAAACATTACTGTCAACCATTTTTATAAAGAAAAGATTGCTTGCGGAGCACCAAATCACAAACCATTTCAATTGAAGGCACATAACATCAGCCCAAACTTAATTCCAGAACCACGGACTATAAAACTTAAATGCGGAGAGATGCGGAGTAGAATACATTCTCCCTGTCGCCATTGAATACTCAGAAAAATAGTTTTTACTCTCGTGAACATAAATCACTCAAATCTTCAAACCCACGGCTCAAACTTGAAACATAACAACTACAGACATCCCTTAACATAACTTTCAAACCACAGACAAAGATATTCAATCTACAAGATATGTGGAGAAAAATAGTGCACTGTTCTTCTAAGACACTTGCTCAAACTCATACAAATAACTTCCTTAGATGTTGACCTTAGGTGTTGACATCAATGACAACATTTACTGCTCATACTTGCAACATCTAAGCCATCCACAAGCAACAATAATGTTAGCATTCCTAAAGGTCAACCAAGACAAACAAGTGCACCTAAAAGAAGATTCACACCTCTATGTGAGCTAATTGAAAATGTCTTTAGAAACCTTTTAAAGGCTGACTTAATCACATTATCCGACATTTGTCCTTACGATGATAATAATTAAAATCTTCATGGTTTAACACAAATTCCTATTGTCAATATCATCGTGTAAAGGGGCATAAAACATCTGATTGCACGAGGGTGAAAAATTGTATACAAGATCTCATAGATCATGCTAACATTACAATTGATGAACCTCCCAAAAGATCACCCAACAAGAACTTAGGAGCTCACTTACAAGGATCCACTTCCTGACCATAACAAAGGAAAAGCCTCCACATCCAATCAAGCATATCATGTTGTTCCCCCTCCTTCTTTCGACTTTGTTGTGGGTCACATAGAATAATGTCCTAATCATGTGGCCCCTATCACCATACAAGCTAAAACCTCCAATTGTGTCGTCACCACTCATTGCGATTGCATATCCATTCGAGGAGCCCCAACCAAGGACCAATCTATCACCTCCACATCCACAAACATCCCACCCACCAACAAATATAATCTCCTCGAACACCTTGGTAAAACCCCCACCCAAATATCCATTCTTGAATTGTTTCGCACATCACCCCTTTATAAAGAAGTCCTTGACAAAGATTTGGTGGAAACATGCATCCCTAATGACCTAAATGTGAACCAATTCCAAGCCATGGTGGGACACCTTTCCTCATGCATCACCTAACATTCATCGAACAAGATCTCCCCACTTCCAACTCATCTCACAATGAAGCCTTGCATATCGAAGTTTCTATCCACAAACATACCATCAAACGAGTCTTAATAGATGGTGGCTCTAGCCTAAATATTTGTACTCTCAAATTAATAAAACACTTGGGATACTCTGATGTGTTTGTAGACTCAAGTGAAAGTATAACCATCAAAGGATATGATGACATAGAGCAACAGTCTAAAGGGACTATCAAACTTCCAATACAAGTTGGACAAAAGATATTGGAGACAAAGTGCCAAGTACTTGATCTTGATCTTCCCTATAACAACATCCTCCTTGGCTGCCCATGGATCCATGCGCAAGCTGTCCCCTCCACTTTCTACCAATGCCTTAAATTCCCCTACAATGGGACTGAGGTTACCATATATGTTGATCCTCGTCCGTTCCAATACCACACCTTCTTGGAAGGACATGACAAAACCTTTTTCCCATATAATAATGACATTAAACCATCCACCTCCGACAATAATCCAAAACCCTCCACTAATTACATTGATCCATCCAATATCACATCCACCTCTCAACCCTCACCACCACCCGAGATCAAAATCTAGGTTAGTGATATGGGATGTGGCGAATACAACCTACACGATGCATTTTGTGTAAGATAACTTCTGACATCCCCTAAAGCATTTGGTAAACCTAAGTCACAAGAAATCTCTACAGTTGTTATCAAATGCAAACCATATCCAATCTTTGAGCGAAGACACCTAATGGAACAAGATATCCTAGAAGATGTGTCATCATGATTATATAGAGATGAAGACGAAGAACAAAAGGCTCCTATCCTACCTACTGAAAAGTATGGAAAGGGTCTTGATATCATCCAGAACATGGGTTACAAAGGACAAGGTGGTATGGGCCTTCATGAGCAAGGGATCCTTGAACCAATTCAAGCTACTAAGAATCCCTATCATAAAGGTTTAGGGTATGGAAAATAAGAGTCTACCCCACAAAACTTGAATATATCTTAAATGAGGTTGCTAGAGCCTTTCCTGTAATCGAGAACACTAATGAAGAATATTATTAAGAATCTTTTGAGAATTTCACCAAACTATTTGATTCCTCCATTTGCACCATTTATAGCCTCTCAACCACACCATTACCATCCAACGAACTTCCACTTGTTTATATTCAACTTATCAATTGGGAACAACAAGGAACTCCTATCTTGGATGTCGCACAAAATGGTGAAGCCATTGTTGAATTGATGGGGGTTAGAGAGAATATACCCCTAGGAGATCACAAAGTTGGATATATCATAGAACTCAACACATCTACTTCGGGGAGACCTCCACGTCTCTTAGTCACAAAAACATAAAAATAAAAAAATACATCCCCTAGTGAAAACCACTCTGTGGCACTTTCGATGATACAAAAGTAAAAATAAAGGATGTATATCCTGGCAAAAACCTCCCCGAGGCACTAGGAGATGAGAGAATGGACCTTCCTGAAGTCCCAGATCTCTACCAAGAAAGATCACCAATCCTTGTGGAAGAATCTCAAGAGATGAACTTTGGTACAGAAGAATCAACAAAAATCACTTTTCGGGCAGCCTCCCTCACATCAACAGAACAAGAGGCCTTCTTGACATTCTTCAAAGAATGAAGCCACAACTTTGCATGGACATATGCTGACATGCCTAGGTTAAATCCAACATTAGTGGTCCATCATCTTGCAGTACATCCTGATGCAAATTTGGTCAAACAAAAGCTAAGAAAAATGAATCCTCAAGTTGCATTGCTTGTCAAGGCTGAGCTCAAAAAGCTCGTAGATATGGGATTTATCTAACCTATTGATTATCCTAAATGGGTATCAAACATTGTGCATATAGCTAAAGTCACTGGGGGCATTCATGTATGTATAGATTTTAGAGACCTCAACAAAGCATGCCCCAAGAATGACTTTCCTTTACCAAACATCAACATCATAGTCGATTTAACAGTTGGGCACGGAATGTTGTCAGTTATGGAAAGATTTTTAGGGTACAATCAAATCAGGATAGCTAAAGAGAACCAACATAAAACACAATTCATTTGTCCATGGGGAACCTACTACTGGGTTGTCATGCCCTTCAGTCAAGAAAGCATGAGCAACCTACCAAAGGGCCATGGATGTTATATTCCATGACTTATTTCATAGCATCATGGAAGACTATGTGGATGACCTGTTGGGAAAATAAAAAAACAAGAGAGGAACACCCACAAGTGCTAGCTAAAATTTTTGATCAGCTAGAAGAATATAACATGTGTCTCAATAAAAATAAGTGTGTTTTCAGAGTTACCTCAGGAAAACTCCTTGGCTACATTGTGTCATGACGAGGCATATACGTGGATTCAACCAAAGTAAAAGCTATAGTCAAAATGCCTCCACCAAAGAATCTAAAGCAACTACGTAGCCTCCAAGGGAAACTCCAATCTATAAGACGCTTCATAGCACAGCTAGTTGATAAATGCCAACCATTTCAGCATCTCCTTCGCAAAGATGTGACATTTATATGGGATTCAAATTGTCAAAAGGCCTTTGAAGAATTGAAGGAATATCTCACTACACCTCCAGTTCTCATACCACCAAAGCAAGGACAACATCTATTACTCTACATTTCAACAACAGAGACAACAATAGGGGCATTGTTAGCACATCATGATGATCAAGGAAAAGAAAGAGTCATCTATTATATCAACCGTACCTTAGTGGGATATGAGCTCAATTACACACCTATTAAAAGGGCATGTCTTGAAGTCATCTTTACATCTAAAAAATTAAGACACTATATGCTCAACCACAAAACAAAGCTCATAGAAAAGATAGATCCCCTAAAGTACTTATTGTCCCGACCAGCTCTTATAGGATGTATGGCTAAGTGGGTAATGATCCTCAGTGAGTTTGACATTGAATATATAGAAAGAAAGGCTATAAAAGGGTAATCATTGCATACTAGCTAGCCAATGCACCAATCCCAACAGAACATCCGCTTCTCTCAAAATTTCTAGATGAGTCCATTCTCACAACTGCACCCACATTGGAATGTAAAATGTATTTTGTTGGATCATACACACATCGTGGATCAGGGGTAGGAATCCTCTTTATCACCCCACAAGGAGATTGCATTCCAAAATACTACAAAATAACATTTCCTTGGACAACAACGTAGCAGAATATGAGGCATTCATCATAGGACTCTGCATGGTGATCCAATGGAAAATGGAAAAGCTCATGGTCTATGGTGATTCCCAATTGGTCATAAAACATGTCAATAATGAATATAAGACAAAGGATGACAAGCTCCTACCTTACAAAAGGATGGTAGATGACTTCAAAGAACATTTCCATAAAATCCAATTTGAGCAAGTCCCGAGGCTTAACAACAAAGCAACATATGCCATGGCCACCATAGGTTCTTTGGTAGACATGCAGAAAAATAGTCAGCGGTGTGAATTCCTCATAGAAGAGTTACAGATGCTAGCTTATGATGTTCCACAATCCGAATTAGTATGCGATATTGTTGGTCCCCTATCCCCTTGGTATCAAGACATCTATCGTTATCTCCATGACAATATCATTCCACCAGACCTATCATTCACCCAACGTCGAACATTCATCTATCGAGCCTCCCATTTCACCCTTATCGGTGACACATTTTATCAACAGTCTTTATGGTACCCTTCTAAGGTGTCTCGATTCTTGAGAAGCACAAGCCTTACAAGAGGTACATGAAGGTATTTGTGGGGCACACTCTAGTGGGCCTACCCTTGCAAATAAGATTCTGAGAACAGGGTATTATTGGCCGACATTAGATAATGATGTGCACCAGTTTGTGAAGAAATGTCTTCCTTTCCAACAATACGGAGATCTAATCCATGCTCTGTCACAAGAATTGCAACCCATTACAACTCTGTGACCCTTTTCACAATGGGGGCTTGACCTCGTCAAAAAAATCCATCCACCATCATCCAATGGACACAAGTTCATCATCCCAACCACTGAATACTTTACCAAATAGGTGGAATCCATTCCACTCACCTACAACACAGGTATCCAAATAGCCAAATTTATCCTCCACTACATCATATGTCATTACAATATCCCCATCTCCATTCATCACTGACAATGGGAAACCATTCAAGAATCAAGAAGTTCGAACCCTTTGTCAAAAATTTCATATCCAACACCACTTTTCCACTCCATCTTACCCCCAAGGTAACGATCAAGTTGAAGCTTCAAATAAAACCATCCTACGAATTTTGAAGAAGACAGTAAATGAAGTTGGTTGTGATGGGCACCTCTAACTTAACCCCACCCTTTGAGCCTATTTAACTAGCATCCCTACCCCCACATGAGCCACTCTGTACTCCCTCATATTCAATTTCGAAGCCATCCTACCCATTGAGGTCGAGCTCCTCTCTTTAAGAATCTCATTATAGAATCTCATTAATGAGGAGTATCGAGTTGCATGTCTAAATGAGCTAGAACTCCTAGATAAGAAGCGCCTCAGCGCTCTCAACCACTTGCAAGCCTATCAAAATCACCTCCAAAGAAGCTATAACAAGAAAATCAAGACCCACCAGTTTGACATAGGCGACCTTGTACTCATGGAAAATCAAAGAAACTTACAGGAGCGACACAAGAAAGGCAAGTTTGAACCAAATTGATTGGGACCCTTTGTGATAATAGCTAGTTATGGGTTAGGAGCTTACCAGCTAGCAACACCCGAGGGGCGCCTCTAGATGAGCCAATGAACATCATGCATCTCAAGAAGTTTTATGCCTAACCCATCAAATATTCCAATAAAAATAAAAATAAAGTAAAAAAGAACAAAAAAGGTAAAAAATCAAGAAAATCCTTGTGCAATAAAGTCATCCAATGGTGAAAACTACTTTGATGGTGCCTTGGATAAGTACCATGGTGAAAACCTATTTCAGGCACCATGAGTAGTGGTCAATTCCACCATCTAATAAGTCCTCAATCATCACTCCATACCACTTCCATGCCATGGCTTGGTATTGCAAACACTCAATGCCAAATCTCCCACCCTTCATCACCCACCCAAGGCAGATTCCTGGGTAAGTGGATCCTTGTATACACTCCTTGTATAGCAAAAAAATTAGAAAACACAAAAAAATCATAAAATCCAAAAACCCCAAAAAAATAACAAAATCCAAAAACCCCCCCAAAATTCAAAAAGTCCCAAAATTTGAAAAAAATCGCAAAATCTAAAAATCCCAAAAACATTCAAAAAATCCAAAACCTACAAAAACATTCAAAAAACTCAAAAAATAAAAACATCCCCATAACCATCCCACATCATCATCATAAATCAGAACTACATATCATCACCACCCACATCTTAATGTGCCTTGATCCTGTGGATAAAAGGTATGTAGACAGTTTGGAATATAAAGGAAGTATCCAATACGTAGGTACATAAGATGCACCCATCCAATCCCACTTGGATGGTCTCTATCCCCTAAGCTTACACTTGATCCAAACACAATACACTCGACACACATGTTGGCAACATGGTCAAGAGACACTGCTGACATGTTGGAGATTTGATGTTGTCATTGATGGCAACAACCAGATATGATTGCAGATAATTCTTGAGACAGGTTATACATAGTATTTTTGGTCCAGAAAGAATGACTTAGTCAATTTTACTAAGTGCTGGCAGTTTATTAAGGCAGTGATAGTGATTCAGCTAGTACTCCTCCGCAGATGAAGACTTTGGTTTGTGGTTCTAGTATGTTGCATATAGTTGTTTGATGCTATTATATTCCAAGTTTCATGTCTTGAAAATCTCCAGAAGCCATATTATGAATTTCCTAAGTTTGGATAAAGAAAGTTTAGTCAGGAATAGTGCAGAACACTTGAGTTTTTCAGTCCGCATTCTTTCGGTATTGATTATTTCGATGTGCGGTTTGGAGGTGTTGTAAACACATATAAGAAGTATCTAATTCTAGATTTGTAGATTCTGAAGTTCACTAGAAGATCATCTACAAGCTTCTAAGTATCGGTATTCAATTGGATAGTGTTTCACAAAGACAAAGTCATCAGTTCAGAGATCCACATCTCGCTATATAAGAATATTATGATCTAGCAGTTATGAAGATATGTTTGTTGATGCCTAATTAATGTTTGGTATGAATTTTGGAGTTCAGTGTGGTCCGTATAAGAAGTTATGATATAAGAGACAACATGGTCAAGTGTATACTTACTCATGTTGGATCATTGTGCAATGAAGATATATTACTTGGATCATTATCCTAAGTGGTTCTATGATAGGTCCACACCTATATGAAGGTTATTGAAGAATTATATAGGTTTGCATTGTTGTTTGTGTAAAAGATCAAGCCGATAAAGTATAATTTTTGTGTACACATTTCATATTTGGCATGCTGACCTAGTTTTGAGTTAAATCTTGTTGCAGATATAAATACTTGATTGATTTTGATGTTTGAAGTATGCGAGTGATGTGAATTTATTTTTGTGTATCCAAGACTATTTTTGAGATACGAAAAAGTGTAGTAAGAGTTCAGAGGACAATAGAACAAAGTACATGTAAGCAAAATAGAAAATCAGAGTAGGCATAATGAAGACTTTTGAATCTGTATATTGAGTTATCAATGGAACTGTATTCCAGCATTGTGTAGATGCATTTGTAACAGTTCTTTCTTAGCAGCGAGCCACCCTTTCTCTATCTTCTTTTCTTTATGGTAGTGAGCCTATTGCAGTGATCACTTCTTTGGACAGTGAGTCCTTAGGCAGTGAACCTTTCTGTAATCTGGTTTTGATATTATAATATATTGTGAGATAACACTCACCGTGGTTTTTCCCTTTTTAGATTTTCCATGTAAAAATCATGGTGTCTATGTGTTATGAATTTATTGCTACTCTTCTTATGTTTATTTTTCTTTCATGTTATTGAATTTAGTAAATGGATTAAAGAAAATGTGAAGGAATTATTTTATAGAATACTGATTCCCCCCCCTCTCAGTATTCCTTGTGTTCAACAATTGGTATCAGAGTGAGGTCCCTTGGAAGAAGCCTAACAACTTAAGGAAGATCTGGGAAAGTGAACACATGGCAGCCAGAAGATATCCTACACTAAGTAGTGTCACAATTGGTGATTGCACATATGTCAGTAATGAAGAACTGAAAACTGCTCTTGAAGATCTTGATAAGTATGAAGCAGGTATCTGGGAATTGAAGGAGAATGTCAAGGAAGCTGATGAATGCATCCTAAAGCTAAGGGAGCAAGTCAAGAAATCCAAGGATAGGAGTAGAGAGCTTAGTGAATAGTTGAAAGTAGCAAATGAAACTCTGAATAGTTTATTAATGCTAATTGAAGAAAAAGAAAAGGCTGAGGAGCATTTGAATCAAGTTTTGAAAGGCAAGTATGAAGAATCTGAAAAGTTGGCAAAAGATGTTGTGCTTCTGAAGTATGATCTGGAAGTAACTAATTGCTATAAAGAAAAGTTCAACCTAAGTTATGCAAAGCTTGATGAGTTGATTAACAACCAGAAAAGTCCAGATGACAAGCAAGGTTTGGGTTTTGAAAGAGGAGAAAGTTCTAAAGCAAGAAAAGTTAACACTGAGATGAAGAGAGTCAAAGGCAACTAGGTTTGGAATCAAAGAAACAAACCTAGAAGACCTCCTATCAGGCAACCAAATGCTCAAAGGTACCTATCTTTCAATGGCTATTGTTTTAATTGCAATAAGTTAGGTCATAAGGCTACTCAGTGTAGGAGCAAAATGAATCAAAATGTCCCATCATTCTCTGATCAGTGTTTTAATTACAAGAGAATTGGTCATAGAGCAAATGAATGTAGAAGTCAAATTAGGAAAGGTTTCAACAATGGAAGGAATACTTAGTCTTTCAGTGGAAAATGCTTTACATGCAATAGATTTGGGGATATGGCTAACCAATGCAGATCAAGAATTAATCCAATCAATGGAAGGAACCAAGGACAGAGGAATGTTGTTTGTTACAATTGCAATAAGCCTAGACACTTTGCAAAATTCTATAGAAGCAAGAATGTAAAAATAAATAATCCTTCAGAAAAGAGGAATACAGAGCAGAGGGAAGACAAAGGAAAGAACAAGGTTGATTTGGCAGAAACCAAGAAGGAGATGAGCAAAATCTGGATTAAGAAGGATGTAAAAGAGGTCAAGGATGGATCCACACTAGTCTCTGGTGTAGATACTTCCTTCGAAAAGTAAATTGGGAGCTCTGGCTTAGGGGGAGCTTTTATTGAATATCTTGATCCCCTAGCTAGATAGTGGGTGCTGAGATCCAACACTAAGGTATGAGTTAAAGTATTGGATGAATCATTTGAAGAAGAAATTGACAGAAAAAGATCTAATGTGGCATATTGTGGAGCAATCTTGATCAACTGTGCTTAATAGTGAAGAGTTTGACAGCCTTTTGGAAAACAACATTTATGACGATTAGGTTTTTGCAAACAAAGGTTAAAAAGGGTTGCATTTGAAAGATTAATCACTTTGCATTTGATTTTTCAAGCATCCAAGGAGATCAAAAGAAGAACCCTAAGTGACTTCAGTAATTTCCAGCGATTCAAAGTAGAGAAAACCCTAATTTTGGCAAAAAGAGGTATTTACAGTTAAAACCCTACTGTGAAATTATTTGAATCATTGCAGAAATGGCAACACCACAAGTAATCGATATCATTGAGAGATCTTGACCAAAATTCAAGAAACACCCATTCAAATCAACAGAGGTAGACCCTAATGGTGCATTTTCAAGAATGTTGTATGGTGTAATGCATGAGGAAGACATTAGGGCATACATCCATGTTTCCTTGGAAGAACATGGAGGTAGCCAACTTATAGATTTGCACCTAAAACATCTAACTAGTGATGATTTTAATTTGAAGGAAGAATATAAGGCATTTGAGAAAAAGAAATTCATACAATATATAGACTTTCTAACTTTTGGAGAGGACAAATGGGTTCGGTATGTGCTCAGCAGAATTCATGATGAATTTATGTGGCTTGAAGAACCCTTCATGATTACAAAGGAGGCTATAAGGGTTGTAACAGGATTGAACTCTACCAGAATGGTGACTGTGCTAAAGGTTGTAAAGAATAGCACTATGATGGAAGCCACTGGAGCTCAATTTGATAAAAGGGCATTGACAGTTAACACAATTGCTGACCATGCAGTAAGGTTCACATCAATGGTAATAGGATACAAGATATACTTCACAAACTGGGAGAATTATGTCTCCGGTACAACCATCTACACTGCCTATGAGATGGTTAAGAAGAACGTTGATTATGAGCTCTGTGAGTTGCTCCAACAACAATTGATGGAGAATCTAAAGAAGACCAAAGAATCTAAATATCCCTTCAAATATGGTACATTAATTCTTTGCCTGTTCTTCTATGTTATGAAAGAGTTGCCCAGAATGAGAAATTTGATCCGGTTTGGTAATGAACCTATTGCCACACAAATTAGAAATCATTTGAATAGCCTAGGCAGTCGTGATACACAGAATGAAGCCCTATGGGACTATTTCAAAAACTTTCAAAAGGCCATGCAATCAAGTGAAAGAATACCTAAGACAATTGTGGAAAAGTACAAAAATGACATATGCTTTATTGTAAATAAGGATCAATGCATAATGATAGTTGTGGAGCCAAGGACAGTTTGGGTCCTTCTAATGGGTTATGAAGTAGCTGAAAATGTGTTGAATGGTTATGCTGAGCTCATGTTGAGCAAACCCAGGGACACTACTAAAGAAAGATTTGGGACACATGAAGAAATCTTAGTTAAAGTTCATGTTGAATTGAGAAAGCTTGAATCTGTGAAGAAGGCTAAGAGAATGGTAGAGGAATATGCCCAGAGCAAGGGCTTTACAAAAGAACAAATTTTAGAAGCTAGAGCAAAGGAAGAAGATGCAAAGACAACTGCATAAAAGAAGCAAGATGAACAAGAGAAGGCTCTGGAAGAGCCATAAAAGAAACAGAGAAATCTATTGCACCAAAGAGAAGAACAAGAGGTTCAACCTCTACTCAAACTGAGCACAAGAGAATGAAAACAAAAGGTAAAAGGACGTATGTTACTATAGGAGCTGATGATGAGGAGACTAAGATAGATGAAGAGGTAGAGAAAATGAAGACCAAGGCCAGTAAAGTCTCAAAGAGCAAATAGCACAAGTCCTGTGGTAAGGGCAAAAACAAGAAAAAGCCAAAGCAAATAGAGCCTGAAAAAGTAGAGGCTACAATAAATTTGGAAGATATCCTTAATACTATGGCAGCACATGGTAAACTAAAGCCAATAGCAGACCTATATGATGAATATAATGATGCGGATAAAAATATCATTGAAACTGCAGTGATCAAATTTTTGGAAATGTTTAACAAAGCCCTCCTTGAGGTAATCACAGATCTACTTGATAGCTTGGACAGTATCATGTTTGCTAGAAAAGAAGCAACAATGGCTAAATACTTGGAATTAAGAGAACATGCATTGATACAATTTTGTCCCGATATAATTGATGAAGAGAAAACAAGAGTCAGCAACATTGTTGGGAGAAAGCTTGACATAAAAACAAGGACCAACATTTTGATGTCTGGAGACATAGAGAAGTTGGTGAAGGACACAGAACAAATAACTCTTGATGTCCTAAAAGAACTCAACATCCCAACTATTCATGACAAGGAAGAACAAAATGTTGGTGATGATAGTTCCCTTTCGGAAGTCAACTGCGAACAAGACCTGAATCAAATAAAGGCTCCTCTGGTAAGCCCAAGGAAGGATGAAGAAATAAAGGAGCAAGAAGGAGATAAGACTCCTGAGAATATTGAAGTCCCCTCGCAGTAAACTGAAAATGTTGACCAAGGAAATCAAGAGGATGAGCAAGCTAAGAGGAGCCCACCTCCGGAACATAAAACTGATGAGAAAGAAGCTGAGGATCATGATCCACCAGAGCAGAACAAAGAAGAAGAAGTGGTAAGAGACATTGTTGCCATTCATGATCCGGTTGACACTGTTAGATAGTTTTTTAAGAAGCAGCAAGAAGTTCAGTTTTTGGACTCACCTAAGTTGTTGCAAGGACCAATAAACCTAGCCTTAATGTCAGCTCTGTAGAAATTCAAATTAGTGTCAATTGTTCAAGCCAAAGCTCAGGAAGAAATCTTGAGGTCTCATATTCAGGACAGTGAGCTCATTGATAAGGCATCTGATGTTTTGGAGAAATTGATGCCTGGACTGCAGAAAGATACATCTCTAGCACCATCTGAGCAACTCAAAAGGCTCATAAATTCTGTAAGTTCACATTTTGAATCTTTTGAAAGAGCTGTTGATAATAAGGTTAGAGCAGAAATTCATGATAAATGGTTAGTTGAGTTAAAGGATAAGCTAGCTAAAGATGTAATTTTGTTAGACAATAGTATCAAGAACATAAATACTGCTATTAAGGATGCTAGTGATATATACAAATTTTGTATAAACATGACCTGAGACAACAAAAGAAATGAAGGAGAAAATAGATGACTTGGAACTTCAATTGATAAAAATCTTAGAAACATTTGATCCTGTATCTGACTCCATCAGTAACAAAAGGGCAAAAATTGAAGGCATTCATGCAAAGATAAGCAATCTGCCAAATAAGAAAGAGGCCACTAAGAACAGAATGTGCCAAGTTAGAGAAATAATAGAATCCAAGATTGATTCTATGACTGATCTTCTAACAGAGGCAACAAAGGTAAAGACAATAACTGATGTGCCTACCACGATAGACAAAGTAGAGGAATTAGTGTTTCAAGTGAATGGAAACATTCAAATTTTGAATAGTACCAAGGCCAAATGGGATGGAGAGATAACTCAATTGAAAGTCATATACTTAGACATCCTCTCCACCTTTTAGTAGGGAAGCTATATGATTGCACCTGTACATATGCAGACAAGTATAACAATTTTGCAATTTTGACACAATTTTGTTACTTGTACATACACCTTTTCCATTGATGTCAAAGGGGGAGAAGACGAACTAGTGAAAAATGGCCAAACATCTTAATGGAAGAATAAAAATAGAGTGTACATAGTAAGGGGGAGTAGTGTGAGCATTTTTCACTAAGTGTTGCCATCAATGCCAAAGGGGGAGATTGTTGGCAACATGGTCAAGAGACCCTGCTAACATGTTGGAGATTTGATGTTGTCATTGATGGAAACAACCAGATATGATTGCAGATAATTCTTGAGACAGGCTATACATAGTATTTTTGATCTAGAAGAATGACTTAGTCAATTTGACTAAGTGTTGGTAGTTTACTAAGGCAGTGATAGTGATTTAGCTAGTACTCCTTTGCAGATGAAGACTTTGGTTTGTGGTTCTGGTATGTTGCATATAGTTTTTTGATGCTATTATATTCCAAGTTTCATATCTTGAAAATCTCTGGAAGCCATATTATGAATTGCCTAAGTTCGGATAAACAAAGTTCAGTCAGGAACAATGTAGAACACTTGAGTATTTCGGTCTGCATTCCTCTGGTATTGATTGTTTCAATGTACGGTTTGGAGGTGTTGTTAACACATATAAGAAGTATCTAATTCCAAATTTGTAGATTCTAAAGTTCACCAGAAGATCATCTACAAGCTTCTAAGTATTGGCATTCAGTTGGATAGTGTTTCAAAAAGAAAAAGTCATCAGTTCAGAGATCAGCATCTCACCATATAAGAATATTATGATTTGTCGTTATGAAGATATGTTTGGTGATGCCTAATGAATGTTTGGTATGAATTTTGCAGTTTAGTGTGGTTTGCATAAGAAGTTGTGATATGACAGACAAAATGGTCAAGTGTATACTTAAGAATGAAGCCGACACTCATGTTGGATCATTGCGCAATGAAGATATATTACTTGGATCATTATTCTAAGTGGTTCTATGATAAGTCCACACCTATATGAAGGTTCTTGAAGAATTATATAGGTTTGAATTGCTGTTTGTATAAAAGATCAAGCCAAAAAAGTATAATTTTTGTGTACTCGTTTCATATCTGGCATGCCAACCTAGTTTTGAGTTAAATCATGTTGCGAATATAAATACTTGATTGAGTTTGAAGTATGCGAATGATGCGAAGTTGTTTTTGTGTGCAATCCAAGACAATTTTTGAGATACGAAAAGTGTAGTAAGAGTGCAGAGGACAGTAGAACAGAGTACATGTAAGCAGAATAGAAAATCAGAGTAGTCACAATGAAGACTTTTGAATCTATATATTGAGCTATCAATGGAACTATATTCCAGCATTGTGTAGATACATTTGTAACAGTTCTTTCTTGGCAATGAGCCACCCTTTCTCTATCTTCTTTTCTTTATGGCAGTGAGCCTATTGCAGTGAGCACTTCTTTGGATAGTGAGTCCTTGGGCAGTGAACCTTTGTGTAATTTGGTTTTGATATTATAATATATTGTGAGCTAACACTCACCTTAATTTTTCCCTTTTTGGGTTTTCCACGTAAAAATCCTGGTGTCTGTGTTATGACTTTATTGCTGCTCTTCTTATGTTTATTTTGCTTTCATGTTATTGAATTCAGTAAATGGATTAAAGAAAATGTTAAGGAATTGATTTATAGAATACTGATTCACCCCCCTCTTAGTATTCCTTGTGTTCAACAACACATACTATCAAAGCATCATCCCTTAACTCAAAATCATCAACTATCAAATCAGCTTCAACCACAACTTATAACCTATATCCTTTTGTCCATCCTTTGATTTATCCTAATCATCCATCAATCCCTACCTTAACAGATGCATCCTTCTTACAATAGGAAGAATCATCAAATCCACACCCATCTTGGCAAGAGATACAATGGCTGTATGTTAGGTCAGTTGATTTTTTGGTTATTGATTTTATCATTTGTTCTATTCCAGGATCATTTCAAAACTACCTTGATCTTACTATATCATGATATTGTTGGCAAATGGTCAGCGCTCCTCATGACATGCACTAACCGCCTCTCGTGGATTCATTAACTCTGGCGCTTGTATCAAAAATTGAAAGGTCAACCTTTTGGTTTAACGACAATTGTGGGCCAACAATTGGTATCAAAGCGAAAGGTCACGGGTTCGAATCCCCCCCGGTAAAGTTGGGGGGGTTTGTTGGCAAATGGTCAGTGCTCCCCATGGGATTCGTGACATGGACTAACTGCCTCCCGTAGATTCATTAAGTCTGGCGCTTGTATAAAAAATTAAAAGTTCAACCTTTTGGTTTAACGACAATCGTGGGCCAACAGATATGTGGCGAAATACTTAGAATGGGGCATAGTCATTGCTTTTGTATGTTGTGCTTGTGGGTTGTTCTCATTACTCCAATTTAATATTCATATCTTGTGAAGTGTAGGGTCAATTCTAGCATATTGATCTCCTTTTGCATCTAAGGTTTCTCATACCTTTTGTGTACTAAGGGCTTATGCTATGGATTCCCCTCGTTCACCTAGACAAGGTTGCACTACTTTGGGCATGTATGGGATCATCCTATTGTTTGCTGGTCTAGTCCATGCAAAAGATGGATATACAACATCACCCTAGTCTTTCATACCTTGGTGAAAATATCCTCTTTGCTATAATAAACTTAGGATTGCTCTAAAAATATATATATATATCAACACAACACCCACCCTAACTAGACCTCCAAATCAATTTGTCACCCACCCAATCCCAACTATCTTTTCCTCCGAAAGTTTGCTCACCAAGCAAACTTTCCTTACCAACCCTCATCCCCCATCCACCAAACCAAGTGGTTCTCATAGAAATAATGTTACATTGGCTTTGCATTAATGATGACAAGGACCTAACCACTCCCTCCATCCTAACAAACCCATCCCATAACCACCCAATATCTAAGACAATCAAGTTTACAACCTTATTCTAATCTACCCAACCCAAATAACCCAAGTGGCTACAATGGGAGTCAAGTGACTGAGGATACACCATCCCCAATCCCCCCAACTCTCTGTTAACCCTACATCCAACATCCCCCCACCCCTCAAAATGACTCTAACATCACATGTATTATGACCAGAATCCTCCATCCTGCATACATAGCATCAACATTAGATCATAATCATCACCATATCATATCATCATAGCATTATCCATATAGCATCATCCATCCCAAAATGCATAAACAAAAATCCATCATCCATAAATCCATACCCATAACCATCATAAATATCCATCATAATCCCATCACATAAACATCATCATATATCATCATAAATCATCATAACATCACATCATAATACAACTATGCATAAACATATGCCATCATCCACATAATCCACATCATAATCCATAAAAAATATCCATATGCACAAAATCATAAAGTCATCACATAATCCACATCATAATCCATCAAAAACATCCATCATCCGTAAATCCATACCCATAACCATCATAAATATCCATCAAAATCCCATCACATAAACATCATCATATATCATCATAAATCATCATAACATCACATCATAATACAACTATGCATAAACATATGCCATCATCCACATAATCCACAGCATAATCCACATAATCAACATCATAATCCATCAAAAACATCCATAAAACCATAAACATTCATATGCATAAAATCATAATCCACATCATAATCCATCGAAAACATCCATAAAACCATCAAACATCCTTATGCATAAAATCATAAAGTCATCCACATAATCCACATCATAATCCATCGAAAACTTCCATAACAACATCATAACCATAGGTAGTCTTTGGTACTCCCAAACTCGCTCGGATCTGTGATCCTCATGCTGGAAGGATGGTTGCGCCATTGCTCTTGCTCTTCTCTCTCCAACTCAGCAAGTTTAGGTGCGCAAATGTGGCATGTTGGACCCACATTTGCATATCTATAGCCGCCACATAAGCCCTTATTCACTGTTTCTTCTCCCTAGGCCACAAATCTTATCCGTTTTCATCCATTTTTTTTATCAACCTTAGTTCTCATCCTGAATATCTTTTTCACCACCATTCCCTCCTTTTCGAGAGTTCACCTGAATTTTTTTTTTCACTCGATCTCTCAAAGGGACATCTCTCATCCATTTCCATTCCCCCAGTTAACTAGGGCAAAATTCTTTGATTTGTCGCCATTCCCCACTCGATCACGACGCCACATCAAAGTGGGGCAAATGTAGACACTTGAAAATGTCTTGACCCCGCAAGCCACTTTCCCGCATCCTTACACTACTAACTATCCCATCCATCCAATTAATTAAATAAAATTTTAATTTATTTAATTAATCTATCCTAAGTCATTCACCTTTAGCCATTCATCCCAATTATTCACTTGTAATAAGTTAATTCATTTAATTTATTACTACACCTTAAACATCATCCACAATTAATTAAATAAATATTCTAATATTTATTTGATTAATTTCCCTCATTCCATAACTTAGATTAATTAAGTAAAATATACTTATTTAATTAATCTCCCCTAACCTATGACCTAAATCTAGCCTAATTAAATAAATAACATTATTTAATTTGCTATTATACTCTACCTAGCCCCTAGATCCAAATTAATTAAGTAACCCCTTAATTAATTCTACCCTCCAAATAATCCCCTCACTAATTTCTAACAGCTACATTAATTAAGTTAAACACTTAATTAATTAGCTTTAAACCATCATTAACCCATCTGCCCCACACCCTTTGAAATAAAATATTTTTTTATTCAAAGGGGTCACATGACTTTTTAACTCATCTTTCCTCTTCCATGTAAGAGCTCTTTTTAATAAAAATAGCTCATATGTCTTTGCCAAATAAGTACATGTGTCACATGTCATCCCATTCACCAATAAACCCCAATTTTTTATTTCATCTTCTCCCACAAAAATTAATTTTTTATTCACTCACAAGTCTTAATCCTCATTAATGCAAAGCCTTCCCAAGGTGAATTTGAAATTAAAAAATAATCATAACCCTCAATTTTTGTTGATTAAATCTTAGCCCTCCATCTCATTTCTTCACCTTCACCATTGGATTTCAACTTTGAATCTCCACCCTTGATCTCAAATCCCCTCCAAAATGCTTATAAATACAAGCTCATCCCAAGCCATTTTCATCTCATCTCATTTGCATCCATACTATGCTAAAATCCCTATCCATTTGCTAAGCCAAATCCATGTTGTGTTGATGTTTATTGAGCAATCCACATACACTTAGTTTGGGTAAAGTTAGGAGTTGACTTGGGTACATCAATCTCCTCCACCTTATCAAGGAGAAAGGAGATTTGGAGACTTGAAGGTATAAATCTCTTGTTTTGAGTTTCTTTCATGTTTATTTGGTCTTCACATTTCCTTCATCTTCAATATGGTAAGCAATAAAAGACAAAACAACATATAAGACAAGGCAACGATTGTGTATGCAATTTTAAAGGGCAGCAATCATTTTTTAATACAACAATTAATTTTGATGTGGTGCGATTCTCTTGAAGAGGTGCAAACTCTTTGAAGTGTTATGTCCATTATGAAAGGACATAGAACTTATTCATAAAGACATCTCATTTGAAGATTATATAAAAGATTGTTTGATACCGATTCCCCCTTCTTAGTATCATTGTGTGCTCATCAAGCCCCTCTATTAATCTGGTTATCAGTTATAGCCCCACTATCAAGCTTTATGTGGATAAGGCTAAGCACTCAAGATACAAACCCAAGAAGGACCATCCTACCCTCCAACCTAGAATCTCAACTAATGATGGGATTGTGCTTAAAGATTCTATTGATCCTCCCTGCCTCCCTAATGTTGAGCAAGCCTTGGATTGCCCCATTTGCAACAATCTAAAAGGTTGCTTGGATAAACTATAAGATCGTTATCTCCACATCAATGTCATGAAATGGTTCCTAAGGTAACATCACAACACTAGGTTGAGAATGCAAGAGATCCAAATGAAATTATTTAAACAAGTCAATGATCAACCCAAAACACAAATGAATGATGGCATTTGGCAAGGAGTGAAGAAGTTGTCTGCCACCTTGCAAAACTGGGAGAACTTGGAGAAGAAGTTCCTCGCCCTACAAAAATGAAAACCTATCTCAAGTCATGGCTTTCAACAAGGAAACTATAAAAAACTCAACAACTAGCCTTTACATGTTAAAAAATGAGCTTCAAAAAAGACACAAGGAGTCTGAACCAAAGGGTTCAGCCAAAAGAACCAGAGTTATGACCATTTCTTAGAAAGGTGACACCAAAGTTATTGATGAAGACCCCCTAGAAGTTTCATTTGCAAATCAAGTTAATTTCTTGACTAAGGAATGGCAAGCAACCACTAGATTGTAGAAACTTATTGATAACAAACAAATAGTGGTGTGTTTTCTCTATATTGTTTTATTACTATGTTATTGTTGGTCCTCTACTCTTTTTTGTTCTTGTTGTTTTGGTTGGTTTTATTAGTCTCATATCTCATGGTACTCATCCCGTTTGTTGATGGTTGCTACTATGTAAAAAGGCTCGAACACTTTTAAAAACCCACTTTTTATCAATATCAAAAACATAATCAAGATTGTGATAATATGTAAATAAAAACCCCAAAGATAATGCAAACATTCTAGGATGGCCATCTTGTAAACATATACTCTTACATCAAGGTCGAGGAATTGTAGATGTTGATATCACAAAGAGTAGTTTGTGAAGAGTGTCTAAATTTGAAAGCCAGTAATAAAGTCCATTACCACATGGCCCTTTCCTAGTAGTAATATAGAACGCAAAAAGTCAATATTTACTAAATTTGTTCATTGTATCATAAAACTAATTATCCAAAGTTAGATCCATATCTAAGATCAATTTACAATAACTAATAATGGAGTAATTACTTGAAGACAAAGAACTCTCCCAATGTCATCATTCAAATAATGTTTTTCATTTTTATTATATATTTAGTATCAACTAGCAACCAAACATATACCCAACCATGGTCTAGAATAAACCTTTTTTTTTTCATGAATTAAAATGGTGTTACATTTACACAATACAGAAACTATAGACAACCATTAATGTGAAAAGAAGAAATTATACCGGGGAAAAAAAATTCAAAAAAACAGTCTCTACTCTATTGACTATTCAATTAAAATATTCAGGATAGAAAATATTAAAGGCCCTCAAAGAGCAATGCTATCCCAAAAATAAAAAAAAATCTTTCCAATATTTAGTACAGTTCACATTATAGAAGACATGGAAGGGGTTCTACCTTCATTAGCATGGAGAGCTTATCAAATTGATATCACAGAGTATTGAGCTCTAGCCTTAGGATCAAACTCGCCCTTTGTACAGCCTGCTTTATTTATTCAACTTTTGTAAGTAATTACTCTCTTTTCCCTCAGAGAATAAACCCTTTCTAGTGACCTTATTCTTGGAATCTCTACAAAAACTACTACCACATAAACAGCCGAAACCTTTAACTTCATGCTTGTCATTGTCATCAAAGTCGATACGATAATCCCTGTATCACATTCAAACAATATGTTGCCGAAGATAAGAGAATATATTAATTCCTTTATTTATCTAAATTCACCCATAAATCAAACTGTCAAACTACATGAGCTAATAGAATATTTATATTTAAAAATATATATTTATAGTATGCTGAGAGATATCTTGTAGAAGTTATGTACTTGCTTTTTGTGTTTTCACACTTTTGTGATTTTCTCCATTTTTTTCCAATCTTTTTCAATTTCTTTTTTATTTTTATTTTTATTTTTTTCTAATTTTTATTTTTTTCTCTATTTTGTAATTTTCTCCACCTTTCTATCCTTCATGGTTTTCATTTTTTATTTTCTCCAATTTCTCTTTTGGTTTTTATTTTTTCCTTTTTTTTTTGGGTATACATTTACATTGAAAAAATGAGTGCTCTCATCTGCACGTTCTTTAAAAAAATGAGCGCTCTCATCTCCACCCTATAACTGTAGAATGCCTATGGGCCTAATGAAACAATCCTCCCAATATTTAAGACTTGAATTAGTCAGAGTATCAACGACATGCAATATGATGGATCATCATATAAAATTCTAATCTGTGCAAAACTAAATGGTATTTAACTGATGCATACCAGGTCAACTCTTCCATTTGAGATATATCATGAGCAGCAAAGAATGCAACCTGAGAATGACATTTCATGCATATAAGTAAACAAGCTCAAGCATGCGTCAAAATGTAAAGAAGAAAGAAATCCAAAAACAAGACAAGATCTTTAGAGCAGGTCATACATGGTAATAATGAGTATCTCTTGTCTCAATTTGCACAGGCCGTACAAACATATTGGGGTCTCCACACCTGAAACAGGAAAAAGATAAGAACAACTCTTCCAGTAAGAAAATTATTACTTTTATCTACAGAGTAGAACCATAACCAAATCAAAATGAAGTAAATTAATTAGTGCTCATACTAAAGCAATATCAGTGCTGAAGAAGAACGTAACTGCAACATTATCTAGAAACAATGTAGTGTAACAAACTTGCAGAGAGATCTATTTTACAAGAAGGAACACTGTCATGGTTTCAGAATATTAAACATGCGAGAATTACCTATGATTAACAAATCTGGAAACATTTCCATAGCGGGTAGCATCCTGCAGGTACCATAATATCATCAAAACAGATATTATCAATTGATAAAGAAAATGCAGGATCCACTGCTTTATATGATGAGAAAACCAATGGCAAAGATATTATCTTAGCTTTTAACAAGTGCAGCCTCAATATGTGGAAGCTTGCAAAAATTTATCCCGGATTCTAAACACTGCATGAAAAATCCTAATCTATATAATGTACAATGTACTATAAAGTGCAACAAGTAAAGATTAATAATTAATTTGAAGAGACTAGAGAATCATAATATCAGTTCAAGAATAAAAATGCCAGATTAATTATTTCAAGAGGCGTTCCTATATTCACAATACGGATGGAGAACAAAAGTTCAAAGATTCATAAACAGATTTAAATTCTATGAAATTTTATAAGATTCTGATAAAAATATAAATATATAAAAAAAATTGAAAAGAATTAAAAAAATAAAAAAATAAAATGGAAGTGGGATGGAAAGGAGGGTGGATGGCAGTTTCAAAGAAGCCATCACTATCCACTAGGATCAAAGAAAGAAACGTTATAGAAATGGCATATCAAAAGACACTCATTCATCTCTATTTACATTGCCTCGAGAAGGATGTCTCTCAGCATAATTTAGATATATTTTTTTAAATATAAATATCCTAATTTAGTGTAAGAAGCCACACAAGAAGAATGGAGCAATAGCATAATATAATGGCCTCCATAATTTCATAGCAGATAGCATAAGACTCCTTTCTAAATGCTTTTTAAGATAACCAGTAATTAAGGATCTCAATTTAAAGCTGTCATACGGGCGTAAGCGTCGCTGTGTTATTACAAATGGATTCAAGAATAGCTAGTTTTTAGACAAAGCAGTTGTTTTAAAGTAAAAAAACTACCTAGGAAAAAAAAAAAATGACCAAGCTTAAAAGATTGGATGTTCTTCCTTTCTGTGTTAAGAGGTTTAGGGTGAAACAGTATTGAGCTCTACCCTTAGCAATACATTTTTTAAATGCAATTTCATAGGAAGTCTTCCTATCATAAAACAGAAAACTACTAGTCTACTATATGTATGATGAAAGCAAACAGCCCTTCAATTTAGGGCGGAGGCCGGAAATCATAAATGTTGGCTTGCACTGCTTTTGGTCCAAGTGCGGGATGACATTTGAGTAATAATGAGAGACACATGACAAGAATATAAACGTGGTTAGGTATCTTGTAACTAGCAAATTTGCCACATCCCCACAAAACCCACTTTAAAGACCCTTGTAGTCCCATTGTAATTTAGAGCAAGTGGAAACTTGATAAATGTGTCG
Organism: Cunninghamia lanceolata; assembly: GCA_027924645.1. NCBI lineage: Eukaryota > Viridiplantae > Streptophyta > Pinopsida > Cupressales > Cupressaceae > Cunninghamia > Cunninghamia lanceolata. Next base: position 10,183,249 of record BSBN01000082.1, on the reverse strand, counting down.
GTAGTTTTTATTGAATGTGTTTGCATACACAATTAAATGTTTTTATTAATGATGATTTTGATTTTAATTGCACTTTTGTGAATTACGTAATATGAATATGCTTATGACTGAGTACTAATTCTCTATACTCCCCCAAGTTTCCGAGAGAGGGAAGGAGGAAACGTTTTCGGGACAGGTTTTTTTGTAAGGCCATTTTTTAAGGGATGGTTATTAAAAAATAGAGAAAATTTTAAAATATAAGGAAATTTCAAATATTCATATGATAACATTGCTAAGGCATTCATCATAGACATTATAGAACCTTAATACATAACATTAGAGTTGAATTGAGATTTCACATGAGAATTGACAAACAAATTAACAAAATTTAATTGCTTTCATTGTCAATGTGCATATATGTTATATAAAAATTACAACAAAATGCCCAAAGGTTGCAAGTTTCAACTACAAATGTGAAAAAAATAGGAAATATGCAATTGTCCCTAATCAACATCTGATAACTCTGCATCAAAATTGGAATTTGAGTTTGAGCCATTGCCACTATGAGGGGTCACCTCATCCAATGGAACCCCAACCAATCTCTCATATGCCTCCTCATCAATCTGTATGGCATCTTTGGGATCAACATCCCAACGTGTTGTTGGAGTCTATCGATCCTAAAGCCACAAGGCACTATGTATAACCACCAACTTCTCTGATTGTCTAGAGGTAAGGTTGTCCCTCTTGACTAGCTGAATGAAACTATATGTGGCCCAATTCCTCTCTACAATAGAGGAACTAGCAACCTATGAAAGGAGGCAAGTGGCAAGTATCCTCAACTCTGGTGCATCCTTGCCATGCCACATCCACCATACAATAGAGTCAATTTGAGCTAATGTAGCTCTATCCATCCTCACCTGTGGTTTGCTAAAGGTTGGACCATAAAGATTGACAAAAGGCTAGCCACTGTGTGCCAAGTATAGTAGACTCCTCATCAATATAAATTTTTTGAAGGTTCATGAGTTGTTCTTTCACCTCTTCATGACACGGAGGCACTCTCTCAATCCTAACTACATACCGTTTGGGATTTAGAGCATAGACTGTCATATGAAGTGAGGTGTTCATAATATTCCACCACCGCGTCAAAATGGATCTAATATACTCCTCATAAAATCCCAAAGTAGAATCCCTAGTATGAATGGCTTGCTTCATCTGCCCAAGCATGCTATCAAATGTCTCATAAATCTCTCCAAGGCTAAAAAAGTCTATATCAACATATCTTATGACTTGCACAACAGGGGAGATGAAGGAGCAAGCATATCTGCAAGTGCAAACAAGTTACAAAAATTAAATTTCAAAAAAGATTAAGAGTCAAATGACAAAGAGTGAATGCTATTAGAAAGAATGAAAATAATTTATGAGTTAGAAACATTAATAATTTTTTTAAAAAAAATTAATAATAAAATCAACAATTTCTTGCCTCATTGTGGACCACCAATCATCATTGAGGATCTTTTGTTTCACACTTCTTTCTTCAATCGTGCTTGCCTCTAGCAATCTATCCCACTCTAAATTAACTACCATTAATTGTAGAGGCTTCTGCACCTCAACCATCCTCTCTAATAAAATGAAGTAGCTAGCATATCTAGTATCCATGAGTTTTCGAGAAATTCCTTTCTAAGAAGTCATAAACAAAGCAAGTGAGGTGTGATGGTTACAAATGAACATCTATATGTCTCTAGCTTCTACCACCATTGCCTTCATCCAATTTATCTTCCCAATGTCTTTCAATGCATAAACACATGGGATCCAAAAATGTGCTTATAAACACCCTCGACCATCAAGCTAGCTAACTTACATACACAAGCTGAATCAATCACCAATTGTACAACATTAGAGAAAAATTGAAATTGGAAGTTTGTTTCTTTCCTCTTCCTTGAACAATCAAAAGCTCTAAAAAAAGAAGAGTTAACTGAACATGTGACATGATATTGATGAGTCGTCGATGTTTGATATTAGTCCACCCATCCATGATTATAGAGCGGCCATCCCTTATCCAAGTTTGTCTAATTTATTCCATCAACACACTCACCTTAAAATATTCTCTATCAAGGAGGGTGGTGCATAGCTTATGTTCTCCAAGGGGAGCAAATGAGGGGCCAACAATAATTACATCTTTGAACATTTGTTTCAAATAGGGAGAACATGCCACATGAAATGGTATGGGATGGGCATAAAAAAATTTGGCATCGTAAGACTCAGCCACCTCTCATGATCATGCATTAAACAACTCTATAATAGTAGTTACTTTCTTTCCCTTGGTAGAAGTAAAACCCTCTCCCCTTTAACTTCCAACATCTATGGTTTGGGTAGGCAATGACACACTAGGCTCCATAGTTTGTATTGGAATTCGCTTATTTCTTACCTCCCTCTCCATGTGCAACCCAGTCACCCAGATCTTCTCAACTAGGGTTATTTTCTCACAACCTTTTATCCCTAGTCCATTTATGCACAAGTGGATGAGAATAAACTCTTGTATAGCTGTCCCTATAGCCTTTCTTGCACAAATGACATAGACATACTCTACTCCCCCCTAATTTTTTTCTTGTCTTTGTCTGTGCATGCTGCAAATTGTAAAAGAGGTCATTTTGGATTAAATAGGCCTTTTGCATAGTTTTTGAGGAGTTCAAAAGGGAATTCAAATGAATTACTTGAACTCATAGTCCCAACACTCTTGCTACCAAAAGAACCCCCAACAATACTTATATGACTTCTTTGTTGAATTTCAACTTCTTCATTCTCACTACCCTCACTTAGGCTCATTGTTCTTTTGGATGGTAAACTTACCTCAAATGACGTGGATTTGATGCTCTCTTACCTTCTTTCCACTATTATTCTCTTCTCACAGCTACTCCATCTCTTTCTCTTCTTCACAAATTGGAAAATGTCAAAATGAGTTTTTTTTTGTTTTGGGGGGTTGTTTTAGGTTTAGGGTTGGTTTAAAGGGGTTGGCCAGTCCTTGTGGCCCCCACCCCCTCCTCCTCCTCCAATCCCTTTTTAATCATTTATGTTTTCTTTTCAAGTGATTGAAATGTGTCTAGGTTGTAGGAGACGGTGTCCCCTAACATACCCATGCATTTCTTTAAAAAAATATGCATACGGGTAAATGCAAGAAGTTGTGTCCACTTAAGGTGGAAGTTTTGGAGTTAGAAAAAAATCTGAAATCGGGTAACTAAAAACGGGATCCCATTTCTATAATACAGGATCCTGTTTTGGGTCATGATCTCGAGCCTAAAATCCAAAACGAGATCCCGTTTCTTAGCGAGATCCTAAACCTAGAACCACAAAACGGGATCCTGTTTTGAAAAAGTATTAAATTTTTTTAAAAAGGGTAGAGACCCCATTTTTCCCAGCGACAGGCGACAGACGATAGGCGAGAGGTGACAGCTCAAAATGGGATCCCGAGTTGAGTCACCATCAAAACAACAGGTAAGTGGATTTTTCCACTTCTATAATTTAGCAATCAATCTTTTGAAGTTTCACTTGTTTTTTTTGGTGTAAATTACAATCAAAGTTTAAATGGTAAACTATTATTTAGGGTTTTTGTTTATGAAATGAATAGATGTTTTTTGACATTTTAGTTGTAAAATACAATTGAAATTTTGAAAGACTATATCATATAAAAGGATAGAATTTGAACAAACTATCAAAATTTTGTTTAAATTTAAGAATTGAATAGCTGTATTTAGACATTTTAGCTGTAAAATACAAATGAAAATTTGAAAATTCTGTATCATATGAAAGGAGAGATTTTGAACAAACTATCAAAATTTGATTTCAATTTGAGTGTTGAATAGCTGTATTTAGACATTTTAGCTGTAAAATACAATTGAAATTTTGAAATGAATGTATCATATGAAAGGAGAGATTTTGAACAAACTGTCAAAAATTATATAGCATTGGGATGATATATATATTTGGTTTTTATAAAATTTACTTATATCAATGTATACATCATTGTATTTTAAAGGCATTATTGAATAGGTAACTGTCATTTAAAACAATTACAACAAACCATAATAAAACCTTTATCACGTCCTTCATAATCAAACCTTTAGAGACAACCAACTAATCAAGAATTGAGAAGATTTTACAGTTTTTGTGATAGCCAACTAATCAAGAATGAAATCAAGCCAACAAATGTAACTTTAGAGACACTTGTAGTTGTCCTCACTAGCTAGGTTATGCCCCTGGGATGAACATTGTGATGTTAATTGTGATACGAGCCTAACCTCATTGGTAATGCTTCCCCTAATCTTAATGACATTGATGTAGGCCCCACTCATGATCCTTACGAAGATCTTCCCACCACTAACCTCTTTTATGATAGGTCACTATCCTCACCATCTCCTTAGACCTATAATACCTTGAGCTTATCGATTGGGACCAACACAACCCTTTATGATTTGATGTTTTCCAAAATGATGAAGCCATCATGAAACTTATGAAGTGTCAAGACCACATCCCCATTGTAATCATAAGAAAGACTTTTCCACCATACTTAACACCTATGCTTATTTTGGAGAGAAAGAAGAACCCTTTAGTCCAAAGGCACCCTAGTAGGCAGAATAGCAACAAGATATAAGAAGAAACTTATGATCGATTAAAATGATACAATAAAAATGGACACTTCCCAAGAGCTCCTCAATGACAAACTTCACCTTCCATTAGATACCACTCATATACAAGATGACTCCCCTCTCCTTGTTGAGGATGCTATAGACATCAACCTGTGAATAGAAGAGGACCCTAAACTCTCTAAGACAGTAGCTCCACTAGACCTTGACATCAAAGAAGGCATAACCATCACCCTTAAAGATTACGGTGATTTCTTCATGTGGTCTTATGGTGATATGCCTTGAGACTCCATCTTTAAATTCATGCATCATCTTGTGGTTCACCTCAATGCCAAACCTATTCAATAAAAGCTACGCAAAATGTACCCCCAAGTAGCCCTCTTGGTCAAAGAAGAATTGTATAAACTCTTGGATGTGGGGTTCATTCAGACTATTACTTATCCTAAATGGGTCTCTAATGTGGTCTTAGTTAGCAAGAAAACTAAGGGAATTCATGTTTGCACTAACTTTTGAGACATCAAAAAAGGATACCCTAAAGATAACTTTTCTCTACTAGACATTGATATAATCGTGGATCTCATAGCCATATATATAAAATGTTATCATTAATCTGGATATAATATCCCTTGAAACATTTGAGTTAGACATGGAGACACCTAGATTTTGGAGAGGTCTATGTAAGAAAACACCTCCTGTAGACTCAACACAAACGTATCCCTCAACCCTCTAAATTGTGACTTAAACATCGTTTGATTACCCTGGAACACACTATAGACAACTCTATACAAATTTGGCAAAAGATATTTTCTCCTAACAAAAACTTGTATATGTAGAAGTATCTACTACTACATTAGATTTGATATACTTCTTAAAAGGAAAGAGTTGGGACTAACAACTAAATAGAAAACAATAATTTTGCAAATAGGAAATACCTAAAACAAAATCGAGCTAGAACCATCTTGACTAATTTATCTTTTTCTAGCTACATTGAATCCCTACAATCACAAGTTAAAAACAAAGCTTATCAAATTCTTACAACATTTTAGTACTTTCTCAGGGTTTATGAGAGCTTCTTCAAAGTTATCCCCATACATAGTAAAGTCATCCATATAGACCTCCATGCACTCATTAGCTAATTCAGCAAAAATGGCTAAAACAAGCCTTTGAAATGTAGTTGGAGCATTATGTAGTCCAAATGGAAGAACTTTGTAGGCAAACATTCCCCAGGAATAGGTGAAAGTGGTTTTATCCTGATCTTTAGGTGCTACTTAGATTTGGTTATACCCACTGAACCCATCTAGGAAAGAAAAATACTCTCCCTGCAAGGTTGTCTAGCACTTGGTCAATGAATGGTAAGGGAAAGTAGTCTTTTTTTGTAGCTTTGTTTAGCTCCCTATAGTAAATACACACTCTCCATTTCCCATTCTTTTTAGGCATTATGACTAAGGGTGAGACCCATTGACTATCTGAGATTGAATATATAAACCCTACTTGCAGCAATTTTTCTATTTCAATCTTAACAATGCCTTTTAAAGTAGGATTCAGTCTTCTCTGGGGTTGTCTGACAGGTTTGACATCTTCAGTGTATATATGATGGGTATAGATCTCAGGAGGGATGCCCTTCATATCTTGGTATTCCCAAGCAAAAGCTGTTGAATGGGAAATCAGGAGTTGGATAAGTTTTTCTTCCTAAATTTCTGCTAACTGGGTGTTGATATTCAGTGTTTTCCCCAGTAAAATCATGACCTATTTTGTGGTCTGATCCATGGATGTAGTCAATCCGTATACTGGAGTCATGGTATTGAGGGGGCAAGAATGTGGAAGCATCATGTGGAATGTGGCTAAGTCTCTGTAAAAGGTCTCTCTACAAGGAATGATATTTGCTAGGATACAATAAGCAGAAGTGAGAAGTTCTCTCCTAGAATCTTGGGCTAGCTCCATTATATCCTCATTGATCAAAATGTGGGTGATAGCTTCTATTGTATCATAGTAAATTTCTTCTTCCAACTCACCCAAATGTTCCTTGATGGTAACCATAGCTACTGAGGCACTATTTTCCATGTTATCTGGCTTATCTACCCATACTCTTCCTATATAATGTATTGATGGTTTAGCTGGAGGATACAGAGATATTTTCTTCAAATCTATCCCATTAGAAATGACCATATCCCCAGTTCGACAATCAATAGATGTTGCTACTGTAGCCAGCCATGGTCTTCCTAATACCAATGGATAAGCATTTATCAGGTTCCTTGGTTCTAATATCAAGAAGTCTACTGGGAATTCCCATGATTCTATCACACCTGGAACATCAGTAATCACCCCTTTCAAAATAGCTACTGACTGGTCAGCAAGTTGAAGGATTGTCGATGTGGATTGGATACCTGTTGGGGCTAACTTGTCCATTGTATGAACTATCATTACATTTATCACTACTCCCAAATCAACCAAAACATTTGAAATTTCTACCCCTGAGATGTAAACAGTTATGACAGGATTTCCAAGGTCTCCATATTTTGGGAGGAGCATTTCTCCCATTAGTAGGTCCACTACTTTTCCTTCCACCTGTATGGTAGAAGGAAAGTTTTTCTTCCTGCCTTGTGTTTTGACACAATGTTGTTTAATGAATTGGTTTAGTTCTGGCACATCTCTAATTGCTTGGAGGAGTGGAATTTCAATGTTCAGTTGTCTAATTTCTTGTAATAGTTTTGATTCCAAGGTAGATTGGACTTGTTTTTGTAAGACCTTTTTCTGGGGAACATGATGTTTGAGCCGTTCTAGGTATGGTGCTAGTTTTTCCATCTCCGGAGCGTCTCCAGAGCTCTTATTTTAGTACTTTCTCAAGGTTTACCATGTCCAGCTTCAAAAAAATTCCACATATGTTGGACATTATTCTCCTTGTGAACCCTACTTAACCAATAGAACATTCGAGCATTCTTGAACTGCCCTGTACAATTATCTGACCATATAAGATGTTCAGTCATCTAGATTCCTCTTTCTCTTAAATTTGTATAAAATATATTGAAACAAAATTGAACAAACTCTGATGAGTGTAACCGGTTGTCACTCAAATAGAAATGATACTCCCTCAAAACTTTTCTATCATTCTCTGTACTATCATCTGCATGTCTATAAATAATATGAACAAACATAGCAACCTGCACTGAATTGTAATATTGTGATTGAATTTCCTCTTGCGGAGCTAAAGTATAGTTTTCCGCAAAATCAACCACTGATAATATAGTACTAACTAGAAATATGTTTCTACATTCACGAAATTGTCCATCAAGCCATCGAGCTTGTTGAGAGTGCTTGACATATTTTGGTACAATTTTACTCTTAAATTCTGATATGAATGCATGCACACTAACCTTTTCTATAATTAAATCACAACGCTTTCCAAATTTTCCATCTTTTAAAGAATATTCAACATTCTTAAATCTTTTAACATCTACTAATTGTTGTCCAAAATTATTTTCAACACTTTCATGCATACAAACTCTTAACAAAGAAAGATTGCCACAACTATTGCATTGTCCAGAAATACATAAACTTAAATAAAACAATTTTTCATTAGATCTTTCACATAACAAACTTGATATAAACTTTGTTATTGCTTCAGTTGGCATATTAATATCACATTCCTATATAATTATGTTACTATGTAAAGTACAACGTATATATTGAAACACATCATAATAATAACAAAATTGAACATGCGTTTTACAACAAGAAGATATTCATTGCTTATTAATCTTTACATACCATGGTTTGCATTTTTCAAAAGATCTTTGACTTATTTTAATATTACCAGGTAACACTAATTCATCACAAAATTTTCTATAAAATTCAGTTTGCGTTGTATATAATAGGTGTTTTGGATGAGGATCGTGAACTTTGGACCCCACTCTTAATTTTAAAACATCTCTAGCATTAAATGATACCCTAGTATTATTATGCCAATATTTTTCGATCAAAGATCTGATTTCAACATTTAGTTTCATGTCAGATCTCGAGAGTCGACCACTAAAACTCCAACATTGGTTAATTGGATCATTTTCTATACTTTCTCTTCTTTTTGCCGCTCTTACCAATGTTTTAGGATGTATTTTTAGAATTCCACTAATATTGCTTACCATTCTTCTATTCAAAGTTGTTTTATTCACTATAGCAGTTGTTATAGCTAATCTTGCTGCATTCTTATTTTTGGATCGACTATTACTTCCAATAGACTCAATGGCACTAGCAATAGTAGACATAGCATGTTCTAGTGATTGATCTTTTCTTCTTGGTTTAACAAAAATGCCTAACATTTTCATTACTTTTCTCATTTTCCACATTCTCATTAATTGCATCATTAGTTGACATTAAAACGATAGTTTTTTACTATTTGGCATGTGTTCTTATTTATCTCCAAGAAATTTTACCAGGAAGATTATCCAAAACATCTCTTTCAATTTTTTTTTAAAAATTGTCATTTTCAACATCACATCCTAGATTTTCATTTTCATTTTCAACTTCAAAACGATTTTCATTTTCAACAACAAAACGGTTTTCATTTTCATTTTCAACAAAAGGATTTTCATTTTCATTTTCAACAACAAAATGGTTTTCATTTTCATTTTCAACAAAAGGATTTTCGTTTTCATTTTCAACAACAAAATAATTTTCATTTTCAACAACAAAACGGTTTTGGTTTTCATTTTCATTTTCAACAAAAGGATTTTCATTTTCATTTTCAACAACAATTTGTTTCAAATTTCGATCTCTACGAATATTATCAATCTCAACATTGTTATATCCAGCTTGTTTTAAATCTCCTATCAACACTATTTCCATTTCATTCAAAGGTGGATTTGAAGAAGTACCTGGATTTATGCCTATTGAAACATTCTCCATAGCATTGATAGAGGGATTTGAAGACATACCAAGAGTAGTTTGTATAATTGTATTAGTTTCCACATTCACCTCTTGCAAATTTACATCGTCTACATCTATGGTCTCCTTAATGTTTTTATCTTCAATAGTTGTGGAATTGGATGCTTCAACATTATTCATTGATTGAATCTTTATTCTTCTATCTCTTTGTCTTTTTGCCTCATTCTCTCTATTTGCTTCAATTTCTTCAGGGGTTAATACCTTCCTATCTTTCCTCTTATTACGACTTTGTGATCCCATGATTAAAAAATTTATGAAACATGTACAAATGAATGTAAAAAACTTGAAAGCCTTTCTTCTTTGTTCAAGTCCTTCAAACAAGTACCAATTCAACAAAATTTCACTCAAATAGTGTCTCAATGATGGCTTCTATCAAAATTCAAACAATATTCTAAGTTGATGGATCTGCAAAAGAAAAAATGATGGTAGAGATTGCTGCAAATGTTGATGTCGGCCGTACTGTAGAGCAAGTTGCAAGGCTGACAGTCATAGTACAGTCTTATTAAAAAAAATGGACAAATAATAAACAGGATCTCGTTTAGTAAATGGGATCCTATTTTGCTTTACACTGGTAGAGTAAGAAATGGTATCCCGTTTATAAAATGGGATCACGTTATTTAAAATTTAAATTTAAACTCGGGTTTTGCTTTGTAACCCAGTTTGGAAAATGCTTTGGGGACCTGAACCTGACCTCTGAACCTAGTTTGACCTGCAACTTGAAGGTTCTTGAAGGCCCTCTCAATGTCACAACAAAATATTAACTATGGGCATACATCTGAAGGTCTATTTTCCAGAATATTTTAATGAAATTAAAACCCATTATAGATTAGATAGTGTAGATTCCAAATATGTAATTTTTTTTTACAATTGGATTAATTTTTTTATTTTTTAGTCAATTTCTAATGAAATAGGTCCATAAATTTTAATTATCAGAGTTTTTTAGTATTTTAATAATTTTTTATTAAAATATTTTTTTGTAAAAAAAATTGTACGAAAACGTACTTTAGACAATTCTTTTCAATTTAAAAAAATGTTAAGTTTAGGTCATCTTATGCGTGACATACATGATGATTTTTTAAAAGACAAAAAATGACCAATAAAAAATTAATAAAAAAAATATTCAATAAAAAATTACAAAAAAATATGGAAAACGTGCTTCAGTGAGTTACAAATCTTTTCCCAAAAGGATTTTCAAAAATATGATTATTTAGGTCAAAATATGGATGACGTACAGTACATGGTATAGTAAAAAAAAATGACTTTTAAACAGTGGTTTTTAGAAATGCCTATTCAAAATCAATTTCTATCATCTGGGTATTGAAAAAAATTACATATTTGGAAACTAGACTCCGAGTACTACATTTCATATTTAGTGACTTTTTTCAAGATTCCACCTTTAAGTGCTTCAAATTTTTAGGTCAAATGTGACAAATTTTGAAAATCAGGGAAAACACTACCACTTTTTGGCCAATAAGTGGACACAACTTCTTGCACACACCCATACCTAAGACATTTCCTTTTTTTTTTTGCAAGCTAAGGGATTTGGGGGACATTTCCTATCCATCCCCATGCCCCTAAAACATCCCTTATAGGGGACGTGGTCATATTTGGCAAGGGATGCATCCCTGAGGAGTTGTGCAAGGAACATTCATTTATCTTGCAAGTGCCAAGATACAAGGTGATACAGATTATGTGGCTCTATCAAAGAGGCAAGTTCTAATGCTAAACTGGTCCTACACCTATTTAAATGTATGTAATGTCTAAATTGGAGATTTGACCAACATGTAAGTACCTAGTTGTAAGGTCAAAATTGTATACCCTACAATTCAACATTACAAGTTGACCTCATTTTTAGCTTCCATTTCCCATAGCATGATTTTAGGTTTGTTTAGCCCAATCTTGACCTTTACCCTATCCTAGTTGCCACCCTAGTCTTATGTTTTTGTGAACATAAGCCTTTTCTTTATGTTTGTATATGTTTCCTATAGTCTTGTGACATCATGTTTCCATTCTATCATGTTTTTCCAGCCTTGTTGTACTTGGATGCTAACACAGATGTCTACACTGGCGCATTATCATCCCTGACAGTATAGTCATACAACAATTGTTTCATGCCAATTTTGTAACTCACCACCTTCCATGATTTTCTTTGAAAATTGTCGTGTGATCCTAGAACGAATCCCAATATCCATATCACCTCTTGCATGACTTTTTTATCCTTCTCCAACAAATTTCTCTATCAATTCTTACATGTGGTTTTTAATTGAATGGCATTCTACAAGCACTCTTCAACATTTTTTAGCTTCCTTGTAGCAAGTTTTCCAAACGGCTTGTCATGTCCCCCTTTTCAATTAAACTAAAGAAATAATTAAAATAATATCTTAGGTTGTCCTAGTGACTTTATTTTATAAAAAGGGCAACTTAATATAATTTTATTTAAAAAGAAAGGTCCAATGTAATATTAAAAAGTGTTTTAAAAGAAAGTGGACCTAATAAACTGTCATTAGGAAAGGGGGCCAAAAGCAATGCTTTATTTAAAGGCATTTCTAGGCACTTTGCAAATAAAATTTTGGGGGTAAAAGGGAAAAAGAAAATAATATTCATTTATTTTCCCTCAAAGAGTATAAAAGGAGGAGTTGGGCATAAAAGAGGACTCATCTATAATATTATGACCAAACCTCCATTTCTAATATTGAACCCATATGTTCATCTTTCTGCCTAAGAACGAAAACTCTTTTGGCATCAAAATTTGGAGGACGAAAACCTTCCAAGTTTCATTCTAAATTTGAAGAAAAAAATCCTCTTATCTATTTGAGTAATACCATTCAAGGATTGTCATTGTGAAAAGTTTTGAAGAAGTTCTACTTTCATGAGGATTATTTAAGATTTTTGGATTGTGAAGTTTGCTACAATGATCCATGCCACTGCTATAGTGATTTGTACTGCTACGGTGTCATGCTACAATACTTCATGAGGGTTTCAATAATATTTCATGTTAGTATGAAGGAGTTAATATTATTCCAGTTTGGTGTGTATTTCCAGATTTATTTGTGAAGGGTTACAATAATTATCTGCTGTGAAGGCTTCGTTGTATAGGGCTTCAGCATAATATCAATATTATTATTGCCTTCTGTGAGTTGCTCCAGTTTCAGGTTATAGTTTGAAGAGCTAAAATATTCCAGTTGTAGATTTGTGCATAGGTTTACTGCTAATATGTTATGTTGTTTTTACTATTGGTCAGCATATAGAGTTTGTTGTATTGACAGGGCCAGCCAAACAAGTCTAAAAGGCTACACACACATTAAAACATTGCCGTACAGTTCTGAAATTTTATCTTTCTGCATTAACAGACTACTGCACACTTTTCTTTATGGCTGTGATGGGATTTGGGAACTACAGTTCCATCATGTGGATTGCTACATCCTTTGTGCAAACTTTTGTACCCTCTTCCCAAGCCATCATACTCCATCAAACTCATCAAATCATTATTTAATTGTTGCTACTTTTCTGGGCCGTACGGAATCATTAATCTAGTGGGCTAAACTCTACACAACTTCGATTGCAACTTGCTAGAGGTCTGTTGCATATAATAGAAGATGCCTACTAAATATTTAGAGACTTGTACATTTTTGGATGTTGTACAGTCCATGTCAATCATATGAATTAGCAGATTGTGTAAGTCTCAGGTTCTATTTCTGTTATCTCTCTATTCTAATGTCTATCATCACCAATTTCCAGTGGAGCTAGGGTATTATCAGCTAAAATCTTTGCTGTTAGGGTTTAATATCAGTTGCAATATCATTGTGTGAGTGATTTCTAGCCCCATTCAGGAATAATTAGCCTAGGGTTGCCATACTTGTTGGGAAATGAGGTGTCTCAACTTTGCTGCATATTTCTCATAATAGTTATTTTTCATTTAATATTTTCCTACAACTGTTACACATTGTCAGTGCTTTGAAAATTGGTTTATTAGGTGTCAAAAGATGCCCACATAGTGGTATATTATGGAAGGCCTATTTTTAGGCATATTATGACAGATTATATGACATCTATAAGGGTCAAAAATAGGGGATTTCATTTTGGACGTGAGCTTATTTTTAGACTGGAATCTTGGCTGAGAAGCTTCACACATAGTTTTGTAAAACCACAGATGGTTTTTTGTAAGCCAGAAGTCTATAAATTGGAGGCTTGAGGAGTAGTTTGTGTGTGTTGAGTTTGCAGGTACTGTTATGTTGTCGGAATGCTGCCAGAATTCTTCCAAAGTTGTTTACTAGTGAAACTCCTGTAATAAACTTACTCTGCAAGTGTATGTAATCTTGTTGTTGGATTTGGAATACATTGAGCGGGCTTTTGGAGTGTGGGGTTTTTCACCCGAAAGGGGTTTCCCCACATATAACTAGTATTTTTGTGTTTCATTGTTTATTTCATGTTTTGAATATGCTTCTAGAATTTCTGTAACTATTAGATCAACTTTTAAAATTTTTGCATAATGTTTCTCCTCAAGATTGGCGTAGGAAGTTGTTTCCGCTACTTTAACTTCCTTACAAGTGGTATTAGAGCCTGATCACCTTTGATTTCTATATGCTCAAAATCGTGACCTCGATTGCCTGGGGCTGTCATGTCAGATTTTAGCACACACACGGATCCTTCCCTCCTTGCCACTGGGTGATCTGCCACGTCACTCTAGCTCTCATGGAAGTAGCCAGTCGAGAGGAGGCGAGACACGGCGGGGGTCTTGCTCGTTGGAGAGCTAGACTTCGTGGAGAGGGGTCGACACATTCTATGGCCTTAATTGTTGTGTGCTAATTTGAATGTTTCGTTCCATGACTGTTGTTGTAGAGATAACCCTATGACCTGAAGGGTCACTAGTTACTCTTTGTCTACTTGGGTTTCTACCATAGTTCCATGGGGATGCATCCCCCCTGAAAAACAACTATCCCTGAGATGTGGACGTTTCCAGGATAGGGAGACTTTAAGGAAACATCCCCCGCTGTCCCCTCATTTTGCCCCCGCATTTCTTTGAGGCATTATGTCAAACATTTCACGTGCCTTGTCTATGCTTCCACATTTTGAATACATGTCTAACAAGGCAGTTGCAACTACAACATCTGACAAAATTCCTCTATCCTTTATGTTTTGATGGATGTCCATACCCTATTCCAAAGCTCCCATTTTGACACAGGCAAGGAGGATGCTGGCAAAGGTTGTGGAATTTAGCTTTACACCAGCCAATTGCATTTGCTTTAAATTTTCTAAAGCCTTTTCAACAAATCTATTTTGTGCATATCCTACAATCATTGCAGTCCATGAGACCACATTTCTTTGAGGCATTTTATCAAACAGTTCACATGCCTTGTCTATGCTTCCACATTTTGCATACATGTCTAACAGGGTAGTTGCAACTACAACATAGATGACAAAATTCCTCTATCCTTTATGTTTTGATGGATGTCCATACCCTATTCCAAAGCTCCCATTTTGACATAGGCAGGGAGGATGCTGGCAAAGGTTGTGGAATTTCAGCGCACTGCTCCCCCGCCACCCACCCACCTTCGTCCCCCCGCCGCACCCAAACTTAGAACCCCTGACCCCCGTCCCCAAAACGCATCCCCTGTCGTCCCCCCGTCCCCGTCCCCGAAACCCTGTGGAACTATGGTTTCTATTCTTCCACCTTTGTGTGGGTAAGCTGTTACTTTCGTTTATGGCTTATTGTCTTTCAATTCGTTGAATGATTGCATGTTGTATTTGGAGTTGTCTAAATGTCTCTAGTTGTTGTAAGACAAGCAGGTCTTGTTGAGGTCTTGGATTGTTTTCCTCAATCTCACTGAGGACGGCCCTCACCCACTCACCTCTTAACCCTAGGCACATGCGTGAGCCAAGGCAAGCGATAGGTGTATGTGGACTAACCTTGACTAGACTTAGGGTTTTGACCTAGGGTTTTGGTTGACCTAGGGTTTAATTATGCGTTGACTTTTGTTTGACCTTGTGATGTTATCAAGGGTTTGACTTTAGTTGACTGTGGTTGACCTTGTGATGATATCACAGGTTTGCAATGTGTCTATGTGACTAATGTTTTTGTTCTTTTCTATATTTTTATGCATGTAAAGCTATATGAAATGCAAACTTGTTTTTGTACTTTTTTTATATTTATGGAAACGAAAAGTGCTTTTTAATCTAGAAAAGGAAATATGGATGCAATTTAAAATGAATTTAACCTAATGCAATTATTCTATGTTTTTGGCTTTTTGAATATTTTGGAACAATCTAATCTAGAAAAGGAAATTGCTTTCTAGATAAACTAGATCTAGGAATTTGAAAACAAATTACTCTAACATGCAAGATCTATCTATCAAGGAAAAAGCAACATGTTACTAATCCCAAGAGCAATTTTTGATTTTCTAATTACTACTAATTGAAGAAAAGCATAGAGGAACCTGAAAATAGAGAAGATTTGTGTGACTCCACTACCTTCAGAAATCCTTGATGGCAACCTCGTATCCTCTTGAAGCAGTGGGAAGACCTCTTAGCGACAAGACAACACAAAGAAGCAAAAATAAGCTTGAGAAAGCTCAATGGGAGCTTTTGATGAGCGCAATGGTGTTGATTGAAGTAGCGTAACGATGCTTGAAGAGCTTTATATGAAAGCTTGATGAACAATGAATAAAATAAAAGGCACATTCGTCCTGTGTGAGCATGAGAATGCTGATTGGAGAGCAACAACTTAGCAAGAGCTGTGTGCACAATGAATTTGCCTCCCTTTGTGGTTAAGGGAAGGGGGTATTTATAGGTTGGAAGAAGGGAATTGATTGAGAAGTTAACTCAATTGATTGATGAGTTAACAAGAATTGATTAGGGAGTGAACTAGATTGATTACCTAGTAAACTCAGTTAATTAGGGAGTGATAAATCAATAATAGCTTATCACTGAAGAGGAATTGGAGTTGGAAGAATGCATGAGGAAGAACGGGTTGTTAATTTTAGATCAAATGGAGTTAATTATGCATGTGTGGGTGCATGAAATAGTCATCTCCATATTAGGCATCAAAAATCATGCGAACTGGAAGAAAAACAGGTGAAAACGGAGCTATTTTGAGTGAAAATCAAGTTTTTTCGCAGCTGGAAACACGATTGGGTTGCCCCTTTTGCCAGTAGGGTCACCCGAGGGGTGACCCTGCAAAGCCGGGGGGAGATCTTGCAAAATGAGGGCCGCTCGACGGGAGATTGGGAAAAAAGGGGTATGAGAGGAAATGCATGATGGGAGATGGTAGAGAAGATGAAAAGGAGGTGATTTACCTCCAGAAATAGGTCAATCATGTGCAAGAATCCAAATCTCCACTTACACCACAGGATCTCCCGGGGGGATCTGGAAATAATAGGGGGAGATTTGGATTGGTTAAGTGAAACTAAAAACTGAAAGTGGGAGATTGATCCGGGGGACCTCTAAAAGGCTTCTAGGGGGTGGAGAGGATGAAAAACATAGGGGAAAGGTGAAAACTCACCTACAAGACACTTACAAGGCTTAATAACAGGGTCGAAAGCTCAGAAAATGCAAATTGACAAGTGTCGCAAGAATGTCAAAAAACATTGACAACAACAAGAGAGGGAAAATGACAAAGAAGAAACAACACAAGATAAGAAAGGAGACATGTCATCAAGAGGTCTGCTGCTTAGAGAACATTATTTCACACTTACATGTATGTGACAAGGATTAAAATAATCATAGGGATCCTCGTGGAGGTTGTGCGTAATTTTTGTGCTTACAGTTTCAGTTGTGGGTTGTTGGATTTTTTGTGCTAATCAAGGTTTGAGTGGGAGTTTGTGCAGAGAATACTTTGTGATCTTGTTGCAGATATTTTTTAGATGGTGAGCACATCTATGAGGATTGAGGTAGATAAGTTTTCTGGAACAAACTTTGAAATGTGGAAGCTGAAGATGGAAGATCTGTTGATTGATTGAGATCTATGGGATGCGGTGGATGAAAAAGTCCAGAGGCCTACGGATCCAGCTTTGCTTGTAAAATATGATGTAATGGATAGAAAAGCTAAAGGTCTCATTAGACTATGTCTTGCAGATTCAATCCTGATAAATGTCCATGAAGAATCCACTTCGAAGAAGCTTTGGAATAAGTTGGGTGAGATATACCAAGCTAAATCTCTAGTAAATAAGATTTTCTTGAGGAGGAAGTTGTATTCCTTGAGAATGGATGAAGGTGGATGAATTTCTGAGCATCTGGAAACATTCAATATGTTGGTGACTCAGTTGACCTCGGTTAGGGTTAAGATGGACGAAGAAGAAAAGTGCCAAACTTTGCTGTGTTCGCTGCCAGACTCATGGGACAGCCTGGTCATGGCCATTGGGAGCACTTTAGTCACTCTGAAGATGGAGGATGTTGTTGGTTCTCTACTCTCTGAAGAGATGAGAAGGAAGGTCTCTTTGAATGCCAAAGAGGCTTTGAGTGTTCGAGGAAGAGAAAAAAATGAGGCAAAGATGAGAAGTAGCATGGTCGTTCCAAGTCCAAGAATAAGGGGAGATCAAAATCTCCTGGTAAGTTCAAGGTAATATGTTGGAACTGTGGCAAATTCAGACACTTCCGAAAGGAATGTAAAGAAGAGAAAATAAAGAAGAAGAAGAAACAAGATTTTGATTTTGAGTCCGAAAAGGAAGATGGAGATGCCTTTATTGCAGCCTTGGCCACTCGTGCAGGTGATAATGCATGGTTGATAGACTCAGGTGCATCTTTCCACATGACTCCTAATAGAAATTGGTTTAGTAAGTATGAAAACTATGATGGTGGTAAGGTGTATTTGGGTGATAATTCTTTCCTTGACATTGTTGGCCGTGGTAGTATTCATGTGAAGTTTTCTGATGATAGAGTTAGATGATATGATGGTGTCTTGCATATCTCAGGACTAGCAAGAAATTTATTATCTGTTAGCAAACTAATAGATGCGGGTGTGTATGTACAATTTCCTGAAGCAGGTGTGAAAATGGTGAGAGGTGCTATGGTGATAGTAAGAGGAAGCAGATTGGGTACATTGTCCCAGTTTGATACATGCATGGTTGAGTGCAATAACACTTCTGATAAAATTAAGCCAGAAACTACTTCGCTGAAAAAAGAGATGGTTTCCTCTTCTGTGGATGGTCATGGCTTTTGGGTACCCAAGGGTGCTTTGTCTACTGAATCAAAGTTGCCTGCAGAGAAGACCATGTTATGGCACCAGAAGCTTGGCCACGTTGGAGAGAAGGGTTTAAAAGCCCTGAAAAATAAGAACCTTGTTGAGGGTTTGAATGATTGCAATCTAGAGTTTGATTTTTGTGAACATTGTATTTATGGCAAACAGAACCAAGTTCAATTTTACTCGTCTTCTCATAAGTCTTCATGTATCTTGGATCTAATCCATTCGAATGTTTTTGGTCTTCTTGATGTTTCTTCTATTGGTAAATTAGTTTATTATGTTACTTTCATTGATGATTTCAGTAGGAGAACATGAGTATATTTTTTAAAGAGTAAATTTGAAGTTTTCAGTTGTTTTAAGGAGTTTAAGGCTATGGTAGAAACTCAGATTGGAAAGAAAATTAAATGTTTGAGGACTGACAATGGCAATGAGTATTATTTTACAGATTTTGACAAATTCTATTTTACAGATTGTGGGACTAAAAGACAAAAGACAACTCTGTATTCTCTGTAGCAAAATAGAGTTGCAGAAAGAATGAATAGAACGTTGATGGAGAAGGCTAGGAGCATGTTGAGTGGAGCTGGTCTAGAACAAAAATTTTGGATTGAAGTTGTTGCCACTGCTTTTTATTTGATCAATAGATCTCCTACATCAATGCTTGTTGATAAAACGCTAATGGAGGCATGGTCAGAGAAAAAACATTCACTTAGACATCTAAGAGTTTTTGGTTGAGGCATATGCACATATGCCTAAGGAGAAGAGAACAAAGTTGGATTCTAAGGCTGTCAAATGTATCTTCATCGGCTACAACTATGGTGTGAAAGGATACAAGCTTTGGGACCCTATTGCACATAAGGTAATTTATTTCAAAAGTGTTTTTATAGAGAGACTAAATCTTCTCCTGTTACTTTCCAGCTAGAACAGCATAAAGAAATTAAACAGAAAAAAGGATGTGATTCAACTTCCTTCTACGCCTGAGAAAGTTGAATCGAGACCCCAAAATAGACAAGAAGTTGAGGAGAGCTCATCAAGCTTTGAATCTTCAGAAGAGGAAGAAGAGGAAGAACCTCCACCTCATCTTGTTCGAAAGTCTACAAGGCATAGGCAACCACCTGAAAGGTATGGGTATTCACTTGATGATTGGAAGTATATATTTGCTTTGAGTACTAACATTGATGAACCAAGATCTATGCAAGAGGCTTTGAGTATGAATGATGCAAAATCCTAGAAAATAGCCATGGATGAAGAGATGGCAGCTCTTAAAAGGAATGATACATGGGACCTTGTACCTTTGCCTGAAGGACGGAAACTTGTTGGATGTAAATGGGTGTTTAAGAAAAAGATTGGTTCAGATGGAAATGTTGAAAAGTATAAGGCATGGTTGGTTGCGAAGGGATACTCTCACGTTGAGGGTATTGATGATGGTGAGATCTTTTCTCCTATTGCTAAAATGACATCCATTCGGTTTTTATTATCTATTGCAGCAACTTATGACCTAGAGGTTGAACAAATGGATGTGAAAATTGCTTTCCTTTATGGTGATTTGGAGGAAGAAATCTATATGACACAGTCAGAGCACTATGTGGTGAAAGGTAAAAGCAAGTTGGTTTGTAAGTTAAAGAAATCTCTGTATGGCCTTAAACAAAGTCCTAGGATGTGGTACCAGAAATTTGATACTTATTGTTGAGTTTGGGATTTGTGCGGTCTAAATCTGATCACTGTGTATATTTTAAATCTGATGGTGATTGTTTCCTAGTAATTGTTTTATATGTTGATGACATGCTGCTTATTGGGAAAAGAAAAGGTTTGATTACAGAATTGAAATCTTCACTCTCTACGAAATTTGAAATGAAAGATCTTGGTGCAACAAAACACATACTTGGGATGGAGATCAGAAGAGATTGTGAAAATAGAAAGCTATGGCTTGTCCAGAGTAAGTATGTTTGTTCAGTTTTGCAAAGGTTTAACATGTAGGATTGTAAACAACTTTGTGTTCTTGTTACATTGGGAATGAAGCTCTCTATTTCTCAATGTCCTACATCCCCATCAGAGATGAAAGACATGAGCAGAGTGTCTTACCAAAGTGCAGATGCAAGCTTAATGTATGCTATGGTCTGTACAAGACAAGACATTGCCCAAGCAGTGGGAGTTCTTTCTCGTTATATGTCTAATCCTGGAAGAGTGCATTGGGATGCAGTTAAGAGGGTCTTCAGATATTTACGAGGTTTAGCAGAGTACTCTATTTATTTTCATGGTATAGGAGATCAGCATTCTCTGAGTATTCATGGCTTTGTGGATTCAGACTGGGCTGGTGATGTTGATAGTAGAAGATCCACCAGTGCATATGTATTTACTCTTAATGGTGGTGCAATCAGTTGGATGAGCAAGTGATAGGCTGTGGTTGCTTTGTTCATTATTGAAGTAGAATACATGACAGCTACTCATGCCTGTAAAGAAGCCATTTGACTAAAGCGTTTGTGTTCAGATATTGGATTGAAAGAGGGTGCAGTTATAGTTTATTGTGACAGTCAGAGTGCAATTTGCCTTGCAAAGCACCCAACTTTTCATGCCAGGACCAAACACATTGATGTTCAATATCACTTCTTGAGAGATATGGTTGAGGATGGCAGGATGAAGTTGGAAAAGGTAGAGATAATGGCGAATGTTGCAGATGCATTAACTAAGCCCGTGAGCACAACAAAATTCAGATGGTGTTCTGAGTCTATGGGCCTTTTGTGGCCCCTAACAGTTGATCCATGATGGTGTTATTCCCCTAGCTCTTGCAAGGTATTCGACAAGTGGGAGAATGTTAGGAAATGAGGTGTCTCAACCTTGCTGCATATTTCTCGTAATAGTTATTTTTCATTTAATATTTTCCTACAGCTGTTACACATTGTCGGTACTTTGAAAATTGGTTTATTAAGTGTCAAAAAATGCTCACATAGTGGTATATTATGGAAGACCTATTTTTAGGCATATTATTACAAATTCTATGACATTTGTAAGGGTCAAAAATAGGGGATTTCATTTTGGACGTGAGAGCTTATTTTTAGACTGGAATCTTGGCTAAGAAGCTTCGCACATGGTTTTGTAAAACCACAGATAGTTTCTTGTATAGCCAGAAGTCTATAAATTGGAGGCTTGACGAGTAGTTTGTGTGTGTTGAGTTTGTAGGTACTATTATGCTGCCGGAATGTTGCCGAAATTCTTCCAGAGTTGTTTACTGGTGATACTCTTGTAATAAACTTGCTTTGCAAGTGTATGTAATCTTGTTGTTAGATTTAGAATACATTGAGCAGACTTTTGGAGTGTGGGGTTTTTCACCCGAAAGGGTTTTCCCCATGTATATCTGGTGTTTTTGTGTTTCATTGTTTATTCATATTTTGAATGTGCTTCTGAAATTTTTGTAACTGTTAGATCAACTTTTAAAAGTTTTGCATAATGTTTCTCCTTGAGATTGGTGTAGGAAGTTGTTTCCGCTACTTTAACTTCCTTACAATACTTTCTCTTGTTGCATTTAATACTTGGGTTTATGTTTATCCATTAATCGAAGAGTTTCCTACAATATTTCCAGCATCAATGATTTTATTGTTCTAAATATTATTATTGTAAATGATAACTAGATTCTGGAAGGCATAACTGCCAAATCCTTCATTTTGATATTGTATTGAAATTTTAACAGAGTCTTGAAGGCATAGGCACCAAGACCTGTGTTCTAAATTTGCATTTGCATGCTTTGTTAGCTGTATGGCTTGCCGCACGCATGCATATTTGATTTAAATTCTAGTCACCATATGGTCTCACCCTACCAAACTAAGAGACTTCCTTCAACACAAAGGATGCAACATGACATGAATTTAAAGGTGGTGAGGTATCCTGCAACTAGCAAACTAAGAAACTTACTTCAGCAACAATAGGATATGACCACTATAATGGCTAGCATTAAATTTATGGTCTTGCTTTCTTATATAAAACCAAAACATAGCAAAATCATTACATAGATAAAGCAACATTTTGTTGTAGCATTCTTCTACATAATACACTATAGAACTTCATTATTTCATAACCTTAACAGTCTGTATTTGCACTGATGTATTCCATTAAGCTGAAAAGAAATACTTTATACACGTAATATACATATCAAGAATACTCTTGGGCATAAAAAAGACACCAGAGAATCTCAAATTAGGCAACATAGAACTAATAGGATTTTAAATTATTTGTATGCTAATGTAAACTACCCTTGAAAACATCATTGAATGCTCAAAATTGCTCAATATCTAACGGCATCACTGTAATGAATGTGTCAGATATATACCAGTGTAAGAGCCTCATTATCATTCAAACCATCTTTGAAGTGATTTGTCTCCATGTCATAATCTGCATTAAGTAACATTTGATAGCTGTGGATGTTTTTATCTTTGTACTCCTCGTTGCGGTAGTATTGCTCCATGTTTGTCATAATCTGCATAAACATGAAAAAAAATTGACTGGAAAATTAAGTTTCAAAGCTCTAACAATTGCAATGAAACAAATGTTATTGAACTCTTGACCATCCAAATCTAAAATGCAAAAGAAAACACTTAGCTAAGGAGTGAATAGCAAACTTCGTGGAGAGAAAGAAAGGTGAAATTCGCAATCACTACACTAGCATGAAACAGAAAACAACAAAAACGTGTAACAGAAAATAACAAAATACTGGGCCAAATTGACTGTGATATTTGCACACTTAGTCTTGACATGTTTTCGGCTCTTTTGTATTGCCAAAATATGTTCTTTTATCAGAGTAAAACAGAAATAACTACAACTTCCAACAACTTCCAACAAAGAGAGTAGGTGTAGATGCATGAAATAACGACAACATTTCCAATTTATTGATGATGTACATGCAAAAAAAACAAGACTAGAAACCAAAACATCTGCTACTAGAGTCAAAACCACTAGAACAAAATAGAATATGATATTTGATAAGAACCACACCTAGATTTGCTAAGGCTATCACAAGACATAAGAAAACATATA
The DNA here is from genome assembly GCA_027924645.1 of Cunninghamia lanceolata. Taxonomy (NCBI): domain Eukaryota; kingdom Viridiplantae; phylum Streptophyta; class Pinopsida; order Cupressales; family Cupressaceae; genus Cunninghamia; species Cunninghamia lanceolata. The sequence goes on along the minus strand of BSBN01000082.1, from coordinate 10,159,498 downwards.
TGCAATTTATAAAAAGATTAACTACAATAAATCAGAAAACAAGAGTCCAAATGAGACCTATTCCCTTAAAACTAAAGAAAAGTAGAGAGAGGAAATGAAAGCAAACCCATGGGGATCATTTGTTGCATGAACCATTATTCCTATAAGACAAGACTTGTTATCAAGCAGATCTGCACCCCTTTGCATAACGGTAAATACCTCAAGCCCACAACTTGTGCAATGTGTTCATGGTTTGAAGATGCAATTGGTTCAAGATTTCCATGGTATAGAGTTGTTATGGTTTGATAATGTTCACAATGGGGGATTGATGATTTTGCTTTCCTTCTATGGATTTAAAGAAATTACTCTTAATAAGTGAGTTCGATAAAAGAGAGAAAATATACTCAAATATAGATTAAATTGAGAAAGTGAGAGTACCAAATAAACCCAGATTAGATTATAAGAGTGATTATGGACTAATGGAATCAAGAGGCATTTTTAATTCATCCAAAATCAGGGGGTCATTTGTTCCAAGTGCTACTATGCATCTTGATGTTTTCCGACATGGCATGTGTATAATTTTGAAGATTGTGTAGTGCAAATTTATATTAATCCACCTTTCAACTATCCCCAACAATTTTGGGGTATAGTTGATCAAGAAATTATAGTCTAAGTAATGATAAAATGAGTTAGAGATCTCACCAAGCTTAAACGCTGATGACATAATATTTCTGTTATAGATTGTAAGGAAATAACTTGCACAAGAGAAGAATATAATAGGAAACATGCTGCAAATAATTGATAATAATAAGCCACTTTGAGGGGGCTACCTCTAATAGTCTTCAATAAAAACAAATACACAATATGATGATAATAAACTAACCACTACCTCCTCTATATACCATACTTATGCCATGGATGCCAACTAAGCAGGCCTAACTACCTATATTATAAGACTAGATAAATGATCATATAACTTAATTAAAGGTTATGCTAGCCACAAGTGCATTATACATATCCCCATGCACACTATAGATTAAGGGCATAGCATGCCCCTCCCCTGAAAACCAATGGTGTCCCCAATGTTGACTAACTTTGGATGCTTCTGAAGGAATGCTTCATCTTCTCATGTCACATCTTCACTAGCTAAATTCTTCTACTTGATCAAAAACTCTATAATCGTCCTCAACTACAACCTCTCAATGCATGTCTGGAGGATTCCCTTAGGTTCTGAAATGATTCAGCCCTCCTCATTAAGCTCTTATAACTCTGTCTATGTTGAAATTTTGTTTTGATCAGCTTGCTGCTTCATTCTATTTTGTGCTTTCTTTGCCTTGTTCTCCTTAAGACTAGAGAGTGCCTCTTGCTGGTGTTGAATGTTTTTTTTCCACTGCTCTAACCTTTTGGTATGCCTTCAAAGAAAAAGTGATGGATGGTGGATGGTTTCTAGGTACTAGTTCAATGGCCTCATCCTAGTCTCCTTTGGGTAGTAGACCCCTTGGCATCTCTCCAAATAGTGTTAGTGCATGACAAGATATTATTGGTTGGGTACTCCTCCTCCTTTGGCATCTATTTGCTTTAATCTAGTGATCTGACTAAACTTGTTGTTGATAAGACTATTGCCATAATGTGCCATGTTCCTCTTGAAAAATAGAGCATGTGACAATGGATCCTTTCTTTTTCTTCTCATCATACAGCCAACAATACCAAATAAATTGATCTAGTTCCAAATATAATGATGTCATTGTAACCTTTTGTAAACAAGAAACATAATAAAAATAAAAAAACTACTTCACTTGACATAGCGAATTTATCGAATCCTTGCCATCAAACTTGGCATTTCCACTTTTGGCACCAGGTTACACAACCTCAAATGGGTACCAGTTGAAGGCAACGACGGTGATATGTTTGGGATTGCATTGGGTTGTGTATTGGTGGCTAGTAGTTGATTTGGCAAATTCAATTGCAAGTTCAACAATTAATCGAGTCTCAAATTGAGCTCATCCAATCGGTGATTGTTGTTGGTCATATCAGCCTAGTGTGCAAACTATACTCAAGGTGCACCACTTTCTAATCTATCAAAGAAAACCCTAGAACAGAAGATCCCTTGATTCCCATTTCTGGCTCCACAAGCTCTTTGTTAGGAGTTTTTCCTAGTGTGTATGAATTCTTCCATCGACCTGTAGTCTATGGCCCCATCATGAGGCCTCCAAACTATTTTTGACAGTAATTTATTCAAAACAAATCCAGATAATCTAAAATTTTGTTGTAACTTACCTCTACCTAAAACTCACTGTGATAAAAAAATCTTCAAGAAATTCATTGATTTGCAACCGTGGGCACAAATTTGGTTAAAACCCCAATTTCAAAATAACTCCTTCAAAATTGCTTCAAATGACCTCAAATTTGGACTATAGCAACTTCAATATGTACTTGATCAACCCTCCAAATTTTAGAAAAGAAAAATCATCAAATCTTCACAAACCAACCTCCTAAATCAGAAAAAAATGTCTTGTTTCTTGCCTTCTAGATGCACTTAGCAAAAGAAACTTGCAAAATCATCGTATGAATTCTAGGAAAGATTGGAAGCAAAAAAGATAATTAAATGGATCATGTAAGCATTGATATAACATGAATGAGTCCTATTCTCAAGTAAACCAATGCAAGGATTATGAAATTGTCTATCACAAAAGTACTGGCTTGTAGGCACATAGGTATTTGCAATAGTGGTACTTGCCAAAGCAAAGTTGACAGGGAGCATGAAAATATTGGGTTGTAGGATTGTAACCTCATCAAATTAGTAAAATGCTAAATTGATCAATAAACCAAAAGCTAGACCAAAGATGGAACTATTCCTTAACCCTGAGAATCATCAGCTCATAGACTCATATGTATGCTGACTTGTTTTCTTTACCAATGGTTTAAAAGGTCCACAAACAATAAATGAAAATAAGTGAAAACTAACAATGATGTGGAAAATATAACACAATGGCCAAAAATTAATAAATCATTAATCAAATGATAAAGTTTAGGCATGTGATTATTTATCCAAAGGCTATTTATCCAAAGGTGATTATTGATTATTTATTCAAAGGTATGGTAAAGAGGATCCCACCATCTAGGGATTAACTTAAAGTTAATATCAACTTTAATGTAACAATTAGGGGTAACACATGGCCAATCTAAGGAAGTGGTGCACTCAAAGACTATGAAGCATAATTATAAGGTTTTTACATTCTTACATTTTTATCATTCTTACATGTGCATATATAGCTTCCTTTCCTATGTATTTGGAGACGATGTAAAGTTTTTAGATATTTATAACTTCTTCATGTTGACCCAAATATTCTAGGCCTATTTCATGTTCCTTTTCTACTTCATACCCTTTAACTTCATGTGCATCTTCTTTATGTCCTTGGCACTCTTCGTGTTTGCCCTCTTTATGTACTTTGAGCACCATGCAAAGTATTAGAGATCCTACCTCCTTTTCATGTTGACCCAAAAATAACATCCTTTGAGCATCCTTTTGTTGTACCCTATTTCTTCCTATGTGTATACATGCTATGTAATATCCCTTTTTTAGTTCATTCCAACATTTTTTCAAAACTCCTTTCTTGGAGAGCATCAACTTTATTGGAAAGGTATTCTACAATGGCAGAGAGTTCTTAAAGCTAAAGTGAGTACAATTGTACTTTCCATGTACGAAACTTACATTCTGAGAGCACTCCACACTTCTTGGAGAAGTTTGTCCTCTAGGGAGAGCACTAACCTTCATATAGACTGATATTCTATGCACGTAAGATATTGGTGGTGTGGACAAAATTCATATTTTGGCTTTTTAATATTTTCCATAACTTTGGTGGTTGTGCGGAAAATAATTAAATTACTAAATGGTTAAATATTTAAGTTGTCTGAAAAAAATGGAAAATTAAAAGACAACTTATATTTAATTATTTAAAAAGGTAATTAATTAAATTTGAAAAGAAAAGGTGAATATTTAATTAAAAGAAATGTTAATTACCTTTTAGGTTTGGATAGAAAGTGATTAAAAAGAATTTTTGGGAAAAGGGAAAACATTATATTTGTTATCAAAGTTTGAAACTCTATTTGCAAAGTTTGAACATATTGTTGAGGACGAAAACCCTCTTGGTTTATCTATGAATTGGAAGACTAAAACCTTGTGGTCCTCATTGTTGGCTTTATACAAAAGTCAAATTTGTGCTGAATTGGTTGAGCACAATTGGTGAGGATGATGGTACAAGTTGATAATGCCATCCACCAAGGTTCAAACCCCTGGAGGCGCGATCAGGGAGGTTCGATCCCTAGGTGACTTTGACGGATTGGTTCCCCTTGCTCGTGGCAGCTTAGCTGAAGGACGACTTCTGGTTTACATGTATGCTTATTCATCATGTTGTAATCACTTGATAAAAGGGCAGTATTCATACATGAAAATACAAAGAAAATTATATTCTTGTGTGTGTCCCTGATTTTCAGATTTGTGAAAGTTAAATTCAAGCGTGTGAAATTCCAGACATATGTGAAGTTTAATGTGATATATATATATATATATATATATATATATATGGCAAGTGTTCGTGAAGGAAGAGAAACCCCCAATCTGCCATACCAAACTTGGAGGAATACAAAATAGATCGCTTACTTTGCATTCCCCAAGCTGGCCGCCCCATCTAAAGTCACTAATATGGAGAATGCGTTGAAATTATGTGGCTTGGTTTAAGTCATTAAAGGTACCGCACTCACTTGAGGAGGAGCGAGTGGAGTTTTTAAGGGAGATTTCTTTATTCTAAATGAGCCGCACCTTCCTTAGGAATGTCGTACCACTTGAGGACTGCATTCTTTGCTATGTAGCAGGTGGCTAATTAATATTTCTGATTTTTTGGGAATATTGGAGCCTCCAATATGGGTTGCCCATATGCATATGTTTAAAAAATACAATATTTTTTTAGGGCAGCTGCTATCATAGTATCCATACAGCTGGATATGTGATTTTTTAATCAGACTTATGCAATGCAGTCACAGAGATATTTCCAACATCATTCTATTGCATTTATCAGTTCACCTGAGGAGGTTATATTGACAGTCAAACAGCATATCCAGGTCTGATCAGAGACAATTATAGTTTGTGAAAGGAGTTACCAGCAGTCACATGACTTCTTAATGCAAATGTCCAGTGATATAATGGTTAGTACTGCATTTTCATACCATATTGCAGACCCTTATCAGCTGTGTGCAAATCCAGTCGTTGTTATCTTATAAATTCAAAGTTTTGTGATATTCTCCATGGTTCTCTAATGTTAGCAGCAATCTCCATATCAGTATTGTGAAGATTTTTTGCAAAATTTCTACTAGTCTTTCCATGCAAGCTTGTGTAAACATGCTGGTGCATTTTGTCAAATAAATTGTTGAAATACATAAGGAAAATTAATTTGGCAAACTCGGAAACATCGAATGGTTCCACGTTCCACCAACTGTTTGACGAAATGACTGTTAAAGTTGAAAATTTTGCAAGTTTGTTGAAATATCTTTGTAGGGACATTTCACGCTGTCAGAATAGAGAATGATGATCAAGCTCTAGTGATCATAATATTACAAACTTAGGAGGAATGCCTCCACTCTCATAGATCCCTTCATGCTCCTGTATATATGTTTCTATCATAATACGTCGCTCTATGCTTATGTTCTTATTCCATGTGCTTGTAATTATTCTCGCTTTGATTTATTCTAAATTTATTTCCAAATTTTCTTGTTTGCCTCCCATTTTTAAATTCCGTAATTATATTACTTCTCCTATTCTGCTTCTTACTCGTTATCATGCATTCTTCTCTCCTTTACACATGCTAGATATCCATTCATCATGTATACTCTTATCTTTTGTATCTTGAGTGTGCAAATGATCTCTACACCTATGATATTCTCATACTTTTCTACCTTCTTTTCCTATCTGCATACTGTCTACTCTATTAAACAACATGCTACGATTTCTTATACATGTATGTGTGTACCCCCTTATTATGATCATTGTATATTTTCTTGTTTATTATTATTCTATAGCTTACTTGATCCTTGACACCTATCTTGAGCACTATTTGTTTGCCCATTCCTTGACAGCATTTGTTTTAATGCTAGAAGCTCTCCTTTCTTGCTCCCCTACTCTATCTACTTTTCTACCTCATACCCCAGCAATTTTAAATTTCTCCCCTTATAGTGATTGACTCTTCTCCTTTTGCCAATCATTTTATTTTATTTTATTTTATTGGGGGGCATATTCTACACTATTCTATATAGACCCTTTTAGTGTTGTTTAGGTGGCAACTATATAGCCAAGTGGCAACCACGTCATCATTTTATTTTACCTTTTTGTCTCGGCTAGATCACTTGCTCAGTGGCAACAACATTGCCAAAATCTCCCTCCCTCCCTCCCTCATATCTCAGTGACTATGACATAACTAAGCCTTTGCCAAAATGATTCTCACTCTACATGTTTTTTTGGCTCATCCTTATACTCCTTTTTCCTACTCTTCTATGCAATCCTCCATAGATCCCCAACTAGTTGGTATAATTTTAATAAAGCATTTGCTTAAGGAAATGAGTGTTTGAGATTTTTTTTTAGGATAAATCTTCTATTAGCTTGAGTCTATTTCTTCTATCATCTAGTAGCATATTTCCACTTAACAAATAGTAGTTGCATTTCTCTTCATGGGTGCATTACAGGATAGCAATGTATGCTAGAATGAAAAAGAAAGTGAAGAGAAGATCAAAAGCATGAGCTCTTTCATAGTCTTTATGCAATATCATTTATATTTTTCAATAATTTATGCAATATTCTTTTACTTTAGCATATTGTTGGTAATTGGTGCTAGGTGTCAACTCTGTACCTGCTAATTGGAATAGCTCCTGCCAAAAGATGCTCATAAACCTGCTATCTTGATCACTGACAATGGTCCTAGGGAGTCCATGGAGTTTAAACACCTCACGGAAGAATAACTCTACCACCTGAGATGTTGTAAAGTTGGCTGCAATAGAGAAGAAGTGTGCAAACTTCGTCAGCCTATCCACAACCACATAAATGCAATCCTTTCCCTGAACTCTTGGAAGACCAGTAATGAAAACCATCGATATACTTTCCCACTTCTGCTCTAGAATAGGCAATGGTTGCAGAAGACCTGCTAGAAAAGTATGCTCTGACTTGTTCTGTTGACAAGTCACACGCTCACGTACATAGCGCAAGACATCATCCTTGAGACCCTTCCACGAGAATCTCCCTTGCACTTGCCTGTATGTCTTAAAATATCTAGGATGTCCTGCTAATGGTGTGTCATGGATGACGTGTAAGATCTTATCCTTCAGTTTTGATCCAGGTACCAAATAAATCTTATTCTTATAGTAGATAACATCATAAATCACGGTGTATCTATCGTCCTGAATCCTACCATCCATAATCTCACATGCAAATTGATTCTTGGAATACTCAACTAATAGATGAGACTTCCAATCTGCTAAAATCTCAGTCAAAGAGCGAAGTGTAGCAACTGTAGGCCTCCTAGAAAGTGCATCAGTAACAATATTATTTTTCCCCTTGACATACTCAATGTCGAAATCATATGCATGTATCTTGCTGACCCATTTCTATTGGCGCTCATTAAGCTCTTTCTGCTCCAAGAAGTATTTCAAACTGTTGTGGTCGGTCCTCACCACAAGCTTCCCACCTACCAAGTATTGCCGAAACTTCGCCAAAGCATGCATTATGGCGAGCATCTCCTTGTCATGGGTGGAATATAGTCTCTCATTATCCCTCAACTTCCTACTCTCGTAAGCAATGAGATGGCGATTCTGCATAAGAACCGCTCCAATACCCTCTCTGGATGCATCACACTCTAACACAAAGGGCGAGAGAAATCTGGAAGCGCCAAAACTAGACAAGTGCTCATGACCTGCTTGAGCCTATCAAATGCAACCTATAACTCATTTGTCCATATGAATGCGCCCTTTCGTGTGAGATCTGTCAAAGGGTTGCAAGCTGTGAGTACCCCTTCACAAATCACCTATAGTAACCACATAAACTTAGGAAACCCCGCAACTCTGAAATGTTCCTAGGGGATGGCCAATCAAGGATGGACTGAATCTTCTCCTGATGTACCTTGACCCCATCACTCCACACACTCCCAAGCCACTGTATAGCTGGTGTAGACCAAGGAAAATCTGGAAGTGCCATATGAATCCAACTAGGGCACTCACTAAACCATGATGAACCTATGAATATGAAGTCACCAATCAACAAATAAATCGCTGTCATGCCATGAGGAATAGGTGACAAACCCAAATGTGTAGTGTAGATGTCATCAATACTCACCAAAGATAACTCTTGAGTGGCTGATCCACTATAAGTGTCATCAATAAAATCAACATCTTCATGAATGAATTGAACAACATCAACTGCAATTTTAAAACTAGAAGACCTTTGCTTATCATCATCCATGGAGTGGTGAGTGTCACGAACTTGTTGAAGATGAAGCTTGGCTTGTTGTGTTATCAACTTAGCTTTCGTTGCCTTGTCAAGCCATCCTCCAAGCATTTCTTGGGACTGTTTTATCTCAATTGCTCCAAATTGTCTAAAATTAGTCCCATAATGAGATGCATCATATAAGTTACGATGACCAATGCATTCATTTTGTGTATCAATCAAAGTAGAATCAATATCACTCGTTTCCCAATGATTAGCAGCTTGGAAAACTTCAATGCAAGAGCACACTTGCATACATTTGGCAGCCCAATCTTGTAGCATATCAAATCTTGAAGTTATGACATCCTGACACTCCATCAAAGTATCAACATCATAAAGGTGAGGAATCAACATACAAATTGATTCATGTTCTTTTTCCACTGCTGTTATAAATTCAGATTGTTGGCAAGTAGAAGTTCCCACCATCACCTCATGCTTATCTATCTTTTCATGAATGTCTACCATGCTACATTTCTTGTCACCACCATCTAGCTTGGATTCATGCTCATGTGATGTCAAAAGATTGCTGTCCCATTTTCTAATCCATACCATCACCTCCATAACTGATATGTTTTCCCTTACTAGTAAACTCCAAAGTGTAGTATGCAGGACAAACCAAACATTATCAAAATGCAAGATCTTCTTAGTAAGCAACCTCTTAGTCTCCCAAATCAGCTCTCTTAGACAAAATTTTTCATATGGTCTTGACAATTGTCCTTCCATTATAGATGATGCATGACTAATCAAATTGAAATCAATAATGTTCCATTCCACATAAATGGATATAACACTTGTGGCTGATCCATCAAGTGTGTGACCAATATCATCATTGTTTTGAGCCATCAAATAGCTCTCTAAAAGAGGAAAATCATAGACCTCCTGATGCAAAGTAGGTGCCCAAACTGAATTTCCTAAATCATTCCTCCTTTCTTCTTCACACAACTCAACATGCTCTTCTTGTGGGCTTACCTCAAGAAGTTCTTCCCTTGTATACTCAACATCCACACATTCTTCTTTTGGAAGAAATAAGGATCTAATGTGTGATTCTCTTTGTCTTCTTGCATTATCTATCAGACTGCATCTTTCCTTGACTTCTTGTAAGTGTTGTCTTTCTTGAGCAACAAGCATCTTGGCCTTCTTAGCTCTTAAAGACCACCCATCACACAATCTTTGTGTCCTTTTAACATCTTTCACAGTGTAGTGAGCAAAATCAGGACCTTTGTGGCTTGAATCCACAAGATATATCTCATGTGTAACACTCTCAACTTGAGTACCAACATAGGAAGACTCACTAATACTATTACTTTCATGTGAAATGGATGCTACCTTATGATTAGAACTGATGTTGCAAAAGTCAGAATAGGTGTCATACCTTGGTGTCATGTTTACAACATTTCTAATGGGCTGATCCATGACTGTAATCTCTTCCACTATGTGATCAACATGAAGACTCAATGGTGTACTATGTGTCTCCTCCTGATCCAAATCAACATGTCTATCAAAATCATCATATAAATTTTTGCATACCTCATTGGAACTTGAAGACACCAAATCATTCTCATGCAGAGTTGTATCAACCATATGTGAAGATTTTCTATCCATTCCATGTGTAAACAAATCATAAGCTATAGCATGATATTTCTTCCTTACTTGCTCAGTTTTGTGACAAAGTTTGGGATGCATGTCCATATAGTCCTTGAAAGGAAAATTCTCCTTAACTTGTTGAGGAAGAGTGCTATACTTTTCAAATATGCTAAGCACTTCTGCTTCTTGGTCTTATGGCATTGGACCTTTTCTAGTAGAAGGAGATAACCCTTTAGAGAGTCCAAACTTTGAAAGTGAATCATCTAAACGCTGCAATTTATGTATGGTCTTGTGTTGTGTCTGTTCAAATTCTTTCCATGCCTGTTTATTGCTAAACAACTTTGCCATGATGACCATTTTCGTTGTCCAAACTAAAAACCAACTCCAAACTGACTTGTGCGTAACTGATTTCACACCAATTGAATGCAATCATTACCCAATAGGCTGACAGGATTATGGCTCTGATACCATTGAAAGATCCCTTACCAAATTTGCCCTCTTGGTATTGTGTCAAACAGTTGTCTTGCATGGTCTGATTTGGTTTTTTCTGATCTTTTGTTTGAGTTTCATTGCTTGTTTTTCATTGCCAAATCATAGAGAAAAGCATAGAAATGAAAGAGAACTATTGCATAAATGAAAGACAACAATTGCAACTCAATAGAACCCATTTATTTTAACTATATCAGGTCTGATTACAAGTTTCAGAGGTCTGATATACATTATATTAGACTATAACAACAATCTAAAACCCTTATATAATGCAATATTTGACTATCCAAAATGATAAACACATACTCGGAAGCCAATGCTCAAATTATGGAATATTTAATTGCTGAAACCCTAATTTCTAGGTAGGGTTTGACTGAAAATGACACCCAATTAGTATAGCCAACTGGTGAATGCACTGAAATGATGATATCTGCTGATAAGAAGCCCCAATCTGCAATTATATTCTGATAACTCATTGCTACAATCAATTCTAAATGCAAAATTAACCTATGATGAAGTCCAATGATGCCCAAATGGAAACCCTAGGTAGATTTCCCTGTTTTGTGAACTGGGTTTTCGTCCAATTCACTATCTTCCAAGGGATTTCGTCCTCAGAAGACTTATATGCTGCTGAAACCTTCTTCCAGAGCTTAAACCTGCAATTTGCTTTTGTCAAAATGAGAATAGAATGTTTATGAATGAGCCCAACACATTGCTTTATAGCCTCCCAAGAGCTTTTTTAGAAAAATCAATAAAATAATCCTCCTCAAGATGGGCATGGGTCTTTCCTCATCAAAAGAAAAGGCCACTTTTTAAAAACAACTTTGAGTTACTAGGATGGGGTGCTCACTATTCGTTTTCTAATTTTCTGTTACTATTCACTTTTTACTATTCCATTAAAGCAAATTTTAATATTTCCAATTCAACCCTGAATTCATCAATTGAACACCAAATTGAAAGGCTCGTAAAGCTCCCAGCTAAGCTCCACTGCCCTCGGTTGTGTCCCCTAACCATTCTGCTGACCTATGGGAACCCTAATAGTAGGCCAACCTCCACTACGGTCTGAGTTGCCTAAGGAAGGGACATTACACTTCAGTAATAAGATTCATTTCGTATGATTATGTGTTGAATGCCATTTGATATTGCTGAAGTGAGACTAGCTGGCCATGTGTGTTGTACAAGTGGAAGAATTGCACTTGCAATTTCCGTGTGCTTAGAAGAGAGAAACTACCGTAGGTTCTAGTTGAATATTACAAGCTGGCTTGCTAATTTTTTCTCAAGCTCCATTACATATTTGCGTTATATAAATAAATGCTCAATACTTCCAGCATCTTGGTGATGATCATGCCAACTTTTAGGGCTAATCCATCCCTTTTGTGAAGTAATGTAATGGGATTTTTCCTCCCTAAAGAATGGAAGCAATAAGAAGATTTTGATTTTTGGCCAACTCTAAATATTCCAAAGCTGATGCCATTTTGAGTGTAGGGGCTGAGTTATTCTACTGCTGATTGTATATCTTGATGCCACTGTACAACCCTTGGTATTGGCTGCAGTATAGTTAATTGAAAAAGATTAGTACTTCTCCTAGTTATGGGGATGGGTGGGTGAGGATATGGGGGTTGGGTTTCAGGGATGGCAATTTTTTTTTCAGATTTTAGGGATGATGGGAGATGGTTATTAAAATAATATAGAAAATTAATATTTGAATTTTAAAATACACATAAATTGAAAATATTTAAAAAAACTTGATAAACCCAAAAGAAGCTCAAATTTTAATGAGTAATTACAATAACAATTCATTGATTTCACAATCCATTTGATAGACTCATAATCATAGGCATAATATGAAGCATCATTTGTATTGAGAGATAACCAAAAGGAAATGCTGCATCATGCATAGTACATAGGTACATTGAGCAGCAAGCTCAAAAGTCGGAGTAATCATCTGGTTTATATCTTGGAAAGTACTCCTCTTTCTCTTCCTCTCTTTTTCTGTTCCTCTTCTCTTTTGTTGAATGCAAATCACCAATGGGCATGGGTTTTAAAATTTGTTTTTGGATGGAGAGCCTAGGTGGACCCCTCCTTTAGGATTTTATTTCTTTTATTAAATTTGTGCTATTTTTTATGCATTTGATGTGGGTGACACTTTGAAGTCCCCAGGATAGCTTGGGGATAGGTGGGGGACTTAGGGTCCATGGAGTCCGCAAAAAACAAACAAACAAACAAAAAATATATGATCCTATCTCAAAATCTTTTTAGAAAAAAGGGATGGTGAGGGTACGCCCCCTCCAAGTACTTGAGTCCTTGATATGTTATCCCGACTCATGTGGACATATCCTTGTGGAGCATTGAGAAAAATTATGGAAAGATAATGAATCCAAAGGTAAAATTAGTCACCAGCTAAAAGATTCTAATTGCTATTGCATAGCAATCACTTACATGCTGCATCCTCTTCTTGCTAGAAAGCTGGAGTGTCTTGCATCTGGAAAAACTTTTTAAACTTTCTTTAAAGAATCTGGTGGTGGAGAGTAATCATACAGTCAATTGGATGATAAAAAATAGTTTCGAACGTGGCTCTTTAAATATAAGCAAAATTTTGGTGTCCACCATGTGTGCTCTATGTTTGTCTTTCCCCCTTTTGCATCTGCTGAAAATATCCATGTCTTCTAAAATATTTAATTTTTCACCTCAAGCTTTAAAATATCATTTGTGTTTGTAAAAAAAACATATATTCATTTTGTGAGTGTCCAAAACTAATCTGGATACATGTTTTCTCTCGTTCATATATCTTTTTTGGGTAAAATTGAACTTCAATCTTAAATGGTTGTTTCATATTTTATTTTCCTACTTTGAATTTTAAAATGCAGTTACTTAAAATCAGAAAAAAATAACCTTTGGATAAATAATCACACGCCTAAACTTTATTATCATTTGATTAATGATTTATCCATTTTTGGCCACTCTGTTATATTTTCCACATCATTGTTTGTTTTCACTTATTTTCATTTATTGTCTGTGGACCTTTTAAACCATTGGTAAAGAAAGCAAGGCATCATACATATGAGTCTATGAGCTGATGATTCTCAGGGTTAAGGAATATTTTCATCTTTGGTCTAGCTTTTGGTTTATTGCTCAATTTAGCATTTTACTAATTTGACGAGGTTACAATCCTACAACCCGACATTTTTCATGCTCCTTGTCAACTTTGCTTTGGCAAGTACCACTATTGCAAGTACCTATGTGCCTACAAGCCAGTACTTTTGTGACAGCCAAATTCATAATCCTTGCATTGGTTATATCAATGCTTACATGATCCATTTAGTTATCTTTTGTGCTTCCAATCTTTACTAGCATTCATACGATGATTCAGCAAGTTTCTTTTGCTAAGTGCATCTAGAAGGCAAGAAACAAGACATTTTTTTTCCAATTTAGGAGGTTGGTTTGTGAAGAGCATATCTCTTCGATTTTGGTGTTTTTTTTTTCTAAAATTTGGAGGGTTGATCAAGGACATATTGAAGTTGCTATAGTCGAGATTTGAGATCATTTGAAGCAAATTTGAAGGAGTTATTCTGAAATTGGGGTTTTAACCAAATTTGCTCCCAAGGCTGCAAATCAGTGAATTTCTTGAAGATTTTTTTTTTTTTTTTTATCAAAGTGAGTTCTAGGTAGAGGTAAGTTACAACAAAATTTCAGCTTATTTAGATATGTTTTGAATAACTTATTGTCAAAAATAGTTTGGAGGCCTCATGATGGGGCCATTGACTAGAGGTCGATGGAAGAATTCATACACACTAGGAAAAACTCTTAACAGAGAGCACGTGGAGCCAGAAATGGGAATCAAGGGATCTTTTCTTCTAGGGTTTTCTTTGATAGATTAGAATATGATGCACCTTGAGTATAGTTTGCACTAGGTTGATACGACCAATAACAATCACCGATTGGATGAGCTTAGTTTGAGACTCGATCAATTGTTGAACTTGCAATTGAATTTGCCAAATCAAATACTAACCACCAATACACAACCCAATGCAACCCCAAACATATCACTATTGCTGCATTCAACTGGTACCCATTTGAGGTTGTGTAACTTGGTGCCAAAAGTGGAAATGCCAAGTTTGATGGCAAGGATTTAATAAATTGGCTATGTCAGGTGAAGTGGTTTTTTGATCTTTATTATGTTTCATGCTTACAAAAGGTTGCAATGGCATCATTATATTTGGAACAAGATCAATTTATTTGGTATTGTTGGCTATATGATGAGAAGAAAGAGAAGGGATGCATTGTCACATGCTCTATTCAAGAGGAATTCATGGCACATTATGGTAATAGTCTTATGGACAACAACTTCAGTCCGATAACTAGATTAAAGCAAATAGGTGCTAATGAAGGAGGAGGAGTGCCCAAGCAATAATATCTTGTCATGCATGAACGCTATTTGGAGAGATGCCAAGGGGTCTACTACCCAAAGGAGACTAGGATGAGACCATTGAACTAGTACCTGGAAACCATCCACCATCCATGAAAGAACACATGCAACACCAGCAAGAGGCTCTCTCTAGTCTTAAGGAGAACAAGGCAAAGAAGGCACAAAATAGAATGAAGCAGCAAGCTGATCAACACAAAATTTCAACATAGACAGAGTTATAAGAGATTAATGAGGAGGGTGGAATTATTTCAGAACCTAAGGGAATCCTCTATGATGAGCACATGGTTATACTGAGAGGGGGGGGGGGTGTGAATCAGTATAATACAAACTTTTACTTTTCAAACTCAATTTATCATATCAACTACACATATGCAAGATCTAGCAATTAAGAACACAATGAGAACACACGATTTACGTGAAAACCCTTGGGGGAGAAAACCACCGCAATTGCTTAGATATATATTGATCTCTTCTTTTGTGAGCACCAACCCACTCCTCTTACAATTCTTCTTCTATGAGCACCAACCCACTCCTCTTACAATTCTTCTTCTGTGAGCCCCAACTCACAAGAGACGCCAATCTCCACTTGACAAATAGTAGTTGCATTTCTCTTCATGGGTGCATTGCAGGATAGCAATGTATGCTAGAATGAAAGAGAAAGTGAAGAGAAGATCAAAAGCATGAGCTCTTTCATAGTCTTTATGCAATATCATTTATATTTTTCAATAATTTATGCAATATTCTTTTACTTTAGCATATTGTTTCATCAAGTTGCAATAGCTCACTAATGTAGGAGCAAAATGAAAATTCGAAAATTGCCTAGTTTGCAATCTTCACCTTGGGTTTTGGCACTCATTGTAGTGTCCATTCCCATAGGGGTGTCAGATGATTGCCTTGCTACTTTTCTAGGCCTTGACTCGTCATTGGACATATTTATGACCAACCTTGGGGCTTCTTTAGACCCCTAGAATCTACCTTGAAAGTTTCAATTTAAAATTCTAGAAAGGACGCCTAGACAATGGTGTCTTGGACACCTGGATAGTTGGAATCTAGTGTCCACTTGAAAATTTTGAATGTTTGAACTTACACGTGGACTAAACCCTAAACCTAGGTTTGCCCTAACATATTCTCTAATGGTCATTTAGACCTTGGCACAAAATAAAGCCATATTCATTCCCTTCAAAAGAGTTCAAACATTCACTCTCTGACAACAAATGCTAAAACTACAAAAAAAATTTTAAAGATCAAAAACTTGATTATCAAAGCAACCATATCATCTTCATCCACCTTCTTGTTTATGTCGAAGAGCTGATCTCTTAAGTCTTTCTGCCTAAGAAGGTGAAAGTAAGTGAACCACCCCTCACTCAATTTTGAGGAAAGAAACAAGTTCTTTAGCTACAAGACTACTTTTTGACATTTCATGTTTGTCTTTCAGACATTCCCACAGATTACTAGAAAAAGTGGCATTCCAAACTTCTAGGATCAAGTCACTATATAAGGACAGTTTTAACAATAAAACGGCTTCCTTGTGGCATTATCAAAATCATCAAAATTTGTCAAAAAGTCTGGCTTCCATTTTGAGGATTATCTTGTCATAGTCTCCATACCAACGGCAAGTATCTTGTGACTCCAAACACTAAAATTTTGACTACTTAATTTCGGCACTTCAGGCAAAAATAAATTTTGAATGTTGGCCATACGTTACAAGGGCTTTGACCTAGGACTTAAAACAATTTTCTAAATATTTTTGATAGATTTTTGACTTGGAATTTATAAATTGATTGACTCAGCAAAATGAGCAGAAAACAAATAAAATACAAAAATAAATTTTCAACCACAAGGAATTTTAGATTGTTCTTAAATATAGAGATACCTAAAACAATTTCCCACAGCTGACCGTGCAGGTTTTCTGCACTATGTGCTAAGTTTTCTACACTTTACTATTCACTCTACAACCCTGCAGATGAATGTGTTTTTGCACTCTATCCTAGCCTCTCTACCCAATCTTCTGTAACCTGCAATAACATCTAAAGTTCAACATTTTATGTAATGTCTGCATCCTGCATCTAACCCCTTGTCTGATTCCACAGTGAACACTACAGTGTCTTCTTTTTGTGCCCACGGGTCTTCTTTCGCTTTTGGATTTCAATCAAATTTCCAAAAGATCACTCTTGACCATGCATATATAAAACCTTCATTTTCCTCACGAACCAAGCATGTGCTTGGCTCTGAAACCAAATGTTAGATACAAAAGAATGAATGCATAAACAATTAGGCAGAGAATACACCGTAAGGCATGTGTGTACACATTTATTATTGAGAGAGAGAGATTGGTTGTAACTTACACAATGTAAGTTACACGATTAGACATAATCAACACATTAAGAGTCTACGTCGTATAATAATATCTTATTTCCAACAAGATATAGTAAAATTTATATGTTTGTTTGATGAAAATAATTTAAACATAGTGCAAAAGTTTCTCGATTGTCACCTCTCCAATGTACTCAAACAAAAAAGAGCGTGCCTTTATATGCTCCAAAGTACGAACACCCCAGCCCTTTCCTTCTTTTGTCATAAAGACCTGAAACGATCAAAAGATGAAAAAAAAAAAAAATAGCTTTTAATAAGTCATTAAATTAACTGTAAGGAAACCTGGAAAATGTAACACTTTTGTAAACTTGTTTTCTCAAGAAACTTATTTGTTCCCATTCATAACAAAACATAGATAAGGAACTTATTAAAATTATTACAATAATTGAAAAGCCACAGTTCTTAACTTCTTAGTACTAATTTACAGATTTATGATTTCATGGAAAAGTCACAAATCTAGGTGAATATTACTAAAATACTTGAGCTGAGATCCTATGGGAAAATTCAAAATACTAAGATGCAAAATTATTATGATCTCAGGAAATACCTTCAACAACGTATATTTCCCAAATACTACCAACACAAAAGGGGGATTTATCTAAATGAATGTCTTTAATAAAAAGTTACAAGGTATTCTGTATAAACTGTGTCTTCATTTTAATTGACATTTTGAGTGAGCAACAGTTGATCAAGAAAAGTGATGCAGGCCAATATGAATAACAGCATGGAGGATAGCTGGGGAAAGTGCTTAAATTTGGAATGCTGCATGTGCTAATCTGCAAAAGAAGCTCACGATGAGCACAGCCTGGCACAACAAACTCAGAATCTAGGGTATGGAGATATTCACAGAAGGACGGGAGTTGCATGCAAGACATCAGGATTGAAGGAAGATCGCACGGAAGGCCGAGATTGCCCAAAAAAGCTAAATATCTACCCAAGGAGTCAAAGGAAAGAATCTGCCCATGTAACCCAGAAAGACCTGCACGTGGGTGACATGTCATAGCAAACCAAGATGGTGACTTGAGGATGAATTACAGCCAAGGAACCTGAGGATGAATCACAACATGCATTGTGGGTAAGAAATCATGACCAAGCAATCAGAGCATGAACCTCAGCAAGTGTTCCACGGGCAATTCCCCACCACATGATTGGTCACCAAAGGACTATAAAAACGTCTCCTACAGGTATTTGGGGGATTAAAGGATTCATAGATTAATAGATAGATACAATAGATGTAAAATGTGAGATACATACAAGATATAGAAATATATAGCAGAAGGACTAGATGCTGAGGCACATGATGTCGTAATAGCTTCCTAATATGGATGTAATGGATATGATCTGGGTAGAAGATAGGTCACCTTGCTACCTCTATGAAGTTACTGTAATCTACTTTGTATACTATACTGTGTATTGATATGAATAAAATGGTTGTTTAAATATGGTTGATTTTCTATAAGAATGTATGAATGTGCTTGGCATATTAAGTAAGAGAGCCTTCCGCAAATCTTAAAGATGCTAACCCTTCTCTTTCCCAGTACATAAAACGATGGTTCCTAGGGAGCTCGTGTCTCAAGTGATCTCCTAGACCCCTTGGGTCTAAGTGATAGTATGGTCTAACGACTCTTTCTTGTTGGTCCATCATGTTCTACCTAGCACTCAGATGTGGTAGTGGAAGCTTCCTTCCCAGCAGCTACTCCAGTTATCGTCCAAAAACCAATCAACAGAGCTAAGCCACAATAAAAAGACAAACAAAAGGCAACAGCAACAACTTGTGTCCAAAGAGGCGTGAATATGCAGGAATATCTAGTTCTGGCCAAAGTAATTACCATATTTGTTAAATATCAAATTTCAAGACAGTCTTTTATCTTTCTTGATCCTTTCGGCAGGCCAATCTTCACTCGAAATCCATACATAATGAATTTCTCCAGATTGCATAAGGCTACTGTCAGGTATCCACTGGAAAAGAGGAATCCCTTGGGGATGTTTGTTAGGATATAAAACAATTCCCTCAGGGATGTTTGCTAAGATATAGAAGTAATCCCTTAGAAATGTTCGCTGGAATATTATAGGAGTATTGTAGAGATGTTTGTAGGCTCATTATTTGAAGAAAAATGAAGGGCAAAAACGAAGAAATTCTAAATCATTATAGATTTGTATAGCATTCAAAACATTTTATTATGGGCACATCATGCATAAAAATTCTAGCAATATAATATTTGCAAAAGAGAGGCCTAGCCTAAACACGCTTGACTATGCATCCCCATATATTCTTTAGCAAAGTTTCAATTTCAATGTTAGAGCAATCAGACAGAGTGAATAGTAGCCCTTGTATGCCCTCACCACAAGGAAAAGCACCAGAATATTGTAAAATTGAAAGGCATGGAATGTGTCTGCTCAACCTAAAATGATAATCTCTTTGGTTTATGATTCAATTAAGAAAGCTTCATTGCAACTTTGAGCTGCGACATAGATTTTCTAGGAAAAGAGGGTAATAAGGCAAATATACAACCTCATAATCATGTACACATCCTCATCAACAATATGGATGTCCCCATACAGTCATTTCCATCCTATAAAGAAGTGGTGCTCTAGGTCTCATCCTCCTCCTTGCCCCTTGTCTTGGCAGCTAACTAATTTTGTAGTGTATGGCAATCATCATCATCAAATATTATTGTAGCAGTCTTCTTTGCAACTATTCAAACATACTAGGGGTGGACTGTCACCACTTAGGGCCATGGAATAATTATATAAATGGGTGATGGACAGGCCGAATCATAGCACCAATAACCAATGTTTAGATAGGACGGGCCAATTGGTGGGTTACATATTAAATCAAAGGGATTTACTCTGGAACTAAATATAATTGGTAATTTAATTAGTTAGCCTCATGTGTAAGGGTTTATGCACCTCCACCATGGTTGTATCAGAGGCTAAATTTTGAGACATCTATGGTTCTGAAAAAATTAATAATTATAGATTGTCTCTATTGAGCTGATCAATGTAGCAGGTCTCATAGAGGGGAGATATCTTGGAGTGGTTCCATCTTTAAAGAATAGTTTATGGCATAACACTACCTGAGGGGTATTTCAATTTCAACATTTGGAGCCCATCATACATCTCATGCATAAAGTTGTGTTTATGTTTGCAATAATTATGTTAATAGTTTGGAGCAAATCACTTGCATCCGAATAAGACAATCGGAGCTTATACTCATTTGGTGTCGATCCCATCGCATCTCTAGGGCTCGAAGCTCCATGGACTCTAGGGCTCGAAGCACCATGGATTAGCAGGCTCGAAGCACGGTAGCAGGTAACAGGCACGAAACAGGTAGCAGGCTTGTGGCGGGCACGAAACGCAACACGGAGGGCTCGAAATACATTGGGCTATCTTTGGAACAGCGAAACCCAGGCAGGCGGCAACGGGAATAGTTACAGAGTCTGTGGCGCCCTGAAGACGAAAACGCAGACCCTATTCTCGAGTCAGGTCAAAGACAAGAACAAAGGCGGGACCCAGGTTAGTGGGACAGGAGCCCATTTCTTTAATACTACTTTCTTGTTTGTTGGCTGCTTGTTTGTGACTCTTCTAGTTATAAAACAAAACACATTGCATAAACAAAGGAAAGACTCAAACAGAACCTCTGCCAGAACAACACCAAAGCAAAAGCAAATGACGTTAAAACACTGAGACCAAGGACATACCAGACTGGCGGGAAGGAAACCTTTCCTCAAGACACATTAACCAAAACAACTTTGAAAACTGGGAACAGGAACCTGCCAGTAATCACGAGATTGAAAAAGAACCTACGGTTATTAGGCTCACAAAGGAACAGACAGGTAGAAGAAGAAAAGCTGGCTAGTGCTATGTCAGCAAAACAGAAAGGTAGTGGAAACGGGGGGTTATGGAAACCCACATGGACCCGCAAGCAAACATGTTAATCCCATATGGCTTTAACATGTCTTGCACCTCAGAGAACCCAATGGACACTTCGTTTATCACGACAGGAGCTCTAGAGGCTCTATTGCAGCAGTCTATCAAACAAGAACACCGTCAGACTGTAGTGGTAGACACAGGAGAGAAACTGACATATGTCAATGCAACCCAATACAGACGGATCCTACAATGCAGGCAAGCCAAAATAACAAGAAAACTAAAACAGTTGGGAATAGAAAATTCGTGGCTATTCTTCCCAAGGTTACATGTAGTGCTCCGACAACACCAAGGTTGGGCAAAACCATAGCAAGCTCGCTGGGGGTAGAGCAAGAAGGGCAGTTGGGGACAAATGAGACAGTTGAACAGCAATCTGAGGGGCTAAATCGTAAGGACATAAAACACTTGGACTGTGGTAACAAGGGAGAGGATGAGAGGCAGGGCAGTCCTTACAGTCCCATGTCAACTCCCTTAACGTGGTCCTCAGAGCTATATGTTACGGAGCTAATGGCCCTGAAGGGAAGAATGGTTAAACTTGAAGCTAAAGATCAGGGGAAAGAAGAAAAATTTCAAGAGGTCTTAGAAGCCAACCTAAGGCTGTCACAGGAGAACCAAGACCTTAGAGACCAAGTAAACAAGATACAACACACATTGGAGTTCAGACAGCAGCAGATTCTAGCATTGAAGTGGGATATAGATCAAGCCAACAACAACAGTGTAAGTCAAACTGCGGCAGAAAATGATACCCCCCAGATCAAGAAAATCTAATCAGCCCTTGCAAGCATGGAAGTCAAAGAAACCAAATTAATGGAGAAACTTGAGGAGGTTAAGTCTTGGACTCAAGTGGTGAGAGGGGAGAAAGGGACACACGCAGATCTCATAAAAAAGCAAGTTAAATTACAGATGTGGGAAGAAAAGGACAGGCAAGACAGGGCAGCAAACATAATAATAAAAGGGATGAAAGAACACGGAGAAAGAGAGGCAACCAGCAGGGTCGTAAGAGACTTCTTACTAGACAAACTTCAATGGTTAGGGGGTATACAACAAGCAAACAGAATTGGTCAAACGACAAAGGGAGAAAAAAGCAGAAATATCAGGGTGACATTGAAAAACCGAGAAGATAAGAGCATAAGAGCATGATTCTAAGAAACAAAAGGTTTCTCAAAGGTACACTTTTTTTTATAGATGAAGATTTGACCCCGGCACAACTAGAGGGAAGGAGGAAGGAGTGGGAGAAGGTTGTAGCAGCAAGAAATGCAGGAAAGGAAGTGTGGTTGTATAGAGGCAAAACCCAAATTAGCGACAACACCATCCAGGATAAATAGGGAGACGGGGCCTCCCAGGACCACCTCATATTGGTAGGTTGGAACTGTAGAGGCTACCCTTGGAGGAGGGGTCTTGGTTTAGGGCCCATAGCAGAGGGAAATGATGTCATAATCCTCCTTGAAACTCATGAACATGAAGGTTGCAAAGTCCCAGAATTTGATGGGTACACCAAGTTTTCAGTTTGGAATTAGGTAACTGAAAAATGGCAAAGGACATGGGGGAGTGACAATCTTGATAAAGGAGGAATGGGAAAGATTCATAAGGCTGGAAAATAAGGACATAAATAATTAGTATATATGGATAAAGATTACAAATCAAAAGTCCATAGTATGGCTGGCAACATGCTACTTCGCTCCATATGGCTCTAAAATGTACAAGAAAAAGAACTTAGATAGGGAAGATCCATATGGAGCACTCAAAAAGGACATAACGACATATTGTGCTATGGGCAAGATCATGTTAATCGGGGACTTTAATGCAAGAACGACGAATAATCAAGCTCTTTACTTGGAAATGGAGGATGGTCAAAATAGCAACCCACTATGGCTTGAAGAAGAAGAGAACCAAAAGTGGGGAAGGGCTTCCCAGGATATAAAAGGGGGGGTTTCACTTTTTGGAGTAGAAATGTTAGGGATGTGCACCCTCCATGATTTAATCATTTGTAATGGCATAAGAGTGTGGCCGAGCTCTGGGGACATGACATGCCATACCTACAATGGGCAAAGCGTAGTAGACTACATTTGTTCACAGAATGCCATATATATGACTAGCAATTGGACCTATAGGTTCAATGGGTAGGCTGAAAACTTTCTAAGAAATTATAGAATTTGTTAGATATTTTTTATTATTTATTAATTTGTAAGTTACTAAATTATTTTATCAATTCTTATTGAAATTTTATCACATTAACTATTGTTTTCTTTCACTTATATTAGTAAATTTCTTTTTACATTACATATTGAGATGAACACATAGTTGGGTAAAATTATTATCATGTCAAATTTTTACTAGGTAAATATTTATATTTTTGAAAGTCATCATTAGTTTACATTCACTCCCTATCTTCTACGTAAGTTATCATATTATACACAAGCCACTGCACTAGAAAGTGGATAAGGGGATCATTATAAGAACAAAGTTTATCCAAGAAAAGGACTTGTTCAAAGGAGGATTTGATGCCACCTAGTTGTCTTATCATCCTATACAATAAGAGGAACAAGAACTCCCTACTTTAGAGGCACAATTGCTCTTGATTCCATGTAATCTTGGGTTAGAGATGTCCGCCTCAAAAGCCAATGGTCTTATCATGTTTAAATGAGCTCTAATCCATTCGTTAAGGAAGGAACGAGGGACAAATTTTTTTGAAATAAATTATTAGAAAAAAATTTACTCATAAAACATGGAACACTCCCCTAAGAGTTAAATCCTAAAAATAAAAGAATTCTAAAACTACTTTTTCTACTTATACCTTAAGCTTATGAAGTTTAAAAAATAGTTTAAAACTAGCCTTGTTATTCAAGACATTCAAAATGCAAGGAATATAAATTAGCCACTAAACAATATCTCAAAACATAACAAGTCTTTCGAAAAGATGAAATGAGTTTTGACATGAGGGGAGGGGAACAAATTAGGTGTTGACCTCCTAATGCACACGTATATTAACCTTAAAAGTTGGTATGTCTTTAATGTTGAAACAAATAAGTATTAAATACATTGAACCATAAGGTGAAATGTGGAGACAAAAGGTAGGATTGACGGTTGACACGAATGGGATCGGATTTTAATATCTTTCAAGTAAGAGCTACTTTTAAATCCTCTAAAAATGTATTCACATGTTTAAAAATGTTTCACATACTCTTCTCTAATGAGCATCTTATTGTCTTCGGCGTTTTGCCTCACATCGCTGGTCGAAATGGAGTGGTGGAAATAAAGTGCCTTTAGAGTATATTTTGTCATGAGGTGGGGTATAGTATTATTTTTTTTTGTTTTTTATAATTTATGGTATATTTTGAAAAACAATCAATGGACAAAATTGATTTCATGGTAGTCCTTTTAATCTGGGCCTTTCATCTATATAATTCATCATGTGCTGCTCACATAGGTAAGGCTTTCAGCCTAATAAAGGAGATGGAAGTTAGAGGCTGTCCTGCAGAAATGAAGTCTGATCACAGCCCTATTTATGTAAAGTTTTGTTTGCAAAAAGGTGAACAACAAGGTAACAGTCCTCAAATAGGTAAAAAAGCGGATGGGCAAGGCAATATTCGTTTGACTAGCGAGAACCAGGACATCTTTAAAGCCATGATTGACCAACAGCTGCAGGAAAGAAAGAATATTGGCTGCCACAACAAAAAACAGGGCATAATGGACAGTGAACAGCGGATGACTTTAATTCACAAAGCTCTCTCAGCATGCAAGAGATCCAAGGCTAGAAGAGCCCCCAAAAACAGCTTTCCATCGAATCCCTGGTACGATGAGGAATGTCAAACAGCGAAAAGAGAGCTGAAAATACTTGGAAAAGAGAAAACAAGTAAGACAATTTATAAGAAATTGGTGAAGACGAAAAAAGAAGAGTACATGGAAGTTAGGAGAAAAGAGTTGATTTCTCTAGGAAGGACAAATCCAAGAGGTTTTTGGAGAGAATTGCAGCAGATTAGTAACATCAATGACATGCAATGGCTGCAATATGCTAAAACACTGTACAAAAGAGATCAGGATAAAACAACCCCGCCAATAATCAATAATGAGACCAAACTCTTCTCCACAAAGGGCGTTACAGAAAATCATGAAGAAGCTGAAGAAAAAATTAAAGAAAAAAAACAAAATTTGTCCTTTGGTATTCTAGAATGGAACAATTCCTTGAGCCTACAAATATTTCATAACATGAAGATACATCTCTGGTTGACAGGAGAAAAAATGTGCATTTATTGAACCAGAACTTGAAGGTTTCCATTTATTGAATCAGTGAGCAGGGCCTGTTTTAATTTGCTAATATCATATAGAACATTCCACCTTTGAAAAAAATTACTTCCATGGAAATACTATCTAAGTAGTGACTTTGGAGTCTTGGTCGTGTTAAAGATAGAATCCTTTCCCAGCCAAAGGAGACACCATTGGTTCATCACAATGATTCTAAAGTTGCAGGCTTTTCCTCATTAAAAGAGATGGAATGTTTCAAATTCACTTTTGCGAAGGGCAAACTAAAAACTCCTCTTCTCAAAGGGTTAATTCATTTCTTTAAAATAAATAATTGTCTTCTCAGAAGAATGGATGTAATATTTCTGGTACCACTCAGAACCTTACTGATCCTGAGAACAAAGGATTTGCATTTCCCCTTCATAATCCTACTCTATAAAATTGAGGAACTTGATTTAGCATTTTCCCATTTGAGAATTTGTGTCTCTCCGCAGAGGCCTTCTACCTGAACCATGAGCCTTTAACTGTGTATTATGTGTCCTAATGAACTGAGTTAATTCCGTGCTGAACTCAAAAGACCCCTGTTTCCACAAACCAGTCAATGATTTGTGTAACAGATTATAGTCTGGGTTCATCTTACAATGCACATAAAAGTTAGTGTGCCTTTTTCTTTTTGTACTTCGTCAATATGGCGGAAACTTTTGTAAATTTTTACACCTTCCACATTTGCACATTTTCATGCCATTTAGGGTCTGCCTGTCAATTCTCTTGGGTCCATCTTTCAAATTCATGAAGTATGACTTATCTTCAAGGAAATGCTTGACATTACAATTTAGCGTAAACTCTCAATAATATATTCTAGAAGATGGATTTCACAATATGATAATGATTGGTTCCTTTCATGGCAAACTGTTATCACCAATTTGGGCCACCTTACAACAAACGGGTCCAGCCTCCATTTGTTCCCCTTTGACACAATGAGTACTCATCATACAAAGTCACCATCTTGACAAACCAAGCATACAGACGGAAAATGGTCCAAAGTTATCAGTATGTCAGAAAGATTATTTAAATAAGGATCATTCTCAAGAATGATAGAATTCTTACATGTACATGGTGCTTTTTTATTTCACCTTACATTAATACAATATCAAAATTTTAAATGAAAAAGTCAGAATAGAGGCAATTCTGATTGAAGATAGATGAGCCAAAAAAATTACTGATAAAAGATGTAGAATCGCATATTATATTAAATAATGTATGACTAATTATTTCAAAGTATTAATAACTAACCCTAACAAATAATTTATCCAGATTGAAATTACAGATGGGATGTGTTATTGAGTTATATTTCTGGAAAGTCTTTTTGGACAGAGCTACAGGATTGAATTTAACTACCTTTCTATTGCCCCTCACTTGGCAAGGAGCTATCTTACAGGACACTTGGACGATCTAGAAGTAAACATACACTTCAAAGTTCAAAAAATCGGCGAGCACTCGCCTGACAGTGAATACTCGCCAAAAATTTATGCCAGTGAGTAATCACCATAATAACTCATGGCAGAGTAAATGCAAAAAACCGTGGCTTTTTTTTGTTTAAAACTCACGAGAAAAGCCAGAACAATCATGCCGACTCGCCTACAGGGGAAAACTCGTTCATTTTTTTGGTATAAAATGCACAACACACAAATTTCGTTTTTCACCTTCAATTTTTGGACGCAATTTCCGGCAATTTTACAGTGCTTCGGGAGTACTTTCACAGATCATTTTTTCCTGTTAGGGCACACCTTCAATATATTTGGAAAACATATATTGACTTCTAAGCATATGCCATAAAGCTCAAGTGCAGTGGGCTCTTTAAGCTGCAATTTATTTTCATGTATGGAAAATCACTCAGCATTGTGTGCTATTTCAAGACTCTTAATTTGCTTATGTGTGCAGCTTAACAGTGATTGATGCATTTGTTAAGGTATTTTAATAATAATATTTACAAGTATACATTTTATATTTATTATATTTCTATGTTACAAGTCACCTAGCCAGCATTTCACCTCATTTAATGCCAATCAACTTGGTTCAAAGGGAAACATGAGAGAATGATTTTATACATGGTAATTTGACGATGTTCTTATTTCTTAGACTCAATTTGTAACTCTGCTAGCTTCTCCTGTTTCACATTGCCCTCTAGTAGTTGAAAATTTGAACTATACAATTAACATCTCTCTAGACTGAAACCCTCCTAGGGCTATACATATAATGGCAAATTTTATTATTTCTTGTCTACTTAACTTTTCCTGAATTTTACACTCGATAATTCTAATAGAAACATGTATCAAGGGATTTGGCATATATATATTGAAATTAGATGTTTACACGTATTGAAACTTTGAACTCTATTTTTGGTCTATGGAGTGTATTGAACTTTAATTTTGATCTATATATGAAGGAAATCAGTAATATGGTTCACAAATTCAGTAATTATGTATGTTTTTAAAGTATATTGTTAAAAATTAATGTATTTTTTAATATTCGATAAATTTGCTTAGTTATTGCCAAGTTTTTTCTCGAGTTTATGCCAAGTCCCAAATATTAAAATATTTTGGGTCGGTCGACTAATTGCCAAGTCTGAGTTTTTAAACTATGCTTCAAACAACAACACATCAACTCATAGGAAGTTCAGCGCATAAGCTATGTTGACTCCCAAAATAACTACAACTCAAAACCCTAAAACATTTCACAATCACTAAGCCCAGGGGTGTCGTCAAGGTGACTAAAAGAGTTATAGACGATTTTGGACAACCTACAGGAGTGGGTATGCTCCTCTGCACTTCAGGCTCAACTCATAGTTTGTCACTAGGTCAAGACAAACTAGTTCCACATGCCTTTGATTAAGCTGATTACTTCACTATGTGTTTGCACCCAAATATAATTTTATTACATTCTTTAAGATGACTCCATTTAACTTCGAATACACAAGATACATAGTGGAGGCATACATGTTCATGATTCACTAATGATTAAAACAGTTTTGCATCGCTTCAAATTTATCCCTAGTTATTGCAACGAACCATGAACAGCATGAGTGTAACGTCGGAAAATGTCCCTTTGGGGGCTTTTCTCTCATAAGGTTTAACTCATGGGTCTTTTGCATGCATTTAGGACATCTTACTTCATAATTTGGCATCCCGATGGAATGAGCCCTAGGTAACATGACAAATGGGACCTAGGAGGACCCCTTGAGCTAGACCCTGCCCAAAATAGGGGGGAGGACTTGGGCGCCCATGCCTTAGTTCTGCCCTATTTTGGGGCACTCCCAATTTTTGGGTGTCGGTTTATGATTGTTAATTGGGTCCTATGCCTACACGGTAAGTTTGAATTTACGAAATCTTGGTGGGAGTGTTTGTAGTTGCATATAAAAGCATGTTTAGGCATTCATTTATAAACTAGATGGCAATTGTGAACTTTAGGCATTCTTAAGGTGATTCAAGGCTTTCATTGTATTGCAAGAGCAGATTTGTGTGGTTTATGTGTTTGTGTTTGCAGATTTGAGCATCCATTTCATCATGGAATGAAGAGCATCTTCCTCCCATGAGATCTTCACTACAATGTGACATTATATTGTGTTTGTGATCAATTATTCATTTGGTTTTTGCCTCTGCCTCCCTAGGCATGCACTCTCTATCTGACATAGGTCTTTGGAGACTTAAGTGTCCTCCGGGGCTTGATTGAGGCAAGCCTCTAAACACCACAACCCCCTCCCAAAGTTTTCGTGGTTGCAGGTTACAGGTTGCAGAGCTAGATAAAGTGAAGTTGCAGGAAGACATCTTGGAGTGTCAGAATTGCAAAACAGGAAGAAAATCTGCCCCCTGGACTTGGGCGCCCGCTCATTAGTCCTCCAAGTTTCGTTACGAGAAAATCTCTGGAACAACAGGAAAGAGTTATAGACTGAGTTCCCAGATTCGGACAAAAAGCAGGGCATTGGACTTGGGCGCCCGCTCTTTTATCCCCGACGTTTCCGCCTTGGAACCCTGAAAATAGGTACTCTGTGATTTGATATTTTACATCTCTCTACAAAAGTTTTTTCCGTTATTTGTCAGTTTATTGCCGTATTTGCATAATTAGGGTTTTAATGGTCAATTAAGCATAAGAGAAGGAAAATTGATAATTAAACACCCTAATCCAAGTTTCCCTACATCTCACAATGACCTAGGGTATGATAGTGCATTGCCACTCGATCCTAGGTTCTTGAATGTTAAGAGTGAAAGGAGGATTCAAACATCTAACAACCAAAACATTAAACAAATCTAAATTTTACCCTAAACATTTTGGTGAACCCGTATTTTTGGACTTAATTGCAACTTGCTGAGTGTGTCTTTAGATTTGCACTGATTTTCATTCATTCATATAGTCATTCATTTTATTGCATTGAGCAAAATTCAAAAAAATTGCATTGTTAGGCTTACTAATTTGTATCAATTCTTTCTAAATTTCCCTAATTCATGATTTTTACATCAAATCTGATATAAACTACAGAAAAATACAAAAATTCAGAAATTTGCATTGCATTTTTATCATTTAATTGCTAAGGTTTTGTAGAAATTTTGACAATTTTCATTAAACCTAGTAATTCCAAATTCTAGGGTTAGTAGGCAAAATCTTCTTTCAGATTTTTCTACTAATTTTAGAGGCTCATTCAAATTAGAATTTGGCTGTAGTCTTGCATTTTGGTGTAAATTTGTATTTAGATTTAAAATATTTGCATTTTTGCATAGAAAATTTCAACAAAACTAGCAATTTTCATGCATTTTCGTTAGATTTGCATTGACATTTTGTATCTTAAAGCTTGGAATTCATTTTCAGATCTGAAAGTATTTCATTTTCATTATAAATCAAACCTCAAATCATTCACATAACATTTTGTGTCAAGATCTTAAACCTAGGGCTTCAAAAACAACGATTTTCACTAGATTTGGTCTTATCGACTCTCTAAATTTGCACCATAGGCGTGTTGTGAAGGGTATGTTGGCATTACTTGGTTGTTATCAGGGTATTTATTTGATGCCCCTCCTAAAAATCTTCACAACACCCTTTTAACGGGCTCTTGTATTGAAAATTAGGTGAAAAACTATACAATTTTGTTATTTTTGCCCTAGGGTTTGGCCTAGTTTGCACTCCAAGTGTGTTGTGACAAATTTTATGGATTGAGGTGACTGATATCATTGCTTTTATTTGCTTCACCTCTTAAAACTCATTACAACACCCCTTTTGCTAGGTCTCGGAGTTGAAAAACCGTGAAAAATAGCCTATTTTTGCTCTATTTTCACTAGGGTTTGACCTTAGGTGGCATTAAAAGCATGTTGTGACGGATATCTTATCACTAAGTGGCTGTTATTACTGATATACTTTTCCATCCATCATTATTTTCCTCACAACACCTTTTGTTATGCTCTTTTGCATCAAGATTTGGTGAAAAAAAATGTCTATTGACATATTTTCACTATATTTTGACTTGGCGTTATCTTAGATCTGCATCAAGAGTGTGTTATGAAGGATCTTATTGCTGTTTTGGACTGATATCAGACATATAATTTGTTTCCCCTGATCAAAATCCTTACAACACTTTTGCTTTCACTTAATTGTATTGAAAAAGTACAAAAAACCAATCATTTTTGGCCTTCAATCATATCCTTCTCTTAGGATTTGTTCTCTTAATTTGTGCCTTGTGTGTTGTATGCTTTTGTATAAGCTTTATGACATGCTGTCCTAAAAACAATATTCCTTTGAGAAGAAGTAAAAGGTTAATGGGATCTAGTGCTCTTTAAGAAAACGACATTCCTACCTCTAATAATCCTTTGAACACCTTCTTTACAAAGGGAGAAACTCAAATTACACAAGATATTATACATCCTCCAACCACAATGGAAGAACAAACTTTTCATGATGTTGATGATACTATTGAGGCAACAGGGTATGTATCTGATGAGCAAATAGAAAAATTGGATAAAGAGCTAGCCCAATTTCAATCATTTATGGAAAATGAGAGAATCGCTAAAGCAGTTGTCCATACGATTCATAATATAAGAGAATTGATAAAAGAGGGACAAGATGGTGTTAATGCAATTCGTGGTCTAGCGCATATTGTACAAACCAATATCATGCCGGTGACCGAATGTGCATAAGTGATAAATAACACTTTATCACCATATCATACTCAAGTATCCATACCTATGCCGACTACCGGAATATCTACCTTTACATCAACAATCTTAACAACTGATGCAAATGCTTGTAGTAATGCTACCACTGGTATTGGAGTATCTAATGGCACTAATGACAAAGTTGTGGGATTTTATTATCAGAAATTGGTTTTTAAGAGGACCTCCTCTATGCATAATTGTTCTCAATCACCTATCTATTCCACTCATTTTCAGCCACCTATTACTTACTCACAACCATCTTCCACCTATCACTATGTCCAACCACCATTGAGATATTCCTAGCCTCTGCTTATCGTATCTCAAGCTCATTCACCTCCTCACTTCGGTTCCAATTCTTCGTAGCAAACCGCATCTCCAAATGATGCCATCCTAAACCAACTTTTACAGGGCATGACTATTTTACAACAAAAGGTAACAAACTTGACAAATTCTTCGCAGCCTAGTCTACCAACATATCATGCCCGTAATCCCCTTTCCTATTGAATCTTGAGAACTCCTATGCCTGAGAGGTTTGAGACTCCCCGCTTTGAAAAATATGGTGGAAAAGGTGATCTTAATATTCATGTGGTAGCATTTACAGCTATGTGTAGTGATTTCTATTTTGAAGAGGATTTGTTGGCAAAACTTTTCCCGCGATCTCTCAAAGATCCTACTTTAGAATGGTTTTTCTCTTTACCTCTGAATTCAATACACTCCTTTTCACAGTTGATTGATTAGTTTTTACAACATTTTCAAGCAAATATTGGACCCCAAGTCACCCTTATTGACTTGGTTCAATGCAAACAAGGTCCGAAAGAAAAGTTGACTGAATTCATTAGTTGGTATCAACGGTTTTATGCACAGATTCAATATCAGATGAAAGATGATGTTCATAAGATATTTATTACAAATCTACAACCTAATATTCGTGATAAGATCCTCTTGATGAAGTATAACTCCTTTCAACATTTATGCACTACCCTTCGTGATTATCAACTTTCGTCTAGTCAGTATGAAAACCAAAACTCATTGGCTCAAGTTGGTCAACCTACGGGTGGATCATCACAAAACAACTTTAAGAGGAATAATAATAACAGGAGCTTCATCAAGGTTAATGGACCGAATATGAATAACTTTTCGAATGTTTCAGCTATCAATAATCTGAAGAAAGCATCATATCAACCAAGAAAGTTTACTCTGATATCTGAGTCCTATCATTCTATCATGAACCAAGTTGTGAGTAATAACAGTCTGAAGCTTCCCTCGATCAAGCCTGTTGATCCTAGTAATCAAGGACCTTACTTTGATGCTAATGCCTTTGGTCATTATCATCGAACACAAGGACATGACACTGAACGATGTATGTGTCTCAAACATGAGATACAGGACCTTATTGATTCAAATGTCATCCGGGGATCGGGTATGAATGATAATGGAAACAAGTCGGTTGCTCCGCCAAATCAAAACTTTCAAATCTTCGCTAATCCTTTCCCTAAGCATACTGAAACCAATATGTTGGAATAGGGTTTAGTGGAAGTAGACGAGGATGATTACTTGGACTATGATAACATCGTGGGAATGATTGAAGTGAATAAGAAACAAGTGGACAACCCATCTCGTCCACAAAGAAATGGAATTTATGCTGAGGTTCCTCCTCTGTTATCCTTATATGGACCGGGAGATAATCAAAATGCATCTGAAAAGCAAGAACAACAACCGATACATACGAGTAAGGTGGTACAGGATGATTCTCGTTATTGTGCTAGAAAGATTCAACAACGAAAA
This sequence comes from Cunninghamia lanceolata, assembly GCA_027924645.1. NCBI lineage: Eukaryota > Viridiplantae > Streptophyta > Pinopsida > Cupressales > Cupressaceae > Cunninghamia > Cunninghamia lanceolata. The sequence goes on along the minus strand of BSBN01000082.1, from coordinate 10,125,975 downwards.
CTCACTAAAAACTAGAAAAGAGTAAGATGACTATCAATAGTTGGAAATAATAGTGGCTCTCCCCCTCATAAGCAACAAAAAGTCTCATTTAAACAAGAATTTGAGAAACAAACATCATATGATAATAAACAAGACTTTCATAAGAACCACTCAAATTTTGCATTAAACATGATCGAGTACCTCTCTAAGAGATTTGCAAGCTCCAAAATCTAATACAAAGACCCTACAGGTAAGTATCTCTAACCCTTTATCTCTCTCGTGATGTGTTTCCCCCGTGATGTGTTATGTGTTGTTTAGGCCTCCTGGGATGACCTCGGATTCTCCCGTAAGGTCCGGGATACCATGAGACTGCCTTTGTTGTGACCACCTTCTATTTGCATCATCATTCTTCTATATTGCCTCTCTCTAATTTTATTGTTGTGTTTTGTGTCTTGCAGACATAGCGTTGCGATTGGTGACTTGGGGGCACCCTCCTACGTGACTGTCCCTAAGACACTTGTTTCTCCTCTCTTATTTATTGTTTCCCTTCTCTAGTGTTTTTATCTAGCGGGCGGATGACGAAAAACATTTATACTGATGCGGACCTAGTGTCCCTTTCAAGAGAAATCAAAAAATGGACTTAGTTCCTAATATGATGATGGGGTTGTATATCTTATCCGACGCTTGGCTAGTGGAAGCACTCATGCTTTTCGTGTAGTAAATTTGATGATGTTTTTATCTCATTTACAAACCTTAACAATATTGTTGCTCTATGCACCTTTGTTTGTCTTTGAATTTGGCCTCAATGTTGCTTGATTCGGAGAGCTTCGTGATATAGCCCCACGATTATCCTCGAACTCCGAATTCGTAGTATAACCTTGGCTCTTTGTGGTTAATCATATTCATTGATGTTGTTTATCTGATTTTGTAGACACTAACATGTTTCTTGCAGAGATGTGTTTGTGGGAACATTTGGCAATCGTGAAGTACATGTCACCTCTGGGGGGCATGGGCTTTGTGAGAGTTTGTGTTCCCTTGTGTGTTTTGTTCCTACCTTAATGTGTTTGATATCGATACCTGATATCAACCACCTTAAGGTGGGGGCATGTTGGTGCCTGCATGAGCAGTCAAGTTACAAGCATATATTTTGCAGGCACCTTCCCTACAAATCCAAAAAAAGTTCGAAGTATTCAGACCTTCTCAGTGTTTACAGCATCATCATGATATTTTGAAGGAAGGGGTCATCATCATCATTATCATGTTTCCAAACATCCTCCTGATGTTTCGTGCGAGGGTCATTTCCCATCATAACCGGATATCCCATGGGGTCATCATGTGTTTGTATCCCGACTTTTGTTGGAGGGTGATATTCTTATTATCGGGTGATATTCATATATCACCCCGATCTTATAGTGGAGCTACAGTGCAGCATGATATTTGTGCATGAGGGTGATATTTCAAATTATCCAATTATCTTCCGAATATCACCCTGATGCCGACATGACGATGACATCATCAGGATGTTCATCGGCAGGATATATGATGTCGGAAGGATAAGCATAGGGTTTGCTGATGAAGCGGTCTGGCCGATGGAGAGATGCCATCGGTGTAATGTATGGCATCAGCGTGGCCGATGGAGGTCGCTCCGATGGCGTGGGTCTTACCGACGAAGGTAGTGAGGAGGTGACCATCGGAGGGACTTGGTGTATCGGCGAAGGAGATTTTGGATCCTCCGATGCGTTCGATCTAGCCGATGGGGTTGCCATCGGCGTAGCGTGGTGTATCGGCAGAGCTATTTTTGGTTCCGCCGATGGGAAGGGGTCACCCTGATGAAAGATGCCATCGGATTGATATCGTTTATCGGTGTAGCGCTGGTATGCTGTTTCGATATGGTTTGTCTAGCTGACACGGGAGGATGTGAAGTGGTCATCGGCGTGACAGGGTATGTTGGCAGAGGGATTTTTGGTCGCCCTGACGGTTTGTGTCATAGCGACGGGGTTTGGTGTTGGCAGGAGTCAGGGCGATGAGCTATTGGCGGATGGTTCGTGGGTCGAGCGGGGCAAAACGCTTGACACTTATTGTATACATGCGGTTGTGCTTATAAAGTGATCAAGGGGTTCCTGCAGGGCAAATGTGGGATTTTTCATCTCATAGAGTTTGAAGAGTCAACGAAAGCAAAGGTGCCTGCGTGGCACATTCTCAGTGGTTCTCAACTTTTCAAAGCGATTTGAGGCTGTAGATCCTGCGAAGGGAAATGATCGACGGCCATGTTTAAAAGTTGGTGTTGGTTCCCAAAAATGCAGGTTGCTAACCCTAAGAGGATGCCAGACTCTATGTTTGGATTTGCAATGTTTTTGGACCAATTGACAGAGCTATTAGCTCCCTACACTTCAGGTCCTGCAAACCTAGGTGGGTGTACCTTTGTAACTAAAGCAGAATGAACACTATATGATTTGATTAGATTAGTAAATCTATCACAATGGCATAAAATGTAATAGATGCAGTCTAAAAGTTATCCTATTCCTAATGTACTGACTTGAAATAGAAACGTTTTGAATATGAGTTTGGATAGTAATGACTAGTGCCTACTTCTATTGGGCTATGGAGTCGGTAAATGGATGAAGATTTAATAGAAACAGATGTATGAGGTAAGTTGATCTACTTCACAGTTTAACTCGAGCTTGTAAGGCACATGTGATGTCTGCACCTTATGCAAACGTGCAAGAATGTCAGTTATAATGCTCTTCTTATACTATCCCAATGATATTCCCCGTATTACTGTGAACAACTGAGAGGATGTTTAATTCTAGTTAGAAGGGAATTTAGACCAGATTTGTTTTGTAGAAAGGATTTACCTCTTGGCAGAGACCTTATGACAATTCTAATCAACTTCTTTATAGAAACCAACCAATTCGAACACACTGAATCAGCAAATGTGACCAGATAAATCAACAATATTCTTGATACGATAATTTAAATAATACGGAAAAACCATTCTGGAGACAACATTACAACATTTAGGATTTAATATTAACATTACAGCTGAACACTTAAAATAGATAACTGAATTGAGGCATTCTGTTCCATTAATAAAAATGATTGTGTATATAACAGTTCTGATGAGGCGAATGGGTGGAGTGGAATTAAATAACTTCCTACTGCTACCCTAAACCTACTGCTCTCTTCTCATCTGCTGATTTGATTTTTCTTCTCTGGTAAATATCCTTTGGACTCTAGGGTTACAACCCTTTATTTCTTCCGTTGCAACCTTTGGTATACCTTTTCATTTACTTAATTGTGTTTGGCAATGATTAAATATTTAATCTGGCCTTTTTGATCTTCCCATAATATTTTAATCTCTATTTGGTTCTATCTCCCGGCATGTTTTTCCACAAATTATCATTTGCTTCCCATTTATTTTAACTTTCTTTTGCCTCGAGGTGTCGTGAAAATAATTCTTCAAGTAACTATTGCTATTTCTTTTAATATATTTTCACTCAGTTCGTAAGAAATAACTACTTGCTTGTCAGTTGCCCGGTGAAAATGTTTTCTCTCCTTTCCTCAAAAATATTTTTAGGTAAAATAATTAGCCATTGGGTGAAGTCCTTGAAAATATGTTGCCTCCATCTTTGTAATTCCTTTGGCAAAATATTCCGGTGAACAATATTGTAAAATCTTCAACATATCTTCTCGTGAAAATAATTACCCATAAATAGGTTTATGCTACATATCTGTTTAATAATTCATACCTTTGAATTACATTTGTTCACCTTTTATTTTCTAGAATGTAATTATATCATCTTTCTAACTTCGGTGAAAATATCTCTTGCCTTGGTGAAAATATTTTATTCTCCAAGAAAAATATTTCTTTAGGTGAATTGATCATATTTTTTATTACCATTATTTTATCATCGGCATGACATTATAAGTCGGGAGGACATGAAGTTTGCTCACCGATAAGACAACTCTTGCCAATGAGGTATTCATCGGCAAGACTCCTTGGATCGGCATGATTTTAAAATTTCATTCCGATTTCCTTGTTTCCCCGATGACATTTGTTTTATGTATATATATATTTTTTATTCCCTTTGGGTGTGCTAATTTTGGCACAAGCAGCGAGGATTCAACAATATATATTAAATTTAACTTCAACCCACCCATCGGCATATCGGAATAACTAAAAAATCACTCATCGATAAGCTATGTCTGGCCGATATGACATTTGTTTTGTAGTGTTAGGCCAGTTTTAGGGTTTATGCTATGATGCGGGAAATATTAGGGCTACGACCCTCTCTTCTTCTTTCCTGGCATTTTCATTAATTTGTTTACTGTTTGCACTTGGTTCCAGCGTAGTTTTCTTTCCAGATTCAGTGTACTAATGTGTATTCTCTCATATCATCAAGTCCACAGGACCCAACAGCACCTTGCTTTTATCTGCCAACACATTGGTCACAAAGGATCTGTTACATAGTGGCGAAGTGCCTTCCTCGATCATTTGACGATTGACCACTCAGATGGTTCTAACTATTAGGAGGCTATTCTTTCTCTATCTGCTTCCCCGACAACGGATCTTGATCTGGACTTGGCGGCATCCCCTGTGGTGGCTCTTCATAGTGTTGGCATGTCTCCGGCTAGTTCTGTGCTTCCAATGTTGCCAACTCACATTGTTGATCCCATACCTCCGGTGGTGGTCGGTGTGGGAGGTTCAATTCCTTCTACTGTTGTTCGAAGTTTCAATTGTTTCAAACCGATCATTTTGAATTTGTCTTCCTATGGCTCTATGTGATGTTTTTAAATAGAAATCTCTATAGAAGAACCTTGTGGTTCCACCGACTGCACCCAATCTGACGTATTTATTTGATGAATTGCAAAATCCCCGAGACTCCCTGTTCTTGCATTGTTATAATGTAGATTGCCTGTAATATTGCACTTATTGAACTGATGCCCTCCATCACTAATATTATGAAAGACTGAAGCTTGTGTTTGGTCTATATATCTAGAAGCATTCTCTGTTAAATCAAGCTCTTTTGATGATACCCATGATGTAGGTTTTGTCGAGTATACTGAACTTGGATTTGAATTGCTTGGGGTCACTGGTGACACACCCGATGTATAGATACGCTTTAATAGGTATGACCCACCTATCAGACCTCCTTGGGGTGAAAAAATTCTTTTGTTACTCACTTTTGACACTTCTCGATAATGTACAAGGATAATGTGTTCATAGGCTCTATCAAGTAGCCAATAGCTCCTACGAACAAACTTAGGATTATCCTCACTATGAGCATAATAAACATGGATTCTCTCTTCATTGCCAACTTTAAGGTGCTCATGAGTTTCTTTGACAGTTTTTTCATCCTTTTTCTTCTGTCATGCATGACCATCCTTCCTAAAGAGTCGTTGCCATTGATCTCTTTTTACAAGGCGCCCATAAGAATGTCATGGGCAAAGGTTCGAAAGAATCGATCAAATTGTGTTGTTTTGCAATAGATTTTCCTTTAATCTCTATCAATGCAGTGACTGCCATTGATATAAAAAACAATCCCACACCAACTCTCTACAAGTGAGTAATACCTGTTTCCTTCCCAGCAGTTTTCAGAATAGTAAGTAGAGGCTTAACGGTATCGTGTTCAAATTTAGAATTGTATATCTTCTGAAATTTGTGATGCTAGACAATGCATTATCTATGATCACACAATCTTCACGTCTCTTTGTAATTGAACATCCTTCCACACATTCGAAAGCATTGATTTCAAATAACCTATATCTGAGTTTCCTTTAGGTATCGCATTGCTCTTATCATAAATGCTATTCTATAAATATCTCCTTTTCCATACACGGTACCATGACAAGTTCAAACTCCACCAGTTCTGCCAGACAGTTCACTTGTTTTCTCTGCAGACAGCTCTCACATTATTGTATGACTCCATACCTTGTGTATGCTTCCATACCCTACGCATATGCCTGATAGAGTATTTCAACATTATATATATATATATAAAACTAGAAATACGTTATGCTTTGCCGGATGTCCGTAACCTGTTCTAAGATTCTCCTGCATATATCATAGCACTGGAACAATTTACACCCATAGGCTGCATTTCCCTTAAACGTCTCCAAAGTCTTTATAACAAATCTATATTCCACTATTGTTGCCGTCCATGAGAGTTTTTTTTTTTTTTTAAATTTAATGATAAAGCCATTCTATGCACATCATGTCAATCATTGGTTTCCATGAGACCACATCTCTTTGAAGTATCTATCAAACGGTTCATGTGCCTTGTCTTCTTTCTTTGCTGTGCAGTGGCTGTAGAATATGACTTCACACCAAACCAATTGCAATTGCTTTCATCCTTTTGAAGCATTTCCAACAAAACCATTTTGCGCATCTCCTACGATCATCAATCTTCACGGGACATGTACCGGAGTATCGGAGTGACTTACAAGTCAGAGAAACCTTGAGAACTCATTCTGATCACATATGTCTCACCGATAAGGTATCCATCGGCAAGACTCTTCTCGCAATGCCTCTCATGGTTTTCTTCATTGCAATGACCCTTGTAATTGGAGAGATAAAAAAAATTACTTCGATATAGTAAGTCTCTCTGATAATGACTTTAGGGTTTCTGTATGATTTGCATATTTTAACCACAATCCCTTTTCAAAGCTATTATCTCGTTTGTACAAGATAGGAAGATGTTGGCAAATGTGCACTGACCGGGTTGGAAACCTGTTTGCTGTATATGGTAAAATAGTGTGACTGCCTTGTGAGAATCATGATGTCTTTTGTAAGCTGCAATAATCGTATTCCATGAGACAATCTCTCGTTCTTTCATGTGGTCCAACATAAAACTTCTACACTCATCATTTTCCTCGCAGCGCATCTTTGCAAAAGGTATAACTTCTATCACTTCCAGATTATTGAACCACTAAAATTTCCATGTCTCTTAATGTCCTTTTAACATTCATATTGTTATAAGGCCTCAATAGCATCAACATTCCCTTCTCTAGCCTGCATCAGTTGCTTGAGATAATACAGGTCATTCTGAGTGATGAGAGCAAAATAGTTCTATTTTCTTTCAAAAAGGATCCTGAACATGCAACATTACTTGTATTTAGTAGCATTTGCAGCTCTATAACTGATTTCACAAATGAGGACCCAAAATTTTACCCTAAAATTGAATAAAACTTTTGCAAAAAAAATAGCTTGGGAATTTCAGTCCCAACAGTGGCTCTTTCTGGGGATACATGCCCCTTGTGGGCATAGCAAGATCCCTAGATCTCTGGGGTAGCAGACCAATGCCTTCTTCATTGGGTAATAGAATCTACTTTTGCCCCAAAACTAATATGGTCAGAAGACCATATCAGAAAAGAAAATCCATGTCTTTCCCCTATCAAAAACTTTGTTCTGATCATGTTGTAATGATACTCCATCTGCTTGAGAGTCAATAATATGCCAATCATACATACTGGAATTGTCAACCTCCTCTGGTTCAATGGACATCTTTATCTCTGGATCAGTGTCACAAGAGAACTTATGAACACTATCTATCTCTTCTTTGCAAAAATGTGACTTGGGAAATATGGCCTCATATATTTCATCACCTTTATCATGTTGAATGGATTCACTGTCGAAAGATATATGCGCTGGACATAGTACTTGGATATCATCTTTATTTACATATCTTTGATATTCTTTGGTGAGCAATTCTGAAATATGCTCACTGTCAAGTGAGCATGTTTCTTCATCAACCCTCTTACTAAAATTTTCATCATTCTTTTCATCACTACTATAATGCTCAACATTCGATGTGCATATTGTATCAACATGATTACTTATAGATTCATCATCAGAATATCCATCTCCCTGACTGTCTGAATACCTTTCATCCTCTTCATCTTCTTGTGACATATCATCATACAATGGCTCTGAATAGGCTTGAAGATTATTTTCTGCCATGCGTACTTCCTCTTGATCAAGATTTTGAAAATTTTCACCCTGGTTATTTGAAAAGATTTCATCCTCAGGATAGTATGGGTTTGGAAACATCTGGAGTTCATGTTCTGGTATACCCATCTTTTGAAAACAATGTTCTTCTTCCTCCCAACACTGCTGATTCATATATTGCGGTGGGTGGGCTGGGATAAAATTTGTTTGATATGGAGGCTGATAATAAACATTTTGTTGGGTGGGTTGATGAGAGTGCAGATTTTGATGTGACATATGTAGATGATGATATTGCGGAGTATATCGCTGTCCAGGTGGTGGATAGTATTCATTTTCTTGGTATGTTGCTAGTCCATCCATATCTGGCTGCATTGCTATATCAGTTTCTTCATATTTAGTATCATCGGATCCAACATTGATAATATCCTCGTGCCTTTTCCTTTCTATGACAGGAATCAATTTAACCAATTGGTCTATAGTAACTGGCTTTAATGATTCAGGCCAATTAGTAGACATAGGCACATAAGCAAGCATGAACATTTTAATAAATAAGGATACACTAGGTTTGAGATGAAAAGGTATCTGTTCATAGATATCCCCCAACCTGATGAACAACTTATATCCAGATTCTCCTTCATGTCTCCTTATTTCAAAGAATGCATCTAAAGGGGGTATGTTATATTTTTTCATATTTCATCAATTTTATTTTTAGAGTCGCCACCTCTTGTGAGAAGAGGAAAATTTCATCTTTCTGGGTTCTTGCCAGTAGAGTCTACCAATCTGTATTTAGATTTTGTGTAGAGTCGCCACCTCTATTTAGAGGACTAATCAAATTTTTTGGGTTTTTCCTTCCACCAGTAGAGTTATGCCTTTTAATTTTCTGACTCTAATAACATGGTCCACTACCAAGTTTCTCTATGTGTTCTCCCCAGTGGAGTCGCCATTTTGTTGGTTCCCAAAAATGCAGGTTGCTAACCCTAAGAGGATGCCAGACTCTATGTTTGGATTTGCAACGTTTTTGGACCAATTGATAGAGCTATTAGCTCCCTACACTTCAGGTCCTGCAAACCTAGGTGGGTGTACCTTTGTAACTAAAGCAGAATGAACACTATATGATTTGATTAGATTAGTAAATCTATCACAATGGCATAAAATGTAATAGATGCAGTCTAAAAGTTATCCTATTCCTAATGTACTGACTTGAAATAGAAACGTTTTGAATATGAGTTTGGATAGTAATGACTAGTGCCTACTTCTATTGGGCTATGGAGTCGGTAAATGGATGAAGATTTAATAGAAACAGATGTATGAGGTAAGTTGATCTACTTCACAGTTTAACTCGAGCTTGTAAGGCACATGTGATGTCTGCACCTTATGCAAACGTGCAAGAATGTCAGTTATAATGCTCTTCTTATACTATCCCAATGATATTCCCCATATTACTGTGAACAACTGAGAGGATGTTTAATTCTAGTTAGAAGGGAATTTAGACCAGATTTGTTTTGTAGAAAGGATTTACCTCTTGGCAGAGACCTTATGACAATTCTAATCAACTTCTTTATAGAAACCAACCAATTCGAACACACTGAATCAGCAAATGTGACCAGATAAATCAACAATATTCTTGATACGATAATTTAAATAATACGGAAAAACCATTCTGGAGACAACATTACAACATTTAGGATTTAATATTAACATTACAGCTGAACACTTAAAATAGATAACTGAATTGAGGCATTCTGTTCCATTAATAAAAATGATTGTGTATATAACAGTTCTGATGAGGCGAATGGGTGGAGTGGAATTAAATAACTTCCTACTGCTACCCTAAACCTACTGCTCTCTTCTCATCTGCTGATTTGATTTTTCTTCTCTGGTAAATATCCTTTGGACTCTAGGGTTACAACCCTTTATTTCTTCCGTTGCAACCTTTGGTATACCTTTTCATTTACTTAATTGTGTTTGGCAATGATTAAATATTTAATCTGGCCTTTTTGATCTTCCCATAATATTTTAATCTCTATTTGGTTCTATCTCCCGGCATGTTTTTCCACAAATTATCATTTGCTTCCCATTTATTTTAACTTTCTTTTGCCTCGAGGTGTCGTGAAAATAATTCTTCAAGTAACTATTGCTATTTCTTTTAATATATTTTCACTCAGTTCGTAAGAAATAACTACTTGCTTGTCAGTTGCCCGGTGAAAATGTTTTCTCTCCTTTCCTCAAAAATATTTTTAGGTAAAATAATTAGCCATTGGGTGAAGTCCTTGAAAATATGTTGCCTCCATCTTTGTAATTCCTTTGGCAAAATATTCCGGTGAACAATATTGTAAAATCTTCAACATATCTTCTCGTGAAAATAATTACCCATAAATAGGTTTATGCTACATATCTGTTTAATAATTCATACCTTTGAATTACATTTGTTCACCTTTTATTTTCTAGAATGTAATTATATCATCTTTCTAACTTCGGTGAAAATATCTCTCACCTTGGTGAAAATATTTTATTCTCCAAGAAAAATATTTCTTTAGGTGAATTGATCATATTTTTTATTACCATTATTTTATCATCGGCATGACATTATAAGTCGGGAGGACATGAAGTTTGCTCACCGATAAGACAACTCTTGCCAATGAGGTATTCATCGGCAAGACTCCTTGGATCGGCATGATTTTAAAATTTCATTCCGATTTCCTTGTTTCCCCGATGACATTTGTTTTATGTATATATATATTTTTTATTCCCTTTGGGTGTGCTAATTTTGGCACAAGCAGCGAGGATTCAGCAATATATATTAAATTTAACTTCAACCCACCCATCGGCATATCGGAATAACTAAAAAATCACTCATCGATAAGCTATGTCTGGCCGATATGACATTTGTTTTGTAGTGTTAGGCCAGTTTTAGGGTTTATGCTATGATGCGGGAAATATTAGGGCTACGACCCTCTCTTCTTCTTTCCTGGCATTTTCATTAATTTGTTTACTGTTTGCACTTGGTTCCAGCGTAGTTTTCTTTCCAGATTCAGTGTACTAATGTGTATTCTCTCATATCATCAAGTCCACAGGACCCAACAGCACCTTGCTTTTATCTGCCAACACATTGGTCACAAAGGATCTGTTACATAGTGGCGAAGTGCCTTCCTCGATCATTTGACGATTGACCACTCAGATGGTTCTAACTATTAGGAGGCTATTCTTTCTCTATCTGCTTCCCCGACAACGGATCTTGATCTGGACTTGGCGGCATCCCCTGTGGTGGCTCTTCATAGTGTTGGCATGTCTCCGGCTAGTTCTGTGCTTCCAATGTTGCCAACTCACATTGTTGATCCCATACCTCCGGTGGTGGTCGGTGTGGGAGGTTCAATTCCTTCTACTGTTGTTCGAAGTTTCAATTGTTTCAAACCGATCATTTTGAATTTGTCTTCCTATGGCTCTATGTGATGTTTTTAAATAGAAATCTCTATAGAAGAACCTTGTGGTTCCACCGACTGCACCCAATCTGACGTATTTATTTGATGAATTGCAAAATCCCCGAGACTCCCTGTTCTTGCATTGTTATAATGTAGATTGCCTGTAATATTGCACTTATTGAACTGATGCCCTCCATCACTAATATTATGAAAGACTGAAGCTTGTGTTTGGTCTATATATCTAGAAGCATTCTCTGTTAAATCAAGCTCTTTTGATGATACCCATGATGTAGGTTTTGTCGAGTATACTGAACTTGGATTTGAATTGCTTGGGGTCACTGGTGACACACCCGATGTATAGATACGCTTTAATAGGTATGACCCACCTATCAGACCTCCTTGGGGTGAAAAAATTCTTTTGTTACTCACTTTTGACACTTCTCGATAATGTACAAGGATAATGTGTTCATAGGCTCTATCAAGTAGCCAATAGCTCCTACGAACAAACTTAGGATTATCCTCACTATGAGCATAATAAACATGGATTCTCTCTTCATTGCCAACTTTAAGGTGCTCATGAGTTTCTTTGACAGTTTTTTCATCCTTTTTCTTCTGTCATGCATGACCATCCTTCCTAAAGAGTCGTTGCCATTGATCTCTTTTTACAAGGCGCCCATAAGAATGTCATGGGCAAAGGTTCGAAAGAATCGATCAAATTGTGTTGTTTTGCAATAGATTTTCCTTTAATCTCTATCAATGCAGTGACTGCCATTGATATAAAAAACAATCCCACACCAACTCTCTACAAGTGAGTAATACCTGTTTCCTTCCCAGCAGTTTTCAGAATAGTAAGTAGAGGCTTAACGGTATCGTGTTCAAATTTAGAATTGTATATCTTCTGAAATTTGTGATGCTAGACAATGCATTATCTATGATCACACAATCTTCACGTCTCTTTGTAATTGAACATCCTTCCACACATTCGAAAGCATTGATTTCAAATAACCTATATCTGAGTTTCCTTTAGGTATCGCATTGCTCTTATCATAAATGCTATTCTATAAATATCTCCTTTTCCATACACGGTACCATGACAAGTTCAAACTCCACCAGTTCTGCCAGACAGTTCACTTGTTTTCTCTGCAGACAGCTCTCACATTATTGTATGACTCCATACCTTGTGTATGCTTCCATACCCTACGCATATGCCTGATAGAGTATTTCAACATTATATATATATATATAAAACTAGAAATACGTTATGCTTTGCCGGATGTCCGTAACCTGTTCTAAGATTCTCCTGCATATATCATAGCACTGGAACAATTTACACCCATAGGCTGCATTTCCCTTAAACGTCTCCAAAGTCTTTATAACAAATCTATATTCCACTATTGTTGCCGTCCATGAGAGTTTTTTTTTTTTAAAAAATTTAATGATAAAGCCATTCTGTGCACATCATGTCAATCATTGGTTTCCATGAGACCACATCTCTTTGAAGTATCTATCAAACGGTTCATGTGCCTTGTCTTCTTTCTTTGCTGTGCAGTGGCTGTAGAATATGACTTCACACCAAACCAATTGCAATTGCTTTCATCCTTTTGAAGCATTTCCAACAAAACCATTTTGCGCATCTCCTACGATCATCAATCTTCACGGGACATGTACCGGAGTATCGGAGTGACTTACAAGTCAGAGAAACCTTGAGAACTCATTCTGATCACATATGTCTCACCGATAAGGTATCCATCGGCAAGACTCTTCTCGCAATGCCTCTCATGGTTTTCTTCATTGCAATGACCCTTGTAATTGGAGAGATAAAAAAAATTACTTCGATATAGTAAGTCTCTCTGATAATGACTTTAGGGTTTCTGTATGATTTGCATATTTTAACCACAATCCCTTTTCAAAGCTATTATCTCGTTTGTACAAGATAGGAAGATGTTGGCAAATGTGCACTGACCGGGTTGGAAACCTGTTTGCTGTATATGGTAAAATAGTGTGACTGCCTTGTGAGAATCATGATGTCTTTTGTAAGCTGCAATAATCGTATTCCATGAGACAATCTCTCGTTCTTTCATGTGGTCCAACATAAAACTTCTACACTCATCATTTTCCTCGCAGCGCATCTTTGCAAAAGGTATAACTTCTATCACTTCCAGATTATTGAACCACTAAAATTTCCATGTCTCTTAATGTCCTTTTAACATTCATATTGTTATAAGGCCTCAATAGCATCAACATTCCCTTCTCTAGCCTGCATCAGTTGCTTGAGATAATACAGGTCATTCTGAGTGATGAGAGCAAAATAGTTCTATTTTCTTTCAAAAAGGATCCTGAACATGCAACATTACTTGTATTTAGTAGCATTTGCAGCTCTGTAACTGATTTCACAAATGAGGACCCAAAATTTTACCCTAAAATTGAATAAAACTTTTGCAAAAAAAATAGCTTGGGAATTTCAGTCCCAACAGTTGGAATGTGGGTTTCTCTTGTGTCTTCAAGCATGTTTTGAGCGGGAATTTTTCATGTGAGCACTGCGACAATTTCCAAGAGAAGAAAGCGGGTGGTTGAGCCATCAATGGCAATGTGCAGAGGCATGGGCAAATGGTCGAACAGTCATGTACCCGATTTATGGCAAGAAAATTCTCTAGCGGTGGCACAAAGCTCGAGCTCATCTACCTCTTGTCCTTTTCTTGCTTCTCCATGTTTTGTCCCCTGTTGCTTTTAATCTTTGTAGGCCTTTTTCGTCAGAGGGAATGTATCTGGTGAATTTTGAAATTGGCCATGTAATTAATGCTGAGGTCCTTCCTTGCTGTATTTAGCAGGTTGTGTTTCTCATTTTGACGTTGTTGAAAAACTGGACATAATTGGCTCTGTAATAAAAAATAACTGGTTTTGGTTGCTTTGTGCAGGAGGTCTTGTGAGTTTATGTATCTCTTCTTGTATGTCTCATGCATGAATCTACTGATTTCATGATTGATTTTATATGAGTAATGTTGTGTTTGCATGTGTTTTGTTAATTCTGTCTCCAACATTGCATGTGTTCTTCTGAATCTAGATATCTAAGGGGTGTCTGGTATTCTAGAATATAGAATTCCTGTATTAAATGCTTGATCTTTCAACTTCTGCTCAAGGGGTAGATTAAAGTGTTTTTAGATTAAGTGTTGGGAAGAACATACTGCAATAGGGATGCCATAAGTAGAGATAACTTAACACTCTGTATTGGGAGGTATCTGTAAGGCAGATATCACACAAATCCCCTTGAAATCCAGTTTTATTGTGTTCATGCTGATCATTCACAGGTGTATGTCTACCGACTCCAAGCCTTGGATAGGCACCAATCTAGCTCTGTGTTGAGGTTATACACCAGGTCTAATTTTGCATCCAAACATAAATCAAATTCAAACTTCCAAAACAACCATTAGGACTGTAGAGGTAGTTTTAGGACCCAAATCCTCTGTCTACAACTGAACATAAGCCCAAAGCTAGCCCCTTTGCACTTATCCTACAGTTTTGGTCTACTTACAGGAGGATTTATCTGCTTTGTATCAACATCCCAAGCCAACCCACAAGCATATTCTCATGGGTGTTGAATAGGGAATACCCCCCTAGGTTTTGCAGAGCCTGAAGAAGAAGAGGAGATAAAAATAGAGTTTATCTCCTACACTGTTGGCCCCTAGCCCAGAGATCCTATTGATCAATGATGGCTACCTTGTAGGGAAATCTGGGAATGAACATCCAATCAGGGAAAAAACCAACAGAAATTGGCGACTCCGCTGGGGATGAGTTGATGAAAACAGAATATATTTGTGCCCATCCGAGTCACCAACAGAAATTGGCGATTCTACTGGGGAGTGAATAGAAAAAGTGACATCTTACAGCCTCTGGTGAAGTTATGGTGCTCTGCTGGTGGTATGAACTCAGAAAAATATATGATGAGCTTTCAGCTGTTGTAAATTTTGTCCTCTCTAGAGAGGTGGCGACTCTGCAAAAAGATTCAAGTGCACATGAAAGATAGATGTGTGTTACGTGGTAAAAGATGTTCATATTTCTGTATCTGGATGAGAAAAGGTACCTAGCTTCTTCCCCTTATATTTGTTGTTTTATTGCATAAGTTAGATGCCAGGGGAGGTTATATGTCTTAGGCAAACAAAGGATGTCTAAGATTGAAAATTTTATGAATCCAAACATGTATTCACCCATACTCAGTCAAAAGGGGGATGAAATGTTATGTGACAGAATAGAAGATAGAAGAAATAGGTTGATACTCTTAGAGGCTAGGTAGGCTCAGTTGAATAGTGATAACCCTGTTGTGTCTACCAGTCAGAAAGCTAAACCTCTTGTCAGCCCTTTTGATCCTTTGTAAGACCAACTGGATTTGTCATGGGTTGATTATAAAGTTGAAAGTATGCCTGTTAGGATATACTGTCAGATGCCTAGATTTAGTGGTCACAGTGTATGTGATGGGGGTGCACATATCCAAAAATTTTGCAGTTTTATGGAAAGACATTCATTTAGAGATGAGGATATGTGGATGAGGTTTTTTGTTAGATCCTTTGATGCAAAAGCAAAAGATTGGTATTTGAGCTTTCCAAAGAAATCATTTGCCTGTTGGGATGAGCTTGCTGACTGTTTCAAAAAAGAATTTGCAAAAGAACCAGCTGATCTTGTTGCAGAATTGATGAAAATCAGAAAACAAGATGAGGAGCCATGTATTGATTTCAGTCATAGATTTGCAGTAGCCCTTTCACAAATCCCAGAAGTCTTCAGACTTGATATTTCAACTTGTGTTGGCATATATTTTGAGGCTTTTGAGGAGGGCTCTAGTGCATTGTTGAGGGAATTCAAGGTGACAAGCATGCAAATGGCATACATTTTTTTAGAAAATGTAGAAGAAATGAAAAATGAGCACCTGCAGAAATCCCTGTCTCTAGGCCTTCGTGTGAGAAATGGTTGTGAAGCTGCAAATGACCAAGAGATTAAGGCATCATGTGAAGATGCCAGTGAAAGGACTAATGAGGACTCCCATTGCAATAATGAGGCATCTGGCCATGAAAGCAATAATGAAGTTGTGGACAACAATGAGCAACTTTTTGAATGGATTTGTGGAGATAATTGTGAGTATTGTACTCAAGACAGAGAAGATATAAGCAAACAGAGAAACAGTTCCATGTGTGAACCATTGCAGGTTCTTTTCAAACACATGGAGATCATGAAGAACAGTCAGAGATTGAAACAAGTGCTAGTGCAGAGCATGATTGTTTTTTATTTGGTGATTGTTTTGCTTATGACACACAGGCTGATACTCTTCCACAAAGGGAACCCATTGGTGATGAAGATGCATGTTCTGCTGCCCATGAACAAATGGCATATTATGATCAAGCTGATGTACCTGGATCACCCATTTTTGACATATATGGTGATGAGGATCTATTTGAGTGTGGTGAAGGTTTAAGCATTGTTTTTGACTTGGATTTTGTTTCTCATACTGATGAAAGAGAAATCAACATACATCAGGTAAGTGATTGTAAAAATGTACCTGATTGTAAAGAGGTGCCAGAGCCTGATCTTTTCCAGTTTGGTGCTGTTGTTGGTTGTGTACATGATGTGCACAATTATGAATTCGAAAGCTTTTCCTTTAATATGCCAGCTCATCAAGAGAGCCCTGTTTTCCTAGCTGCGTGGTGGACTCTGAATGTTTCCTGTTTTCAGTCCAGCTAGGGGATCACTTTGCAATGCATACTGCCGATGCAAATGATGATAAGTGTTACGTACCATTTGAATATGCATTGCTTGATAAATACTGCATCCACTTGTTGCCTGATGCTGAGGGTTGTTTGCAAAGGGAAATATAGGTTTTCCTTTTCTTGGTGGCCTTAGGCCATCAAGTGTGTTCGGTGATGCAGATTTGTAGTTTTATGACTCTGTGCCCAATGGACAGGGGACTGGTCTGCATCCCAGAGATCTGAGGTTTTTTCCATGCCTGCAAGAGGCATGCATCCCCAGACAGAGCCACTGTTGGTGCCCGCATGAGCAGTCAAGTTACAAGCATATATTTTGCAGGCACCTTCCCTAAAAATCCAAAAAAAGTTCGAAGTATTCAGACCTTCTCAGTGTTTTCAGCATCATCATGATATTTTGAAGGAAGGGGTCATCATCATCATTATCATGTTTCCAAACATCCCCCTGATGTTTCGTCCGAGGGTCATTTCCCATCATAACCGGATATCCCATGGGGTCATCATGTGTTTGTATCCCGACCTTTGTCGGAGGGTGATATTCTTATTATCGGGTGATATTCATATATCACCTCGATCTTATAGTGGAGCTACAGTGCAACATGATATTTGTGCATGAGGGTGATATTTCAAATTATCCAGTTATCTTCCGAATATCACCTTGATGCCGACATGATGATGACGTCATCAGGATGTTCATCGGCAGGATATATGATGTCGGGAGGATAAGCATAGGGTTTGCCGATGAAGCGGTCTGGCCGATGGAGAGATGCCATCAGTGTAATGTATGGCATCGGCATGGCCGATGGAGGTCGCTCCGATGGCGTGGGTCTTACCGACGAAGGTAGTGAGGAGGTGACCATCGGAGGGACTTGGTGTATCGGCGAAGGAGATTTTGGATCCTCCGATGTGTTCGATCTGGCCGATGGGGTTGCCATCAATGTAGCGTGGTGTATCGGCAGAGCTATTTTTGGTTCCGCCGATGGGAAGGGGTCACCCCGATGGAAGATGCCATTGGATTGATATCGTTTATCGGTGCAGCGCTGGTATGCTATTCCGATATGGTTTGTCTGGCCGACACGGGGGGATGTGAAGTGGTCATCGGCGTGACAGGGTATGTCGGTGGAGGGATTTTTGGTCGTCCCGACGGTTTGTGTCGTAGAGACGGGGTTTGGTGTCAGCAGGAGTCAGGGCGATGGGCTATTGGCGGATGGTTCGTGGGTCGAGCAGGGCAAAACACTCGACACTTATTGTATACATGCGATCGTGCTTATAAAGTGATCAAGGGGTTCCTGCAGGGCAAATGTGGGATTTTTCATCTCACAGTGTTTGAAGAGTCAACGAAAGCAAAGGTGCCTGCGTGGCACATTCTCAGTGGTTCTCGACTTTTCAAAGTGATTTGAGGCTGTAGATCCTGCGAAGGGAAATGATCGACGGCCATGTTTAAAAGTTGGAATGTGGGTTTCTCTTGTGTCTTCAGGTGTGTTTTGAGCAGGAAATTTTCATGTGAGCGCTGCAACAGTTTCCAAGAGAAGAAAGTGGGTGGTTGAGCCATCAATGGCGATGTGCAGAGGCATGGGCAAATGGTCGAACAGTCATGTACCTGATTTATGGCAAGAAAATTCTCTAGCGGTGGCACAAAGCTTGAGCTCATCTGCCCCTTGTCCTTTTCTTGCTTCTCCATGTTTTGTCCCCTACTGCTTTTAATCTTTGTAGGCCTTTTTCCGAGGGAATGTATCTGGCAAATTTTGAAATTGGCCATGTAATTAATGCTGAGGACCTTCCTTGCTGTATTTAGTAGGTTGTGTTTCTCATTTTGACGTTGTTGAAAAACTGGACATATCTGGCTCTGTAATAAAAAACAACTAGTTTTGGTTGCTCTGTGCAGGAGGTCTTGTGAGTTTATGTATCTCTTGTTGTATGTCTCATGCATGAATCTACTGATTTCATGATTGATTTTATATGAGTAATGCTGTGTTTGCATGTGTTTTGTTAATTCTGTCTCTAACATTGCATGTGTCCTTCTGAATCTAGATATCTAAGGGGTGTCTAGTATTCTAGAATATAGAATTCCTGTATTGAATGCTTGATCTTTCAACTTCTGCTCAAGGGGTAGATTAAAGTGTTTTCAGATTAAGTGTTGGGAAGAATATACTGCAATAGGGATGCCATAAATAGAGATAACTTAACACTCTGTATTGGGAGGTATCTGTAAGGCAGATGTCACACAAATCCCCTTGAAATCCAGTTTTATTGTGTTCATGCTGATCATTCATAGGTGTATGTTCATTCACAGGTGTATGTTCATTCACAGGTGTATGTCTACCGACTCCAAGCCCTGGATAGGCACCAATCTAGCTCTGTGTTGAGGTTATACACCAAGTCCAGGTTTGCATCCAAACATAAATTAAATTCGAACTTCTAAAACAACCATTAGGACTGTAGAGGTAGTTTTAGGACCCAAATCCTCTGTCTACAACTGAACATAAGCCCAAAGCTAGCCCCTTTGCACTTAGCCTACAGTTTTGGTCTACTTACAGGAGGATTTATCTTCTTTGTATCAACATCCCAAGTCAACCCACAAGCATATTCTCATGGGTGTTGAATAGGGAATACCCCCTAGGTTTTGCAGACCCTGAAGAAGAAGAGGAGATAAAAATAGAGTCTATCTCCTACACTGTTGGCCCCTGGCCCAGAGATCCTGTTGATCACTGATAGCTACCTTGTAGGGAAATCTGGGAATGAACATCCAGTCAGGGAAAAAACCAATAGGGCATATATAAGGTAAGCTGTCTGTTGTAGATGTTAGCTATGTGCTTGTCCTCATATGCAGTTTAAAGACCAGCGCGATGAGTGCTTCCTGCATCCTGAGTTTGTTTGCAACCAATCAATCAACCATGTAAGCCCTCTGCGGAGGCGGGATATCATGTATATCCTTTTTATCTTAAGCCCTCTACGGAGGCGGGGATGGTGTATTTCTCGGAGCAGATTGCATCATCCTGTCATTTTTAAAAGTTCTCTGCGGAGGCGGGGAGTGGTTCTATGATTAACTCAACCCTTAAGCGTGTCTTCGGCGATTGTTGTGGCGAAGTCCAATCGTCGGTGTGTGCCTGTAATGTGCCTAAGATGGTGTTGGACCTAGAAATAGGTACACTCCATCGCTTGTCTGCCGTGTTCTCTGTGTCTTCAAGTGTGTGTCTTTGGCGTGCTTGCTTTGTTTGGCGTGTTTGTTGCCCAATATGCAGTCTAAAGACCTGCACGATGAGTGCATCCTACATTTTGGGAGGTTTTGTGTGTCTTGCGTGTGTGTTGCCCCATATATACAGTATAAAGACTTATGCGATGAGTGCATCCTGTATTAAGGGAGGTTTGTTTACTTTCCAGTACTTGCATCTGCATTTCATATATATGAGAAAAAGAAAAGAAAAGAATCATGTCTGTCTTCTATGCATTAATGTGTCTTCTATGCATTCATTGTCTTCTCTATGCTCTACGTGACTGTAACTGTCTTCTCCATGTTTTGTGTGCTTGTTACTGTCTTCTATGTGATTGGTGTCTTCTCTATGCTTGGTGTGTTTGCTATGTTTGTGACCGTACTTTAATGCATGTATTGGCCTTGCGTTTATACATACATTAAAGTGGGGGCTAAATGTAACGTCAGAAAATGTCCCCTTGGGGGCTTTTCCCTCATAAGGTTTAGCTCTTGGGTCTTTTGCATGCATTTAGGATATCTTACTTCATAATTTGGCATCCCAATGGAAAGAGCCCTAGGTAACATGACAAATGGGACCTAGGAGGACCCCTTGAGCTAGACCTTACCCAAAATAGGGGGAGGACTTAGGCACCCACGCCCTAGTCCTGCCCTATTTTGGGGCAGTCCCAATTTTTGGATGTCGGTTTATGACCGTTAATTGGGTCCTCTGCCGACACGGTAAGTTTGAATTTATGAAATCTTGGTGGGACTGTTTGTAGTTGCATATAAAAACATGTTTAGGCATTCATTTGTAAATTATATGGCAATTGTGAACTTTAGGCATTCTCAAGGTGATTCAAGGCTTTCATTGTGTTGCAAGAGCAGATTTGTGTGGTTTATGTGTTTGTGTTTGCAGATTTGAGCATCCATTTC
Organism: Cunninghamia lanceolata; assembly: GCA_027924645.1. NCBI lineage: Eukaryota > Viridiplantae > Streptophyta > Pinopsida > Cupressales > Cupressaceae > Cunninghamia > Cunninghamia lanceolata. The sequence goes on along the minus strand of BSBN01000082.1, from coordinate 10,104,762 downwards.
ATCATGGAATGAAGAGCATCTTCCTCCCATGAGATCTTCACTACAAGGTGACATTATATTGTGTTTGTGATCAATTATTCATTTAGTTTTTGCCTCTGCCTCCCTAGGTGCGCACTCTCTATCTGACAAAGGTGTTCGAAGACTTAAGTGTCCTCTGGGGCTTGACTGAGGCAAGCCTCTAAACACCACAACCCCCTCCCAAAGTTTTCGTGGTTGTAGGATATAGGTTGCAGAGTTGGACAAAGTGAAGTTGCAGAAAGATATCTTGGTGTCGGACTTGCAGAATAGGAAGAAAATCTACCCCCTTGACTTGGGCGTCCACTCATTAGTCCTCCAAGTTCCGTGACGGGAAGATCTCCAGAACAGTAGGAAAGAGTTGCAGACCGAGTTCCCAAATCTGGACAAAAAGCAGGGCATTGGACTTGGGTGCCCGCTCTTTTGTCCCCAACTTTTCCGCTTCGGAACCCCAAAAATAGGTACTCTGTGATTTGATAGTTTACATCTCTCTGCAAGAGCTTTTTCTGTTATTCGTCAGTTTATTGCCGTATTTGCATAATTAGGGTTTTAATGGTCAATTAAGTATAAGAGAAGGAAAATTGATAATTAAACACCCTAATCCAAGTTTTCCTACATCTCACAGTGACCTAGGGTATGATAGTGCATTGCCACTCGACCCTAGGTCCTTGAATGTTAAGGGTGAAAGGAGGATTCAAACATCTAACAACCAAAACATTAAATAAATCTAAATTTTACCCTAAACAATGAGAAACCCTAAACTAAATCTACTCCTCCTACAGCTAACAGGACGAGGATTTGATTGAAAAGATGATTGATCCATCGCCAATATGGACATGTGCCTACTCCATTGGGCAACTGAGTCATAGAATGCGACGAAAGAAAATATACAGTAGGAGATCAATAGAACTAAACATATATTCACATTTACATCATAGATGGATCTTCATGCAATGGACATATTTAATAATCCAGGAAAGAACTGCAATGATTCATGAGCAACAAAGAAATGGCAAATACAAAGTCTTGTATTAACTTGGGTGTTGTCACACACCTCCAAATCCCAGTTACAATCATGCCAGCAAATGTGGCAAGGGAAAACATACAACTGCAATTATACATTCACCAAAATCATTACAAACTTCTATGGAGACATAGCAATGCATACATATCTGCTTTACATATCCTTCCTACACTTTGTTGGATACATCCCTTCACTTGCAGACCAAACTGGAATGATTTGATGCCCAAAAATCCTCCTTATGCAATTCTAAACCAGACAATTGGTTCAACAACCAACCCTTTGAAAAGAGCTTCGATACTCTATTTATAGCATGAGTAAATCCAATCTCAGGGCGAAATGGGAGGGAAAACCTCACCAAATCCACCAACCACATTAAAAATTTGTTTCTTAGCCACCCACTTCACATTTATTGTGTTCCTAGAAGTTGTCAGCACATTTGAATGAACGAGGAAGGCCAAGAAGTCGAGCTTCGACAAATCAGACTTCGGAGCTCGAGCCTTCTGCCTTGCAATTTATATTATCTGGAAGAAGGATATGAAGCCCCGACCCTGCCTATGTATAGCTATTAAGGCATCGGGGGTCGGGCTTTGGGCCTTCACCCTTTTGCCTTGTGCTTAGAAGAGGAGAAAACACGGAAGCTCCGACTTCTACCCTCCGCCTTGAAGAAAGAACACCTTGTCGGGGGTCGGTCATCAGGCCTTCCTCCTTCCATTTTCTTCTGATGAAGAAGGCAGAAGGAAGGAGGTTCAAACTCCGACCTCTGATATACTTAGGAAAACACAACCACGTCAGACTTCGGCCTTTGGGCCCTCCACTCTGCAACACTGAAAAAGGTGGAAGGAAGGAACTCCAAAGTCTGACGCAACACTACTCCACACTTAGAATAAATTTTCATCACCTTGAGCAGACTTTGGCCCTCCGGCCTTCGCCCTGACATCCGCTTGAAGAAGATGGAAGAGTCAACCTCCGAGCTCCGCCGCACACTTCACACTTAGACGAATTGTCAAGCATACCTGTCAGATTTTAGACTTCGAGGCTTCTCCCTGACACTTGCCATGAAGAAGACCGAAGGCCAAAGTCCCGAAGTCTGACCTCCGAAATACTTAGAAGAATTTGCAATGAATAACACTTAGAGAAATTTTGGAGTCTGATTTTGGAGCCGATAGATAATACAGGGTGGAAGGCAAGAACTCCAAACTCTAAAACTCTGATAGAGGTGAAAATACAAGGAAACACTTAGAGTTTTTCGGGTTTCCTATCTTGCATTTTCAAAAGGCAAACACATGAAAACCTATGAAAGACATCTCTGATCGGTTATCATCAATAGGTTCAACACTGAAGGCATAAAGTGGGATTTCTTGATTGATTTTGGGGCAAAAAATATGCAAGTTGGGAACTGGTTTTTTCAGGTGTCAACACTGGCTCTAGTTGGGGATGTGTGACAAGCAATGTCATAGCAAGAACCATCTATCTCTGGGCATACCAAAAGGCACAAAAAGAACGAGGGGAAACAACAGAAACATATTTACAAGGCATATAGTCATAAGCATGGGGGCACAAAAGGAAAGTTGACTATATTCAAAATTTAAACATGTTGCAGGTCAAACCTACACCAAATTACTGAAACCACTTGCCTCTGTCAAAGACAAGTTGAATGAAGGAGCTGATCTCCCTTAAACCAAATTTGCACTTTTCACCCAACTGCAACAACTGAAAGCTGCCCTCAGCATGCACCAATCTGCAACATATGTTTGTGGAGCCAAGGTTAGTTTCATCAATGAAATCACTACTGCAAGTCAACTATAAGAAATAGGTACTTGACCTATTTCATACTGCATCATGCTTGTTCCCAGCAACAAGGGGTGAGAAATTAAAATCTAAGTCAACAAAAAAAGACATGGATGGAAGCAAACTTCCATCACCAACTGTGACCTTATTACACTTGCTGACCTCTTCATACAAATTGAGGGAAAAGGAAAACACCTCCAATTCACATGGCAAAGAACATTGTGCTTGAATGCACTGTTGATCCACAAGAGAAGACACTTCATCTTGTAAAACAAATTGGAAAGACTCCAGCTCAAGTATACCTTCAAGTTGGGCTGCCATCTGTTGAAGCTCAGACATAAACATGCCTTGCTGCTCATTTACATCAATGTCCCATACAAAGGACTCAACTTCTACTACAACACCAACACATTCAAGAACTAACAAGTTTTCCACATCAAAGTGGAAGCATTCATATTCATTTGTAACTCCATCAAGCTCTTGAACAAAATTTTCATATGTGCTGCTACAAATTTTGATTTTTGAATCATAAACATGACTCAAGCTACAATTCAAAACATCAACACATAAATCAATACCACAAGACACCTCAAATGAAGAACCGAGTTCTTCCAATTGTCTCTCTGTTTCATGTCAACCTTGGCAACTTGTTGTGTCATATTCACTGTTGCAAACAAACTGATGACACACACCTTCTTCTTTCATTTCTCTTATTCTATTTCCTTGTGGCTAAGATGAAGCACACTCCACATGAGGAAGAGAACATACCTTACACCACAAAAATAGGTTCTCATATGCGTCCACATGATCACTATCCTCAAAATCTAGGGCAAGCTCTTCACACTGAAACTCCATGACTACACCAATAGCTATCTCTTATCAGTTATCCTCATGTGTAACCACCTCTACATCTACCTCATGCAAACAAGCAATAACTGCCTCATGACATGCAGGAACAAAGGAAGGCAAAACATCAAACAAGAAATAAGTTTCTTGTTGACTATCCATTTCATTTACCTGTGCACAATCTTCCTAATCAAATTTACAAGTTGATTCCATTTGCTGCTCATTCAAGCACGTGCCTTCCTCACTACTCACTGACCCACATACCTCAGCACTAGGCTAGAAGTCATCATGGGTTTCATCATTTTCACTTCCACTTGATGAGCTATCCAGCTGAAGGTAGGTGCATATACTACTTTCATCATTTGCATCACTGTCATATGATGCACCACCTTCCACTTCTACCCTTATGACTACACAATCATCATCATCTGATTTCAACCCATCAGTATCATCCCCAGAAACGGCGCCATAAAATGTTGACTCCCAAAATAACTACAACCCAAAACCATAAAACATTTCACAATCACCAAGGCCAGGGGTGTTGTCAAGGTGACTAAAAGAGTTCTAGGCGATTCTGGACAACCTACAGGAGTGGGTATGCTCCTCTGCACTTTAGGCTCAGCTAGACCTAGGAGGGATATTCCTAGAGGCATGAAATAAAACACAAATAAACTAACAACCATATCCAATGTACACTTGACCCCCAAAGCTGTCACTAGGTCAAGATAAATTGATTGCACAGGCCTCTAATTAAGCTGATTACTGCACTATGCGTTTGCACCCAAATATAATTTTATTACATTCCTTAAGATGACTCCATTTAACTTCGAATACACAAGATACATAGTGTAGGCATACATGTTCATGATTCACTAATGATTAAAACAGTTTTGCATCACTTCAAATTTATCCCTAGTTATTGCAACGAATCATGAACAACATAAGAAACCCTAAACTAAATATACTCCTACTCCTACAGCTAACAGGACGAAGATTTGATTGAAAAGATGATTGATCCATCCCCAATATGGATCGTTGCCTATTCCATTGGGCAACTGAGTCATAGAATGCAAGGAGGAAATAAAATATACAGCAGGGGATCGACATAACTAAACATATATTCACATATACATCATAGATGGATCTTCATGCAATGGACATACTTAACAATCCAGGAAAGAACTGCAATGATTCATGAGCAACAAAGAAATGGCAAATACAAAGCCTTGTATTAACTTGGGTGTTGTCACACACCTCCAAATCCCAGTTACAATCCTGCCAGCAAATGTGGCAAGGGAAAGCATACAACTGTGATTATACATTCGCCAAAATCATTACAAACTCCCATGGAGACATACCAATGCATACATATCTACTTTTCATATCCTTCCTACACTCTGTTGGATACATCCCCTCACTTGCAGATCAAACTGGCGTGATTTGATGCCCTAAAATCCTCCTTAGGCAATTCTAGACCAGACAATTGGTTTAGTGACCACCCCTTTGTAAAGAGCTTCGATCCTCTATTTATAGCATGAGTAAATCTGATCTAAGGGCGAAATGGGAGGGAAAACCTCACCAACTCCACCAACCACATTAAAAATATGTTTCTTAGCCACCCACTTCGCATTTATTGCGTTCCCAGAAGTTGTCGACGTATTTGAATGAACAGGAAAGGCTAGGAAGTCAAGCTCTGACAAATCGGACTTTGGAGCTCGGGCCTTTTGCCTTGCAATTTATATTATCTGGAAGAAGGATATGAAGCCCCGACCCCGCCTATGTATAGCTATGAAGGCATTGGGGGTTGGTCTTCGGGCCTTCACCCTTTTGCCTTATGCTTAGAAAAGGAGAGAATACAGAAGCTCTGACGTCGGCCCTACGCCTTGAAGAAAGAACACCTTGTCGGGGGTCGGCCGTCGAGCCTTCCTCCTTCTGTCTTCTTCTAATGAAGAAGGTGGAAGGAAGGAGGTCCGAACTCCGACCTCCGATATACTTAGGAAAACACAACCCAATCGGACTTCGGCCTTCGGGCCCTCCACTCCGCAACACTAAAGAAGGCAGAAGGAAGGAACTTCGAAGTTTGACGCAGCACTGCTCCACACTTAGAATAATTTTTCATCACCTTGAGCAGAGTTTGGCCCTCAGGCCTTTGCCTCGACATCCGCTTGAAGAAGACTAAAGAACAAACCTCCAAGCTCCACTGCACACTTCACACTTAGACGAATTCTCAAGCATACCTGTCGGATTTCAGGCTTCGGGGCTTCTCCCTAACACTTGCCATGAAGAAGACCGAAGGCCAAAGTCCCGAAGTTCGACCTCTAAAATACTTAGAAGAATTTGCAATGAATAACACTTAGAGAAATTTTGGAGTCTGATTTTGGAGCTGATAGATAATACAAGGCAGAAGGCAAGAACTCCGAACTCTGAAACTCTAACAGAGGTGAAAATACAAGGAAACACTTAGAGTTTTTTGGACTTAATCATTTTTGGGGTTTCCTATCTTGCATTTTTAAAAGGCAAACACATGAAAACCTATGAAAGACATCTCTGATCGGTTATCATCAATAGGTTCAACATTGAAGTCATAAAGTGGGATTTCTTGATGGATTTTGGGGCAAAAAATATGCAAGTTGGGAACTAGTTTTTTCAGGTGTCAACAAGCTACAAATTTCAGCAGTTAAAAAAAAGCAAAAATAGAGAGTTCCTTAATACCTTCCTTCCATGGTTGAAGAAAAAATTAAAATGGTAGCCTAGGATCGCATTATGAAAACTTAGCTTATAAGGAATTGATCCATGCCACTCTATCAGTTTACAAAGCAAGTCAACAGGCCCATCAAAGGAAATGATTTACCAGAGTACAGTTGGAAAACACGCTTTTGTACTCCCTTCCAAGTATTGACACAAAGGAGGCCATTACTTTCCAAAGAGTAGTGATTGATCTATATGATAGTCTCAAACAGAATTCCAGTGTGTCAGAATCTAGGTCCATGAACGATAATGGAGTTCTGAAAAAATAGTGAGGAGTTTGGGCATCAAGGCCACACAAACCAACTTCATCATCCAGTTGTGCCTAGAAAGTTGTTTCAACAAGGATTTAGGGAATAAAAATTAAAAACTGAAGTTGTGATGCCCAACATGGTAAGAATTGAAACAATGAGATATTTGAACTTCTATAACTATTTTCAAACATCATATTCCACTTGGTAACAACCTCAAAATAACCAATGGAAGATAAACCATTCCATCTTCTATCAATGCCTATTCATTACTATTTGAAATATTTATATAAACAAATGTTTTTCTTTATAAACATTTATGAGGAGTTTAATAAGGCCATCCTCTATCCCTCATTAATGTGAGCGAATTCAAGATTCCAACGAACAGAAAAATGGACACTCCTCCAGAGGGTTGGATTAAAATGAATTTTTCTACCAACATAATAAATTATTATTGCAATTTAAAGCTCCAACACTTACCTCTTTCTCTTACCAAATTTATACCAATAAGGCTAGTGTAGACACTGCAACAAATGCAGGCAACACTTTGTAACATTGTTGACCTAGGTCGATATATTCTGATATCTAGGTTTCTATCCAAGCCTAATACCTTTTTGTATCAATAGCAATAGTAATTATGTACTTTGGAATTGTTTGCAAGGAATTTGCATGACCACTATAACCTACTCTTTTTGAAATATACATAGCTAAACAAAAAAACAAAACCTGGAGGATGTAGGATATGTGAGGATTGATTTTACCAAGAGGAACATTATATTACTACTATGCAGTGCCACTATCACTTAAATACTAAATAAAGGCATTGACAATTAAGAAAAACATTAAGAGTACAAATATTTTGCAACAAATTTGGCTTGGTGGTAAATATATAGAAAACCAAGGTCATGATAATCAAATCTAGAAGAACAACTAACCTTAAAATTTTCTTCAAATCTAGAAGAGCAAATTCACTTCTACAAATACCTAGAACTCGATTTTCATTAAAAATTGAACTACAACATTAGTACTGAAAAAAGATCTGTGCAAGTTAGAAATCCTATAAGCATTAAATAACCTATCAGCATTATGGTCTATAATAGGTTTACTTGAGATCAATGGAGGCAATCAGAATATTAATGCCCATTAGCAATTTTGATTGATAGTGGATTTATAATACACAGATTAAAATAAATGAGGCTGTTAATAGAGAAGGTTATTTATTAATTAAAACTAAAAGGATAATTAGGTATTACTGCTTATAGGTTTACATAACTCAAATTAAAGCATGAAAATATAGAGAAAAAAAGTTACATCTCATTAATGCCATTAATGTCCTTATTTACTAATGCCTCTCCAACTATTTTGCACAAATGCACAAAGCCAATAGAGTAAAAAAGAACAAAACTTTAAAAAAATCCAAAAATAGATTATCATCAATAACTTTATAATTAACGAAATATACCCTACCAGATTCTTCTTAAAGAGGGAAGTGTGACACCCATCAAAAGAAAGGTTTCAAAATTTAAATGCGATACAAAAAAAATGGCCAAACTAGGAAATAAAATACTTCTTGCCATTTCCTAAAAATCATATTTATCTCATTATCAACTAAAAATGTTTGGCAAAAAATGGAAACGTGGTTAAAGCATTACCACATCAATGAAGAAATGGCACTAATGCATTTAAACAACATGGAATTAAACATCCAAACTAAAATCATTGATAACCTTAAAAAAAATTAAAAAAAAAAAAAAAACTTAAAACACACGAAAGAACTATTGTATTATAAGAATGGCATCAACCCTATACTAAAGAATATCAGTCAACCTGTATAAAGTAATTATCCTAAAAAATAAAATTCATGATTGCCAAACAAAGAACTAACTCAGATTACCTACAAAATAAATTGGAAGACGGACCCACCCAAACAGAACTTGTGAACAAAGAACCTAATATAACTTAAAGAAGTAAAGCATGAAGTATATTTCCTTTTGAAATGCCTGCTAATGATGCTTTAATGGACGAATACATATTAATATATTACATAAGTATTTGCAGTCACAACCTGTTACATAAAATCTTGTATCCAGACAATCAAACAAAACTTGGAGAATGTTTTAAAAAATTGAACACCCATGAAACAATCTTTTAAACACATAAATACACTCTAATAAAACCTCAATAGAAACTGGGCCTAAAGGACATTAGATATCAACTATACTCTTAAAGATCTTTGCATGGTGAATAACTATGAAAACTAGGTCTTTCACTTAATGTTGTATAACCATTTAGTATAAATTTAACACAATAAGAGTTCTCTTACACAGCATATAAATAAAAGAGTATCGAGCTCATGCCCCACAACTTTCCTATGACATTATGAAAGAAATTTAAGATTATTCAAAAAAAAAATATGAGCATCCAACATTACTCCTATTAACAATCACAAGTTTATTTGTCCCAATCATCTGAGAAACATATAGCTTTAGCAGAAAATGAATTAAAAATTAATCTATCAATTAGGTTTCTTATATTAAAGAGAAGCTCAAGATGTAAAAGTTAAAATATATACATATGCTTAACCAAAATACCTGCAATCTATATTTCAACCCCCTTTGTACAATGCGGTTGCCACATTGCATACTACAAGGACAGATAGGGGTGCATTCAGTAATAAAGTCCCTGGTGATAGAAAAAAGAAAATGAAACAAATTAGGAAGAACAATATCTTGAAGAAATAGTCTCATTAAATTCAAAACAAAACCATAGACTGAGGATCTCTTTTCCACCCTAAGCAGAGTTGTAAAACAGCCTAAGAAACCAAGACAGTATATATCTCTTTTCTAAAAAAGCTGCTTTCTAGGATTTTTGTGTCAATTGCTCTATATAGTATCAAAACAAATCTCAAGCCATTCTTTAACATGCAGAGCATGTGAAAGCGATTGCCAAGAATCAATCAATAGTGAGAAACCAGAGACTATAATACAGAAGGTTGGAATTACAACAGCTATCTTCTTTACATCGCTTCCGCATAACCAACAAATTAGATAAGTTCTTGTTATATAAAATTAGCTTAACTGTAAATGCAATTTGTTTTACAAATACCATGAAAGCATTGAAAATCTGATATAATTAATGGATTGAGACAAATTTTTAAACCTAATAACAAGTTATGCACCAGTTCAAATTCAAAATCCAATTCGCCAACCTTAAATTTTGGAAAAAAATTGATAGTTAAGGAAGCCCAATTATATTCGACTTCAAATTTGAGAAATAATTAAGAAACTACCAATGCTAGCATATTAACATCTAAAGATTTAAAGTGATAAACAAATAATGCAGAGCATAAAAAAAAATATGTTCCCCAAATGGGGTTACTCTAGATTGTCGTAAGAAGTGAAGGTAGTATAAGCTTCCCGCCCCCTCTTCAGTTGTCCAAAAATTTAATTTCAAGGGCACTTGCTAAACGCCACCCTAGACCACCCGGGTGCTAAATTCTTAAATGCCTCACAGAAAAATAGACATAAAATATTGACAGACAAAAAATGTGCAAAAAAAAATTGGCATTGTTCACCCAAGATGGATATATCCTGCAAATATGGTTGTACCACAAGAGTACTCACCCAATGGCATCCCTTTGTATTGCATAAACAAAGTAAGATTGAAAGAGATACATCTTTTTAAGGCTTTTCCTTACCATATACTCAATGGGAAAGGTAACCCCAACTAACCCATCAGTTGACCCTTTAATAATCCTACGTAGAGGAAACTTAACTTACATAATAACAATTAGAATAGGGACTAGGGCCTAAAACATAAGTTTAATGATATCTTGTGCCTAGGTACACCAACATGCCCTCCCACCCAATGCTCTATCTGTAAAACTAGAAGAACCTCTGTAGTTAAGAACACTTCAGCCAGAGTAGCATTAGGATAGGTGACCTCCACAAAAATATGAGACATAAAATTATGAGCCAGGCTTTTAGCTATAAGTTGTTAAACTATTGAGAACAGAAACCATGACAATTAAGTAACAAAACTCATCCAATCTGACACACCAAATAATTCAACTTAACAAAAACAATGAACAAGAATAGACTTCTTTTAAATTTTTGGGCACCATTTCAAGTTATGGCAAGTTTGAATGCTTTCCTATCAAAACTTCATTTTCAAGCATGGTATTTTCAATGGGCAATCCCTTTTGACTTTATCTCCCCAAAACCAAAACGTCATATTCCAAGAAGCTTTGACCTCTTCACCAAGCAACTCTTATGGCTCTAAACTGTCATATTCTACCAAACTATGACCTTTTCACCATGCATCCCTCCTAGCTCCAACACCATCTTCCCTTCTTCAACATTTGCTGAGACTGTTATTTCCATACAATCTGTGTTTTTACCTTTCAGGCATGACATATGGATATCAAGCATATAGGTCACTTCTGCAAACTTAGACCAGATCTTATATGGTCCAAAGAAACTAGGATAGAGCTTTCGCTTCCCCTTCTCCTAGAGTGTCACTTGTTTGTACAGCTTCAACCCGCTGTTTTAAACTCAGCGAACACTCGTCAGACTGGTGAATTCTGCAGCAAACAAGTAACTCACCCATGACTCACAAGACGAGTTTGCTGCAGAGACTCGGAAGTATTTTGTCTTCAGCAATTTAGATCTTTGGACCATGTATTGATTGTTTGGAAGGATTTATCAATGGTTGGTACAAAGCAATAAAATTATAAAAAATGGCATGTAGCATGAAGGTCCTTGGGGCCTCAAAGGTCTCAGAAAGCTAAAAATAAAATTGTTTTGGACACGGGATGGAAAAGTAGAGGTTTTTTTCCTTTTATTTTGCTTGAAATAACAAAAACAGCATTTTTTCCCTATTTTTATGAAACTTTCAACGGATTTTAGTTTCCCACTTATATCTTGAGTAATTGAATTCCATTTATATTTTTGGTTTGCTGACTGAATCCTAGTTCCAAGTAATGCTACCATGGCCAAAATAGACTTGTGTGTTCCCTAACTTTTTTCTTTATGCTTCTCATGCATAATTTAAATGTATTTTTTGTATTTATGTAATCTATTTTAATTGCTGAGTTTTTATCGATTTTTTGATCAAGTTCAAGTCCAAGTCAAACTTTATGCTGCCCAGATATAACCAAGTCCAAGTTTTTGAACTATGCTTCAACTAAACAAACACCATGTCCCCATTCCAAAGCTTCACACTGTCATGTGTTGTTCTAGCTCTTGCTTTATACAACTCACACACATGGAAAATTGTCCTTCAACTGTCACAGTATGTCATGCATCTGTTCAAATGCCCACACTGTTGCAGGGATATTTCCTCTCATGAAATACCTAATCCAATGGTGATAAGGGTTTCAGTCCATAAAAATCCTTAAATAGACAGATAGAATCAATGATCAAAAACTTTGCAAGTAACTCATAGAATCACAAGTAATTGCAAGACAGACAAGTCCACTGAGTTACTTACAAAATCTCTAGCAAATTTTGGACAAGAATTTGTGTATCCGATCAGAAAACTTGCTTGATGGTGAGAAATTAAATGTCATGGCCTAAAACTAGCAAAAACACTATTTTTCCTCATTTCTAATTTATGCACATGACAATCACTCTTTGATTTCAGTGCTTGGATTTTCAGGTTATTTGGACTCATTTGAGTGATCTTGTTGGATTTATTAGGCAGACTTATTGACGAGATATGAAAGTTATTTCACTTTTTTTCTATTTTTAGCCGATAGGCTATTTGTGGGAGCTTTTTGCTCCCGGAAATTGTCGGACGTCGGAAAATAGTCGGATGCTAAAAAAATATTTTTACCGTAAGGGTTTTTGAAAAAGCCTACCATTTTCCTTTTCTGGTCGCCGAGTGTTTCACTCTGTCGTTTTTGACTGTTTCTGCTGCTTCCTCCTCCGAAACTTACCACTTTGGGACTCTCTGAAAAATTTCTGAATATGAAAAACTTTTCAGCATACGCGTGGGTGAAGTGTGAGAGGGAAGAAGAGGATTGTGCAGCGATGTTGCATTTGTTGTGTTAGAGCGTCGTCTTCAAGCGCTTGTTTATTACAATAACACCACACAAGACTCAATGTGAAGCCATTTTCTCCTACACAAGACAAATCCATGGGCATAGTTTTTGTTTTCGGGCCATGTCTTCTTTTCATAGGCGCAACCGTTACTGTTTAACTATGTTTTGTAAATTAAAAGAGAGACCAGGATGTAACAGCAGCCATAATTTCTGCTAATTCCTGGCAACTTCTTGTAACTCCGTGTTTTCAATGTGATATCACGTGCAAGAAAACCTGTTTCAACTGCAGCTGCATGAAGCCAAAGCAACAAAGAAGATGAGATCGAACCTCACAATAGTAAAGTCAACTTGGGCAAGCTATTACAATGGGCAACAAATTATATTTGATTTATTCTTTAATTTATTTTCAATTCAATATTTTAAAAAATTAATCTTTTTAAGATTGTTGCGATGATAAATTTTAAAATTTTAAATAAAATTAACATTTAGGAGCTTCTAATATAATACTAAAATTTTAAAATGCATAGTACAATTACATAATATAATTGCATGCTGTTTGAATTTAAGTTGCCATAAAATAAATGAAATTATATCTCATATGCTATTTTAGATTAAGAATTTGTCTCTTCACACAAACATATTGCAATTCTTTTATAATGATTAAAATTATTTCTTCGTATCAAAACTTTATATGCTAATAATAATAGCACCTCCTCACGCTACTGTAACAAAGTGTGTGGAGAAGTTTGTTACAAGAACACCAAAGGTGCCCTTGTTAGGCTTAGTTATCCAAATACTTTAGTTGTAAAAATATCAATGACAAAAAACAATTTTTATTATTTTGTTTTATTTTATAAAATTTAATGTATTAAAATTTAATATTTTAAAATATTTAATTTAGATATTTAATTATTAATATATTTAATATATAAAATTTAACATATTTACTAATGTTTATTTATTTTCATAATTTTATGGGTTTACAAATTTATATTAGTCAAATGTAATCACGAATTTTTTATTTTCTGACGAACTTAATGTGAGTTTTACCATTGTCAAATTCGAACACCAACTCAAAGCTTGTGACATAGGTAAAAACAATTCCGATTTTTTTCAAGAGCAACAATAGCTGGGAACCAGCTGCCACTGCTTACCTTACCAGTGCAAAAAGACATTAAAAAGGGCACTGAAAGCCATGCCAATCAAACCTGAGACATCCTATTCCAAAGTCAATAGTCACCATCTGAATATAGCACTAAATTTGAAGACCTAACTTGCATGCTTTGTAGCCTTCAAAGTACACATCATTCACCCTTTCCAAGATCCTATTTAAAATGTAGAAGACTTCGTCCATCACGACCCACATCTTCCACTTCAATACTTAAACCTTTTGCTTCCCCACTTACTTGATCTTCATAACCCTGACAAAGATGAACACATACTAGCAAAAGCTTGCTTTATTGTTGTGAACTTTTTTAATAGTGAAGAAATTATCACAGGAATTTGTGAAAGGCTTCTAGAGCTTTTGAGTCGTCACCCATCTCTATATGTTATCTATCATGCTGGGAGAAGCATTGCCACCAGTGTGGGTAGCAATAATAATGTTGTAAAGAACATTGTCATTAGCTTAGTGTTGTCAAAACTAGAAGAGCTTATGCATTTCATGGGTTGTGGTCAACACACTCATTGTTTAAGTGGGGAACCTAGTAGCCATAGACAACAACCAACACTACCCTCAACTATCTCCACCAAAAATAAACAGGTAGAACTAATGCAACCCATGGGTTGTGGTCAACACATTAGTTGTTTAAGTGGGAACTCAAGTAGCCATGGACAACAACCGACATTGCCCTCAATTGTCTCCACTAAGGAAAAACAAGTAGAGATTTAGAAGGTTATCCTCATAGAGACTCGTTGCATACTTCACCATGTTATCTCTTCTCATGTGAATTGTTTAGTCAAGAGTTGCAAGATAATTAGATCAATGAGAATAATACTTGCTGCTAGACCTTCATTTTGTCTTATAAGTCCTTTAAAAATCAACATAACGTGCACACTCAAAAAATTAAAAACCAATGCAATCAATGAAGGTGGCATGACAAATCCATATCCACAATGCTCAACCTTAACAAAAACTCAAAATGGGATTGGTTCATCTTGCCCTCACTAATTCTAAATCGATTGCTATAGTGATGCTGGCATGGGCAGGGATCGATAAGAGATACAACTGTAAAGTTTAATAAAGCTTTGGTGTTTTAACTGATGCAAGTAGTTTTAAAATCAAAGCATTCTGTCAATAGTGTTTATGATGCAAGTAGTTTTAAAAAAGAAACAACCAGTTTAAATCAAATTATCGATATATCAAATTAATCTACAACATAAAAATACCAGAACAAAACCAAAACCCCATTCCTGTAGCATGATCATACTCTTATTTTATTTCAAATAAACATGTAACATTTCACCCTATCGGCTATTTCATTGTGCATAAATTCCGTGCAACTACTAGTTTATTTTAGTTTTTGTTTTTTCATTCTTCTTGTGTTCAAGAAAGTCTAAGGTTTACCATTTTAATAATTCATGTTATGTCCCTTTTTTATTTTTCTTTCTTCTTTTCAAAGCTAGGGTTTAAATTTTTTAAAATTCTTCTGTCTTTTTTCCTTTTTGCTAGGATTTCCAACTTTGTAGATATGGATGGCATCTGCAAGTATAGTAGTGGCAAGATCAGGGATCTCACTTAGAGGCATGTCACACTGAGTATAGAGGCAAAAAATGGTGGTATGCAAATATTGTGTCTTGAAGATGAGAGGAGACACAAATCGCCTCATTTCATCTTGCACAAATCCCCAGTCGAGATGTGCAGCTATGTAATTCAGTGAAATTGGAGATTACACAAGAGCTGAAGGTTGTCCTTGATTTGTGTAAGTTGAAGAAATTAGAGAAGAAGAGGACAGTTAAGGCAATTGCCGTTTCAATTAATTCTCCCCAAAACTTAAAGACTAATGCAATACGTTCTTGTCTTGGGGCAGAGATACTTAGGAAATAGATAAAATGGGCTCATCCATTGGAAATAGTTCTAACTAGTTGTAATCACATTCATACGGTTTCTTTATTCCTCATCACACAGCTGGTGCACAACCTTCACTCAACCGTATTGCAAGAAACTAGAAGAAGCGTCATGAGGTGAGGATAGCATGCACTATTTTTTTGGTATTATAACAACATACCATTCCATGTTGCAAGGAGCACATATTGAACGTTGTCCGTCAATGCATTGATTATAGCTGAAAAAAGGTTCACACCACCTAGTCTATATGATTTGAGTTGACTCTTTTTGGACAAATAAGTGAAAAACATTGAGGTCATAGTAGAATATCAAACAAGAATTTGGTTAAAAAAAGGCTTAACAATTTTTCTAATGGAAGGACGGATGCAAGCAACCACACATTGAATAACTTTCTAGGGACTTTAGGTGGACGGTTAGTGTTCCTCAAATCAATTGATGCCTTTCACAAAAGGGAAAAATGTTGAGACTGCGCAATATGTTGGGAGCACAATAAGGGAGAGGGGTCAGTAGCCGCCCACCCTAACTTCGCGCACGTCAAGCTCATAGTTAGACATATCGGATTTCGACGATTTTTTTTTGGGTTTCTCCATATGCGATCGGAGAGCTTAAAGCTATTCTTTCAGCTTCTGGGCACTTATACATTTTAGGACGCGTTATGTGCACATGGGTCAAAAAAGTGTCATTTCAACATGTCGCCCCATACATGCGCAACAATGTGCCAGTAACCACTCGCCATCACATTTGTGCACTTCTCTTAATTTCATTGGTTAATTTATTGGAGTTGTGAACATGTATTGGTGCATTTGTGAACATGTACAAATGTTGTGAACATGTATTGGTGCATTTGTGTTAATTTATTAGGTTGATATTTTACATGTATTTGTTCTTTCTTAAATTTTAATTGGGGGGTCAAGTGCACAAAAACATAGCGGTTATTGGGGCGTGGGCGGCCGCTGGCCCCTCTCCCTTAGTCATGGAAGTGGTATGGAGAATGTCATTCAAGTTGTGACTTAAGTTACCGGTTCTGGTTTGAGTTTACGAATTTGGTTCGTGGATTCGACCAAAATTTTTTGGGGGTTGGGTTTGTTCATATATATTTATTATAATATTTATAATATATAAATATATTTATAAATATTATAATTATATCTTAATAATATATAAATATTAATAATATAAATATATAAAATATTGATAATATAATATAAATTAAAATATAATAATATATTACTTAGTAAATATATTAACATATATTGCAAATAAAAGAGCCGACCCAGCCTAAAAAATTTTTGGAATTTTTTTTAAACTCGTTGGTTGTTCCTATCGGCATATTCCTTGAACCTCCTATGGTCGCAAGTGTAATGGATTCTCCCGTGCCTACAGATGGAGTCTTATCGTCAACCAAAAATGCAGATTTACCCCCATTTTTCAGCCCTGGTCTTACGTCGACCGGAAAATGCAGATTTTTTTTTACCAAAAAATTGCGGTTCGTCATGGCAACGGAGGAAAATACTTAAATTCATTGCAGATTCATTAGGGTTCGTCCTGGATGAACCAACCATGTTTTTCAAACCCGAATCCATATCCGGGCTGGATCGGACCCGCATCATGGGTCAAAACCAGTGGACCCGGTAACATAGGTTGTGCCTGACATTCTAGCAACAGGAGGACTTCTTGAGCAGAGGCACCCTACCATTTTTGGGAACCCTTGTGCTGCTCGTTGCATTGATCTCCTACTCGAGGATATGGGCAAACTTGGATAGGTTAAAGCCATAGGAAGAGGTGAGAAACATCACCAAATATATCTCTAACTACCCTTGTGTGCTTAACCTAATGAGAGAGCACACAAAGATAAAGGAGTTTGTATGATGAGGAGCCACATGATTTGCCATTAACTTCACGACATTGCAGAGCATTTCAAATTCACTAAAATCTTTTAAGATGTTTGTGAGAACTAGGTGGGTGGAGCCTCCATACTCAAAAGAGGCCAAAGGGAAAAGGATCATGAAGACCAAGTTTGATGATCATGTTTGCCAAGAGCATAGATGAGATCCTCAAGGTAATTTTAAACTTTAACATTTAGAAACATACAAAGAAACCAACTCCATTACTTTATAAGTTTATAGAACTTACTAATTTTTCATTTACCTTCTATTTGTCATTGAAATTTTTATTTAATTTTTATTTTAAAGTCCATAATATTTTGTTTCTAGTAACAAAACCTTTGGTTAGGATTCTCCACACAATGGATGGGAAAAAATTCCATGGTTATCTATATCAAGTCATGTACAAGACCAAGAAGTCCATCCATTGCTACTATGGATTTAAGCAAACAAATGAACCCATTTGCAACATAATTGATCAAAGGTGGAACAAGAAACTTAACCAAAACATACATACAATGGCCTATTACTTAAATCTGAAGCTTTGCTTCCTCAATTCATTTAGGGTTGATGAGAAGGTTCTGGATGGCTTCAACACAATCATAGAAAGGATGACTCCTAGCAAAGCCCTTAAAGAGACAATTCTTGGAAAATTGCATATTTACAAAGAGGGAGGTTGTTCTCTTTAGCTCTTTGAATTGAAAGAGAATGACCCAATGGATAGGTAAATAACCTCAATCCTCAAAAGTTAAATTATAGCCTCCTATATAGTGAACTTGTGTATAAGTACGATTGTAATTTAGTAAGTTACTTACAAAGTTATAAATGTTGTCAATCCTATATAGCTTTTGGATAATGATCACGTTCGAGGCCATTCACATGAAGAAGCACAACAAGTTCACAAGTGTACCTCAATGACCTAGTCTTTCTACAGTACAACCTTCATCTTTGTGTCAAAAAGCTAGAGGGAAAAGAGACTCATGATGCAATTGACTCAAATGGCATCAATCCATATTCAAAATGGTCTGTCAAGGATGTGGAGCCAATTATCACTGATTTTGAGAGGAAACTAACAAAATGGATGTCAAATGTGGAAGCGTAGGGGCAAGTGGAGGCACAGAAGTCAAGAGGGGATTCATTACATGATTATCATGATATGATTGAGGATGACATTGTTCATCAGCGGAATCTTTACCATATAGTTTGAGGGCATCACCACAAAAGTGCCTAGTCAAAGTAAAAGCTTGTAAAATATTTTTATAGAATTGTAGTTTTCTATAATTATGAGAGTATATTGATCATTATATTAGTCAAAGGAAAAACTTGTAAAATATTTTTATAGAATTCTAGTTTTCTATAATGATGAGTGTAGATTGATCATTATATCATATATTACACTATGGTGTGCATTGTACTTCTTTTTGGTCTAAAATTAATAGACAAACTACCTATATGTTCTATAAAATCAGCATTTCTCATCTTATTTAACTTTATTTTACAAATTTATGCATTTTTTGATATCCCAAGTTTTTGCCAATTCCCAAGTCTAAGTCAAAGTTTTTGCTTGCCAAGTTTTAGGAGTCTAAAATTCTAAACTATACCAGAAAGTGTTTTGTTAGACATGATTCAATCACCTATGATTTGCTATGTGATCTCATGTAACTATCACAGACGTAAAAAAAAAATGCTCAGCAACCTTAGGTCCATCAAACCCTACCTTAGTCATAGGAATTCAATGAGCATACTAGCACAACCAATCTACCACAACAAATATTTCATCCTTACCTTTAATTCTTAACAGACCGGAGATAAATTCCATGGATACATTTTCCCTATTTTGATCAGGAATAACATTTAATCGGAGAACTAGGGGATGGAAAATTCCCAACTTTGGACAAGTATCACATTCTATCACAAATTGAGGAAAATCCTCCTCTATGTTTTGCCAAAAGAAATTGGAATGTGTATTCATATGGGTTTCTTGGAAACCTATGTGACATGTGAATGGGGATTCATGTCTATATTAAAGTTCATTTGATTCGAATGCTTACCTCTAACAAAATGGTGGTATAATCATACATCTACTAAAATGACACCATTCACTATCTTGTATGGTTACAAACCACTCAAGCACAAGGAATTTGTACTTTCTCAAGCAAAAGACCCTAATGATTTTCTAAAACTATCACATTTAGTAATTCAACTTTTAAAGGAGAATTTGAAATAGGTGATTTGGTTTTTGTGCTCCTATAACCCTAATGCAAATGTTGTTAAAACAACGTGGTTGGAACCTTAAATTATCTCTAAAATACTACAATCCTTTTCAAAGTCCAAGAAAGGTAAGTAACATAGCATATTGTTAGATTAACAAATAGAGAATAATACACAAACAATGAACAAAATATTAACTGGCAATCTAAACATCCTTATCAATTTCATTAATATAAAGAAATATGTAGTAAGTAGATTTACAACTCCCCCTATACGAGAAATGAACAGTCATGCATGACCTTTGACCTTCCAATCTATTTGAAACTTTGAGTATATTTTTCAATATCATCTTATATTTCTTTGGATCACT
Source organism: Cunninghamia lanceolata (assembly GCA_027924645.1). NCBI lineage: Eukaryota > Viridiplantae > Streptophyta > Pinopsida > Cupressales > Cupressaceae > Cunninghamia > Cunninghamia lanceolata. Next base: position 10,084,519 of record BSBN01000082.1, on the reverse strand, counting down.
TCCCAACATACCCCTATAAGATCCAAAGACTACTGAACACACCCTCTACTATTGAAATGATGCAGAAACTGTTGGAGCAACCAACAATAACTAGAATCACTTCTACAAAAGACAATTGCATATAATAAGCTTGCCAAATAATATATTCAAGAGATAATTAGAATGTACATAGATGCCTTGTATAAATAGAATGTACATAGATGCAACATCATCGAATGTATATAAATGCCTTGTATAACTATTTGATGATTTCTAGAATGTATATAGAATGTACATAGATGCAACATCATCGAAGTTGTCATCAAATAGAATATGAATGTCCTCAATAGTGTCTTCCAAATATGGAAAGACGATATCAATATCCTAGTCCATAGAATCGTTGAAAGCCATACATGAGTCAAATTTGGGTTCGGATGTAGCATCAGGTGATGGTGAAGATAGAGGAGAAGAAAGAGGATATGTCTTTGTGTCATCAACACATTCAAGACTTTCCCAATAACCAAGTTCCTCTTCAGTATCATTGTCATATAAAGGATCATTAACATCATCAAGGGGAAGAAGTATGTCCATAACAGGATCATCTGGGAATGGAGGTTCATTGGGATCTCCATACATTTCCCATAGTGTGGTCTAGAGAGTGTGAGGGAACTCAATGTGTTATAAAGCCCATGATGTGTGGTTCCCAACACTTAAACCAATTAATCCTAAGACGTGATCATTTTTATTTCCCTGTATAGTTTTCTGCCAAAATGTACTTGGTTTAGGAATAAGCCCATTCAAATGCGGCAATACATGGATCCATTGGCAATGCTTTAGGATCCCATCAAGCCAGGACTTGTAGTTTCCTTTTTTAAAAGTAATGACAGATGGATGATCTGTTATCCCTATTTTTAGTAATTTAGATAGATTATCCCCTTAGCTATTTTGTTGTTTTAGAAGACCCCCAAAAAAATACAAGAAAAAATACAACTTATGTGAAGATTGGATGCGAAATCGATTGTTTATAGTTTACAGTGATTTTTACAAATGGGGTCGTATAGGGATTCTGTGGCCGTGAGGCTGATGCAAATAATGGTCCTATTAGGGCGAAGCTTTGTTGAAGTTGTAGGGGCTTGAAAGCCCAAACAAATTGAAGGAAACCTTGATTGAGCCTAGGGCAAAGCGTCATGCCCGAGTAGGGGCCATCGTGTGAGGACGGCCAGGAGCTGTTGATGAAGACCAAAGGGCTTTGTCGCAGACAGAGAACGATCAAGCAAAGTTGGAACGAGCCTGAAATGTGGAGGCCACCAGGCCATAACCCAAATAGGGGAGGCCACATACTGAGAAGGCCTCAAAACAATGAACATCTGAAAATGAGATCGAGCCCTAGGTGGTCGGACTGTGTGGCCAAGTAGGGCTAGAACAAGGTAGAACTGTGTGCAAAGAGGGCTGAACTTGGCCAAAATGAGCCGAGGATGGAAGGTTTAAAAGAGCCAAAAAATGGGCTTGATAAGGGTCAAAGCACTGCCCTTAAAAACTTGCATACAAAAATTTCAAGCCTGGACAAAAAAAAATGTAGGGGGCAAATTGCCCTCTGGAAAAAAAAAATGCAATTTAAAAAAAATCCATCCGGTACGGATTGGAGGTTGTATGGTCATACAAACCCTAGGCGAGGGGTAAATTTTTTTTTTTTAAAATCACTTTATCAAAAAACACCAAACAAAGGGTTATTCTTATTGTTTCGGGCCTTCTGGACTCAACAACGAGGTCCGTTTGGCTCCACAACGAACTCTTGACAAGGCTTGGTGCTAAAATTTCTCAAAATGAGAAGGGTTTTGCTAGCATGACTCTAATACCATGTTGGAGCAGCCAAGATCAGCCAGCAATAACTAGAATCACTTCCACAAAAGACAATTGCACATAATAAGCCAAATAATATATTCAAGAGATAATTAGAATGTACATAGATGCCTTGTATAAATAGGCACGACAGAGGAGGTAGGATGATCGAATACAATGATTGACTAACCTTCCTAAGATGTGACACTTGTGAGCTCAAATGACAAGTGCTCATGCAAGTGGCAAGTAAACATGCAAGAGGTGTCTCAAAAGCATGAGAACACATGTCCCAACCATATGAGTTGAGACAAACTCTAAAATAGCCTAAGTAAACTTAAGCTAAGTGCAAATACGTCAATCCTTAGAAAGGTGATATCCTAACTAGATATAATATGACCTTATTTACACTAACAAAAACCATGTCTGAAACTCTATGTTGTCGATCTCTATAAAATAATCACAATATGTTGGTATTATACTTTTCACTAATGTGTCCAAGACTCCAACGACCCAAAATGTTCATTGTGAAGGTGAACTGTGTATGCCAAATTTCCCAAAACTACAAATATACAAGCTCATGTTGTCCCCTACCATGAGTTTTCAAATCTCCCCAATGTTGATATCTCATGCAATATATACAAAGTATCAAAAACCCTTTGCATGTTGATATATCATGCTACTTGGTCTCAGTATCCAAAATAATGTGAGGTTATATTGCCTGAATGTGCTCCACTACATTACAAAACTTCTAGTCTTCTCATCATGTCAAGCTAGTGAAGAACAATTCTCCTAGTGATCTCTAGAGTTAATGAGTCCTCTATCTATTGAATCATATTGATACATAAAGAATTACCTATGGCAGAAAAAATGTGCCAAAACTCAAAACATCTGAAGAACCAAATTTGTGTGTGGTCATCAAAAACTCTTGTAATGCATACAAACATGCAAAATCGAAAACTCAACAAAAACTACAATTCCTCAAACTAGTGTTTAGTATACTCTCAACATGAGATGTAAATAGTATCTCCTGAATCACAATCTCAAGTCTAAAATATCTAATTTTAACAAGAATAGTCTCAAGATATCCCCAACTAGGGCAACCCAAAATCCTATAATTTTTTTTGAAATCCTAAGATTTCTAAGCATATCTAAAATATCCACAAAACAAAAGTCAATAAACATGTCTATAAAAGAATATCCAATCCCAATACATAATCAATGTAAATTATTCAATGACCCAACAAGTAACAACAACTAAGAGTCATGTCCTCAATTACTAGTTTGTAGTGAACTTAACTCTACAAACACTAGCTACAAATTTATACAAATCACCTTCTTATAAGATGCAAAAAATCTCCAAGTAGATCCCACAATCCACAAATGTTGACACTCATGTTTAAAATTACTATCCAATTCATAGCTCTCATCATCAAGAATATTATACCCTATCAACTACTTAATGACACAAACAAATCAACAATTCTTAAATGCAACAAAAACCATATTTTGAATCATGAGACCTTCCTGCAGACGATAATCAAACACAACCCACTTTGATACCAGTTGTTAAGGCTCAGGTAGATCAAAGCAATAAATATTAACAATTATATGCAGATTAAATAACCCAAATATAACAATGAGGCATAACACAAAAGAGATCAACACAATAATTTAACGTGGTGCACCCAATATGGGCTACATCCACAAAAAACTTAGCCATCCAATGATTTTATTATCCAGTGTAAAACAGATTACAATCTCACGAATACATTGTTGTACCATACATCCCAGTCACTTATAAGAAGCTTTTTGGAAGCTTCTAGAATTAGGGTTTTGCAATGTCATTTTTCTTTTGTCGGTTAACAGAAATTAACAATCGACTCCGATCGTGCAAAAAGAGGGAAATTTTTTTTTGCAAGGATACATAACTTGTGTATAGTGCTTGCATGATTAGTCACCACATACCAACAATCTTCCACTTGGAGACTAATCAGGCTCCACACCAAACAATCTCCCACTTGGAGACTGATCCTGGACGACACCGCTGAGCTTGCAACTCCCACTAGATTACAGGTTTGGCTGGTTTCTTATATCCACCATTATCAGTCATGAAGGCCAACAGAAACTAATGAGGAAATTAGTTTCTCTCGTGTAACTGCCTTTGTGAACATATCTGCAGGATTCTGACTTATGTGAATTTTCTCTAGCTTCAACTGCCCATCCTCCAAAACTGACCGGATGAAGTGGTATCTGAGCTGTATATGCTTAGTTTTTTAATGCAAAGCTGAGTTCTTAGCAAGATGAATGGCACTTCGGCTATCAGTGTACAAAGGGCTATCTTCTTGTTGTTGCCCCAATTCCTTCAGAAAACGTTGTAACCAAATGATCTCCTTGCTAGCTTCTGTAGCAGCAACATACTCAGCTTCAGTGGTTGAAAGTGCAACAACCTTTTGCAGCCTTGAAATCCAACTGACTACAGTAGCTCCTACAGTAAAAACATACCCTATAGTACTCTCCCTGCTATCAATATCACCCACCAGATCAGAGTCAACATATTCTTTTAGAGTAGAATTTGTTCCTCCAAAACATAGTTTCTTTGAAGTAGTACCTCTCAAATATTAGAGAATCTATTTTACAGCATTCCAATAGTCCATTATCAGATTGCTCATATACCTGCTCACAGCTCCCACTGCATGTGCAATATCTGGCCTTGTGCATACCATTGCATACATCAAGCTGCCAACTGCTAATGCATATGGTATCTTAGACATTTTATCTTCCTCCTCTTGTGTCTTTGGACACATCTCCTTAGTCAACTTAAAATGACTAAGAAAATGTGTACTAACTGCTTTTACATTCTGCATGTTAAACCTTTTCAACACCTTCTCTACATACTTTGGGACAAAAATAATTTTCTATTTGTCCTGTCCCGTGTGATTCTCATACCAAGGATTTATTTTGCTACACCCAAATCCTTCATAGCAAATGAATTTGCTAATTTCTGCTTAAGTTCATTAATATGCTGCATGTTAGACCCGGCAATAAGCATGTCATCAACATAAAGTAACATGATAATATAGCTACCATTACCCAATTTCTTGAAATAAACACAATAATCCGAATGACATCTTTTGTAACCTTGTTCAACCATAAAACTATCAAATTTCAAATACCATTGCCAAAGTGCTTGCTTCAGGCCATACAAACTCTTCTTTAACCTGCACACAAAATCCTCCTTACCCTTGACCTCATATCCCTGTGGTTGCTACATGTATATTTCCTCTTCCAAATCGCCATGGAGAAAAGCTATTTTCACATCTAGCTGTTCAAGATGCAAGTCTTCTGCATCCACAAGACTTAGAATAGTTTTAATGGAAGTCATCTTTACAACCGAAGAAAATATTTCATCAAAATCTATACCTTTTTTTTGTGCAAAACCTTTTACCACGAGTCTGGCCTTATATCTTTTCTTGCCTCCATCTTCTTCCTTCAACCTGTAAACCCATTTATTTGGCGAGGCTCTTTTACTTGCAAGCAATTGGACTAAGTCCCAAGTCTGATTCTGCAGCAAGGAATCCATTTACTCTTTCATGCCTAGCTCCCACTACTTTTTGGTATCTACTTGCATTACTTCTTCATAACTTTCAGGTTCACCAGAATTAGTTAATAATAGAGAATATAATGATGGAGAAAATCTTTCTGGAGGTCTAGTTATACTTGTAGAACATCTAACACTTGCATTTTATTTTCTGGAATCTCATCCAGCACCATATATTCTTTTTTGGCATGTTCATGCTTCTTTTCCTGCAGCTGATCCTTATACATGACCTTCTCATTGAATATAACATCTCTGCTCCTAATGATTTTATGATTTTCATAATCTCATTACCGATAACCAAACTCATCTACTCCATATTCAATGAAGGTACATTTTTTAGACTTAGCCTCAAGCTTGGTTCTATTTTCAATATCAACATGGACAAAAGCTTCACAACCAAAGGTTTTCAGAAATGAATAGTTTACCTTTTTACCCGTCCATGCCTCTTCTGGAATGCCACCATCCAAAGGATTTGAAGGTTCCCTATTTACTAAATAAACAACAATATGTACATCATCTGCCCAAAAGTGTAAGGGTAGTCCAACATGCAATCTCATGCTCCTTGCACGCTCCATAATAGTCCTATTCATCCTCTCAGAGACCATTTTCTTGTGGGGTTCCAGGAACTATTTTCTGCCTACGGATTCCATTATATGAACAATAATTCTCAAATTCTCTGTTGCAATACTCACTTCCATTATCAGATCTGAGACACTTCAACTTTTTTCCTATCTCATTCTCAAACAAAGCTTTCCACTTTTTAAAAGTTTCAAATACTTCTGATTTTTGTTTTAGGAAATACACCCATGTTTTCCTAGTTGCATCATCAATTAAAGTAACATAATAGCAAGAGCCTCCAAGAGAAGATACCTGAGCTGGTCTCCATACATCTAAATGCACAAGCTCTAATTTCTCACTCTTCTTCTCTTTCCTAACTTTGAGAAATCAGACTCTTTTCTGCTTTCCATAAATACAATTTTCATAGAACTCCAAGTCAATCTTCTTCAGACCTAGTAGCAACTTTCTGGAGTGAAGGATCTTCATCCCTTTCTCACTCATGTGCCCAAGTCTATGGTGCCACAATTCTGTTTTTGTCCATGTAGCAAGTGATATAACTGTTTTAGTAGCAGCTAAGGTAGAATAAGTATTACCAGTACACAAATACAATGTGCCTACCTTTTGACCTTTAGCTACTACTAATGCACCTTTAGTGACCTTCTAGACTTTGTTTGAAAATGTAACTATACAACCTTCACTACCCAGTTGTCCTGCAAAGATTAAATTCCTTCTCAAATTTGGAACATGCCTTACCTCCTGTAGCAACCATTCATTTCCATTTTGCAACTTGATTTTTATCTTTCATTTTCTAACAATTTGACAGGGTTCATCATCACCCAAATATACCTATCTAAAATCACCTTGAACATAATCTACAAAATATTTCCTATGGGGTGTGGCATGAAATGAAGCCCCTAAATCTATTACCCAAGAATCATTAGCATTATCTAAACACATAATTAAAGCATCCTGTAATTTATTACTTGCAACATTAGCTTCCTTACTATCATCATGTTGTCCGTCTCCTTGTTTGCCCTTTCGAGACCAGCAATCCTTCTTCAAGTGTCCTAGCTTTCCACAGTGCCAGCAATCCATTTTTCCTCTAGATTTAGATTGCCTTTTTTCGACTTCCCTTGTGACTTCCTACGATTTGTAGGGCTTTTTCCTCTTTCCTTTGTCCTCCCCTTGTTCTCTACAGTCAAAGCATTACGAGATGTTGAAGTCTCACCTGTGCTTTTCTGTCGTATTTCCTTGCTAAGCATAACACCAACAACATCATCAAATTTCAAAGTATTTGAACTAGAGACAGAGTTACTTACAGCCATTACCAAGCTATTCCAGCTTTCTGGCAAAGAACATAAAACCAAAAGAGCCCTTACCTCTTCATCAAATTTCACTTTTACAGAGGTTAACTGACTGGTAATCGTATTAAACTTATTTAAATGATCTGACACAGATCCACCTTCAATCATTTTCAGATTAAACAAATGCTTCATGAGAAATACCTTATTAGACGCTGAGGGTTTTTCATACAATTTAGCCAAAGCTTTCATCGGACCATCTATTCTCGTCGCTTTTGTTATATTGAATGCCACAGATGGTGCCAGGCATAATCGAATGGTTCCCAGTGCCTTTCTGTCTAGAAGATCCCAATCCTCATCAGTCATTGCTGCCAGTTTCTTGGCTTTTCCTTCCAATGGCCTCCATAAATCCTTTTGATAGAGATAATCCTCCATCTGCATCTTCCATAATTGATAGTTCTGCCCATTGAATTTATCTGCCTTCAATTTACCCTCGTTCACAATTGCTCTCACTTAACCGTGAGACTCCCACTCAACTATGAGACCTTCCTGTAGATGATAATCAAACACAACCCGCTCTGATACCAGTTGTTAGGGCTAAGGTAGATCAAAGCAATAAATACTAACAATTATATGCAGATTAAATAACCCAAATATAACAATGAGGAATAACACAAAAGAGATCAACACAAAAATTTAACGTGGTTCACCCAATATAGGCTACATCCACAGAAACTCAGCCATCCAATGATTTTATTATCCAGTGCAAAATAGATTACAATCTCATGAATACATTGTTGTACCATACATCCCAGCAGCTTCTAACAAGCTTTTTGGAAGCTTCTAAAATTAAGGTTTTGCAATATCATTTTTCTTTTGTCAGTTAACAAAAATTAACAACCGACTTCGATCATAACTTGTATACAGTACTTGCATGATCAGTCGCCACATACCAACAATCTCCCACTTGGAGATTGATCAGGCTCCACACCAAACAGAACTAGCTACAAATATTAGAACATTACAACACTCTCAAACCCTATAGCATACCAACTACAAGCAAATAATGCACAAGGTGGTCAAATCCATCTCCAACCTTATCACAACCTACAATAAACCTTGATGCATCTCTACAAAATCACTAAATTTGCATTCAATAGCCAATGTACAATCTAAAGTTTTCACGTCACACTGCTTATTCAAAACTCCATGTCCACAAACTATTCCAAGATCAACTTGAATCATGTCCTTAAAGAAAATCAAATTCTCAACTCAATTATTATCAACAAAAATGATCTCAACATCAAATCAAAATGGTAAGGCCTCAATTTGAAATGTGAACCCCAATGTTCTCCTTGTTATATGAGAGTGAAAAATTCCTGTATACGACCTCCTGAAAGGGAAAGTGTCTTTGAAATACAAATTCCTAATCAATGATTCAAATCAATCATGAGCATACACAATATAGACTGCACATAACTCAATGATGCCCTTTTAGGTTTTGATCATGAGTCTCCAATAAGCCACCCTTTCGAGTTTTCAAGTAAATGGGAAGAGTTTGTGGTCCATTCAGATTTTCAACTTATACATCTTGTGTAAGATATGGGCCTCATATCTGCCCTGCCAAATCATCAAGAAGAGGAACAAAATGCCAATCACCATATCCTACCATGTATTGTTTTATTTTGTAATTTGATATTTGACAAGTAGCTGATGCATACAACTATTGCACATCCTGCTCAAATGTTTATGAAGAGTTTATAAAAAAATCAAAAACGTCCCTTCAAGAGACCAAGCAACTCGATGCATTTGTTAGAGTCGCACCCTCGGTCATTAATAGCTAAGATACAAAATATGTTATCCAAAAAATCTGTAATGACCACCCCCCAATTTTTCCCAATTTTCTGAATTTACTGTGCAGCCATTTCGTCAAACATTCAATAACGATAAAATACCTGCTTAATGGTGCGGCCCACCAAACTTTCCACGCCATTTCTCAAGGCTGCGTCACCATCTCTAAACCTCCACTCACTTGGCATTACACAAAATGCTTGCGTTCCCAAATTTGGAGCTCACGTAATTTCTTTAAGATACGAGGTGGCTATGAGTCCAAACCTTCCAAAGGCGCTATCTTTTAATAAAAATTTTAAATCCTTCCAGATTGAGCGCTGAAATTTGAGGTGGCGCTTGGAATACATGGCTCACAAACTCTCCAACTCAACAATAAAAACTCTCAACCATTTTACTCGCCAATAATCCAATATAATTTTCATGATAATCCCCAAACGGCAGCTTTCTATGAATATTAAACCACAATCAGTATGAAGTATTCAATAGACCCAACTCAAATTCTACACGAGTCACATTCTACAAGAATTTGCATTGACTCACGTACAAAAAATATGCTGTTGTGTTTATTGCTACACCCAATATCTATAGAGAATGCCTCTACTATGCTTCATGCATCAAGCCATCTCCATTATTCTCCTGCTTCTCCTCTCAACAACCACATTCTATTGAGGGGAGTGTGAAGTTGTCAATTGTCTATAAATATCTTCCTTCTCACATTATTCCTAAAGTTGCTTGGAAATGAACTAGCCCCCATCATCAAATCGCAAGGTTATGATCTATCAACCTATCTAATGTTCAACTAATGCTTTCAATTTGACAAAGGAACCAAAGTAATCACATTTCTTCTTCCGAAAATAGACACATGTATTTCTAGGGAAATTATCAACCAATAAAAGAAAATACCTTGCACCAAGAATTATGGATGATTTCTAGAATGGATCACATAGATCTGCATGAATGAGGTCCAATACCCCTTTTGCAAATGATGCTCTTTCAAGGGAAATGGCCTTCATTTCTACTTACCAGTTAAATATCTTGCACGCATATCCTACCTCTCCTAGATAGATCATATTTTTCATTTTCAGAATTCCTTTTTGATATCCAAATTCATAACAATAATGCTCGACTTTGTGTTTGGAATGTGCATCAGAACTTAAGTCTTTCTTTGATTTGCAAGTGCACTTTCGAATTGTCCGTAACAAGAATCAGTCATTTAAATTGGTATCCATTCTTTTTGCAGCAGATATGATGTGACTTATCTAAGGTGAGAGTTCAACTCTGACAACAAATGCAACGAGTCCACAAATTTTCAAATGAAGGAACAAGAGACTACACCTTTCTGTTAATGAGGAAGAGCTCCTCTTAGGTCTTTCAACCTCAGAAGATTTTAAAAAAGCAAGCCACCCTGAACCACCTTTGTGGAAAACAACATATTTTTCAAGTATTTTGGAATCAACAAATCTGAAAAGTTCCATTCTCCAACCCTACTCCTCTACTTTTCTGAGTGTTTGTAGATCAGATTAGGGTCCATTCCTATTTCTATGTTGTATATTACTTTCATTATTGTAAATAGAATTGGTAGCGCCTACTTGTTTAGTTAAGACCATACATCTAAACAAACCTTAGAAACCCTTAAGTTAATTTGTTATCTTTTAAGGCTTGTCCATCACAAAGTAGTCATTCACTATTTTCGTAAAAATCTTGGATTATTGCTTTGCTTGTTTGTTTCACCTCATTTTCCTATCATTGGGTCAGCATCCGTATTTTTGCAATTACAAGTGAATAGCAACTATTATTTAATCTAACTCATTGTGTAGGTTCACTTATTTTTGTAATGCAAAGTCTTCCATGTAATGCCATGTCATGTTGTCATCATCACACATATACACTACTTGTTGAGCCACGGTTAAATGCACATTTCACAAATATTTGGTAATCATGAATTATCTTGTCCTAAATATTTTAGTATCATCTCTTGGTGGGCAAATATAATTGTTTATATGAATATGGTTAAGACACCAATGTGCATAGCAATTTCCTTGAGGGTATCAAGTAATGAACCAAATAAAAGACAACCTAAACTTGGCCCATGCTAGGATACAATCTCAAGAAAAGCATTATTAAATTGACCTAAATGTTTGGAAAATTCTATACTTAAATTTCACAATTCTAGTTATAGATAGATAGAATAAATAGGATCAAATTAAAACCTATGCTCTAGGGGACGTCCCTGCCCAAAATGACCCTGTCCCTCATAGGGGACGTTTTGGGGACACAAGGACGGATAGGAAATGTCCCCCTCCCATCCTTTTTTTTTGAAAAAATAAGAAAGTCTCTAGGGCGGCAAATTTTTTTATGGAATGCCAAGATGCATCAGGGGACAGCTATTTGTGTTTTTAGTCATTTAAAAAAACACAAAAATTTGAAAAAAAAGGGGATGAGGGGGTTGACAAGGTTTGTGTGGTTTCAAAGGTTTTCATTTAGGCTTGGTGGTGACAAGGTGCATGCCAAGACCATTGCCCCTAGACCCAACGAGGGGCACTACCCCTCGACCTTGCTGGGGGCAACCTGCAAAGGGTATTGCCCCTTGACCCTGCTTACAACTTAATATAGTCAATGAAGAGGAATAGACTTACCTCTTTGAATTGGAGAAGTTGGTAGTTGTGTATGGTGCCTTACAATGGCATATTTTCTATGTTTTTGCCATTTTGTAGTTGGAACTTGCAACCTTTGGCCATTTATTGTAATTTTTATATAATATAAATGCACATTGTCAATGAAAGTAATTAAATTCTGTTAATTTGTTTGCCAATCCTCATGTGAAAAGTGAAAACTCAATTCAAGTCCAATGTTATTGTTATGTATTTATTTTTAAGGTTCTATAATGTCCATGACGAATACATTATCAATGTTATCATATAAATATTTAAAATTTCCTTATATTTAAAAAAATTCCTTATATTTTTAATAGCCATTCCTTGTCGTCCTGTAAACAATGGCAAAAAAACCCATGTCCTAGAAATGTGTCCCCCTGTCCTCGTCCTGAAAACTTGAGGGAGCATAGATTAAAACACCACCCTAATAACAAATTTGCATTACTTGAAATCACCCCAAATGTCAATGTATCTATATAATTAACACAAACATATTTAATACCAATAAAATGATTACATTTGACATATCATGCAAAGTATTATCCATCAAATTAATGATTACATTTGACATATCATGCAAAGTATTATCCATCAAATTTTAAAAATGAATTCATTACTAACTTAATAATTACAATAAGAGGATACTCACGCCCGAGTCATTTTACCATCTTCAAAGGAAAACTGCAAAACAAGAAACCCATAGAAAATATCATAAGAGACAATTTGTTACAACTACCTAGACACTTCTTGAAAATAAAAAAATATTATGCAATCCAAATATAGAATCAATACTTAGGTACCAATAAAAATATGCTTAAAGATCTACCCACACAAATTAGTAACATAGTATATTCAATTGCATTAAAACAAATTCCCCATAATAAGTTTCCAATCAAATGCAAGCATATGATTAGTTTAAAGTTCATATATAAACATTAACATGTCAAAATAGTACTGGTCAAATCAAGATTGTAACGCCATATTTGAACATAACCACCACATACTTATAAAGGTGTAGATGAAATGACAAGGGTTGTGAGATCAAAACCCAAAAACACTTAATTTGAAATAATATACTAGTATATTTATATTTAAAAAATATATCTATAGTACACTGAGAGATATCTTCCAATTTCTTTTTGGTTTTTGGTTTTTGGTTTTTATTTTTATTTTTATAAATTATTGGCAGCTAGAATGCAAGCGTTTCATTTCCCATTAAATATATTTCGTATTCTTGGCATTTATAAATTACTCTAAATTACTCGTAGCTAGAATATTTGCATTTTGGTTTAAAATAGCAAAAGCATCTTTGAGAGTGGTGTGTGGTTTAGTGGTGTATTTATTGTGGTGTTTCATTATGATCTTCTATCTTAATAATCTCATGCATATAAATCTTTTTTTATTTTTTATTTTTTTAGATTGGAATGTAATAAAATTACATAGAATCTTGGAATCTTTCAGCTCTTCAACTCCCCCTGTTGTGATTGTAGAATGTCTCTCGACATGAATGCTTTGGTCACAAGGCCTCTGAGTAGCCTCTTTGAAAATAGTATGAAGTATGCAGCTTCAAGCCTCTATGAATCTATGATCATCCTCAAATAATTACTTTATGTACCTTCTTTTGATCTTTAGAATAATATTGCATTTTGAATACATTTATAAATCTAGTTACATTTAATGTTTTGTTCATTTACCAAATTATGATTAGGGTTAGGGTTCCATGTATGATTAGGGTTATAGTGAGCATTTAAATTAGTGTTAAGGTTAGCATATTTATCTTTATAGAAATATACGCTAATTCAACCTTAATTTTAAACCTAATCATAACCCTAATTGTAATTCTAACCCAATTTGTAATCCTAACCCTAATTATAATTTTAATCAAAATTCTAATTCCATCATAATAATATCAACACCCATCATTAAAGACCTCATCAATCACTTGAAAATAAAAAATCAATTCAAAATGTCATCCCCCACTTGACTCCAAAATCAAATCCTTCATCCTGTGGTGCACCTATGTAATGCCCACCCATACACATATGCACATATGGGCATAAACACAACGCAACTATTTTTTTTAAATATTATTATACTAAGAGTTAAATTACTCGCATTCCTAAGTGAAAATCCAAAAACCGAAAAACACTTAATTTAAAACAATATATAAAGTAGAGTGTAAATATCAACTTTACATGTTGGCTAAGTGTCAATTGTACTACTAGTGTAGATGGATTGGTAACAGTTGATTTATTCATGCGCTTGAGAAAGAAATCAAAACCCTTTGGATACAAAAATTGCTCAATATATAAAATATAGTGAACAAGCCTGCTTGTTCAAACAAGGAGGTCTCATACGTCAAATTGGTGTGATGGCTAGTCTATGACCTAAATAATGACCTTTTCCTTTACCGTTTTACCTCTAATGACAAAGATAATTAGATTTACAATAATAAGTAATGATTTGACAAAGAATTAAAACGTGGATAAGAAATTAAATAGACATGCATATTATAACCAACAATGTGCACATAAATACATATGCATACATATAAGAGTAATTTGGGTCATTGTAATATTAAACATAATCCCTAAGACTTTCAACAAAATTTGGTCAAATGGTTCATTGAGGTCTAACAAGGTTTATAGTGTGTAATCATGCAGTCATGTGTACTTTGAAAAGATTTGTATTGAGTAATTATTTTAATTAATTAAGTAATGAGTATGAACTATCGTTCCCTAATCATTATGAATTTGAATACAAGTTGTCTTGTTGTTTGTAACAAGAATCCACTCATTTTTGTTTTTATAGCCAAATTCATAAGGAAACATCCACATAGGAACACAACATATGTGGTAATATTACCATGTGGTTGACAATCGTAGCTAGCAATTCCAGCACAATCTCCTTCAATAAATAATTTGAAAAGTCATCATAAGTGAATTTGGGTTAGATGATATTTCTCAAATGATTATTGTGAAATACTATGTTATGTATTTGATGTGTTACAACTTATAAGTAATTCATTTTACATCTTCATCAACCTTGCTCAGTCAATGAGAACAACAAATTATTAACATTAGTGACACCATTCATGTGTCTAGTGATGGGAAAATTCAAAGCATTGGCAAATGACTAGTAAAGAGAATATGTGTTACCCATTTTACAAAAATGAAGATGAGGAAAAGAACATAATGATTGTTGCTTAGATCATAGAATATACTTTTTCTTTTGACTAACATAACCGATATAACCTTGAAGAAATAAAAAATAAACACAAAGGAAATTATAAAATACAAACAAATTGCATTCTTCCTTAGTAGGCATTACATGGATGTACAATTATGAGGGTGTGTGTTGGTTGGACAAGGCTATGACTATGCAAAAGTCTTAAAAGTAAGAGAAAATAACTAATTACACAAATAAAAATATTTATCAAGAAGAGTGATTCTCATCATTTCTTTCCCATTAAGAATAATTCTTACCTAATTTATACATTGCATGAAGAACTTCTACACAAAAGTTATCTTCAATAACTACTTGGCCCATGTTGATAGAGATTTTTGACAATCAACCAGATAGATACAATTTTGCTTCTTGTGCTTGGTGCATGCCCAAATGTGGAACAAGTATCCCTAACCAACAATTATTGAAAAAAAATGAAATGTTAGCTAGAAGATGAGAGATCAACACTTCCTCCTCCAAATGACATGCCTTGTTCAACCTAATTTCCATAGAGTACTATAATGCACATATCTAAAGGATCTCATCTTGCGATGTTTATCGTGAAATCTCTCCTTGTATAATGAAGCCAAACACATTCACCAAATTGGAAAGAATGAGGAACCCCATGATAATCATGGAGTTCCATGACTTTTGACTAGGGCCTGCTACAAAACATCCAAAATGTTAACATGCAGTTTGACCAACTTCCACACAAAGGAGAAGGCTTTGTCTTGATTATGTTTGTGGAATGTTTCTAGAATTGGAAGATTAATCAAAATCTTAAAAGGCGCCAAAGGTCCAAAGCCATAACAAACTTCAAAAGGAAAATACTTTTGAAGGACATTAGAGGCATGATTCTATATATGATTATCTAACTTTACTAATGTAAAGAGCATGGACTAAAAAATTAAAAACCTTAGAATGACCATGAATCCATAGATGAAATGTAGTGAGGAGTTGCAACTTGATAACCTACAAGATTGCCAAAAGCAACTCAAGAATCATGAGTCATAATAAAAAATGATTGTAAATGGCAGCCCACTTTTGGATTAAATAAGCTTGAAGAACATGTCAGAAGCTTGTGGAGCAATAGTTTACTTGATGCATGACAAACAGATGGTTCTCTTCGAGAACAAGAAAACAAGAAAAATTCAATCATGTTGGTATTAACTTGCATACATGCCACTCATGAAATCCATGGAAATAGACTTTCATGTTCACAAAGGAACCAAAATTGTAATGTTCCCTTCATGATACATGGTTAGTCCATCGAGTTCCCGTGGACTAGCAGTTTGGTTAGGGAACTATGGTTAGTTTGGCCTTGGAGGTATTTGTTAGTGATGGAGAGATGGTTCATATTCAGTGGATCCAGTTGGCACCCTTAGAGTTGGCTCTGTTTGCTCTTGGTCGTTACTTACTATTTTTAGTAAGTTTGGGTTTAGTGTCGGTATAGGTTTTTTAGAGTGGGGTCAGATTCATCTCGTCAAGGGCTTTCCAATGAACCATAGATCATTGCATTTCGACACCATCTTCATATTTATTTTAAAGTCCAAAGATTATTAATATTACATTTAATTGGGACTTTATAAATATTAAGGAAAAGTGACTATGGAAATTGAAGACATAAGGCAAGTCTTGACCTTGGGCGCCCATCCCTAGGAGTGAAAAGTGAATTTAAAATTATAATGTTCCCTCTCTAATTCCAACACCCAACTTGAGGAGGGAAATAAAAGATGGAAAAAGGCTCATTTGTGTTATGCTATGATATGATATTTTCTCTTTGTGAGCTCTGATAGGGTTTGTTCATTGTGAGGGTTTGGAGATTTGAACCAGAGGCTCTTAAAGATGAAAACCTCCCTGAGTAACGACATTCTATAGGTGTGGAAGATCACCCAAAGGTGCCATTCGAGGTGGATGCATTCGATGTTCTCTATTGTGCTTCAATGGAGTTGATGAGTTGAAGATATGAGGCTTTTCTTGATACATGCTTCATAGTTTATGGTGGGATTTTGGATGCAGATTAGAGATGAATGTTCCATGATAGATTAGAGCAGATTTCATTGTGGTTTTGGAGCTGATATTGATTGTACTTGCTGGCCGTACACCCACATACAGGTCGTACCTTCTCTTGTAGCTATTTGGGTGAGATTTCTAGCATTAAACCTGCTCCAACTTGGTCACCCAGTCTAGGAAGGAATTGCAGAACATTTACAACAAAGATTTGAAGAGATTATAGTGACTTGAGTGGCTGATTACACCTGTAGCTAGTTGTACCAGCTGTGTAGAGGAACGTGGGTCTCCTAAAGGCTCTTAATCTTTCCTTAAGGTGTCATACTTGGTCTTTGTGAGGTGTTCAGGGTCATATACTTTGCTGATATCATTTGTATGCACATTCTATACCATTCCATGGAGATTTGATGCATTTCTGGCCATACCCACTTGCTGGTGTACTCTCAGCATATGTAATAAGTTGCAAAAATCCATATGGATATGTCATAGTAATTGTTTATTGGCCATTTTACTATCTGGGTAGTTGACAGTTTCTTCATATTCATTGTATATTTTCTGGGTTTTCTCTCTATGCTCTATATTGTATGCTCCGGCAACACATCTGTAGGAAAACTAAAAACCCCTTCTACATTCTTCTATCTAGTCTAAAAGATCACACACAAATAATAAAATGACACATAAAAGATCTTTAAAAAAATATAAACAGGTACGACACATTAAGTGGTATAAGAGCAGAAAATCTTGCCATCATGTGAGGTTAAATATGACATGCAAATGATAAAAATGAAACATGCGGCCTACAGATAGATATGATTTTAGACCAAGACTAGGAACACGGAATTCATAGAGGATACAGGAAAGAGAGGTACCACAGATAGAAGAACCTAAGCATCCAGTACCCATAATAGATCCATTTGAGTCAGAGATAGAGGTTGTCGCTACTGAGGAAGATTCCCAAGTTTCACGAATGGACCCTTTTCATGTGAATTACCACCAATGATAGAACCTACAGGAGAAATGGGTAACATGGAAGTTAAGGAACCTAGCATGCGCGAGATCCTGAATGTGCTCACCAATAGCTTGTTAGCTTTAGAAAGATAATTGAGGTAGTCTCGATAGGAGTTGAGAGAATCACAGGTAGAGATAGCACATACCCTCGAATAGTTGCAAGATGGAAGGAATAATAGGGATAATCACCATGACAGGAACAAGTACAATGGAGGTGACAGGAATAGAAACAATGACGGTGATATAAACATAAACAATGACGGAGATAGAAACATAAATAATGTGGGTGATAGACACAATGGTGACAAGAATCATGGAAACAAGAATAATGGGGACATGAACCAGGATGACAGACATAGGTTCAGAGATGATGAGGATGAGGCTTCGGTTACTCATAGGAGGGCTTCACAATTTATAGTGGGTGACAGACCTGGCATTCTAACCTTTGCTCCCAAGAACCAAGTTCCTGAACAAGATCCCACACATGCTAAGTTTTAGGATGAGATTCTGAGGGATTGGAGAGCTTCTAGTGCAGAGTTTAAGGCTAAGATGACCTTTACAGAGTACTCTGACATTAGGATAAAGAACAAACCTCGCAGGAGAGGTAGACCTCATAACTAGGAGTTACAGAAGAAAGTAAGCAAAATGACACTTCCCTACTTTGATGGATCAGGTAAAACCACCGCGAGAGCTTGGGTCTAGAAATTGGACAACTACTTGCATATTAGTCCCATGCCTGAGGAGGACACCATTACTTATGCAACTTTGCACTTGGAGGGGGTAGCACATGAGTGGTGGAGCAACGGAAGGTCACACTGGGTCATGATCTGATTACTTCATATGTGGAGTTCACAACTAGACTGATCAACAAGTTTGATAAGAAGGACCCAGAGTTACAGTTTAAGGAGTTGGCACAACTAAGGCAGAGTGGATCAATTGATTTCTACATTTCTGAGTTCCAGGACCTATCCATCATGGTCCCAGATATTTTTGAGCCCAGATTGGTTATTCTTTTTCTTGATGGATTGTCAGACCCACTTCATGGTTGGATTAAGGGTTTTGACCTTGCTTCACTCTAGGAGGCCATGAAGAAGGCCTGCGATATGGAATCTTCTGTGTAGAGAAACAAGTTTCAATCCAAAGGTTTTTCGCAGAGGAGAGATAAGGAGAGAGACATGAGCCTTTCCAAAGAGATGCAAGACAACAACATAAGAGTTCTTCTAGGTTAGATAGTGATCAATTGAATGATCTAAGAAAGAAGAATCTCTATTTTCATTGCCGTGAGCCTTGAGATCCTAAGCACAAGTGTGTTGCCCAAGGAAAGGCCAAATAGTTGGAGTACTTTTCAGCCAATGAGTCCGTTGAATCAGAGTAGCATTCAGATCATCATTCAGAGGATGATGATGGAGAATCAGAGGGCCCAGAGGAAGTATCAGATAAGGAGGAAGATACAACCCTACCTATAGCTCATATCTTGATTATTCAGAGAGATGGATCATTCAGGATAAGGGGAGTACTAGGTGGATAGCGATGTATTACACTTCTTGACACATGTGCCACTCATAACTTCATAGACGAGGGCTTGGTTGCAAAGAGAGGGCTGAAGACTGAAGAGTTTGAAGGGTTCAAGGTGAAGGTAGCGGATGGATTCGTACTCACCTACACTAGGCAAATTCCCAATTTCAGCATCCAGTTGAACAACTACACTTGCCGGTCAGAATTTTACGTAGTCAGCATGGGTGATATGGATGTGGTATTGGGAATGAAATGGTTGTATGAGATCGGAGAGTTCACACTCAACTTGAGGACAATGGAAATGAAGTTTGAGGTGAACGGCGTTGGGCATACATGCTCAGGGGTATTTTAGATGGTGGGTTGAGAGTGGTCTCACTCAAGCAGATGGAGAGATTGATTTGTCATGATTAGGTACAGTGGGCAGCATAGATAATGGTGATGCCTGCAGTTTTAGAACATCATAAGCAGGAGTATCCACCTGACATACAGGGTCTCTTGACTAAACACACGAAGGTGTTTAGTGACATACCACTAGGTAAACCTCCTGATAGGGGTTTTGATCACGTGATTGAGTTGGAAGAGGGTGCTAAGCTAGTAATAACTATACCTTACAGGCACCCGAAGAGGTATAAGGATGAGATTGAGAAAGCTATCAAAGAGCTTCTTGAGATGGGTCACATCAGACCTAGTAAGAGTCCATTTGCATCATCAGTGGTTCTAGTGAAGAACAAAGATGGGACTCTTAGAATATGTATTGACTACAGGGAGCTCAACAAGAAGATCATTAAAAATAGGTACCCTATACCCAAGATAGATGAGCTGATTGATGAGTTGCATGAGGCCTGCTACTTCTCCAAGATAGATTTGAGATTCGGGTACCACCAGATTTAGGTCAGACGAGGATGTGGAGAAGACAACTTTTAGGTGTCACTATGGGTACTTTGAGTTCCTGGTCATGCCATTTGGCTTGACCAATGCACCAGCCACCTTCCAGTCCTGTATGAACAGGGTATTTAGAGAGCAACTGAGGAGATTCATGCTAATATTCTTTGATGCCATATTGATTTACAACAGGACTTGGGAAGAGCATCTGAAACACATTGACATTATTTTGAACATATTAGAGAGGGAGTCCTAGCACGCAAAAATGTCAAAGTGTGAATTTGGGATGACCGATTTGCTATACTTGGGTCATATCATCAGTGTTGGTAGTGTTGGTAGACCTAGAAAAGATTTGGGCAATTGTGGATTGGCCACCACCAAAGAATCTCTCACTTCTTAAGGGATTCCTTGGTCTTTGTGGGTATTACCGCCGCTTTGTGAAGGGGTTTTCTTAGTCTGCTTCCCCCCTCACAGATTTGATTTGTAAGGATGCTTTCAGTTGGTCGGGGAGTGCACAAGAGTGCTTTGACAACTTCAAGAAGATTATGAGTACATGTCCTGTGTTAGCTATACTAGATTTTAGTAAACACTTCGAGTTACAGTGTGATGCCTCGGGAGAAGG
This sequence comes from Cunninghamia lanceolata, assembly GCA_027924645.1. Classification (NCBI taxonomy): domain Eukaryota; kingdom Viridiplantae; phylum Streptophyta; class Pinopsida; order Cupressales; family Cupressaceae; genus Cunninghamia; species Cunninghamia lanceolata. The sequence goes on along the minus strand of BSBN01000082.1, from coordinate 10,063,477 downwards.
TATCGGTGCGGTGATCATGTAGGATAAACACCTGATATCATTTGAGAGCAGGAAGTTGAGAGGTGTGGAACGGAGTTACAACATATATGACAAGGAGATGTTAGCCATCATGCATGTGTTGGCTAAATTCAAACAGTATCTTGTGGGCAGTAAGTTTGTAGTGAAGATGGATCACAACACTCTGAAACATTTCCTTGGATAGAAGGATTTAAATGAGACGCATCAGAAGTGGGTTAGCAAGCTTCAGGCCTATGACTTTGACATTGTTTATGTCAAAGGTAAAAAGAATGTTGTTGCTGATGCATTGTCTAGGAGGCCCCATTTGTGTGCATTAGGTACTATTTCAGATGATTGGAGAGATATGATTTCAGCAGAATATGCTAAGGATAAATGGGCTACTGGGATAATTGATGGCACTACTAGAGATGACAGGTACATAGTTGTGAATGATTTAATCATTTACAAGGACATGATCTTCTTAGTACCAAGATCAGAGATGAAGCAGAAGGTTTTGAGGGCATTCCATGACTTGCCTATGGTAGGGCATCCAGGGTACTTCAAAACATATAGACAGATCAGAGAGAGGTTCACGTGGAAGGGCCTCAAGACTGAAGTGATGCAGTATGTGAGAGAGTGTCTGATATGCCAACAGAACAAATAGGAGCACTCTTTCCCTGGAGGTTTATTGCAGCCCTTGCCCATTCCTAAGAGGAAGTGGGATAGCATTTCTATGGACTTTATCACAGGTCTACCAAAAGTCCAAGGCAGGGATTGTATATATGTGGTAGTGGACAAATTGACGAAGTATGCACACTTCTTTGCCATTCCTACCACCTACACTGTAGCTCAGGTTGCAGAGTTATTTTTTAGAGAGGTATTTTATTTGCATGGGTTGCCTCGAAACATTGTCAGTGATAGGGACAATAGGTTCCTTAGCAATTTTTGGTAGGAGCTCTTCAGGTTGACAGGACAGAGCTCACCCCCACCACGAGCTACCACCCCCAGACAGATGGCTAGATAGAGATTGTCAATAAATGGGTGGAAGGATACCTCTGAAATTATGTTGCAGGGCAAAAAAGGGCATGGATGAAGCGACTCAACATGGGTGAGTATTGTTACAACTCCACTTATCACATGTCAATTCAGATATCACCCTTCATGGCATTGTATGGATATGAGGCACCGAGCTTTGTTGATTTGTTGTTTGCTGATAGCAGGGTGCCTAAAGCCAAAGACTTTCTTTAGGAAAGTCAAGATATCATGAGGTCATTGAAGGAGAATATAGAGAAGGCTCAGAACTAGCAGAAGCAATATGTAGATCAACAGAGAGTTGAGCGGTCATTTGAGGTAGGTGACATGGTATATTTGATGTTGCAGCCCTACAGGCAGTCCACTCTCAAGGGAAGTGGAGCAGAGAAGCTTAAGCCATGGTATTATGGACCTTTCAGGATCTCTAAGAAAATTAGAGAAGTGGCTTATGAGTTAGAACTTCCAGTAGGTAGCAGGGTACACAATGTGTTTCATGTATCTCGCCTCAAGAAGGCACTGGGGCATAATGTGACACTATCTATTGAGTTGCCTCCTAATGATGAAGAGGGAAAGTTGATCTTGGTACCTAAGGCAATAGTTGACACTAGGGCATGTAAATTGAGGAGGATTATCAGAGAGTACCTGGTTAAATGGAAGAACTTGCCAGTTGAGGATATTACTTGGGAGAATGAGCAGATATTGGAGCATCCTGATTTGAGATTGCTTGAGGCAAGCAATCTTAGGGAGGGCAGATTGTAATGTCCCCTTCATGATACATGGTTAGTCCATCTTTGAGTTCCCATGGACTAGCAGTTTGGTTAGGGAACTGTGGTTAGTTTGACCTTGGAGGTATTTGTCAGTGATGGAAAGATGGTTCGTATTCAGTGGATCCAGTTGGCACCCTCAGAGTTGGCTCTTGGTCATTACTTACTATTTTTAGTAAGTTTGGGTTTAGTGTTCGGGGTTTTCAGAGTGGGGTCAGATTCATCTCGTCAAGGGCTTTCTGATGAGCTATAGATCATTGCATTTCGACACCGTCTTCATATTTATTTTAAAGTCTGAAGATTATTAATATTACATTTAATTGAGACTTTATAAATATTAAGGAAAAGTGACTTTATGGAAATTGAAGACATAAGGCAAGTCTTGACCTTGGGCACCCATCCCTAGGAGTGAAAAGTGAATTTAAAATTCTAATGTTCCCTCTCTTTAATTCCAATACCCAACTTGAGGAGGGAAATAAAAGATGGAAAAAGGCTCATTTGTGTTATGCTATGATATGAGATTTTCTCTTTGTGAGCTCTACTAGGGTTTGTTCATTGTGAGGGTTTGGAGATTTGAACTAGAGGCTCTTGGAGACGAAAACCTCCTTGAGTAACAACATTCTACAGGTGTGGAAGATCACCCAAAGGTGCCATTCGAGGTGGATGCATTCGGTGTTCACTATTGTGCTTCAATGGAGTTAACGGGTTGAAGATATGAGGCTTTTCTTGAAACATCCTTCGCAATTTATGGTGGGATTTTGAATGCAGATTCAAGATGAATGTTCCATGACATATTAGAGCAGATTTCATTGTGGTTTTGGAGCTGATATCAAATATACTTGTTGGCCGTACACCCACATACAGGTCATACCTTCTCTTGTAGCTGTTTGGGTGAGATTTCTAGCATTAAACCTGCTCCAACTTGGTCGCCCAGCCTAGGAAGGAATTGCACAACATTTACAACAAAGATTTGAAGAGATTCCAGTGACTTGAGTGGTTGATTACACCTACAGCCAACTGTACCAGCTGGGTAGAGGAACGTGGGTCTCCTAGAGGCTCTTCATCTTTCCTTAAGGTGTCATACTTCATCTTTGTGAGGCGTCCAGGGTCATATACTCTGCTAATATCATTTGTATGCACATTCTATAACATTCCATGGAGATTTGATGTATTCTGTCCATACCCACTTGCTGGTGTACTCTCAGCATATGTAACAAGTTACAAAATTCCATATGGGTATGTCATAGTAATTGTTTATTGGTCATTTTACTATCTACGTAGTTGATAGTTTTTTCATATTCATTGTATATTTTCTGGATTTTCTCTCTATGTTGTATATTGTATGCTCTAACAACACATTTGCAGGAAAACTAAAAACCCTTTCTGCATTCTTCTATCTAGTCTAAAAGATCACACAAAAATAATAAAATAACACAAAAGATCTTTAAAAAAATACAAATAGGTACGACACATTACAAAAATCTATTGATACAAGTCAAACTCCAAATTGAAAGGCTTAAATTAAACTCAAAGACAACATCATCAAATGATTGCCAATAAGAGTAACATTGAAATCCATGGAAATGGACTTTCATGGTCTCTTGTACATCAAAATGCTCACTATTGTAAGATGAGTGAGCCTCCTTTAGTAGAAGTTGGCAAATGGGCCAACAACAATGAAAAGCAGAGTGAACATATGCAACAACCTAAACTTCAAATTGTCATCAAGAAAATACATTAATTTGACTACTAATGGATGCAAGGCATCAACAATTAGGAAAAAAAATTGTGATCTGATATCCTAAAATCTTGAATTCATTGCAAAAGACCTAATAGAGTTGGTGATAACTATGCCAAGTGATTTTACCAAGAGATAGCACCCATCTCTAAGTATTTAGACCAATGAATAAACTTTCCTTTTGAGGGTACTATAATTGACCTTATTTTGTCACAAGACCTCTAAATGTTGACACACAATGTCCTCTCTACTTAAGTATTATGCCAATGACATATTGGAAATGTCAATCTCAAGCTCAAATGGCTTTTGTAATTTAGGGAGTGCAAGCATTGAATTAGAGAAAAGAGCTCTAAGAGGAAATTTCATATTTTGATATGGTATCTTGTCAATACTCAATACCCAACCTTCCACAATGATGCCAAGAGTAAAAAAAAGGTATACAAATCGACATTCCTATTAGCATTTTAATTCACACATTTCAGTGCAACACAAAATGGAACAAATGTACAGTAGAATAGTTCTTTGAATAAAAAGGGGAAGATCCCTATAACAAAAATAAAACCTAAAACCCTTATCTAAGCAATATGTACTTGCTAATTACAATTTGTACAAGTGTGTTTTTTGGGATAGTACACGCATAGCATACAAAACTAAAACCTATCATTTTGTTTCTTGGGCTAGGGCACATGATTTAGAACTTCTACTCCAAGCATGATGCTTTTATGCTTCTTGATTGAAAAGAAACAACCTAAATAGTTATCAAGTGTTTATTCTTTCTAGCTAAAAAACCCCGCTAAAAAGATGTGAGTAAAACACAAGAATTGAATAGGTTTAGACATAAGGGCATAAACACTCTAGTAATTTGAATTAAGTAATTGCGTACAAAGCCACAATCTCAAACTTCGAGTAAACTTGCAATACAAAGCTAGCAAGCTTGCAAAAATCAATTTAACTTACCTAAACTTACACAAGAGGTTATGAGCTAGTAAATGCTAAGTGATATTCAACTCAAAAAAGCACAATAATATGAAACATCCTAATGACAATTTAGAAGCAAGACAAGCATTACTAAATTCTATTGAATGAATGATACTAGATTCCTAAACAAAGTGTCAAATGCACTTATAAGGTTTTATAATGTTTTTCATGAAAAATAAATCAAAAAGATAACTAACACTCCTACACTAAGAATAGTTTGCTTGCATACTATTGGAGCCCATTCTCGTAGGCCCTAAAAAGGCAAAATTTTCTAAGTCTAGTGTCCATCATTGATAGTCGATCAGAGATTTCTTTCAATTTGCACCCCTTGGTCAATTTTGTGCTTGGTGTTGTGCTTTTCCTCCCTTCATACTTTATCATGTGCCTAAGTTCCAAGAACCTCAAAAACATTCTAAGCATGAGGTTGTTTGGGTCATTTTCTTGCCTTGGGTGGTTTTCAAGATTTCCTTATCTCTATACCTTTTCCTCAAGTTCACCATTCCCTGAACCCTTTCCTTGACTCATCCATTCAAGTTTCGGGCTTCCATGTACTTGTCTACCTTTAGTTTTCCCTAATTCCCCACGCCTCTACATTTCCTTGTTGTCTTCCTTTCCTGGGACCTTTCAAGAATCTCTTTATTTGTCTACCTATCGCAAAGTTCCCCGAACTTCTGCCCCCTAAGTTGTTTTGTTCCCTATCAAAGTTCCAAGTTTTCACTTGCCAAGTTTCTTGTATATATGTCAAAACCATTTCCTTGCCCTCTTGACCCCTGAGTCATGCCTGCCTTATATGAATTTAGGTCTAGGTCGTTCTATTTCTTACCTTTATTTCCTTTCTTTTTCTTTTCCACATTGGGTTCAACACTTACCTTTCCCTTCCTAATTATGCTCTCGTTTCTCAAATTTTCTCCTCTTCCAAACCTCACTTCCCTCCTTTCCATTTCATCCTCCATGATCTCTTTACCTTTCTCTTATCTCTCACCACTAAGCTTGTTATTAAATTTTATTTATTTTTTGTTGGTTTTCATGTCCTCTCTTGACATCTATTGTTTATATTGAGCTATCCTGCAATTCTCTCATCATTTTGATCTCATTATCCTAATAATGGATCATGGAGTGTGATCCAAAATGTTGATGTAAACTAAATGCACATAGTTTTTACCATAAGCTCTTTTCTACTAGCTCCCCCAATTTCAAATCTTAACATGGTCTTTCCTACCTTCTATTATAGGGGAAAGCATTAGAAGTATTTTGGTTTTTAGGTCTCCATTTCTACCCTTTCTACAACATTATCAAGGTTGTCAAGATCAAAGCCTATTGGAGCTGCCTTCCTCAAATTTGTTTCGCTTGTGCTTAGCATCTTCGTGCCACATTGATATCCCTAAGTTCAAATGCAAGGATCAAAGGTGCAATCAAACCAAAAACATTGAGATGGAGAACCAATCAAAATCAGGTGTTACCCATGTCATAGAGATTATTTGTTGCTGAAGATTAGAAATTGCATATGATTTGTGTTTTGAATGACATTGGCATTTTTGCACCATCTAAATTAACTAAATAAGGTGGTCTTCAATCTTTGAAAGCCATTTACTTTCCTTATTGTTTCAGCGATTTGGCTTACTAACACTCAAAGAAAAACCATTCTTTCATCCTTGTCTTTTTCTTTATAGTATGCCACAAGGACATTAAAGTGTTTGAAAACCATTAGATTTGGCCCATGCCACAATAGTTTACTCCCAGGTCAACTTATTAATCATATAATTATATGGCACTTGAGAAACACATGCATGGAATGATGCTCCTTATTGCATCCAAAATCAACAAGTTGTGACTTCTACTCTGCTAGAAGAGCGTTTGCCTTTTTTTATTGTCAAATGCAACATTATTTTGATTGTTAGATGCGACAACAAATCAATTAATAGGAGTATAGTGAAGAGCTCTTTTTAGATTGTGTATGGTTATAGCCCTAGAGGGGTACATGAATTGAGAAGTATAGTATATTTTAGAAGGTAAAGTGTTGTAATAGAGGATTTTGCTAAGTACATGTATGAGTTGCATAAGGAAGTAGAGGAATTTGGAGAAGAATACAATAAGATACAAGTAACAAGCTGATCTCACAAAGAGAGAACAAGAATTTTGTTAGCATTTTATTCCACACCTTTCGGTATGAAAGCAAAATGGATAGATGTGTAGTAGAACTACTCTTCAAATTTGTAGGGAAAACTCCCTGTAAAATAAAACTTAACTAAAAAAACTATACAACATGAACATGTTTTTCAGGGGCTTTTCATACTTATGCTAAATAAAAGGGAAATTTGCAATATTTTTTTGGGTATGCAGCGTGCGAAAGGATGAGACACACATTCAACAATGAAGCAAAGATTTTGTGGCTTTTTTATTGGAATAAAAACCTATGCTACACGCTTGCACTACTCAGCTAAATTCAGAGGCTGAATGAGACAAATACACTTGATTTGAATTGGCTAACACTTAAAACATGAATGCCAAGGTTAAATTGGATATAGGACAAGACAAAGTCACAACTCGTATATTCAACTTTGTTTACAACACAAAGTTACAAATTCGTTAAATGATTTATCCTTGGGCACAGATAACGATACATTTTATTAAACATTTATCAACGAAAGAAGGCATAACAGATGTTTATTGAACAAACAACAGAAGCACAAATCAAACATTAGGTAATTAACAACTCCAACATAATGAAGGCATGCGAATTGTCATTTTCATTGATTGATCAAAATACAACACTGAATACTGAGAAAGCTAATTGCTAAAAAGCTTCAAAAAATGCTAAATAACAATGAAGTTGAATTCTCTAAAATCTATCTCCTAAAATCCTCCTTTACAATGTGCAAAAAGCACTTATTTATACCCTTGCAAAGCAATTGCATGAGAAATAAATAAAACCCCTAACTGAACTCTAACTGATTGCATGAAATGCAATTCTTATTTGTAACTAAAACAAATAATAAAACAATCCTCAAGCCATGCAAAAATCAATTAACTAATTATTGCATGTTTATTACAAATAGTTTCAAATTTGCATGATAAAAGGACCTAAAAATTAATATATCTATTGAGCAACCTCAGTTCTCAAAATAGATCCTTGGAAATATCAATTGCCAAAAATGGCAACATTGAAGCCCACTGAAATTTGGCTAAGTCTAAAGAATCGATAGAAATCTTTAATGAAATTTTAGTATTCTTGGCTTGGTGACTCGAATATGAAGATGATCCACTGCTAATATTTTAACAAAATTTTGACCTTAATGATTTGAATCTAGCATTTGGAATTTTTGATTAAATTTATGAAATTTCTGACCATCTACCAATCTTCGAACATGATCCCCCCGAATCAAGTGGAAATTCACTGAGTTACTTCACTCCTACTGTCGAAGATCCATTGTGTTAGGTGTTTGACTTCTAAGCTGAGTGCTTCCAATTGCTGGTCTGATTTGATTTTGCCTATTATATCATGGAGAACTGGGATGGGTTTAGTATGAGTATGAGCATATTCTTCACAAGGCACTTCAGTTGTTTATAGATGCATTTTTCTTCACTTCTCTATTGATCATGCACAATTTCTATCTTCTGCTGTGTTGAATATCTTAGAGACACTTTGTGTTTTTTTTACTGGTGAGACACATTTGAGATGGTTTCTTTCCTTTTGTGCATGTAGGGTTTCAAGCATCGCAGTAGGGTCTTAGGCATCACGGTAGGGTTTCAGGTGGGCAGGAGATCATGGTTTTAGGCGGCATCCAGGGTGTCAGGTAGGTAGTGCAGTTGCAAACGGTGGCAGAGATAAATTTCTCGACTGGCGAGGCAAATTTTTGGGAGCTGGGGATAGCTGTCGTTCTTGTGGGCCATCAAATCATCTTCCCCAAAAACTCTGTCGGCAGCCTGGGAAGAATAACGACAGTGGGGCCACATGGTACAAAAGAAAAGGTTCTGCATATTACTCAGGTCATCTCTAAAAGTTACATTTGCCATTTCTTTTAATCAAAGCTTTTTTCTCTGTGTGGGTTTTGTGGTGCATTTTTATATTCTTCATGCAATAGCATTTACCTCAAACTTGGAACCTCTCAAACATTGAAAAATAGGTAAACTGGGTCTCAGGGTTTTCAAAATAGCAATACAAGAAATGGGGGCACCATCAAAATAGTTATATAAGATTTCAGAGGAGGAACACGGAGGTAAAAAAGGGGGAGAGAACATGACAAAGTTTAAAAAGGCACCGCAGATAGGTATGTTAGTACCATATGGTATAACATACTACATAGGGAAACAAGAAACCTATCCTCTCATAACAACAGAGGTTTTGGAGTCACTTCTGTACTCTCAAAACCAAGGATACACTCAAGTCAAAAACTCAGGTACAGTAGAAGCCCTGGCATTTGTAAATGTTAAGCAATACAAGAGGATTCTACAATGCAGGCAAGTCAAAACAACAAGAAATCTAAAGTGGTTGGGAATTAATAAATTCCTCACAATCCTACCTAAGTTAACGAGTTTTATTCAGGTAGCAACTAATTTTGGGACAACGTAAGAGCAAGTAAAGCCCCCTATAGAAGGACAAGAAAACCAAGAAAACCATGAAAACCAGTTAGTGGTGGTGGCTTAGGAAGACAACAAGCATAGTCCAAAGGGGAGCAATGAAAGAGGACGATCAGGGTATCACCATAACAAGGGTAGCGAGGATATGAAGCATCAGGAAGTGGAGACAAAGCTAGAGGCTGAGAAGGATGACAACCATGATCAATACAGTCTAATCTCAACCCCACTGATATGGTCCTCAGACTTGTATGTTAGTGAGTTAATGATCTTAAAGAGGAGACTCAAAAACATAGAAGTGTTGGGGATGACGAAAGACAATAAATTGTAGGAGATCATGGCCACTAATCGGGAAATCATGCATGAAAACAAGCTGCTTAAAGAGGAAATAATTCAACTACAGGTCAATATGAAAACAGGCCAGCAAGAAATTCTAACCATGTAACAGAAAATAAAACAAGTTAACAGCAGGAATATTCCTAAGGCAACAAAGGAGAAGGACAATACTCAGCTTAAAGAATTTCACACAGCCATGGCAAAAATGGAAATCAAGGAAGCTAAGTTGAAGGAACAACTAGAAGAAGCAAAGTCATGGGCACAAGTAGCAAAAGGGCCAACAACAAACCAAAGAGAACTCATAGAAAAACAAGTCGATTTATAAATGTGGGAAGAAAAAAATTGACATGATAAAGTAGAAAATATAATAATAAAAGGTTTGAAAGATCGTGGGGAAGGAGAGCACACTGACAAGCTAATAAAAGATTTCCTTGCAAACAAGTTGGAGTGGACATGGTACATTTATCAAGCAAGCAGAATTGGAAGAATGACATAAGAGGGAAGAAATAGAAATGTAAGAGTAACCTTGAAAAACATGGAGGACAAGAACAAAATTTTAAGAAACAAAAGATTTCTTAAGGGCACACAATTCTACATAGATGAGGATTTAACTCCATAACTAGATGAAAGAAGGAAGGAGTGGGAGAAAGTTGTAGGTTGTATAGAGGGAAAGCCCAAATTAGCAACAAGATAGCACATGCTAAATAGGAAGGCGGGCCCCCCTAGGAACACCTCACAATGGTAAACTGGAACTGTAGGGGTTACCCTTGGAGGTGAGGTCTTGGTTTAGGGCCCATAGCGGAGGGAAAAGACTTCATTGTTCTCATTGAGACACATGAACATGAGGGCTGTAAGGTACCAAATTTTGAGGGTTATAGGAAGATTTCAGTTTGGAATGAGCTCACCAAAAGTGGTAATGGTCATGGGGGTGTGACAATTTTGGTAAGAGAGTCATGGGAGAGAATCATATACGTGGAAAAGGAAGACCCAAACAAATAGTACATATGGATGAAAGTGAAAGAAAGGGAAGCCACAATCTATCTTGCTACATGTTATTTTGCTCCTTATGAGTCAAAATCATATAAGAGGAACTTAGACAAAGAAGATCTGTATGCAGCCATAAAAAAGGACATATGTACTTATAGTGCAGTAGGGGACATCATTTTAATGGGAGACTTCAATATGAGAATAGCAAATAGCCAAGCTCCATACCTTAGGGATCAGGAGGGAGTAAAGGACAATCCTCTATGGTTAGAAAAGGAAGATAACCAAAAGTGGGAAAAGGTACTCTCAAGATAGAAAAGGTGGTATCATGCAGTACGGGGCAGAATTGCTAGGACTATGCAGCTTGTACAGTTTGATTATTTACAGTGGTATCAAAACATGGCCAAATTCAAGGAAAATCACAAGTAAAACATACAATGGGCAAAATGTGGTGGACTATGTTATTTGTTCTCATAATTTGTTGACAAGGCTAACGGAAGTAGAGGTGAGAGACTGTCCTATAGAGATGAAATCTTATCACAATCCCATTTATGTAAGGACCAACATGCAAAAAGACACTCAAAATCATCATCAAGTTAGATTACGGCAAAACCAAAAGGAAATGCCACCTCAAGGCATAGTCCTATTGATGCAAGAGAACCAAGAGATCTTTAGAACAACACTTGAAAAATAGTTGAAGAGGAGAAAAGCTGTCAAGATGGGCAATATAAATAGGAGAACAATAGGCAGTGATAAGTTGACAAAGATAATCCACAAAGCTCTCAATTTGTACAAAAGGTCAAGGCCTAAAATAAGTAGCAAAAGCAGTTTCCTGGCTAATCCATGGTATGATGAAGATTGCAAGATAGCAAAGAGAATGCTGAAAACCCAAGGAAATAAAAAGGAATATGTAAAGCTTGTTAGAAGGAAAAAAGAGGCTTATAGACAGACAAGAAGGAAAGAGCTGGTCTCTCTTGGGAAACACAACCCGAGAGGCTTCTGGAAGGAATTGCAACAGAAAAAATTAGTTACAGAGAACAACATTATAGACTCTCAATGGCTAGACTATGCAAAGATATTGTATGAACGTGATCAAAATAAAGATGTCCCCCCAGTTATCAAATCAAGGACCAAACTCTTTTCTATGAAAGACATTAAGGATGGAATTAAAAAGCTAGCAGCAAGGAAAGCATGTGATATAGATGGCTTATAGGTAGAGTTCATAAAATGGGGCATGCAAGCCCTCACACCACACATCAAAAGAATATTTAATGGGGTCATACAAAATGGTTTCCCAATGAATTGGACAACCAGTGTCGTCATCCCGTTGCTCAAAAGTGGAGATGTCAATAACCCCTCAAACTACCGCACTATAATGATCAATCCTCTTTTTGGCAAACTCTTCGAGAGTATGGTTGAGTGTTGAATCAGTATGTGGGCAGAAAGGGAGGAAATGAGGGTGAAAGGGCAAGCAAGTTTTAGGCCAAAACATTCTACAATTGACCACTGCATTACCCTCAGACACTTGATTGAGAAGGTTTGGGATAAACAGGGAGAAGATGCCTTCTGCTATTTTGTTGACTTTAAGAAGACATTTGATATTGTTCCTAGAAGCAAGTTATGGAGTAGAATGGAAGAGGTGGGAATTCTAGAAATGTATAGAGCTACTGTTCATAGACTGTATGATTAGGTTCAGGCCAAAATTAGAACCAAACAAGGTCTATCAGAATATTTTGGGAGTGACATTGGGGTTAAACAAGGTTGTCCTCTATCTCCTACCCTATTTGGTTTGTACATTGACAAATTAGAGGAATGGATAGACAAGTTTGGTGGAGGGGGTGTCCACTTGGCCAGTTATGTAATAAAGTTGATGTTATATGCAGATGATCTTATCCTAATGGCAAAAATAGCACGACTTGAAGGAACACTTGAAAGTTTTAGATTGTTTTGTCAAGAGGTTGGGATGCAAGTGAACACTAGCAAAACTAAGATCATGATCTTTACCTTGAAAAGAAAGAAGACGTCGATGGAATTTGTCTTTGAAGGCAACCCCCTGCAAGTGGTCAATGAATACAAGTATCTTGGCTTGGATTTCCATAATAAGCTTAGTTGGGAGATGTGTAGGGCAAAAATGATACAAGGGGGTTGGAAAGCTTTATAATCATTGCAAAATCGATGTAGAAGTGTTGAATTGTGGGACTGGAAAACTAAGAAGACTCTTTTTGGGCTGCCAGTGGTGCCGGTGGTGCTATATGGGTGCAAGGTTTGGGGTGGCAACACACTAGAGATGAAGTGGAAACAGATAGAGAGGTTACAAAAGCATCTAATCACAAGTAGTTTCAGAACAAAAGCATCGGTTCCTTTGGAGATTGCACTAGATGAGGATGGTGCCTTTTCTGTTGAGGCATCGATACTGACCCAGATGCTAAGTTACTTCAAGAGACTTGAGAACATGGAGCTGATTCGATGGCCCAGAATGGCTTTAGAGGAAAAATTAATAAGAAGGAAGAGTACGTGGATGAAACAAAATGACAGGTGGATGAATAAGTGGGACATAAGCATAAAAGAATGCCCAAATACTAAAGAGGATATTCAAAAGTACGTGCAAGAAAAAGTCAAAGTAAACATGTGGGCAAGGCAATGGGGGAGGAAAAGAGAATACTACATAAAACATTTTAATCCTTCTTATGACCACACACAAAAGAACTACATAGGAGTGGAAATAAAATGGAAAGTGAAAATGTTAATGACCCAGATAAGGACTAGTTCACACCAACTTAGATGCAAAACTGGAAGATGGGAGAGGCCAAAAGAAGAGTGGGTAGAGATAATATGATGTTTCTACACTTTGTAGTTAGTGGAGACGGAATGACACTACATCATGGAGTGCTCGAGATACCTTGAATGTGGACTCTTTGAACAACTTGTTTGAAGAAGAGAGGATATCTAAATTTGCAGTGTATTTGACCAAGATTCATAGCAGAAGGTCTAGGATCCAAAAGGAAAGGGAATTCAGTTAGCTGCTATGTGGAGATCTGTGTGTTTTGGTTTTGCATTTTCCTGGGTGCTTTGGTTCTTTTGCTGGGTGTTTTGGTTTCTGGCGGTCCCATAGGCTGTTTGGCCTCGTGGATGTTATTAAAAGCTTTCATTCATTCATTCATGTTTTCTTTTGCTGAAGCCTATAAGAATGCGCTTTAGAAGCATTCAACCTTTGTTTTGATTTGATTTTTTATAACCTTTTACAAGGCCTTTGTGTGGAGTTTATTTTGAAAGCGCTATGTTTTATTTTATTCCTTTGCCTTTGCTTTGATTTTTATTTTCAATGCCATGCTTTTAATTTAGCCTTTGATTTTTAAGTTTTTAAAACCCTGAGGCGTGAGTTTTATAACTCATGCATTTTAAAAACTTATTTATTTTTTCCTTTGATCTTTTATTTTAATTGTTTTATTTTTAGTTTTTATAGTGCTTTTTAATAATACTTAAAAATAACTATTATAAAAATAATAAAACAATTTTTATTTTTAGTTTTTTTTTTAAATTATTATTTTAATAATATGATTAGTGAAGAATTAATATAATATTAGAAATAATAATAATTTTAAAATTTTTATGGATTTTTTACTTTTATGACAAAATGATTTTTGACAATAACAATGACATTTAATTTTAATATTATAAATAAATTATAAATTATTAATTAATATATTAAATTTACGGACAAACTCTACAATTTACGGACAATTATGAAGATGGATAATCACGCCGAGAGGCATTCTACACTCATAGCAAGGGCTGAAAGATTTAGATTCCCATAAACAATTAAGATTCAGATTCCCATGTAAACAAAATTCATAAAATGTGTAAATAAATAAATTCATGGAAGCCAAATGGATAGAAAAATAGAAAAACTTGGGTAGTTATGGAGTGAAATCTTTCAATTTGTTGGCATTTATAAATTACTTGCAGTTAGAATATTTGATATGCTCATGAGTTAATTTAAAGAGACTATGCTACAAGACTTTTTATATTCTTCAAACGTAATAAAGATTTCATTTCATAACTACCCACGTTTTTCTATTTTTCTATCCATTTGGCTATTTATTTTTTGTTTAACGTGATAAAAATTTCACTCCATGCCCAAGTTTTTCTGTTTTTCTATCCATTTGGCTTCCACGAATTTATTTATTTACACATTTTATGAATTTTGTTTACATAGAATCTGAATTTTAATTGTTTACATGAATATGAATCTTTTAGCCCTTGTTGTGAGTGTAGAACGCCTCGTAATTAAAAATAAATAGTTAACTAGTATATTTATATTTAAAAAAATATATCTAAAATACGCTGAGGTATATCTTTTTTCCATAGTTTCTTTGATTTTCTCTTGCAATTATTTTTGGTTTTTATTTTTTAATTTTTCCAATTTCTTTTTTGGTTTATAGTTTTCGTGACCAGCTTTTTCTCCTTCCAACAATTTCTAATTTCTTTTTTGGTTTTTATTTTTTATTTTTTCCAATTTCTTTTCTAGTTTTTATTTATTTTTATTTTTTCCAATTTCTTTTTTAATTCTTGTGATTTAGCTTTTTCTATCCATTTGGCTTCCACGAATTTATTTATTTACACATTTTATGAATTTTGTTTACATAGAATCTGAATTTTAATTGTTTACATGAATATGAATCTTTTAGCCCTTGTTGTGAGTGTAGAACGCCTCGTAATTAAAAATAAATAGTTAACTAGTATATTTATATTTAAAAAAATATATCTAAAATATGCTGAGGTATATCTTTTTTCCATAGTTTCTTTGATTTTCTCTTGCAATTATTTTTGGTTTTTATTTTTTAATTTTTCCAATTTCTTTTTTTGGTTTATAGTTTTCGTGATTTTCTCCAGCTTTTTCTCCTTCCAACAATTTCTAATTTCTTTTTTGGTTTTTATTTTTTATTTTTTCCAATTTCTTTTCTAGTTTTTATTTATTTTTATTTTTTCCAATTTCTTTTTTGATTCTTGTGATTTAGCTTTTTCTATCCATTTGGCTTCCACGAATTTATTTATTTACACATTTTATGAATTTTGTTTACATAGAATCTGAATTTTAATTGTTTACATGAATATGAATCTTTTAGCCCTTGTTGTGAGTGTAGAACGCCTCGTAATTAAAAATAAATAGTTAACTAGTATATTTATATTTAAAAAAATATATCTAAAATATGCTGAGGTATATCTTTTTTCCATAGTTTCTTTGATTTTCTCTTGCAATTATTTTTGGTTTTTATTTTTTAATTTTTCCAATTTCTTTTTTGGTTTATAGTTTTTGTGATTTTCTCCAGCTTTTTCTCCTTCCAACAATTTCTAATTTCTTTTTTGGTTTTTATTTTTTATTTTTCCAATTTCTTTTCTAGTTTTTATTTATTTTTATTTTTTCCAATTTCTTTTTTGATTCTTGTGATTTAGCTTTTTCTCCTTCAACTATTTTTAATTTCTGTTTTAGTTTTTTTTCTTTGATTTTCTTAAGTTTTATTTTTTATTTCCTTTTTGGTATTTTTAATTTTTTTTCTTATAAATTTAGGCAGAAAAAATGAGTGCTCTCATCCCCACCCCAATGTGACTGTATAACACCTCTCGGCGTAATAACTAAAATTACACGACAAAACATAATTTTGACATTACAATTTGACGAAGCTAACATCGAACTTTGATAACCACTTTACACTATGACAAACCCGAACTTGATATTATATTTAACAAGACAACATTTATGAATTTGACAAGGCAAACGACTCAAGGTTGCAACACAATGACGATTTGATTTCTAAAAATTTGACATTTCGGACTAGACATAAAAATGCAACAACTCAAATGATATAGACAACCAGATGACTAAGAAAAAGTTTTGGATTGGGTACAACAAATTTGAAGTTGAAGTTTTGGTTTTAGCTCATTTACAAAAGGAAAGGTTTCCCCAAGGGAACCTACAAGAAGTTGAAATGGAAGAAAATTGGACCTTGTAAGGTCTTGCAAAATTTTGCAATGGATGCTTATGAGATAGAGCTCTCGAAAGGAGTGCATAACTCCCCACTTTTCAATGTGGCAAATTTGTATTGTTACTATGAAGGGCAAACTAGTGGAAAGAAAGGTATAGTTTCAAAAATTTTAATGGAAAAATGAATATAACAATTGCCTAAGAATGAGATGAGTTTGAGGTAGTAATAGACTCATAAGTGATCAAGAAGACAAGAGGAAAAGAGTATAGTCAATACTGGTAAAATGGAAGAATAGATCAATTGAAGAAGCAACATGGATGACTGCATCTAAAGTTGTTGAACACGAAATCTCAATTTCAAATTTCATAGAATGTTTATGAGCCTCAAGCTCATGATACTTTTCACTTACTTAAAGTGTATGATACAACAAGAGCATCTAGGTTCACGAGCAACCCTGCATCATCCAAAAACAAAAAAAAGATAAGTGGGAAGAATTTTGGTTTCACTTCAACAACCTATAACATCTTCAACAATGGCTAGCTTCACTTCCACAGCAACTTGTAGCATCTTCAATAGCATGTCACTTCGACAACAAGCCTATGTGTAACTACAACAATATCATGAACTCACTTCAAAAACACTATAACATCAATGACAATTGGGAGGACTTCAACAGCAAGGTGTGAAAAATTGTTAGGCAAAGGCGATTTTGATGACATGTATTTCAAAGGACATTTAGCATCGTCTTCTATCCATATCAACTTCTTTTAAACCTTTAGTCGTCAAAAGGGATCACACAATTTTATTGGTTGGTGTTATTCTAGTACCAACATTTCATCAAACACTTCATAGTCACTAAAGTTGCATAACAATTCAACTAGGATCAAACAAAGCAAATGGGGCATTGCAAGCAACAACATATCTTGGACAAAACTAACCTAGCAAGAAATCAAAGCCATTATCTTAGGCAGCCAAACTATGTGCCATGATGATTTGCATTCTTCCAAGTCATTACGAGATTCAAAACCTCTACAAACTATAAATGTGGATAGAAGAAAGGTGGGCAAGTCATTCTTGAAAGGAAACATGACCTAAATCATGAACAACATAGAATATTCATATAAGGGAAGGGTAAAAGATAGGGCAAATCATGAGAGCTAGAAGTCAACCACCACAAGAGAACATTGGGAAAATAATGAAATGAAAGATTTTAATAACGTCCAAGAGGCTACAGCAGCCTATGAAAAACAGGGCAGCGAACCGCAGTTTGCAGCCCCTTCTCAAGCTCAGATCTATGCCATTATGAAAAGATTAACCAAATAGTTCATCCATAGAGAGGAATAGAATAGATTTATGCCATTATGTTTTGTGACAATTAGGGCATTTTCATTCTCAACATGATTGTGAGCCTTGGAAAGCAGATTTCAATTTGAATGCAAGTAAATTTGATTGTTGTCCATTTGCCATGTCTGATTGTTGTTTGAAGCTTGTTCGGTTGCTGGGTGATGCAGTCGAGGATTGGTGACCCATTGAAGGGCAACCAAACTGAGCAGCTCTTCACACAATCCTAACAGAAAAATCTCACGCCCAGCACAGTAATATGATATTTCTGAAACAAGTTGAATCACACCAACACTACATTCAAAACTATCAGACTTACAATTACGTGAGACTCTGCTCAGCACAACAAAATTTATGCAACAGACTAATTCAAACACCCAGCACTATAGACTGAAATGAACACAGACTCACCATGAACTCTTCAACAATGGACTGGAACTCCTAGACTTTAACATAATTATAACTAATTTCCTTGGAACTCCCACGTCTCTAACAGAGAGACACCTATTTCTACTCATAAACTTGTGACCCAACTGAAATATCACTCCTTATTCACTCCAAAAATTGAATCAATTCTTCCTTCTCCGAATTCACTAATCAACTCAATCGAAGAATAATCCTTTCATTTCTTTCATCTACCTCACTGCCTTTCCTACAGATATCTTTACAAGGAAATAGCCGCCTAAAGAATAAAACACCCCGGGGATTTGAATGCCAACGGCCCAAAAAAATGGCACAATCATCAACAACTAGCAAATATAGCAACCGGTAGTTGTTAAAAAATTAAACTGGTAGAGAATGATGCGACCAATCAGTGAAGTGGGAGTGATCACCCAAAATAAACACAGCAATAAACTATTATATTAGATAATTTCTTTTTTGGTTTTTATTTTTTTAGTTTGTGCAATTTCTTTTTCTTCCATAGTTTTTTTTATTTTCTCCAATCGTTTAAATTTCTTTTTGGTTTTTATTTTTTATTTATTCCAATTTCTTTTTTGGTTTTTATTTCTTATTTTTTCTACATATTTACACGGAAAATGAGTGCTCTATCTCCACCCCGTTGTAACTGTAGAATGCCTGTCGGCATAATAATAAAGAGATATGCTTTTCTGGAATAAGATGCAGCCACTAAAGATTTGCGGTCAGGATCAACTTTTTTTTTTTTTCAGGACTAATGAATCTGCCAGAGGAAATAAGGTGAACCCGCCATGCAAGGAATCATGGTTGAGATTGCCACCACGAAATGGGCCCCACGTTAGTCAGATAAACAACTGTCGCCCAGCAAGGATGAATGCCCAAAAGGAATATCAGTGGCTCCATGGTTAAGCTACATATAGCCACTACATGCCCAGTTTGGTCTCATCCGGTGGGCCCCTATTTTGTAACTGCTGCCATAATAGGAAAAGTCAGATTTTTTTAAGATAACAAGAAGGAATTTCCAGATATGCAGGTAACTGCCAGGTAAGAGTGGGTCCCAGCACAAAAGATAGTGCCCAGTATAAGTAATGAAAGAAATCTTTTTGGATGCTCCTCCATCACTAGGTTAGGTTGTTCTAGACTACACCAGCCTATCGTGATCAAAACAAAGAAGCTACATCAGAATCATAAAGTCTAAGAGGGGCCATTCACACATCAGACTCACTATTTTCAGCCATTTCTATTATTGGAGGATTGCGTTTTTTTAGATGACCTTCAATAAGGTTTATCTTAAGATGTGAAATATTTAGTCATGGTCAATTTCGAGATTTTTTTTTTTTTTGGAACAATTTTGTATTTTCAGCTGGTTTTGTTTTGATAACAAGCAAACTTCTTTTAGGGTGGGAATTTCAATGGCATGGTTTTTATTTATCTTGAATAAATTACATGCAAAGATTGTAAAAACTTATAAATAAGTGTTTTATGCAACTAGAGATAATTTTCTGCTTCCTTATTGTTGTGATTATTATTCGTGTTTTTTGTGTGATCTTGTGTATGTGTTGATTAGGTAAATCAAATTCCAAAATTTGTATTGCAAATTTCAGTGAAGTGATTGTTGTAGCTTTGTATGCAATTTCCTTGAATTGATTTGTTGAATCTTGTGTTTAATCCGATCCAAGTCTTGTGTTGTACTGACACTTTTAGTCTATGTATTTAGCTAGAGAATGTGAGAATTTGTTAGCTATTGAGGTGTTTGATTTCAAGTAAAAGACATAAAAATATCTTATCTTGAATAGAAGTACTTATAAGCCTTGTATCCTTTCCCAAGAATCAAAAAGATAGGTTATTTCCGTTGCTTCGAGTCCTAGAGTTTTTAGTTTTGTTTATAAGGGAGCTTCCGCTTCTAATTAGAAGGGTAAATCCTTAGACGATGTCTTGTTTTGTGTTGTTCTGAAAAAGGACAAATTTAAACAATAACACAATTTATAATGTTCTCCTCGATCAACCTTTTATGTTGGAACAAAACCATGTCTAAATAAGCCCATAGTCTTGTCATCGCTACAAAATACTAGAGGTGGCTCCTAACAAAATAACATTGTTCAGTACCAAGATGCAAATCTTCTTACAACACCCTAAGACAAACACCAATTGCTCCTAGAATAAAACTAACACCTAAGAAATGAGAATGAATTGTTTTAAAACTACTATGGACTCATCATTGAACAAATTATGGAAATGCAAATGAATTTTTCTCAATTCGAAATCCTTCTCATCAAAAGATTATGATGAGCAATGGAAAGATGCAACCAAGTGATGGAGAAGCTCAATAAACAATTCAGTTTTAAGGAAGAAATGTTGATTGATGTAAAAATACAAATAAAGAGTTGCAGACAAAGCAAACTTTAAATAAAAGATGCCCATATGGTAACAAATGTGAGCATGCTAAGCCCATTTCGTTTCTAGTTACTTGATTAATCATCAAATTCATCCAAAGGTTTTGAAAAACACACCAAAAGAACTTGTTTCACCTTGAAAAAAATGAGATAAATTAGTCAAGGTCTTGGCAAAGATGCTCAAGGAATTTTAAAACCCCCTTAGCTAGAGATGAGGCCCAAGAAATTTGGTCTCGGCTACATTAGGAAATTCAATAAGTGTTGAAAATCTCCATCCTTGTGAATTATGGAGAAAATGTAACCACAAAA
This sequence comes from Cunninghamia lanceolata, assembly GCA_027924645.1. NCBI lineage: Eukaryota > Viridiplantae > Streptophyta > Pinopsida > Cupressales > Cupressaceae > Cunninghamia > Cunninghamia lanceolata. The sequence continues at coordinate 10,042,629 of BSBN01000082.1, read as the reverse complement.
GTTTTACATAATTTCCTACCATTCCTATTTAACTAGTATATTTATATTTAATAAAATATATCTACAGTACGCCGAGAGATATCTTCCAATTTATAAATTACTCACAGCTAGAATATTTGCATTTTGGTTTAAAATAGCAAAAGCATCTTTGAGAGTAGTGTCAAGTTTAGTGGTGTATTTATTGTCGCGTTTCATTATGATCCTCTATTTTAATAATCTCATGCATATAAATTTTTTTTGTTTTGTTTTTTAGATTGAAATCTTATAAAATTACACGGAATCTTGGAATCTTTCAGCTCTTCAACTCCACCCCTGCTATGATTTTAGAATGCGACATAAAAATATCTAGGTGGAATACCCAAAAAAATTGGAAGAGAAGCACTTCTAAACTAAGAAGTTCTTATATTATCAAATATTAAAACTAGGAGCATTGGAGACTACTACTTCGCAAGCACCCTTGATTCAATAAACCTTAATATGCATCCAAAAGATTAGGATTTCTACAAATCATTCCTCTTCATTGTGGGGCATTGTATTTTCTGAAAACTATCCAAAGAACCTCCAAAAGTGTAACATAAAATAACATATCAAAATCCCAAAAAAAGCTGTAAACAAAATAGTGTTTATATGAGTATCATCACGTCATGACAAATCCTCTTCACCTCTTGGGGACACTTGTCACATAGCTTTTCATACTCCCGAACAAATTGTTTCATTTTCTATTTTTAGACTTTTCATTTCCAGCTAAAAATAGTTATAAATAGAATTCTCATCCCACTGCAAAAATTGAAGTGTTGTAGCTTCAAGTCTTTTATCAGAGATTGAAAAATTTTGTAGATTACTCTCATTTTCAATAAAGCTTTTAGCTACATTGCGATATTATTGGTTTCATTTTCCCTTACTTGGGTTCATTGGTTTTACAACTAGTATATTTATATTTAAAAAATATATCTAAAGTACGCCGAGGGATATCTCTTTTCCATAGTTTATTTTTTCCATCATTTTTATTTTTTAATTTTTCAATTTTTTTGTTTGATATTTTTGGTGATTTAAAAAGAAATTGATAATAAGAAAATCATCAAAACTATGGAACAAAAAAGGAATTAGAAAAAATAAAAAATAAAAACGAAAAAATAAATTGGAAAAAATTTAAAAATAAAAACTAAAAAAGAAATTGGAAAAAAAAAAGCCAAAAAGAAATTGAAAATAAGAAAATCATGGAACCAAAAAAGAAATTGAAAAAAAAAAATAAAAAAAAAAATTGGAAAAAATAAAAACTAAAAACTAAAAAAGAAATTGGAAAAAAAGTAAAAAATAAAAACCAAAAAAGAAATTGAAAATAAGAAAATCACAAAAACTATGGAACCAAAAAAAATTGGACCAAAAAAAAAAAAAAAAAACCAAATTTTAATTTTTTGTTTTGTTTTTAGATTGAAATCTTATTTATTTTAATTTTTAGATTGAAATCTTATAAAATTACACATAATCTTGGGATCTTTGAGCTCTTCAACTCCACCCTTGTGAATGTAGGAACACCTCTCGGCATAACAAATTAAAATTTCTAATATAGTATATTAGTCACCGTATTGCCTATCAAATAAGGATCACCTACTGAATTGTTGCTTTTTAGAGGATGTCTATCAAGTCAGCCTTGGTCTAGTTGATAATGGAGCAGATGAAGGGTAGACTTATGATGATGTGGCATAAGATTTAGCATAAGTAAAGGTCATGACGGAGCACATGGCAAAACACACTCTACTCAAATATCATCCACTTCAATGGTTAAACAGTCAATAGTGATTTTACACCTCATTCACAACAAAAAGTGGTAAATATTTGTCTCAATTTATTGGTCAAAATTGATGTTTGACTGTTGAAATGGATGATATTTAAGAATAATTGACAAAACAGAAAAGAAAGATTGGTACCATCCATGTAAGTGCAGGCCCAACACAGGGCCAACACAGAGAGCTTGGAGAAGGCAAGGAAATCAGAAGAAATGGGACTGTCTGAACACAAGCTCCTGAAAAGGAAGGAGACTGAAACCGATCCTATGCCTGCCACTGCTGATCACATGCTCAATCCTGTTCATGATGAATTCTATAGAAGAAGGAGGAGAAGAACTGTGACTGCTGCACTCACATGTTCTATGGTGACAAAACCTTCTAACATCAGATGGCATAATTCCAAGTCATTTTGCTTTTTAGCTTTATTTTAAGACAAGGATCTTGATGAGTCTAGCTTGAAAGCTACATGAAGTAGTCTATCTACATGTATCAATCCCAATCAAAGTACTTGTCAAACATCAGAAAAATACAATCCTCTTAAGAAAAAGCCGCTAAGCAGGATGCATGCAGTGATATTATTAATTAATATGCTAAAGATAAAAAGAAATATTTGCCTTTCATACATACATTAGTAGCCAGCCGTGGAATAAGAAGACCATCCCTATCATAGGCATATTCACCTCTTGTATCATCAGTACATTTACAAGGCATTGTTGACCTAAAACAATAGAACGATAGATTAGAGAAGAAATAAAAAACACCTAACCACAATAAAAACCACCATCCCAAAAGTCGTGAAACCTTAGGTTCCATATACACTCAGAGACCATAAAATAGATAAAACATGCCTATTTGTCTCATTAATAATTAATAAAAATGGCACTGTTCAAGGCTATGGTTATGCCAAATAAAAGATACAAACACAGAAGCAGATATATCTTGAAGGTTTCTTCAAGAGGAAAGATTTATAATTCAGCATATAAAGCATTATTTCCCTATATGTAGTTCTTATTTTAATCACATCCCTCACAATTGCAATCAAGCCAAATGTTAAGATCCATAAAATTTAAGACAACTAGACTTTCAAACAAGCATACATCCAGGGTTGTTAAAAACTAGTATATTTATATTTATAAAAATATATCTATAGTATGTCAAGAGATATCTTTGAAGGTGCTTTTTGCATTTTCGTGATTTTCTCCACTTTTTCAATCGTTTCCAATTTCTTTTTTAATTTTTTTTTTTTTTTCCTTCCAATTTTTTTTATTTTCACCAGTTTTTATTTTTTATTTTTTCCAATTTCTTTTCCTATGCTTTCATCTCCTCATCTCCACCCCACTATGACTGTGGAAAGTCTAAAAAGTTCATTAACTATATATATACCAATAAACAAATTCAAAATTTTCATACATATACACTGTTTTCCCATACTTCTGTAAAATGACCAAAAAATATATCCCAAAAAAATATATCCCACGAAAGGGAATTAAGATCACTTATTTCATCCAAGTCACCAACAAAATCTGGAGAATATACGATACAATAGCTTAGTCAAATGCACATAGCAACTTTCAAATGACCATACCATCCAGGCAGTCCACAATTTTACTGTTTGATTTCCCTTCATCTAAAGATTCAGTTTACATGTATGACACTCAACACAAATATTGCGCTTGGAAAATTCAGATTAGATATGAATCTCTAACATAATTAAAACTACTTTCCAGGCTACATTGCTACATTGGTGAACTGACCAGTAAAATCTAAAAGCACTATAAATCAAAGAAAGTTTAAGAGAAACAAGACGGAGAAATTGATATGTACTTAACTAAAATCTTAATTTCCATATAATTAGTATATTTATATTAAATGAATATATCTATAGTATATCCAGAGATAGTTTTTAGAGGTTATGTACTTGTTTTTTTAATTTTCCATAACATTTGTAATTTTCTCCACTTTTTTCAAAAAAAAAATTTTTTTTTTAATTTTTTAATTTTTTTCAAATTTCATTTTTAGTTTTTATTTTTTATTTTTTATTTTTTGCTATATATTTACATGAAAATGAGTGCCCTCATCTCCACAGATGTGACTGTAGAGTATGGGCATAACAATGCTAAAAATATTTTAAAACTAATGATGCATGCAGTTACAGATTGATTGATCATCAACTTAGAGCTCATTAACAGGAATTTTCTAGAAGTAGCGTTGAGGTTATCTAATTAAAAAAAATTGGATGATAAATCAAAGAAAAGAAACTTACATTAGACAGTTAGCAAAGCAGGAGCAATGCATATCTCCTATTCTGCTTAAGGTCAGATCCACATGAGCATCTGAAAAAAAACAAGGTTTAGAAAGAGATCCATATATAAGCAAGCAGAGTAAAATATCCACTGCACAGAGAACATTCCAGGACACTAAATGAAATACATCATGGGTATGAGGTTTATTCACCTCCTGTGATCAAAGACTTTGTAATGTACACGAAATCTTCTAGAAAAAAGGTGCCATCATATTCATTCACACATGTTATTTTCTTTTTCTCCCTGTCATATGAAATCACATTGAACATAGAGTTCGTCCCAAATATATGGTCTATCTCAAATATCAACCTAACAATAATAATATCCAGAAAATACAGAAATGGTTGCTACAGCTGTAAACTTACAGCCCCCTGCTAATATCCAAACTAAGTAAGTTACCATCCACATCTGCATGTTCAGAAAGAGATATCGCTTTTTTTCTTCTGACCTGTGCACCTTCTCCTGCATGCACTCCAAGATGTAGAAAATACTTGGTTAGTAATCTAGGTCTGCTTGGTCAATATCTTGTTTTACAGTTAGGCTCGTATCATTTTCTCAATAACATAATGGACAACCATTTTAGGGAAAAAGAGTCACTATTGTTTCATCAGAAGCATCACTACCTGTAAGTTTTCTATCCATCTTAATTGATCTCCTAACTTTTCCTCTCAAGATGAACTCTTATAGTTATGTTTCGAGATCCTATCAAGCCCAAGGCATCAATCAATATGAGGAATATCGGTCATTAATGTATCTACTTGTAATTTCAAAGTGGGAAACCTTCTATGTTAGCTCCACAATTTGATTTATGATTTATAGCAAGTGAAAAAGATAGCATGTGAAAAAGATAGTAAGTGAAAAGGATAGCAAGTGAAAAAGATAACATTCAAAAAACAAAAAGTAAAGATAGAAAGCAAAAGGAAAGTAAAAAGAAACTAAAGATAGAAAGCAAAAAATAAATAAAAAGAAAGCTAAGATAGAAAGCAAAAAGAAAACAAAAAAATAGCATGTTTAATATCTTATTTTAAAGTTTTATATCTGTTTTGGAAAGCACCTTAGTTTAGAAGCTTTACAACTTCATACCAGTGTATTTATATTTAAAAAATATATATCTAAAATTTGAGAGTTGTATAGCTGTATTTAGACATTTTTTACTATAAAATACAATCGAAATTTTAAAAAGATTGTATCATATGAAAGGAGAGATTTTGGACAACCTGTCAATATTTATATAGGATTATGATGATATATATATTTATTTTTTATATGATTTACTTATACTAAAGCATGTCATAGTCTTTTACGGGCACCATTGAATAGATAACTGTCATAAAAAAAATTGCTTGACAAGGAAGGTCGACTGTCAAATTTAAGCCTTGATCTATAGTATGCCAAGATATATCTTTTAGATTTTCTCCACCTTTTTTCAATTGTTTCTAATTTCTTTTTTTTTTATTCTTATTTTTTATTTTTTCTAATTTTTTTTTGTCCTAGATTTTTTTGTGATTTTCTCCACTTTTCTATCGTTCATGGTTTTTATGTTATTTTTTTCTATATATTTACACGGAAAAAATGAGTGCTCTCATCTCCACCCCATTGTGACTGTAAAATGCCTCTCGTCGAGGTATATCTTTTTTCCATTGATTTTCTCTTGCAATTTCTTTTTTGGTTTTTTCTTAATTTTTCCAATTTCTTTTTTGGTTTTTATTTTTTTATTTTTTCTTTGATTTTTTAAATTTTAATTTTTATTTCCTTTTGGTATTTTATTTTTTTTTCATATAAATTTAGGTAGAAAAAATGAGTGCTCTCATCCCCACCGCGCTTGACTGTATAATGTCTCTCGGTGTAAGAATTTTATTTTCTTTCTTTTTTGATATTTTAATTTTTTTGTTATAAATTTAGGCAGAAAAATGAGTGCTCTCATCCCCACCCCACTGTGACTACACTAGTATATTTATATTTAAAAAATATATCTAAAATATGCTGAGGTATATCTTTTTTCCATAGTTTCTTTAATTTTCTCTTGCAATTTCTTTTTTGGTTCCATAGTTTTCATGGTTTTCTCTAGCTTTTTCTCCTTCCAACAGTTTCCAATTTCTTTTTTAGTTTTTATTTTTTAATTTTTTTAAATTTTTTCCAATTTCTTTTTTAGTTCCATAGTTTTTGTGATTTAACTTTTTCTCCTTCAACTATTTTTAATTTCTTTCTTAGTTTTTTTTCTTTGATTTTCTTCAGTTTTTTTTGTTTCCTTTTCGGTATTTTAATTTTTTTCTTATAAATTTAGGTAGAAAAAATGAGTGCTCTCCAGGGCTTAAATTTGACAGTTGTATAGCTATATTTAGCCATCTTTGTTGTAAAATACAATCAAAATTTTAAAAAGACTATATCATATGAAAAGAAAGATTTTGGACAAACTGTCAAAATTTACATAGGATTATGTTGATATAATATCTGATTTTTATATAATCTACTTATACTAAGATAGGTCATAGTATTTTAAAGGCAACATTAAATAGATAGCTGTCATAAAAAAATTCCTTGATAGGCAAGGTTGACTGTCAAATTTAAGCCCTGGTGTTCTCATCCCCACCCCGATGTGACTGTATAATGCCTCTCAGCATAAAGAGTTTTTCCAAGATATTATGTATGTGAATGCAAACACTATAAGGATATATTTTTGCATGTTAAGATGTGTGTTGAAAAAGAAGAATGACTGAAAATTAGTACAGTGAAGCAGATTTGAGTTGCAGATTTATAACGAGAAAAGAGATGCATATTGGCATTAGAATATGTTGAGTGATATATGAGAAGAATATCAGTTGAGTAAAAAGGAAAGCTTGCAGTTTTGTATGTGACTATTTTTTGTCTTTCAGTGAAGAAAAGTCATAAGAAGATATTGTGCCTACTGTATTGGAGGTTGGTGCTTCTTACTGAGTCGGTGCTTAGAGGGAGTTGCTGCTTCCAGTGAGTTGAAGCTCACTTTTGTAACCGAAGATTGATGTCTTCTATAGGTTGTTGCCTACGTAATTAATAAAAGCAAATACTTCGCCATGGATTTTTCCCATAAAGGTTTTCCACATAAAACTAGTGTTCATTCTGCTTATGATTAATTTGTATTAAAAAGTGTAGAGTATTGAGTTTTTAAAAGTGATTAAAATTATTTTATATTGATTCACCCCTCATCTTAGTATAATCGTGTGATCTTCACTTTTCTCTAAAAACAATTCTTCAACCAAGTAGACCTCCATCAAGTTGTCTTGTAAACCTTGTAAAGGCATAGCTCCTAAGCTAAATTCCCAAGTTCCTAGATTACCACCTCCTTGAACTCCCAAATCACAAATCCTTCGAATCATTGGACAATAATCTATGCTAAGCTACATTCACATGACTCCCCAAATCCACAAACTCCTAAGATAATTGGACAACTATCAATAGTAAGCTTCAAATACACTAGATTTCTTCTCGTCTTCAAAGAATTGGGCTTCTTTAGAATGTGTAAAAAGCAACTTCTCCACCATCGTCAGCATTCAGAGGATCTTTAGCAATCCCTACATTGGCTTCTTTGATCTTTCCCTTCAAAACATTAGTTGCCTGATTTCTACAATTCCAAGTTGTGTGACCCATTTTCTTGCAATAACAACATTATGTCCCCCTTTTGTGGTTATCTGATCTTCTTCGATTGGAGTATATGCTACCTCAATTTGAGTTTCAACTTATGTATCTCTTGCAGTAGTGCTCTTTTCTTTAGCTATGAGTGATGAAATCATATCTTCTAGAGTTTTAGTAGAAAGTTGACCAAGAGTAAAGATGACATTGCTGAATTTTGAAGGCAAACTATTTAATACTAGTAAAAGCACCAAAGGTGCTATCAAATGGTTGATAGGCACAAATATTTATAGGCATATCACTAAATAGTTTATATTTTTATTTTTATGGAAAGTCATTACATGTAGTTGTTGGTAGACAAGGCTATACATAATATAAGAAATTCAATTATTTTTTTCAATTATTTTTTTCACAAATAAAAATAATGGAGTGGTATTAAATGAATAAGCACATGAAGTAAATCGTGAATGAACTAAATAAATTCTAAGCAATCAAGAGATTAGGTGAATTGTGCAGTACCTAAATAATGCAGGATAATAAAAATCCATGTTACTAATTTCCTATCGACCAAGTATTGCACAAAATAACTTTTAAAAAATAATATGCATGAAGTGTGTGTTTGAATCAACTATATATGAAGTGATTGAACTAACTTTGTGTGAAGAGTGTGCTTTAACTTTGGCATTCACTTTGTGTGTGTTTGTTCTTTGGCATATTTCAACTCAAGTGTTTACTTGTGTGTGATTGAACTAACTTTGTACATGAAGCATGTTTAAAATTTGGCACATGTTCACTTTCTATGTGTGAAGTGTATGTTTTAACTTTGACATTCATTTTGTGTGAATTGTCTGTGTGAAATTTCATTTGGGCATTCACTTTGTCTAGTGTGTGTATTTATATTTGTACTTTACATTCACATATGACTACAACTCTTATCAACTAACACTACATGAAAATCACATCAAGTTAATAATTAGGACATAGTAGAATTCATTGAGTGAATCATAATATCATAAGGGTTTTCAAAATATTTTTTTTGTATTTTTTGAGAGAAAAATAAGCAACATAAAAGTAGTTTGTTCCAAGATTCAAGCAAGTCATTCATTAAAGGGGATCAAATAGTTGATAATGAATACACATGATTTTTTTTTATCATTTGAAGTCATTTTTAAATATGAGGGTTCCTTATCTCTCCAAAAAGGTTTCCATTTCTTTATACTAAATTATTTTTTAAAGAACTAAAAAAATTGTAATGTTAATATAGGGTAAGTGCAAGAAGATGGGGGGCCAAAAAGGGGTCTTAAGTGGCCATTTTTTTCTGAAATTAGGAAATACTGGCCTTGGATGAGAAATTGAGCATAGTTACACTCAAAATTTGGAGATGCAACCAAAACAATGTTCGTAGTGCTCCGAGTCTACTTTCTAAACTACTATTTTGTTTTGAAAATGGCATAGATTAAGGGGTTCAAAAGAGGGAGCCACAGAAATTAGTGTTGTTTCTGTCAAAAAAACATAACATAGCATGTTTTGTGGCTCCCTCAAAAGGTCAACTTTTTTTAGGTATTTTTAAAATCGCTTTAGTGAGAAATTAGCTAATAGCATGTAGTTTATGACCGATTTTTCTGATAATTTTTTGATGAATATTTGATTTTTTACTAATTTTTAAAGTGGACACATCCTAAAAAATAGAATTTTGGCTATGCTACCCCTATAAATTTTAAAAACTAATTGAAAATTATTTTTTTATTTTCTTAATATTTGTAGAATGGAGTCTAGTTTCTAAATATGTAATTTTTTTGAAATTTGAATGAATAGTTATTTTACAATGAAAAAAAGACCAAACAGTGGTTTTTGCCTAAAAAGGGACACACAAACCAAAGAAATTAAAGATGAAAGGCTTAACATTGTTAAAATGTGAAAAAAATCACATCGTCAAATAGCTAAGAGAAAGCCTAACATTACCCATGTGTTCGATTTGTTCAACCTTGAAACATGTACAAATCTGAGGGTTAGCACGAATGAAATTATGTGAAATTTTGAAGAATATAGAAAAACATGTCTATGACTGTTCATAAGGCACTCCAAGCCTTTGGGTTGGAAATCCAAAGCAAATCCCAAGCCCAAGGCTTGGGATTCCCAAAGCAAGAAATAATGCGAGCACATTATAACGCGCTCACGTTATGTTTTGCCTTGCATTTTTCTTTCCCGCAAGTCTGTCTTTTGTAATGTTTGACATAACGCGAGCGCGTTATAACGCGCTCACGTTATGTCCCACTCAAATTTTTTTATGTTCAAGGCTATTAATCATGAGGGTTAAGGGATAAGGGATAGAGTTGGAGGGTATAGGGATAAGGGATTAGCGTTTAAGGTGTGGTATCGAGCCCGTTGAGGGTTTAAGAATAGGGATAGCGTTTAAGGTTTAGGGATGAGGGATGACAGATTACGGTTGAGGGTTTAGGGTTTAGGGATAGGGTTGAGGGTCGAAGGATCAAAGTTAAGGGTTGAGGGATTAGAGTTTGACATTAAGGGTTGAGGGTTGAGGTTCAAGGGTCAAGGGTTTAGGGATAGGGTTTAGGGTCGAGGGATTAGGGTTAAAGTAGAGTGTGGAGGGTGTAAGGATTAGGGATAGGGTTGGAGGGTTTAGGGATAAGGGATTAGGGTTTAAGGTATAGTATCGAGTCTGTTGAGGGTTTAGGAATAGGGATAGCATTTAGGGATTAGGGATGAGGGATTATAATTGAGGGATGATGGATTAGGGTTGAGGGTTGAGGGATTAGGGTTTAGGGATAAGGTTTAGGGTTGAGGGTTGAGGGATTAGGGTTTAAGGTATAGTGTTGAGGGTTGAGGGTTGAGGGTTTAGGATTAGGGTTTAGGGTTGACGGATTAGCATTTAATGTCGAGGTTAGGGTTAGAGTGTCGAGGGTAGAGGGATTAGGGATAGGGTTTAGGGTTGAAGGTTTAAGGATTGAGGGTTGAGGCTTTAGGGATGAGGGTTTAAGGCTTAAGATATAGTGTCAAATGTTGAGGGTGTAGGGATAGGGTATAAGTTTTAAGGGTTAAGGGTTGAGGGATAGGGATTAGGGTTTAAGGTATAGTGTTGAGGGTCGAGGGATCAGAGTTAAGGGTTGAGGGATAAGGGTTTGACGTTGAGGGTTGAGGGTTGAGGTTCGAGGGTCAAGGGTTTAGGGATAGGGTTGAGGGTCGAGGAATTAGGGTTAAAGTAGAGTGTGGAGGGTATAAGGATTAGGGATAGGGTTGGAGGGTTTAGGGATAAGGGATTAGGGTTTAAGGTATAGTATCGATTCTGTTGAGGGTGTAGGAATAGGGATAGCATTTAGGGTTTAAGGATGAGGGATTAGAGTTGAGGGATGACGGATTAGGGTTGAGGCTTGAGGGATTAGGGTTTAGGGATAAGGTTTAGGGTTGAGGGCTGAGGGATTAGGGTTTAAGGTATAGTGTTGAGGGTTTAGGGATAGGGTTTAGGGTTGAGGGATTAGGATTTGACGTTGAGGGTTGAGGGTTTAGGGTTTAGGGTTTAGGGTTAGGGTTGAGAGATGAGGGATTAGAGTTAAGGGTTGAGGGAATAGGGTTTGACGTCGAGGGTTGAGGGTTGAGGTTCGAGGGTCAAGGGTTTAGGGATAGGGTTGAGGTTGAAGGGATTAGGGTTAAAGTAGAGTGTGGAGGGTGTAAGGATTAGGGATAGGGTTGGAGGGTTTAGGGATAAGGGATTAGAGTTTAAGGTATAGTATCGAGTTTGTTGAGGGTTTAGGAATAGGGATAGCATTTAGGGTTTAGGGATGAGGGATTAGAGTTGAGGGATGAGGGATTAGGGTTGAGGGTTGAGGGATTAGGGTTTAGGGATAAGGTTTAGGGTTGAGGGTTGAGGGATTAGGGTTTAAGGTATAGTGTTGAGGGTTGATGGTTTAGGGATAGGGTTTAGGTTTGAGGGATTAGGGTTTAGGGTTGATGAATTAGGGTTTAATGTTGAGAGTTGAGGGTTAAGGGTTGAGGGTTGAGGTTGAGGGATAGGGTTAATGGTTAAGGGATTAGGGTTAAATAAGAGTGTCGAGGGTAGAGGGATTAGGGTTTAAGGTATAGTATCGAGCTTGTTGAGGGTCTAGGAATAGGGATAGCGTTTAGGGTTTAGGAATGAGGGATGACAGATGACAGATTAGGGTTGAGGGTTGAGGCATTAGGGTTTAGGGAAAAGGTTTAGGGTTAGGGTTGAGGGATTAGGGTTTAAGGTATAGTGTTGAGGGTTTAGGGATAGGGTTTAAGGTTGAGGGATTAGAGTGAAGGGTTGAGGGATTAGAATTTGACATTGAGGGTTTAGGGTTTAGGGTTAGGGTTGAAGGTCGAGGGATCAGAGTTAAGGGTTGAGGGATTAGGGTTTGATGTGGAGGGTTGAGGGTTGAGGTTCGAGGGTCAAGGGTTTAGGGATAGGGTTGAGGGTCGAGGAATTAGGGTTAAAGTAGAGTGTGGAGGGTATAAGGATTAGGGATAGGGTTGGAGGGTTTAGGGATAAGGGATTATAGTTTAAGGTATAGTATCGAGTCTGTTGAGGGTTTAGGAATAGGGATAGCATTTAGGGTTTAGGGATGAGGGATTAGAGTTGAGGTATGATGGATTAGGGTTGAGGGTTGAGGGATTAGGGTTTAGGGATAAGGCTTAGGGTTGAGGGTTGAGGGATTAGGGTTTAAGGTATAGTGTTCAGGGTTGATGGTTTAGGGATAAGGTTTAGGTTTGAGGGATTAGGGTTTAGGGTTGATGAATTAGGGTTTAATGTTGAGAGTTGAGGGTTGAGGGTTGAGGTTGAGGGATAGGGTTAATGGTCAAGGGATTAGGGTTTAAGGTATAGTATCGAGCCTGTTGAGGGTCTAGGAATAGGGATAGCGTTTAGGGTTTAGGAATGAGGGATTAGAGTTGAGGGATGACGGATGACAGATTAGGGTTGAGGGTTGAGGGATTAGGGTTTAGGGACAAGGTTTAGGGTTAGGGTTAAGGGATTAGGGTTTAAGGTATAGTGTTGAGGGTTTAGGGATAGGGTTTAGGGTTGAGGGATTAGAGTGAAGGGTTGAGGGATTAGAATTTGACGTTGAGGGTTTAGGGTTTAGGATTAGGGTTGAAGGTCAAGGGATCAGAGTTAAGGGATTAGGGTTTGATGTTGAGGGTTGAGGGTTGAGGTTCGAGCGTCAAGGGTTTAGGGATAGGGTTGAGGGTCGAGGAATTAGGGTTAAAGTAGAGTGTGGAGGGTATAAGGATTAGGGATAGGGTTGGAGGGTTTAGGGATAAGGGATTAGAGTTTAAGGTATAGTATCGAGTTTGTTGAGGGTTTAGGAATAGGGATAGCATTTAGGGTTTAGGGATGAGGGATTAGAGTTGAGGGATGAGGGATTAGGGTTGAGGGTTGAGGGATTAGGGTTTAGGGATAAGGTTTAGGGTTGAGGGTTGAGGGATTAGGGTTTAAGGTATAGTGTTGAGGGTTGATGGTTTAGGGATAGGGTTTAGGTTTGAGGGATTAGGGTTTAGGGTTGATGAATTAGGGTTTAATGTTGAGAGTTGAGGGTTGAGGGTTAAGGGTTGAGGTTGAGGGATAGGGTTAATGGTCAAGGGATTAGGGTTAAATAAGAGTGTCGAGGGTAGAGGGATTAGGGTTTAAGGTATAGTATCGAGCCTGTTGAGGGTCTAGGAATAGGGATAGCGTTTAGGGCTTAGGAATGAGGGATTAGAGTTGAGGGATGACGGATGACAGATTAGGGTTGAGGGTTGAGGGATTAGGGTTTAAGGTATAGTGTTGAGGGTTTAGGGATAGGGTTTAGGGTTGAGGGATTAGAGTGAAGGGTTGAGGGATTAGAATTTGGCATTGAGGGTTTAGGGTTTAGGGTTAGGGTTGAAGGTTGAGGGATCAAAGTTAAGGGTTGAGGGATTAGGGTTTGATGTTGAGGGTTGAGGGTTGAGGTTCGAGGGTCAAAGGTTTAGGGATAGGGTTGAGGGTCAAGGAATTAGGGTTAAAGTAGAGTGTGGAGGGTATAAGGATTAGGGATAGGGTTGGAGGGTTTAGGGATAAGGGATTAGAGTTTAAGGTATAGTATCGAGTCTGTTGAGGGTTTAAGAATAGGGATAGCATTTAGGGTTTAGGGATGAGGGATTAGAGTTGAGGGATGAGGGATTAGGGTTGAGGGTTGAGGGATTAGGGTTTAGGGATAAGGTTTAGGGTTGAGGGTTGAGGGATTAGGGTTTAAGGTATAGTGTTGAGGGTTGAGGGTTGAGGGTTTAGGATTAGGGTTTAGGGTTGACGGATTAGCTTAATGTCGAGGTTAGGGTTAGAGTGTCGAGGGTAGAGGGATTAGGGATAGGGTTTAGGGTTGAAGGTTTAAGGATTGAGGGTTGAGGCTTTAGGGATGAGGGTTTAAGGCTTAAGATATAGTGTCAAGTGTTGAGGGTGTAGGGATAGGGTTTAAGTTTTAAGGGTTAAGGGTTGAGGGATAGGGATTAGGGTTTAAGGTATAGTATCAAGTCTGTTAAGGGTGTAGGATTAGGGATAGCATTTAGGGATTAGGGATAGGGTTGGAGGGTTTAGGGATAAGGGATTAGGGTTTAAGGTATAGTATTGATTTTGTTGAGGGTGTAGGAATAGGGATAGCATTTAGGGTTTAGGGATGAGGGATTAGAGTTGAGGGATGATGGATTAGGGTTGAGGGTTGAGGGATTAGGGTTTAGGGATAAGGTTTAGGGTTGAGGGCTGAGGGATTAGGGTTTAAGGTATAATGTTGAGGGTTTAGGGATAGGGTTTAGGGTTGAGGGATTAGAGTGAAGGGTTGATGGATTAGGATTTGATGTTGAGGGTTGAGGGTTTAGGGTTAGGGTTGAGAGATGAGGGATCAGAGTTAAGGGTTGAGGGATTAGGGTTTGACGTCGAGGGTTGAGGGTTGAGGTTTGAGGGTCAAGGGTTTAGGGATAGGGTTGAGGTTGAAGGGATTAGGGTTTAAGGTATAGTGTTGAGGGTTGATGGATCAGAGTTAAGGGTTGAGGGATTAGGGTTGAGGGTTGTAAGGATTAGGGATAGGGTTGGAGGGTTTAGGGATAAGGGATTAGAGTTTAAGTATATAGTATCGAGTCTGTTGAGGGTGTAGGATTAGTGATAGCATTTAGGGTTTAGAGATGAGGGATTAGAGTTGAGGGATGACGGATTAGGGTTGAGGGATTAGGATTTGACATTGAGGGATGACAGATTAGGGTTGAGGGATTAGGATTTGATGTTGAGGGTTGAGGGTTTAGGGATAGGGTTGAGGGATTAGGATTTGATGTTGAGGGTTGAGGGTTTAGGGATAGGGTTGAGGGATTAGGATTTGATGTTGAGGGTTGAGGGTTTAGGGATAGGGTTGAGGGTTGAGGGATTAGGATTTGACATTAAGGGTTAAGGGATTAGGATTTGACATTGAGGGTTGAGGGTCGAGGGATCAGAGTTGAGGGTTTAGGGATTAGGGTTTGACGTTGAGCGTTGAGGGCATTTTCTATCACGAACTTGATTATGGGGGCTTGCCCCTTCATTGTTATGACTATCATATGGTGGAGCATCTAGCAAGCCCTTGCAGGAAAAATATGTGATCAATGCAAAGGATCTGATGAATCTATAGCAGGACAAAACACGAGCGCGTTATAATGCACTCGCGTTTTGTATTTCTATTGAAACGGTAAAAAAGTGGTTACCCCGGTGATCCAGGCCCACATGCTCTATTTTCTTACTCATTCTACACATGCTCCGACAAAAAAGAAGTGCTTTCATGCTATTGGGAAGTTCACATGCACATTTGACACATTGTACCACCTTTGCATGATCTTTCCACCACCTTTTCTGCTTTGCCAACTTGAGAAGGAGGAAATAACATAGTTTTCACACCAAGTTTGATATATATCTATTCAAGTTTCAATTTTTGTAGTGTTGCAATGTTAATTGTGATTCAATTTTAGGAATTTAACATTGAAAAGGAAGCAAGTGGTGAAAAACTCAAATTGTTGAGGAGTTTGATGCAAGAAGATAAAAACACTACATAATTGGGTACTCTCTCCATTCAAATCTTTGTTTTTTAGGTATGTCAAGTCTTTACATGCATGTTCTTTACATTTTCCTTATTTCGGATTGAATTACTTTATCATGCTTTATCATACATGTTTAAAATAGACACATTCCCAATCAAGAAAGCAACCTACAATCTCACATGATGCCATGTATATTTTCTACACTTGGGCTCTTTAATAATTATGTGTAATAAACAAACCTTAGTTCATACCATGATGTCAAACTATACAAGAATAAATCCTTACAACATAAAAAAAATACAATCCCACTATTATCATGTATTCATTTCTTAGGAACTAATATTGGTCTCTTTATCATGCTACAGACAAATTCTCCGTCATGCCGAGGAAACGATCAAGAATTAAACCAACACAGGAAGAGATAGAAGCTAAGAATGCAAAGAAAGCAATGGCTATGAGGGAACTTCGTGAGAAGAGGAAATTGGACACGATAAATGAAGACATACCAATTGAAGAGGAACCACAACCATTACAAAGAGATATGGTATTGGCGGCACGAAGAGAACGAATGCAAAAACTTTGTGGTACGAGAGATTTGAATACCATAGTTGGAGACACGTCTTTTACCACAAGTCAACATGTAGGGACACCATCTACCACATCTCAAGTTGAGAGTACATCATCACTCACATGTGATGAAGGAGGTACGCCATCGTTCCCACCTCAACCTCAAGGTATGTCATCTATTCCATCTTCGATCGAAGGTATGCCATCTAACCCATCTCATTTAAATATTGATGAAATTCCTAATGTTGAGATGAATTTACCTAACTTGACACCACCTAGAATTTTGCATAGAAAGCCAAAGTATTTGATTGATATTGATGAGAATATTTTGCAGCCAATGGAAGGTAAGATTCTGAAACGCACTTGTAGAAGATATGCTAATAAGATTTGGAGATTGTTCTTTGAAAAGTTAAATGAGACTGCAAGATGTCAACTATTCGTTGAAATGCTGCGAAGTATAAAGTATAGGTCTATCATGAAGATTCTTGGGTTGAGAACATCAGAGGCTTCAAGTGAAAAATCTATTGTCAAGAATCTAATGAGTGCGTATGAGAGTGTGGGTAACACCTCACGCACAAAAGATAGTAATGCAACACGGCGTGTGATTACATCGACTATAGTAAGTAGTCAAACGAGGAAAGCTCGTCTCATTAGAAAGACAAGTCAAGAATTGAGAATTAATAGGAAAACTTTATCAAGAGCCGTTGGAAGATGCCAAAGAATTGAGGACACTAATGCCAATGAATTATGGGTGTTCTCGGGGAGACTACCACGAAAAGATAAACCAATTGTTGAAGCATTGAGATCACTAATTGAAGACTTTTAGAAGAATTACACAAGGGTATCTCTGAATCAAAGGGATGTGGTAAGAAGGAGAATCGGTAGTCAGAACCGCGAGCCACATCCAAAGCATTTTTTGGATGAGACTCAAACATAGTTTTATGGTAAATATCTAGAGAAGTATCCTGAAATTAAAATTTGTCAAAGATATTTTGAAATGCTAAAACCTTTCTATGTTAAGATAAATCACACACGCACTACTTGTTGTTGTAGATTACATATTGAATTTTCTAAGCATTTTGATGCTTATAGGTCTATATGTTTAGATATGCATACTAACAATGATTTGCAGGGTTGTGCCATATGTGCCCCACCAACATCTTCAAGAGACTTCATATCAAGAATTTTATGTGAAAGAGAGGAAGGTCAAATATTCTACAAGAAATTATGCTTGGATGGCACATGTCATCGTTGCGATGGCTTGCAACATTTGCCAATATGTGAACATATGGAAATAACACATGCAGTTGGAAACGAACTAGTAGAGTTTGGCAAGTATAAAATAGTGGCATACAATACAAAAGATGGTAAAGAAGCAAAGAGGTGTGAATCAGTTATTGAAAAGATTCCAGTGTATCAGTTTATGCCTATATTTCGTGACAGCATAGTGTATGAGTATGCAAGACATGCCCATAGAGCTCGATGGTTGGACTTGCAATTCAAGTTATGCAAGGACACATTTCCGGTTGGTAGCATTGTTTAAGTCATCAACTTTACAGAGAACTACAGTCTACAGCCATAGTGTGAGGTGCAATCACAATATTACAACTCCACACAGGTTTCTATATTTGTGCACATCGCATTCATTCATGCGAATGATAGTACAAAGGATGACAGAAAGATCATAAGGGAGTATAATTTCTATATTAGTGATGATCGCACGCATTCTACAGAGTTCGTGCAAGGTTGCTTTCAGGTGTTCTACAATAATTTGGCTAGAAGGGGCATATCGTTCAGTCAGCATATCATATGGTCGGATAATTGTGCGTCACAATTCAAGAACTCGTAGAATTTCTATTGGTTGAGTAGGAGGCATAATTTTACAGGTATTCAACATATGTGGAACTTTTGTGAGGCTGGGCATGGAAAGGGGGAGCATGATGGTGCAAGAGCATGTATCAAAAGAGCCATAGCACGAGAAGAGTTAAAGTATAAAGACAATGCAAAGTTGACAAATGCAAAATTGATTGTCGAGTGGTGTAATGCTTCCATGGGTCCAGGTAATGAAGGTAAGTCTTTAGTTCGTAGATTTTTTTGGTTGATAAATGATACTAACATTGCACCATATGAGGATTGTTGTACATTGACAGGATCAAATGAGATGCACTCTTTCAGAAGCTCAATTGCAGGTTCATGGAGTATCCATACACGAAAGATGTCATGCTTTTGTTCTTCCTGTACAATTCAAGTCTGGGATGAGTGCGATTCAAAGGAGTGGGTTAACGAATGGTAGTTAAGTTATCTTAGCCCACTTGACACGTATCGACCCCCGACGACACTGGAACTAACACAGATGGAATCGTCAGTTGACTTTGACCACATATCAGATTTAGTTCAACCAGGTAATATAGGGCACGTATATGCATCTAATTTCATCTAGTTCAACCAGGTAATGTCATCTTACTTTGTAGTGTTTTTGTAATGTTGACTAATTTCATCTAATTTGCTACACATATCAATGTAGGGCACGTATATGCAGTTATTGCAGATGAAGATAATGAAGAGGGAACAGATTATTACTTATGTCGTTGTGTTGAGGCCAAAAAGAAATTGGAGGCCCTTGTTACAGATGGAGAAAACATTGAATACCCTACAGGATTAGTGGTTATTACTGGAACATGGCTTAGAAGGTACCCACATAAGAGTGTTAATATTTGGCTATTTCAGGACTTTGACATGCATCGGAAGATTCTTCATTACTCGAACCTTGTCATGGCATCCAATGTTCATTTGATAAAGTATCGGGGTAGACCTTTGAACAAAATATTGTGGAAGGTGCGTGAGTCTGACCATGAAGCAATACTTGACACAATAAAGAGTAGAGCAGACCCGGATGGTTCATTGGATTAATTTGTAAGTATTCACATTGATTTTGTAAAGTTATGTTACATTGAGTTGTAAGTATGCATATTAATTTGTAAGGTTTGTCTTTTTTTATTTCCTCCTGCTTTTTTACACATATGTACACATTTTTACATCATCATGTTATGCATTTTTGGTGTCCTACTCCTGATGCGACCAAACTCATAACTCACCCTACTAGACACCATTTGATGATCTCTCCAGCACTCTGGATCCAGGGTGCCCAATCATGATGATGACCTATATACCATTCTCCCAAGGCACTCATAATGAATGAAAAGAAGACCAAGGGTGCCCAAGCTTAATAGACTTATTTCTTTCAATTTTGATGATCCAAACTCTTGCAATATGACATCCACTTTCATGCCTTTAGATCTTCCTTCACATATAGGGCACCAAATCAAGTTGAAAAATCTACATAAGGGTGCCAAACTGGATGAAAGGAGACATGAAATGCACCTTAGGACTCCATGCTAAGGTTTGAGCCATTAAAGTCTCTTGATATTAGGCGCTCATGATGATGAAACTTAGAGCTTTTTCCTTTCCTATGCACTCATCTAAGATGTTTGAATGATAAGGAGTGCCTCGACCTCTATAATGTACATTGGGCACCAAATCAAGGTGATTTTAAGTCACTTTGAGTCATTTGGGGTCAGTTTGAGTCTTTGAGTCATGTTGCAAAAAAGTGTCAATGTTGTCAAGTTACACAAAGCAACTTTTGCATTTTTGTTGTCCTGCTCGTGATGTGACCAAACTGACTGATCCAACACATCCGAATGGGAACATTTACTCTAGGCATAGTCCTTTTTTTCACCCAAACATGTCGAAATAGTCTGAGCTACATTGTACTAGCGATATCCTTGAAGAGTCCAAAGTGCAAAAACGCTGCAATCTTTGACAAGATGTTACTCAAAAATTGTGTCACTTACAAACATTCCATCTGAGGCAACGCTATCATGTAGAGTTCCTCTACAATAACCTCTCTCGGTTTTTTATAGCTCTGAGGCATTTGCCCGTGGTGGAAGGTTTTCTGCTGCCCCAAAAATTGTCAGAAGGAGGCAGTGTAAAGTTGCAAAGGGGTGTAACTTTCGTCCTACTCATGATGCGACCAAACTGACTATTCCAACACATCCGAATGGGTACATTTACGCTAGGCATGGTCCTATTTTTCACCCAAACATGTCGAAACAGTCGGAGCTACATTGTACTGACGATATCCCTGAAGAGTCCAAAGTGCAAAAAGGCAACAATCTTTGATGAGATGTTACTTGAAAACTGTGTCACTTAGAAACATTCTGTCTAAGGTAACGCGATCACGTAGAGTGCCTCTACAATAACCTCTCTCAATTTTTTATAGCTCTGAGGCATTTGCCCATGGTGAAAGGTTTTCTGCTGCCCTAAAAATCGTCAGAAGGAGGCAGTGTAAAGTTGCAAAGGGGTGTAACTTTCGTCCTGCTCCTGATGCGACCAAACTGACTATTTCAACGCATCCAAATGGGTACATTTACACTAGGCATGGTCCTATTTTTCACCCAAACATGTCGAAACAGTCGGAGCTACATTGTACCGACGATATCCCTGAAGAGTCCAAAGTGCAAAAAGGTAGCAATCTTTGATGAGATGTTACTCAAAAATCATGTCACTTAGAAACATTCCGTCTGAGGCAACGTGATCATGTAGAGTGCCTCTACAATAACCTCTCTCAGTTTTTTATAGCTCTAAGGCATTTGCCCGTGGTGAAAGGTTTTCTGCTGCCCCAAAAATCGTCAGAAGGAGGCAGTGTAAAGTTGCAAAGGGGTGTAACTTTTGTCCTGCTCATGATGCGACCAAACTGACTATTCCAACGCATCTGAATGGGTACATTTATGCTAGGCATGGTCCTATTTTTCACCCAAACATGTCGAAATAGTTAGAGCTACATTGTACCAATGATATCCCTGAAGAGTCCAAAGTGCAAAAAGGTAGCAATCTTTGACGAGATGTTACTCAAAAACTGTGTCACTTAGAAACATTCCATCTGAGGTAACACGATCACATAGAGTGCCTCTACAATAACCTCTCTCAATTTTTTATAGCTCTAAGGCATTTGCCCGTGGTGAAAGGTTTTCTGCTGCCCCAAAAATCGTCAGAAGGAGGCAGTGTATTAAGTCAGGATGAAAGCCTATTCACTCTAGGCACCTGTTTTTGACCAAATCACACATGCGCCTTGAATAAGTGATGCTACAAGTGGTGAACAAAATGGGCGCCTTGAAGAATTGAGCCCTCCAAGACATCTTGCAATTGCCTAAAAGTCCAAAATTTACATAAGTGAGTTAAGGCACCATTTTCCATCTCCAGAGCCTCCTTTGAGCACCTTAACATGGAGTGAATGTTTTAGTCTATGAAAGATTGCGCCTAAAGAATATAACAACCCCTTGAGTCACTAGGATGAACTAAGTTAACAAAAGGAACTTCATTGAGGGAGGCGCACTTGTGCATCTAGACAACTCCAGTTTAGTGCCTGAGAAAAAGCATGTTTAGAGACACCCCTCGAATGAACCCTCTAGAACCAATAAGAATCTTCTCTAGGTCCATAATTAACTCACGCCCATATCCAAGTGAAAGTCTCCTTGGTCTTCCTACTAAAACCTCTAGAGGGTAACCATCTCAACAAGTGTCTCTAATCCCAAGAGAACTCTAGCCTCACCCAAGTCTCAAAGTATGTATGAGAACCTACAACCAATCAATCCATGTTAAGCTCCAAATGCAACACCACATTATCATGAAGCTCCCAAGCACATGACCAATGTACTCAATACCAAGAGAACCAACAAGACCACTGTCAAAAATCTAACTACAAAATTAGGTATCCAGACATGACATCATGATCTAACATCTCCTCCTAGAAGATCACATGCACCAATACAGACATCCTAGTCTCAAGAGAACTTGTATCATGCTAATACTCTAATCTAGAATCAAGAGTCCACCAAGACACACTGCCAAACACCTCTAAACCAAGGATCAACATCTACAACCACATGAAGATAATCATTACACCCAACCACTATATAAGATCATCCATCACTAGGTGACGAATACACATCACTATCAAAGTAACATCCATCCTCTCATCCCAATGAACATACCAATGCGCAAATGAGCATAGACAAGGAAAAATAACAAAGTCATCTCGTGGATATAGGCAATATGCATTCAAGTCATCCCACTACAATAAATGAGGTGTGCATCCCAAAAAAATGCATAACTTGTAGATCCCAACCATTGAAAACATGCAAAATCATCATCACATTAGTAATCATCATCACATTAGTAAACATCATCACATTAGTAAACTAGTAAACATCATTTGCATCCATACTTAAACCAATCTTATTGTTGTGTTTGATGTGTCCTCTTTCAAACAACCATTTAACAAAATTTGAGTCCAAACAATAAACATTTACAACAATAAACATCTCAAAGTCCAAAATCCAAACATTCTATCATCCTTAATCATTTCCATCATGGACCCTTGGTTTGAAAAAATCATTATGCAAGATAAAAACCCTATGCCTATTACCTTGTCCGAGGCTCATGCAAAACCCAAAATGATTAGCCTAGTACCATGTGTCATGTCCCCGTTCCCGGCTTGATCATCAAGTGTATAATGGATTAGCCTATTCCTCATTTCCGAAGGCTAATTCCAAATGATGAGGGAATGAATTGGTTTCGGACTAACTCTATCTGTTTGTTTTGCAAGAACAAGGTCAGAACCCTAAAATTTGACTAAGTATGGAAGCTTGGGAGCCTAGGCACCCATTTCACTCCAGTTTTCCTTACTAAGCGCCTAGCACAAGGATCATCCAAATTAAGCGCCTAAGAACCTCAAGGCACCTATACATGTTTCTAGGGATCCTCCAATTGAGCGCCTAGCATAGATGGATGAAGATTGAAAGTTTTCAAGTTAAAGATGTCCTTTGGGTGAACTCACAACACTAGGCGCATGTGTTGGTTGGAACTCCTTGGATCTGGTGCCTAGGATTGAAAGCCTTTGATGAGGAGAGAAGTCTCAAGGCCTGGTCTGGCACCCTCACTTGCCTACCCCACCCTCTGAATGCGCCTAACCTTCATAAGGCGTTAACACTCTATTTTGAGCGCCTAGCAGGGGGTAATGGATAGATTGAAGGCTTGGGAGCTAAGGAAAGTCACTTAGATGAATAATCAAGATTGAAATGAGAAACTCCTAGCCAAGGCGCAAAATTCCTCAATTTTGGCATCCAGAAATCAAATCTAAGTAAGGCGCTTTTTCCATTTGCCAAAGGCTCTATTAGCGCCCTTGGTTGATGATCTCTCCAGACACCTAAAATGGTGCCCAGTGGATCTTTCAACTTGTATTAGGAAGAAGGGAAGCATTCTCAGTGTTGTTCAGATAATCTAAGTTGTAAAGTTAACAAGGAATAGAGCCAGAGGACAAGGCACACTTATTGGTCTCCATCACCTCAGAAATGCACCTAATGCAGTTGGTGTCAACTTCTCTCTTTCTAGCCTCTAAATGGCGCCTAGAGTTAAAAAAGGATTTCACTGAATAATGTTAATGTTTTGAGCATCAAACTCTACTTGGCGCATACCTATGCTCTTGCAACCTCAAATTGGTGCCTAGGGTTCAGTCATCCTCCTAAGGCGTGGTTCTGCTCCTCCATAACCCTGTTTTGGTGCCTAAACTTGGAAGTACCTTGAAGACTTGGATTAAGATGGAATTCACCTCCAAAATGTTAGGTGCTTGATAGAAGATAAAGGCACTAGGGTAAAAGAGCTTCAAAAGTTTGATGTCAAGTGTGAATTGAGATAATAGGCGCTGATACCAGTTGACATTACTCCAAACATGCGCCTAAGAGAGATGCAAGTCCCCAAGACCAATTTTGGAACAAGGCGCTCCATCAGAGGGTAAGATGATAATCCTTGGAAGTCAAGAGTTTCAAAGATTCTTTAAGAAATTGACAAGTTGTAACCTAGGCGCCAAAACCCCTGAGAATCCTCCTATCTGGCGCCTAGTTAGAAGAACACTAATATTGCGCCTAAGTGAATTTGAGTGTCAATATAGAGTCATCAAACCCCACCAGACGTTCATCCATGTCTCTACCACCTCAAGGAAGCGCCCAGCTTAGGATGGCACCTAGTCTGGTCTCTACTACCTTCAGTTGGCACCTAACCCTAAGAGTCTTGCAACTATGACATTCATCCATGCAACAAGCAAGGTGATGCTCCCTTGTGATATTGTGAGGTGTTGACATTCAGTTGACATCATTGAGTTTGATTGAGTTGATCAAGTGTAGACGCCATTGTAAACATCAAGGCTTCAAGGCCTTTCTTTTGTATCTCCATTGAATAAGTTGTAACTTCATTCTATTGAAAGCATTATCCATGTAATAAGACATTGCAAGTTGATTGAGTCAAATAACTAGACAAGTACCCAACTCTAAGGTTGATTCATTCAAGTAGTTATCTTTGATGTATATCTTTGTGTTGTTGAAGTAGTTGATGAATTGATAGCAAGTAAAATTGTTTAAGTAAGGAAAAATTTTCGTAGAACTAGTTGGGTATCTTACACCATGCCTATCCATCAAACATCACAATGCAATCAAAATCCTAACAACATGCCCATGATCCAAGATCAAGTGCAATCATGCAAAGATATTATCAATCACAAGCCTATTAAGAATGAACTAGAGTCTTCTAGTACCATATTTTTCTATCAAACACCATCATGTAATCCATGGCCTATCAAGCCTATCAAAGAAAATGCAAACATCCTATGTAATACAATCAGACTTTAAATATTTGAAGTAGCCATCTACAAATATCCATTCAAAAGTGGATTTATAATGCAAATATGGACGCCATCAATAAAAAAGATTTGTATTAACCAAATATCCATATAGGCATACATCAATATCTGTCGATATAAGTATAACATATATACAAAATAGCCATATAGGCTTACAAGAATGCCATATAGGCATACAATGTCAACTATGTACAATACAAAATATATGTCCACAAATGCCATATAGGCATACAACAAAGGAACACAATAAAAAGTCATTCCCCTCTGGCTGGTGAAGAGAATAAATCATGAGAATCCTTTGATCTTCTAGGGGATGGAGACATGCATGTGGGTGGTCAACTATGAACCCGAGGGCTACTCCTCCTATTTAGTTCTTCCTGCACCTTTACCTATTACAAAAAAAAGTATAGACATTAATATATAGAAATTACATGTTATAAAAAAATAAAACATTTAACAAAATAATCACTTACCGCTAACATATAATCTATCTCCTCGCTTGCCTCAGTAGTAGGAATAGGTCCTGGTGATATCATGTCCTATAGAAACCATCCAGATAGAAATTAAACTTCAAATCAATAATCTTTTGATTTTTCAAAAATAGACAACTATAACAATGAATGTAAATTGAAATTTACTAATCTGCCTCATACCCCTGTCAATGCCATAGAGCTATGAATCACAGAGGCCACACCCTGCTCCATTGCCCTATGAACATGGGGAGGTGTCTCGCAGCCTGCATCATCTGGAAATAAAACAACATTATTCAATTACGAAAACTATAATAGTGATGCAAATCATGGCTCCTAACATACACACACATTCATCTAAACATGGAAGTACACACAATAAAACACACAAATCACATACAAAAATTTAGTAAGTACAATTCATTCATTAAACTATTTATTTTATTACCTCCGTAAAGCTTTGAAGTCCACCACCGCTGGCAGGTGTTGCCATGAAATCTACAGTATTAACCTATTCAACATCCAAAATCAGAAATTAGAATACCATTCATATAACGATGCTATTCACATGTAATATTTATAATTATTTACTAGTTACATACCTCGACAGTAGATGATCTAGTGAAAAATGTAGGTGGAGAACCACTCAAAACTGCATCGACGCTATGACCCTGAAATTTCATTAAAATCATCAATTTAAATTAGTTAATCTTGTATTTCAAAAATGAAATTTAATAAATTAAATTCAATAAACTTGCTAATATTTACCTGAGTATCAAGGCCGAAAGTCTCACTCAGGAGGGTATCTGTCATCACCATCTGCTCAGCTGTAGATGTAGCCTGTGCACCTGCGTCCTGACTGTCCATGGGGTCATAACCACAGGCTGACCCGCAAGCCTAGCAAGTATGCGGTGGGACCCTACTCCTCGCACTATCTCCCAACCCACTCTGTGTTGTAGGATCGGCATGCTCTATGATGCTCTGGGTCAAGGCACTAATCGACCTCAGTGTATCGACCTCAACACTCTCCTTCACAATGGAAGGGATAGAAACATGCTCGTGGGCTGGTCTGCTAATTACTCATCTCACTACCCACTGTGGGTCAAGACATGCCCCTAGTCTATCCTGTGCTGAGCCCCCACCTCTACCCTGGAAGTCCCGCATATCAAAATAGTTTGGCACTTTATTGAGGACAAACTCGCAGTAGAGTTTCCTCAAAAAGTATTGCGGGACCTCATTATTATTGCATGGAGGATGGTCAAAAACCATCCACCACCTCTGCCCGAAATTGTCCCTTATCACTTGGTTGTTGCACCAATGGATAGGGAACCTCTTGCATGTAATGGGTGGAGGTTGATTTGTTTGTGGGTTTGTGAAAATTGAACACAAGTCTAATTTTGTAATTTGTAATTTTTTGACATCTTGGTATGACAATTTATCTGCATAGTAATCTCTAAACTCTCTCTTTTTATTGGTCCAACTAGTTATTTGCTTGCTAATTGAATTTACATTTGATAACATAGACTCAAGAGATTCGGCAAGCGTGGACCTATGCAAGGTTGAAGTGGAAGGATCTTTCAACCTTGCAATTATATCTTCAATTTATTTTTTGTTGTTTTCAATTTGCCCCATTATATTATCTTGTGTTCCAGGGGCATGTCGAGGAATGAATGGAGGAGGTTGTTGTTCTGCAGGTATTTCCTCCTCAGGATTTTGTGGATTTTGAGGAGGAGGAGGAGGAGGAGGAGGTGCATTAACATTTCATAACAATTAACGAAATATACATCAAAAATCAACAAAAACCTACCTATTTAGAAAGAAATTCAAACAAAAAAACAAAGATAACTCACCTCTTTGGCGTGCTCGACGTCGCGGCGGCATTTTGGCAATGAATTGACAAGCTTTTTGTGTTGATTGGCATTTTACAGAATGCGAGCGCGTTTTTGAGGGTTTGGAGGCCGCGGGCAGAGGAGAAAATGGGAGTGAAATGAAATTCACTTGCTTTTTTTTTCATTTATAGTCGGCCATAACGTGAGCGCGTTATAACTTAAATTTTTTTGAAATTATTTTGGCCACTTTTTGGCCCCCCATCTTTTTGCACTTACCCTATAAATAAACACTATTTTCATATCTATCAATGTAAAATCTCCTATATTTATAGAAATTAATGAGGCAGCCAGCTGTGGTGACCCAGGGAGTACACAAAATTTAATAAATCAACCTAACATAGTTTTGCAATTTTAAAAAGTAACTTAGTGTATAAAAAAGATATATTTTAAAAAAGTACTAAAGTAAAATTAAAATTTTTCCTAATTATAATAAAATTTATTTTATATTTTATATTTATTTTCTATTTGAAAAAAGAAATATGTAAAAAGCTTTCTAAATACAATAAATCAACCTAACACAAATTTGCTATTTAAAAAAGTATCTTTCAACCTAACATAAATTTGCAATTTAAAAAAGTATCTTTCAACCTAACATAAATTTGTAATTTAAAAAAGTATCTTTAGTGCATAAAACATATATATTTAATAAATCAACCTAACATAGTTTTGCAATTTTAAAAAGTAACTTCAGTGTATAAAATTAAATAAGAACTAATTTCAAACTAAACTAAATAAGAGAGAACTAAAAAAAATTATATTTTTTAAAGGACTAAAAAAATTATAATGTTAATATAAATAAACACTATTTTCATATATATCAATGTAAAATCTTCTATATTTTTTAATAGAATTAATAAGAACTAATTTCAAACTAAATAAAAATCTTAATTAAATTATTTTTTAAAGAACTAAAAAAAATATTATTAATTTCAAAAGAATAATGGAAAAGATCAAATTAAATAAATCTAGAAATTTTATTTAATTTTAGAAGAATAATGGAAAAGATCAAAATAAATAAATCTAGAAATTTTATTTAATTTTAGAAGAATAATGGAAAAGACCAAATTAAATAAATCTAAAAAATTTATTTAATTTTAGAAGAATAATGGAAAAACCAAATTAAATAAATTTAGAAAATTTATTTAATTTTAGAAGAATAATGGAAAAGATAATGATAAGATAGATGATGGAGGAAAAAATTGAATTTAGAAAATTGGAAAGATCAATTATAAATTAAATAAATAAATTAAACCAATTTCAAACTAAATAAGATTAAATTTAAATCTTAACTAAACTATTTTTTTAAAGGACTAAAAAAATTAACCATCACCAAATATTTTTGGTTTTTATTTTTTATTTTGTCCAATTTCTTTTTTGGTTTTTATTTTATAGTTTTTCCAATTTCTATTTTAGTTTCTATTTTCTTGCAATAACAACATTATGTCCCCCTTTTGTGGTTATCTGATCTTCTTCGATTGGAGTATATGCTACCTCAATTTGAGGTTCATCTTATGTATCTCTTGCAATAGTGCTCTTTTCTTTAGCTATGAGTGATGAAATCATATCTTCTAGAGTTTTAGTAGAAAGTTGACCAAGAGTAAAGATGGCATTGCTGAATTTTGAAGGCAAACTATTTAATAAAATAGCTTTAGCATCCTCATCATGGGCGGGTGTAAAAAGTTGTGGGGCCAAAAAGTGGCCAATTTTTTTTTAAAAACTTGTAAGACATAACGTGAGCGCGTTTTGTTTTAGTATTAAAAAAAACATGCGTTGAGGCTCATTTCTTCATTTTATTTTCTTGCATCCATGGTCTGCAAACCCTAAGAAGTGCGCTCTCGTTATTGGAGACTAATTTCGACACCAAATTCTCATCGATTCATCGCCAAAATGCTGCCACAATGTCGAAGAGACCAAAGGAGTGAGTTGTATTTATTTTTTAGTGTAAATTTTTTTCTAAATAGGTAGGTTTAAGTTGATTTTTGATGTAAATTTCTTTAATTGACAGGAATTGATAATGTACCTCCTTCTCCTCCTCATCCTCCTCCTGAAAATCCACAAAATCTTGAATCACATGAACATGAAATACCTACTGAAGAACAACCCCAACAACAATCACCTCCATTCCTTCCTCAACATGCCCCTAGAACACAAGAAAATCTAATGGGGCAAATTGAAAATAATAAAAACAAATTGAGGACATAATTGCAAGGTTGAAAGATCCTGCAACTTCAACCTCACATAGATCCATGCTTGCTCAATCTCTTGAATCTATGTTATCAAATGTAGATTCAATTAGTAAGCAAATATCTAGTTGGGCAGAAAAGAGGAGAGAATTTAGAGAGTACTATGTAGACAAGTTGTCGTATGAGCAAGTAAAAAATGAACAAATTACAAAATTGGACTTGTGTTCCATTTTTATAGACCCACGAACAAATCAACCACTACCCCTTACATGCAAGAGGTTCCCTAACTATTGGTGCAACAACCAAGCGATAAGGGACAATTTTGGGCAGAGGTGGTGGACAGTTTTTGATCATCCTTAATGTAACAATAATGAGGTCCTGCAATACTTTTTGAGGAAACTCTACTATGAGTTTGTAAAAAACAAAGTGCCAAAAACTATTTTGATATGCAGGACTTCTAGGGTAGAGGTGGGGGGTCAGCACAGGATAGACCAGAGGCACGTGTTGACCCACAATGACCAACGAGATGAGCATTCACTAGACCAACCCATGAGCATATGTCTATCCCTTCCATTGTGAAGGAGAGTGCTGAGGTCGAGACACTTTAGTCCTTTAGTGCCTTGACCCAGAGCATCATAGAGTAGGCCAGTCTTGCAGCATAGCGTGGGCCGGTGGAGAGTTTAAGAAGTAGGGTTCCACCTCATACTTGTCAGGCTTGTGGGTCAGCTTGTGGTTATGACCTCATGGATAGTCGAGACGTAGGTGTGTAGGCTACATCAACAGCTGAGCAGATGGTGATGACAGATACCCTCCCGAGTGAGACTTTCAGCCTTGATACTCAAGTAAATGTTTCCAAGTTCATTGAATTTAATTTATTAAATTTCATTTTTGAAATGCAAGATTAACTAATTTAGTTTGATGATTTTAATGAAACTTTAGGGTCATAGCATTGATGTAGTTTTTAGCGGTTATCCACTTGCATATTACACTAAGACATCTACTATTAGGGTATGTAACTAGTAAATAATTATAAATATTACATGTGAATAGCATCGTTATATGAATGGTATTCTAATATATGATTTTAGATGTTGAATAGGTTAATATTGGAGATTTCACGGCAACACCTACCAGTGGTGGTGGACTTCAAAGCTTAACAGAGGTAATAAAATAAACAATTTAATTAATGAATTGTACTTACTAGATTTTTGTATTTTATATTCATATCGTTCCATTGCATTTCATTGCACATCTTTCAAATTCAAAGCATTACTAGACATTGCATAACTATTAAGTAGATGTTGATAGGTGACAATTTCAATTACAATATAGTTATTTGAAAAAATGCCTCAAAGAAATGTGGTCTCATGGAATGCCATGACAAGAAGATGCATAGACAAGGACATCACCATGAGACCACATTTCTTTGAAGCACCTTTTCAAACAGCTCATCGCCTTGTCTATGCTACTAGATTTTTCATACATGTCTACCAAAGCTTGTTGATCCCCTCCACACTATTCTTCGACAAATTCTCTCTAATAAACTCATCCAATTACCACCAATTAGACCCCAAGACATGACACCAGAGAGGGGTATGAGCCTATGACATCTTATATAGCATAAGATTGACTCCAACATCATCTAGGTCCCTCCTTTGTTGACTCTAAAATTCCCCATGATGGTAATGTATTCACCATTTCTCATAGCCCATACCAACTAGTTGTTACCTTAAGACACTTCTCCTTAGATTATTTTTTGTCAACCCCTTCTGGTCCACCTCAAACTCATACCAATTTCCTGCTTCACCTTTACCTATCTTATGCCTCTAAATGCATTGCTACCCCAACCCCACAACCTCTTTCTATTACTTTGAACCTACTCCACTAGCTATGCCCCTATCTTCCCCACCATATATCCACCTATTACTACTTCACCTTCCTCATTGACTTCTATCTCCCCTCTAACACCCCTCCAAGATAAAGTAAAAGAAAAAGTGTAGGACCTTTCCCCATCCACTTCTAAAAGTAGGCCTAAGAAATTTCCCCAAAACTACACCCAATCTACTAACCAACCCATATCTACCCTACCTATTTCCTAATATATCCCTACCAGACATCCTAGACTGAGTTTGCTTCCAACCCACCCCCTGACAAACCTTAAGACAAAGAAAATGATAAGAAATTTTTAAAATAAGGCTTTTCTTCTCCTATCTAGTATCTTTCCTCCCTCCTATTATCCCACAAACTCTTGATATTCCTCCTTCTCGTAAATCCATAAACTTACCTAATGTCTATACGGTTTATAGTTTAGACATTGTCCTGTAAACCCACAAACTCTATCTTAGGCATTTTCCTACCTCCATGACTACCAAAAAAACAAAAATTTGAGCACAACCCTACCCCACCCTACCACCAACCTAAACCTAAACTAACACCTTC
The DNA here is from genome assembly GCA_027924645.1 of Cunninghamia lanceolata. Taxonomy (NCBI): domain Eukaryota; kingdom Viridiplantae; phylum Streptophyta; class Pinopsida; order Cupressales; family Cupressaceae; genus Cunninghamia; species Cunninghamia lanceolata. The sequence continues at coordinate 10,010,596 of BSBN01000082.1, read as the reverse complement.
ACTCCCTTTTTGACTTCTTAAACCTAAAATTTGATGCTACTATGGTCCCTCCTTTGTTGACCCTTATACCACACAATAGTCACAAATCTTCATCTAATTTGTATATATGCATGTGACATGTGTGCTTTATTGTGTGTACTTCCATGTTTAGGTGAACGTGTGTGTATGTTAGGAGCCATGACTTGCATCCCTATTATAGTTTTTGTAATTGAATAATGTTATTTTATTTTCAGATGATGCAAGTTGCGGAGACACCTCCCAATGTTCATAGGGCAATGAAGCATGGTGTGTCCTCTACAATTCATAGTTCCATGCCTTTGACGGGGGTATGAGGTAGATTAGGGGTAAGTGCAAGATGATGGGGGGCCAAAAAGGGGTCTTAAGTGGCCACTTTTTTTTTTTAAATCAGGAAACGTTGGCCTTGGATGAGAAATTGAGCATAGTTACACTCAAAATTTGGAGATGCAACCAAAACAATGTTCATAGTGCTCCGAGTCTACTTTCTAAACTACTATTTTTAAAAAAAAATGGTATATATTAAGGGGTTCAAAAGAGGGAGCCACATAAATTGGTGTTGTTTTTGTCAAAAAACATAACATAGCATGTTTTGTGACTCCCTCAAAAGGTTAACTTTTTTTTGGTATTTTTAAAATTGCTTCAGTGAGAAATTAGCTAATAGCATGTAGTTTATCAATTTTTCTGATAATTTTTTTGTGAATATTTGATTTTTTACTAATTTTCAAAGTGGACACATCCTAAAAAATAGAATTTTGGCCGTGCTACCCCTATAAATTTTGAAAATTAATTGAAAATTATTTTTTTTTTCTTTTTTAATATGTGTAGAATGGATTCTAGTTTCTAAATATGTAATTTTTTTGAAATTTCAATGAATGGTTACTTTACAATGAAAAAAAGACCAAACAGTGGTTTTTGCCCAAAAACAGACACACAAACAAAAGAAATTAAAGATGAAAGGATTAACATTGTCAAAATGTGAAACAATTTACATCGTTAAATAGCTAAGAGAAAGCCTAACATTACCCAAGTGTTTGATTTGTTTGACCTTGAAACACGTGCAAATCTGAGGGTTAGCACGAACAAAATTATGTGAAATCTTGTAGAATTTGCAAAAACACGTATGTAGATGTTGAAAAGGCACTCCAAGCCTTTGGGTTGGAACTCCAAAGCAAATCCCAAGCCCAAGACTTGGGATTCCCAAAGCACAATATAACACGAGCGCGTTATGTTGTCATTTTTTCTCTTTTTTGCATGTTTGCCGGTGTTTTCCCAGTTCGACACAATGCGAGCGTGTTATAACGCGCTCATGTTATGTCTTCCTTTGAATAAGATATGTTCAACTTTCATAAGTATGTTTCATGGATGTTTATATCTATTCTTGTAGGTATGTATGCATGCTTGTATGTATGCATCTTTGTAGTATGTATGTATGTATGTATGTATGTATGCATGTATGCATGTATGTATGTATGTATGTAAGTGTTTTGGGTTTAGTGTATATAAGGACCTGAGCCTGTATAGTTTTGAGGGTTGAGGGTTGAGGGATTAGGGCTTAAGTAATAGGTAGAGGGTAGAGGGTAGAGATTAGAGGGTTGAGGGTTACAGTTGAGGGTTAATATTCAGGTTGTTAAGTGTATAAGATTAAGTGTGTAAGGTGCGAGGATTAGGGTTTAGGGTTTATGATATGGATTGAGGGTATATAAGGCATAGGGTGACTTGGGTTGAGAGCATGTATAGTTTAGGTTTAATTTAAGTATAGGGTTGAGGCACAATATTCAAGGTTTAGGATATAAGGGTGAGGTTAAATATGGTCTAGGGATGAGGGTTTGAGGTTGTAGGCTTTAGAGTTTAAGGTATAGGGTTGATGATTGAGGGATTAGGGCTTAAGTATATTGTTGAGGGTATAGGGTTGAGGGTTTAGGGATAGGTTTTAGGGTTTAAGGTTTAAGGGTTAAGGGTTGAGGGATAAGGTTTAAGGTTTAGGGGTAAGGGATTAGGGTTTAAGGTATAGTGTCTTGGGTTGAGGGTTTATTAATAGGGATAGCATTTAGGGTTTAGGGATGAGGAATTAGGGTTGAGGGTTGAGGGTTGAGGGATTAAGGTTTAAGGTATAACTTATTGAGGGTTGAGTGTTTAGGGATATGGTTTAGGGTTTAGGGTTGAGGGATTAGGGTTTAGGGTTGAGGGATTAGTGTTTAGAGTTGAGGGATTAGGGTTTAAGGAATAGTGTTGAGGGTTGAGGGTTTAGGGATAGGGTTTAGGGTTGAGGGATTAGGGTTTAAGGTTGATGGATTAGGGTTTAAGGAATAGTGTTGAGGGTTGAGGGTTTAGGAATAGGGTTTAGGGTTGAGGGATTAGGGTTTAGGGTTGATGGATTAGGGTTTAATGTTGAGAGTTGAGGGTTTAGGGATAGGGTTGATGGTCAAGGGATTAGGGTTAAAGTAAAGTGTTGAGGGTAGAGGGATTAAGGATATGGTTTAGGGTTGAAGGTTTAACGATTGAGGGTTGAGGCTTTAGGGCTGAGGGTTAAGGGATTAGGGTTTAAGATATAGTGTTGAGCATTGAGGGTTTAGGGTTTAAGTTTTAAGGGTTAAGGGTTGAGGGATAGGGTTTAGGGATAAGGGATTAGGGTTTAAGGTATAAGGTTGAGGGTTTAGGAATAGGGATAGTGTTTAGGGTTTAGGGATGAGGGATTAGGGTTAAGGGTTGAGGGATTAGGGTTGAGGGTTGAGGGATTAGGTTTTAGGGTTGATGGATTAGGGTTTAAGGTATAGTGTTGAGGGTTTAGGGATAAGGTTTAGGGTTGACAGATTAGGGTTTAGGGTTGAAGAATTAGCATTTAATGTCGAGGTTAGGGTTAGAGTGTCGAGGGTAGAGGGATTAGGGTTAGGGTTTAGGGTTGAAGGTTTAAGGATTGAGGGTTGAGGCTTTAGGGATGAGGGTTTAAGGCTTAAGATATAGTGTTGAGTGTTGAGGGTGTAGGGATAGGGTTTAAGTTTTAAGGGTTAAGGGTTGAGGGATAGGGATTAGGGTTTAAGGTATAGTGTTGAGGGTTGATGGTTTACGGATAGGGTTTAGGTTTGAGGGATTAGGGTTTAGGGTTTATGAAGTTGATGTTTGAGGGTTGAGGGTTTAGGGATAGGGTTGATGTTCAAGGGATTAGGGTTAAAGTAGAGTGTCGAGGGTAGAGGGATTAGGGATAGGGTTTAGGGTTGAAGGTTTAAGGATTTAGGGTTAAGGCTTTAGGGATGAGGGTTAAGGGATTAGGGTTTAAGATATAGTGTCGAGTGTCGAGGGTGTAGGGATAGGTTTTAGGGTTCAACTTTTAAGGGTTAAGGGTTGAGGGATAGTATCGAGCCCGTTGAGGGTTTAGGAATAGGGATAGTGTTTAGGGTTTAGGGATGAGGAATTACGGTTGAGGGTTGATGGATTAGGGTTGAGGGTTGATAGATTAGGGTTTAGGGTTGAGGGATTAGAGTTAAGGGTTGAGGGATTAGGGTTTGACATTGAGGGTTGAGGGTTGAGGTTTTAGGGTTTAGGTTTTAGGGATAGGGTTGAGGGTCGAGGGATTAGAGTTAAGGGTTGACGGATTAGGGTTTGACATTGAGGGTTGAGGTTCGAGGGTTGAGGGATTAGGGTTAAAGTAGAGTGTTGAGGGTATAAGGATTAGGGATAGGGTTGGAGGGTTTAGGGATAAGAGATTAGGGTTTAAGGTATAGTATCGATCCCGTTGAGGGTTTAGGAATAGGGATAGCATTTAGGGTTTAGGGATGAGGGATTAGGGTTAAGGGTTGATGGATTAGGGTTGAGGGTTGAGGTTTTAGGGTTGAGGGTTTAGGGATAGGGTTGAGGGTTAAGGGATTAGAGTTAAGGGTTGAGGGATTAGGGTTTGACATTGAGGGTTGAGTGTTGAGGTTCAAGGGTTGAGGGTCAAGGGATTAGGGTTAAAGTAGAGTGTCGAGGGTATAAGGATTAGGGATAAGGTTGGAGGATTTAGGGATAAGGGATTAGGGTTTAAGGTATAATATCGAGACCATTGATTGTTTGGCAATAGGGATAGCATTTAGGATTTAGGGTTGAGGGATTAGGGTTGAGGGTTGAGGGATTAGGGTTTAGGGATAAGGTTTAGGGTTTAGGGTTGAGGGATTAGGGTTTAAGGTATAGTGTTGAGGGTTTAGGGTTGAGGGATTAGAGTGAAGGGTTGAGGGATTAGGATTTGATGTTGAGGGTTGAGGGTTGAGGTTTTAGGGTTTAGGGTTTAGAGATAGGGTTGAGGGTCGAGAGATTAGAGTTAAGGGTTGAGGGATTAGGGTTTGACATTAAGCGTTGAGTGTTGAGGTTTGAGGGTTTAGGGATAGGGTTGAGGGTTGAGGGATTAGGGTTAAAGTAGAGTGTTGAGGGTATAAGGATTAGGGATAGGGTTGGAGGGTTTAGGGATAAGGGATTAGGGTTTAATGTATAGTATCGAGCCCATTGAGGGTTTAGGAATAGGGATAGCATTTAGGGTTTAGGGATGAGGGATTAGAGTTGAGGGTTGAGGGATTAGGGTTGAGGGTTGAGGGATTAGGGTTTAGGGATAAGGTTTAGGGTTTAGGGTTGAGGGATTAGGGTTTAAGGTATAGTGTTGAGGGTTTAGGGATAGGGTTTAGGGTTGAGGGATTAGAGTGAAGAGTTGAGGGATTAGGATTTGATGTTGAGGGTTGAGGGTTGAGGTTTTAGGGTTTAGGGTTTAGAGATAGGGTTGAGGGTTGAGGGATTAGAATTAAGGGTTGAGGGTTTAGGGTTTGACGTTGAGGGTTGAGGTTTGAGGGTTGAGGGTTTAGGGATAGGGTTGAGGGTCGAGGGATTAGGGTTAAAGTAGAGTGTCGAGGGTATAAGGATTAGGGATAGGGTTGGAGGGTTTAGGGATAAGGGATTAGGGTTTATGGTATAGTATCAAGCCCGTTGAGGGTTTAGGAATAGGGATAGCTAGCTTTAGGGTTTAGGATTAAGTGAGACCTAGATGGCTAAGGATGGATGGAGAGGTAGACAAGGAGCGACTGAGAGACATAGAGAGGGGAGAGGTAGAGAGGTGAGGGGGAGAGATAAGTAAGCTATAGAACATGAGCTAATGGAACTAGAGGTGAGATATTGTAAAGGTGCTATTGAAGGTGAGATAGGCACAAATATTTATGGATCAATCTATAGAAGGACAAAATGTGAGTGCGTTATAATGCACTCGTGTTTTGTCTTACTATAGAAATAGTAAAAAAGTGTTGACCCCCATGATCTAGGCCCACATGCTTTGTTTTCATGCTGATTATGCGCGTGTTCCAACAAAAAAGAAGTGCTTTCATGCTGTTGGGAAGTTCACATGCACATTTTACACATTCTACCACCTTTGCATGATATTTCCACCACCTTTTCTACTTTTCCAACATGAGGAGGAAATTACATAGTTTTCACACCAAATTTGATATACATCTATTCAAGTTTCAATTTTTATAGTGTTGCAATGTTAATCTTGATTCAATTTTAGGAATTTAACATTATAGATTGGTTAATAGTATTGTTGTTACTAATTATATTTGAGTGTTATTCAATTTAACATTGAAAAGGATGCATGTGGTGAAAAACTCAAATTGTTGAGGAGTTTGATGCAAGAAGAAAAAAACACTACATAATTGGGTACTCTCTCCATTCAAATCTCTATTTTTTAGGTATGTCAAGTCTTTAAATACACGTTCTTTACATTTTCATTAATTCTATTTGAATTACTTTATCATGCTTTATCATACATTTTTAAAATAGACACATTCCCAATCAAGAAAGCAACCTACAATCTCACACGATGCCATGTATATTTTCTACACTTGCGCTCTTTAATAATTATGTGTAAGAAACAGACCTTAACATACCATGATGTCAAACTATACAAGAATAAATCCTTACAACATAATAAAAATACAATCCCACTATTATCTTGTCATATTAACAAGTTAAAATACAAATGAATAGGTGCCAAGATCATACAAGTATGCACATGACATGATTTTTATGCACATATCTTGGGCTAGGACATTCCTTATGCACCTATTCATGATGATTTGTACATGCACATGACACAACAATATTTCAAAATTTTGTAATTGTCCTTTGTTAGCACATGATGGTGGTTACCTTGATCGACTATATACCATTCAATACCCTAAATTACAGAGATTACTCTAATGATTTTTATGACAATCCTAGGTATGTGATGCAGAGGTAGGGTTCAACTCAATCCAAAGGGATCATACCAATAGTTTCTTCAAATTTCATAACCTTTCCTCTCAAGCAATCTCCCTATACAAAGGCACAAAGAGGGTCTTTAATACTTCAAAACCTAACAAGGCTACTAGAGGTCTTCTTACCCCTTAGGAACTTAGACACAACCATTCTAAACCCTTACTCAATTCTACACTCTTCAATTTTTGTCTATTCCTTCACAAGCCACCCAAATCCTAGTATCCCTAGTACTAACAAAACACCTTCTCAATTCCAAATCCTAGTAGCCCTAGTAACAACAAACATGTCAAATTGGGTTTGCCTCAACCTTTTCAAGCATGAAGTCCCATGTACTCTTCACTTGTAGCCTCAATAGGTGACTCTCCTTTGACCTTATCCTCATCTAGGACTGAAGTGAACTTTGTACTGTAATGCTTTGTATGGCTGCAATAACATTGTGCAATAATGCTTTGTATGGCTCCAATAATTTGCTTTGTATGGCTGCAATAATTTGCTTTGTATGCTTTGTACCTATTTTGGTTGAGTGACATTTACTATTTTACATGATGATTGTATGTACATTTACTTTGAAGGGTTGAATGACATATATTTTAGTTATTTGTATGGATTCATTTCTTAGGAACTAATATTGGTCTCTTTATCATGCCGAGGAAACGATCAAGAATTAAACCAACACAGGAAGAGATAGAAGATAAGAATGCAAAGAAAGCAGTGGCTATGAGGGAACTTCATGAGAAGAGGAAATTGGACACGATAAATGAAGACATGCCAATTGAAGAGGAACCACAACCATCACAAAGAGATATGGTATTGGCGGCACAAAGAGAATGAATGCAAAAACTTCATGCTATTAGAGATTTGAATACCATAGTTGGAGACATGTCCTCTACCACAAGTCAACATGTAGGGACACCATCTACCACATCTCAAGTTGAGAGTACATCATCACTCACATGTGATAGAGGAGGTACGCCATCGTTCCCACCTCAACGTTAAGGTATATCATCTATTCCATCTTCAATCGAAGGTATGCCATCTAGCCCATCTCATTTAAATATTGATGAAATTCTTAATGTTGAGATGAATTTACCTAACTTAACACCACCTAGAATTTTGCATAGAAAGCCAAAGTATTTGATTGATATTGGTGAGAATATTTTGCAGCCAATGGAAAGTAAGATTCCAAAATGCACTTGTAGAAGATACACTCATAAGATTTGGAGATTGTTCTTTGAAAAGTTAAATGAGACTGCAAGATGTCAACTATTCATTGAAATGATGTGAAGTATAAAGTATAGGTCCATCATGAAGATTCTTGGGTTGAGAACATAAGAGGCTTCAAGTGAAAAATCTATTGTCAAGAATCTAATGAGTGCATATGAGAGTGTGGGTATCACCTCACGCACAAAAGATAGTAATACAACACAGCGTGTGATTACATCGACTATAGTAAGTAGTCAAACGAGGAAAGCTAGTCTCATTAGAAAGATGAGTCAAGAATTGAGAATTAATAGGAAAACTTTATTAAGAGCCATTGGAAGACGCCAAAGAATTGAGGACATTAATGCCAATGAATTATGGGTGTTCTTGGGGAGACTACCACGAAAAGATAAATCAATTGTTGAAGCATTGAGATCACTAATTGAAGACTTTTGGAAGAATTACACAAGGGTATCTCTGAATCAAAGGGATGTGGTAAGAAGGAGAATCAATAGTCGAGACCGTGAGCCACATCCAAAGCATTTTTTGGATGAGACTCAAACATAGTTTTATGGTAAATTTCTAGAGAAGTATCCTCAAATTAAAATTTGTCAAAGATATTTTGAAATGCTAAAACCTTTCTATGTCAAGATATATCACACACGTACTACTTCTTGTTGTAGATTACATATTGAATTTTCTAACCATTTTGATGTTTATAGGTCTATATGTTTAGATTTTCATACTAACAATGTTTTGCAGGGTTGTGCCATACATGCCCCACCAACATCTTCAAGAGACTTCATATCAAGAATTTTATGTGAAAGAGAGGAAGGTCAAATATTCTACAAGAAATTATGCTTGGATGACACATGTCATAGTTGTGGTGGCTTGCAACGTTTGCCAATATGTGAACATATGGAAAGAAGACATGCGGTTGGAAATAAACTAGTAGAGTCTGGCAAGTATAAAATAGTGGCATACAATACAAAAGATGGTAAAGAAGCAAAGAGGTGTGATCTGGTTATTGAAAGATTCCAGTGTATTAGTTTATGCCTATATTTTGTGGCAGCATAGTGTATGAGTATGCAAGACATGCCCATAGAGCTCGATGGTTGGACTTGCAATTCAAGTTATGTAAGGACACATTTCCAGTTGGTAGCATTGTTTCAGTCGTCAACTTTACAGAAAACTACAGTCTACAACCACTACGTGAGGTGCAATCACAATATTCAAACTCCACACAGGTTTCTATATTTGTGCACATCGCATTCATTCATGTGAATGATAGTATAGAGGATGATAGAAAGATCATAAGGGAGTATAATTTCTAAATCAGTGATGATTGCACACATTCTATAGAGTTCATGCAAGGTTGCTTTCAGGTGTTCTACAATGATTTGGCTAGAAAGGGCATATTGTTCAGTCAGCATATCATATGGTTAGATAACTGTGCATCACAATTTAAGAACTCACATAATTTCTATTGGCTAAGCAGAAGGCATAATTTTACAGGTATTCAACATATGTGGAACTTTTGTGAGGCTAGGTATGGAAAGGGGGAGCATGATGGTGTAGGAGCATTTATCAAAAGAGTCATAGCACAAGAAGAGTTAAAGTATAAAGACAATGCAAAGTTGACAGATGTAAAATTGATCATTGAGTGGTGTAATGCTTCTATGGGTCCAGGTAATGAAGGTAAGTCTTTAGTTTGTAGATTTTTTTGGTTGATAGATGATACTAACATTGCACCATATGAGGACTGTTCTACACTGACAGGATCAAGTGAGATGCACTCTTTCAGAAGCTCAATTGTAGGTTCATGGAGTATCCATAGGCGAAAGATGTCATTCTTTTATTCTTCCTGTACAATTCAAACCTGGGATGAGTGCGAGTCAAAGGAGTGGGTTGACAAATGGTAGTTAAGTTATCTTAGCTCACTTGACATGTATCGACCCTCGACGGCACTAGAACTAACACAGATGGAATCATCAGTTGACTTTGACCACATATCAGATCTAGTTTAACCAGGTAATATATCTATTTGCATAGTTTTTGAAATTCCTAATGTCATATTACTTTGTAGTGTTTTTGTAATGTTAACTAATTTCATCTAATTTGCTACACATATCAATGTAGGGCATGTATATGCAGTTATTGTAGATGAAGATAATGAAGAGGGAACATATTATTACTTATGTCGTTGTGTTGAGACCAAAAAGAAATTGGAGGCCCCAGTTACAGATGGGGAAAACATCGAATACCCTATAGGCTCAGTAGTTATTACTAGAACATGGCTTAGAAGGTACCCACATAAGAGTGTTAATGTTTGGCTATTTTAAGACTTTGACACACATCGAAAGATTCTTCATTACTCGAACCTTGTCGTGGCATCCAATGTTCATTTGATATAGTATCGGGGTAGTCCTTTGAACAAGGCCTTGTGGAAGGTGTGTGAGTCTAACTATGAAGCAATACTTGACACAATAAAGAGTAGAGCAGACTCGGATGGTTCATTGGATTAATTTGTAAGTATTCACATTGATTTTGTAAAGTCATGTTACATTGAGTTGTAAGTATGCACATTAATTTGTAAGGTTTATCTTTTTTTATTTACTGCTGCATTTTTACACATATACACATTTTTACATCATCATGTTATGCTTCATGGGGTTAGACCTAAGTGATGGATGAAGTTGATCTTGAGAATAATGTATAAATTCTAGGTAATGTATAAAATATAGGTGTCTCTAGGTGTCTCAGTTTATAACTAGATAATAGGTGTCTCTAATTGTGTCTTTCACCCAAACATGCTGAAATAGTCCGAGCTACATTGTACTGACGATATCCCTAAAGTGTCCAAAGTGTAAAAAGATAGCAATCTTTGATGAGATGTTACTTGAAAATCGTGTCACTTAGAAACATTCTATCTAAGGCAACACGATCATGTAGAGTCCCTCTACAATAACCTCTCTTAATTTTTATATCTCTGAGGCGTTTGCCCTTGGTGAAAGGTTTTCTATTGCCCCAAAAATCGTCAGAAGGAGGTAGTGTAAAGTTGCAAAGGGGTGTAACTTTCATTCTGCTCCTGATACGACCAAATTGACTATT